>OX940890.1:16724874-18137374 GCA_954871355.1 Cabera pusaria | reverse complement strand
CTGCGAATCGTAAGTGAGAGATGTACCTGCCGTTGATGTTAATGCCACGATCTTTCCAGTCCAGCGTCTAAAACATATCCTCCAAGGCGTTAGTGAACAGTTTCGGGGATATGACGTCCCCCTGTCTCACTCCTCGACGCAGGTGGACATGTTTAGTTCGCTGGTTCTGTACTTGTACAGTCATCGTTGCGGCATTATATAGACATCTCATCACTTCGATATATCGCCAGTCGACTTGGCAACGCTGCAAGGACTCGAGAACAGACCAGGTTTCGATTGAGTCAAAGGCCTTCTCATAGTCCACAAATGCTAAGCACAGGGGCCGATTGTACTCTTCGGTCTTCTGTATAATCTGCCGCACCGTGTGGATGTGGTCTATGGTGCCGTAACCGCTTCGAAACCCGGCCTGTTCCGGAGGTTGAAACTCGTCGAGTCTTCGCGCAAGACGGTTCGTGATGACCCTTGAAAACAGCTTGTAGACATGGCTCAGAAGCGAAATCGGGCGATAGTTTTTCAATAGGGTTTTGTCTCCTTTTTTGAAAAACAAAACCACCATGCTTCTGTTCCATGCCTGTGGAGTTCTCCCAGTAAAAAGAACGGAATTAAATAGCTGCTGAAGCTGTTGAACTGCTGGAGCTCCTCCGGCTTTTAAAAGCTCCGTTGTGATTCCGTCTTCTCCTGGGGCTTTTCCATTTTTGAGTTGTTTAAGGGCCATCACGATTTCGTCTCGGCTAATTTCGGGCAGATCTTCTGTGAAGTGGCGGGTTAAGGTTTTTGTATTCTATAGGTACCCTATTCGACCCAAAACCTATAAGATACTTCCGGTTAACCTAGAATTGTCAATTTTGGTTAAAAGCAAGGTCTTATAGCACAAGTAAAGGGAAAATTATGATATTGAAAATATGGGTAAATTTTTGTACTTACAAGTTTTCGTGAAAATCTAAATTTGCCCATATGTTTTTATCATGTTGACTCAGGGCCTTGATTTTTATGAACCTATTAAGAACAAAACTGTAGACCTCAGTACCTGAGTCCACCCGTTCATGAGAAAATTGGTGATGACACACGGACAGACGGACAAGAAAGTGATCTTATAAGGGTTTCTTTTTAGGGTTCCGTACCCAAAGGGTAAAATGGGACCCTATTACTAAGACTCCGCTGTCCGTCTATCTGCTGTCTGTCTGTCTGTCCGTCTGTCACCAGGCTGTATCTCATGAACCGTGATAGTTAGACAGTTCAAATTTTCACAGATGATATTTTTCTGTTGCCGCTTTATAGCGGCAACAGTTTTGTTTGTTGTTATCAACAAATACTAAAAACAGAATAAAGCTAAATTAATATAGGGTCCCCATACAAGAAACGTGTTTTTTTCGGCATTTCACGCCATCTATGAACGCTTAGATAGGTAAACGTCCCATAGATGGCGTCATATTGAAATGTCGATCCCTAGCACCTTTGTTAGACGTTAGATGGCGTTATAAGAAATAAAATGTTCATTAATTACATATAATTTTTTGTTGGCAAAAAATGATAGTGGTATTTTTTGCACGATCTTATAAAATACTGGAGTGTGGTACGGAACCCTACGAGTGCGAGTCCGACTTGCACTTGGCCAGTTTATTTTACCTTTCGAGGTACGGAACCCTAAAAATATACAAATCTAAGAAACTGATTCAGTAACGAAGTAATACAATCGACGGTCTTATCGCATAAATCAATTTCTTCCAGATTTCCAAGGCATGGAAAGTAGCACAAAAACAAAAAATTGCAGTTGTGTAAAACTCACATACAAAATTAATATTATTTATAATACATGAGTACTTCTTCAAGTAATAATGATACATTGAATATTACCATAATAAAATAATAATAGAATAATACCATCATGTTTTCCAAAGGCAAAAAAAAATTTGCGGTCAAATTTTTATGAGGATTGCATTTTTTTTACCTACGATCACAGTATATCTCACATATGAGATAATGGTTAAGTGCTTGTTTGTTGACGAAAAACAGTAACAGCGTGCGGCTATTTTTTTAAATCGAGAGTGGTCTCAACTTTAGTTCTACTCCAATCGATTTAGGGGTGGGGGTTGGGGGTGGGGGGAAGCGGTAGAGATATATTAAAAACGGCTCGGCCTATTTCGTTAAAATTCAAATAGGACCACTTGGGTACCCTTTGAAACACAAAAAGAATTTTCCAAATCGGTTCAGGCATGTACATTAGGCAACATACATTAAAAAAAAGAATCTGACGAATTGAAAACCTCCTCCGTTTTTGTGAAGTCGGTTAAAAATACGGGATTTATTGCGCTAAAGCATTATTTTCATTCTTCTCAGCGTTTTGAACAAGGTACATTAATCGTGGTCATGAAATGTCTTCTCGAGATCCTATTAATATGATGAAATCGACAAGTTTTTGATTTATCAGCAAACAATGCAATATTATTTGTTTTTGATCAGAAAAAAATATATGATGTAGTTCAAGAAACATTATCTATTATTTAATGGTTCAAAACACGATATTTATGACTGCACTTGATCATAAAAAATACGAAATAAAGAAATTTAAAAGTTTTTTTTAGTATATCTTAATGTACATTAAACTTTGACTTACAAAAAATATGCCAAAAATAGGGAAACAAGTTTAAAGGAAATTTAATGGATAGTATCTTTTTTTCAAAATAGATTATATTTTTAACCAACTTCCAAAAATAAGGAGGTTCTCAATTCGTCTGTATGTTTTTTTTTCTTTTTTTGTATGTACTATGTTACGCGATTACTCCATCAAATTGTGAATCGATTCAACGATTATTTTTTAAATCGATAGGATAAGTTTACGAGGTGTAATTTCATAGAGATCTGATAATAATCTCCAGAGATATGACGATAAACGTCTCAAACATGCTACTGAAATTGACTCGCGGGGCATGGAAGTCGGTTGTTTTAGTATTTAAACTTATCTTAATTATTTTAACACAATATTATATAACACAGCGGCTAGCGCGCCTCACTTCAATAGCCCGCGAGGCGTCTTTGAGGTAAGTCCTGTGTCACTTTTGCTAGCTGGCTGATAGTTCCTCGCGACGCTATCGAAATATCTGTCACGGGGACTGAGGTATCGCTAAATACCTACTGTGTTGAAATATACAATACAATACAATACAATAACTCTTTATTGATCACCAGAAAAAAAAATACAACTTAAAGTAATACAACTATACTATGGTAATACAATCGGCGGTCTTATCGCTAAGAGCGATCTCTTCCAGACAACCTTAGGATGGACTGGAGTAAAATTAAAGAATGGACGGCGGTGCACAATAAAATAAAAAAAATCTGCTACATATTTTACTTAATGCCTACTTACAATCTAATTCGGATTCTAATACATATATAGGCATAATACAAATATACTAATATATATAGGTATAGTATTACTAAACGGTAAATAAGACAGATCGATAGCTTTCATTTGACAGTGGATAGAAAATAATTCTTTACCATATTTTTAAAAATAGGCAAAGATTTTGCACGTCTGATATCTAAAGGCAGAGAATTCCATAAACGTATAGCTTGTACAGTGAACGATTTATCATAGTATTGGGAAGAGTGAAGATATAGTAGCCTTAAGAAATAGTAATGTTTGTTACCTGGGAGGTCTTCGCGCGGCGATAGCACCGCTGAGTGTGGGGGCGGGTTGCGTATGCGCACCGCGCGGCAGGGAGCCGTGGACGCACTGCGCACCCCCACCCCACATCACTTCCTTCGGCTTCGCTGAAACGTCACCAGTTGCAAAATTAAAATCAGAAATCACTAAACAAAATGTTGACATTTAAACTAACTGACTAAACTTAACCTATCACCGCTTCGAAACGAATCGCTCCGATTAATAATAGTTGCCAATACTGATTTAAAATCGCGTGATGACTTTACAAGTGTGGTACTACAGGTACGTAAGCATATTTTATGGTATAAGGTATTAGGTAATAGAACAAGTAAGGGATTTGACTACTGGTCAGTTATTACGCCTGCCTATTTACCTACCGTGGCACGCAAAATTTTTTATTACAAATATTTTGCTTGACACTGCACCGCGTCTGTTGCCCGATATATAGATGTAAGTTAAGTTTCACACGCGTTGGAATTAATTCGAAAACCATTATAAAATATATTTGGAGGTAGAATGACTGGTAAAGGGGAAGGACATCTCCAGGCCGACTTGCAGAAGTCAAACTCTTTTTAGAATAAGAGAGACTTAGTAAAGGTAGACTTAAGTAATAATTTAAACATTACTAAGGTTCCTTTTTACCGGATGCACAGAATCCAAGGAGCGTTCTCTTATAAATACACCCTGCATCTACATTTAGCAGTAGACCCCCAAAGACCTAAAACTGCATCAGCATAGTGATCAGCATAATAAAAGGCTTAAAATTACACATGATCCTGTACACAACGGGCGCTCACAAAAGCGTCCTCAGAAATTAGCATGTTGAAATAAAAACGAGTAAAATGCATTGTAACATCGCCGTAATTACTGAAGGCACGAATTCTCTGTTTATTGTGTAATCAAACCCGCCAGTTCTCGTGTACCATTCGTAAACTGTTGCTAATTTTATGAAGCAATTCCGTTTTAATTGTTATGTCGGTAGCGGCCCCAAACTTCGAACGTCACTCGATTTGTGTATGCCTGCTTTGTAACGGGAGATTATTGATTATTTTACGATTGGAGATAAGTAATTCGATGTATCCTATATCGCTATACATAAGAATAAACATACGTCTATTGTTATTTATATACACATTATATGTATAATATATATATATATATATATATATATATAATATTATATTGTATTAAGCAGTATTGTTTTTAGATTACCACAAAAAATACTCCCTTCTCCTTAGCTCTTTGCTATTATCCAGCAGATTCGACGAGATTTATGGCGTTGGAATCTCTAGTGAGGTTTGGGAGTTAACTAGAAGCCAACGCAAAACTTGCTTCAAAGAAGCTCGGTGTGCTGAACAAGGCGAAGCGATAATTCACACCGCATTGACGGCTTATTTTTTAACAAAGCTCAAGCTCAACCTATCACATATTATCACGTATTGCTCGCAATCGTGAAACGGCGCAAAAAGGTACAAACTTTAGCTTTTTCAATCCCTACAGTGAAGAGCCACTAGAATTGTCGATTATTGATGATTTACGCCACTCAGCCTCCGAAGAGATATTAGAGCGTATCTTCTACCGCCTTTATAATGAGGAATGCTCTGAAGAGCTTTTTAACTTAATTCCATCATCGCCATTATTTTATAGAACTGCTGGGCAATGTCAAAAAGCTCACCCCCATATCTTACAGACTTTGAAGTCTCGTAGGTACTGCCCGTTTAACCGTGGCTTCCCGCCTCGTACCTGTAAGACGTGGAATAACCTTACCGCTACGATCTTCCCCTTGAGCTATAGAATGAAGGCTTTTCAAAAGGTATGCCTAAAAGCCCTAGCTTATATAAGCTTAGTAAATCTGCCCCGGAAGATATTTAATTGATATTTATACGATATGAAGGTACTAATAAACAATATGTATTTTTTGAAAGTTTGAGATCTCTAACTCAATTGGTTTTTTTTAAAGCAATATATGTAAAATTCAGATTTTTTTTTTCAAATCTGGCTGCATAAATTAATCCAATTGTTTTATATATCTTTAGGACTAATAATAGCTACTATAAAATAATTAAGAGCTTTATAACATAAAAGGATCATAGAAAAATAAAAAGAAATAATGTTAAAATTTTAATTTTTTACCATGATTTTGGCAATAAAACAAACTTTAATTCTATGATTTTTGGATGGAGAGATGAATAAAATCTTTTTCAAAAAAAATAAAACCGACTTCATTACCACAAACAGGCACTCAAAAGCGAAAAATAAATTACTTAATATAATTATTATAAACGCTACCCACTTATCTATTGGAAGTCGGTGCCAGCCAAGTCTATTGGATAGTAGATAGATACTATGTATGTAGTAATAGTAAGTAGGTACTACCTATTATAATTGGCTGGCACCGACTTCAAATAGATAGTAGCGGTAGCGGGTAGCGCTTATAATAATTATATTAAGTAATTTATTTTTCGCTTTTGAGTGCCTGTTTGTGGTAATGAAGTCGGTTTTATTTTTTTTGAAAAAGATTTTAATTTACCCTTTTTAGTGCAAAACAAGTTTTAATTAAATTATATGCATCTATAAAATTTCGTGTCTGGGCCGTTATTATACTGACGGATATATACTTTGTGAAAATTTCAAGTATGTACCTATTACGGTTAAGAAGGTACATCTGTAAAGTGCGCACATATAGACACACGCACGGACGGACGGACGGACGAACGGACATCAAAGTCTCAGAAAGTGTTCATTTGGTACCCTTTGGGGTTCGGAACCCCAAAAAATTGACTTTAAATGCCGCGCTAGTGAAAATATTCACTAGGCATAATGATGTCATCAAGGTATCAAAAGACAATGTCCAAAATGGCCCTGTGCTATAAAAGCATCTGACACACACGATAATTAATTGTCTATTTTATTACAATAATTACAAATAGTTTTATAACACGGACTAGTTGTATTCCAAAATGAATATTAAAAAGGATTATTTGCGATTATTAACATTAATTGCCGCCATATGGCCCACACAGTCTGAATCACTCTACTACGTTATAGAGTTGGCACTTCCTTACATTGTTAATACCCGATTTATGAAAGCAGTGTGTAGCCAACCTAACAACGAAAAGTATTATTTACGTAGTATATAATCTGTGGTATTAAGCTTATAATTTTTTTTGCAGTGTTGGTTGGTACAAAGTACGTTCATAATTCTGAGTTATTTATGTATGCAGTGTCGCGGGCGGGACTGATATGGCCGCCATCTTCGCCAAACGTCATGTCATGTCAAAAAATATTAGGTATGCTCAAAAACTTTGCACATTAACAAGAATTTGCCTGGTATAACATTCCTGTGAAGACAAATTAATTCTCCCCACCTTTGTTTCTATCTCGCTCACAGTTACCGTAAGAATATCTGTCAAAAATACTTAAATTTAAAAAATTAAAACCACCCTCGACTGATTTGTATATGTAATCCGAGTTTATAATCAAAGCATATGTATAACTTTGTACATTAAGACCATTCCAAGGAGATGTCTTAGAATTAGATAAAGCTTACCATATTTTTGCAATATCATTGAAGTAACAAGATACTGCGACAGCGCCATTTTGATTTTTTGACGTCCGCGGTCAAACGACTGCGAGCTTACGAAAGTTGCTATCTTAGTTTTTTTTAACCAAAAAAGAGCTGATAATATTTAAACAGCTGATAATATTTAAACAGCTGAACAGATTTTCATGAAATAAAGCTAGAAACACTCTCGACGAAGACATCTATCAAACAAAACAAACTAAATCAAAATTTGTTCATCCGTTTGGGCGCTACGACACAGATTATATAATAGTTACTGCGTAACAGATACTTCACTCCCCTACAAAAACACAATACCAACGTTTATTTCAGACAATACAAGCAAAAATGTGTCTAAGGCGCTCGATATAGCGTTGTTATTACTTCGTTCAGCGCGCGATGTAGCAGCGCGCGCCTGATTCAGTAAAGGGTTGACTCAATGAAATAAAAAAAAAGTTTACAAATACTTTTTATTTACCCAATAAAATAACATCAAAATTCGTAACTAAGAGTCGAATTTGAAGTCGAGAAAGTGAATTTTACGCCGTTTTGTCATTTTAGTATCGGTAGCATAAAAAAATGAAAAATATTATGCTTGTTTTTTGTCAAACCCGCAAAATGACTATGAAAAACTTAAATCGTTTCTAATATAGAATACGAATGCGCAGTTATCCCGTCATTTGAATAATAATATACGTTGCGCGCGCGTGAACAGTAAAAACCGACTGGCAGATACCAGCGCCGGCGCTGGTCGAAAGTTTAGGTATAAATCGCAGTAGCTATGGGCGAGTGAGGGAAGCCTGGCTACGATGCCACGATGACAGACACACAGATACACAAATACACACGTCAAACTTATAACACTCCTTCGTTTTACGTCGAGGGTTAAAAACCAAAATCAACGGGAAGAAAGATGTAAAAACATTATTCAAGGTCATAGTTTTTAGTCTTCAAAAGTATATGCAATAGCAACCTCCATTGTGTAGAATCTTCTTGGGACTCTTCTTCTAAAACCAGTACATTCTCCTATGTTTGAGATATTTATCTCCATATCTCTGAAGATACTAATCAGATCTCGATAAAATTAAAATGGAACAACCTCGGAAACGAACCCTTCCTATTAAAAAAAAAATCATTTGAATCCGTTTACAATTGACGGAGTACTCGCGTAACATACACAAAAAAAAAACATACAGACGAATTGAGAACCTCCTCCTTTTTTGTGAAGTCGGTTAAAAACTATAAAAAGATGGTACATTTTTGTCATGGCTATGAATGTGTGCTGCTTAATGTCTGTTTACCGGTCTATGGGATGAGGTACGGCACCAGCCAATTATGCCTAATTCAAAATATTAAGGCGGGTGATGACTTGCTGTCTACTGAATAATAATAATAATAATATTGACTTGTCTTACGAGGTTACCGCCATGTGGGGTGTTGACTCGACTATCATTGCCCCGATAGTCGTGTCTGCAAACGGCCTAATAGCGAAGATTCTCGACCAACATCTCAAGAGACTCTCGTTAGACGGCTGGATCAAGGGTCAGATACAGAAGGCGGTACTTCTTGACACGGCACGCATCGTCAGGAGGTTCGTCTCTCTGCAGCCCTAACCACCGGTAGCTTGAGCCCTGCCCCGCTACCGGCGGCACCCTAGGTTTAGGTTTTTTTTATAGTAATGTTTATTCTATAATGATTTTTGTATTGTTGTTTTGATATCTATATTGTAAAAAAACCTAGACTTCAGTAAAAATATTAAATACGAGAATAATATTAATAATAATAATACCCGCAGGGGCGGCTTTGAAACGAGCCGACGGTGAGTAGCGACACCGCGTACCCCTATCCTGTGAGGGCTAAATGAGACCCTCTGACCCCCGGCTTGCCTTGACCGGCCGGCCGGTGGTGGGAATCGCAAGAGCTAAGACCTAAGCTCCAGGGTGGAAGTGTTAAAGGCATAAAGCCGCTAGTAGCGTTTAGTAAAAGTGCAGCACACCTCTCAACACCCTTAGCTATCCACGCCAATGTTGCCCCTCGGCGCCAATATAACGGTCCGCCTTTATGGGGGCCCATTCACCTTATAAGAGCAGAAAGAACACAAAGAGCTTTACTAAAAGTTGCATTTAATAAACCGTTCAGGTACCCTACCAGCAAATTGTACCAGGAATATACATTTCTATCAGTTAGACAACTTTTCATACTAGCCATTGGCTTTATATTCCATAAGCAAGCACCAAAGAAGTAACAAAGGCTGTAAGGACACAACGCCATCTTAAGTGGAATATTCCATCATTCCGTACGAGTTTTGTTTAGAGATCATAATCATTTATAGCCCCCTACACATATGCTAAAATGAACTAAATTCTAGACATTTTTAGGTGCACTAGATATATTAGTAAAAAGAAAATCACCACCTGGCTACTAACATTAGACTATACACAGACTAAGGATTTTGATTGATTGATTTGATTGACTTGATTTTGAGGTAAGGCTCGCCACAAAGCCTCCCCTGCGTTTTTATTAAATTATAATAATATGAATAGCCCTATGTGTCCCATTGTTGGGCAAGGCCTCCCCCATGGCGTCCACGCATCTCTATCCTGAGCTATTGTAGACCAGTATTCGCTAGAGGCGTCGAGCCCATCTCGCCATCTTCTACGTGGTCTGCCGGGCCGCCGATTAGCTGTATCAGGGTGCCACTTAGTGGTAATTTTGGCCCACAGCTGGTCCGACATGCGGCAGATATGGCCAACCCAGTTACACTTTAGCTTGGCGGCTTTCTCAGCAACGTCAACAATTTGGGTTTTGGTGCGTACCTCGGCGTTTTGAACATGGCATGTTAATTTAACACCTAGAATGCTACGCTCCATTGCCCGTTGGCAAACCTTGAGTTTGGACTTTTGAATGTTAGTCAAAGACCAAGTCTCTGCGCTGCAAGACATACGTCAGCATAGGAAGAATGCAGATGTCCATGAGTAATAAAGTAAATAAAAAGTAATAGTTAAAGTAGTTTTGTATAATAATATAATTTTTCCTTAAAAGGTACGCAAAATAAAAATTAAAACTACCTTTTTGCCCCTATCATGAATTTACATATTATACATTACATGCTTGCTTTGCAATGCTTGATGTGCTATTAAATGTATGTATATGTATGTATGTGTATATATATATATATATATTTACATATATTATAATTTATTATTATTTGTTTTTACTATGTAAGATAACTTTTTTTCCATATTAAACAACATTTACAAATAGTACATATATATATACAACTTAAAACTAAATTAAGGCAAAAACTATTTAAACTGATATATGATGATACGTAAAATGTTATAAATAAAAAACAGAACGTAGCTGCGTAGGTCGCAGCTGTCTGCCGGTAACGTTCCCAAAAAGCTGGCGACGTTACCTCGTTGAACTGCTAGGCTAATCCGTTGGCCGAGGTAAGCGCCAGCTCTTTGGTCACGAGTGACGTCTCTTAATCGTCTGGACAGCTCCTTTACAAAACCTCGCGCATCTCGACCCCACGGAATTTTCGTCATTGTTTCGACCCCAAACGGAAGAAAAATGTAGCCATCACCAATGGCAGCATATTTCCTCCGTTTGAGGGTCTCTGCCGCATCCGCTGCCGCACCTGCTGCTCGTGAGGTCCCGCATATGTGGGACGCCGCTAATGTGTCAGCACACGTCGCGTCCCACACCAACGGTCTTCCTCGGCACCGCGGAACCAACGTCATACCGTCGGGCCTCTTACCATCGTCACGTGATATACCGTTCGGCTCTAATATAGCCGGCACGTTCACGGTGGCAAGGGCCCGACGAATGACGTCATTCAAGGAGGCGTGACGTGAGAGACGCCCTGCACTGCGGCGGCATGACAGGCCATGGTGGCCATTATAAATTAAAATAATTATAAAATTATATTTTCAAATATATATAAATAAATATAAAATTAAACCTATTCTATAGTGAAAATATATTAATATAACACTTTATTAATGTTCCGTAGCCGAATGGCAAAAAATGGAACCCTTATAGATTCGTCATGTCTGTCTGTTTGTCGGTCCGTCCGTATGTCACAGCCACTTTATTCCGAAACTGCTAATAGTTTCCAACTGATAAAACACAATCGACAGAACTCGTGTACCAATTTTCGTTAAAATCGGTTAAAAAATGCGATCTGTAGGGAAAAACGAATAGACAGATAAAAATCTGGACAAAAACATTTTTGACCTAGTCGAAACTAAGGCGCTTCGTTCGCTACGTTCGCTCGGTCAATAACCTTTTATAAAATAAAAAAAGCAAATTTTACTGAAAATTGGTAACTAAAAAGTACTCATTCGTACCAAGTACCTATACAAACAGAAATTTAACAAGGTAGAATACATTTATTTGCGTACCTTAGTTTTAAGAAAGGCAGGCTAGGCTTTCAATCTGAATTAATCGTCTTTAATGAGCTTTCTACTTTCTAAATTTTTGATAGTATTATGTCAACGTGGGGCGCTAAAGGTACAGCCACACCGTGGCATCCTGCGATCTGCGGGCACGATCTCAGTACTTTTCAATTGTTTTCTGATCGCGTTTGGTGTGAACCAGTCAGTACAAATACTACTGCGCTATCTGTTCGCCGCCTAGATTGCGCACGAAGGGCGCTGCGGCGTGGCGTGTCCGTACCTTAACTGGATAGCAAAAATCTTGAGTGATCAGTAGAAAATAATTATTTTATTCAATAAAATGTTTAGCAAGCTTGATTTTCATCATTGACGTAATTTTGCGTAGTGTTTGTTCCAGGAACAATATCGGCATCATTAATCCAGGGACACACTAGAGGACAAATGTTCCACGATATGTGTCGGTGATATGTCAAGCGAAGCTTGCCGATTTCACCTGACATATCTGGTGACATCACGCGACTTATGTCCGTAGCGACGCCAGGCTACGTCGTGCGACTTCGCGAAACTTCGTCTGACATTTATCTGGCGACATCGCGCGACTTATGGCTTAGTTGGCTACACGTGTTGCGCGATGTAAACAGACATGTGAAGCGAAGTCTGGCAATGTCGCGACACTTCACTCGATGTAGTTGGCTACACGTATCGCGCGATGTTGCCAGACATGTTGAGCGAAGTCCAGCAAAATCGCACCAATTCACTCGATGTAGTTGGCGACACGTGTCGCAGGACATTTGTCTCCTAGTGTATCCCTAGCTGATACTAAAACGATCGGTTTATGGTAACTAAAGATATGATTCATGGATTTCGAAGATACATGTATGATGAATCGCAAATACATCGTATCAATAGTTGTAACATATCATGTTGTCCCCAGTGTTATACTAAAAATAAAAATAAAATAAACTGGCCAAGTGCAAGTCGGACTCGCACTCGTAGGGTTCCGTAACAGTAGAGTATTTTGTAACACTAATTTTTCGCCACCAAATCAACTTTGTTTAGTTAGTAGTTTGTATGAAAAACAAAGTTATCTTTGCGATCGCTATATCTCAAAAACTGCTGACTGTATCTCGTTCAAACCAGTGTTAGTTTTTATTGAGATCTACAGCATATATTTATTTTAGATTTTTTACTCCCATACTTTAACCCTATCATATTTTACCTCTTTAGATGTACCTATCTTTCAAATGATTGACATTGAGAAAAAAATGGTCTTAGAAACCTCAATGTCATTTTTAAAGACCTTTCTATAGACACACTGTGCACGTATAGGTTTGATTTTTTTTTTTTAGTTTTAGTTTCATGTATGGGGAGCCCCCCTTTAAAATATATATTTTTTTATTTTTGTATAAACATCGTAAAATGGTTAACAGAATACACCTACCTACAAAGTTTCAACTGTGTAGTCTTAATAGTTTCGGAATAAAGTGGCTGTCACATACGGACGGACAGACAGACAGACATGACGAATATATAAGGATTCCGTTTTTTGCAATTCGGCAACGAAACCCTAAAAAGTGTTGTAAAGAAATAAAATCTAAGTTCAGTTCGTATTACAGTAATTGCACCAAACGAATACCATCTTCTTTTTTAAAATCAATACTAAAATATAACCAAAATATAATATTATAATAATCCACCAAGTATAAACGGAAGTTCATGGTAGCGTTTCTTCAATAGTTTTGAACCCCCTGCTGTATATTATAACAATATTTCGTGAAGAACATTTACCTAGGATGATGGATTACAATGGATGGAGCCATGTCAGCCATGTGACGTTGTCACATCGACTTTCATTCTATCAACACATTGTCCTACCCTTTCTATTACAGGGATCGCGAGATAAGAGTAAACGAGAAAGCTAATATCAAATTGACAACCTCGCGCATGGGTGATCGTGTCCATTTTTGACCGGCTAGCAGGCCATAATATAGCGACGCATCATACTTATAAATTAAAAATTAAATAGAAACATAGCTTTAAAGACTGAAACCCTGTTACATGGTTAAATTATGTCGTGTTGTGCTGTGTTTTATCCATCAAGAACAACTAAAGGAGGCGTAAAAGATCCAGAATTATCATTTCACACGTAAGTCTTTGTGGGCATTTATTCTCATATATAACCACTTTTTGAATCAAAATATTTATTTTGCTTACATTATATACATCTTTTTCGTCATATAACTACCGAGGTGGTAAATGGTTATCATTTGAAAGCTTTAATTTATGTAAATAACAAACATTATTTTACGCCACCCGGCTAGTGATGTACGAGAACCCTCCAAAACTTTGTCGATAAATACAGTCCCCTTATCAACATACCCTTATCAAAAGGAATATATAAATTCCTTTAAGTGTAATATTATAATATTACACTTAAAACTTCAAATATATAAATCGTTTATATACATTTTGCACTAAATCTATACATATAAAAAAATTGAAGTGTCTGTTTGTAATTCCAAATTAACAGCTTTTCACTAAATGCATATGAAAGAATATACGGTACTTACATAAAAAACAAAATTTTAAATGTTTGTCTGTCTGTCTGTTTGTTCCGGTTTATCTCTGAAATGACTGGACCAATTTAACGGGACTTTCACTAGCAGAATGCTGATTTTAAAATATTAACTACCAAGTAACTTGGCTACTTTTATTTTAGAATAAAATAAAGCTCCGCGAAATCAAAATTGAAGCTAATGAAATAGGGAACAATATCTGATACAAATAGGGAAGGTTAATGTGCAAATTAAGCAGTGTTTTCTACCGCGCACAGCCCAAGCGCATGTTGCTGCTGTCATTAAACGCGGACAAAGCCGCGGGACCCAGCTAGTTGATTTATAATATGAAGATTTTTTTAAAGGATGGAACGGTTAGCTTATGGCCTTGCTTAGAACGAAATTCGAATATTTTTAACCGACTTCACCTTAAAAAGATGAGGTTCTCAGTTCGCCTTTTTTATGTTTGTTATTTCATAACTCCGTAAGTTCTTAACCGGATTGGAAATTTTTTTTCGAGAGTTTATTCTGCCCGTATGGTCCCATTGTACATTTTTTGAAATCTGATAAGTATCTCCAGAGATATGGACATAAACACCTCCAACTTTAACTTTATACTGAAAATGGATAGCGTGGCATTTGAAGTTGGTTTTTTCGTTTTGTGAGCGATCTTAAAATATTATAAAAAGTGAACAAAGTAATGTCGCGCAAAATTAGTAGTAACTAGGTACCTAATTATAATATCAGCACTTATACTTACTCGTATTTAATCTATTATTACTTATGATAATGCTATTATATATATTTTTATGAAGAATGTGTGACAGTTTACCACATTAATATATTATATCATTTTGTTGTAGGTTTCCAAAATGTCCGAAAATCCAATCAAGTGGATTAAGGCAGTAAGGCGTGAAAATTACGATCCAACGAAACACTTCAGACTTTGTTCTAAACATTTTGATAAATCAATTTTGTACCTACTAGATTATCAATCAAGCTGGAACTGACACCGAGGAAACGGAAAAGAATAGAAGCTATTTTGATTTTAAAATTATCGTGAATTTTGTAACAGTATTATTGTTATAAACCGGCTGTAATTCACGTACCTTTAGTCGAATTTACTGGTGAACATCGCGATCTCACCGCGTGACCTCACTCCCGAGGAAGAGCGACTGACTCGCTCGAAACCCAGGTCGAGAAAATTCGACTAATGGTACGTGAATTACAGCCGGTATATAACAATAAGAATAGAAGCTAGTGGAGTCAAGATAGAAAATCTTCCTGTAAGTCTTCCTATAATCTTCCTCTGCGAGCAATGAAGGATGATGAAACTGTTTTGAAAGTGTTTTAATCGAAAGTGTTATTAGCTCTGATTCATGAAAATCTGTTTAGCCGTTGTAAAACTATGAGCATTTTTCTAGTTGATGGCGCTATGAAATCAACTTTCATAGTGATTAATTCGAAATTCGGTATCCTTTTCTTCAACGACAAAGGACACTGAAGCATTGACATGATGCTGGGACATCTTCTGGAATCTGCTGAATAATCAACTCCTCGCCAACTTACAGGTGAGATGTCGTGTTCAGACTCATTGGAATATTTTTATTTTCATTATAGATTATACATAGATCAGTCGGGGTGATTTCAAATTTTGAGTTTTGGAGAGTGGAGAGCGACGGCATACGCAATGCGGTGGGCAGTGATTGGAAAAAAAGATCTGAAAATCGGGCTCAGTGGAGCATCTTGGGAGAGGCCTACAGTCCAGCAGTGGACTGACACTGGCTGATGATAATGATGATACAATAGATTATACTATATTGACATCAAATTACTTTATATCGTTAGCATTTACAAAAAAATTAGCTAATTTTTCTGTAGTGGTAGGACTTCTGCTAGTCCGCCTGGGCCGACCACTTTGCCAATTAATTTTCATGGGAATGTTTTTCGGTTGAAATGGCAAGGTGTCCAGTGAAATTACGGTGCATGTGAAACTTAACATCTTTATGTCTCAAGGTAACAGGCGCAGTAGAGTGACATGCAAAATTCTGGACTGCCAGAATTTTCCTGTATCGCTGTATCTGTAATAGGTAGACGTCATCGCTTACCATCAAGTGAGAGTCATGCTTGTCCTGTTACCTTTTACAATTAAAAATCTGATTAATGTCACAGAATAATGAATAATACAATTAATGTTTACAAAGTAAGTATGGCGTATTTGTGGTTTCACTGCATTTTTTTTATTATTTGCGATGCGCGTAATTTTATATGATAATTTATCTAATACTATAAGAATCTTTGTCCTGACATACTGACTGCCTAACAGACAACGCACAGCCTAAACCGCTGGTCGTAGAGACTTGAAATTTAAAGAGTATATTTGTCTTAGTACGCAAGGGTGTAATAAGAAAGGATTTTTCAAAATTCACCCCGTTAGGGGGTTAAATGGAGGTTCAAAGTTTGTACGGATAAACAAGATTAGATAGTCTTTTCTATTCGAAACTTCATACAAGTGCTTCAGTAAAAAAATATGTAAATACGTGTTTCAGGCTTTTTCAAAATTCCACCCCTAAAAGAGTGAAATGAGGTAACAAAGTCTGAAAACCAATATTGTTTCGGGTTGCGCTTAAATTTGGCATCCAGTTGTTTTAACATAAGTATCCGTCAAGAAAAGATTTTTCAAAATTCACTCTTTAAGGGGATGAAACGGGGGTTCAAAGTTTGTATAGTCATTTTATTCAACCTTCACGCAAACCGTACTTCTGTAAATAAATAAGTAAATACGAGTTTCAGGCTTTTTCAAAATGCCACCCTAAGAGGGTGAAGTGGGGTAACAAAGTCTGACAATCAATATTGTTTCGGATTGCGCTGAAATTTAAAATGCAGATAGTTGTTATGACGTAGGTTTCCGCTGAGAAAGCATTTTGTAAACATTCCCCACGGATATTACTTATAATTTATAATGAAAATATATATATATATATATATATAAAAACTTACAGATTTACGTAAGTACTTCTATAAATAAATAAGTAAATACATGTTGCAAGATTTTTGCAAGGGGTTGGTAAAAAAAGTCTGACAGTCAATATGGTTTTTTGGGTTTTATAAATATGAATCCCTATTTCCCTTAGTCACGCAATAACTTGAAAACGGGTGAACCGATTTGGCTTTTACTTCTTTGATGTCTTTTATGATAGAAAGGTTTCACAAAATAAAAGTTTAAAGTAAATAAAAGAAGTCTTTAACGCGACCGAAGCCGCAGGGCACTTCTAGTATTTTCATATAAATTATATACTGTAAAAGACAATTTTAATCTATGATAATGGGCCAAGATAATTAGCGTAATTATTCAAATAAGGATTAATACTGTATAGAAGAAAATACCCTTGAAAGTACTGTAACATTTTTGTTTTGTTGATTAAAATAGTTACTGTGAGTCTGTGCGATAGACATATGTTATCGCGGACTTTTTTGTAGGTCTTATTAAGTTGTACTACTCTTCGATACATACTTTCTTACATCTATTTCAGATTAATCATCTTTCGTAAAAAACGTGTTTTCTCGACCGTTTTATTGGCGACTTAAGTTGCAAAATAGTTCTTCACGAATATACCTATCTTTTAAACAGGATAATATATAGCCTATGTTCATTCTAAAAGACCATTAATATATTTATATATGAGAGAAAAAAATAATCGTCCTTTAGTTTTTGAGCTAACTCAATATAAACATACATGTTATCTCTTTATAATATTAGTATAGAAGTATAGATGCTTTGTAGCTCAAAATTGTAGTATTGAATTGACGTATTGAAAACGCAAAAACATTTAAAATTTGTGTTATAGAAAAGCTAAGAAATCTATACCGCCAGATTTAAGGTTGCCTAATTACAGTTAAGTACTGTAGCATTTTTTAACAATAACTAATTTCTATAAGTTCAGTAAAGTAACTATGTATTTTATCACATAAATTGTTTTCTTTTTACATAAGTTTTAGTTTTCTACATTTTTCACCTTTTTATCGATATGTTCTACACTAGTGATCACTTCCCTACTCACGCACACTCTAGCAGTTCTAGACACTAACACAAACAGAAAATGGACATGCTGCCAAAGTTTTGACGCCATCCATTGTAATCCATCATCCTAGACATTTACTATATTTGTCACATTCTGGTTGACCGAAATGTAAGCAGTAACCATGACAACTTGTACATAACGCTTAACGTTATTCAACGTTTGATTTTACTGCCATACATTTTCATACCCCGGGCATATTACAAAAATCGGTTCTTAAGAAATAAACTCCAAAAATATTGCTGAGAAAGAAAATAATATATAAAATCATAATTATGATATATGACGAGACGAAACAGGGAAATTTCCCACAAACAAGTGCTTACTATAAACTAGCTAAAAGCCGAGCTTTGTTAGTGCTCGCGTCGTTTTTCTGCCTGGTAATAATTTTTAAGGCAGTTTTTTTTATATTAAATTGCGAATCTGCCCGAAACTGGTATAACATTTGCCAAAACACCCACCACTCCAACAAATGCATAAAATTTGCCATCATATTATTATGGCATAAAATAAGGAATATAAAACCGGCCAAGTCGAGTTGGACTCGCCCACCGAAACTTCCGTACCAACGTTGGTGTGTATCAATTAAGCTAGACCTCTAAATTGTATGAGCGCTCATATAAATCCTCTGAGTTATATGCCTATGAGCCTATCTTGATTGGAGTGAGCTATGTATGTATGGGGACACCCTTTGATTTTCAACTTTTTTTTTTTAATTTTTCCTTTATTTGTGCTATGAGAACTGGCTTCTTGCCAAATTTCATGATTCTAGGTCAAAGGGAAGTACCCTACAGGTTTTCGACCCGAAACCTATAGGGTACTTCCAGTTGTCAATTTTGGTTAAAAATAAGGTTTTACAGTGCAACTGAAGGAAAAATTCCGAAAAATAAAAAAAGTTGAAAATGAAGGTAAATTTTGGTAGTTACCAGTTTTCCCGAAAATCTAAATTTGCCCATCTCTTTATATCGTGTTCACTCAGGACCTTGATTTTTACATACATAATAGGGACTATATAGATTTCAGTATCTGGTATACATTTCAATTTGCTAGGATCACCCGCTCCTGAGAAAATCGGTGGTGACAGACGGACAAGAAACTTATCTTATAAGGGTTATTTTTTTTACTTTTTGAGGTACTGAACCATAAAAATAAAGTTTACCTTCTCATTCAAAATCTTACAAAGGCGCTAGTAATTATACTTTTTTTTACTGATAACACATCTACATGTGAATTTAAATTACTATGTTAAAGCACAAATCAATAGGCGTGATAGTTTTTCAGTAAAGTGCACCACAAAAGTGCTCAGGTTGTGGGATAGTGTTAGGGCTCGCTTCGCTCGCCCTGATAAATTGGTAAAACAAGAGTATAGGTAGATAAAAATAAGTTTTAGTAAGAAAACAACATTTTCCCAGAAAACTTGACAAAATCGTGTAACAATCTACGTTTCCAAATGACGCTCTTTGACAGAACAAATAAAATTCCTACGTTTTATCCAAAAGTCTTTCGAGGTTGACAAAATAAATGAATTAGTCGAAAAGTATAATAATAAATTGTAGCGGTAATAGGGAAAAACCCAAACCGATCCGAATGTAGCAAAACTGGACAAAAAGGAGGATATAATTGAATTTTTTATGGACGTTCTTAACATTATTACATTGCGGGCTTAGCCTAAGAAACGGTCAGTACTGAGAAAGTAAGCTGACGTGGTTGTAAAAAATCTTCGAGAAATGTGTTAGACACGGTTGTCGAATACCAATGTTCTGCGACAGAATTTTTAAGAAAGCAAGCGGTTACAAAAGGCTTGGATTTACCTCATTACACTGGAATGTCGTATTCTATGTACCCTTTTTAAAAACTACTGTATTATATTATGTGTATTTTAAAGATTTTACACGATCCGATCAAGATACATTGAAATATAAAGCTAAACGTGATGATAAAATTTGAATATATAATAATAATATAATAAATAACCCCTCAACCGGCACGCGCCTATTTTCGTCAATATGGCAGGTACACGCGGACTTTCCGCGCCATGCAGTTTTTAGGCGCGAAAATTATCCTGAATTACAAACTCAAACCAGACTAAGGCTTAGCACGCACTGCGGTTTTTAAAAAGCGGTTCCGCTACCGCAAAAAATGTAACGTACGGCATTCTTTATAAGCGCACGCACTTGCGATTTATTTCAGTGACTGATTTTAAAAACGCAACTTGCTACATTTTGATTCGCGGTTTGCAACCGCGCGTTTTTATGTATCCCATACTTCATGTACGGGAGGGCCCCCACTGCGGTTCGTAAAAAGCCGTTTTTTCGTCAGTTCGGCTGAGAGAGCGGAGCAGTGAGGTGTGTGTTGTGCTGTAGATGTGGGCCGACCATTCGCAAAATCCATTGGTGCACGGTACCTGAACTCGGTACCTCTGGCATCAAAGGCAAGCGTTCTCCCGATTGCGCCACCGGGCCCTCAAAAGTTTCTTTTTCATGAAAATGAAGGGTGAAATGTGTGTAACAAAGTGTGAAAATCAATATTGTTTCGGATTGCGCTGAAATTTGGCATGCAGATAGTAATGCAATAATTTATCAAAACTACTAATTGACATCCTGTAGTAGCTAAAAAAATTGTCTTTGTTGTTTCGTACATCACTGTACATTTTACAAAAATATCACTTCAAATATCTTTGATCTGTTAGAGGATGCACCCAGTACTTATGTTGGCGAAGACGTTTTCTATTTTTTTTATTTCTTAAAACTAAGGCCACAACACATACTGCTCTGAGGAAATCCATTGTCATACTGAACGTGAAAACCGCGGAAACGCAACCGCAGTGCGAGTTCCTCCGCGGTTCAGCGTTTTCGGCCAGACCGCAACCGCAAGAAAAAAACCGCAGTGCGTGCTAAGCCTAACGGTTTTTGATGTTATAAACTATGTAATTACGAGACATTAAGTAACTACCTACCTATTTATACGCTAGATTATTAATAAATATTTTATTGTTAAAAATACATTCTCATAGTGGTTTTTAGGGTTCCGTACCCAAAGGTCAGTAGAGTCTTAGTCAAAAGTCAAATGTCAAAGCATTTATTCAGTATATACTCGTATGGTCAAATTAAAAATTAGAATATTAAAATTACAAACGTCAAATAGCATTAAAAAGATAGTCATCTTGTCGCCTATAAGCGACGAGAAGACTCGACGCAGTTTTCCAAATGCGGCCCAGCCTAGTTTAATTTTTCTCTGGATTTCCTTTTCAAAGTTTTGTTTACCTAGTTTGAGCGTCTGCTCTAGGTAAAGATACTGCGTAACTACTTAGAGTGGGATTCTATCTACGGCAATCGGTTCCGGAACAACGTGCTCGTTGTACATGGTCCTGCAGCGTCTCTGCCATAATGACGATGTAATCTGCGAATCATAAATAAGAGATGTGCTTGCCGTTGATGTTAATGCCACAATCTTTTCAGTCCAGCGTCTTAAACATATCCTCCAAGGTGTAAGAAGGCGTTAACAGTTTAGAGGATATCACGTCCCCGTCTTACTTCTCGACGCAAGATATATTTAGATCACTGGTTCTGTACTTGTACAGTCATCGTTGCGGCAATATACAGACATTTAATTACTTCGATATATTACTAGTCGAATGGGAACGCTGCAAGGAATCCAGAATGGTACCAGGTTTCGATTGAGTCGAAGGCCTTCTCATAGTCTACAAATACTAAGCACAGGGACCGATTGTACTCTTCGGTCTTCTGTATAATTTGTCGCACCGTGTAGATGTGGTCTATGTTGCCGTAACCGCTTCAAAAACCAGCCTGTTCTGGAGGTTGGAACTCGTCGAGTCTTCGCGCAAGATGGTTCGTGATGACCATTGAACAGCTTGTAGATATGGCTCAGAAGCAAAATTGGGTGGTAGGTTTTATAGAGGGTTTTGAGTCCTTTTTTGAAAAACAGAACCACTATGCTTCTTACATGCCTGTGGAGTTCTCTCAGAGAAAATAACCGGCCAAGTGCGTGTCGGGCCACGCGCAATGTAGGGTTCCGTAGTAGCCTGTTATTCAATGCTAGTCTTTACCCGTTATAAACAAGTCACTAGGTACTCCGTCTTTGTCACTTTAAAGGATTTATTGTAAGGATTGTTTTGTATTTGGTACAAAATTATCCAACACCCAAATTCAACGACTATAACTGCTAAACTAATAAAGTTATCTTAACCGCTATAATTTTTCTTCAAAGTTCATGAAATGCGCTATTATCACGAATTTCTCCAGATTTTTCAAGCCAGCAGTTTAGCTTTTAGAGGGGGGGGGGGGGGGGGGGACGCCCTACTGGAACAAAAATTTGCACTTTAAAGTTTAATATTTCGTAAATGGAGCATTCAATCGAAAAATAGTATTAGCAACCCTTAAGTCATTTTAAAAGACCTGTTTAGCGACACACCACACGAGGGGGTAGACGATGAAAAAAAAATCATTCCCACTTCTCATATAGGTGAGCTTCTCATATAGGACCAGCGGTTTAGGCTGTGCGTTGATATCTCAGTCAGTCAATCAGGACTTTGGATTCAATCTAATACTATAAGAATCTTTCCTGACATACTGACTGACTGACTGACAGACAACGCACAGCCTAAACCGCTGGTCGTATAGACTTGAAATTTGGAGGGTATATTTGTCTTAGTACGTAAGGGTCTAAGAAAGGATTTTCCAAAATTCACCCCTTAAGGGGATAAAATGGGGGTTCAAAGTTTGTATGGAGAAACAAGATTAGATAGTCTTTTGTAACCGAAACTTCACATAAATGCTTCAGTAAAATAATAAGTAAATACTTGTTTCAGGTTTTTTTGAAATTCCACCCCTTAGAGTGTGCAATGGGGTAACAAAGTGTGAAAATCAATATTGTTTCGGATTGCGCTGAAATTTAGCATGCAGATAGTTATTACCTACGACGTTAGTTACCACTGAGAAAGGATTTTCCAAAATTCACCCCTGAAGGGGATGAAACGGGGGTTCAAAGTTTGTATGGAAAAACAAGATTAGATAGTCTTGTATATTCGAAATTTAACACAAGTACTTAAGTAAGTAAATACGTGTTTCATGTTTTTTCGAACGAAAATTCCACCCCTAAAAGGGTGAAGTGGGGTAACAAAGTCTGAAATCAATATTGTTTCGGATTGTGCTGAAATTTGGCATGCAGATAGTTATTTTGACTTAGGTATCCACTAAGAATGAATTTTTCAAAATACACTCTTTAAGGGGATGAAGCGGGGGTTCAAAGTTTGGATAGTCATTTCATTCGACATTTCACACAAGTACTTCTGTAAATAAATAAGTAAATACGAGTTTTAGACTTTTTCAAAATGCCACCCTAAGAGGATAAACTGGGGTAAGAAAGTCTAAAAATCAATATTGTTTCGGATTGCGCTGAAATTTAGAATGCAGATAATTATTATGACGTAGGTATCCGCTCAGAAAGGATTTTCTAAAAATTTCTCCCGGATACGGAACGGGGATTCAAACTTTGTGTGGCGAAACAAGATGGGATAAAGTACGTTTTGTAGGATTTTTCGAAATGGGGTAGGTGACAAAGTCTGTAAATTAAGGTTTTTCGGGTTTTATAAATATGAATCCCGAATTGCCTTAGTCACGTGATAACATGAAAACGGGTGAACCGATTTGGCTAATTCTTATAATAATAATAATATAAAGTTTAATGATAGGATCATTTTTACAAAAGAAAAGTTTTAAGTAAATATAAGAAGGTTTAACCGTTGTTAATTGGGACCGTATTATAATTGTTACTGACAGTTTCAATATTCAACTTCAGTTAATAAACTTATATAGATCATGTCGCGACATTAACACGTAGATATTCATATCGCACATCTATCGCTAAACTTAAAGCAAATCATCTTATAAACATATAATGCCATATAATTGAATAGTCTGCCGTAAATAAGGATACTCGTAGATAGCGACATCTCAGCAGAAAGCTATCAACGAATACAAATTTTGTAATTGTAACGACGCCGATAAAAACGATGTTATTTATACATAATTACGTTTCGGGACGTCCCACTGAAGTTGGCTATGTCACAGACACAGACACAGACATAATTAGGTGTAATTACTTAAACTTTTAACGGTTTGAACTGCGACCAATAATTTTCTGAATGTTGCTGTCAACGTCGATTTTCGCATGCGTAGGAACCTGTAGGTACGCTAAAATAGTCGTGAAGCAAAAAAAATGCCTATGTGCTATCCATAACATAGTTAAGCTTCATTAAAATTCGTTTAATAGTTTTTGCGTAAAGGAGTAACAAGCATCCATCCATCGTCTCATCCTTACAAATTTTCACATACATCATATTAGTAGGATAAAAGGTTCAATACTATAAAGTATTATTCATGAAATAACAAAGTCTCTGCCAACCCAATGGGAAAAAGGCGTGATTTTATGTTTGTATGTAGGTATTTAAAAGCTGCTCGATTTATTGAATAAACTTATGGATATAATATATTTTTGATTATCTACCCGCAACTGTGACAGAAAATAAAGCGAAGAAGGCGTTAACACTAAATAAACTGTGGCAAAGTTATATCGGCGAGGCAATTTATAAAAGTTATAAAACTCATTTTGGGCGGCAGCCGACACGAAAAACGATGGCCTAGCGTAGCATGTTTTTATGCCGAAATCTATTTTATGTAAGGCCAAGGAAGGCCAACGTCAAAAGTTAACGGTCCCGCTGACCGTCGCAACTTTCAAGTGATACCAAGTTTTCGAATTAGGTAATAACTTTATATTTCGGGATTCTATCATGCGTGAAAAAGATTTTTAGGTAGGAATTTTCCTGGCAAAGCTTAAGGTACGGATACACCGCAGCGTCCTGCGTGCGCGTTCTAGGCAGCGACACAGAATAATGAATAGTACAAGCAGCGATCAGATAGCGCAGTAGTATTTGTATCAACGGGTTCACACCAAACGCGATCAGAAAACAATTGAAAAGTACTGAGATCGCGCCCGCAGATCGCAGGACGCCGCGGTGTGTTCGTACCTTTAGTTGTGGGTTATCGATAATCTTAGCCCGGTAAATATTTTTTTATTTTTAACCGACTTCAAAAAAAGGAGGAGGTTTCTCAATTCGACCGTATATATATATATATTTTTTTTTTTTTGGTTTTTTTTTTTATGTTTGTTCGCGGATAACTTCGTTGTTTATGAATCGATTTCGATTATTTTTTTTTTGTTCGAAAGGAGATATCCCAAGTGTGGTACCATGGTAATTTTATCGAGGTATGATAAGTATCTCCAGAGATATTGAGATAAACATCTCAAAATTGGTACTGAAAATGAATAGCGCGGCATTGAAGTCGGTTGTTTTTAGTTTTTAAACGATATTATTATTTCTTCGTATAATGACATTCATAATAGAACGACAATCTATATTTATATGTAAATAATCATTTAATTAGATCACACATAAATATTTTTAAAAATATTTTAAATTACTTACTAATTCATTAAAATAATCTTATAGTCTAAAAGACCATATATCGTTCACAATTTTCCTGTTTTTTAACCTCCGACGCAAAAAGAAGGGGTATTATACGTTAAATGTCTGTATCTGTATGTCTGAGTTTCTGTGTATCTGTGTATGTGTGTGTCTAGTAGCTGTCTGTGGCATCGTAGCGCCATAACGGATGAACCGATTTTTATTGAGTTTTTTTTGTTTGATAGATGTCTTCATCGAGAGTGTGAGCTTTGTTTCATGAAAATCCGTTCAGCCAATTAAATATTATCAGCTCTTTTCTGGTTATTGCGACTAGCAACTTTCGCAGCCCTTTGACCGCGTACGTCAAAAAAATGGCGCTTCTGCGCACTACGTACCCGTCACTTTGCTGCTGTCGCGTCTGTTTAGCGTAATACCAAAGAGAATATAAATACTACGTCGTAATACTTTACTTATATGGCACGGCAATACAGCAGCAACATACATTTTCAAGACTATCTAAATTATACGTGTTCACAAATGAAAGAGCTGAATCATTGCCAGACTATCCTATTACAAATACGTCACGATTACAATGAACTGCAATACTACAATCAGCTGTTGCTGAATCAACAAGGACCCGATATTCCATCGCGAACACGACGCGGGCTTATCAATGCGGTCGGCTCATTATTCGGTGTATTGGATCAGAGTTTTGCAGAAAAATATGAGCGGGACATTGGACTTGTAAATGGACACCAGAATCACATGATCCAGCTATGGAGAAATCAAACATCGGTTGTAGAAGCCGAATACAATATTTTGAAAAGAACCGAACAAACAATAGCGCATCAGTATAAAATTATGAATAGACACATTAATCAGCTAACCAACCGGACCAATACATTACAAAATAAAATTGAGACTATCCAGGAAATCATTCTAGCGGCAATAGCAAGCAACAATTTAATACAGAATTTGAGGCAAATTCAAGACACGCTCATAGATACAATGACAGATGTATTTCACGGCCAAATTAATATACATCTTCTCACCCCTCAGCAGTTACAGAACGAGCTCCAGATAATATCGAGTCAGATGCCAAAGGATGTAACGTTACCCGTTGAGAATTTTCAAAGCGATTTCAGCAAACTGTACAAACTACTAAGAGTAAAAGCGCAAATGACAGAACAATATTTTTAATATTTGAGATAACGTTACCTTTGATCAGCTTAGATAACTTCTAGATTTTTGAGGGCCCGGTGGCGTAATCGGGACAACGTTCGGCTTTGATGCCGTGGTACCGAGTTCAAACCGCCGTGCACCAAGGGATTTTTCTATCGAAAAATGTATGTGCGCTTCTCACAGTGGCCCTCCGGTGAAGGAAAAACATCGTTAAGAAACCAACAAAACCCCCGCATGGTGGTAGGACACTATCTAGTGTCCGCCTGGCCAGCTACCACCCTCAAGTTAGAAAATCTGTCACCAAACATCTAATGTGTTCCGGCAGCTGTCCTTGAGAGCCAGTTCCCATTCTAGGCCTAGCGTGCTTACCATCTTCGACCGCATCATCACTTACCAACAGGTGAGATAGTGGTCAAACGCTAGCCTATAACGTATAAAAAAAAAAAATATAGACTCATACTAATACCACATCAATTAGATAACACAATGATCACTGTTCAGCCAATAGCAGAGTATGTTGCCATAAATCTGAGAAAAGAGGCGTACGCCTCTTTTCTCAGATTACCGCGAATTTCGATAAGCTTTTAAACTGCGAAAAGACCGAAAGAGTCTATATTTGTCAACTACAAGGTATTATCCATCAACTGAGTCCAGATGAGAAATTTTGCATAACCGAAAAATCTTCCTGCAAATTATCAAAAACCAGCTGCAAAAACATATGGACGCCCCTACACGACAGATCTACCTATATGTACTTTTATTGTAACCTGAGCCACGTATGGTTAATATGCGATGACGATGTAATCGTGTGACGTCAACAAATAGATCCGTAATGCCTAATAAAATACCGGGACATACTGTACTGACACACTGTACTCTCATCAACTCTTAGAAAATAAGCTCCAAATGAAACCGCTCAGAATACATTTAGCCCTCTCCACCACATCATCGACACAGCGTTATCCAATATAAGACAGACTCCTTGGAAGATCTACAGACGAAAAACCTCTCTAAATCTCCTCGGTGATCAAATCAGGTCACTAAAAGAGTCAGTTCAACAGCCCAACGTCTTGACAACCCACGACATCCACAACGCACTGTCGTATGGGTTGTTAGCAGCAGCAATAGTGACTTTCGTGTGGTTCCTGTGGCAGTGGAGGCGGTGAGCGCGGACCGGCGCCAACACTCAAGGATCAGCCGATCCACTATGCCTCCCTGAACATATTAGTGCCTCCCCTCAATGTACTCTCCATTTAGACATTCCGGCAGTGCTTACAACTAGTGCTTACAACTTGCTCGGGCAAGGAACTGCTATCGCAGTTCGAGCAAGAACTGAGCGATTTAAACCATACATCAAGACTTAATGTAACAAAAACGTGGTCTAGTTTTAGAAATAAGACGAACAGATCTAAGTCGCCTAAGCCAAAACAGCGTGTGGCATACAGCAAAGACATTTAAAATGACATTTTGAATATTTTGCACTTCAATTTATAAGCGTCATAACTTTGTGTACTAACCCTCACTAGAATTACATAAGCGACTTACAATTTATTATAAGCCTCATCTTCAGCTTTTTACCTTTTACGCCCTCGGGAGCATGTTCGATGCTAACTGCATCAAACAGCATTTTATGTATCTAGAACAATATGCTCGATACAAATTGCACCAGCACAGCACTTTACCTTTTCGTGTGGCTCGCGGTCCTAGTGGGTCACACCAGTGTCAATGAGCAGCAGCGACCGAGCGCACTCATCTCTATCATTAATCTAGCGTATCTTTAGCATATATCTATAACATACCTACAGTCCATTATTAGCGTTATTTATATGGTGAAAATAAATAGTTTATAGCGTAATTATAGTTATCATTACATACTCCGCGACACTATTCATTATTCTGTGACTTCACTCATGTGGTAATACATTTAATCACATAAAATGTATTAATTTGAAATTCAATATCCTGTTATTTCAATGATATTGCAAGAACATGGTAAACTTGACCTAAATGCTGAGACATCTCCTTGAATCTGCAGAATACTTAACTGCTCGTCTGATATGTGGTGTTTAGACTCATTGGAATGGTCTCAATGAACAAATTATACATATACAAATCAGTCGGGGATGGTCTTAAATTTTAAATTTAAGAATTATTTAAACACGCTTTAATTAGTTTAACTTAAAAACAAAGTCTAATTGTGTGCTTGAAGTTAACACTCAATATAAAAAATCTTAGAAATAAAATTTTAACCTACTTGGAATTGTCGTATGGAATTGAAACTTTGTATGTATAATTGTAAATGTAGTTCGTATAACAATACTATAATTTGGTTTCTTGCAACTGGTCTGATGATGGAGCCAGAAGATGATAGTGGAACTTTTCAGTGGCTACTAGTAAAATTTCATGGCATATTGTGAAGATATATCTATATTATTATTCAAGATATTTATTCCTGTATTTCTAAATACCTACACAGCAGGTGTTTTATATGGATAAAAATAACATCTTTTTATGTGTTTCATACGATAGAACTATATATTTTTTTGTTTCTTGAATTAAGTAAAGACAGAATGTTAAGTTTCATTTATTATATTTATCTGAAATTTATAGCCACGATGTAAAAAAAAACAGTAGCTTAGCTTTTTTCAGGGTTCCAAGCCGGGGAAACTTGACGGCGCAGTTAGCGGCACAGCGGCACAGATGTCGTGGCAAGCGGCGTTCCTGCAATTTATTTAATGCGGAACCGCCTACGTTTTACGACATTTTTTTCAGTGAGATGATAATACCGCCACGTCTGATTGAGCCGTTTGCTTTACTTCCCAGGGGAGATCTTTTATTAAGTGACGATGCTTTACTGCCGCTGCGAAGCGTCTATTTTGAACTGGAGTTTATTCCGCTTGTGTCGCAGTAAAAATATGTTTATGTAGAAAGGTGACATGATGTACGAAATGTTTACTGACGGGATTTTTTAGCTCTTACCCACGTGCCTTGTATATGCATTGAGGGTACCTTAGGAAAATGGTTTTTGTGTTTTGGTAGGTAAGATGATTGTATTTTTGTTTGACTAAGTTCACTTAGCAGATGACGAAATATACTACATTAAATTTAAAGATGTATGATACATATTAGTAGAATAAATGAGGAAATAAGGATATATACTTTAATGTTGTCTAAGATCATCAAGGAGAAAATCTGCCGCCATAACCTTACGGTGTACTGACAGCTAACAGCCCGCTGAGAGTCAGAATATTCTAGGTTAGCGTGTTCTACACCATCAACAACCACATCTTCGCTTACCAGACAAGATAGTGGTCAAATGCTAGCGTATCAGATATTTTTAAAAAAATTGTGAAAGCTAGTTCAGATTGATATATTCAAGTTTGCTCAGAAAGAGTTATGTAGGATTTTTTTTTATTTATTTTGGACTAACTACACCTGCATCGATGAGGGCATACAGCGATGAGGGTAATCCGCGGATACCGGAAAGTGTCTTGGACGGCGGCGTGCGCGAAGGCCGGTGATCCCCCCTGGGAGCTCTACTACTTTTAGAAAAGAATTCTGAAAATTTCGTACTTTAACAACCATTACACTGCTGACCCGCTCCGGCGCAAATGTACGGGGGGAAGGAGGAGACGGTTTTCCTGCCTCTTCCTTCCCTCATAGTGGGGTCACTGGCCGAAGGTCGGGGGACTTTCGGGTGGCTTGCACGACCCCGCACGTCTGAGAGGTGGTCTTGGTGAGCTAGGTCACCCCTCCTTGTGCCGGGGCCTGGATGTTTTCATCTGGGCCTACCGCCGGAGCAAGATGGTGATTGCTAGCACGACCCCATCTTGCCTCATCTCGGTGGAGGAATGCTCAACACAGGTTTTTAGTGGGTATACTGCCCTTCAAACAGTGACTCCCACATAACCACCTCGCTTCCCCGGACGAGTGATAGTGAGTATCGATAAAGGATTTTCCTGGGTTAAAAAAAAAAGCTACACCTGCATTTAAAACTATCCTATGTGTCAATTCGGGTCATAATCTTTCCTGATGATGATATGACAGCTACGCAAGCAATTACAAAAGTCAAGTGTAAATTAAAGGGCACAAATTCTGTTAGTAATAAATCAAAATATTATAATAGCAACACTTTATATTGTACTCTATAGTAACTCTATGGTATCGTTGTTGTTCCTGTAATAAACTTTCTGTTTTACTGATCTCTTTCACAAGAAAACGTCGTTTCATTTTAGGTCATAACCTAAACTGGTTTTGTAGTTTTATGAGACTGGGCCCATAGGCCCAGTCTCATAAAACTCTCGTGGCAGTTATTTTTCACTGTGATATTGTTTTCTGGATGGACTTACGATCGCAATTATATGCTGTGTATTTCGTTGCAAAAGTTCGAGGACAATATAAAGTGTTTCGTGTTTCGTGGACTAACAAAATGGCTTCGAGTCAGAACTACATGGTGAATGGGCCTAAGCTCAAAGGCCGCGAAAACTACAGCGAATGGTGCTTTGCAGTAGAAAACGTCCTAGTGTTGGAGGGCATGCTAAAATGTATAAATCCAGAATCAAACCAACCAGATATAGGATCCGAAGAGGATGCCAGAACAAAAGCCAAAATGATTTTGATGATAGATCCATCAATTTACGTACATATAAAGAATGTTACGACAGCTAAAAGTCTATGAGATAAGCTGAAGTTATTGTATGACGATTCTGGATTCACAAAAAGAATCTGTCTGCTTAGAAATCTCATTTCGATTCTACTTCGATTTTCTTTCGATGAAACTTGCGACACGATGTCATCGTATGTTACGCAAATAGTGGAAACTGGTCAAAAGCTGGTGGGAACTAGATTTAACATAAATGATGCTTGGATTGGCTCATTATTACTCCTGGATTATCTGAAAATTTTTCGCCAATGATTATGGCCATTGAACATTCTGGGTTGTCAATTACAACCGACGCCATTTAATCTAAATTATTAAATATGGAGCCAGAAAGTAAGGACGTAGATGGCGCTTTTGCAGCATTTCAGAGATACCAACACAAGAAAAATGGCAAGTCTATGGTTAGATCAGATCATGATGGCGGACAAATGTCAAAATCAAATAGTAATGTCAACAAGAAAATAAAATGTTACAAATGTAAACAACTTGGACATTATCGAAATCAGTGCACGAAAACAGATAAAATCGAAACAAAAACAAAAAAAAACTCACCGAGGCAAACAAACGCATTAAATGCAGTTTTTTTGAATGGCAGTTATAGCAAAACTGACTGGTATATTGATTCTGCAGCGAGTGTGCACTTGACAACAAACAAACATTGGATCAAAAACCAATCAAATGACTGTTTTCCGAAGGAGATAATTGTTGCAAATGAAAATAAAGTACCTGTTGTGTGTTCCGTTGATGTGCATATCACGACATACACGAAACAAAGCAATTATGATGTGACAATTTAAGGAGTGTTATGTGTCCCGACTCTTACAACGAATCTTCTTTCTGTGAGTCGATTAATAAGCAAAGGAAACAGGGTGTCCTTTACAAAGGGTGGATGTGAGATATACAACAGAGTTGGAAACCTGGTAGCGACAGCTATACTTGTGAATGGAGTGTACAAACTGAACACGCCAGTTGATGTTACGGCTACAGCAGTGTTGACCAGTGAAACTTGGCACCGAAAGTTAGGACATGTGAATAGTGCTTACTTGAATAAAATGGCGGATGCAGTATATGGTTTATCGGTTGATAAGAAAACAGAGATTTGTGAGAATTCCTGTACAATATGCTGCGAGAGCAAGCAGAGTCGACTGCCGTTTGCCAGTAAAGGCAGCAGGAGTACTGAAGCGTTAAATTTAGTACATGCAGATGTTTGTGGGCCTATGGAGACTGTTTCCATGGGAGTATCAAGGTACTTCATTATTTTTGTAGATAATTACAGTAGAATGACCTATATTTACTTCATGAAAAATAAAAGTGAAGCGTTTCAATGTTTCAAGAACTATAAAGCGAAGGTTGAGAACTATCTTGACAGAAAAATTAAGGTTCTGCGTACTGATAATGGTAAAGAGTTCTGCAATCATGTATTCGATAAATTTCTAGAGAATATGGGAATAATTCATCAAAGGACTAACCCTTACACGCCTGAACAAAATGGTTTATGCGAGAGAATGAACCGTACACTTGTTGAAAAGGCTAGATGTCTTTTATTTGAAGCAGATTTGAGTAAACAATTTTGGGCGGAGGTAACTAATACTGCTGTTTATTTGCAGAATCGAACAGTAGCACCTGCATTGCAAGATAAAACTCCGTTTGAGTTATGAACGCAGACCAAGCCTGATATCAGTCACCTCAGAATTTTTGGCAGCACTATTATGGTACACGTGCCAAAGGAGAAGCGTCGTAAGTGGGACAAAAAGTCCGAAAAGTGTATTCTAATGGGTTATTCTGAAGAAACAAAGGGATACAGAGTTTATAGCCCTGAAACACAAATGATAACCACTATTCGAGATGTGATCATCATAGAAAAAGATCTTCAGCCACAAGATGTAATTGTTGTTCAAGAGAAGAATCATTTGAAGTCAGATGTTGAAGAGGCAAGTTCAGATTTAGTGGGGGACAACAATCTATCAGAAGACATTTAGTGATCCGAATGATTGTACATACATACCCAGCAAATGAAGACTTCAACGATGTTGTGCCTGTTGAAACTGAAGCATGTAAAAAAGAGAGAAAAGAAAACAGACAGGTACGGGTTTTCAAATATGTGTGTGGCAAACAATCAAATAGATGCAAATGAAATATCATTGCAAGAAGCATTGCAAGGACCTGAAAAAGAATATTGGTTGCAGGCTGTGAGAGATGAGATGAAAAATCATGCTTGGCCGATGTACCAGATAATAGAAAAATTGTAAACTGTAAGTGGGTTCTCAAAAAGAAAAGTGACGGTGACAATAATGTTTCATATCGTGCAAGACTGGTCGCTAAAGGTTGTAAAACGGAGTCAAAGAAATGATACTGATTATAATGAAACTTTTTCTCCGGTGGTGAGACACACCACATTAAGATTATTGTTTGCTCTGTCTACTCAACTGAATCTAGATACAGCACATTTAGATGTCAAAACGGCTTTTCTCAATGGAGAACTGGAGGAAACCATATATATGCAAAAGCCAGATTGTGTTGTATGTTCTGATAACGATGTAAATAAAGTTCCTTAATTAAAAAAGGCTATATATGGTCTCAAACAGTCCTCCAGAGCCTTCAGCCCTCCAATTGATTTATGGATTTGAAAACTGTAATGATTTCTTCCGAATGATTAACTTACGTAATAAGTAGTCATAGATGGCGCCACCAATGCATAATTGGGTTAACAAATGCAATCCACTAATTTCGTCGTATCGATGGATCGAACCGTGGCTTAATTGGCAGAGCACCTGGACGTGTAATCCAGGGGGTGCGGGTTCGAGTCCCGTCGGTACGATGAAATTTTGGATTGTGTTTAACAATTTACAAAAAATATAAAGTGTGAGACACTTCAAAGAAACATAATATTTGATTTACGCAGTGCAACATCTCTCGTCGGATTTGAAAACTGTAATGATTTCTTCCGAATGATTAACTTACGTAATAAGTAGTCATAGATGGCGCCACCAATGCATAATTGGGTTAACAAATGCAATCCACTAATTTCGTCGTATCGATGGATCGAACCGTGACTTAATTGGCAGAGCACCTGGACGTGTAATCCGGCGGGTGCGGGTTCGAGTCCCGTCGGTACGATGAAATTTTGGATTGTGTTTAACAATTTACAAATAAGACAGTGTCTAGGCATAAGCTTTAATATTGATAAGGATATAAATGTTTCCTTAATTCAAGAAAGTCATATAGATCAGCTGTTATCTAAATTTAATATTAATGAGTGTAACGTTGTAAATACAACGATGGACATTAAATTTAACATTGAAAAATGTCCTGATTTAAAAAGTCAAAATCCATACCAACAGCTTATAGGCAGTTTGATGTATCTAGCTGTTCTTACAAGACCATGATATCGCTTACGCCGTAGGATATCTCAGTCAATTTAACAATTGTCATAGTAATGAACATTGGTCATATGCCAAAAGGATATTGAAAAACCTAAAGAAAACGAAACATTTTGGTATAAAATATTGTAAAACTGGAGATCCTGATATTAAGGGTTATGTAGATGCCAACTGGGCTAATGATTCTTACGATAGAAAATCTTATACTGGCTATTGTTTCATGTTAATGGCGTCATTAATTTCTTGGGGATGTAGAAAACAGAGATATGTCGCACTCTCAAGTACTGAGGCAGAGTATACTGCAATTTCTGAAGCTTGTAAAGAAGCTGTATATATTAGAAATTTACAGTATGAAATTACTGGAAGAATTTATACTATTAATTTATGTAATGATAATCAGAGTGCATTAAAGCTGTCCGTTAATACAGTTTTTCACAACAGAACTAAACATATGTAAAATATCACTATTGTAGAGAAATAATTTCAAACAAAATAGTTTTAATGCAGTATTTGCCAACACCTGACATGCCAGCAAATATTTTAACATATAGCTTATGTCCAGCTAAACATTATCAGCCTTATTACAAAACGCAGTCTAACTTTAGTACTAGGTTTAAACCTCGACCAAATAAAATCCTTATTACAAAACGAGTTTTATCGCTAAAACGCGATTTATCTCTGTTAGTTCTGGTACTAAAGTTAAACTTCTGTCAACCCTAGTCTAACTATGGTACTAACTCGCAAACTAGGATGATGGATTCTCGCAAACGTCAAATAAATATAGTAAATCTGTGCGTCAATTTTTGGGTTATGTATGTAGTAACAGGTAGCGGCTCGGCTAGCGCCTTTTTATTATAAATGTATTGTATAATCCTGTCTACGTATAATTGTTTTCGTCTTACGTGTTTGTTTGATTGAAGTAAGCTGTGGTACAAAGCAAAGCAAAATGGTTGTGAATTTGCGGGATAATTTAGATATGGTTCGGCGCCATAGCAAGCAAGCATTTGTCCCCCGACATGCAAGAGGTTTGAGCATTACGTAGCTGGGCTCAAGAAGTAAGTGGTTCATTCAAACTAGTTCAATCATATGTGTGTAAATAAATATATTTCTAAACTTGTTTTATTGTTTCTTTCTTAGATTCAAGACGTCACCACCGATCCACATGGCGTGTCATAGCCAGTCGTGAGCAAAATTTGCAAGAGAGGATTAGTAAACTGAAGTGGTAGTGGGCTGGTCATATCTGCCGTAGGACCGATAACTGTTGGAATAGACTGATCCTAGAGTGGAGACCGCGAATCGGCAAATGTAGTGTAGGACGCCCTGTGACCAGGGGTGGAAGTCTCTACATTGATAGCGATGCGTCTTGTCATCGCAAACGTCTGCTAGAATGAGATGCAGATAGACAGTTGTTATCTGCATCTCTTATCTTATCGACGATTATCAGTCCAAATGCATCGCAATGTAGAGACTTCCATCCCTGGTGGAGCGACGACATTCGCAAAGCTGTGGGCAGTGACTGGAAACTAAGAGCCGAAGATCGGGTTCAGTGGCGTGACTTGGGAGAGGCCTATGTCCAGCAGTGGACTGCTACCGGCTGATTATGATCTCATTGGTTGAGTTTGGTAACGAAGAAAGAATGAAAATTGACTGGCACCATGACCACAGTAATATAATAATATTTTATTTATTTTAATTTATTATTACATTATTGTGCGCTTTGCGATGAGGGTCATATATAAATATGACCCTTATCATTGCAGTACTCGGGAATTCAAATATATAATAGTATAAAAGCAGTTTTATGTACTTACCGAATGGTGACATTTTTCCATTCTTTTGCCTTTTGTAGATTTATATTTGATTTTGATGATTTGTCCTCTAATAATTGCGAAGGGTCTGATATAAAATGCCACAATATCTCCTAAAATAAATACCAAAAATGTATACCATTGTAGTTGGAAGTGTTTGTTCGTGGAACAATAAAAATAAATAGTATAAGTATTATAAAATATCTGAAACGCATGTAGGTATACTTTCTCTTCGGAACTCCAATTTCCACCCTTTTTTTTTAGTTGGCTGATCCATTTTCTTTGAAAAATATCACATAAAATCACAAATTATTCATCACTTTAGTTGAAAACTATTATATTACCCGCGGTCAGCGAATATTATACTAACGTTCCGGCTCTCACAGAAGATATCGTTTAAAAAATATTCTGTATCGTCGAATAATTATTTTTATATGTAAATAATGTAAATTTGATTAAAATACAATGAAATGTAATATTTAAATGTGATTATATTTCTTTGTAATGAATAAAATTACATCCGAAACCAATGTTACTGCGAAACGGAACGTATCTGAGTGAACGAAGACCGAATGATTACATATGTTTGTATACAATCTGTGAAGTACACCGAAAAAGAACCAAAAACGATGGATTATCTTTGGTATCAGCTGGTCCTCGATTAGAACATGATTTGTAATAGGATAAAGATTAAGGCTTAGTACCAGTACTAAACCTAGACTAATTAGTCTAGGTTTAAATCAGGATTTAGTCTGCGTTTTGTAATAAGGCTGTATAAGTTTATAAATATGTTAGGCATCAAAACTGTGTATTATTTTGATAGTGGGGGTGTTAGTAATAAATCAAAATATTATAATAGCAACACTTTATATTGTACTCTATAGTAACTCTATGGTGATGGTATCGTTGTTGTTCCTGTAATAAACTTTCTGTTTTTCTGATCCCTTTCACAAGAAAACGTCGTTTCATTTTAAATTCATCCAAGTTGAAAAGAAAACCGTGAAGTGGAATCAAAAGCAGTTAAAAACTTTTTTTTCACCTCATCCATTTTATAAGTCACTATCTTTATAAAGAAAGGAGCTACTCAATTATATTTGTTTCCTCTATTCTTTCGTATAAAACGTAGAATAAAGCTTTGAATCATGACGGTTAATCTCCCCAAAGTAAATATTTTCATAAAAATCCTTTGCACAAAAAGGGACCAGTGGGCAGACTATTAGATAACCCCAATATATTTTGCTTACCATGTTTTGATTTATTGAGAGTTAAATAGCGTGGGTTCAAACCCTTTGCTCTGGTTAACGCAGTAGTGAAACTTTGACTAATATTAAAACTAGTAAAATTAAATTAATTTATTTTTAGTTTAATTTTAAATTTTTAATATTGTTTATATTATAGTTATTAAAAAAACGAAATAAACTAAAAAATGATATTTTAAAAATAATTATTTATCCACTAATATAAAATGATAAAGAAACATTTTTATTATTATGTATTTCAGATATAAGGCGAGCTACGATGGTCCACTTTTGCCTATTCTTTGTCATTACGGTACAGACACACCGCAGTGTCCTGCGTGCGCGATCTAGGTAGCGATCAGAAAGCGCAGTAGTATTTGTACCGACGGGTTCACACCAAACGCGATCAGAAAAAAATTGAAAAGTACTGAGATCGCGCCCGCAGATCGCAGGACGCCGCTGTGTTGCCGTATATTAACACTAATTATCATGCAGGTCCGCATGCAACAAAATCCTATTAGCTATAGGTAAATAAGTATCTACTACGTAGTAGATCTATACGGGTGATCTTTTAACATTTTTAAATAGGGTAGGTCCCGTTTTACCCTTTGGGTACGGAACCCTAAAAAGAGCTTTAAATCAAGCTAAGTGGCGTACCATAGGTGAGACCTACGTTCCGCAGTTGGACAAAAATAGGCAGATGATGGTGATGATATTTATTATAAATATCATCGCCATCATCTGCCTATTTTATAATAATTATAGTTATTATAATAATAACTGAGTAATATATGTATGAGCTGTTTATGGCTTTAATACTGTATCAAAGTACTCATCATTTGTGACACCGCCATTTACTAAGTCCGTTATTACGTAACCGTAAATTTGTAACTTTCCGGTGAGCCTCTGAGATGAGCTTAGTTTCAAACTCATAATAAAAGATAATAGGAGTACCTATATATCGATACCAAAAAGCCATTTATTGATAATAACAAACAAAACATTAATAAATAAACTGGCCAAGTGCGAGTCTCACGCTCAGATAGGGATCCGATTGAACAACATTTGTTGGAAAATTACGTTTTTTGTGTCAGGGGAACCCTTTAATTTTTAAGGGTTCACACTATGATCTCATTTTATTACGGTTTGTAAGATCAAGCATGGAAAAAAAACGCCTGGAAAAAGACGTTTCTTGTATGGGGACCCCCTCTTATGTTTAGCTTTATTATGATTTTAGTATTAGTTGATAAAGGGGCTATAGTAATACATACTTTGTGAAGATTTCAAGTCTCCATGTATTATGGTTCATGCGTTCAAGCAAAAACGCCGAAACACATGTTTCTTGTATGGGGCCCCCCCTTAAAATTTTATTTTATTTTAAGTATTTTCTGTTAAATCCTCCATAGTAATACATACTTTGTAAAAATGTCAAGTGCCCTACCTATTACAGTTGGTTATTACTATGTGAAACGCGGACGGATGGACAGACGGACAGACGGACGGACGTATGGACAGTAAAGTCTCAGTAATAGGGTTCTTTTAGTACTAAAGTAACTAACTAAAGTGAGCGTAGCGAGCGCAAAAATGTTTATGACCCTGACAGTTGTATGACCAAATAAGTCAATATACACACTTTGGATGATCCAAATGAAAATATTTCCTTAAAAGTATTTATAATCAATGGTTGCGAGCGAACGAAGCGAGCGCGAAATGTTTCGTGATATTTATGACCTCGCAGTTTAATGACCTAATAAGCCATTATAAAATACCTTAAAGTCGACATCTTCTGTTGTAAAAGTCACTAATTTGTTATGATTATGCAATGTTGACTGTTTCAATGTGAAACTAGTTCTGATGGATGTGCGTTTTAACAGACATTATATATATGGCTGTTAAAACACGATATTTTCAAATTTATTTTCAAAAAGTAGTTATGAGCTTTAAGCTTACATTTTTTACTTTAAGGTCAAACTCGATTTTTTTTGATAAGGTCAGTAATAATTATGATAATGCAAAGTATATAAAAAAAAAATTAAGATCGTTTAAAAAACTAATAGAACCGACTTCAAACGTCGCGCTAGTCAAAGTAGCCAGTAGACGTAGTAACATTAATTATTATATACTTTGTGCCAGTAAATTATCGAGTTAATTAAATGCATCGCTATACAAATATTGATATATTAATAAACCGGCCAAGTGCGTGTCGGGTCACGCGCAGTGTAGGGTTCCGTAGTAGCCTGTTATTCAATGCAAGTTTTTACCCGTTATAAACAAGCAACTAGGTACTCCGTCTTTGTCACTTTAAAGGATTTATTCTACGGATTTTGTATTTGGTACAAAACAAAATTATCCAACACCCAAGTTCAACGACTATTACTGCTAAACTAATAAAGATTTCTTAACCGCTATAATTTTCCTTTAAAGTTAATGAAATGCGCTATTATCACAAATTTTCCCAGATTTTTCAAGCCAGCAGTTTAGCTTTTAGAGGGGGGGGGGACGCCCTTTTGGAACAAAAATTTGCACTTTAAAGTTTAATATTTCGTAAATGGAGCATTCAATCAAAAATGGTATGACTAACCCTTAAGTCATTTTAAAAGGACTATTTAACGATATCACACACGATGGGGTAGACGATGAAAAAAAAATTCATCCCCACTTCTCATATAGGGAAGAAACCCTAAAAAAAAAATATTTTTCAAAATTTTATTTCAGCACTTTGTTGGCGTCATTTATTTACATACCCCCCACAAAATTACAGCCTTCTAGTATTTACGGTCTCTTAGCAAAACCTCGGACAGACAGACAGACGGACATGACGAAACTATAAGGGTTCCTTGTCAGGACTACGGAACCCCAAAAACGGCTCGACCGATTTCGTTAAAATTACAATGGGACCACCTCTAAAACGTACCCTACACATTATAAAAAGAATCATTCGAATCCGTTCACAATTGGAGTAATCGCGTACATACAGACGAATTGAGACCCTCCTCCTTTTTTGTGAAGTTGGTTAAAAATATCTGGACACCCAAACTTAACTGCCGAAAAAGAAGTAGTCTTTTCCATTTTTAGTATGCCCTATTAACTGTCTTTATTCAACATTTCAGCCGAATCGGTCAAGTTGCCGATTGGCCGTGAAGGGGTCAATTATTTACAAATTTTAATACAAAAAATCTCGATACGCACACTAGACTGCCAGAAAATAAAACCGGCCAAGTTGAGTTGGACTCGCCCACCGAGGCTTCCGTACCAAGGTTAGTTGGTACCAATTAAGCTAGACCTCTAAATTGTATGAGCGCTCATATATCTCAGAGGCCTATCTTAATTAGCGATTACTATGTACGTATGGCAAAACCTTTGATTGTCATTTTTTTTAATTTTTTGGAATTTTTACTTTATTCGTGCTTTAAGACTGTTTCTTGCCAAATTTCATGATTCTAGGTCAACGGGAAGTGCCCTATAGGTTTTCGACCCTAAACCTATAGGGTACTTCCGGTTGACCTAGAATTATCAACTTTGGTTAAAAACAAGGTCTTATAGCACAAAAAAGGAAAAATTCTGAAAAATAAAAAAAAGTTGAAAATTAAGGTAAATTTTGGTACTCACAAATTTTTGCGAAAATCTAAATTTGCCCATATCTTTTTATCGTGTCGACTCAAGATCTTGGATTTTATACACTTTATAGGAACTATAGATTTCAGTATCGGGTATAAATTTCAACTTGCTAGGTCCACCAGCGTTCCTGAGATAATCGGTGGTGACACACGGACAGACGGACAGACAGACAGACAGATAGACAGACAAGAAAGTGATCTAATAAGGGTTCCTTTTTTACCTTTTGAGGTACGGAACCCTAATTAGTAATTAAATGAAACCCAACTTAAAGAAACGCATACCAATGACAGTACATAATTCATGATCCGAATGGACCTGATTATCCGTCTGTCAGCTGCATAATATTGTTTAAAAAACAATTGCAAACCTAGAAGATCTAAGGACAAAATGGGATTCCGGAGTTAAAGGGTCTTGACAGACGGACAGACGGACAGACGGACAGACGGACAGACGGACAGACGGACAGATTCTGGGTTTGGGGCTTCTTAACCAAGGTTAGTAACTTATTCTTTGGTTCACAAAATAACTGACATTTTATCGACCATTAAAAAATAGCTACCAGAGCTGTGTGTACTGGCAGTAGCACTCAATCATTCACTGCCTATTATCACACAATCCTACATAAGCTCGGATTAAATATACAAGCACAGGGAATGGAGGTCCCAGATCGCATGGGGGCATGAAGGAGACTTTGATCGATGATGCTAACACTCAAAAAGTGGCTACGGATACCATTCCTTGAATATTAAGCAACTATGTACTTATAAAGCAATATAAGTATTTTATATAAGTTTTGTAACTCGTAAATCAGGTTTACTCAATAGGATTATTACTAATTAGGATTTCAAAATAGCTTATTATTTTCCAGGCGACTAATAACCTAAACTGCAACTAATTATTTGCAACTAATAATATAACTAGACAGTAATTATTTCGGCGACAATTGTATTAGGCAACCCTTAAAACTCTATTTAAAAATATATATATATCAGTCGAATTGAGAAACAACCTTTTTTTGAAGTTGGACACCAAATAAATTAAAGACACCAAAATATTAATTAATTTTGTGGTTTATTCTGTGACAGCTAAAAACTATGTCAAGCCGGATGTACAGTATCGGTCAAAGGTCCAGTAGCAGTCTCACAAAGCAATAGCATGACAGCTAAATATGCACATACCAACTTCTTCTATAAAATGATTCAAACGTCACATAATGAAAGAGAGCGATATACACTCATTTATAAGCACTCTTTAATTATAAACCAATGGGGAAGATGAGTGTAATTATTTTATTATCTCAAAAAATCAAGCTAAAAATTAGAAAAATATCAGTGAAAGAATTTTTGCAATATCTCAAAAACTGTATTTTTAGCCATTTTTTTTTTTGAAGTTAAGAGTGCTTATATCCAGAGCTGACTTGACCGCTCGACGTGTGACGTCACATCGCTCTATTGCTCAGCTGCACGTACTATCGTATGCAGTGTTTTTGCTTTATTCGTGGTATTTTCGTAGTTATTCTGTGAATATGGAAAAAAATACCTTACAAACTATGTAAAGTACCTCTATGTACAAATACAACTGTTACCACTGCTTAAAAAAATGTGTCCCAAATGAAAAAAAATGTGAGAAGTAAATGGTGTAAAGTAATGAAAATGGAGGAGCTGTCACGTACAAAAACAAGATAGATCGATAGTTAACACTATATTTGCACACCAATTTTAAATAAACATAACCTAAACCCAAAAGACCTAACAATAAAATACTTAAGCTATGTAATGCAAAGGGCGGTCTTATCGTGTATTGATTTTACATCTTAAATCCTTTCTGTCCTAACTAATCCTAACTAATATTATAAATGCGAAAGAAACTCTGTCTGTCTGTCTGTCTCACTTACACGCCAAAACCACGGAACCGATTTAAATGAAATTTGGTACACAGATAGTCTAGAGCCAGAAAGGACATAGGCTACTTTTTAATGCGAAAAAAGGGTTGTAAGGGGTTGAAAGGGGGGGATGAAAAGTTGTATGGAAGTATCGTCATTTTTAGAGCTAGAAGCTTTAAACTTATTTTTAGGCTATTGATTGGTTATAAATAAATATGACATTAAAAGTGTAAGTTAAAGTTGTAAAGGGAAAGAGGGAGTGGAGGGGGTGGGCAGAGGGAGTGGTGGGGGAGGGGAGGGTAGGGGGAAGTGAGGGGAACGGGAGGGGAAGGGGAGGGGAAGGAAGGGGGAAGTGAGGGGAGGGTAAGTGAGGGGAGGAGGTATTAGCGTGGCGTGGTACGGTGCGGTGTAATTGGGATACGTATGTGTCTTATTAGTTAATGCTACCCAAAGTAGTAGTACCCCGTAGGGTTCCGTAACACAATAGAGTATTTTACAACTTTGATTTTACGCCACTAAAAAAATAATTTTGTTTTTCATAGTGTTTGTATCTTTCAAATGATTAACTTTGAGAAAAAATGGTTTTAGGAACCTCAATGTCATTTTTAAATACCTATCCATTAACACCCCACACGTATAGGTTTGGCCCCCCTTACCTTTATTATTTTTTTTTTATCATATGGGATGCCCACCCAACTTTAATATTTTTTGTTTTTGTATTAAAATCGGAAAGCGGTTCACAGAATACAACCTACTAAGTTTCAATGCTGTAGTCCTAATAGTTTTGGAATAAAATGGCTGTGACATACGGACGGACAGATAGACAGACAGACATGACGAATTTATAAGGGTTCCGTTTTTTTTCATTTGGCTACGGAACCCTAAAAAGATTTTTTTAAATCTGTTAATATTTAACGGAGCGGACGGAGAGTTCTAAGGTAACAAAGCTAAAATAATTTTTTTTTTAAATCCGTCGAATTGAGAACCTCCTCCTTTTTTGTGAAGTCGGTTAAAATATAATATTTAGCTAAACTAAGACACTTACTTTACAAGTTTTTGTCCTTGGATTTCTGCAATAATGTATGTACTTTGCGTGATTGGTGAAATAATCCCCAACCATAATAAGACAGTCGACTTTCGGCTGATTTTTTTCTTGCCTAAGTAAAAATCCTGGTTCTATTTACTTTACTTTACTTTACTTTTACTATACTTTTTTATTTCCAAAAACAAATTAATAGGAAGCACTAGAGATACAATATTATACTTAACTAATTGAAAAACGTTTACAAAAAGAATACTTAAAACTAGAGCCATATTTAACTGCGGCTCCACACTAGGCTCAAGGCCCGTGTCGTGGCAGCCATTTATTCGAAAATCACCTTTTTTTTACTTTTATGGAGGCATCCCTAATGGTGTGTGTGTGTGTGTGTGTGTGTGTGCGTGTGTGCGTGTGTGTGTGCGCGCGTGCGTACCTATGTGTATGTGTGTGTGTGTGTGTGTGTGAGGTGTTTTAGCTATATCTTCCCAATTCTCTAATAATCGAGCCTTTTTGTGAAATAAGTTAACTACTTTTGAGATATATAGCTGTCGCACTGAAAGTACTTCGGATTCCCTGTACAACGCATTTGTTGAAAACCTAAAAGGCTTGTGCAGCATTACCTTTAATACAGCTCTTTGGGCTCGTTCCAATTCTATCATGGTAGTTTTCGGAGCCCCACCCCATACCAGATTGCAGTACGATAGGATCGACTGGCAAAGGGCAGTGTAAACCATTGTCAGGGTCTGCTTATCACAAGAGGATCTTAAGGATTTCATGATGTAAATGATTTTACGAACACGTGCGGACAGTACCTTTATGTGACTTTTAAGGTCAGAGTTGCGTCCACCTGAACGCCTAAGTACCTTACTTGGTCTACTAGTTCTATAGAATCACAATGATATAGATTGTTTTTGAGCGCAGGTACACAAGTATGGATTTTAATACGGCTGTGGGCTTTAGGTTTAGATATTCGGGTTTTATGAAAGGCAACAAATTTAGTCTTTTTTGTGTTAAGTGTCAGAAGATTACGATTCAACCAAGTAGCTATTTGTCTCATTCCACTCTCTCCTCTAGCGATTACGTTCTCCCAAGTGCTGTCACGGAAAATAGCTACAGTATCATCGGCGTAACAAATGATATCTGTTCCATCGATTGGAATATCGAGTATCTCATTCATATAGATACCAAAGAGGGTCGGGCCAAGGATGCTGCCCTGAGGAACGCCAAAATTCACCGATAATTCGTCGCTGATACTCGTTTCAACCCTAACACATTGCCTACGATTTTTCAGATAGCTACGGAACCACTCCAGGGCAATTCCTCGAATCCCAATGGCTTCTAGCTTTGTGATTAATAGTCGATGTGAAACGGTATCAAAGGCCTTCGCGAGATCCAAAAAAATGCCCAGGCAACGTTTGTTTTGGTCAGTTGCCGATGATATTGTATTTGTGAGGAGTACAACAGCATCCTCCGCTGACCTTTTGCGCCTAAAACCAAACTGCCTCTCCGACAAATACAGTTTTGCTTCCAGATAGTTCACTAATCTAATATTTACTACCTTTTCTATAATTTTAGAGAAGACGCTTAACAATGATATCGGTCGATAATTACCAGGTAAGTATTTATAACCATCCTTATGAATCGGGACCACTACTGCCAGTTTCCAGATTTCAGGAAAAAACCCGCGTTCTAAGCTGAGGTTACAAATAAAAGTAAGAGGGAGTAGTATATAGTGTCGAATTTGTTTGATTAAATTAGTAGTGAAGCCATCAATACCCGGAGAACTATTTTATTTTTTATTTTTTTATATTGGTTTTTATTGATGAAATAAGCTTATCAATTTCGTAAACATTCGTCGGTTTCATGAAAAATGAACTAACTGCTGCTTTGTTCGGTTTTATAGTATTAGCCAGGATCTCCTCAGTGGTAGACGAGTCCTGTAATATTTTGTTTGCAAGGTTCTTTCCTACGTTTGCGAAATATTCGTTACTAGCGTTAAGCGATTGAGCCGGGTTTACTGAATCATTAATTAATTCGGTGGATTTACTGTGAGGCTTGCAGTTGTCACATATACTATTAATAGTTTGCCACAGCTTTTTAGGGTTACTTTTATTTTTGCACAATTCTTTTTTCTCATACTCGGCTTTAACGCGTCGTAACAGTTCTTTGTAGAAATTACGATATCGCTTGTAAGTTATTTGTGCTGTTTTATTTTTAGGATCTCTCTTAGCTTTAAGATGCAACAAGTCCCTATTTTTTTGGCATTTGATGAGTCCCGGGGTGATCCAAGGCTTAAGATTAAATTTGTTGCGGCTGAGTGATATCGATTTACTATGAGGGGCAACAATTTTGTTAAGAATCGCGAGAAACTCACTAACAGCTAAGTTAACGTCTTATTTACTAGTTACAGTAGTCCAGTCAACCTTTTTCAGATCATCTGTCACGGCTGCAAAATCAATTTGATGTCGGATACGCGTACTTGATCTCAACGGAGGATTTGTTTTGACCACTCCCAACATGCACATGTCGTGATCAGTAATGTCTGTGTTGCAGACAATACCGACTGATCTAAAGCCCTGTTTGATAAATATGTGATCGATACATGCATTGTTACGGGTGGGCTTCGTTATCGCTGGTAACATTTGGTTCTCTGCAGCAAGACAGAGGTAATCGGCGCATTGGGTACTTACGTCGCCAAGTAGGTCTATGTTGAGATCACCCGCCCAAATCATACACCTATTTCCCTTTTCAAGCGTCAAAAAATTATTCAGTGACAATATAAAATTTTCAGTTCGTTTAAAAGAGGGAGACCGATAGATACCAAGAACTAAGAACTCTTTACCTATACTAATTTTTAAACAGTTACAACACAAGTAGGATATACACAAAACAAGATTCTACAAAGGCAGGTGTATGAGTATATAGACGAATTAAATGAATCATGTAGACGCAGTGGGCGTGACTGGCGCTGGAAGATGCTTTGCAATTTTCTCCGACGTTGAGGGGCTGCTGTTGTCACGCCACAGGTGGCGTTCCAGGTCTGCGTGATTTCGTATTGTAATGGCGGGGCGTCCTTCAGCTTTACGGATATGCAGAATTCCATATCTCGTCCAGCAGTGTTGGAATCCACACAGCTTTGTGCGACGACGGGCTTCCTGAAATAACTGCCTGTGGAACTTAGTGAGGCGCTCGTTGAAGTAAACCCTCGTATCTGTTCCGGTAACATCCAAGGCAGTCGAAGTGATGTTTCGCCTGACCTTAGCTGCCTTCAGGAAGGAGTCCCGTTTGGCGCGGTTAACAAAGCGGACAACGACGAGTCTGGGGCGCTTGGCGGCGCTGTTGTTCTGTAGCTTCGGTCCGACCCTCTCAACCCAGTCTAGGTCGCAGTCCTGTAGTTCTTCTCCTACCGCGGTGGCCGCTACGCGTATTATATGGTGTAGGTTTTCTTTTGGATTTTCAGGTATACCTATAATTTCCATCTCGTTCCTGAGCGCCGATTGCATTTGGGACTGAATGGTATCCTCGAGTTTCTCGATTCTATCCTCAAAAAAGGAAACATCAGACTGCGCGTCCTCCAGCCTTGAGATTCGAGTAACGCAGGCATATAAATATAGATCAAACTCATCAATCTTCTTGTTGCTTGATTCGGCGATAGTTTAAACGTGTTGTCTGAGTTCATTTAAAGCGCACTCAAAACCGTCCATCCTCTTATTGTGCCCTTCTGTCACGTCTTTAAACTGTTTTTTTAAATCAGTCATATCCCGGCGCAGCATCCTAATCTCAGACAAAATTAGTGCAGTTTCGGACGATGCTACCATTGGGGTGCAGCAAACGGCGCCGGATGCACCGCGCTGGTTATTGTATATTGTATATTGCTTCTAGACGGCGTGCTATTTATTGCTCCAGATCTTACAGGAGTATTAGAATTGTCGCCTTTTCGTACCCTACTGTGACAGTTAGGACATATCCAGTTCGAAATAATATCAGCGGTTCTATCGGCGGGCGACAGGTTAACGCACAATAGGTGAAAAATGTTGTTACATTTTATGCAACTCAGACTGTCGTCAGTATTCGCCGGGCCACGGCACGCGTCACATGTACCGGTCATGTTAATTGTGATCTTGCAATGCGATGGTTTTTAAAGATATCTATGTTCAAACCTTGGTGTTGGTGTGAAGTGCAGTGACAAAGACAGCATGAGCACTTTTCCGTGCGTGGGAGTGAGACGGCGCACACACTGCAAGGCGCGATTCAGCTTAGATGATTTTTAATGCCGCTATCAACACAAAACCTTTAGACTTTCCGAGAAGGTGGATCTCTAAACTGTGTTTTGATCATTTATTCACGCACTGTAAATCACTTTATCTATTTATTTTATGTGTAAAACTGATAAGATTGTGTTATACGTTGTTAACTTGAGGGGTACCCCCGAACGAAAAGAATTTTGATGCACGATTACCAGATCTAGATTACTAATCGCGTAGGCAGTACTCAAAATCACAAAACATAATGCTAGGTCCAAGCTATCGCCCGTACCGCGTCGGCGCAGTAGATAATATATACGTAGTCCGGTCCAGTCCGGCGATGTGACGTCACAGCCATTTCTCGGGCGATGGAAAAAGATTTCGGGAGCCGCGAATTTGTTTATTTAATAAAAATATCAGTTTTAATGATATCGACTTGATTTTTTTGCAGTTGTTATTAAAATTAGCTATAGTTTTTTTAAGACTAAGAAATTGCGTTTTTTTTTTTATTTTCATCTTCCCCATTAGAAAGAGCGCATGCATTAATTAGTAGAATATCTAGACCAGCTGTATTGCTTCATTTATCAGTTACAAAAATTATGAGGGAATCCCTGCGTATTCAACTAGCTTGATTTGTAAATTGTTAAACACAATCCAAAATTTCATCGTACCGACGGGACTCGAACCCGCACTCCCCGGATTACACGTCCAGGTGCTCTGCCAATTAAGCCACGGTTCGATACATCGATACGACGAAATTAGTGGATTGCATTTGTTAACCCAATTATGCATTGGTGGCGCCATCTATGACTACTTATTACGTAAGTTAATCATTCGGAAGAAATCATTACAGTTTTTTTTCGATGTATCGAACCGTGGCTTAATTGGCTGAGCACCTGGACGTGTAATCCAGGGGGTGCGGGTTCGAGTCCCGTCGGTACGATGAAATTTTGGATTGTGTTGAACAATTTACAAATCAAGCTAGTTGAATACGCAGGGATTCCCTCATAAATTTTGTAACTGATAAATGAAGCAATACAGCTGGTCTAGATATTCTACTAATTAATGCATGCGCTCTTTCTAATGGGGAAGATGAAAATTAAAAAAAAAAACGCAATTTCTTAGTCTTAAAAAAACTATAGCTAATTTTAATAACAACTGCAAAAAAATCAAGTCGATATCATTAAAACTGATATTTTTATTAAATAAACAAATTCGCGGCTCCCGAAATCTTTTTCCATCGCCCGAGAAATGGCTGTGACGTCACATCGCCGGACTGGACCGGACCGTTTTAGTTTTCGAGGAACTTGCAACGGTGTTCTGTAAAATTGAGGCTGTATTGAACTCGTGACAGTTGTGCCCGGTCTCTTCAGACTCTAACGATTTTGAGGCACTTTCTTAATTCTGTCGATCGATAGACGTGAAAATTTTTACACATACTCTTCAATCAAAATTTTGAGACACGTGTTTCACAGTTTTGCCAAAACCATCCTTTACGCGTTCGTCTAACTAATTAACTGACTGGTATACCAACGTACAGCATAATTTGCTGGTCTTAGAGATATATAATATTCAGAGGGTGTGTTTTGTCTAAAGTGCAGCTATCCACTAATGAAGGGTTTTTACGATATCTCACCCCTGCTAGGCTATTCTGTAAGCTATCTCGACAACGGAATCCGCGGTGAGATTTGAATTTTGTATTACGAAATTCAACCGTATTGCGAACGTGATACGATTGAATTTCAAAGTACGAAATTCGAATCTCACTGCGGATTCCGCTGTCGAGATAGCTTACAGAATAGCCTAGCTGTTAGGGTGTAATGGAAGCTTATATTTTCTGTGAAACTTTTTATTATCTGAGTCGATTGCCTCGGAAAGTGGTACACTTACTTTGTAATTAAAATTCTGATACATGTATAATAAAATTTCTAATACATGTACATTCCAAAATCATCCGATTTTGGAAGAACAGTGATATACATGTACATTTGAGCGTTTGTCTGACTAATATATTAATGCACTACCTAAACCGCTGGTTCAAGAGACATTACATTTGAAGAGTGTTTTCTTTGTAAAATGTAGGTATCCACTAAGAAAGGGTTTTTCGAAATTCAACCCCTAAGAGGGTAAAATGAGATGTAGAATTTTTAGTTAATCCGATTATTTTCTGGGTCGAATGACTCGAAAATTGGTACACCTACTCTTCAATTAAAATTACGAAATACGTGTATCACAGTTTTTCCAAAATCATCCCTAACGCGTTTGTCTGACTGTTAACTTACTAATATATCAACGTGCAGCCCAATTTGCTGGTCTTAGAGACATAGCATTTGTTCTTTGTGAAACAACTATCCACTATAGTCTGGCCATAACTACTGTACACTCCCTGAGGTATGCGCGCGGCGAGACGGGGGGACGCGGGTATGCGCGCGGCGAGACGGGGGGGACGCGCTCCGTCAGTCTGCCGTCCCCACAGTCTGTTTCCCCGGCTCCCACCTCGCCGCGCATACCTCAGGGAGTGTACAGCAGTTATGGCCAGACTATAAGAAAGGTTTTTTTAAATCTTACCCCTTAAAGAGAATGTACTGGAAGTTTACATTTTCTGTGAAACTTTATATTCTCTGAATCGATTGTCCCAAAAATTGGTTAATTGGTACACAAACTCATTAATTGAAATTATGAGACACATGTATAACAGTATTTCAAAATCATCCCTTACACGTTTGACTAACTAATATATCTATGCACTACCTAAACCGCTGCTTCGAGAAACATGCAATTTAGAGGGTGTGTTATTTGTATGGTGTAGGTATCCACTAATAAACGGTTTTTCAAAATTCTTCTCCTAAGACGGTGATATCAGAGGTTGAATTTTCAGTGAAACTTTTTATTCTCGGAATCGCTCGATTGACTTGAAAATTGGCATACATACTTTTCAATTAAAAAGACACGTCTATTACAGTTTTTCTTAAATCTGCCCCCACCCATTATTTTTTGTACGAAATGAAATTAAAAACAATTTTACCAAGTATTCTTTGACTACTCCGACTGTATCGAACTACCCCTTCGATGTTTACCTTCAAAGTCTGCTTTGCCATGACCATAAATAAATCTAGAGGCCGAACTCTTACTTTAACATGAGTAGACTTGGGAAGAACTGCTTTTCACACTGTGGGTAGTACGTGGTATACTCCAAAGTAAGCTCGCGGAGCAGCATTTTTGTGGAATTTTGTCAGTTTGTAATTTGTACGTACTTAAGTATATTCAATTTATTCAATTTTATGTGAGAGCGCATATAATATTTGTTTCTGAAGAAAAATATATAGTTTGTTACCTGTAAGCCACGCGAGCGAAGCCGCGGGCAGGTGCTAGTAACGAATAAATTCTTGGTAAATATCCTGCAAAAGTTGTAATTGAATTGTGCGATATCATATCAACGATCATTGACATTTAAAAACTTGTTTAAAAGTTTAATACATACTTGTTATTTTTGAACCAGGGAATCCTATTTCCTCAAGCAAAAGTTTGTGTTTATGTTTATTACTTCTTCAAACATAAACTACGGACCAATTGAGCTGAAATTTGGTATGTACCAAAGACTTAGACCCTGGGCTCCGCTTGTTATTTATAATTCCTGATACACCATTAGTTTCTCGAGAGCCTTGTTTCAAAAAGCGAACTCTGTATGTGTATCGCTGACGTCCACTGTTCCATAAGTGGACACTTAACCCTATCTGTACCACGGCCAAGTGGTCACATCCGATCGACGATCAAAGGGTTGCCACATACGAGGATGAGCAGCGAATATACGAAGGAATTTTAGCTAGTCGAGACGTGGATTCAGTAAAGTAATGCTAGTTTAAAAGGTTTCTTGTTTACTTTATAGTCTATATAGTATAGTCTATAATTGTATAGGGTTTGTTTGACAATGTAGGCTCAAAAGTAATCTTTTGAACGAAAGTAGGGGAAAAATAAATGTTAATATGCTTTTAGTTAAGCTTAGCATTTTCACATGGGTAACCGGCAGTAATAGATACCAGTTTTCAACACGACGCCACAACTAAAAGCTACGTAGATGATCAATAATTATTAGTTCAGTGATTGATATCTATTAAGTGATTAAAATGTTCATATCCATACTCACAAAACTATTACAAAATCGTAAGGTTACAACGCACAATCTAAATCGATGTAGGTACCTATAGAAATATATATTTTGACAGGAACATTAACATTTTTTAACACATTTATGCGGTTTGCCTCTAGCGCAGTTAGTAGTATATATTCTTTTATTACGGTGTACGAGTAACTTGTGTTTACATTGTGAATGCAATTTAGAAATATATTTGAAAAATATAATCCTGCTACCTCATCTTGCCTCTCAGCAAGTGAGGTCCCGGCAGTGGTTAATTTTGACAGCTGTTTATGCAATGCTAATAACGACCTCTCAACGTTGATTACTGTTTATGAGTGAGATTTTCCATGATCAATAGTTCAACGATTGCTTAAAATTTGAGACACGTTTATAAGTAACACTGTAAGTGAAAAGTACGCATTTTCATTTAAGAATTCAAATAGTCTATTTTTAAATACAATCAGAGGTCAATACAAATTTGAATTTCTTTAGAAATTTTATTAACTATTTTTGGAGCCATTCCAAATAAACTCTTCGCTTCTTCCGTAGTCTATTAGAACAGTGAGTTTATATCTCGTAAAATTACGGATGGGATAGATACTGCAAGAATGTACAATGAGGATATCGTCAACATTTTTAGCTTTTTAAAGTATTTATGGCCAAAAATATCTGTCTTTGTTAGACCAAACATAGCACGAATACATTTTTCTGGAAGGTATCTATAGACTAAACCACGTTACCCCAGAAAAAGGTTGCAAATTTTAGCCACATACATATTATCTTTGGTTCGAAATTCACAGAGTGAAATGGAAGGCTGACCTTTTTTGCTAACATTTATACAAGTTGTTTGATAATCGCTGGAGATTATTATATAAAAATTTAATATTGTTTTACCATTTTAGGTAGTTATCAATGTGCAAACATTGACATTTCATTGTTGTGGTAGGTTTAACTATGATATTACCGTTCTGCATTATTTGAAAGTTAGTAGCAATCTACTATTAAAACTAAAGTCAAGCTATTTAAACAGAACAAAAGCCTTAGAACACAATGTATAACAAGGGCGCAACATACATTTAGTTTACATTTAGTCTACATAGATAGTTGAAATTTTCACAGATGATGTATTTCTGTTGCCGCTGTAACAACGAATACTAAAAATAGAATAAAGTTAAAAATAATAGAGGGTCCACATACAAGAAACGTGTTTTTTTTCGGCATTTCACGCCATCTATGAACGCTTAGTTAAGTAAACGTCCCATAGATGGCATTATATTGAAATGTCGATCCTTAGCACCTTTGTTAGACGTTAGATGGCGTTATAAGAAATAAAATGTTTATTAATTATTATTTTTTGCTGGCGAAAAATGATAGTGGTATTTTTTGCTCGATCTTATAAAATACTGTAGTGTGGTACGGAACCCTATGAGTGCGAGTCCGACTTGCACTTGGCCAGTTTATTTTTAATCATTTGCTTCCCCGTATATTGATGAGCTTGCCACAGATTATATAATAGTTACTACGTACCTACTACGAGCAGTTGGGATGAAAATAAATTTGTTAAGTGCAAATAAGTAAAAGTAGGTATATATTTATTAACTCATATAATTTCTTCACATAATTTATTTCAGCTTCAATACGTATATGAATGTCGACCTTTTCAGCGTACCAAGTACTTGGTTGATTGAAGATATACTTCAAGACATAGTTACAAGAAAAGGGGCTGTGCAGTCGCTCGCGACATAAAAATCGCTGTAATCCTCACCCAATTGCTTGATTACAGCTGTTAATCTCTCACCAAGATGGCTAACGCACCCTCAGCCGTTTTTTTATCAACATTGTTTATAGAGATGGGGTAATAAAATTCCGGCTACTTTAGCATCCGGAAAATCTAAACAGCAGCCTTTTGAACTACACTGGATTTTTTTGTTAAATATTACTTTAAGTTTCTCCTTATATTATAGATATCCTTAGATTATATTTTTATATACACTTGAATGACTAAATAATACTTTGTTTATAAAAAAAAATCGAATTCTGAGTTTGGCAATTAAGAAGATTATTTTTGGTTATACTAACTTTAACATAATTAAATTACTTGATTAAGTTCTATTTTGCCACAAATAATAATAATAAGTAACTGACCCCTTATTTGCCTTAACCGGCCGGTCGGTGGTAGCAATCGTAAGAGCTATGACCTAAGCTCCAGGGTGGAAGTGTTAAAGGAATAAAGCCTTTAGTATTTCCTTGCATAGTAGTAGTAGGCATATAGTGGCGTTTAGTGAAAGTGCAGAAAAGCAATATTCCAATAAACTGCGAACGTAACAAGTCATACCGGTATTTAGTTAAAATATTAATAAATCGTTACTTGCCGCCGGTCGCCGGTTCAAATCCTAGCCATGCAGTATACTAAAGGATTTCGACAGGTAAAGTAGGAGCATTATATCGATGTTATTGTTAGTGTTATTTATATTGACTTGCTACCAAAAGGAGCTTACCATCAAGAAGAAAATCTGTCGTAACCTTACGGTTTTCTGGCACTGGCACACATCCCTGAGTTAAACTATTCCAGGCATTATTTATTCTGTGAATCAGTACTGTGTCATCATTCTGTGGCATACGTTAACAAATTTAAGAAAACAAAGTTTTCTGAGTGAATACATGCATACACACACACTTCATAGACACAATATTTTATTCTTAATGACGAAATTAGTCTAACAGCTTGAGTTTTTTTTTCCACTAGTCCTGCTACAGCATGGTTTGCCATTCTACAATCTCCACGAGTGCTACAGGTTGGGCGTTCTACAATTTGCGAGTACATCAGGTATATTAAGTCTGTATATCTGACCGTGAACTTCATTAATATTATCGTTTCTAGCGAGGTCACATGCCTTAATGCTAAACAAAAGCCTGAAAAAAATAAACTTTATTTTTTGTGTTTCTATAGGTAGGTTACTTAAAACTGACACTCTCTCCATCCCTACTCGTATTTGTTTTATTTTATGCCCCCAAATTGTAGACATTCGCGACTACTTAACAAAATTGAAACGGGATAGTAGATATATTTATGCTATACATCTCTGTCTTAACTAACAGTCCTTTTAATGACCTCTAAAAGGTCCGGCCTTTTCTTGTAAATAAAACTAAGTGGATGGCGCGAGGCCGTAACTTTCGGCATAAACATACTTAGGTCTGGGTACTTACAATATGATTAGTTAATTACATTTCTACAATGTAACTCTCGTAATAAGAACTAATCTTCACGATGCATCGAATTCTAATGCTATTTTTCAATGAAATTAATTTATTTTGTTCATGTATACTACTCTACATTCATGTATTCTTCACAAATATCATCAATTCAGTATGTGTATTTATTGTTGTTGTTGTGTCTTTTTGGATTTTATATTAAAGCAAATATATATTTTTTTAAACCGTTACTTATTGGACTATCTCTTTAAAGCAGCAAACATCTTCTAATAACTTGAATCTCTATTCAAAATGATTCTTTAAGCGTTATTAAACAAGCTATCGCAATCTCCCTGATAGATTAACGACCTCAAGATAGCAAGTCAGCGTATTATTTTCGGCCTAACAGTTCTTAAGGTGACACTTAACGTCGAAGGTATGTGTCAACTTACCTGATATCTGAACGTATAATTTATGGTGGATTTTTAATAACGTAGGTGGATGAGAATGGTATGAGGTAAAAGGACACAAAAAATGTTTGCAAGACTATAATGTATATTATGTTATTTTTTCGTCATAGTTTTGAAAGATACTTTTTAAAATAACATAGATTTTATTTTCTGAAGATCTTATCAACAAACTACTATGTTATCAAGTAATAAAAATCAAGACTAAGACAAGAAAAAAATAATTGAAACTGTCTTTATTCAAAATAAAAAAAAACACATGCATATAATATTTTTATAATTTAGGAACAATCAAACTGCATCATACCGATTATTCTACAAAACTAGCAAACAAATACACACCATAACATATTTGTTATGGTTTATTATTTTTGGTGCCTACGTGATACGTTAAAATATACTCTTACCAAAAATAGGCACTTTTTTTCAGATGCATACGAGTAATAAGTAATGCATACGAGTAATGTCAAGTGTCAACTGGATAATAACAATGACAAGACAATCTGAAAAAAATATAGGAAATGAGCGTGAGAACGCCTGACATCTGCGTCATAAATATAGACTTAATAGCCGACGATGTTGGTATCTATAACACCTCCCACGCTATATAGTCATTTTACAAACACTTTAGGCGTTTTTCCATTTATGTAAATGTGTACACATCACCCTCATGTTTTTTTTACACAAGGTCTGTGTCGTAAGCTAACTTAGTAGCGGTTGGATTTTACAAGGATCTAGTCAGCCTAATCCGTGAGAAGACGTGGCCAGTACGTGCCGAGCAAACTAAGATGAGGCTTCTTCTTCCACCGTTTGGGTATCGATGGGTACATAACATTTTCAACTTAAAAAATTGTCGGAAATACGGATATCTGGAATGTGAAAATTTGGACTGCAAATGCAAGACTGCGGTAACACAATGTACCTATAATTAGCCAGTGAAAGTAGCGTTTCTTATTTTAATGAAGCATTTCTTAAATACAATATTAGAGGTGGGTTTCAAGATTACATTGTTTACAATTATATTTCTAACGTAGTGAATACGTTGCGGTATAGTTATAACTATATAACTATACCGCAACGTATTCACTACGTTGCCGTAACATAGTTACTGCTGCTGTAACATAGAAAATATTTTGCATGTTACCTTATCAAAAATATATAAAATCGCACCCATATGTTACATTAAATTACCTAATATTTTATAATTATAAAGGTTTAATTATAACTATTACTTATTATCCACATACTTATGGAAAAGTTTCTGGAATGAAAACAAATCAAAAGTAGAACTTTCAAACAGTTATATAGCCTCCAAACTTAACGATGACTATTACGAAAAAAAGATCTAATTACATAATGTATAATTTCGTCAAACAAATTTATTATTGAAATTTCCCTGGTAAAAAAAAAATGAAGCATCAACAAATTCATCCTTCAGATAAAATATCCGAAGACGTAATAAAACGTTGAACGTTCACTAGTAAAAAATAGGCTTCCCCGACAATTAAGGCTAATGGCTCTACATTTTAAAAAATTCATTGTGTGGAAAATCGCTTTGAAGTTTGATCACTCACTGGATGGGTGGATACTTTTATCTTACTACATGATTTGCTTCCCCGGAAGATATAATTTCTGGTCTTCTGAAACGGTATTCCGATACTTCCTTTTGTGAAATATTTTCATCTTTATGTACGTTTGATTTTGTATACATCCTTAATTTAACTAAAGCACCGCACCGCACGGACACACCGCAGCGTCCTGCGTGCGCGATTTAGGTGGCGATCAGATAGCGCAGTAGTATTTGTAACGACTGTTTCACACCAAACGCGATTAAAAAATAAACTGGCAAAGTGCAAGTCGGACTCGCACTCGTAGGGTTCCGTACCAATAATATTATTACAGTACTTACAGTATTTTATAAGATCGAGCAAAAAATACCACTAATCATTTTTCGCCAGCAAAAAATTATAATTCATAATACATTTTACTTTTTATAACGCCATCTACCGTCTAACAAAGGAGTTAGGGATCGGCATTTAAATATAACGCCATCTATGGACGTTATATTGAAATTACGAAAAAAACAAGTTTTTTGTATGGGAACCCCCTATTATTTTTAAATTTATTCTGTTTTTAGTATTTGTTGTTATAGCGGCAATAGAAATACATCATCTGTGAAAATTTCAACTGTCTAACTATCACGGTTCATGAGATACAGCCTGGTGACAGACGGACAGACAGACAGACAGACAGACGGACAGCGGAGTCTTAGTAATAGGGTTCCGTTTTACCCTTTGGGTACGGAACCCTAACAATTGAAAAATACTGAGATTTCGCCCACAGATCGCAGAACGCCGCGGTGTGGCCATACCTTAAGTATAACATAAAACTGTGTAAAGTGCTAGGTAGCCTCGACTAAACAGACCTAGAGTGTTACTCGTAACACTATTAATGACCACACAAAATTTCAGCAAAAAACATCTCAGTTAGACAGTGCGTTTTGGTCGAAGCCTGTAATTACAGCTCAATTATTGTCTATTTTATTTTATTTTATTACTATGGTCATTGTGCATTATTTTTTTACTGTAGTCACAGCGAAATGAGAACCTGTCCTTATGATCCCATCTCAAAAAATCACCTGTAAAATCGAGATGACGTGTTCGTGACGTTCTTAAAGACCTCTTTGAATAATATTAGGGAGTTATTGGCAGATATTAACGTCATTCACATCGTAGGCTCTTAAAATGAAGGTTCTTCGTTATCTTCGATCAACCCCTTTATCTGATCTAATACCTTTAAACGAGCAATTCTTGTGTATATATAAATATATACCTATATAATCTGAATGTCGGAAACGGCTTCAACGATTTTCATAAAATTTAGTAAATAGGGGATTTCGGGGGCGATAAATAGATCTAGCTAGGATTCATTTTCATAAAATGTTGTTTTATTCGTGTTTTTAGGTATTGAAAAACTGCTATTATATCACTAGAATACAAAGGGTTATTTCGACTCATTTGACAACGTTATGATAGCTCGGTGGAAGATCGATTGGAAGGTTGATCGTTCGGGAGGTCCCTGGTTCGAGACCAGATGAGAGTCATCTCATTCTCTATTTTTCCCTATTTTGATTTCTATTTTTCTTGTTTTAGTTCCTTCTTTTGTGAGTAAAACTATTAATGGAAGCCAAAAAAAATCCAAAAAACTTGATTCAACAAAAAAATAATATACGTACCATGCCGAGCATAGCTCGGTAATCCAGATATTAGAGTTTTAATTGGCAACATCAACAGATCTCATCGACAGCATAGGTAAATAACATTTTTGATAATACAGTTTATCGGTGACGACATAATATCTGTAATTCGTTTATTCGAAAGGCATTTAGCCTTTTTAATTTATATTGTCAGATTATTATTTCAAAACCTTGTTTGTATTTCACTTTAGTATACAATTTGCAAAATAATTGCCGTTTTAAAGATTATGAGAAAATTCTTAATTTAGACCTCAAGTGACAGCAAATTATTCATTATAAAATATACAAACATATTTTATCTAACTAAGAACACCGTTGAGTTTCTGTGTAATTATTCGGTAAACCTTCCTCATACATTCAGCTTGGAAAAGTAGGTTATTATACAAACTTAAGACAAGCTCGATTAGATTGGGCTGAAACTTTGTCGTAATTGGCAGAAAACACTTGTGTGTTCTCAGTCCTAATTCATGATTTTCTACCAATATTTTATTGTATTAGGTCTAACTTTTCATTGAGCAAACCATGGAGCAGTAACAATACCATCGACACCCAGCTTTTAATTTGAACATACTAGAAAAAAAAATAAGTTCAAAAACTAAAACCCGACTACTGAAATATCACATATTCATATTCTCATCTGAGATCGTTACGTACAAACTATTCAATATGTATCGTGTATTATATAAAAAACTTACTTTTAATAAATATTTTATTTTATTTTATATATATTCTTAGTGGTGCTTAGAGGATACCCGTGGTCGTGGTCATATGTTACTTTGCAGAGTGTATTGTTTTGTTACGGTAGGTGACATACGACCACGGCTATCCTCTGAGCACCACTAAGAATATATAAGAAATACAATAGAATCACAACCAATTTAAAGTCACTCAGCGAGGTATGGAAAGAGCTATGCTCGGTGTTTCGCTGCGGGATCGAATCCGGAACGAAGTAATTCGCCAGAGAACTAAAGTGATCGACATAGCTCATCGGATTAGCAAGCTGAAGTGGCAGTGGGCTGGTCATATCTGCCGTAGGACCGATAACCGTTGGGGTAGACTGGTTCTAGAGTGGAGACCGCGAATCGGTAAACGTAGCGTAGGACGCCCTGCTAGGCTATTCTGTAAGCTATCTCGACAGCGGAATCCGCGGTGAGATTTGAATTTCGTATTACGAAATTCAACCGTATTACGAACGTGATACGATTGAATTTCGTAGTACGAAATTCGAATCTCACCGCGGATTTCGCTGTCGAGATAGCTAACAGAATAGCCTAGCTGTTACCAGGTGGAGCGACGACGTTCGCCAAGCGGTGGGCAGTGACTTTAAACAAAGAGCCGAAGATCGGGCTCAGTGGCATGACTTGGGAGAGGGCTATGTCCAGCAGTGGACTGATACCGGCTGATTTTGATGATGACAATAGAATATTTATAAACACAAATAAGTTGTTTATGAATACACGACACATAGTGAATAGTTTGTACTGGTACATAGCGATCTCAGATGAGAATATTTTATTGTTTCATACTTTTTAGAGCGTGATATTTCAGTAGTCGGGTTTTAGTTTTTAAACTTATTTTTTATTTAAGGTATTTTGGGGTTTCTGCATTAATGTAACATGCATACATGTCAACATACTTACATACATACATGGCGATCAACAAACACATAACCCTCCCTATTGCTTTTTTGCGACGCCGCGCCGTGAGGTAAATATTATTTTTCCTTGACTTCGACGGGATATATCTCGCAAACGCTACGCTTGACAAAAATATGATGTACCAAACCCTACCTTTATTATAAAATCCTTATTTAACGATACCACACACGATAGAGTGCGGTGAAAAAATTTTTAGTTCTTGATTTCGTGCCCTCCAGGGGGCGCCACATTCAATTTGTTGTGACGTCATACAGCCTATAACCAGCAGACAAATAACACGCGTCCAACGATACCTCATTTGTAAAATTATGGTAAGTAGCTTAGAAGTTATGAGGGAACAGATGAACACACATACAAACATACATACATACATACTTACATACATACGTACGTACATACATACTTACATACCCACATACCGGTCAAAAACAAAAATGATAGATTAATTGTTATTCCATAATTATTAGTTAATCTGCATACAAAATTGAAATGTGTTACATTAATCTCAACGCTAATAGAATCTCTTCCAGAGAACCTTTGGATGGAGAGGTTCGAACATCAAAACTTATTTAAATTTACTTATAAATGCCAGAAACATTGCCTAAATACATTTTTACATAGATAGACACAATAAACAAACACATCAATATCAGACTAAGCAAAACAGAAACAAACATACCTACATTACGTTATTATTAACAGCTTAAACAGATCGGAGCAGGACTGTAGGTACTTGAAAAGATAATACTTATTTCTTTATTCGGCATTTAAATAGGTATGTCAAATTAAAGTTTTGTCAGATGACTCAAACTGCCTTTTGGGTTATTAGATAATCCCACATCCAGGACATAATCGTAACAGGTAGTTTGATATTAACGAATTCGAGATCCTATTTTCCCAAAATAATTACAAGTCAGAAATAAATTAGCCCAACTGTACCAAATAATATTCTTTAACTGTATCACAGACATTTTTAGTATCATAAAGGTTAGTTTTTTTTTTATTTTACGCTCCAGTACGTTATTAGAGGGGCTTGACATAAAACAAAGGCTCACTCCTTTACAATATGTTGTTTAGATGACGACCTAACTTTGGACAAAGGCAACCCCAAAATCAAGTTGAGCTGTTATTAAGTACCTTTTTTATGTAGGGGGTAGGTTAATTCTCTCTTTGTTAACATTGTTAGGAAGGAACTTGAAACTTTGTAGATTTATATTTCTGGCCCAGATTGTAGGCAAAAAACCTTTGTGGGCTTTAGACACTTCTGATGAAGAGAATCCTTAATTGAACGAGAAACAGAGAATACCTTTATCTTGAGTGTAATAAAAAGATATCTGGTTGGTCTTTACGTTGCCTTTGTCTGGTGGTTTAGTGTTAGCATTGTTTTATGTAGATTTAAGTGCGAGCCAGTCTTGAAAAGACGAGATCTGGATTTTATTTCAAGAGCTTAGTTAGAATTTCTATTTGTTAATTGATTGGAGATAATGTAATCATAACATTTATCTCCTATCGTAATCGTACATATCCTCTCATAATGTCCTATGGCATTTTACTGTGGGGGAAAGACGTCGAAATCCAATCTATCAACAAAGTAGTAACTATACAATAACTGTGGTATGGCATATGAGTGTTGTCTAGAAAAAAGTTCTACGCAACACTTATTAGTAGCTAAGTAATGTAAATCAATTAAGAGACTACCGGGGTTAATCCTACTAATATTACGAGACTATTTGCTCGGAATTTGGGAATTCACTTCAGTCCAGTTTACATATCATATCAGTTTACATATATATTACATCATCATCAGTCCCGAAGCTTCTTCAGTCAAACTCGTTGAATCAAATGGCAATTAGAAAAATAAAGTTATTGCCAAACACAATATACAACTACCTAAGACACAAAATTATAACAATACGCACGCACAATAATATTTTGACAATTGAAATAGACTTAGCACTGTTCTGCGTGACTGAAAATCAATCCTGCGTAATAGGTCTACGCAGAGCTGATTTTCAGACTACTCCATTGATTTATCAACTGATTAGTAAGTTAGTAGGTAGTAGAAGCATTATTTCGATATAAATATATTACATATATGTTTTGTATCAAACATTTAGAAGTTCTCTGTAATAAAAAAATATTGGAGGTTATAATGACAGCAAAGATCTTGCGTATTATATAAGTTTGTTTCTCTCAACGTCGCTTAAGAACTCTCAAGGGGAATATTTCGCCATTCTTACAAAGATTTCTTTGAAAACAAAGAAAATCTTACACAAAATGACAAGAGCAACTGAGCAGATGAATTACGATAACTATTTCTTGCCACTGATTGTCCTATACAACGTGTTTGAAATAAAACTTTTTGTGTGACGTGTGTACATTGCAATGAATTTATTAATAACTAGCAGCCCGCCCCGGCTTTGCACGGGTAGAACATATATGCCTACAAAATTTGCATCAGTTTGTTGCATCGAATATAAAATATGAACATATTTAACAACCATCGTCATATTTCATCCAATTAACACAAAACCTTAACGAAATATGCACCTTAACCTTCCTCATAAACACTCTGGCTATTGGTGAAAACCGCATGATAATCCGTTCAGTAGCTATTGAGATTATTGCGAACAGACAGACAGACGCAGTGATGAACTTTGTTTTATAATACTTACGTATTGATATTGGACGGCCCTTTGGCGTAAAGGATAGTTACCCTGATTCTGACCCGACGGTCGTTGGTTCTAATCCTAGCTATATACCTGCCAATGAAAGTTTTATGTGCATTCATGAATCATGAGTTTTCGTACAGTGGTAGTGTAATCATTAAATCTACCAAAAAGTAGCTTACCACCAAGGAGTACATCTGCCGCCGTAACCTTACGGCGTTCCCCGACGCAAAATGTAGGGGTAATATACGTTTAACGTGTGTCTGTCTGTAGCATCTTAGCACCTAACCGGATGAACCGATTTTGTTTTTATTATTGATAGTTTTTTTTTGTTTGATAGATGTCTTCACCGAGAGTTTTCTTAGCTTTGATTCATGAAAATTCGTTCAATCGTTATAAAATTATGAGCTTTTTTCTAGTTAATTGCGCTATGAAATCAACTTTCATGGGTCTGATCAATTCGAAAATCTTCTTCTTCAACGATATTGTAAGAACATGGAAGCCTCCTGGACTCTACAGAATACTCAAATCCTCACCAACTTACAGCTCAGATTTTAAATGTCGTGTTTAGAGTCATTGGAAAAAGCTATTATACATAGATCAGTCGGGGTGGTTTAAAATATTATATAATATTATTATATATATAGATGAATATTATTTTATACAATAGATCATATTATTATACTATATTGACTTCAAATTGATTGTGATCGGTGGGGATCTACAGCATAGCTAAGCTTATAATAATATTTTCGTAGTAACTATGACCTAATCTGTGGTTTCACTGCAAATATTTTATTAACTTTGCGATGCGTGTTTGTGAAATTCGTGATATTTTCTAGAGTTTTCAGTTGAATTATATACTGTAAAGGACAATTTTAATCTATAATATGTGGCCAAGCTAATTAACGTAATTATTTGGACAAGGATTAATACTATATACTTGAAAATAGCCTTGGAAGTTATGTAATATTTTTTAACAAAAATTTTAAGATTAGTTACTGTGAGTCAACCTTAAGAGATAGACATATGCTGTCGCGGACTTTTTTGTAGGTCTTATTAAGTTGTACAACTCTTGCATAGAAAATATTCTTCTATCTATTTTCAATTAAGCAGCGTTCGTAAGAAACGTGTTTTTCGACCGTTTATTTGCCGACTTAGGTTGCAAATTAGGTCTCCACGACCCTTTTGTTTAAACTTACCTTTGATTTAAACGGGATAATATATAGCCTATTTTCATTCCGAAAGTCCATTCTATGTTAATACATAGAATGGACCGATTTAAAAAATTCTTTCACGAATGTGAAATAATTTTTTAAATCGGTTCAGTAGTTTTTGAGCCAAATCATTACAAACATACAAAAATACAAAAATACAAATGTTCTCTCTTTATAATATTATTATATATTATATATATAGTATAGATAAGTAGGTGGTTATTGGGTGTTCTACTCCAGCCACATCTGTTGATTAAACGATATACCCAACTGCGTTCGCTCCGCTTGCTGCGCTCACTTGTTGCAGTTGGGTATATCGTTTAATCAACAGATGTAGCTGGAGTAGAACACCCAATAACTAAAAATTGATTATCTCTCACCACTTGTGTTTTAGAACTCAAAGCCTCCGGTGTAATAATTTTGATCGACGTGTTTTAGAACTCTCAATGACCCCGGAGTAATAGTTTTGATCAACTGTGTTCGTAACACATACGGTTGGATAATCCATGGTAAGTATCATCCTGAGAGCCCAAGGTAGGATTATCTCTCACCGCATACGATGTCTCAGCACATACGGTTGGATAAAACATGGTAAGTATCATCCTGAGAGTCCAAGGCAGGATTATCTCTCGCCGTTTGCGATGTCTAAACACAATCGGTTAAGTGATCCATGGTAAGTTTCACTCTGGGAGCCCAAGGTCGGATTATCTCCACCGATTGCGATTCCTAACCTACCTGTGTTTTGAGCATATCGTATAGTCAGATAAACCTGTTCTACTACTTCTACTAAAGCCGTAATGACTTTTTGTTGGAATACTTACGATAAATTATCGCGCCCTAACCTACCTGTGTTTTGAGCATATCGTATAGTCAGATAAACCAAAAAATATTACAAAATTAAAATCTGCTACCCCTAAAGCACCAACTTTTATATTTTCTGTGCTTTAAAGAAATGTGTGTATATACGTTAATAAAAATTCAAGCGTAGTCACTCACCATTTTCATCTAAAGGATTTTAATATATTAAATTCATGAAGATCTCATTGTCCCTGCTGCTTGTCGTTCCTGTAAAATAGAAATTGGTACACATTAGTTTAAAACTAAGAATACACAATTTAATTAAAAAAAAATCTTTACTCAGAATAAATCAAATTAAACTTGGAAATAACTAAACATTAAATCAGTGTGTAGTTAATATAAACAGCAATCGAAAAATAATCATTTTTATGTAATTTTTTAATATTATTTTCTTTACATAACATTTACATAACATGTTCAAAATAATTAGGATCGTTTAAAAAACCGACTTCAAATGCTACTGTATTCAATTTGAGTAGCAAGTTTGCAGTTATTATCGCCATATCTCTGGAGATACTTGATAAATTTACAATGAGACCACTACAAAAGTATAATCTTTGAAATAAATATATAATTTAAAAAATCGGACCACAATTGACAGAGAAAAATAAATAAAAAAAAATTTACAGTGAAACATAGAACATCCTCCTTTTTTTTAAAGTCGGTTAATAGGGCTTTTTGTCGTATGAAGACCTATTTTATTTTTTCGATTTCTAGTTATTGAGAAAATCTTTATTATATAATACGACAGAAACTTGGTTTTTAATTTTATTTTCGAATCAACCAAAAAAGAGTACGTTGCAAAATATTATACAATAAAAGCTAGGTACTTACTTGTTATTTCCAAATAGTTACAGAACTACACTCACCGATACACTCACCGACACCACAGCCGTACACTTATATAATGAATGGTTTTGTTCACACGCTCGATAGTAGGTACAAACGTATCAAGGTAAAATGGATTGAATAACAATAATGTACATCGTAAGCATTTCTTTTAAGGGTTCGCATACACGTTCGTTTTTAACTCTGCGATTGAACTGTTCTGTAGGTACAGATAAATTTTTATACCATTAAGTTTGCACTGTACAGTTAATTAAATGCTATTTTAACCGACACCTAACCAAGGAGTAGGTTCTGAATTCGTCGGAATCTTTTTTTTATGTATGCTTCTCGATTACTCAAAGATGGCTGTACCGATTTAGAATATTTTTTATATTTGTTTGAAAGGACATACTTTCCAAGTAATTTCATTTAAATTTCATCGAGATCTCATGACTATCTCAAGAGATATGGAGACAAACACATCAAACTTGGCACATGACTAGCGCGACATTTGAAGTTGGTTCTTTTGGTTTATTAACGATTTTAAATTATAATTATTACCATTCAGTTAAACTATCATTCATATGTATAGTCACACTATTTAGTGAAAACGAGCAGTTTAAACTCAAGGTGTGTAGCGGCCTTAGGACAAATTACTTTTTAACCGACTTAACAAAACGAGGACTTAACAGATAGCGTTTGTACGAATTACTTTTTTGTTTATTATATCATAGCTCAATCATTTATGAACTGATTTGTTTTTTTTTTTTTTACTGACTTCACAAAAAGGAGGATGTACTCAATTCGTCTGTATAATTTAATTTTTTTGTTACTTCAGAACCTCATCATTTATTAACTGTGTGTGGATTTGGAGAATGTTTTTTTTTATTTTTTTTTACCGACTTCAAAAAAAGGAGGAGGTTTCTCATTTCTACCGATATTTTTTATGTTTGTTCGCGGATAACTTCGTCGTTTATGAACCGATTTTGATTATTCTTTTTTTGTTCGAAAGGAGATATTCCAAGTGTAGTACCATGATAATTTTATCGAGGTCTGATGAGTACCTCCAGAGATATTGAGATAAACATCTCAAAATTGGTACTGAAAATGAATAGCGCGGCATTGAAGTCGGTTCGTTTTTAGTTTTTAAACGATATTATTATTAATAGAATATGTTTACAGTGTAGTTCCATTTTAATTTTAACGAGATCCGATAAGAATCTCCAGAGATATGGAGATAGATACCTCAAACTTAGTACTGAAAATGACTTGCGCTGCATGTGAAGTCGGTTTTTTTGTTTTACGAACGAACTTAAATTATGTAAGAAAGTAAATAGTAATACTTCCCGTGTGGTGTATTGTACAGTTCAAATAATTAGATACCGTCTTATTATCTAAACACATAAAATATGATTGTAATATTTTATGCACTGACTTTTAATTTTTCTATCTTTTAATCTATCGTAGTCGGGTAATGGTGTGAGTTTTTATATTGTCATCCGAGTAGGCGGAATCTTTCTTTGATCCGATTTCAAAGGTGGTGCGACAAAGGTGGTGCGACCATTAGCTTCAAATTTGCTTGTTTTGTTAAAGTACGGGTACTTAATATCTTTTGAATTGGAATATTATTTGCTGACACATAAAAAGTATTTGCTATAAAATCGCGTAAAATTAGAAAACTGACATATTCTTCGCTGGTTCATCATCCTCGAGAATCTTGCTGCCTGCCAGACCCTGCCAACCGCCCGCCACCCTGCTCAGCCACCGCCTGCCACCCTGCTCAGCCGCCGCCTGCCACCCTGCTCAGCCGCCGCCTGCCAGACTCCGCCAGCCACCGCCAGCCCGCCTGCCGCCTGACATTGCGCAGCCACGACACTTCGAGAAAACATCTACAGAAATATGTGAGTGAGTATTGTCTTATTACGTGTTTTTTTTAAATCTTTGTTCCATCCATACTCATTTTTTATTTTTTTTCTCAGGTCGGACTCTGAATACGAATCTGAAGCAATCGTGGCCACAGCACCGTCGGTGTTATCGCAGCCTACCAAGAAGCCAAAAGCCTCAAAGCGCAAGATCACCCCCGTCGTTAACGCTGCTGCCCTTGCTAAGCGCGGTCATGCATCATATTCACCATCCTTCACACCACCCGATTTGCAAGAGCCGGAATTTTCGTGGTACGTATATATATATATATATATATATATATTATATCTGATAGGTTATCGTTTTTATCGCTTGGTGGTAACTACTACTAGGTACCGATGCAGGGCCCCAACCGTACTATAATTAACGTATATACGATAATTTAGGCCTCCGTATTATGTACGCAAATACACGATAAATTCCATACACCACAAAGTTTGAGAATTACGCTCATATTCAATAAAAAATTGAGCATATACTATTGTTTATTGGTAACAGCGCCAGCTTATTTCTTAATTTCAAAACGTTGGTACGCTTATAAAATCTGTGTACTGTGGTCTGTCTTCTCAGCCCGTCTGCCTGTATGGAGTTAAATATACATTGATTCTGTTCTGTATACACAAACAAAGTGTAATAAAAATTATCGTTTTATATGATTTTTTAATGTATTTTAAGCCATTATACTGAGTGTACGATAATTTTGCTCCAAAAACGTCAAAATACGATAATTTCACGGCCCTGGTACTTTCCTCGCTTCAGGTTGGGATCCCTGTACCGATGATGATAATAATTATTTAACAATAATGTATATTGTATGGAGTGAGCAACGTTAAATGATTATTTAACTCTGAATCTAATTATGATGATAAAAGTTCCTAAATATTATCATAATAGTATTTCATCATATTTTATTTTCTTTGTTTTACAGGTCTAAAAAACGCAAGTCAGACATCTTTTCGATTCTGAAAGGGGAAGAAAGCGTTGCTGCATCTAACGCATCACAAAGCGCCGGAGGCAACGTATCGACTTCTTCCTTCACGACGAGGGTTTCCGGAGGGCAGAGCCGACGCACCGCAACAGTCTCCGAAGGCGACTTTTACGTTGAGGTGAAGCTTTACAACGTCGTCGACGTTCAAAATACGCCTCCTCAAGAACGCTATAAAAAAGCGTTGACGAGTGTAAAGCTGCGTCTCAACGAACAAACTAAGGAGTGGGAAATTTTACAAGAGTTTCTCATTACGGTGTTTAAATTATTTAAAGATTCTAAACCATCAAAATTTAGTGATAAGATTAATTTTAAATAAACAAAACGTGTGCATAGGTTTATTATGGTTTTTATTTTATTAAATTAAGTTAGGTTCATAAAGGTAGATAGAATTATTATAGTATGTTTTGATATATGTAGTGTAGGTAGACTATATTAAACTCTCAAAGTAAATTTTTTAATTAATTTGAAATAAAAAAGAAAATTAAAAGCGTATAATATTATAATACTGACTTTAAAAAATAGGTAACTTTCTATGTAGGTAGGTACTTAAATTAATAATTATATCTAGTAGGTAAACAAGCAAGTAGCTTCTACAATACCATTCTGTTCAGTTTGTAACACATCTATAAGCGGTAGGCGCTGGACAGGTCATTTGCGAAGTAATACACATAAACAAAACGTTTTAACTGTACCGCATATCGATGTGGAAGGCGTAGATATTGTAGCGACAGCATTTCAGAACCGAATAATATCTTACAGGATTGCTGCGCAATACGCAAATGAACATTCTATTGATGTATTTTTAGATTCAATACGAAACAAAGTCAAACTCATTTTAGATGAATGCATAAAAAAACATATTTGTGTCAAAGTCAACTTCGAAATATTCTCAAAGTTTTTACTTTTCAAAAATAATGAACAAGAAACTAAATCGTTTATGACAAAAAATATCCCTGTTTATGGAAATTATAATTTTGAGCATTTATATTTAAATGTAATCAATACAATACGCACAAAAATTGACCAATTCGAAGAGCAAGATTCGGGTTGGACTTTTCTTAATTGTATGCATATTGAGGTTAATGTTAATAAATATCAACCACTTCGCGGCTCCACGTATATTGAACTACCAATATTCATCAAGAAAAAGAAAGCATGTTTAAATATTCAAAACAACGATAAACACTGTTTTCTGTGGAGCGTACTTGCAGCCCTCTATCCAGCTAAAAACCATCCTGAAAGGGTTTCGTCATATGTACATTTTCGCAATGTACTAAACACTGAAAACATTTCGTTTCCCATGACATTATCTGATGTTAAAATATTCGAAGAAAACAATCCAAACCTAAGTTTTATCATTTTTGGCTTAAAAAATAACAAGACTGTTGTAGGCCCGCTTTATAAATCAGAAAGCCATGAAAATAAAAAAACGATTCACCTTCTTTGGATAGAAAACAACACAACATCTCACTATTGTCTCATAAAGAATTTATCGAGACTGGTGAGAAGTCAAATAACGAAGCATAAAGGACAGATCTATTTTTGTGACACTTGTTTGTTGTTTTTTAAAACGGTTGAGGATGTAGAAAGTCATACCTGTAACGGAATTGTCACTGTCCTACCGGAAAAGGGGTCAGTAATTAAATTCAAGAATTTCGAACGCAAACAAGACATTCCTTTTGTAATTTATGCTGACTTTGAAACTATGCTAGAAGATGTAAGCAAAAGTGAATCAGATCCTCAAAGTTCTTATACGCGCACTACACAAAAGCATACACCTATCGCATTTGCTTACAATGTGATTAATTCTGTTGACCCTTCTTACAATAAATTCGTAATCTTTAGAGGTCCTCATTGTGTAGAAAAATTTGTTAGCTCTCTTTACAAAGATGTTCGGGATATCCATGCAGTGTTATCACAAAACGTTCCCATAATTTTTAATGCAAACGATGCAGTTGATTTTAGGAATGCAGTTCGATGTCATATTTGTGAGAGTTTTCTATTCGGAGATAAGGTCAGAGACCATTGTCACCTTACTGGACAGTATCGGGGTGCAGCTCATAGCTTATGTAATTTACAGTACAAAGTTCCAAAGTTTGTGCCAATTTTTTTCCACAATTTAGCAGGGTATGATTGTCACTTGTTTATAAAAACACTTGGTGAAGCGCCTGGACCAATAAAAATAATTCCTAAAACGAAAGAAAATTATATCTCTTTCACAAAATTCATTCCAATATCAAGAGACGAGTTCGTTCAGTTAAGATTTGTAGATTCGTTCAAATTTTTAGGAACCAGTCTAGAAAAATTGGTTAAAACCATGAAAACTCATGAGTTTACTCATTTAAGGAATATTTACCCAAATGAAAATGAGTTTTCCCTTCTAACTCGTAAAGGCGTTTACCCTTACGAGTACATGAACGCATGGGAACGTTACAACGAGCCATTTCTGCCAAGCAAAGAAAGTTTTTATAGCTCTCTCAACAATGAGCACATATCAAATAAAGATTATGAGCACGCACAGTCAGTTTGGACCCAATTTGAAATTCGGAACCTAGGCGAATATACCGATTTGTATTTAAAAAGTGATGTGTTGTTGTTAACAGATATATTTGAAAACTTTAGAAAAACTTGCAAACATTACTACAACTTGGACCCTGCATTCTATGTTACAGCACCGAGTTTATCATTCGATGCTATGCTTTATAAAACAGGCATTGAGTTAGAACTAATAGATGACTTTGCTATAGTAGATATGTTACAGACAGGCATACGAGGAGGTGTGGTAATGGCAGCACATAGGCATGCCAAAGCAAACAACGAATTTATTTTCGACCATGATCCGTTGATGCCAGAATCATTCATAGTCTATATAGACTGCAATAATCTTTATGGATACAGCATGTGTCAAACATTGCCCTTGTCAAACTTTAGGTTTCTTGATCAATCAGAAGTTAATAAACTGGATGTGAATAATGTATCTGATGATGCAGAGTTCGGCTTCATTCTAGAAGTCGATCTCATTTATCCAAAAAAATTACATTGGGAACATAATGATTTACCGTTTTGCCCCGAAAAAGATATTCCACCGGGTGGAAAAAATGAAAAGTTAATTCCAAATCTTTATGACAAATTTAATTATGTTATACATTATGTACATTTAAAAACCTGTTTAAGACATGGTTTGATCTTGAGACAAGTACATCGTGCTATAACGTTTCGACAGAGTGCATATTTAAAACAATACATCGATCTTAATACAAATTTGCGTCAAAAAGCAACGTCAACTTTTGAGCAAGACTTTTTCAAATTGCTCAATAACAGTGTTTTTGGTAAAACGTTAGAAAACAACCGCAAGAAGGTCCATGTTGAGTTGATAAATCAATGGAATGATCAAAACAATAGAACTAAAAAAAGAAATAACGCAGAAAAATTAATCGCGAGTCCAAACTTTCACAGTGCTTCAGTTTTTACGGAAAGTTTGGTTGCGATTCAATTAAAGCCTTATCGTATAGTATTGGATAAGCCACTGTATATCGGATTTACAGTTTTGGAATTATCAAAATCACATATGTATGATTTTCACTATTCTATATTTAAACCATTTTACAGGGACCGCTTGACGATGTGTTATACTGATACAGACAGCTTTATTTATCACATCCAAACCAAAATTTTTTATCAAGATGTGAAAAATACGTTTTTGGAGTATTTTGATACCAGTAACTTTTCTGTTGATAATTATCACAAATTACCAATAATTAACAAAAAAGTACCAGGACTTTTCAAAGATGAAATGGGTGGAAAAATAATCACTGAATATGTAGGATTACGCTCTAAATTATATTGTATAAAAAATACTGACACTGAAATTAAAAAGGCTAAGGGAGTAAAATCATGTGTTGTTCGAGATCTTAGTATCTTAGATTATACAAACACATTGCTTACATCAAATACACTACGCAAGAAAAACATATTGTTTAAAAGTATAAAACATGAAATATTTACACGTTCTGTAAACAAAATTGCGCTTTCTAGTAGCGACGATAAACGATTTATTTCGCAAGATAAAAAATCAAGCAGAGCTTGGGGTCATATTTCAATTCTTGGGGTCTAATCTAATGTAAGTAGCTTAAGATTATCTGTAAGATGAAATAAATATGTAATATAATAATAATAATAATAATAATAATGTGATGTGAATTGTATAAATAGTATTAATAATAATAATGTTATAATAATAATGTAAAGTGAACCTTAAGTAAGAATATAGTGAATAAACGAATTTCATTTAGAATACTTGTTGTTTTTATTTTATTTTACGAGCCTTAACATCTAGCTTAAGTTAATAATGCAAAATCAATTTAATGTTTGTGAAAAATTTTGTGTAAGCTATTCCTGTAATCTACGTAGATACTTCAAATTCACTAACGCAGCATAAACTTTTAACACCGACGCAGGTGCACTGACATGTCACTACATGATTTTGCACATTCGACAAACATTGAATAAAATTCATCATGCCCTGCTCATTATACCCTGTTCGAGCGTCGCAGTTAACACACATATTCACATACTTTCAAGTCGACTTAAAACGTAAGTTTTGAACTTTTATTCGTTTATTTCTATTTACTCGATATTATCCATAAAAATGACCCTAATAGTTTTCTATTTTGTTTCAGATTATGACAGACATTGTAATAAATAATAACAGTGAGACTCAAGATGGACTTTTTGGAATTAATACCCAAGACCTTCTTTTCCACTGTGCGCAGAATCCATTAGAAGGCTTTGACGAAATTTTTCCAATCACTAATCAGAAGAAATCGTCTCCAAAACGTCCAAAACGGAAAACAAAGAAGACACCTGGTGAAACTAAGAATCTTCGCAATAGTATGCGGCGATCATCATTTGTTTTAAACCGTGAAGCATACAAAGGGAGACGTTTGATTCAGATCAAAATAATAGACATTAGTGGTGATAACAGTGACACTGAAAGTGATGTTGTAATATCGGCTCAATATATAGTAAAAGATTTTACGGACAGAATATTAGATCAAACCGAAAGAGTGATTAAAAATATATCTGAAAATATAATAAGTGATTCTGACTGATGAGACGCATAATTGAATAAAATTATTTTTAAATAGATCAGTTAAATTAAATTAGAAGTGATTCTTAAGATGTTTAATCAAATCAGTAAGTAGTATCTCCCTGAATGCATTGTACTATTTAATTCATTAAATTTAAGATATGTTTTAATTTTCGATATTATATTAAAAACCTATTCAAATATCTGCTGTATTTTAATTCCTAAATACTCACCACTTTAATTCGTTAAAATATAATTTGGTAGAATAAAACAACAACCAGTTTAGGCAATAATTATTTTATTTTATTTAAAACATTAAATTAAATTCTTAGCTTACATTGAATAAATGTATATTATTATTATCATACCACTTTTTTAAGCACAATACATTTTTTAATGCACACATTTTCGTGTGTTGTACACAATTTAAATTTATATTAGGTTTTTCATAGTCGTGATATAATTTTAAAAAATTAGGACATCCTTTTTCTCCCACATCTATTATTTCACAGTTCTCACAAAGGCCTTTGATCCACATAACTTTCTCAGTTCCTTTTGTTAACACTTTTTTCTTATTCAAATATGGTATTATAATTCTTTTGAATTCCCTGTAGTTAATGTGGCCTTCACTCCAGAAATATCCTCGATTTGCTTCTATCCACCGCACTTGTTTCTTTTCTTCGATCGATAAGTTTTTAAATGGATAGGGGGGCTTGACAAGAAAGGTTTGGGTATTTTCTTCGTTTAAAATAGACAATTCTTTTATAATAAAATTATTTTGTGTATCTTTGAATCCTTGTACATCCACGAATATATATTTTATTCTGCAAGGATTCATATTTTAAGATATTTTTTTTACTATATTACTCAACGGTCTGTACTCGATGATGGAATCGTTTAAAATAAGACAATATGCAGCTGTCTGATCAGGTATTTCTGAATGACATTCAAGTTCCACACGTACGCTAACTACAGGACCTGACTTAAGGTTTTCGCTTTGTCTAGAGCAATCGATTACAAACAGCGGTGCTTTTTCTTTGAATTCAGAAGTACTTAGCAGTGGTTCACTTCTGCGTCCATAATAAGATGTCTGAAACCTGACATATTGCTCATACAATAATGAATATTTATGATCATCAAGACTAATATTCAAGTTTTCATATGGAAAATAGTTAGAGTTAAGATATACTTTGACATCTCTTAAATTACAAGGGTCGAATTTTGATATATCGCGATCAGCTAAATTTTTTCTATCTGTTTGAAAGCCTATGATTACATATCTTGGCTTTTCAATCTGTGAGGACGTTTTAATTGACCAAGTATGCTTAGTTGTTTTAGGTAATAAGGGATACTCATATAAATCCCAATTTCTAAAAGCCAAATATAGAGAACGATCCTTTTCCAATAACTTTAGTAAATTAACTTTTTCTTTATCTGATACCTTGACGTGTGGAACGCGCCAAACTAACTTATTTATTATTATATCTTCAAGAACCTCACCAGATGGAACTTTCAAAGAATTCAAATTTGTATTACTGCGTAATAATATCAGTTCATGTTTACAATTCATAATTATTTTCTTATAATCTTCAGCAAAGCCCAAAATATTACTAAGAGGTATTGAGGCAGAAAAACTATTTCCATGGGTTGTTTTTGTTCCATTTATATCCCAACCCCAAGCTTTTGCTATCTTAGCTTCATTTTCATTAAATGATACTAAACTCTTCATTGTTGTAGTCATTCCAGCATTTTTGATTCTATCTATTTCAACTCCATTTAGTTCATAACGAATATCTTGAAAAAGAAACAGTAATGGATTGTTTGTGAATTCCACAGCAGTAACTTTTAGTTTTGTATCCTTCTTTATGATGTTTACTGTTCCTTCTAAATAAAGGGTACTTGCTGATGGTAGTATGTATAAATCCTGCTGATTGATAGGTATGCGGATTTCATCATTCCTGTTAAAACTTGTTACGTAAGGTTTATATGAATGATATTCGATACCGTCTATGGTGTTATCGTATGCTGGTGAACTTGTTATATCCAAAATGTTCATTTTAATAGACCAATTAATTTCAGGAACTTTTTATTTTCCCTGGTCAATTTAATTTTTTTCTTAGTTGTTCCTTTTCGGATTGTTCGATGAGTACTGATGTGTTTCATTATTGAATTACTACTTTTATTGAAGTCGATCATCTTTTCCTGATATGCAAATATAATTGAACTTCTTCACCGCGTAGATTTATTAAATTATTATTAATATCTAATAATCTAATATTAATAGTGCTGACGTCAATTTGATTGACAGGAAAATAAATTATATTCTTTGGCACTTCTATTATTCGGTATCCTGGAGGCACGTTAGGAGCAAATTCATAAAGAATATGGCTTGGTTTTCCATTAATATATGATCCGCTCACTATATCACATTCGACTCTTACCACTGTTGTCGATAAAATGTTAACTGGGAGTTGCGACTCGTGTATTATATTGGCTTTAAGAGTTTTATTACCAAATCCTAGTAAAGTTCCTGGAGAATTAGCTTTTTCAAAATGGATATCTTTAGAGCAGAAGATAAACGATTTCAACGTGTTATTATTGCAAAATAAATTAAAAGCGACTCCTTTTTTTACGTTTGACTTTAGATAATCAGAAATATCTTGCAGTTCGTAAGTGCCTTCTGGTATGTCTACGACTTCGTTATTGTCATAATAATATTTATTGTTTCTGTTATCAATGTTAGGTATTGAATTGAATGTTGAGAAATATAACAGAGCACACTCGTATTCATCATCAAATTGTAAAGCTGGATAATAGGTAGTGGATAAAATAGAGGTGTTGCCTGTTATTGACAGCGTGAAAGACATTTTAGAAATGATGGTAATAAAAACACGTTTATAAATATATAGTCACAATACTTTATTAGAACATTTTATACAAATAGTATTAGCATAACATTTTTTCCAAAATTCACTTAGAAACTTTAAACATAAATGACCACAATTAGATGTATTAAAACGTTGATATCTACAATAATTGTATGTTATATTAAATTTTAAATATCTTATTAACTCAATTGGTGGCTTTAAATCACCAAAGCTATCAAAATACTCACAATAGTTAAAATGTTTTACATAGGCTACCCAATGGGTTCCTTCATTCTCTGAGCTATCTAAATTAACAATCGCACACTCAATGTCCTTAGGCTTTGGCGGCAATTCATTTCTCATGAAAACACCTCTAAAGTAAGGTATGTGTTTAGTAGCATACTCTAATATGTCTATATCAGTGAGAGCACGCTTGGGTAACCTTTCTATTAGTTTTTTGAACTATTTACAAAAAGACCATTGCCTTTTTTATATGGTTTTATATATAAGCCTTTTCCTAAGGCGATACTTTCCATCGTTTTATTATGACGTTGGGCTTCTTCCAAATTCTTTTTAGCTGCTTTATGATCATTTACAGCTTTAGTAATACCTGCTGCACCTCCAACCAATGCACCTAGAGCAGACAGTCCTGCGAATATTGGTATAAGTGGTAAAATACCACCTGTTTTTGGTAACGGTATTACACGAGGCAGACACACTCCTTTTTTATTTTTTATCAGTTTTTTCGCAGCTGAATATGCAGCTTTAATAGCTCTAGAATTGCTTTTTGGTTTTAATTTTTTCAGTCGTTTATGTATTGTAGAGACGATCGATTTAAATGTTCTCACGCCAGCACCATGCTTCATTTTGGTTTTCATCACTTTGCTCACAAGCCACGAAGACAGTTTTTCTCCTCTTCCTGCATTTTTCGATTTCATCCGTTGCTTTGCCATATTTAATAATTCTAAATCAGCTCTGTGTCGATCTTCCAATTTATTTGAATTATCGTATGCTATATCGTGTCTCATGCAAGCATTATCAAGCTCATTAACTCCTTGATCACCTCTCAATAATCGTTTTCTTAATCTGGTACCAGGTCCACAGTAATTGTACCCAGGTAAATGCAATTCAAATGGTAAGTTATTTATGATGCTGTTAACGAGTCCACCACCATGCATAGCTGAGTTATAAATGAGATAAAATATCTAAATAGACTTAATTTTATATACTTAGGTATGTAACTCTATAGAAAAGATAATCATACAATTGCTCGTTTTTCAATCCAACTGTTTTCAGTACTAGGTAGACCTAACCACTTTACGAATAATTTATTACCTTTTTTTCTTATAACCTTTTCAATTAGATACACATTAGGACACTCAGTTTTTTGAAGTACTTGTTCATAAAAACTTCCTAAAATTGGTTGATAGTGTAGATCTTCTATGGAATAAGTGATAGGTTTAGAACCATGAACTTTTTTAATCAAAAACAATTCCGTAGACCAGTTTGGGGTGTATCCTTTTTCAAAGTTACCTTTATATTTACTTATACGAACATGGTCACCAACTTCTAATTTTCTGGTCTTTGACAGACAATTAATTTCCTGTGATTTGATTATATTTCTCAATACTTCACTTTGGTTTGATTGGTTAACATCGTTTGGTTTATATTTTATTGTTCGATGTATTGTGTTATTGTATGTTGCCATAACACTTTCTAAAAGCTTTCCAATCCATTTATAACTACCATTCAAACTAAAATTTTTATACAACTTGTTCTTGAGAGTTTTGATTAGTCTTTCTACTATAGAAGCCTTTTTTATGGAATATGTAGAGTAATGATTAATTTTATTTTTTAGCATAACTTTTTTAAATTCATCGTTATAAAATTCTGTGCCCATGTCAGTTTGTAAGTTAACTGGCTTTCGATAATTTTTAAATAATAGCGAACTAAATGCATTTGCTATTTCGGATTTAGTCTTCGTTTTAACAGGGATAGCCCAGGAAAATTTAGAAAAACAATCTATTACAACAAAAATATACCTATATCCATTATTACAACTTTTTATACTTTGAAAATCCATAAGATCAGCTTGCCATAAATCATCAATTCCTCTTAATATTACAGATCGTCGAACAAAGTTTTTACGAGCTGTTTTATGAATTTCATTTACTATTTGTAGCTTACTCATTTCTTTGATTTAATGATTTGGTCTAATTCAGCCTTTGTATAATAATCTGCTTTTAAATTCTCAATGCCTTTTTTAACATCTGCTTTTAAATCGTTGAATATTATATCGACTTCTTGCTTTTTTACAAACAATTGTGATTGGCTGTCTACGTATTCCTTGTTCACAGCATCGGTATTTTTCAATGGAATTGTAATCCCAGTCAACCTTGTATTTTGTAAATCGAACTCTCCGGTTTCAGTTCGCATCAAGACTTTATCAAAATTTTCTAAAAAGTCTGGTAAACGCAATCGTTTATGAATATGATGTCCAAACTTATCCATTATTGTGAACTGATGGGTGTTGTTGACAAAGATCAAATGATACTATTTTTAGAAATGTATGCTATTTATTAAGGTATAATGTTGCTTTCGCGCAGTTCTTCTATAATAGATATTATTTCATTATCTAACCCAGTGTTACCAGCATCTTTTGAAGCAATCAATAGTTTTAATCTTTCAACCAGTTCATTAGGATTGTCCCAGTAAACGTAGTCAACATTTTTCTTCCACTGTTTCAACAGAGGTAGTCCTTTTCCTTGATGAAGTAAATCAGGTTGACTACTGTCAGTGCTCGCTGAAACTTTACGCAACTTAAATAGCGGTTTTATTATATTCAAGTATTTTCGACCTCTGTTACTTCTGATTGGTTTATTTGGATCGAATTCTCTTCGGTGCACATTTGTTTCTAGTAACATTATTTTATAATGTCTCAAATCTTCATCAGTTATTGCAGATATATTAGGTACTTTTTTAAACAGAAGTTCCTTTATACCAGGAGTATATTTGTACTTGTTTGCACCAACTTGAATATAATCATCAAAAAGAGTTACACGCGAAGATCCCATCATGTGTTTACCTCGTTCATTTCTCACGCCAAACGGAACATCTTGTAAAGTTTTGGAAGACATGGACCACGAAGAAATTTCTTGATCACTTGAACCTGATTGCACTGATTTAAATGATTCCTCATTTTCTTCATTATCAGATTTTTCTGAATTCTCATAGCTTTCATCTGAATCATTAGAGTCTCTTGGACTAAATACGTCGAACTCGATGTTAGAATCTCTCTTAAGAGTTTTGTCCTTGTCTAATGGACTTGAAGTTTCAAATTGTACTCCTTTAGTTTGGGAACACGTTTTAGATTTTTCCACCATTTCATTAAGAGGACTTGTAATTGGTTTAAAAACAGATTCCAAAATACTATTGTTTTCCATTTCAATATCTCGCATCTTTTTAACCTTATTTTTAACAGCTGCCGCAGCCTTTACAATTTGTCTCTTTAGATTTTTTTCCATATCTTTAAATTGAATTTCAATTGATTGAACTATTGTCAGTGTTCTCACGAAAGTGATAACATATGTTTTTACTTCAGCTATTTATAGTAGGCTAGCAATAGAGTATAATCAGAAATACAATCGTGTTATATTGGCGAATACTCGCCTACAAATTGGACACTTATTACCAATGGAAAAAGCACACTTTGCACAAGCCGCAGCATGACCACAAGGTAAAAAACAAGTGTTAAGCTCTTCTTCTAAACAAATTTTACAGATTATTGAAGATGATGTATTTACTATCAAAGGTAGATCCAGTGGAGTCTGTTGGCAATTTTTTTTAATTTCTTCGTATACATAATTTTTCATGCTCTTAACGTAGTCTTTTCCTTTCATTACTAAAACATACGGACATGACTGGAACCAGCGCGCGTGCTCTACCCATGGTTGATCTTCGGAGTTCCAGTCTTTAAGCCTTCCATCGCAGTAAAAACAAATAACTCTGTCGTCACTGCCTGCATAAAAAAATCCTGCTTCAGCCATTTCTTGTGGTTTTTGTGTTAATCCTCGAGGCCAGGTATCGAAACTTCTTAAACGTTTGTATACAGTGGAGTATATACGGTTCACAGGATTATTAAACATGATTTCTATATTTAATTATTAAGTTTACTGCTATTAGCTGTTTACTTTTCAACACCTCGACAAGCATTGACATATTTACGACATACATACTAATGAAACACAACAAACGTATCGAATTTCTTTCGGTAACATCCTTTGTTTTTTTCACAATCCTTGTTAATCACTACATAACTGTAGGGTTCTTTCCATATATTTGCACACATTTCTCTAAATTCCTGCCACGTCATATCTGTATTGACGTGTTCATCATAAATATGTCTCATATTTATATCATCTTGCTTAAAGAGAACAATTAAATTTGCATTATCTCTCACTAACTGTTTTGGTATTTTGCTATAAGTCTGATTTAGATAAAAACAGTCTATATATTTATGTCTTCCCATTGCAAAATAGTCGCGCATATTATTTTGATTCTCACACGCTACGTCATCGAATATAATTATTGAGTTACATTTTGCTGCCTCTGGAGTAAGAACTTCTTCATTTTCATGATACTTAGAAAAAGTAACACCAGGAACCATTCGTAATACCTGTTCCAAATACATGTATCTCGGTTGATAAAGAGTTTTTGAATAAACATAAACATTTTTAAATTGCAAACCATTTTCATGTAAGATGAGTCCGATAGCCAAATTAGTTTTTCCACAGTTCGACGGGCCACATATTATACATCGTATTGTATTTGGTAAAAGCTTTCCATGACGAAAACTGCGTTTTTCAGAATTAATATTTATATTTTCGAATTTTAATGATATTGGCTGCTTAACGAACTTCATTGCAAGAGCGCTTTTCGCAGAATGATAAGTAATGTTTAGTAACCACATTAATAAACATTATAATTTTCACCGAAGGCTTTGAGAGTTCTAAAACATGTTGATCAAAATTATTACACCGGAAGCTTTGAGAGTTCTAAAACACAAGTGGCGAGAGATAATCAATTTTTAGTTATTGGGTGTTCTACTCCAGCCACATCTGTTGATTAAACGATATACCCAACTGCAACAAGTGAGCGCAGCAAGCGGAGCGAACGCAGTTGGGTATATCGTTTAATCAACAGATGTGGCTGGAGTAGAACACCCAATAACCACCTACTTAGATATGTTGTTTGAATAATATAATATGTTGTAGGGGAAAGAAAGGTGAAAGGACCCTCTAGGTAAAATCGTCCACTTTGATCATTTTGAAACTTTGAACGCCATCTCCAAACGGGCTCCATTTATAGGTAGTCCGCAATATTCCCGGTTTTGGTCAGTGTACTACTCAAGACTGCCGACTGCACATGCACTTTTTTGAAGATTTAAGATTGAGGGCCCGGTGGCGTAATCGGGAGAACGGTCGGCTTTGATGCCGTGCTACCGAGTTCAAACCCCGCCGTGCACCAATGAATTTTTTTATCGAAAAATGTATGTGCGCTTCTCACGGTGGCCCTCCGGTGAAAGAAAACATCGTTAAAAAACCAACAACCCCCGCATGGTGATGGACACTATCCAGTGTCCACCTGGCCAGCTACCACCCTTAAGTTAGAAAATCTGTCGCCAAACATCTAATGTGTTCCGGCAGCTATCCTTGAGTGCCAGTTCCCATTCTAGGCCTACCGTGCTTACCATCTTCGACCGCATCATCCCTTACCAACAGGTGAGATAATAATAGTCAAACACTAATTTATAAGATATTTAAAAAAATATTGATGTTTTACTTAATTTTTTGTTAACAAATATCAATTCGCTTACAAGTTGGTTTGGTTTATGATGTCGTGAACTACTGATCCATGCATGAAAACTGACCTATTATATGATTAAGCTATTCATATCCTATGGGGATTATGTAATACTTTAGACAACATTTTTCGGATTTTGCTGAATGATTAATGATGCTCAATTTTGGTACAAAAGAAGACAAAACTGACCCCTTTAAAATGGACTGAAATAAGGAAAAGCAAAAATTATAGAATCAAAGAGGTAAATATTGTTCTTTAATTGATAAAGATAAAATGAATTTAAAAAAATAGAATAATAATTAAGATTAAAGTTAAGTTTAAAAACTAAAACGACCGACTTCCATGCTCCGCGAGTCAATTTCAGTAGCAAGTTTAAGACGTTTACCGTCATATCTCTGGAGATACTTATCAGATTTCGATGAAATTACAATGGCACTACTTTGGAAACGTAAAATAAAAATAAAAACCGGCCATGTCGAGTTGAACTCGCCCACCGAGGCTTCCGTACCAACGTTGGTTATTACCAATTAATCTAGACCTCTAAGTTGTCTACCTTAATAGGCCTAAACTATATATTATGTATGGGAGCACCCTCTAATTTTCAACTTTTTTTATTTTTGGAATTTTTCCTTTATTTGTGCTGTAAGACCTTGCTTCTTGCTAAATTTCATGATTCTAGGTCAACGGGAAGTGCCCTATAGGTTTTTGACCCAAAACGTAAAGGGTACTTCCGGCTGACCTAGAATGGTCAATTTTGGTTAAAAGCAAGGTTTTATAGCACAAGTAAAGGAAAAAATCTGAAAAATAAAAAAGTGGAAAATTAAGGTAAATATTGGTACTTCCGAAGTTACTTTTTTTTTTGAAAATCTAAATTTGCCCATATCTTCTTATGGTGTTAACTCAGGACCTTGATTTTTATACAACTTATAGGGACTATAGATTTCAGTATCTGGTATAAATTTCAACTTGCTATGTGCACCCATTCCTGAGATAATCGGTGGTGACACACGGACAGACGGACAGACAGACACACAGACAGATAGACAGACAGACAGACGGACAAGAAAATTATCTTATAAGGGTTCCTTTTTTTTACCTTTTGAGATACAGAACCCTGAAAATATTTTAAATCTGTTCACAATTTACGGAGTAATCGCGTAACATAAAATAAATATCGTACAGACGAATTGAGAACCTCCTTCTTTTTGGGCAGTCTATTGAAAATTAGAAAAGACTGATATAGGTAGATCTAGAACCAACGAAAATGACAGATTGTGCGACAAAGATGCTGGTCTCATTTTGTACTTGCTTGTACTAGATAAATGAGATGGAGATTATATCCAAATATTAAAAAATGATTCATGTGTAAAGTTATCTTCATAATGTTGTTGTAGTTGAATAATAAAAGTTATATCTAAATAAATTATAAGTAAAAATATTTTTAAAAACAAGCTTTTATCTGGGACAATGAACTAAAATGTAAAAAAAAAATCTAGTAGGTATTTGACGTGTAGGTACTTACCTATATCCTTAAAAGCTTGAAGCACTACCCGTTTTTCAGGCTACGTAATTACTATACTTCAGTGCCTCAAGCTTTTAAAAATATAGGTAAGTAACCTACTCGCCAAAAAAAATAAAACTTACTAGAATTTATATTTAACATTTTAGTTCATTGTCCCAGCTAAAAGCTTGTTTTTAGAATATTTTTTAACTTATAATTTATTTTTAACTTTTTAGTAAGTAGGTAAAGATACCGACTACCTACCTGCTACCTAAGTATTTAAGAGAAGGCATGATGTTTTAAAATATTCCACGGAAATTTGATGTGATTATGGGTAAAGTGCTCTTCAAGGAAAATCAATCGACTCGGTGGGGCTATTTTGCTGTATAACAGAAATGCCATGGCCACCTTACAGCTTCAACATCAGATCCTGGCTATCATTGAAGTGTAAAGTGCTCCTCAAGACGAATCATTTAAGCCCAAATTTACTGGGGTTACGTTATTTTATCACAGAGATGCCGTGGCCACCTTCCAGCTTCATCACCAGTCGCTAAATATCATCTAGGTGTAAAGTTATCTTCAAGACAAATCAATTGAGCCTAAACTCGGTAGAGTTACGTTGATTTATCACAGAGATACCGTGGCCACCTTTCAGCTTCATCATCAGACCCTGAAAATCATCTAGGTGAAAAGTTCTCTTCAAGACGAATCAATCAAGCCCAAACTCGGTAGAGTTGTGTTCATTTATCACAGAGATGCCGTAGCCACCTTCCGTCTCCATCATCAGACTAGCTCTATGGTACCATATCATTGTATTGTCACCGAAGATACATAAGTACACCAAATCTGAGTCCAATCGGACATCGGAAAGGGGGTCTCATTTAGCTTCCAAGATTCCACCCGAACATACATACATACATACATTGCAAGTTAAATAAAAGCTTGTAAAAAAAGTGTGGTATGGTTTTATGAAACTACGATGAAAGTGAAACTTTCTGTTTATGTGTAGCTATGGTAGCTAGTTACTATGACAGAAGTAAGTAAGTTGCCATTACACATTAGCATGTACTATACAAACATGGCTTCAGAAGTGTTCGCCAATCACAGCTGGACCTAATTTTCATACATAATATACACCAATCAAACTAAAGCACCGGCGACATGCGATAGATGGATGAAAAAATTTGACGCGATGTAATAAAAGTTTCACTTTAATTTCTTTTTTCTACGTGTGTTTTCCATTGAGTGGGTCTTTTGCCTACCTTTAGCCTATTATTTCCTTGTGTACGTGTCTACCGTAGCTTACAATGGTAGTTAGCATTCTCTATTAAAAGACACATCAATACGAGAACCTGCTTTCCATGACTGTAATACATGCATCGTCTGGAGAGATCGCTTAAAGCTAAGACTGATAATTGACGCTTTATTATTGTCTATCAATACGTGTTGCCTACCTACTGAACAGCTTTTAGAACTATTATATGGAAGACCAATCAATTTTTATCCTAAATTTCGGTAATTATTTCTAAACAAACACATTTATCATCGTGGAATAACTAGATCATCACTTTCGACCAAAAAAAAAAATCTCAGCAAAGGTAAAATGACATAGAAGTAGGTGGTTATTGGGTGTTCTACTCCACCCACAGGGTGGTGGGTGGAGTAGAACACCCAATAACCACAAATTGATTATCTCTCGCCATTTGTGTTTTAGAACTCTCAACGACCCTGGTAAGAACAGGCAAAAAACAGATACAGAAATAGAAATAAAATAACAGAAACGAGCAAACGCAGTTGAGTATATAATTTTGATCAACATGTTTTAGAACTCTCGAAGCCTCCGGTGTAATAATTTTAATAAACATGTTTTAGAGTTCTCAAAGCCTCCGGTAAGATCAGGCAAAAAACAGAAACAGATACAGAAATAAAAACAGAAACAGAAACGAGCGAACGCAATTACTAGTTTGCTTATTTGGTAACCAAAAAAAACTCAACCGTTCCGCTCATAAGGTATATCGTTCGATCAACTGATGTGTTGTGGAACCCTCAATATATTTAAATTGGTCTGTTATAGATAGAAAAGAACGGAGAAAAAACTGAATTGGTGTTAAAATAACAGAAACGAGCGAACGCAGTTGGGTATATAATTTGATCAACATGTTTTAGAACTCTCAAAGCCTCCGGTGTAATAATTTTGATCAACGTGTTTTAGAACTCTCAATGACCCTGGAGTAATAATTTTGATCAACGTGTTTTAGAACTTTCAAAGCCTCCGGTGAGAACAAGCAAAAAACAGAAACAGATACAGAAATAGAAACAGAAACAGAAACGAGCGAACGCAATTACTAATTTGCTTTTTTGGTAACCAAAATCCCAACTGTTCCGCTCATCAGGTATATCGTTTGATCAATTGGTGTGTTGTGCACCCTCAATATATTTAAATTGGTCTGTTATACATAGGAAAGAACGGAGAAAAAACTGAGTCAGTGTTAAAATAACAAAAAACGAGCGAACGCAGTTGGGTATATCGTTTTTAATACACTTGCTCATGAAGTGGCTTTTATTTCACTGCAATCAGGCACACAATGACGCCTGTTATCAAACTGTCACTTTTTAATTACTATTATTCGCAAGTGAGTTATAGATATTTTTTTTTAATTTTATTGGTTGTGTTGCTTTGTTCTTAAAAAAGTTTCGATACAAAAAAGATCGTGTGCAATAGCACAAATAAATTAATATACCTATTGCTTGCTCATTTTAAACAACTTCGTGTTTAAATAGATAATTTTAACTTGTACGTGTTTAATAAACAAAACTTTTATTTAATTATAACTTTTGTTTTGTCTGTAAAAACTATAATTCCCCATTCTGTACGTGGCCAAAACGCTAACCGCGTCAAACAAAAAAATAAATAAATAAATAAACCTCATTCTTTTAGTCTATGGCCGATCGCCATTGTTAGATGCGCGCGCATTGGAAAACTAATGAATTTTTTCCCACCATTGCGAAACATTTTTCACAACTCGTTTTCGCTGATGAAATTATAGTTATTTATTAATTGAAATGTCTAAAAGTACTAGTTATAAAGAAAATGATTTATGTTGTACAACGCCCAATATAAGATGTGAAGCCCTTTGAACGTTATGGAAAGTTTACTACCTGAAAACTCCAAGGTAAAATATCTATAATTGTCTACTATATAACATGATTTTTTTGTATTATTTTCTTCACAAGTGTGTTAAAAAACGTCGTATGATACACGTGTGTATTGATGAATACCGTCCTCGGCTCTCTTAAGACCTTCACCTAACGGCTCGGATCTCAATGGCGCCTCAGCGGTAATCACCAACATTACACACTTGTACCGTAATGTACTATTAATCAACTCGTTTGTTATATCATTTTATCTTAAAATTGATTATATCTCATGTGGTGCCTAAACACAATCGGCTGAGTGGTCCATGGTAAGTCTCACTCTGGAAGTCTGAGGTTAGATTATCTTCCACCAACTATGTTTCTAACACAAATGTATTTTTTTTTTTTTTTTTTTTTTTTCGTCGGAGGGGGAAATCCTCATTGGATGCCGTTGAGCACAGACTCTTCGGTTATGTCAGACTCCTACTGACTAAAACCCCCTCCCTTATGTCATCCTGAGAGTCCAAGGCAGGATTATCTCTCGCCGCATGCGATGTATAAACACAATCGGCTGAGTGAGCAATATAAGTATAAACTGAGAGTCCAAGGCGGGATTATCTCTCGCTGTATATGATTAACTCACTCTGGAAGCCTGAGGTAAGATTATCTCCCACCAACTGTGTTCATAAAACATACGGTTGGATGAATTGTGTAAGTGTCATTCTGAGAGCCCATGGTAAGATTATCTCTCGATGCTCAAACACATACGGTTGGATGAACCATGGTAAGTATCATCCTGAGAGTCCGAGGTAGGATTATCTCTCGTCGTATGTGATGAACTCACTCTAGGAGCCTGAGGTAAGATTATCTCCCACCAACTGTGTTCATAACACACAGGGTTTGATGAATTGTGGCAAGTGTGATTCTGAGAGTCCAAGGTAGGATTATCTCTCATTGCCTAAACACATACGGTTGGATGAACCATGGTAAGTTCATTCTGAGAGTCCAAGGTAGGATTACCTCTCGCCGAATGTGACGGTTTACCAATTGTTCCACGGTTTTATAGCACATATTTTTATGTGTCAGCAAATAATATTCCAATCTAAAAGGTATTAAGTACTGATATTTTAACAAAACAAACGAAGTCTCGAGTTACGGCTTCATCGACATTAAAAGCTAAGGGTTTGTACATACGTTTTAACTCTACGATTAAAGTTTTCAATATATACATGAACTATCCAATGCTATTTTAATTTAAAACATTTAGTTAAAACGCGCAGCTAAAACTCTAGGTGAATATATAGATAGTTGAAAATGAATAGGCTGTAACGACATCATTTATGGGTACAGGAACGTTAAATCTTTGATCTAGCTACTCCCAGAAGATGGTCTACTCATTAGTAAAATAAGTACTTACAAATCCAAAAAATACAACGTGAAAAAAAGCCTATACATTCACATTCAATATGAATAAACGAAAACTTTCAAACTAAAATTAAATCGTAGAGTTAAAACGTATGTACAACACCCTTAGCCTTCAATGTTGTCGAAGCTGTAACTCAAAACCTTTTATCAACCGTGTGAAGAAATAAACTGGCCAAGTGCAAGTTGGACTAACACTTTACCATGGTTCCGTACCATCGAGCAAAAATACTGAATGAAAAATCGAGTTTTTTGTATACGCTCCCTAACTTAAACTTACTAGTTACTTAACTGAAAATATGATCAGTGATTCTGAATTAGTGATCAGCATTTTTAATTAAACAAGTAAGTAGTAACACACTTAATTTGTTTATATTGTTTATGTGAAATAAGTCTAAATTATAGTAAGTAATTTGTATTAAACATGAAAATATAGTACAGACCTATTGTTTTATTTATTATAGTTACATAAGCAAATAAACACTTTTTTCCTACAAAACATTCTATAACTTTTAATGTTTTAAAAATTTGGCAGACCTACATTTTAACACTTGAGCTATTAAATCTTTACCATAGACTAGATATATACTTCAAGTACTGGACAATCAAAGGTATTTTTGTACCAAAACCACAGAATAAGTAAAAAAGGTGATTTTTGTCTGTGTCGCGGACTGGTTGTATTCGACAGTGGTGCTTCAAGACGTTTTTTCCTACAAACCATTGTATATTATAATAACTAAAACAAAATCACAATAAAATATATAATACTAAAAATATATTATTATAACTTTTAATGTTTAAAAAATGTAAAAGTATGTTTATATGTTATTTATCCTTTCACGTCAAAACAGCTCAACAGATTTATGTGAATTTTGTATAAAGTTGGTCAGAGGACTTCGAGAGTGACATAGGCTGCAGTTTATCCCAATAGCATGTTACAATAATATTTTCTTAAAATGTTATTTGTACTTTAATTTTTATTTATCGATATTTTATTGATAAATGTCATGGAACGCACAAGGTAACCGAATTATAAACCGGTTACATGAAGATTTGTACGCCAAGTCGATTGCAGTGTCTTGTCTTTTTCTATTGAACTAATAAGTAATATTTGATGAAAGAGTGCGTACTACATACAAAACGATCAATGTAATGGTCGTCCCCCAGGCTTGCTACTAGCTCCGAAGATTGCGTTGACTCAAATGACATGAGAGAACCCTATTATTTTATCCGTCTCAGTAGAATACCTATTTGTCAGCAAATAATATTCCAATCTAATAGGTATTAAGTACTGATATTTTAACAAAACAAACGAAGTCTCGAGTTACGGCTTCATCGACATTAAAAGCTAAGGGTTTGTACATACGTTTTAAATCTAAGATTAAACTGTCATGTAGAGATAAATCATGTTCTTATAGTTTATTCATTTTCAAATATCTATAAACTCAAGTTTTCAATATATACATGAACTATCGAATGCTATTTTAATTAAAAACATTTAGTTAAAACGCGCAGCTAAAACTCTAGGTGAATATATAGATAGTTGAAAATGAATAGGCTGTAAGGACATGATTTATGGGTACAGGAACGTTAAATCTTTGATCTAGCTACTCCCAGAAGATGGTCTACTCATTCGTAAAATAAGTACTTACAAATCCAAAAAATACAACGCAAAAAAAGCCTACATGTTCACATTCAATATGAATATACGAAAACTTTCAAACTAAAATTAAATCGTAGAGTTAAAACGTATGTACAACACCCTTAGCCTTTAATGTTGTCGAAGCTGTAACTCAAAACCTTTTATCAACCGTGTGAAGAAATAAACTGGCCAAATGCAAGTTGGACTAACACTTTACCATGGTTCCGTACCATCGAGCAAAAAAATACTGAAAAATCGAGTTTTTGTATACGCTTCCTAACTTAAACTTACTAGTTACTTAACTGAAAATATGATCAGTGATTCTGAATTAGTGATTAGCATTTTTAATTAATCAAGTAAGTAGTAGCACACTTAATTTGTTTACATTGTTTATGTGAAATACGTCTAAATTATAGTAAGTAATTTGTTTTAAACATGAAAATGTAGTACCTACTGTTTTATTTATTAAAGTTACATAAGCAAATAAACACTTTTTTCCTACAAAACGTTGTATAACTTTTAAACATTTACCAGACCTAAATTTTAACACTTGAGCTATTGAATCTTAACCATGGAGATAGTACACTTCAACTTCAATTCAATTTTTATATATCGGTATTTTATTGATAAATGAGATGGAACGCACAAGGTACCGAACTATAAACCGGTTATATGAAGATTTGTACGCCAAGTCGATCGCAGTGTAATCGCCTTTTTCTATTGAACTAATAAGTAATATTTGATGAAAGAGTGCGTACTACATAAAAACGATCAATTTAATGCTCGTCCCCCTGGCTTGCTACTAGCTCCGAGGATTGCGTTGATTCAAATGACATGAGAGAACCCTATTTTTATCAGTCTCAGTAGAATACCTATTTGTCAGCAAATAATATTCCAATCTAAAAAGTAGTAAGTACTCGTATTTTAACAGAATATTTCACCTTTGCAATAGGCTTGGGTATCTGACAGAGGAGTGGAACTATCGTATATCCTTCCATATAATAATAAATTTTGATCATAAAAGGATATTGATCCGCTTGGTATAACTGCTTCTGATATATCTGAAACTCACTCAAAAAGACACATTATATCCGTTAGTATATTCCATATCCAAAATTAAGCATAGTCGAGATTTAAAACCTATATTATTTAACATTATTAGGTCGTAACTTGCATTTTTTTTAATTTTTTTTTCTTACCTGTTGTTATTGATGATGTGATCCAAATAATTATATATCACGGTTGAAATTGAATAATAAAAAAATCTTCATTAAGATATACCGGATATATAAAGGTTTTGGTAAGAGGAAGGAACGATCTAAATCTATATATCCGCTTAGAGATACATAATTGAAGATATAGGTCAGTTTATTTCCCTACACTGTTGATAAAAGGTGACTGGGTATCGACTTACGGCTACGTCGACATTCTATAATTAAGGCTTGATTTATGCTGTAGAGACAAATATTACATTTTAACCGACTTCAATATATGGAGATACGTTCTCGATTTGATTTTATGATTTTTTGTTTGTTGCCTCATAACTCCAGGTATGTTTCCAGATATGTTCCAGAGACAAAGATTACTTTTTTAACCAACTTCAATAAACAGAGATACGTACTCCATATGTATGTACGATTAACTCATACCTAACTGTTGTTTATGAACCAAATACTTCCTGTGTGCATTATTAGGCCTGCTTACATCATTACCTAACCACATATAAGTGTTTGCAATTAACAAACGCTGTTTCATAAAATCTTCGACCACGAAACGAAACATCAGGTGAGATAGTGAATAATGAAGACTGTTTTCAAATGTTAGATTTGATGATTAATTGACTTTTTTACTTGTTGTATATTTGTATATTTTTTTTATTATTAGTGTGTGTAATATTTTATACATTCACTTTTAATTCTATCGTAGTCGGGTAACAGAAAAGGTTTTTCTCATGTTATTTGAGTGCGACCAGTAGGTAGCTTTATGCTATAGATTAAGTTCAAATTTGTTTATTTTAATAAAATACGAATACTTATTGCAATTAAAACTCCATGTGTGTAGAGGCCTTCGGCAAAGATTACTATTTAACCGACTTCAATAAACAAGATACGTCGTACTCGATTTGTATGTATGATGTTTTTGATTGTAAACTCATATTTAACTGCTGTTTATGAACCGATTAGGTTTTTTTTTTGGTAAATTTATTTTTTATTACTCCCTAAAATCCACTACAAATAAATAAATTTGAAAGCGCATAATAATAATACAATAATTTTAATCTGTCGGCACTATTACAAGTTAGGGTCTTATAAATTTATAAGACTGAACTGACTGAAGAAGAATTAAAAAAATATTCAATGATAACATACTTATTGTAATAGTTACGTCGTTTCTCAAAGAGGGCACAAATCTTTAGCTAATTAATTAATAATATAATTATAAATTAATAATAGCTAATTTTTCATGTAACTGGGATTTGCAATGGTTTAAAATCTGCTCACAGACAGTTAATCATGAATATATTTAAGAAATTTATTATATAATCGTATACATTAACATCGTTGTTTTGAATTATTTCATTTATTAACACTTCCTAAAATCTTACCAACAAATCTAGCATAAAACTAATAAAAGTACCATAATTTAAATAATCCAATACATCCTTTTATACTAGTCCCACCATCTAACGGGAACACTAATAAACTCACCAATAACTAAATACTATAAATATATCTAAATAATTGCTCTCCAATAGGTAACTCAATAAATAAATTCAATCTAAATAACTCGATCAATGGATCCAATAAACTCCTCGTATATAATAATCAATATCGAACGGCTTCCTTATTTAAATTTCACGCTATCTGTCGAAATCATTACAAAGTTTTGGTCTAATCAAAAATTGATAAAATCTTACGGTAAATACTCAATGATAACCTACTTATCGTAGTAGTTACGTAGTTTCTCCATAGAGGACGCTAATGAATTAAAAATATACAGTGGTCGTCTCGCGACATTGCATACATTATTAAATAACCCATAATTATGAACGTACTTTGTACCAACTAACCCTGCAAAAAAAGTTTCTATGAAATGTATAAGCAATACTTTCCGTTAAGTTAGGTTGGCTATAAAGTACGTTCATAAATCGGGTATCAACAATGTAGAGAAGTGCCTACTCTTATAACGTAGTAGGGCTATTCAGTATCAGATCAGTACTCTGTGCACTGTGCAGTGGTCAATGGCACGCCTTGACATCCATTTTGTTTTTTTGTTCAAAGTTTTGAGGGACACTGAAACTGTGAGTTATCATATTTAACTTGTTATGCACGAAGTGTCCAAATTATATCGATGTTATATTCTAGCTTAAGCTTAAAGCTAGATCTCTGTCTAACGCCGAGATACAGGTATAATTTCATTGAAATCAATCCACCTTTCCATGCGAATCCGTCTAACAAGATGGGCGCATAAATTGTACATTTCATCCAAAATCTTGTTGTGTAGTGTTATATTTCTTACCTAAAAACCTTCCTTTAGACCTAACGGTCATGTACGTGGCATATTTATTAACATATAATAATACCATATATATTATAAACTTAAAAGCAGTGAGATAGCGACTATAAATTCCACTTTTCTACTCTCAAATCTTTCCCTAATATTATTAGTAAGGGTCAGGAAAGGCTTCTCTTAAAATGCTCAAACTTGTCCCCCGCGAACATACCCTTTAAATAATCTAATGATTACCATACATTGTAACATGTTGTGGTGTTTACCAGGTGGAATGAGGGGGCAGAGTAGCCCTAAGGCTGCACCAGGCCGGGTGTAAGACCCAGGCATCTAAGGTCTTAAGAACATGCATGCTGCAAACTCCGCCTAAAACGCCTCACTCACAGGCTTTCTTCCCCTATTTATTCTCCTAAGTATTCTAGTATCAGGTAATACTTCTATCTCATATAATAAACCTTGCCCCATAAACGGCAACGGTGTGCTTCTTTCTACCATATCATCGTGAACAGCGAAGAAGATGTTCCTCGCTTACTACAATTTAAATTTCAATTCTACATCCTTGCTTAAATATGCTAAACTGAAACATCTCTAATTACTAATATTACCTAGATACATAATCATGTAATGTAGAAGAATGGTACGGTAGTCATTTTTTTATCATATGGTTCTGCGTTCGTTACCCCACTAGAATTCCATTAGAATAAAACATTAAGCAGCTTTACATGCAAACGCAAACCTATTCTAGACGTCAAATAAAGTAATTTATCATGGCTGAAGTAAGCCTACTATAGTGTGCAAGAATATTAATTGACAAATTTAAAATTTTAACTATTATAACTAATATAAATTATAACATTAACTATTACCTTTCAAATAATTTAATTTTAAAATTAATGTCAAGTTGTATATGGCTGAGTACAGAGGGCTTTGTTAATCATTATAAAACGAACATTTTTTGTTGGTATATTCTTAATAAATAAATTAATTGATTGATTGTTTTTCATTATAAAACCCCACAACAGGCACTCACATTATTAAAGTTTATTTTGATATACTCTTTGGTTGATCAACATTAATAATCTAATTAGGTAGGGTAAACCTACATTTACGGAATATTAAACTAAATCAAAGTCCGAGACGCCTTAGAAATAAAATATAAACGTTAGATTGAAACCTATAGTTTGGTTCGTTAACTTCATAGCAGCGAAGTATCATATCCTTAAGTGTATGTTTGTATACTGGAAAAGACCATTCAATTAATTCGAAAGTAATACTGAACTTTGGTGCAGTTTATTAGTTCGTGAGTGTATATTCTGTCAGATGATATTAAAGGGCAACATGCATTTACCAAAAATACTACGCCGCCACGACTTGGTAGTGAGCGACGCGCCTTATATTTTCTCTATTTTAACTCTATTTTAGCTCAATTTAAACGAACATTCTGATCAGCTACATTTCATTATTTAGCATTACAATACATCCTGTATACTACTATTAAAGCACCTAATCATGCAACAGCATGATTATTTTGAAAAAAATTAACATCATCGGTTCTGGCAACGGATTTGGTAAATAGGTAGGGGGCCCGGTTGTCCGGATTGCCTTTAATGTTTTACGTAAAATTAAAAGTCAGTGCATAAAATATTGCAATCATATTTTATGTGTTTAGATAATAAGACGGTATCTAATTATTTGAACTGTACAATACACCACACGGAAAGTATTACTATTTACATTTTTACATAATTTAAGATCGTTCACAAAACAAAAAGCCGACTTCACATGCTGCGCAAGTCATTTTCAGTACTAAATTTGAGGTCTTTATCTCCATATCTCTGGAGATACTTATCAGATCTTGATAAAATTAAAATGGAACTACACTGTAAACATATTCTATTTATAAAAAATAAAAACATTCTCCAAATCCACACACAGTTAATTAGTGATGAAGTTCTGAGGTAACAAAAAAATACAATTATACAGACGAATTGAGTACATCCTCCTTTATGTGAAGTCGGTAAAAAGAAAAAAACAAATCAGTTCATAAATGATTGATATAACAAACAAAAAAGTAATTCGTACAAACGCTATCTGTTAAGTCTGTTTAAAAATAATTTGTCGTAAGGCCGCTACACACCTTGAGTTTTAACTGCTCGTTTTCACTAAATAGTTTTGACTATACATATGAATGATAGTTTAACTGAATGGTTATAATTATAATTTAAAATCGTTAATAAACTAAAAGAACTAACTTCAAATGTCACGCTAGTCATGTGCCAAGTTTGATGTGTTTGTCTCCCGATATCTCTTGAGATAGTCATCAGATCTCGATGAAATTTAAATGAAATTACTTGGAAAGTGTGTCCTTTCAAACAATATAAAAAATATTCTAAATCGGTACGGCCATCTTTGAGTAATCGAGAAGCATACATAAAAAAAGATTCCGACGAATTCAGAACCTACTCCTTGGTTAGGTGTCGGTTAAAATAGCATTCAATTAACTGTACAGTGCAAACTTAATGGTATAAACATTTACAGGTTATAGGGACATGATTTATCTGTACCTACAGAACAATTCAATCGCAGAGTTAAAAACGAACGTGTATGCGAACCCTTAAAAGAAATGCTTACGATGTACATGTAACTCAATCCATCCTTCGTACGTTTGTACCTACTATCGAGCGTGTGAACAAGACCATTCATTCTATACTAATTAACTATTTGGAATTAACAAGTAAGTACCTAGCTTTTATTGTATAATACTTTGCAACGTAAACTTTTTTGATTGATTCGAAAATAAAATTACAAACAAAGTTTCTGTCGTATTATATAATAAAGATTTTCTCAATAACTAGAAATCGAAAAAATAAAATAGGTCTTCATACGACAAAAAGCCCTACTAACCGACTTAAAAAAAGGAGGATGTTCTATGTTTCACTGTGAAATATTTATTATTTTTGTTCTCTGTCAATTGTGGTCCGATTTTTTAAATTATATATTTATGTCAAAGATTATACTTTTGTAGTGGTTCCCATTGTAAATTTATCAAGATCTAATGAGTATCTCCAGAGATATGGAGATAATAACTGCAAACTTGCTACTCAAATTAATTACAGTGGCATTTGAAGTCGGTTTTTTAAACGATCCTAATTATTTTGAACATGTTATGTAAATGTTAGGTAAAGAAAATAATAGTAAAAAATTACATAAAAATGATTATTTTTCGATTGCTATTTATATTAACTACACACTGATTTAATGTTTAGTTATTTCCAAGTTTAATTTGATTTATTCTGAGTAATATGGAGATAATAACCGCAAACTTGCTACTCAAATTTATTATAGTGACAGTTGAAGTCGGTTTTTTAAACGATCCTAATTATTTTGAACATGTTATGTAAATGTTAGGTAAAGAAAATAATATTAAAAAATTACATAAAAATGATTATTTTTCGATTGCTATTTATATTAACTACACACTGATTTAATGTTTAGTTATTTCCAAGTTTAATTTGATTTATTCTGAGTAAAGATTTTTAAAAATAAAATTGTGTATTCTTAGTTTTAAACTAATGTGTACCAATTTCTATTTTACAGGAGCGACAAGCAGCAGGAACAATGAGATCTTCATGAATTTAATAAATTAAAATCCTTTAGATGAAAATGGTGAGTGACTACGCTTGAATTTTAATTTACGTATATACACACATTTCTTTAAAGCACAGAAAATATAAAAGTTGGTGCTTTAGGGGTAGCAGATTTTAATTTTGTAATATTTTTTATATTGTTTCAGATTTCCAGTATGAACACCTACGCTCTGGAATTATACAAATGTATCTTGTTTGATCTAATAAATATTTCGTCATACAAAATTAGTTTGTAAGATTTAAGTAAGTAAATTGTCAGTTACTACTAGTGAAAAACACCAGACGATATACCTGATGAGCGGAACAGTTGGGTTTTTTGGTTACCAAAAAAGCAAATTAGTAATTGCGTTCGCTCGTTTCTGTTTCTGTTTCTATTTCTGTATCTGTTTCTGTTTTTTGCTTGTTCTTACCGGAGGCTTTGAGAGTTCTAAAACACGTTGATCAAAATTATTACACCGGAGGCTTTGAGAGTTCTAAAACATGTTGATCAAATTATATACCCAACTGCGTTCGCTCGTTTCTGTTATTTTAACACCAATTCAGTTTTTTCTCCGTTCTTTTCTATCTATAACAGACCAATTTAAATATATTGAGGGTTCCACAACACATCAGTTGATCAAACGATATACCTTATGAGCGGAACGGTTGAGTTTTTTTGGTTACCAAATAAGCAAACTAGTAATTGCGTTCGCTCGTTTCTGTTTCTGTTTTTATTTCTGTATCTGTTTCTGTTTTTTGCCTGATCTTACCGGAGGCTTTGAGAATTCTAAAACATGTTTATTAAAATTATTACACCGGAGGCTTCGAGAGTTCTAAAACATGTTGATCAAAATTATATACTCAACTGCGTTTGCTCGTTTCTGTTATTTTATTTCTATTTCTGTATCTGTTTTTTGCCTGTTCTTACCAGGGTCGTTGAGAGTTCTAAAACACAAATGGCGAGAGATAATCAATTTGTGGTTATTGGGTGTTCTACTCCACCCACCACCCTGTGGGTGGAGTAGAACACCCAATAACCACCTACTCATAGATACTCAAATTCAAAGAGTCGTTATCAAGTAAATGCTCAAACGATGAAATCTCGTCTAACGATTCAAACATTTTGTTACAATTGGAGGTTCACGCATAAAACTTACATTACATGTCCCTAGAGCATTATAACGGGAGAGTAATTAATGTGAAATGCAGATACCTGTGAAACTATTCACTTATCTGCTAAACCATTGTATTCTGATAACCCAAATTTCACCAGTTCCTTATAGAGTCTACAACTTTAATTTGGCGTAACCCGTCAGCTAAATATGCAATTTCTAAGTAATGAAATAAAATACAAAGAAAATAAAAAGGTGTTTAAAATGCACATTTTTCGTCAAAGTTCAACGCATTATCCAGGTCCAAGACGTATGGCACCAATAAATAGATTTAAACAGGCTATTGATGATTAGGATATCTATAGTGGATAAGATGGAAATAGTACTACTAGATTGTGATTCAACATTCTAGGTAAAATTTAGAGATAGCAGGAAAACTTGTCCCTCATTCATATTTAGATGCATTCTCAAAAACGTAACGTAAATAATTATATTTAAGTATGTAATGGGTATGTTTATTATTGGTTCATGCCTAAACTACAATTTTTAACCGACTTCACAAAAAAGGAAGAGGTTCTTTCTTAACTTGATTGTTTTTTTTTTTATGTTTGTTAACTCAGAACTCCGTGAAATCTAGACCGATTTGAAAAAATATTTTTGCGTTTGAGAGATTATGCTTCCCGTTTCGTTCCATTTCATCGAGATCTGAAAATCATCTCCGCAGATATGGAGATAAGCATCTCAAACTCAATTATACTTTGATGACATGATACTGGCAACTGGCTACATTGACTATCGCGGCATGTGAAGTCGGTTTTTAGGGCTCCGTACCCAAAGGGTAAAAACGGGACCCTATTACTAAGACTCCGCTGTCCGTCTGTCTATCTGTCTGTCTGTCTGTCTGTCTGTCCGTCTGTCACCAGGATATAGCTCATTAACCGTGATAGTTAGACAGTTAAAATTTTCACAGATGGTGTATTTCTGTTGCCGCTAGAACAACAAATACTAAAAACAAAATAAAGTTAAAAATTAAAGGAGGTCCCCATACAAAAAACGTGTTTTTAAACGCCATCTATCTAATTAGTTTCGGCATAATGACATAGATGGCGCTAGTAAACGAGCCCGTCTTTCTAGATAGCGACCAAATCAAATATTCTTGGTAATATCAATTAATCAAATATATGAGGTTGAAACTCTGTTATGTTTCGTATTGTACGGAACCCTCCCTAAGTATGCGATAAGTGACGCGATGCTGACTCGCACTTGGCTAGTTTTATTTCGTTTTGTACACTCATAAATTATTATTCCTGAATCCATTGACTTAAAGTGGTTTTTAGGGTTCCGTAGCCAAATGGCAAAAAACGGAACCCTTATAGATTCGTCGTGTCTGTCTGTCTTTCTGTCCGTATGTCACAGCCATGTTATTCCGAAACTATTAGAACTACAGAATTGAAACTTGGTAGGTAGATGCATTCTGTGAACCAATTTCCGATTTTTATACAAAAATAAGGGGGGCATCCCATACATGGAACTGAAACACAATTTGTTTTTTTTCTTCAAATCAAATTTATACGTGTGGAGTGTATTATAGATAGGTCTTTAAAAATGACATATGCGCGTCTAATGTGGTAAAATGTGTGTCCCCCTCCCCCCTTTAACTTTAAAAGTAAGGAACTGAAAACTCTATAAAAATATATTCTGCAGATCTCAATAAAAAAATTCAACAAAAATTGGTTTGAACAAGATACAGTCAGCAGTTTTTGAGATATAGCGACCGCAAAATTAACTTTGTTTTTCATACAAACACTATGAAAAACATAGTAAATTTTTTGCTTGCGAAAAATTGTAGTTATAGAATACAATCTATCATTGACGATTTAAAGAATAAATATGACACAAAGCTAAAAAAATCAAAAATCGAATTATTATAGTAATATCATAGCCAATAGTAACAGTAAATCGAAGGGGATGTGGAGTGTAGTCAACAAAGAGAGGGGGAAGAACAACACTCCAAAATTGAACTTTGCCGACATACTGATCAATATCGATGGCAATAAATTTGACAGTCCTAAACAAGCCATAAATACAATGAACGAGCGGTTTTTAAACGCAGCGGCCGCGTGTGGCCCGCCGACAGCCGCCATCGTCGGTGCTCGCCGAGCCTTAGTAAGTGCGCGCACGCCCGCCGACCGATTGCTCAGACTGCGTCGATTCAATGCGGACAAGGTGTACCGCATCGTGACTGCCCGGATCCCTCCGAAACAGTTCAGAGACGTGTACGGCCTCTCCATGGAACTGCTTAGGACGGCTATAATTCCCCTTGCACCGATACTGGCAATACTTTTTAACAACTGCATCAGAGAAGGGTCATATCCGAAATATTTGAAGGTCAGTAAAGTGTCGCCAATATTCAAAGGCATGGGAAAAAGACAAAATATTGATGGTAATAGGCCAGTATCGATCACATACCGTCGATAGCTAAAATCTTTGAGAACGGGCTGAGCACGAGACTCACTGAATACTTGTGCTCAACCGATGCATTATCAGATCGGCAATATGCCTATCGAGCAGGACGCTCTACAACTTGCCTCACACGTGAGGTGGTCAAATGGGTGGGTGAATGAAATTTAGTCATTACGGTATCAATTCAGCCTCACACGTTCTTCTGGCAAATTTACTTAGAGGAAGATCGCAGGTGGTTAACGCTGGGGATGGAGTGAATAGGTCTGATGCTCTCGCATCTACGATAGGCGTAGTACAGGGTTCCTCTGTCTCCAACATATTATTCTCGATACTTCTCAATGATCTACCGGATGTTGTGTCTGAGGCGGACATACTGATGTATGCTGACGACGTCGCCGCTATAGTCACAGCATCTACGGTGGATCATTTGGAGGGGAAAATAAACAAGGTGGCCACCTGCCTAGCTACATGGTTCGGAATGAACGGCCTTGCTCTTAATTTGAGTAAGACCCACTTCATCCACTTTAAGCATTCGGGAAGGACAACGAAGCCGCTGATAGTACACGTTAATGGGTCACCATTGAACAAGCCAGACATTCCACATTTCTTGGCTTTGAAATTAACAGAGGACTGACATGGGAGTGTCACATCGAAAAACTCTGTGCGAAACTAGGCAGTGCATGTTTTGCTCTTAATCGAGTGTCACGGGTGGTGTCTAGGGAGGTCGCGCGACCTTTAACACACGCAACAAGAATAAACTAGTCGGGGTAACGCACTCCCTTGTCAAGTCCAGTAAGCTGAGTCACGTGATGGGCCCCACCGTGTACAACAAGCTTCCTAAGGACATAGTTGAAGCTACCAGCTTCACATGCTTTAAAGCAAGTCTTAAGCGCTGGCTTGTCGAGCACACGTTTTATGACTACGACGAGTTCCTAAAATTTAAGTAAGGTACAATATTATACAATGTTCTTTAACTGTATCGTTACAATTTATTGTATTATTTTAATTGCTATTTTTTAATATTTTTCTCTTATAAACTGAAATATTATTGTAAAATTATGACGTGTAAACCTGTTTACCAATAAATGAGTATATGTGATGATTCAAACTCACGATAACTATAAATCTAAAATGAGTATATGAGTAAATGAATATGAGTATACTCTACTGTGTTACGGAACCCTATGAGTACGAGTACGACTTGCACTTGGCCAGTTTATTTAGGGTTCCGTACCTCAAAAGGTAAAAAAAGAACCGTTATAAGATCACTTTCTTGTCCATCTATCTGTCTGTCTATCTGTCCGTGTGTCACCACCGATTTTCTCAGGAACGGGTGGACCTAGCAAGTTGAAATTTATACCAGATACTTAGGTCTATAGTCCGTATTAGGTATGTAAAAATTCAAGGTCCTGATCCAACACGATAAAAATTTTTGGTCAAATTTAGATTTTAGTTTAGGTAACAAAATGTACCTTAATTTTTAACTTTTATTATTTTTCTGATTTTTTTCATTCCTAGTGCTGAAAGACCTTGCTTGTAACTAAAATTGATAATTCTAGGTCAACCGGAAGTACCTTATAGGTTTTGGGTCGAAAACCTATAGGATACTTTTCGTTGACCTAGAATCATGAAATTTGGCAAGAAGCAAGGTTTTAGAGCACAAATAAAGGAACAATTCCAAAAAATAAAAAAGTTGAAAATTAAAGGGTGTCCCCATACATACATAGTTGACGCCAATTAAGATAGGCCTCTGAGTTATATGAGCGCTAGCTTAATTGGTAGGTACCTCTAATCGTAAATAAATAAAATTGTGCTATTGTGTGATTTATTTTATACATAGTTGACCGAACTACAAAGTTAAGTTTGCCCCTGTAACGTAGTGTTACAAACGCTCGTACTTATAGGTTAGCCTAAAACAAATAAATACTTAATAATAATTAATAAATGAACTACAGGACAGTACGATTATTTTATATAGTAATGGATGACGCTGTCTTATCGTTCGGGCGCGGTGGAGAAACCGGCCGCCGCCGCCTGCGGCCTGCATAGACGGCCCCCCCGCCATTCCTCAATCGCTGTGAAGGCGAGTGCACGTCACTTTGCGCCGCGATCGCAGAGTCTCATTGAATGCGATCTTAAATTTATTAAAACTAAATCTTACTTAATTAAGTTTATAAGTGTTTCTCCGTGTTCCCGTACTGGGTGAGTTGTGCAAATAAGTTATATGCCGTATTTTAAGCTTGTGAATGTATTTTAGTGGTTTTATTGAGTAAACTTGCCGTCGAGTTTGAAATAACCGTTGCAACCTTACTACCCCTTATTTTTGTATTTAGTAATTTACTTATTACTGCAATTCATTAACTCGCCGTAGCTATAATGTTAATTGGCAATTTTTATAAGGTACTTTTAGTAGATATAATATAGTTAAATAATTAATAGTTTACATTCATAACTGTAAATAGCCGCCTAGCCGTTGCTGAAATTTGAAACTGCCACCTTGGCCATTTCTTTCCCTTGTGCTAGCTATTTGTAGATCTGGAGTGCCTCATAACCCTTAGGTCTTTCTTAAAACCTGCTAGTTAAAGGTCGTAACCACTGTGTTCGGTACAATTCCAGGAACACCCTCTGGACTTACTATTTGAACCTTGATCTTGATACTGAGAGAGAGCCAGAGCCACCTCAACTGTTGATATCGGAAGGACGAAGCACCTGGATCACCTAGAGGGCTGCAAGACCGAGGAGAGTGTGGTACCCTAGAACCTAGCAGTGCGCGACCGACCTAGGCAATATTACTCACGACCTAATAAATATTATATACTAATTATCAATTTGCCGTATTATTATTTACCCTGTAAATATAATTGCGACACCCCTTAACTTAGTCTGGTTCGGAAGCCTCGGTGGGCGAGTCCAAATGTAACCCAGTCCGGCCATGCCATTTGATTGTTGATTGGTTAAAAAAGATAGACATAATATAGGTTGATAACTGACAACTTACGAAGCTGAAATTCCTTAAAATTGACGGTAAATGTTAAGCCAAATATACGAACACTTTAAAATAAACCATTCTACCAACAAAAACTATCTTTAGTCTTCTACCAAAAGCTGAGTTTAAGCAAATCTAAGATTGAACAGCCAACATTTCTAGAACAGCGCAATAATTTGCTTCCACCTGCTAAATTAACATAACTCTCAAAACATTGTAGTTTGTTACTTAGTTTCTGCACTACTCGCTCCGTCAGATAAAGCAGTACAAACTGAAAGTTCGTGTTTGCCCGATTAACGAAATAAACTGTTTGTCTACTTAGTATTCATGGTGCTTTACTCATTGTACATTCAAGTCGCGGACGAAAATGAAATATGGAGCATTCAACGTGAATTTTGAACACAAGGTGACTTGGCAATGCTTGGGTTGTTATGACTAGTGTTTTTAATACACTGTGGTCGGTTCGGTTTAGATTGTCGAACCTTCTTAAGAATATACGGACTAATTACATTTATATTCGAAAAACTTTAGATGGTGATTTAAATTATGAAGTTTGGTAAAAATATATACCGGAAAATTTACTCCGACCGTTCCTTTTAGTAGCAGGTTTTTAATAGTAGTAATTTTAAACTTCACGATAATTTTAATAATCAGGTGATTTAAGGTACGACCAAACCGCGGCGTCCTGCGTGCGTGATCTAGGCGGCGATCAGATAGTGCAGTAGTATTTCTACCGACTGGTTTACAACTAACGCGATCTACGGCGATCAGAAAACGGATCAGAAAAATCAGATCGCGAACGCGCGCGCGTACGCAGGACGCCGTACCTTTACATTGTTATAAGGACTTGTATTTCAAGTATACAACGACTTCTTAGAAGTTTAATGGTAATAAAAAGGCTTGAACCCTTTGAGTCTCATAAGAGCTAATGCACAGAGCACGATTCCACTTAACCAAAGAGCAAACATTTAAAAAACAATACAAGCCATCATTATCTTAGACTGGAACATAAACAATCATATACTTATAACAAAGCATCGTTCACTTCAAACGAGACTAGAACCTGAGACTGCAAGTCCAGGGTAGGAGGCCGAACACTATTAATATCTGAGTCTAGAAAATATAAACCAGAATGTCCTTGTAAACTTATAAAACAATAGATTGCATAAAAGACTAATTCAAAAAATTCCTGAAATGAGAAAAGCTTTGTAACATTTCCGGTCAAAGAGGAAACTTAAACAATAACGTCAAAACGAAAACCTTGTTCCGCTCATATTTCCCCAAGCATTACCTCCTACTACTTTTACTATAAAACAAAGGTTGAGGAAAAACAAGCGGACATATTCGCAGTCTCAGCGAACGTGACGCAAAGGATAAATTTCAGGAATGTCGCCTTAGCTGAGACCCCGTCATGGGATGCCGCGCAAATAGATATAAAATGAATGGAAATAGTAAAGGGATACCCGCGGTTGACCCGAAAATTGGTTTTCTTGACGTGTCGTGAAATCAATAATAAGGCGGTGGATGATTTTCTTTCTTTCTATGTACTAAACTATGTATTGAACACATGTTCGTAGTCTCGTACGTATTTATATCGTGTTGCTTATATACAAAAATTGTGGCTGTGTAATATAAAATAAACAGAAATAAGTAAAACAGATCAGCATTTTTCGTATCATATTTTTAAATGCATCTTCGTTATATCTACAAGACCATTGGGATCACAATTGGGATTCAATAAGTTTTTGTGAATGAACGTCGAAAACTTTAGATTAGATAAATAAATTGATCACCAATGCAAATCATGAATTTGCTGTTGAATATACAGGAAGTCAATTTCATATTGTCTTGTACTTGTAAAATTGAAAAGACATAACATTTCAACGTGAACGGGCACGGCTTTTGTTCCGGATAAAATTTAAAAAAATTACCCAATGGCCGTATATATACGTGAATATATTCACATACAATGAACTCTAAAAAGTTCTGTTACATTGAGGACGGAAATGTTAGTGCACTAAGAATTTCTGTGTTACAATCTTATGCTTTTAAAATAGGGTTGAATTTCCAAATACACTCAATGTTGTACTCACCATTTTACGCAAAAACAATACTGCATAACTCGATTTGTGAGCACTATTGCTGTATCTTCTTAATGCTCCAAATAAAACCCATTGTTTTCTCCCGCAAAAAGCATCAAATACGAAACGTATAGAGCACTCAGTTCCCGACTCGAGCGAGAATACGATATGTCTCCATCACATTTCCATACATTCTTGAAACCGACAGGGATGGATTCGTATTCAACAGTGATGCGTGACGATGGAAATTCTTCTCGTCTCAGTATATTATCTAAGCTACGTTTTAGGACCGAATAATAATGTGTCACATTGGTGGACCGATTTTTATTACTCTGAATCTTATCATGTTAGCTTATGATCGTATTTGAACGGCTTCTTTTAGAGGTCCTGTCTAAAATAAATATAAATAATCATAATCATTTATTCACAACAAAATACATGTCAATTACAAAATAATTAAACATTCAAATTAAAAGCATCACCATTCAACGGGGGAATACAGCCAGCATTTCGGGAACTTTACCTACTGGTAGTCGTTTGGTAGACTAAATTTTAGTTTTTATTGATTTTGATTAGGTTTATTTGTTTCTAAGTCAGTTAGTTGTAAAATATTTTCATGTATAGGCTATGATGTTAATAAAAATATTATTAAATAAAATAAAATTCATAAAATATAAAATTATAATAATATTTTAACTCTTATCAGGATTTATAAGTTCATCGTATGTATACAAGGCCTGATCAGTCAGTTCTTCTACCTGGTTTTAAATGTAGAAAGGCTCGGTGCCTCCATCAAGCTGTCAAGAAGTCGGTTGTACACTGACGGTCCCATGATATGCGTCAGCTTTCTACATTTCGCTAGTTTGTGCGGAATACATGCCAGCTTCCCTGCCCGGCGCGTGTTGTACGGGCGATGATCACTGTTCTTGGGGAACGAGTCGACATTGAGTCTTACAAATACTGTCACCTGGTATATCACCATGGATGGCAGTGTCAGTAAGCGCAACCTTTTTAAATGGGGTCTGGTAGAATATATGCGTGTGATACCGGCAATAGCTCATACGGCATGCTTCTGCATTCGAAACGCACACAGCCATTCCGCAGTCTGACCCCACAGCTCCATGCCGTACTGCAGCATCGAGTGTACCCTCGTAAAGTAGCACGACCGCATCAAAGTCTTGGGGAGGAAACGAGAAAGCCTGTAGAGAGCGAAGTATGCGCTGACTAGCTTTCCACAGACTTTATCAATATTAAATTCCTAGGTGAGAGCTTTTTAATAGTAAAAATATGAAAATTGCTGCAGGACAATGTAAAGAAGCAAACTTCGAAGAAGGAACAAAAAGACGTGCCCATTATACCCGGATGTTTTTATTTCTTTTAATGAAAATAGGTTCTATCCCAACTGAAAGTGAGACAATATTAAAAGTTGAAGTGGCTGAGGCGGCAGGAGCTATGTAAGTTGATGACGCCACCACCACAAGTGGCAATTTGGACGACGCAGCTCTAAGTGTACGGTAGTCCTCGCAACCGTGAAATTAGAAAAACCTTACTTAAGGGGTTGTTCCCGTTTGCTTTTTAAATGTACCTGTTGTTTTATTTTATTTTATTTTTAGGCTCGATTTTCTCAGTTTTCTTAGGGCTCAGTTTAGATCGATTCTACAATTCCATCTAACGCTTCCTTATAAATAGACTGCTAGATAAAAAAGTAACTACTGATTGGCCTACTAATTATACAGTTTACAGTCAAAATTAACATTTTGATTGTAGTTTGCCTCCTAAACCAATATTGTAAAATCAATAGACTATACTAAATTCTAACCCAAAATATAGTTTCGTAATACCAAAAAGGATACTGCCGCTAATTTTAGAGCAACACCGCTAATTAAAGAGTTGTAATTTGTTTTACATTCAAACAAAAGGCTTCTTCTCTCTAAAGCCAGAAAATACGCAATTTGGCTGTTAAATGTATTTTATTTTACTTCCCACAGGCCCTTTGTATTATAAAAATATGATTTCAAAGACCATTAATATTGATTATTGCGTGTCTCAAATAAAATGTTCTCGATCACCTGTGACATAATTAAAAATTTAAAGAGGCTTGAATTTCAAGTGGCTAAAACAAAACTTCATCTTAAGTACCTGACCTTAAACTGAGCTGTCTTATGGCCTATTTTGAGCATAACCGCACAAACATTTGAACATGCCGTCCCAATAAATTGTATTATAGTAATGGCAGGTTTAATGGCCATATGTATGTGTAGAGGGATAAAGTGCATTACTATTTATATCAATAAAGCTTTAATAGTATTTTCCCTTTACGCGAGTAAGGCGAGTATTACTTCAAAGTATTTATGATTGCTTAATTCAGTTTTTTTATATATTTTATTGGCTAGCGTTTGACCACTATATCGCCTTGCGGTAAGCAATGATGTGGTCGAAGATGGTGAATAGACTAGCTAGTTCTATAATAGGCTAGGCCTATTATAGAACACTCTGACTCTCAAGGACTGTGGGCTGCCGGATGCCGTAAGTGTATGATCTTTATACTCTTTGATGGTGGTAAGCGTCTGTTTGGTAGCAATTTAGGCGGAACATGCATTCACAAGTTATTTTCCATCTTTTAAATATCTTTTTTTAATATCTTATAGGCTAGCGTTTGACCTGCGCTGCTGATGCTGCGGTCGAAGATGGTAAGCACGCTAGGCCTAGAATGGAAACTGGTTCTCAAGGATAGCTGCTGATATAAGTTTTATGTAAAGTCTATTATTATTTCAATTATTTGCAATTCAAGAGTCATATCGAATCTTTTGCATTTACGCGCATCCATGAATGCCTACAAACTTCTTGATAATGTAAACTAAACCATCCTTATTCGCTTTATTCATTTATATTAATGATGTCACTGGAATTGTCTCCTCATATTGCAGCGAACATATTGACTTCACTTTCCCAGTACCTTTTAGATTTATTTGCAGAGGCCCAGCGTTTGATCGATGAAAACGTTTCATTTTGATTGATGTGACAAGATTTATACAGATTTTCCCCTATAGCTTTTATATCTGGGCATAAAAATGGTTTACTCGCAGATTACTTTAGTGTTTAGTCATATATTTTCATATTTTATATTTTTTATTTTTTATTTAGCATATACAACTTTAGGGGTGTAGGCAAGTATGTTCAGTACCTAACAAGTTTGAGGTGTTCGTCTCTATATTTTTGGTGATACTCATCAGATCTTGATAAAGAAGGATGGCAACTTCCCATAAATGTTGTGACCTACAATTTTTGTACTGTACGGGTTACTGGACAGGGACATGTAAACATCATTAAAATACAAATTAACCTACAATATAATAATCATACAGATACACATATAATAGAAATATATATATATATATATATATATATATATACATATATATATACATGGACCTATGTCCATGATAGACTCTGAAACTATCAATTTTGAAGGCCCAGTGGCGTAATCGGGTGAAAGGTCGGCTTTGATGCCGTGGTACCGAGTTCAAACCCAGCCGTGCATCAATGGATTTTTCTATCGAAAAATTTATGTGCGCTTCTCACAGTGGCTCTCCGGTGAAGGAAAACATCGTTGAAAAACCAACGACCCCCGCATGGTGGTAGGACACTATCTAGTGTCCGCCTGGCCAGCTACCACCCTCAAGTTAGACAATCTATCACCAAACATCTAATGTGTTCTGGCAGCTATCCTTGAGAGCCAGTTCCCATTCTAGGTCTAGCATGGTTATCATCTTCGACCACATCATCACTTACCTATAGGTGAGATAGTGGTCAAAACGCTAGCCTATAAGATATTTAAAAAAAACCAACTGATGTGTCCCAAACCGGTTTCATTAGAAAGACAATAATGCATTACTACAAATAAGTATCATCATCATTATCAGCCGGTGTCCGTCCACTGCTGGACGTAGGCCTCTCCCAAGGTGTGCCACTGAGCCCGAACTTCGGCACTTCTTTTCCAGTCACTACCCACAGCTTTGCGTATGTCGTCGCTCCACCTGGTCACAGGACGTCCTAGGGTACGTTTGCCGACTTGCGGTCTCCACTCAAGAACAAGTCTACCCCAACGGTTATCAGTCCTGCGGTAGATATGACCAGCCCACTGCCACTTCAGCTTACTAATCCGTTGAGCTATGTCGATAACTTTAGTTCTCTGACGAATGACTTCGTTCCGGATTCGATCCCGCAGAGAAATAACGAGCATAGCTCTCCATAGCTCGCTGGGTGACTTTAAATTGGAGGATCAGTCGAACTGTGAGTGTCCACGTCTCGGGTCCGTATGTCGTCACAGGTAGGACGCAATGTTTAAAGACTTTTGTCTTTAGAGACTGCGGTATAGGCGACGAGAAGAATCGACGGAGTTTTTCAAATGCTGCCCAGCCCAGCTGAATTCTCCTTTGGATTTCCATCTCGAAGTTGTGTTTGCCTAGTTGGAGCGTTTGCCCTAGGTCAACATACTGCGTAACAACTTCGAGTGGGATTCCATCTACGGCAATCGGTTCCGGAACAACGTGCTCGTTGTACATGACTTTGGTTTTATCCAAATTCATCCGGAGACCAATGCGACGAGAAGAATCAGCTAGGCCATTCAACATCCTTTGTAGGTGTACCGTATCTGCCATAATGACGATGTCATCTGCAAATCGTAAGTCAGAGATGTACTTGCCGTTGATGTTAATGCCAGAATCTTTCCAGTCCAGTCTATAAATAAGTACAAGTAGTACTAACCGTAGATTTATAATAGTGTAGTGTAATCCGAAGTCTATGGTACGGCTTTGGGTTGTTTTTTTAAGTGATGGGTCAGTTATCGCCATACTTACAAAAATATTCTTTAGAAAAGGATTACACCTGCTGAAAAAATAATTTAAATCGGTTGAATTTCAGTGACAATCCTGCCACGTGTAAAAAAGGTGGCTTGAGTTGTGACTCGCTCGAACCATCTAGCAATCAAAAAAAAGCATGTCACTCATCGATCCTTTGAGTTAGGTAGGTAGGCAACCTACGTCATTACCTACCTTGGTACTTGACAAAAATAACGTTATTTATAATATAGGTAGGTTACTTTTGAGAAAGATTATGGGATGATGGTGGGCGCTCTTTTGTTGACTTAAGTTTAGTAAGATTAACTGAGTTCAGCCAACGACGCCCTATTATATTTTATTACCTATTTTATTACCTATTAGATTACACCTGCTGAAAAATTAATTTAAATCGGTTGAATTTCAGTGACAATCCTGCCACGTGTAAAAAAGGTGGCTTGAGTTGTGACTCGCTCGAACCATCTAGCAATCGAAAAAAAGCATGTCACTCATCGATCCTTTGTGTTAGGTAGGTAGGCAACCTACGTCATTACCTACCTTGGTACTTGACAAAAATAACGTTATTTATAATATAGGTAGGTTACTTTTGAGAAAGATTATGGGATGATGGTGGGCGCTCTTTTGTTGACTTAAGTTTAGTAAGATTAACTGAGTTCAGCCAACGACGCCCTATTATATTTTATTACCTATTTTATTACCTATTAGATTACACCTGCTGAAAAATTAATTTAAATCGGTTGAATTTCAGTGACAATCCTGCCACGTGTAAAAAAGGTGGCTTGAGTTGTGACTCGCTCGAACCATCTAGCAATCGAAAAAAAGCATGTCACTCATCGATCCTTTGAGTTAGGTAGGTAGGCAACCTACGTCATTACCTACCTTGGTACTTGACAAAAATAACGTTATTTATAATATAGGTAGGTTACTTTTGAGATAGATTATGGGATGATGGTGGGCGCTCTTTTGTTGACTTAAGTTTAGTAAGATTAACTGAGTTCAGCCAACGACGCCCTATTATATTTTATTACCTATTTTATTACCTATTAGATTACACCTGCTGAAAAATTAATTTAAATCGGTTGAATTTCAGTGACAATCCTGCCACGTGTAAAAAAGGTGGCTTGAGTTGTGACTCGCTCGAACCATCTAGCAATTGAAAAAAAGCATGTCACTCATCGATCCTTTGTGTTAGGTAGGTAGGCAACCTACGTCATTACCTACCTTGGTACTTGACAAAAATAACGTTATTTATAATATAGGTAGGTTACTTTTGAGAAAGATTATGGGATGATGGTGGGCGCTCTTTTGTTGACTTAAGTTTAGTAAGATTAACTGAGTTCAGCCAACGACGCCCTATTATATTTTATTGCCTATTTTATTACCTATTTTATTACCTACTAGCTGTTACCCGCGGCTTCGCCCGCGTTATTTGTGACTTTATGACCATTGAGGTCTAGATCGATGATCTTTTAGGCCAAGTCACCATAGATGACCCTCAAAGTCGAACTGAGTATCCTCTATTGTTAAAGTCATTAATCATTTTAGTTAGGTATACGAAGTTGGGCTGTTTACATTTTGACTCAACACAACAACATTCCTGAAACATTTTTTACAAAGAAAATAAGGTGCTGGGCGAGCGTAGCGAGCGCTATTATTGGGCGAGTGAACATTTTTTATGACTTTTTATAGCCCTGACAGTTTAATGACCTAATAATCAAGTCAATACAGATGACTCTTAGGACGAACTCGATATCGTCTATTGTTAAAATCATTAATCATTACTTAGTACTTGGTAAACCTAACCAAGGTCATTATGATTATTGAAGGTTTTTATTGATTATTGACTGTATCAAATTATGACTCGTTTTGATGGAAGTGGCTATTAAAATACAAAAGTTGCTTAAATGTTTCCTACAAAGTAGATATAACAAATGCTTGCGCGACCGGATCGAGCGCTATTACTGCGAGAGATTAGCAAGCTCTATCACTGCGCGAGCGAAGCGAGCGCGAAAATTTTTTACGACTTTTTATGACCCTGACAGTTTTAATGACCTACTAAGTCAACACCGATGTCACAAAGGTTAAACTTGAACTCCAATTATTTTAAGGTAAAAAAATATTACGATTATTGAAGGTTGTACTGTTCCAAATATGACTTGTTTTGATGAATGTGGCTATTAAAATACAAAAGTTGCTAAATTATTCCTACAAAGTAGATATAACAAATGCTTGCGCGACCAGAGCGAGCGCTATTACTGCGCGAGCGAAGCAAGCAATATTATTGCGCGAGCGACGCGAGCGCGACAAATTTTTACGACCTTTTATGACCCTGACAGTTTTTATGACCTACTAAGTTAACACTGCTGACACAAAAGTTAAATTTGATATTCACTTATTTTAAGGTTTTAATTCATCATGATTATTGAAGGTTGTACTGTTTCAATTTATAGCTTCGTTTTGATGCATGTGGCTATTAAAATACAAAAAATGCTAAAATATTACCTGCAAAGTAGATAAAAGAAATGTTTGCGCGAGCGTAGCGAGGGCTATCAATGCGCGAGCGAAGCGAGCGCGAAAACATTTTACGACCTATTATGACCCTGACAGTTTTTATGACCTACTAAGTCAACTAAGTCTACAAAGTAGATAAAACAGATGATTGCGCGACCAGAGCGAGCGCTATTACTGCGCGAGCGTAGCAAGCAATAACACTGCGCGAGCGAAGCGAGCGCAAAAAATGTTTACGACGTTGTGATGCATGTGGCTATTAAAATCCAAAAAATGCTGAAATATTACTTACAAAGTAGTAAGTAAGTAAAGTAGTAAAAAACCTGCAAAAATTTTTACGTCATTTTATGACCCAAACCGATTTTATGACCTGCTAATTCAACACCGATGACCCTAAGGTTAAACTTGATATCCACTTATTTTAATCTAAAAAATCATTATGATTATTGAAAGTTGTACTGTTCCAATTTAGGACTCGTTTTGATAAATGTGGCTATTAAAATACAAAAATTGCTGAAATGTTACCTACAAAGTAGATATTACAAATTCTTGCCGACAGGAGCGAGCGCTTTTACTGGGCAAGCGTAGTAAGCGCTATCACAGCGCGAGCGAGGCGAGCGCGAAAATTTTTTAGGACCTTTTATGACCCTGACAGTTTTTATGACCTACTAAGTTAACACTGCTGACGCAATAGTTAAACTTGATATTCACTTATTTTAAGGTTATAATTCATTATGATTATTGAAGGTTGTACTGTTTCAATTTATGGCTTCGTTTTGATGCATGTGGCTATTAAAATACAAAAAATGCTGAAATATTACCTGCAAAGTAGATAAAACAAATGTTTGCGCGAGCGTTGCCAGCAATTTTACTGCGCGAGCGTAGTAAGCGCTATCACTGCGCGAGCAAAGCGAGCGCGAAAAATTTTTACGACCTTTCATGACCCTGACAGTTTGTATGACCTGCTAAGTTAACACTGCTGATACAAAAGTTAAACTTGATATTCACTTATTTTAAGGTTATAATTCATTATGATTATTGAAGGTTGTACTGTTTCAATTTATGGCTTTGTTTTGATGCATGCGGCTATTAAAATACAAAATATGCTGAAATATTACCTGCAAGGTAGATAAAACAAATGTTATCGCGAATATTACTGCGCGAGCGTAATAAGCGCTATCACTGCGCGAGCGAAGCGAGCGCGAAAAATTTTTACGTCTTTTTATGACCCTGACAGTTTTTATGACCTACTAAGTCAAGACCGATGACACAAAGGTTAAACTTGATATCCACTTATTTTAAGGTTATTAATCATTATGTATATTGAAGGTTGTACTGTTTCAATTTATGGCTTTGATTTGATGCATGTGGCTATAAAAATACAAAAATGCTGAAATATTACCTGCAAAGTAGATAAAAGAAATGTTTGCGCGAGCGAAGCGAGCGCGAAAAATATTTACCTCTTTTTATGATCCTGACAGTTTTTATGACATTCTAAGTCAAGACCGATGACCCTTAGGTTAAACTTGATATATACTTATTTTAAGGTTATTAATCATTATGATTATTGAAAGTTGTACTGTTTCAATTTATAGCTTCGTTTTGATGCATGTGGCTATTAAAATACAAAAAATGCTAAAATATTACCTGCAAAGTAGATAAAAGAAATGTTTGCGCGAGCGTAGCGAGGGCCATCAATGCGCGAGCGAAGCGAGCGCGAAAACATTTTACGACATATTATGACCCGACAGTTTTTATGACCTACTAAGTCAACACTGATGACACAAAAGTTAAACTTGATATCCACTTATTTTAAGGTTATTAATCATTATGATTATTGAAGGTTGTACTGTTTCAATTTATGGCTTCGATGTCATGCATGTGGCTATAAAAATACAAAAATGCTGAAATATTACCTGCAAAGCAGATAAAAGAAATGTTTGCGCGAGCGAAGCGAGCGCGAAAAATTTTTACGTCCTGACAGTTCTTATGACCTTCTAAGTCAAGACCGATGACTCTAAGGTTAAACTTGATATCCACTTATTTTAAGGTAAAAATCATTATGATTATTGAAGGTTGGACTATTTCAATTTATAAATTCGTTTTCATTCATGTGGATATTAAAATACAAAAGTTGCTGAAATATTACCTACAAAGTAGATCAAACAAATTATTGCGCGAGCGCAGCGAGCGCTATCACTGCGCGAGCGATGTGAGCGCGAACATTTTTACGTTTTATGACCCTGGCAGTTTTTGTAACCTACTAAGTCAACACCGATGACCTTAAGGTTAAATATGGCTTTTAAAGGACGAATGTTTTTGAAATACTTCCCACAAAGCAGATAAAACACGTTGGGCAAGAAAAGCCATCGCGTAAATTTTGATGACTTTTAATGACCCTGACAGTTTTATGGCTTAATAAAGGCACTTATTAAGTTAAGTCATTATAGATCAACTTAAGGTCAAACTTTTATGATTATGCAAACTCTAAGTAAAGTTAACAAAAAATATAGGCAACCGCACTTCACTGTCGAAAAAATGTATTCTTTGCCCTTTTATGCCCTATTAAATGTCTTTGTACAAAATTTCATCAGAATCGGTAAAGCCGTTTGGCCGAAAAGAGGCCACACATTTACAAAATTCCATTACAAAAATATAGACAACCGAAATATCCACCCAAAAAAAAAAGTATTCGTTGTCCTTCTATGTCTTTTTGACTGTCTGTGCACAAAATTTCAGCTTAAATGGTTAACCCGTTTGACCGAGAGTTGGCCACACATTTACAAAGTTCAATTTAAAAATTCTCGACACCTGGACTCGACTGCCAGAAAAATAGTATCCTATGTGATTCTATACAATATGAACTGTAATATGTATATAATTTCAGCTGAATCGGTCAAGCTGTTGAGCTGATAAGAGGCCACACATTCACAATATTCAATAAAAAAAATTTAAACACTCAGACTCGATGGCTAAAAAAAAAGTATCCGATATCCTATTTTGCCCTATGAACTGTCTTTATACAACATTTCAGGCAAATCGGTCAAGCCATTTATTCGAGAAGAGGTCTTATATTTACAAAATTCAATTAAAAATATTTGGACCCCCTGACTCGATAGCAAAAAAAAAAGTATTTTATATTCTATTCTGCCTTATGAACTGTCTTAACACAACATTTTAAGCAAATCGGTCAAGCCGTTTATTCGAGAAGAGGTTTTATATTTACTTAATTCAATTAAAAATATTTGGACCCCCTGACACGATAGCCAGAAAAAAAGTATTTTGTATTCTATTCTGCCTTATGAACTGTCTTTATAGATCATTTCAAGCAAATCGTTCTAGCCATTTATTCGAGAAGAGGTCTTATATTTACAAAATCCAATTAAAAATATCTGGAGCCCCTGACTCGACAGCCAGAAAAAAAGTATCTTATATCCCATTCTGCCTTGTGACATGTGTTGATACAAAATTTCAGGCAAATCGGTCAAGCCGTTTATTCGAGAAGAGGTCCTTTATTTACGAAATTCAATTAAAAATATCTGGACCCTCTGACTCGACAGCCAGAAAAGAAGTATCCTATATCCTATTCTGCCTTGTGACATGTGGTCATACAAAATTTCAGGCAAATTAGTCAAGCCATTTATTCGAGAAGAGGTCCTTTATTTACGAAATTCAATTAAAAATATCTGGACCCCCTGACTCGACAGCCAGACAAAAAGTATCCTATATCCTATTCTGCCCTATGATATGTATTCATACAACATTTCTAGCAAATCGGTCAAGCCGTTTATTCGAGAAGAGGTCTTATATTTACTTAATTCAATTAAAAATATTTAGACCCCCTGACTCGAAAATCCAGAAAAAAAGTATTTTTTATTCTATTCTGCCTTATGAACTGTCTTTATATGACATTTCAAGCAAATCGGTCAAGCCGTTTATTCGAGAAGAGGTCTTATATTTACAAAATTCAATTAAAAATATCTGGACCCCCTGACTTGACAGCCAGAAAAAAAGTATCTTATATCCTATTCTGCCCTATGACATGTATTCATACAAAATTTCAGGCAAATCGGTCAAGCCGTTTATTCGAGAAGAAGTCTTATATAAACAAAATTCAATTAAAAATATCTGAACCCCCTGACTCGATAGCCAAAAAAAAGTATCCTATATCTTATTCTACCCTATGAACTGTATTTATACAACATTTCAGGTAAATCGGTCAAGCCGTTTATTCAAGAAGAGGTCTTATATTTACTTAATTCAAATAAAAATATTCGGACCCCCTGACTCGACTGCCAGAAAAAAAGTATTCTATATCCTATTCTGCCTTGTTACATGTGTTTATACAAAATTTCAGGCAAATCGGTCAAACCGTTTATTCAAGAAGAGGTCCTTTATTTACGAAATTCAATTAAAAATATCTGGACCCCCTGACTCGACAGCCAGACAAAAAGTATCCTATATCCTATTCTGCCCTATGACATGTATTCATACAACATTTCAGGCAAATCGGTCAAGTCGTTTATTCGAGAAGAAGTCTTATATTTACAAAATTCAAATAAAAATATCTGGACCCCCTGACTCCATAGCCAAAAAAACAGTATCCTATAACCTATTCTGTCTTTTGTTCTATCTTTGTACAAAATTTCAGCCAATTCGGTCAAGCCGTTTGACCGTGAAGAAGTCCCAAACAAACAAACAAACAAACAAACAAACAAATAAACAAACTGACTTTCGCATTTATAATATTGGTGTTGATTAGATTACACCTGCTGAAAAAATAATTTATATCGGTTGAATTTCAGTGACAATCCTGCCACGTGTAAAAAAGGTGGCTTGAGTTGTGACTCGCTCGAACCATCTAACAATCGAAAAAAAGCATGTCACTCATCGATCCTTTGTGTTAGACTTGTGATTCCTTTGTGTTGGTGATGGGAGGATGATGAAAACCTTGGTACTTTTGTTCAAGTTTAGTAAGATTAACTGAGTTCAGCCAACGACGCCCTATTATATTTCTGCCAATGACACATTAAATACAGGCGTAATTAGTGCTCACAGGCTTCACGTGTGTTAGTTTTGCTCTTCTCGCTTCCTTATTATACCGGTTATACATCTGTTGATATATCGTTTTTAGGGTTCCGAACCCAAAGGGTACCAATGGAACCCTATTACTGAGACTCCGCTGTCCGTCTGTCTGTCTGTCTGCCTGTCTGTCCGTTTATCACCAGGCTGTATCTCATGAACCGTGATAGTTACATGGTTGAAATTTTCATAGATGATGTATTTCTGTTGCCGCTTTAACAACAAATACTAAAAACAGAACAAAGTTAAAAATTAAAGGGCTTAAAACAAAAAATATGTTTTTTACGATAGCGCTATTAATCTTCATAGATGGCGCTATCGTGTTTACCTTAATTTCGGAATCTGAATCTGAATTTCGGAAATGGCTCCAACTATTTAATAAAATTTTGTATACAGGGGATTTCGGGGGCGATAAATCGATCTCGCTAGGATTCATTTTCAGTAAATTATGTTTTATTTGTGTTTTCAATAATCAACTTTATCGATAATCAACCTAAAATATGACTCTTCCTGACATCTATTGGCGAGTAGAAGTAGCTTTAGTGTTATTGTGTAGTTAAAGCAGTTAGTTGCTCTCAATTATAAAAAATAGTATTATTATTCGCCAATAGATGTCGGGAAGAGTAATATTTTTCTGTTTAAGTGGCAAAACATATTTAATAATATTAATTACTAACGCCTTTGTGTTAACGTATACTTAGTTGGTGTTAGAATTTGGTTAGATATTCGTTAGATGGCGTTCCGAATCTCCGTGTGCGAGACAAAAATCTGACTCGCACTTGGCCAGTTTTTAGGGTTCCGTAGCCGAAAGGAAAAAAACGGAACCCTTATAGATTCGCAATGTCTGTCTGTCTGTCTGTCTGTCCGTCCGTATGTCACAGCCATTTTATTCCGAAACTATTAGGACTACAGAATTGAAACTTGGTAGGTAGATGTATTCTGTGAACCGCTTTCCGATTTTTATACAAAAATAAAAAATATAAAAGTTTAAGGGGGGGCATCACATACATGGAACTGGAACAAAAAAAAGATTTTTTCGTCAAACCTACACGTGTAGGGTATTTATGGATAGGTCTTTAAAAATGACATTGAGGTTTCTAAAATCATTTTATCTCAAAGTCAATCATTTCAAAGATAGGCGCGTCTAAAGTGGTAAAATGTGTGTCCCCCCCCCTCTAACTTCTAAAGTAAGGAAGTGAAAAATCTGGAAAAAATATATTCTGTAGATCTCAATACAAACTTTCAACGAAAATTGGTTTGAACGAGATACAGTCAGCAGTTGTTGAGATATAGCGACCGCAAGTATAACTTTGTTTTTCATACAAACACTATGAAAAACAAAGTTATTTTTGTAGTTGCGAAAAATCAAAGTTATTGAATACTCTACTGTGTTACGGAACCCTACGAGTGCGAGTCCGACTTGCACTTGGCCAGTTTTTTTTTTTTTAGTTTTAGTGAGCATTGCATGCCAATAAATGTATTAAAAATATAATTGTCATCGAGTTGTTAGCTACCCTGAAACTTTCAGTATTGCTAATTGGGAAGTGCCAAATTGAGTTGCTAGATTCCACCCAGAACGACAGATAGACAAACAAGAAAGTGACTAAAAATCATCATCAATCGACAAAAGTAACATCGAGAGTTCTAAATATCGAATGTCCTAAATATCGAAGTAAAAAACGTTGGTAGAAAGGAAAAAAAAATGTAAACAAGGTTGGTTCGTTGGCCGATTTGGTTCTAGCACTTGCCGGCCGCTGCCGCGGCACGCTCGCTCCGCTCGCTTGGCTCGTGTGTTGTGGTCACAAGAAATCTAAAAATATTAAGATTTCTCAATTCAACCGTATATGTGTTTTCTATGTGTGTTCGCGGATAACTTCATCGTTTATGAACCGATTTAAATGATTATTTTTTTGTTGTAAAGGAGATATCCCAAGGATACCATTGTAATTTCATCGAGATTTGATAAGCATCTCCAGAGATATGTCGATAGACGTCTCAAAATTGCAACTGAAACAGATTTGCGCGGCATGGAAGTCGGTTGTTTTAGTTTTTAAACTATCTTATCATATTATACGCTACATAAAATCTCTGCGCCTTAAACATAACTGCTATGTTATTTAACAGCGAAGTTTTTTCAAGTGATAATTTAGAATATTTCGTAAAGTTTCATTGTTAAGCTACAACGGGAACCAAATGTTTGAATTATACGCAAGCGGGTGAAAATGGCAAATGTAAGCCACGTAATGTGATTTTGCTGGGGTGCTTCCCTATATTGAACGAGTCCCATTTCTTTTGTACATATTCTTTCTTTCATTGTTTTTTTATAAAATACCAGCAACCCACCCGGCTCCACACGGGTAAAATATATATCATGCTAGCTGACCCCATTTCGATAGCCTATGTCACACACACAAATATTGTAGCTTTATACTGGTGAAAGATTTTTTGTAGTTCCATAGATTGCTTCCTGCAAACAAACACACAAACTTAAAAATTCCCTACCTCTTTATAATAATATTAATGAAAAGTGTGTGTTGACGACCAGGATATATAAGGTTATAGACATGTTTGTAGTCATAGGACTTCTGCTAGTCTGCCTGGGGCGGTACCACCAATTTGCTAATTAATTTTCATCCGTAAATAGGAATGTTTTTCGGTTGAAATGGCAAGGTATCCAGTGAATTTTCAGGGCATGTGAGACTCGACATCTTGGTAACAGGCGCAGTGCAGTGACAAGCAAAATTCTGTCAGTCCAAAATTTTGCATGCCATTGTATCTATTTTAGGTAGACGTCATCGCTTACCATAAGGCGAGCGTCGTGCTTGTTAGGTTACCATAAAAAATAAACAAAACCATCCAAGTCGAGTTGGACTCCACCGAGGTTTCCGTACCAACGTTGGTTAAAACCAATTAAGCTAGACCTCTAAATTGTATGAGCGCTCATATAACTCAGAGACCTATTTTAATTGGTGTATACTATGTATGTATGGGGACACCCTTTAATTTTCAAATATTTTTATTTTTTGGAACTTCCTGTAGTAAGACCTTGCTTTTTGCCAAATTTCATGATTATAGGTCAACGGGAAGTACCCTATAGGTTTTCGACCCAAAACCTATAGGGTACTTCTGGTTGACCTAGAATTGTCAATTTTAGTTAAAAGCAAGGTCTTACAGCACAAATAAAGGAAAAATTCCAAAACATAAAAAAAAATTGAAAATTAAGGTAAATTTTGGTACTTACAAGTTTTCGCGAAAAACTAAATTTGGCCATATTATTTTATTTTGTTGACTCAGGACCTTGATTTTTATACACCTCATAGAGACTATATACTTCAGTATCTGGTATAAATTTCAAGTTGCTAAGTTCACATGTTCCTGAGAAAACCGGTGGTGACACACGGACAGACAGACAGACAGACAGACAGACGGAGAGACGGACAAGAAAATGATCTTATAAGGGTTTCTTCTTTACCTTTTGAGGTATGGGACCCTAAAATGGTCACCGTCTATCTGAAATGTTTAGAGGGGAAGCGTGCTAGTTAGGATGGTGACCCTAGGCTAGCCTGTCAACCTCCGCGTTACGCGGATTATAAAATAAATTTATTTGCCTGGGCTGATGAGTCCCTTGGTGATAAATTTTCCGATCGACAAGTATTACATTCTAAGTATGTTATGTAAAATGGGGATACTCATTATATTACTTGCGATTGGCGATGGGTGAGCTCATTCCAACACAATTGAAAACTGTGAAGTTTTCAATTGTGGTGGCCTGGCGGTGTTGCCAGCTTAAAGAGCCCCCGCGATCGGTCACAGGACCCAAAACGATGCGCGACAGCTAATCACGCGATCTCTTATCCGTGCAAGTAAAAAACCAGGAAATATGACTGTGCCCGTTCTAGTCCTTGCGGAAGCTCCCTGCGCTCCGTCTTATATATTTTCGTCTTACGATCAGGACACGTGACCCTGACGCGAGTTTAACATTTTTATCCATCCCAAGAAAAGTGCACAACGCCGCTTAAAAAGTTTTCATTTCAAAAATAACTTCGAGTGGGATTCCGTTTACGGCAATCGGTCCCGGAATAATGTGCTCGATGCACATGACTTTTGTTTTATCTGAATTCATATGGAGACCGATGCGACGAGAGGAATCAGCTAGGCCATTCAACACATTGTTTACAGGTCCTGCAGCGTCTCTACATTAATGACGATGTCATCTGCGAATCGTAAGTGAGAGATGTACTTGCCGTTGATGTTGATGCCACAATCTTTCCAGTCCAGCGTCTTAAACATAATTGTACTGCAAGGCGTTAGTGAACAGTTTCGGGGATATGACGTCCCTCAGTCTAACTCTTCGACGCAGTTAAATATGTTTAGTGCGATGGATCTGTACTTGTACAGTCATAGTTGCGGCATTATACAGATATATCATCACTTTGTATATATCACGAGTCAACTTGGCAAGGCTGCAAGGCCTCCAGAACGGACCAGGTTTCGATTGAGTCGAAGCCCTTCTCATAGTCCTTGAATATCACAAAAAATTAATAATCACAACACCGTATCGAGGTTTACTTATTAATTACAAGCTGCGCCCCGCGGCTTTGCCCGTGTTTAGAAGTATTCTATCCTAATCTACAATAATTGCTATTTTTGGGCAAAAAATCAGCTAAATCAGTCAAGTCCGTGAAGAGGTCTCAAACAAACAAATTCACAAATTGACTTTCGCGTTTATATATCAAATATACACTAATTATCATATTGATGTTGATTGTTTATTTAACAAAATTTGTTTTTCTAAGTAGCACTAGGAACTTAGTAGTGACAAAAACTGTGCACACATCGTTTGTAAACATGTTTCAGTTATAGATATTTAATCTACATTATATTTCCTAAGCTTCGTTACACAAGCGAATGTTTTGTCACACAATAATACGGTATTATGGAATTCCTTGCCCGTTGAAATGAGACGGTCCCAAACATTAGATATATTCAAACGCCGTATAAAAGCCCATTATCTTTCATCTTAGCTACTTTTCACTGTCTATTTATGCTCAGCTATTATTGTATTTATTCATATATATAACATGTATTGGAACTGTATGTAGAAATGTGTAAGTTGGTATATGTTTATTTTAATATTATTTATATATAGGAAATTATACAAGTAAATCATGATTATTTATTATTTCATATACTTATTAGTATTAATAAGTCCATAATTTTGTTATTCATTTTGCATTGTCACATTTTTATAAGCCACCGCCTTCCATTTATAATTGTTATCCTTTCCGTGCATGGTTGTCTGGAAGAGATCGCTTTAAGCGATAAGACCGCCCATTGAGCCTATTAGTTTTAATTATATAGTTCCTGTCCCTATCCCTACCCACGTATTTTTCTGTTAATAAAGTGTATAGCTATCTAATATGATGTAATTCTACTCGCTCACATTTCAGAGTCTAATTCGAATTCTAAGTCGAATTCTATTTGTGTAAATTGTTAAACACAATCCAAAATTTCATCGTACCGACGGGACTCGAACCCGCACCCCCGGATTACACGTCCAGGTGCTCTGCCATTTAAGCCACGGTTCGATCCATCGATACGACGAAATTAGTGGATTGTATTTGTTAACCCAATTATGCATTGGTGGCGCCATCTATGACTACTTATTACGTAAGTTAATCACTGGCCGTGAACCGTGTATACTATATAACTGTAATTTTGTGGGGGTATGTGTATAAATTACGCCGACGAAGTGCTGAAATAAAATTGTGAAAATGTTTTTTTTTTAAGGTAGCTCCCCTATATGAGAAGTGGGGATGAATTATTTTTTCATCGTCTACCCCGTAGTGTGGGGTATCGTTGAATAGGTCTTTTAAAATGACTTAAAGGTTGCTAATGCCATTTTTCGATTGAATGATCCATTTACGAAATATTAAACTTTAAAGTGCAGATTTTTGTTCCAGTGGGGCGTCCCCTCCCCCCCTCTAAAAGCTAAACTGAAGCTAAGCTTCATGAACTTGAAAGGAAAACTATAGCGGTTAAGATAACTTTATTGGTTTAGCAGTAATAGTCGTTGAACTTGGGTGTTGGATAATGTTGTACCAAATACAAAATCCTTAGAATAAATCCTTTAAAGTGATAAAGACGGAGTACCTAGTTGCTTGTTTATAACGGTTAAAAACGGGGACTTGCATTGAATAACGGGATACTACGGAACCCTAAACTGCGCGTGGCCCGACACGCACTTGGCCGGTGATTATTATACTAACGATAAACATCGCGACACAGAATCGAAAAGATAAATAAATATTACACAAACCGTCGATCTTTTTTACTGACATTATTCTGAAAGAGAAACGAATTGTTGAACATGAGGGGAGGAAAACTGGCGTAACAATGGCTCGTCAAACCAAAATTCGGAGCGAAAAAACTACAAGCGAAAATATTAAACAATGGGCACACAAAATCACTTATGTGACAACGTATTCGGCACGTAAAACCGCATAAGGGACAAAGCGTATTCAACGAAGGCACCATGCAAAATTAATTTTAGAATTTATTCCAGCTGTTGGTTTCAGCCAATTTTATTGTTTTAATAGGAATTGTGAACATTCCGAAGCATATGTTGAGTGGTTTGCAGATACTTACAGTCCAAGAGAAATGTTGAATCAGCTCTTTGAAAGCATGCTTTTGTTCAGTTATACGGGAAAAGAGCAAAAGAATGTTTGAGGTAAAAAATAATATCACAAATGTAGGTATGTTAAATTGATTTATGGTACTATAAATCAATATGCTAGTTTTGGCGGGAACGTGAAAATGTGAGGTGTTGTCATTGTATTTTTTCCTAAATCTTGTGTGCTTCCGCGAGTTAATGTGTAATACATGTTAGGATTATTAACTTTTTAGTGCCGGTAAATGTGTGCACGTGTAGGGTAACAGCACAATGTTAAAAACATACCATTTAACGTACTTACCAAAATTCTACTGAAAGCCTTGTAAAGTCCCAAATCCTTACTTAGGGTATGACTTGGACTAGACTATGAATTAAACTTGACTTGAATGAGACTTTGACTCGACTTTACGACTAGATTCTACGAAAACTTGAATTTATCCTTATACTTAGACATTGGTTAAACACACTACGTTCGACGTCTAGATGAAAGCTGAATGGCTCAATAGCTTTGTTTTTTTTTAATTCAAAGCAATAAGTTATGTTCCTGTTATATCTATAATATTTTTTATCGAATATGATCTATTTAATGTAATTTGACGTGTGTAAGTGCAAATTTTTAATTTGCCCATATACTGAATAAATGCTCTGACTTTGACTTTTGAAACTAATTGTGTGCAGCCATAAAGGTACGAGCACACTGCGGTGTCCAACGTTTGCGTGCGCGTTAGCGATCCGATTTTCAATCGTTTTCTGATCGCCTTGGATCGCGTTATGTTACGTGGTACTATTAAGTATTCTGTGGTTTGGTGTGAACCAGTCTATACAAATACTGCCGTGCTATCTGATCGCCGCCTAGATTGCGCTCGCAGATTTAAAAAAAATAATTAAAATAATTTTCTAATTCATTTCGACATGCGAACCAACGAAGCATCTTGTATAGTCTGTGCGAGAAAAGAATCGTCGTAGAAATTAAGGTCACGTCAGTCGTCGGTCATTTTAATTGACTGATTTTGTTGCATCGACAACACTGCTGTCATTACTACTACGACTAAAAAGGTTTAATGCTTGGTAGGTTATTAGTTAATTATTTATTTATTTTTAGTTACTCTTATCATTATCGTATGCTGCTAGGTTGGTATGTACCTTCCTTTCTTACCTTTGAATCTTAGTTCATCTTAACGCCACGACGGTTCTCTTCTTGTACAAACTCTTATACTTTATTAATGCATTCCTCTTACAATTTCAAGAAGTCAATGCATCCTAGGAGTTGATATTTCTAATGAGGTCCAGTTTTGGAGTCACTTCCAGGGTAAAACTTGTCTCGCTTCTAAGAAGCACGAAATATTTGGAACCACTGTGCGTTCGCTAGTGTATTGGCGCGCTCAGTACTCTCTACAAAATGAATAATAGGGAATGCTCTGTGAACTTTTTGACCTCTTTCTATCTTCATTATTTTACTACCGGCTGCACGGCATCGTGCCAAAGCTCATCCCCACAATTTTGACCTGTGTATATCCCATACAATTACGTTTAACAGATTATTTCTGCCACACACATGTGAAATATAAAATGAGCTTCGAGCTGGGGTCTTTCTGCTGGGAAACGATATAGGGTTCTTCAAGAGAAGGGTTATAAGAGTCTTGAAAGGCAGGCAACGCATCGCCAACGCCGCTGGTGTTGCAGGTGTCCAAAGGCGTCGGTGACCGCCTATCATCAAGCGGTCTGTCAGCATGTTTGCCGCCTTATATTATAAAAAAAATAAACAGGGAACCATTCTACTTTTCGACACGATTTTTTTTGAAATGACACACGGCTAAGAAACGGTGACACGAAAATTTTGTACTTTTATGAGCCTCCTTACACCTTAACGCCACGTCAACATCGATGGGCCCATATTACCCAATTGCGAGTGGTGAGATACGTTTTATGCGACTGACGATGATGGGCAACTTGCAGCAGAGATGTCGAGTTTGGGCTCATTGGAATGGTCTCAATGAACAGATTATTTCGTCAAGCATTGAGTGTTATTGGTTTTGGGCGCGTCATGACTATTAGTGAAGCACCAACGACTCATGTTTACAAAGTTCACGAAATATGTTTTATTTAAAATGTATTACATTAATGTATTTTAACTATTTAACGCACTTTTCAACGGTACCTCATTTTTAACTGTAGTGCAATATTTAACAATTTTTTTTTTTTTAATTACTAGTATTCTTGTTAACCCCTCCAACTAAGCTTAATATGCTTGTGTCTGGAGTGGGTTCACGTCAATAGTGCAATGAGTGGGGTTGGGACCGAACTCCGACACCTTATCCATTGGGCTATTGCCGCCTTAAAGTAGTTATAGTTATCTGCGTTTGAATTTATATTCACAGGGATTTTTTTTCTAAAAATGTCTTGTATGCGACGACTAATAACTTGTGACATCACTATCGTTTATGAATTTAATTAGTCTGTTTGTGATTGCGCAACTTTTTTCTAGCGATAAACACCTGTGGTGCTCGGCTTACGGGTGGGTGAAAGGGACGCGGTCGGAAGTACAGACATATTTGGTTTCGGTTTTGGAGCGAGAAAGACTTATTTAATCTTAGGTACTTTATTCTTTACAAATAAAAAATATTTTCACGTGAAAAATGTATAACCTACCTATTATAATATAATCATATTTGCTAAGAAAATTTTCAAATTTAAACACTATTCACGATAATTTATAATTGCTCGTCAAAAGTTTAAGGTTTCCCCTCATTAACTCTTCTAAACACCCTTGTAGACAGTATTTCTATCAAAATGGCAGATGCGAGATAACATATTAATGATGTTTTTAATTATGAAATGAGGAGCATAATAATTAAAATGTTGGTATACTTGTACCAAATTCATATAGAGGTTAGTAAATTAATTGCTAAGAAATGGTACATAACGTGTTATTTGTAATGTACATACAAGCTTTTATCAATTTTCACTTTTTAGTAATATTCAGGCAGATTTTTAGGGTTCCGTACCCAAAGGGTAAAACGGGACGCTATTACTAAGACTCCTGTGCCGACTGTCTGTCTGTCTGTCTGTCCGTCCGTTACCAGGCTTGTGACCGTGATAGTTAGACAGTTGAAATTTTTACAGATGATGTATTTCTGTTGCCACTATAGCAACAAATACTAAAGTTTAAAATTATAGGTGGTCCTCATACAAGAAACGTGTTTTTTTCGGCATTTCAATAAAACGCCATCAATGAACGGTAAGGTAAACGTCCATAGATGGCGTTATATTGAAATACCGATCCCTAACACCTTTGTGTTAACTTTCACATAACGTTACACGTTAGATGGCGTTATTAGAAACTAGGAGTGCCCCGCGGCTTTGCCCGCGTTAAAGACTTCTTTAATTTACTTAAAACTCTTATTCTGTAAAAACCTTTCTATCATAAAATACATCAAAGAAGTAAAAGCCAAACCGGTTCACCCGTATTTTTTTTCATTTTTTTCATCAAACCTATACATGCGGGATGTCTATAGAAAGGTCTTTAAAAATGACGTTGAGGTTCCTAAAACCATTTTTAATTTTTTCATTTATAGTATCCGCAAAGATAACTTTGTTTTTCATATAAACTCTATGAAAACTCAAAGTAATTTTTTGTGGCGAAAATTAAAGTTATAAAATACTCTACTGTTACGGAACCCTACGAGTGCGAGTTCGACTTGCACTTGGCCAGTTATTTTGTTTTTCATTTCCATTTACTTTAAGTTAATGATAGCAAAAGCTTAACGCTAAAACGGCCGCGGATTTTAGTCAATTTTGATATGACAATGACATTGTTCATTTCCTGATTTTACTTACGAGCTTCTTTTACCCCAAAAACAGCGAGTTTCACCGTAAGTCGCAGCTATTAAAACTTGTATTATTAGTGCTGTATTTCCTTATATCATACATTATTTACTGCACGTGTAGTAGTACCTTATACATATAAACACTTTGAAATAGTAAATCTTCCATGATACAATAAGCTCGCGTAAGTGCTACCTTCGAGTAGCTAATTACGAAGCTTCCAGACTTTATTAACGCGTAACTCAATGTTCTAACTAGGATCGCTATTTAGTGTCTTAGTTAAAATATTCACCATGTGGAGAAATGTCATGTATTTTTTTTATACAATATAGGTGAGCGCTTAACAACTTGCGGCCCAGTGGTGTCATGGGAGAGTGATCGGCTTTGACGCCAGAGGTACAGACTGCCGAGTTCAATTGCCGCCTTGCAACAATAGATTTTTCTTTATAATAATGGATGTGCGCTTATCACGGTGACCCTCCGGTGAAAGAAAAACATCGTTAAGAAACCCCCAACCTCCGCATGGTGGTAGGACACTATCTAGTGTCCGCCTGGCCAGCTTCCACCCCTAAGCTACAAAATCTGTCACCAAATATCTAATGTGTTTCGTTAGCTATCCTTGAGAGCCAGTCATTCTAGGCATAGCGTGTTACCATCCTCGACCGCATCATCACTTACCAACAGGTGACATAGTGGTCAAACGCAAGCCTATATGATATGTAAAAAATCCGTCTTGACTGATGTTAAGTGACAATGTAATCGATGATGTAGCACGCTTACCTAGAAGATACCTTCCTTCCTTCCTTACCTAGAAGTTCACTCGTGATTTTAAGACCCCGGGTTGTAGTTAATAGGAAACACAGACACTGACTAGGAATTCCATGCCTTTGCTGTACAAGTATGTAAGTATGTACAAGTTACTTCAAATTAATCGCGAGTGTACGGATATCATCGAGGTTATAGTTCTACATCTTTGATCACAACATCTTCACATAGGATGGATAGTGGTCAAATGCGTCAATTCGGATTAAAAACATTTAATCAATAATATGTTTAAGTAAATACCTATTTAATCTAAACTAATATTATAAAAACGTGGAAAAAATATGTTTTGTTTGTTTGCTTGTATGTTTGTAACGATTTAACTCAAAAACTACTGGACTGAGATAGCTACATTTTTGGAGAGTAACTGTATTTTATCCCCGTATTCTCATGGGAATGGGATCTACGCGGGTGAAACCGCGAGGCGCTGCTAGTTATAAAATAATGGTGGTATTAGTGACATTATCCATACATTGAATGTGGTCGATATTTATGTAGATACTTACTACAAGATCAATGGCTGTCAGTGAAATACAGTTCCTAATGACTTATATTTCAATAATATTAATTTTATTACATACGACCACGGCATACGATTGTAAAATCTTATTGATACATAATTATAATGGGAGAAGCCACTGGCTCCTGAAACACATTTATCTTCTAGTTCGGGAGCCTATGGATACCAAAATTTTAATGTAGGTACACTAAATTATGTCCATAAAATTATTTGTATTTGTATTGTCCTAATATAACAGCTGATTTATTAACATAATATAACAAAATATACACGATGCGAAACAATTGTAAAAAATACTGTAATAACGGTTCAGAAAAGTAGATGCAACTGTCAGCGATAACCTGTACCTACCTGCAACAATATTTTTTTTTCTAGCTGTTAATGCGATCGATATTCCTAATATTATCAATTTATCATTTAAAATAGACTACCAATTTAAACCAACGTAAAATCTTCACTGACACAGGTTGCAAAGTAAGGTTGGTAACCTTTACTACTATATAATATACTATAAGGTAACCTAATAATCACAACAAAGCTGAAATATATCTGACTCAACCTTCTTCGGGTTCAAAAATGCTAGTTCTTGATTGCTCTAAAGCGAGTTACATACACGAGCTCAGGTTCTCCGGTATCAGCCCACATGCTATAGAATGAACTACTGACTAATAGCATCTACATGTCGCTGTCGAAAGCTGGTAGATAAGCTTATTTAACTCTAGCACGTACTTACAATATGGCACGTCTAGTACAAATCTGTAGTTTTGAGGATTTGTGATTCAAAATGCTTTTAAGCAACATTAAAATGAGTTGAAAGGGTTAAAAGTCAGTAACGTTTTTCTTAGTTTTAACTAAGCAAACAAAAAGTAACAGTAAGCTTTAAAAAGCTTACTGTTACTTTTTTAACGCTTTTTGTACATTACCAAATATTGTGTTTCATGTGTATAGTAAAGAAAACTTACTGATGGTATTTGGTTTTGCATGCATATTTGTTTCGGAGTTCTTTCTCTATTTTATTTTTATATGTAATAGGCTAGCGTTTGACCACTATCTCACCTCTTGGTAAGTGATGGTGCGGTCAGAGATGGTAAGCACGCTAATTGTCGGATATATTTTATCTATGTCACTGTCAATAACAGAAGGGCGGATTACTTTATTTTTTTAATTTTTATTATTTTCGTTTGCTTGCCATTGTTGATATCGATAATGAACGACAAATCAGCTGGACAGCACAACACTAACTAGCGGGTCGACACTTGCACGCGTTCGACGGCGGTCACGGCGGGTGGCAGGCAAAATAGGCACGCACTGAGCGGATAATATGTTTTTCATCGTCAGTGCGGGCGGCCGGTCCGAAAAGAGCCTGCCGCGCTGTTTTTAATGCATAATACCTACAATTTTAACCAAAACCCGAAATATAAATTATATTTATCTTTGTCGATCTCTTACAAATACCCAAGATAATCGTTCCGCACCAGCGAGAGAGTTATAGTTTTCACCGTGCACACCAACCGTGAGCACCACGGCGTTAAAGTTTTAAAATAATTTTATCATATCATTGATTTTAAGTTTTTAAATTGAATTAAGTTTCTTTGTGTAGTGGAATATTCGCATGTGCAGAATATTCATTAAAATAATCAACATTATCTTTTTGTGACACTTGATTAATTCACTGTAACTAACTCCCTATGTTATATCACAGCACAAAGATTCTAGAATAATGTAAATAATTTATTCATTGAATAGAAACTTGTTATTTTTTGTATCATATACGTATGTTGCTTATAATGTTCTCACAAATTGTGTGATATTAACTACGACAAAACTTAATTGGTTTATGATCTAGAGCAAGCTTTCAAGCATAATGTAAAATTTACTTTTTGTATTGATCCCATAGAGTAGCTTTTAACATCACAGAAGAGGCTAAAAGGCTTTTTGCTACATATCAGAACCTGTTATGCTCGGCCGCGTAGTTTTTAATAAAACTTTACGGTTTTTGCTCCATATTGAAATATTTGAAATTTCACGATGAACATGGAACGCGAACAGCGAGCCCTGTTGCTTTGCGTGCGCAATAAAGGTAACAACAGACGCAAAATAGTATTGGCAATACTTGTTGTAATATAAAACCAAGCACCCTATCGACATTACATTACACTCGTTACAAACGAGAATTTCGAGTAATATTATATTTGAGCCATCTTTAACATAAATATGCGAAATACATTAGATTAATGATTTAACATTGAATAATAGACCATACTTTATTTAGGGTTCCATGTCCAAAGGGTAAAACGGCACCCTATTATTATACCCCGCTGTCCGTCTGTCTGTCTGTCCGTCTATCACAAGGCTCTATCACATGCACCGTGATAGTTAGACAGTAGTCATTTTCACAGATGATGTATTTCTGTTGCCGCTATAACAATAAATACTTAAAGCAGAATAAAGTTAAAAATTAAAGGTAGGTATACCAGAAATACATCATAAAATGACATACAGAAATGTGCTCGGCATTGCACTATAACGTCATCTATGAACGTTTACGTACCCGTACACCTTCGTATTAACTTTCACTTAGATGGCGTTAGACGTTCGTTTGATATTCGTTTGATGGCGTTATAATAAACTGTGGTACGGAACCCTATACGGGACTCGCACTAGGTCACAGAATAATGAATAGTACAAGTGCAGAAGATGCACTCCCTGCGAGCAAAAATGCGAAATTAAACCTAGTTACGTCGGTATCATTCCAAATATGCTACACGCCTCGGATGCGACCTTAAATGTGCGTCACAGAATAAACATATAGTAATTACGAACCGCATGTTGTGCACCGTAAAATGCACCGTAAATCCTTGCGGCGAGAGTCTGTATCACTCGGTCAGCTCGAAGGCCGTCAGCTATCTCTTACTATGGTAAGAGACAGGTTGAGTATTGTGAGAAAACAGATTTAATAGTGAAGTAAAGGCGCGCGTCCGATCGAGAGCGCACGTGATACCATTGACTGAACTTGTAACCGGCCGGCTGCCACGTATATACTAATATTTTCATAGTTACAGCGCGGAGTGCGACAGGCCTAACTAGGCCAGTTTTTTTTTTATTTGCCGTCGAGAAAATTTGACTAAGTCTACGTGAAGTACAGCTGGTATCAATTAACTTACTTAATGTTTTTATAACAGCTTATATATTTATATTAATACAGTTGGTATAAATCAATCATCAAAGACATTTAAATTTCTACTGTGAAGAAGTGACAGAAGACTAAGATGTAAAATACTCGACTGGACCAATCTATTTTTTAAGAATTTTTGATGATATTTGTTTTTACTTCATTGTCGATGGTACTGAACGTGTGTGACGAGCTTTACACATATTTCACGTATATTACACGCCCCAGGGGACCTCTCTGGACTCAACTGGAATGAAATATACGAAAGGTTTTTTTTCAATGGAAATCAAATAGTCTTTTGCTTTGTATCTGTTTTAGGAAACTTATAATGTTTATCAACAGATATGTATGACTATCATACATTTTCTCGTTAATTACGATCATAAATCAGAATAAAAAATATGTAATATCTTATTTTTTACTACAGTGATCTCGCTGCACAATTTCATTACTATAAATCTAGTCATGTACCGTGATATTATTATTAATGATAATTAAGATAGTTTAAAAACTAAAACAACCGACTTCAATGCCCCGCGAGTCAATTTCAGTAGCAAGTTTGAGACGTTTATCGTCATATCTCTGGAGACACTTATCAGATCAATGAAATTACAATGAGATCACCTTGGAAACGTATCCTACCGATAACAAAAAAATCATTCGAATCGGTTCAGAATTGACGGAGTAACCGTGTATCATACACACAAAAAAAAACATACAGACGAATTAAGAATCTTCTTTGTTTTTGGAAGTCGGTTGAAAATAGTGCTATGTTTAAGGCAAAAAACATTAAAAAAATCATAAAGTAGGTTCTTACATCGACTTTATAGAACTAGACGCAGCTTCACAGCTATCCAGATGCATGCCCCTCTATCTTTCCTTCAAATATCAGATGAGTTCAATTACAGAAAAAGTAGGAAACTCCGCAGAGCCTACCGTATCTTGACTGTATAAACATGGGAGTGATAACGATAATAACTATAACAATTACTACAACTGTTTTTGAAGGAATTAGATGTTCTAAAATGTAGCCCAAAATGTAGGCACCCTGCCTTGAAATAAAAATTGTATTGGCAATTTAATAAAACCGCTCGCGTTATCACGGGCAGGTTAGACACTCAAAGAAAAATTATATCCACGGTTATGTCAGTTTTTATTACCGAAAAGGTTATGTATCTCAGCTCACAACACAAAGAAGTCCTTTGGGACATACAAAGTAAACGTTCGTTCTGCTTCCGTGGCTTAATTATTGTGACAGCCCTTTCAAATACATAATTTCCTATGTACAACGGTATATAATGACACGTATCCATAATAACAGGTACCTAAGTATGTGTTTGTTTGCTAAGTGCGAGCCTTTTATTCTAATTAACTAACAAAGAAAATTCATAAACTGTATGAGTGATTTCAGAATTCAAATTAATTACACTTGGATCATTATCTGACGCTTTTTTTGAACTAAATATAGTTTAGTGAACCTTTAAAATTCCAATTCATTGATTTTCTGTAGTGTATTTTGCCCATAATTCTAGTGATGACGAGACTGCATAATAAGTACGTAATATAATATATATATATATATATATATAGTGGGAAGAATGGGACAGTAGAATACGGAACTATCCTAAGATCATTCTCTAAAAAAAAAAATAAGATTAGAATCGATTACTGTAAAAAAATATTGCGTATAACACGCATCCTACACCTAAGTCTTCTTATTAGGAAGGCGGCACATACCGGTACATTCTGGCCAAGCCAAACTGTGGTGATCAGTTTTCAGACAATCTAGTAATCTTGGGAGAACTGTTTTTAAATCTACTTACTAGTCCTATATCTAATGAAAGAATAAAAAAATCTGCCTAAAGGTCTTATAAAAAACTGGCCAAGTACAAGTCGGACTCGCACTCGTAGGGTTCCGTAACACAGTAGAGTATTCTATAACTTTGATTTTTCGCAACTACAAAAATAACTTTGTTTTTCATAGTGTTTGTATGAAAAACAAAGTTATCTTTGCGGTCGCCATATCTCTAAAACTGCTGACTGTATCTCGTTCAAACCAATTTTCGTTGAAAGTTTTTATTGAGATCTACAGAATATATTTTTTTTAGATTTTTCACTCCCTTACTTTAAAAGTTCCTCTAACTTTATAGCTTTTGATGGTATACCCTTGTCAAAATAAAAGGTGCCACAATCACAAAAGCTTTGTGGGTAGGTTGAACGAAGCTTATCGGATCCGTATCTTTGATGTCGCAGACTGTCAGGTTAATTGAACAGGATGAATTTATTTTCTTCCTGTAGAAATGAGATGTGATACGGACCACTCTAGAATGTTCAAATTTTTCTACGTTTTATAAGACGCGTAAGTTTTCGGCTAACGTCGGTATTTTTTTATACATTTTTGATTTGATTTAAAATGTTTACAGAATATCATTTTGTTTATTTTTTTATGACACAATACAAATAGATGCCATGATCGATGTCAATCATCGATATATAATACTTGTATTTATTTGTAATATTAAATGTAATTTATGTGTAGGCATCTATTTTATGTTGCGTAAAACAAAAATACATTGTTGTGTAAGCTGTTGTATAATAATATAGTTTATTATATAGTTGCCATTAATGGTAATCGACACCAATATTATAAATGCGAAAGTCAATTTGTGTACTTGATTGGGACCTCTATGTTACTCGTATCTACTCTCTACAAACGACTCGACCGATTTGGCTGAAATATTGCATAGGGATAGCCAATATATAGTGCATAAAGACATAGGATTCTTCTGAACATAGTCACCTAAGTCAGTGTCGACTTAGGAGCTAATTATACATAATTTATCCACTAATTCATCTAGCCATAGAAATTATTTTATTTCTATTTCAGGTTCCTAGCTAAAAATATTGGTTTTAAAAAAAATCCAATGATTTAGTTTTAGCTTTCACTAAAATCGGGCTTGAAACTCCTTTGAGTACTTTTCGCTATTTATCGTAGTTTCTGATTTGGCCGTCCATGCCCACTTAAAAAAATCACCTGTATTAGTGAAATACATATTTTGTGCTTCATATTGCAGCTATTCTTGTTAGCCATAGAACATATAGCTGATGGAGCAAACATGTCCAAATATGAGACTCGACTTGGAAACGTGAAGCCCTTAAGTTATACAAGGGTCATATATACTTGTATGCAGTGCAGTTTGCCGGTCCAGTTAAAACAGGAGAGCTAAAACTCAAAATCATAGTGGTCTGCTATGAAATAATCAAAAGGTCCTAATAAACGCAGTTGGTTAATGAAAATGCGTCAGAGGACCACGATGGTTTTTTTTTAAATTACAGTGTGATTTTACTATCTATTTATTTTATTGTATTATCCATTGTTTTATATAGGTGGTAGGAGCATTGTTATATCGACCTAATAAACGCAGTTGGTTAATGAAAATGCGTCAGAGGACCACAAAGATTATTTTTTTAATTACATTGTCATTTTATAATCCATTTATTTTATTGTATTATCTATTGTTTTCTATAGGTAGTAGGAGCATTATTATATCGATGTTCCGCCTGACTTGCTACCAAATAGTAGCTTACCACCATCAAGGAACAAATCTGCCGCCATAACCTTAAGGTGTTCCGGCAGCACACAGCACTTGACAGTCAGAGTATTCTAGAAATAGCGTAATCATCATCTTCAGCCACATCATCGCATGCCACCAGGCAACATAGTAGTAAAACGCAAGCCATTAAAATATTTAAAAAAATATTTTTACAAAAGTTGTATCTGTACAGGTCCGGTGTTACGGGGCGTAATGTAACGCTTAGAAGACTTAGAAACGTATGCTGGCTATAAGCTATTTTACAAAAAAAAATATCTATGTCATTTCATGCAATTATATCATCTTGCACAAGGCTACAAAGATACGACTTAGGAAATACTACTAGGAAATAATAATTTGAATAATGGAGTCATTATTTTGATAATTATTAGTAAAATAATAAAGTCGGAAAAATAATACGGGCGTTAACCATAATTATATCAAGTTGTATCATGCTTAGTCAGACTCTTAATTATAATAATTAACTTGAAATAAATATTATACTGATTTGTAAGTTTATCTTGTAAAAATTCACGGCTTGATTGGACTGGTCTCTGATGTAATTATTCAATGTGCGTGTAGAGTATGTAAACCGTGACTTTCCATCCAGACTATTTTTAATATTATAAAAACGTTTGTAACTCTGCCACTCTGTCTGTTTGTTACCAAATCACGCCTAAACGGACTAAAATTTAACAAGGAGATACTTTATAGCATGAAGATGAACATACGCTACTTTTTGTGAAAATAAATATATGATTTTTGCACATAACTAAAGTAACTCGGATCACAAAAATGCTGATTGACAGAGCTTTACAGTGATAAAATTCTTGGTGTACGTGAACGAAGTCGAGGGTATCAGCTATTATTTCTGTAAATTAAACATTGATCTTGTTATGTGTGTTCTTACAAGCATGTAGCCATACCATATAAAAATACTATTATTGGTTTAATTAGAGAACAATAAATATGATAACATGTAGATAATACATCAAAATATAATTATACAAAATTAACTGACCGTAAAGCGTGGTTTATCAAAATAAAATGTACGTTTAATTACATATTTATTCAATAATTTTAATAATACAACCATTATTACACACGATAAAAATAAAGTCAATTATGACACACAATATCAATAAAGTGTCACAAAATCTCGAACGCCAATCTCTATCAAATTCGAAAATTCACAAAATAATATTTCGGCGTGAAGGCTAAAAGGCTTATCTACAACAGCGAAAACCGACAAACATACACAGGGAAAAGAAATAAGTGCCCTGTCAAATGTCAGCCCTAAACTTGAAAGGGCCTTCCTCTATTTTCCGAACGAAAATAGGTACCAACCTAAAAATAAAATTATAGTATTACACTGACGACTATGACTACGGACATTACTCACATAGTTTATTTCAGCCTCAAAAATAAAATATTTTTACGTTGAAATAAACATCAACAAAAAAGTAATTTAATTAAGTGCGTAACCATAAAAATGTGTAACGGTTCGTAATTTATTTTATTTACATACAAAAGGGCTCCATTTCGTACTTACCATACAACGACTATGAAAACTGTGTCAATTGATCGCTAATCCTTCAACTATTTAATTCACCATAGAGTTCCACGTAAATATTCACATACGAATGAAACCACCAAAGTTGAAGCTACCACTTGATACGCTACGAGACGTAGTCGTAACTAACGGCTACGGCAACGGCGCGCTACGGCACGTTCGATTCTCGTAGCGGCGTAGACACACTGGAGTAGTCGGTATGTACCGTAGTGCCGAACACACCCGAGCGCGCCCGAACTCGACCGAGACTTTGTAAGCCGTGATTGATACCAAATGAAATGTGAAGAATGAGTAGTTGGAAGAGCTCTTTGTTTCAAGGATTATATTTTTGCCGTCGACATCACGACGAACGAACATGGAGGAAAAGCTTCCTGTTTTGGCGCCGCAACTGCAACTTCTTGATAAAAACTCTCATCTTTTTTAGCCATTTGTGTTATTCCCGACGCTATTGTGTAATGACGCGAACAGACCAGCTTTTTATAGATATCTTCCATGAAAACAATATTTTCAATGTTTTGTTTTTGGTTGGGGAAAATTGCGGTTAGATTTTACGGTCAGTAGGCGCAGTTACTTGATTGGTAATCTCGCTCGAGTATTTTTAGCCTGACATTTGGGGCTTTTCTTATGAACATTACTTATGCGTACTTGATTTTAGTATATCTCTGTTTTTCACCTTTAAATTTGCCACGAGCGAGAAGTTAAAGCATGAATACCTATATACCTAACTACCGTTTCTAAATAAAACCATTAATTAGCTTCTTTGACGTAATTCAAGAAATACTAAGAAACTTTAATCATCAAAATCTTCCGTGACTGTGTATATTATAAGAGGTGATTATTAATAAAATGTGAACCGATATAAAAGCCAATAATGTCAGTCTCGAGAGTGCTCTTATTATGAAACGACGATGTCAAGCGACAAAGTAAATATTTTTGCTAATTCTCCATGACATTAATTTGCCATTAGCTTGTATCGCTTCCGCAATGTTTATCCTGAAACAGAGACTGAACTTTTTATCTCGGTAGACTTTATTTACTCAACACACTTCATTCCAAATCTGGTTATTAGTACTTTTTATCCCGATATGCCAATGGGAACGACTACGCGGGTGAAACTGCGGGGCACAGCTAGTTTAAAATAATGCTTATTATTTGTTTTTATAGCAAATAGTAATTCGCACTATTAGCAAATTTCATGTCGCTATCAATTACGATTTATGAGAACGAGCTTAAAACGCCTAAAAACACGTTTCTTGTATGAGGTACCTCTTTAACTCTTAATTTTTATTCGGTTTTAGTACATATATACATAAAATCACGCCTTTTTTCCGTTGGGCCCTGGGGTAGTCAGATACTACTTATTTCCACATGCTACGATCCTGACATGACGCTTTCGCTTGTGCCACATTCATGAGTGCCTCATCCGGTTTTTAACCTCAAACGCAAAAAGAAGGAGTGTTATAAGTTTGACGTGTGTATCTGTGTATCTGTGTATCTGTGTATCTGTGTATCTGTGTATCTGTGTATCTGTGTATCTGTGTATCTGTGTATCTGTGTATCTGTGTATCTGTGTATCTGTGTATCTGTGTATCTGTGTATCTGTGTATCTGTGTATCTGTGTATCTGTGTATCTGTGTATCTGTGTATCTGTGTATCTGTGTATCTGTGTATCTGTGTATCTGTGTATCTGTGTATCTGTGTATCTGTGTATCTGTGTATCTGTGTATCTGTGTATCTGTGTATCTGTGTATCTGTGTATCTGTGTATCTGTGTATCTGTGTATCTGTGTATCTGTGTATCTGTGTATCTGTGTATCTGTGTATCTGTGTATCTGTGTATCTGTGTATCTGTGTATCTGTGTATCTGTGTATCTGTGTATCTGTGTATCTGTGTATCTGTGTATCTGTGTATCTGTGTATCTGTGTATCTGTGTATCTGTGTATCTGTGTATCTGTGTATCTGTGTATCTGTGTATCTGTGTATCTGTGTATCTGTGTATCTGTGTATCTGTGTATCTGTGTATCTGTGTATCTGTGTATCTGTGTATCTGTGTATCTGTGTATCTGTGTGTCTGTCTGTGGCATCGTAGCGCCAAATTGGATGAACCGATTTTGATTTAGTTTTTTTTTTTTTTGATAGATGTTTGTCGAGAGTGTTCTAAGCTTTGTTTCATGAAAATCCGTTCTGCCGTTTTATTATTTTTAGCTCTTTTTTGGTTAAAAAAAACTACTATAGCAACTTTCGTAAACTCGTAGTCCTTTGACCGCGGACGTAAAAAAAAATCAAAATGGCGCTTCTGCGCACTACATACCTGTCACACTGCTGCCGTTTGTTTAGCGTAGTTATTAGTCAAATCATATCCGTGTTCTGTGATCAAATCCACAGTAATATTAATAACGGTAGTCAAATCATATGTATTAATTGGAAATTCAGTATCCTGTTACTTCAATGATATTGCAAAAATATTACGTGTACCTCAATGCAAAAATATGGTAAGCTGGACCTAATGCTGAGACATCTCCTTGAATCTGCAGATTGCTCTCAACTCCTCGTATGAGATGTCGTGTTAGGCTCATTGGAATGGTCGCAATGAACAAAATGATACATATAGGTACCTATATGTATCAGTCGGTTTTAAAAGATTTTTTTTGTATTATTAGTATTTGTTATTATAGTTACAGCTACCTTCTACGAACCTCTATATTACCTACATTACTGTCAAGTATGTCAAGTTACGCTACTGCCACCGAGTAGTTACCGATACTGTGGCTATGGGGTCTCAATTCTCATTGTATGGCTCTCGATATTCTCGACGGGTATAATACGCTATCATACTAAATTGTATTATCCCTGTAGCCCATGATTTGCGGATATTGAATTTATTATCATTACGGATCCCGAAAGGGTTGGTGATTAAACCATCTCTAGATAATGCCTATCCACTTAGGTGATACGAGAAATTCCGGTGACCGGCCTTTAGGACAATTGTTTGCGCCTACATTGTTACGTATTGGGATAGGCATTGTATGGAACTCTTGAAAGTTCTAAGAAGTTATAATATGTATACCAGTTATTAAGATATTATCATGTAGCATTATTTTAACCGATTTTTTTAACTTCAAAAAAGGATGAGGTTATATTTTCCACTAATATTCTTTTTTTATCTATGGTCACCAATTTCTCAAAGACGCCTGAACCGATTTAGATTTAATTTTAATCGAAATTTGACTAATATCTCCAGAGATATGGAGAAAAACACCTCAAACCTAAAACGACGAGTGCCGTAGCGTGGTATATGAAGTCGGTTCTTTTAGATTTTTAAACGATCTGAAACTATTTCGCATGCGTTGCAGTGCATTATTGTATTTTGTTATAATGCATTATTATATGTGTTAAAGTACGGACACACCGCAGCGTCCTACGTGCGCGATCTAGGCGGCGATCAAATAGCGCAGTAGTATTTGCACTGACTGGTTCACACCAAATGCGATCAGAAAACAATAAAAAAGTACTGAGATCGCGCCCGTAGATCGCCGGACGCCGCGGTGTGGTCGTACTTTTATATAAGCTAGCGTTTGATCACTATCTCACTATATGATCGGAGATAGTAAACACGTCAGGACTAGAATATTCTGACTCTTAAGAGCTGTATGCTGCTGGAACACCGTAGCAAGTCAGGTGGAACCACGTTATAATATGCTCCTACGACCTGTTGAATACTAACAATAATATTATGTTTCTTTGAAGTGTTTCACACTTTATATTTTTGTAAATTCGCACCGTGGCTTAATTGGCAAAGCACCGGAACATGTTATTCCGGAGGTTGTGGGTTCAAGTCCCGTCGGTACGATGAAATATTGGATTGTGTTTAACAATTTACAAAAATATAAAGTGTGAAACACTTCAAAGAAACATAATATTTGATTTACGCAGTGCAACATCTCTCGTCGGATTTGAAAACTGTAATGATTTCATCCGAATGATTAACTTACGTAATAAGTAGTCATAGATGGCGCCACCAATGCATAATTGGGTTAACAAATGCAATCCACTAATTTCGTCGTAACGATACTTCGCACCGTGGCTTAATTGGCAAAGCACCGGAACATGTTATTCTGGAGGTTGCGGGTTCAAGTCCCGTCGGTACGATGAAATTTTGGATTGAGTTTAACAATTTACTAACAATAAGGTGTTGATGTTTTTCTTTATATTTGTAAATGTTAATTCATATCACAACGTTTGTATAACAAAGGTTTTGTTATAGTTTCTTAAGGTTCATCATAGATTGAAAAATGAAAATACATTATTTAATAATAATACTAAGTTACTAAAGTAAATAAACAAAAATTAAATGCACCATGTATCTTCCAAGAACTTTAGATAACTATTTAATTTGCATAATTGGTGCGTTAAATTGTTACATAACTCTTTCATCTTATGTGACTTGAAAAAATATGTTTTATATGTAGAAAACATTCCTACTAAACTAGATTGAAACAGAGTAACAGGTGTATAAATTGGGATATAAACGAGGTAACAAGATGAGACCCTTTTGCTTCGGAAACCTATACGCAATGCAGTATCGTCGGCTATTAAAGATTTCAATGTATCGTGCTACGAGTAGTTCTTCGGAAATGGCCACTTACAAAGATTGCCTGGCACTTGTGTGTAAAGAATATGTATATAGCATGTGCTGACAGTAGTTGGTGTGAAATATTTCCTAGGAATTTGCAAACAAAACATAACTAAAATGTATATGCCATCATTAAATTTAATCTGACACAGTTGACTTAATATACTCATGGCGCGATAAATGTTAGTAGAAGGAAAGTGGAAGGTAACACCGTAGGCCTATTTTATATGTAAGTCTAACTATCTGTTTTAATTTCATATCAATGTTTATAATTATATTCATATTTATATAACATTATTTATTTATTACTCGTTTTTGTGTATAAATAGATCGTTTACAAAATGAAAAAACGACTTCAAATTCCGCGATAGTCATTTTCAGTACTAAGTTTGAGGTACGAATATTTATCTCCATATGTCTAGAGATACTTATCAGATCTCGATTTCAGTACAATGAGACGGAGAGGAAATGTACCCTACCAAATAATAAGATCGTTTAACAAACTAAAATAACCGAATAACCGACTTCAAATGCCACGCCATTAATTTTCAATACCAAGTTTGAGGTGTTTATCTCCATATCTCTGGAGATACCAATTAGATCTTAATGAAATTACTATGGTATCTCTTTTCCAATAAAAACTTCATCACAATCGGTTCATAAACGACGAAGTTATCCGCGAACAAACATAATATATATATATACGGTTGAATTGAGTAACCTCCTTGTTTGGATAAAAAAAAACATTCGAAGGTATTCACGATTGACGGGGTAATCGCGTAACATACAGGGCCGCAGGGGCGGCCTGTTGGTAAGTGATGATGCGGTCGAGGATGGTAGCACGCTAGGCCTAGACTGGGAACGAGACCACAAGTTTTTCGTAATGAGAGCATGGCAGAAGCGTTAAAATTGAGCACTATCATGCCTGGTTCTATGATGTGGCCGAAGATGGTGAACACGCTAGGTCTAGAATACTCTGAATCTCAAGGCATGTGTGCTGCCGGAATAGCGGTAAGTAAGGGTGGAAGATTTTCTTCTTGATGGTGGTAAGCTACTTTTTGGTAGCAAGTCAGGCGGAACATCTATATAATAATTACTATGCTCCTACCATCTATAGACGAACACTTGTGCGACGTCTCGCTTAGATGTCAAGCCATCTATATATTTTAAGCCAACGAGACTCTCTTTGTCTCATTGGATTGGCATTTTTAGAATACCCTGCACAGAATAACATTTTCAACTCCAAAGTAACGATTGAAAATTCACTATTATTGCTCTCATGAAACTTGCCTAAATCAATCACACTTAACTATTTTCCCTGAAGGCTCGCAAAGTTAAAATAAGTTATTCCTCAAGGGGGGAGTTGAGGTCAAATCTGTTCAGTCAGCGATTGCTCAAACTCGCATTGTCACGAGTTAAGACGAGGCAGTAAAATGTGGTTTTATTGTGACTATTTTAACGTTAAATCGTAAAAGTCGTACTTAAGGTTATGTTTAACACCGACGTATACAGATGTAATTATAACTCTACTAGAAGTGCCCCGCGGCTTCGCCCGCGTTAAAATGTCTTTCATTTACTTATACTTACTTACCAAAACGGTCCACCCATTTTCAAGTTATTGCGTGTGATTAATTTTTATAAAACCCGAAAAATCATATTGATTTTCAGACTTTGTTAACCTATTTCAACCTCTTAGGGTGGAATTTAGAAAAATCCTGAAACACGTATTTACTTATTTATTTACAGAAGTACTTGTGTGTAGTTTCGAATAAAAAAATTGGCCAATTGCAAGTCCGACTCGCACTTGTAGGTTCCGTAACACACTACAATGTTTTATATGATCGAGCAAAATAGTATATTACGATAAGTATGACTTAAGTAGTCGATAATAGATAATATAGATAATAGAATAGAATAGAATATAGATAATAGACAACCCGCACTTTACGCTTACGCTACGTTTTTCCGTCAAATAGTCGATATATTACAAAAACCGACTATTTAAGTCACGGAAAAGCGTGCGTAAAGTGCGGGTTTAGGTCACACTGTGCTATAAAAAACATTACCAACCGGTGAGATAGTGGTCAAACGCTAGCCTATAAGACATTAAAAAAAAAACATTTTTCGCCATCAAAAAATTTACTTTGTTTTTCGTAGTGTTTGTATGAATGGCCAGCAGTTATATATGCAGTTTGGAAAATGTGCTATATCTCAAAAACTGCTGACATTGCTGTATCTCGTTCAAACTAATTTTCTTTGAAAGTGTTTACTGAGATCTACAGCATATATATGTTTTAGATTGTTCAATCTCTTTTTTTAGAAGTTAGAGGAGGGGGAGGGGCAATCTATATTTTATACGATTGACTTTGAGAAAAAATAGTTTAAGGAACCTTAATGTAATTTGTAAAGACCTATCTATAGACATCCCGCACATATAGGTACGATAGTTTTTTTTTAGTTCCATGTATTGGGTAGGTTCCATGTACGTAGTTCCATATATATATATATATATATATATATGCAACGTGTAACATATTAAACGCAAGACCTGAAAATAACTTGTTTAGAATCAGCTACTGAATCCGATTTGGTGGTTTTTATTAATATTTAATTTTCACCTAATCAATAATTAGTATATATGAAATTATATTTATTTTTAGGCTTACGATTCCATCGGTTGTTTGAATTAGAAAACTGAATCTTATTTCAAAACATGTAAGACTCATTTCTGCTTATACTAAATTGTAGTATTAGTTTCGAAGTAACTATTAAGTAACTGTGGTGTTAGCTTAAATAAAAAGTTTCATTAGGATTTTCACGAAGTGACAACAAACAAAACTTCTAGGTGACTTGAGCGCTATGACACTGTCATACGATTATATTACATGTTTTGGTATAAAATCTTGTAATGTCGATTAAATTCAGTATCGCAGTAAATTAGCAAACTATAAGCTGATTAATAAGTTGTCTGCTGTGATCGCGAAAACCCCAATATCAGTGCAAGTGAGAAGCCAATATTTTTATATTTATTATGTGCGCGCGAGGTGTGATACAAGAGTGACAGAAAAGTTTTATTTACTACGTTACCTGCTATAGTGCGTCCACACATTTTGTGGTAAGTTGGTATATGTAATATCTTAAAAACAAAATGATTACATGTCTTCTTAATATGTTACACGTTTTATATACAAAACATTTAAAAAAGTCGGGAATACATCTACTTCCCAAGTTTCAACTGTGTAGTCTTAATAGCTTCGGAATAAAGTGGCTGTGACATACGGACGGACAGACGGACAGATATGACGAATTTGGGTTTCGTTTTTTCCATTTGGCTACGGCACCCTAAAAATCTATCCAATCTTGTTTATCCATACAAACATTGAACCCCCGTTTCATTCCTTTAAGAGGTGAATTTTGGTAAATCTTCTTAGTCTTAGTACTACATCCTTACGTAGTAAGACAAATATACCCTCCAAATTTCAAGTATCTACGTCCAGCAGTTTAGGCTGTGTATTGTCTCTAAGTCAGTCAGTCAGTCAATATGTCAGTACAAAGATTCTTATAATATTAGAAGATCATATAAACTTTTTTTTAAATTACAAAAGTACTTAAACAGCTTCAAAATAATTATTTAATGATAAAATCAAAATTATATAAGCTACAGTATATAATACCTACTATACTATAAATAAAAGAAAGATGTAAAAGTGATTACAATATGTAAACACTTTAACATATTATAAAAACGACTCTTAATGTATAGTAAAACATTACACATCATTGAAACATTCTGAATCCATCTGGCTAGTCAGCTTCAAACGTATTGACCATGTCTATCTTGTGGATAAAGACCTATCCCATCCCATCCCGCCAGCTAAGCTAGCCAGCTAAGTCATTATCCCACCGGCTAATGACTTATAATGGCCGTATAATACAATTTTATTGACATTTTTATTCTTTATTAAGGATCATATATATTTTGTGTTAATATTACAACTAGCCTTTTACGACTCTAGAGAAAGCAATTTAAAGGACAGACAAAAATACGTCAAAAACTTAGTAGCCCTATTCTTTAGGCACAGAATCTAGAAAAATAAAAATCACGCAATCAATATTAAACACATCATCAAAGCCTTCACCTACATACCCACCCTCTCAGCTAAAACCGTTAATTAACTAACTCAGATGTGCTAATTCGTAATACATTTTCGTCCCACGTAAGTTTATTTCTGCCATTACGGAAAACTGGCGAAGTTAACGCCTACAAACTTAGTTAATTATTTAAGCCATAAATCTACAGTTTCGATTACTTTGCCCCCTGTCTGTATAGCTTGTGTAAAGTTAAGTGTGAGGGTAGTTAAGTGATTAAGAATTGGTAAACTGTATGGAAATATCAGATTCGTTTTATCTTGTCTATCGCCCTTACACAAACACACTCGCTTTGAGATGGGGGAACATCATTATGATCATAGTGATCATTCATCCATTATTTTGTAGTTAATTGTAATTAAGCTATGTACTCGTTAGTAATTGATAACAGTTTTACAAAACTGTTATCGACTATACTAAATACTTGGATATCACTTCACACTACTGCACTTCTTACCTAAAAGCGTGATTGATATGAAAATAATAAATATTAAAAAAAAACATTGATTTTTTGTAAATATCTTCTATATATATAAAATCCAAAGTCCGGACTGACTAGGTGACTAAATGATATATTAAGGAGGGTATAGGTAGAAGGGTATACCTCCATATATCATGTCACTAGAACCAGCAATGTAGGCAATACAATACAAATATTATGTTTCTTTGAAGTGTTACAATACAATACAGAATTCTTTATTGTACACCAATTAAAACTAACTTAATAAACATTCAACACTTAAAACTACAGTACAATGGGCGGACTTATCGCTAAAAGCGATCTCTTCCAGTCAACCTTGGCAATGTGATTATATAACAGACAGTCAGACAAACGCGTGGGGGATAAAAAAATAAACATAATAGGTTTGAGCACTTCCCGTGGATGTTTTGATTTTGATGTTAAAGTTTTAGTAAATGAATTAAGAGTTAAAAATATTTTTTAAAACAAGCTTTTATCTGGGACAATCTACGAATAAATTATAAATAGAGGACAATGCTCTAATCAGTTAAAAAATCATTTTGCGGGTAGGTAAGTACCTATATTATTCTTTAAAGCTTGAGGCACTACCTACCCGTTTTACATGTTAGGTACTTTTTATATTTCTGTGCCTCAAGCTTTAAGAATATAGGTAAGTATATACCCGCAATATACTTGCAAGAATTTATTTTTAACTTTTTAGTTCCTTGTCCCAGATAAAAGCTTGTTAACCAAATTCCAAAAAGGAGGAGTTTCTATGTTTGTCTGTATGTATTTTTTTATATGTTCATCGATATTTTCGCCAATTGTAAACCGATTTAAAAAATCCTTCTAGTTCGAAAGGATATATTCGCAAGATGATCCCATTATCATCAAGTCTATCTAATGATGGAATCTCAAGGAAATTGAGGAAAAACTAACAAACTAAAAATGTGATAATATCTTAGAAGTCAATTTTGACCCACTTCCCGATTTCCGATTGAGTAGAAGTTTTTCATAATTATGTAAACTTAGAAACAACGCAATAACCTGGTACTATTGAGCTGATCTGATGATGAAGTCAGGTGGATAGTGAAACTCCTCAACGGTGAACAACAAAGACACGAAATATTGTAAATGGATTTCACTGTTACATAGCCTATAATTTTACTAAACGTATCGTGAGTAAAATCCATTATTACTATTTAACCGGTAAACTACTAACGTGATAAGGTCGAAGTTGATGAAGTTGATGAAGTACTCGCCGTTGATGAAGGAGTGCGGATCACTCTGAAACCGGTCGCGTAAATATCAACTTCGACCTTATCACGTGAGTAGTTTACCGGTTAAATAGTAATAATGTTATATAGCGTGTTCAAATTCCATCATGACATGGCTGATGCACCCAGGATTGGTGCACTTCCAGTGAGGGAATTTCTCAACAGTGAATTAGTACAGACACAACATTTTGTAAATGGATAAAATGGTAGTTCTTCAAAATTTCATTCTTCAACTGATTCATATATAAGCCAATTTTATTACATTTTCAGCTGTGTGACACATGTTCATATGAAAATTGTTATACCAAATAACAAATATTTGAATGAGGGACTCTTTTTAACAGCTTTTATTTAACTTGCAATGTATTTATGTAAATATGTAACTGTGTATGTTCGGGTGGAATCTTGCAAGCTAAATTAGACCAACTTCCCGATGTCCGATGGGACTCAAATTTGGTGAACTTATGTATCTTTAGTGACAATACAATGATATGGTACCATGGAGCTGGTCCGATGATGAAGAGAGAAGATGGCCACAGGAACTTCTTTAGAAGTTCCTGTGGCCATCTTCTCTGTGGTGTGGTATTGTTTAGTTTACTAAACAAGATAAAACCCATCGAGTTGGGGCACGATTGATTTGACTTAAGGAGTACTTTACGCTAGGACAATATTCAGGGTCTAATGATGAAGCTGGAAGGTGGCCACGGCATCTCTGTAATACTCCTGCGAGTTCAAAAGTGTGCAGTTTTCCTTCAAAGTCTTCCTTGCCATTATCATAAATAAATCTCACGGTCAAACTCTTAATTTAAGAGGGGGGTAGACTTAGCGAGGTCTGCTTTTCTTTGGGTTATAGTCAGTTTGTATATTTGTTCCTGAAGAACAAATATGCAATTTCTTTTCTGTAAGCCACGCGAGCGAAGCCGCGGGCAGAAGCTAGTTTGAGTATAATTTACCAAAAAGTAGTCGCTCTACATGTGTTAGTGATAGTACTTGTACTATTATTTATTCTGTGGTGTTAGTTGGTTTTGTCTCTACACTATGCAAGCAAGTATTGTTCGATATCTAGCTGTTACTGCTTAGTTAACGCATATTGTATGGTTCCATTATGTAACACAATGATTCTGAGCTCTTCCCGTGGTAGTTTTGATTCTGATTATAATGTTTATGTAAAAAAAAACCAGCCAAGTCGAGTTGGACTCGCCCACCGGGGCTTCCGTACCAACTTCTCAGACTAGGTTAAAGGACAAACTTAACTTTGTAGTTCGATCCATAGAAAATGTATTGCACCAACTACAAATAATAAGTTTGTAATAATAAATAATAAAAAAAAATATATTTGTTTTTTATTACGCTACGTATTTACGGTTTTCAGATTTATTCCTTTATAAGCGCTTCAAGACATTGTTTTTTGCCAAATTTCATGATTCTAGGTGAAAAAAAGTACCTTTTAGGTTTTCGACCCAAAACCTACTTAGGTAGGTTAGGTAGGTACTTCCGGTTGACAAGGTCTTATAGCACAAGTAAAGGAAGAGTTCCGAAAAATAAAAAAAAGTTTAAAATTAACGTAAATTTTGGTACTTACAAGTTTTCGCGAAAATCTAAATTTGCCCATGTCCTTTATCGTGTTGACTCAGGACCTTGATTTTTATACACTTAATAGGGACTATAGACCTCAGTATCTGGTATAAATTTCAACTAGCTAGGTCCACCCGTTCCTGAGAAAATCGGTCGCGACACATAGACTGACGGACAGACGGACAGACGGCCAAGAAAGTGATATTATCTTTATTACATCACTTTCTTGTCCGTATGTCCGAAAGTTTAGAGGGTTCCTTTTTTTACCTTTTGAGGTATGGGATCCTATATACCAACTGTTATACCTTTATGGATAGTTTTAATAAACTCGGAAGTTTTACTAGTGATTCGGTACGATTAGTGTCGTAGTGTCTTGATTTTAGAAAAATTAAATCGTTTAGCACTAATCGTAAAAATTATAAAAAAAAATAAAAAAACATTCATAGTCATTGTTGTCAAATTCTAAGTAATTTTGAATATATTATTACGTCTTAAGCTTTATCACTAAGTTCGCTATGAATAAAAAATATAATATATTGAATAATAGCGAATAATAATTTAATAATATTTTTTTTGGTTACAAGTCTCCGAAATTAGGTATTTTTCCAAAAATTGCTTAATTTCAAATATCATATTAACTACTAATTTTTGGCCATACATTTGTGGGTCTTAATATGTCGCATTTTGGCCATCCTATCTGCTCCTGCCGGGAATACGTCGAATTACCAGTAACCCTGTATATGTATATATTAATCGATATAAAACGTCCTCGTGTTGTGTATTAAATAAAATATCTTGAATATAAATATAACTTCATGGTGTAGTTTAAAATTCTGTAACTGTGCATGCGCATCGTAAGAAATCACCATCAACGTTATTTCAAAAATAAGGCATCGATAATTCACAGTGGCCCTCCGGTGAAAAGAGGAACCCCCAACCCCCGCATGGTGGTAGGACACTGTCTAGTGTCCGCCTGGCCAGCTACCGCCCTCAAGTTAGAAAATCTGTCGCCAAATATCTAATGTGTTCCGCAGCTATTATTGGGAGCTAGTTTCCATTCTAGGCCTAGCGTGCTACCATCCTCAGACACATCATCTCTTACCAACAGGTGAGATAGTCGTCAAACACTAGTTTATTTGACAAAAAAAATGTTGTCTTCTTGACACTGTATCGCTTATTATAATAAACTAACGCTTGCCCCAAATTGTAATAAAATCCCTCGTCCAAAACTAATAAGTGCTACAAAACTGATCGGATCCCTATTACGAATTCAGTTTCAATCTGAAATAAGCCAAATTCGCTTAAACAATTCAAATACTCTTCACCGCTTCATTGGGAATAAAGTTCCCAATCTGATTAGCGGGAACCATCAACGGATTGCTATTAAACTGCGCCCGTCGATATTGAAAATGATAATTTCCAAACAACTGCACGTGGTTGGAATTATCTAACGCTCCGGATAGAGCCTGCGATAGATAGTCATATAGATTAGATATTATGTTTGTAGCTGACGGCACGTGTATAGAAACTTCCAGAATCGAGATTTTTGTTTATTAGTACTTAAAGCCTAGATATATATATATATATCTTAGCATGACTTAGATTTGTGCTTCTCAATCTAAACAATGAATAAATGAATGACACTCTTCTCTTACACTCACTTAATTGTGTACCATACATTAGATAACATATTCCAAAAAAGGTTTGTGTATATGTAACGAAATATATTTTGTTTTTGAAGTTTGATGTTATCTTGATTCAGTTTTAAATAGACTTTATATCAAAATGAGAAGAGAATAAAATACACGTACAGTCTTGCAACTTTTGGAACATATTTATTTAAGTTCGAGAATGCCATTTTAACAATACAGCCACAAAAAACTTTGCCTAAAGCTACCCCTTTAAGCAACTTAAGCACTCCTTCGAGCACTCCAAACAGCAATCAAAAGCCAAAACATCCCTTCACCACGTCAGTAAATTCACTTTGATTTTTCTTAAATTGTCCCAATTCAACCTTACTCGGGCCTCACATAGATCAGTCGACATCTGCACAATATATAATCTAAGGTCAGCAGTTGAACAGCACAATTTCCAGTCCCATTTCGGGTCGTACCACTAACCATTAGTGGACACTAACTAATGAACACAAACGAGCCAAATGTCGTTAACCCTCGGAATTTTGGATTATACTTTTATGTCTTGGCAGATAAATATTAAATAGGGGTTTAGAGGTCTAGTATAACCTTGAACGCTATTACTGATTATTTGGTTTGTTTAAGATAAGGTATTAAGGATTGTTATCACCATCAGTGGATATTTTGGACGAATCATTGGCGTAAAAGATAGTACGCCAATGATTAGAAGCTTTCTTTCTTTCTTTTTTCTTTTCTTTTTCAGCTAACTGTGATGTCGCCGGTTCAAATCCTAGCTGTGCACTAATGGATTTTTCTACGTATATTCATAAGCGTTCGTAATATTAGCATTATTATATGATATTACGATGTTCCGCCTGACTAGCTACCAATAAATAGCTTACTACTATCTAGGAGAAATTCTGCCGTTATAACTTTACAGTGTTCCGGCAGCATATAGCTCTTAAGAGTCAGACCATTCTTAGGCCTAGTGTGCTCACCATCTTCGACGACATCATCGCTTACTACCAATGTATTGTAACAGATACATAGTTACCCCGCATTTATTATTCACAGAATGGAAAATACAATAAGATAATATTAGTATAAATACGCCTTTACTGTTAAGGGACGCAAACTCTACATCTAGATCCGTTGAAATAAAGTATTGAAACCTATATAATGGAATACTAACGACGTTTTCAAACTCGATACTGAGTATATATACCACAACCAGAAAACTGTCAAGCAACACTGAAACAGCAACATTTACATATCTCCGCAACTTACCTCTGAGTTTCGTATGCAAAGTGATTCTGACCCTTTACGTCGAGTCGACAGGGAAAGAGGCGCATCGACATAATAAACCGATTCATTCCGATTGGGCGTGACGCTCAAACGTCTAACGATATAAACCTGGAGCGACCATGGATATAGCCAGCATTTCTGCGCTTCTAACTGTTATGGTAGGGCCAGAAAACAAGCAATCTTATTTCAATAGAAATCGAGCTATGATAACATAATCAATCTACCCATTTGTGCACGAAGTAATACCTTCGTCCCCACAGACGTCGAATTACTTTTTATTTGTTTTTTTTTTTTTTATATCGTATATGCCTAGCGATTGACCACTATCTCACCTGTTGGTAAGTGATAATACGGTCGAGGATGTTAGCACGCTAGTACTAGAATGGAAACAAGCTCTCAAAGACAGCAGCTGCTGGAACACATAAGATATGATACATGTTTTGGCGACAGATTTTCAAACTTGAGGGTGGTCGCTGGCCAAGCGGACACTAGACAGCTTCCTATACGATACCAGTGGTTGGGGCATATTAACGATATTTTTCCTTTACTGTAGGGCCACTGTGACATGCCTACATAATTATTGTTGATAGAAAAATCCATAAAGTGTATGGCGAGGATTGAACCCACTACTTCTGGCGTCAATGCCGACCATTATCTTACTGCGCCACTAGGCCTCAAAGACGTTCTTTTCTTTAGTCTATGGTTGTGAACCCGATGAATTGACATAAGATGCCGCTACACGGTGGATATTAGGTGCATCAATATGCACACACATTCTTAAATCATCATCATCAAAATCAGCCGGCACCACTGTTGGACATATGCCTCTCCCAAGTCACGGCACTGAGCCTGATCTTCAGCTCTTTATCCCAGTCACTGCCCACAGCTTTAAAAATGTCGTCGCTCCACCTGGTCACTGGGCGTCCAAACTACGTTTGCCGATTCGCAGTCTTCACTCTAGGAACCAGTCTAACCCAACGGTTATCGGTCCTTTTTTATGACCCAGGAAAATCATTTATGGACACCACTCGCCCGGGGGAGCGAGATGGCTATGTGGGACTCGCTGCCTGAAAGGCAGGATACTGCTCTACTTCGATACTTCTCTACGGAACTTGGGGTGAGCCATCATCAACCGTGGTGGGGCAAGATGGGATCGTGCTAGCATCAACTAGCCCCGGTGGTAGACCCAAATGGGCCTCTGCCGCTGCGGTGGGCTGACATTTCTTACCAATGTCAACCTTCAACCGTCATGTGGGAGTGCAAACCGTTGAAGAGTCCCCCGACTCTCCAACAGTTACTCCACAATGACAGAGAAGTGTGGCTCGTCTTCTCGTCAAACTTACCACACCCTCCGTCTCTCTGATGACTGGTGTGTGAAGAGCAAATACTCCTACTCGCACACCGTCCGCTTTTCCAGTGGCATGAGAGAGTCCACTCTCGACCGTCATCGGCCACGCGGCACGCGCTCTCCTGAGTAATGTCCCACATCCTCCATCCCTCTAATGACAGGTGTGCGAAGGGTAAATACCTCTACTCACACACCGTCCACCGTCCAACTTGCACGCCAATGGCATGCGAGAAACCCACTGTCGGCCGTCACCAGCCCCTACACTTGGCTCGAGTAAATGCTCTGCCTCACCACTGGGCGGCTCCCACCACCGAGCCCGCACTGCCTCATTACGCTATGCCCTCTTTTAAATATCATAAGGACACGCGGAGAAGCTTCGCACGTCGGAACTTCACTATCTATCGACAACTTAACCCAGCAGATTAGAAAAAGTGGTCGGCCGATACCCAGGGTACACTACGCGGAGTGTTCCGACCCGCACCCCAACGGTTATCGGTCTTATAGCAGATGGGACCAGCCCACTGTCATTTCAGTTTGCTAATCCGTTGAACTATGTCGATCACTTTAGTTCTCTGGCGAATTACTCCGTTCCGGATTCGATCCCGCACAGAAACACCGAGCTCTTTCTACAGCTCGCTGAGCTACTTTCAATTGTTGGACGAGTCGAACCGTGACTTCGCAAATATATGCTATCAATAAAAATGTCAATGAAACCATAAAATGTATTTTTTAAGTTTGATGAGCCTGGCTTGATGCCTCGTCTAACTTAGTAGCCCAATTGACATGGCACTATAATAGGAATACGATATGCCGCGGCCGCGCCACCAGGTATTACCCGTTTTACGACAACCAATTTTATTTTATCCCCGTTCGTTTTGCCATTGATCGTTCGTCTAGATCATTAAATGAATCAAAATCTTTATTTGACGACGTTTTAATGCAGTCGACAACTCTCACGTTTTGAGTTAATCCAAGCGGTCGTAAAGTCGCACGGTATGAGATTGGGTTAGGCGAATTGTGTTGTCTGTCAAATTTGTTCACATTATTAGATTTTTTTTTTCGTTCCGCACGGTTTATTCCTCCGATATTGGAAACGTAGAAATGCTGTAAATGTTTACTATGATGCAACGTCAATTTGTGAAGTAGAGACTACATTTTAAGTTTTGACTATCGATAGACAACTTAATTGGAAGGCACACATAACAGAACTATGCAAAAAATTAAGCAGCACTGCATATGCTCTATTTAAGATAGCGCCTATTGTGAGTACCGACGCTTAAATTACTGCCTATCATGATGGATTAGCAGATTCGGCTCTCCGATATGGGGTTATATTTTGGGATAACTCTACTGAAAACCAAACCGCATTCAAAGCTCAAACGCGTTGTATAAGGGCTACGTTTAGTTTACAGTCTACATATAGCTAGTCTAGCATGTCATATTTTAGCAAACACAACATTCTGACTCTTCCATCCCTATACATCTTTGAGGTTGCTTTTTTTGTGAGAGTCAACCCTCAACTATTCCGACGGATGTCAGATGTTGTGCAGCGAGACAGACGTTGTAAAAACAGATTGCGCATTCACAGAGCCAAAACTGCTTCAATTCGCAAGAGTTTGTTATGTGTGGCTCCCAAAATATTTAATAAGTTACCAAATTCTTTAAAGAATCATGTTACTTGAAGAATCATGTCTTTAAAGTGACATTGTTTAAGAAGAACCTTAAGAGACTATTGACGACGAAATCTGTAACGTAATGGAGCGCCTGATGTGGATGGAACCTAGAAGGGGAAATATGAACACAGTACACACATATTTAAAGATATATTGACTACAAAACACTACGGTACTTAACTTAAACCAAAAACTATCACCGCACTTCGGGTCCATTACTCCATTATCCTTTCCTGGTATGAGTCAGCAAAGTCCTTGGTCAATAAACTTGGAGTAAGTCATATTAAGCATGGATATCCTGTTCTCAATGGAAGTCAGGATATCACAGTGTCGTGATAACTGGTGGTATCTGCATTCTGACTCCCGTCTTGGCAGCTAAGCTTTGACGTTCTTCAAAGCATGTGCATGCCTCCGCTCTAGCGTCAGAGACACTCGGTTCAGCATCTTCATACATCTCATTGAAGGCTCTGGATACAATTCCGTTTTAGCGATCTCATCGTAAAAGAGATAATTCATCGTAGAAGATTTTCTACCATAACCATTGGAAGCGTATATATAAAGTACTCTGTGATTGGAAGAGCCATCAATTTCATTTTCTCTTGCTGCTTACAGAATCTTGTTTTCTACTTTTTTTTCATCATTATTCGTACATTTTTTTGTCCAAACCCAAAAACGAATCCTGTCAAAAATGATATTTCTCTACTTCAATCTTTTTTTCAAATTTTGAAAACGTTCCACCCACACTCGAAAAATAAAACGATTACATTCCAATATAAAAAAGGATGGATTATGAAAACATGCAAGAAGTCGATTCAAGAACTTAGAAATATCACAAATCTTATTATAATACTGACGATTTTTTGAATGATAAGTTTTAATTAATTTGATATACATATTTTTTGTTTGATATTGCCTAAATAATTCTATAGACATTGACATCATTTTTACCTATTAATACTTTTCCTTCAAAACTTTTGTGTGTTATAAATATTTGTATCTGACATTAACATTCTTATTTATTAAATCTACGACTATACTGTAATGCATGCATGTCTCTATTCATTATGATGATGGCCAGGCCAATTCGTCTAAAATTGTAGCCCAAGCAGGCAATTAATTGCGCACCAATGTGAATTGGTAGAATGTAAGGGCATTGGGGCGTGTGCGCTTACATTAATGTCTTTACTACTCTAATTTAACGAGGAGTTTTTCAGTGTCTTCGTAATCTTAGGATTGTAGCCAGTCAAAGGTAGCGTATTTCAGTTTGTATTTATTTAAAGTTTTTACTTTTAAATTAGTGTTGAATATATTATTAAATATGGGTGAAAGATGATTGTAGTGTCTCCATGCTAAAGCACTATGGTATTACGGAACAGGACATATTTTATCAATACGTTTGTTCGTGTTGGTAAGTGTGGGACTATTTCTGTATGGTACCTCTTTAAACATTGGGAAATGAATAACTTCCTTACTGACGTTACCTTACATTTTTTATAAAGGTTGCTTGTAGGATGTTGAAACAGTAATGACATTAAAACTTTGAGTAAGGCTCGCTGTGCTCGTTCTACTACAGTGAAATGTGTTTTTGCAGCTCCGCCCCATGAACTGATGCAATAACTGATTACACATTCACCGAGAGCTTTGTAGGTTTTAAGTAATAGTTTCTCATCAGCAACATGTCGTAGAGTTTTAAAAACATTAATTAAACGTCGAATGCGCATTGAGACATTCTCTAGGTGAGGTCGCCAGGACAATTTGTAATCAATTATGACACCAAGGTATCTTATTGTATTTTCTTTGGCAAGGATGTTGCATTTACAGTTGCACAATTTATTGTTGTTTCTATTGCAGGAAAATGAGTGTGCAGAATTTTTTTTAAGTCAGGTGGTATTTTATTATAGTTACTTTTTTTTAAACCATTTTTTTTTAGCACAGGGATGTTTATGTTATGAATAGTTTTTGAGATTTTTAACGAGGGTGAATCCACGGGATACATCTAGTAACTGAAAAAGTGGTGTAAATAAACGTGTAACCGCAGTAATTTTAACCACTACTAAAACCTACATAAAATAGGTATTAAGCTAATTTTATTAGATAGAAAGAATATATATTATGTTTCTTTGAAGTGTCTCACACTTTATATTTTTGTAAATTGTTAAACACAATCCAAAATTTCATCGTACCAACGGGACTCAAACCCGCACCCCCCGGATTACACGTCCAGGTGCTCTGCCAATTAAGCCACGGTTCGATACATCGATACGACGAAATTGGTGGATTGCATTTTGTTAACCCAATTATGCATTGGTGGCGCCATCTATGACTACTTATTACGTAAGTTAATCATTCGGAAGAAATCATTACAGTTTTCAAATCCGACGAGAGATGTTGCACTGCGTAAATCAAATATTATGTTTCTTTGAAGTGTCTCACACTTTATATTTTTGTAAATTGTTAAACACTATCCAAAATTTGATCTTACCGACGGGACTCGAACCCGCACCCCCCGGATTACACGTCCAGGTGCTCTGCCAATTAAGCCACGGTTCGATACATCGATACGACGAAATTGGTGGATTGCATTATTGTGGTACGATGAAATTTTGGATTGTGTTTAACAATTTATAAGAATATATATATTTATAATGTTTTGTGTTAACAGCATAAGTAAGAAGCTCGCCTGATGGTTAACGATAACGTCTGCCTATTGGGGAAACTGTAGCACGTAAAACTTTGAATTGATAGCACTGCAATGTTTTCGCGTCAATGCGCCCATAATCTTTCATTTTCATAAACAATTATTCGATAAAATTAAAGAAGTTGACATTCCTGTAACTTTGCCTTTCAAACTTAAGAGCATTTCTTTCTCATCATTAAATAATAAACAAAGTGGTGGTACAACCCAAAGCGGACTGGTAGAATTTGTGCCACATAGAGTAGTAGGAGACGCTTAAAGTTATCGCGAAATTATAATTATTATCACGCGAGCAAAAGCCGATGCGTATACATTCGGCAAGAACGAAGGCACGAGTTTGAGAAAATTATTTATATTCACTTCCATGAATACAGTCAAGTGATGATGAAGGTATGCCCACCATTGTTACGCCGTGATATGGGTCTCAGAATGATGACTCAAATGTTATATCTGCCACGTTATTAAATTTTTCATAAAGAAAATGTTTAACGTAATGGGCTTAGTTGGGATATTATTATGAACAACTTTTTACATTAAGGCGGTGATTAGTCGGATGCTACTTAAAGGTAAAAATGTTAGCACGTTACTCTCAATATAATATAATATTATTTTTATGTTGGTATAAATTCTCCTGTAATTTTTGTTTCAATTTAACTAGGTAGTAAAAATGTGACTGTTATTGGTAAAACCAGTTAACTTCATGATTGAGGTATCGATTAATGTGTCACAAAATGGGTTAGATCCTTCTACAATATTTACATATTGCACTGCATATATATAGAGAATATCTATGATGGTATAAATATCCGAAAAATTACAGACACCGGGCCGCCTTCGAACGCATATCCTCATTAGTTTGAAATTATTTTAAATATAATATTCTGTTCATAAATTTAAAAATTAATGACATATCTTATATAGGTTCTATTTATTTACACATTTTAATTTTATGAGGTACTTATAAAATTATTTTAAAGCAGCGTTGCAGTGTTGCCAAGTTGACTGGCGATATATTGAAGTGATGAGGATGTCTGTATAACTGATTGCCGTAGATAGGAATCCCACTCGAAGTTGTCACGCAGTATATTTACTTAGGCTAAACGATCCAACTAGGCACAAACAACTTCGAGAAGGAAATCCAGAGGAGAATTCATCTTGGCTGGACACCATTTGGGAAACTCCGCCGAGTTTTCTCGTCGCCTATACCACAGTGACATGACGTGACCGTGACCACATCTAAAGATAGAGTGCGTCAGCTTATTAGCAAACTGAAGTGGCAGTAGGCTGATCATATATGCCGTAGGACTGATAACCGTTGGGGTAGACTGGTTCTAGAGCGGAGAGCGCGAATTGGCAAACGTAGCGTAAGACGCCCTGTGACAAGGTGGAGCGACGACATTCGCAAAGCGGTGGACAGTGACTGGAAAAGAAGAGCCAAAGATCGGGCTCAGTGGTGCATCTTGGGAGGCCTACGTCCAGCAGTGGACTGATACCGGCTGTTGATGATGATGATGGTAAAGTTATTTTGTTTTACAGTTGTATTTAGAGACTTCGGTTCTCCTTACTCACTGATGTATTGTTACATTGCACGTGTAATGTTAGTAATGATGTCATAACAGGGTGCACACTTAGGCTAGCGTTTGATCACTATCTCGCCTGGTAGTAAGCGATAATGTGGTCGAAGATGGTGTACCAGCTAGGCCTAGAATACTTTGACTCTAAAGGGCTGTATGCTGCTAAAACACTGTAAGGTTCTGGCGGCAGATTTTCTCCTTGAAAGTGAGCTATAATGTTTGGTTCTCTTCATTCACTGATGTAATGTAATGTTCGAATCTGAACTGTTACATTCCAGACAAATGCTTCTGGTGAGGAATCCCTTTATAATACTTATCTAGCTTTTAGCAATTAAATGACTTATAACATTTTTAATACACTATTTTTTTACATATTATCTTATAGGCTTGCGTTTGACAACTATCTCACCTATTGGTAAGTGATGATGCGGTCGAAGACGAGGCAATCTAGGCCTAGAATTGGAAATGGCTCTCAAGGATAGCTGCCGGAACACATTAGATGTTTGGCGACGGATTTTCCAACTTGAGGGTGGTAGCTGGCCAGGCGGACACTAGATAGTGTCCTGCCACCATGCAGGGGTTGTTAGTTTCTTAACGATGTTTTTCAATCATCGGAGGGCCACTGTGAAAAGCGCACATAAATTTTTCGATAGGAAAATCCATTGGTTTACGGCAGGGATTGAACTCGGTACCTCTAGCATCATTAGGTAATACCTCTTAATTACTGCGTTTTCTTGGTACCATTCCTATTTTAATTTATTGATATCCAACCACAACAACGCATATAGAACGCTAGACTATCGATATAAGTTCTCAGGTATGTAATTACTATTAAACTGATTATCAACGCTCATTGCAACGTTAATGTGCTTTGTGAATGTTTCGTGCAATTAGTTGCCCCCAACCCGATAATATGGACTATTATAACATTACTGTGGAATTGACTTCCATAAATATTATTTACTGATTTCTAGGACGTGGTTAATTCATCGTAGATTCATATACATAAAGCATGACTTGATGAGTACTCTGATGAATGATGATATTCAATTGTGTCTGATGTCATAATTAAATACTTTCTACAAAATAACACACTTTACATACTTGCCAATTTTGCATGCGAAATCCGTACGGATTTATGATGGCCCCCTTTCATTGTCAATAAATATATCATAAGAGTAAGCGTAACCATAAATATTATATTAACTGATACTTCTTCCGCATCCAAACAGTGACTGATCGATCTATAGTAGGTAGTCCATACTCAGCTATCAACAGAAACATTATTATTTCGTTGTTCGAGATATCTGCTCTTGTAAAATGTGTGTATGTATGTTACATACTGGGATCAAAACGCATAATAAGCGCGCATAAATATATAACATTTCATTATTTCACAAAAAATTGTCTAAATTAACAAAACAAGGGACCGTGTAATAGTGCGGTTGACAACCCTACATTCATTAAGGGAACTTATTTTATAGTTGTGTAACGTCGACAAATGATTGGGCGCCTTTGTTTTATTTATTTAAAGTATTAACTTATACTTTACATATATTTAGAATACAATTAAAAAGATTTAATTAATATCTTTAGACTTTAGATAAGTGTATATATTGTATGTTACCTGTATACAAAATAAATACTTTGAGGTTCGAGTTCTCCCGGCTTGTTGGTGACTGTGCAAACTGGATTATAAGCTTAATACTATAAAAATCAAATCAAAAAGTTGTGTACTTACACAACTCGCGCTTTTTTTAACCCTTGTACTTTCCTCAATTAGAATAGGTCGTTTTCTTTCTTTCGTTGAATTTTCACAAAGCCTATGGACAACGGATTTCTTTCTCGACACTTAATTTAAAAGGGTCGCAATTCAAGTCATAGATAAACAAGCTTTCAAGGAAGTTTCATACTAACGACTGCAGTGTTATCTGCCCGACAAACTGTAATAACAAGAATACCTTAACACGCTTGTGATAAATCCAACAGGTGTGGGATAAAGCGTAGACGAATCTTTTAGAGCATTCAGATGAAGATTTTGCGATAAGATAAGCTTACTGTGTAGGGCGCACTGGCTTCTTATATAAACAATATTTAATAACCGGCCAAGTGTGTTTCGGGCCACGCGCAGTGTAGGGTTCCGTAGTAGCCCGTAATTCAATGCAAGTCTTTACCCGTTATAAACAAGCAACTAGGTACTTCGTCTTTGTCGCTTTAAAGGATTTATTCTAAGGATTTTGTATTTGGTACAAAATTATTCAACACCTAAGTTCAACGACTATTACTGCTAAACTTATGAAGTTATCTTAACCGCTATAGTTTTCCTTTAAAGTTCATGAAATGCACTATTATCACAAACTTTCCAAGATTTTTCAAGCCAGCAGTTTAGCTTTTAAAGGGGGAGGGGGGGACGCCCTACTGGAACAAATTGCATTTTAAATTTTAATATTTCGTAAATGGAGCATTCAATCGAAATATGGTACTGAACTGCAACTCTGAAGTCATTTTTAAAGACCTATTTAACGATACCCCACACGATGGGGTAGACCACGAAAAAAAATTCATACCCACTTCTCATATAGGGGAGTACCCTAAAACCCTGTTTTTTAAAATTTTATTTCACCACTTTGTCGGAGTAATTTATACACATATCCCTACAATATTACTACTTTCTAGTATAAACGGTATCTTAGCAAAACCTCGGACAGACAGACAGACAGACAGAAGGATATGACGAAACTACAAGGGTTCCTTATCAGGACTACGAAACCCTAAAAAGGAATTATAACATGTGAAAATGATCGAAATAAATAGGCATGTGACGCACCATACCATGAGAATCGGGCATAGGCATAGCTATGAGTTAAATACAATCAATCCTACACAAACATTTAGGTGCGAAAAAGCTGTGCTTTCGGTAGATCACCATGTAGGTTAACAATGCATTAATTTTTGACCTTTCGTAGTGTATTTTTTTAATTCAATCCGGATACGGTTTGTAATAAGGAAAATATTATCTACTACTATATGTACTGCATTGACGTAAAAGAGTCTTTTGCGTATGCCAATTTTTTTCACGACAGCTATCATTATCAGCCGGTGTCCGTCCACTGCTGGACGTAGGCCTCTCCCAAGGTGCGCCACTGAGCCCGATCTTCAGCTTTTAATTTCCAGTCACTGCCCACCGCTTTGCATATGTCGTCGCTCCACCTGGTCACAGGACGTCCTACGCTACGTTTGCCGAATCGCGGTCTCCACTCAAGGACAAGTCTACCCCAACGGTTATCAGTCCTGCGGCAGATATGACCAGCCCACTACCACTTCAGTTTGCTAATCCGTTGAGCTATGTCGATAACTTTAGTTCTCTAGCGAATTACTTCGTTCCGGATTCGATCCCGCAGGGAAATACCGAGCATAGCTCTCTCTATAGCTTGCTGAGCGACTTTAAATTGGTGGACCAGTCGAACTGTGAGTGTCCAGGTCTCGGCTCCGTATGCCATCACAGGTAGGACGCACTGGTTAAAGTCTTTTGTCTTTAAACACTGCGGTATAGGCGTCAAGAAGACTTGACGGAGTTTTCCGAATGCTGCCCAGTCCAGCTGAATTTTTCTCTGGATTTCCTTCTCGAAGTTGTGTTTGCCAAGTTGGAGCGTTTGCCCTAGGTAAACATACTGCGTTACAACTTTGAGTGGGATTCCATCTATGGCAATTGGGTCCGGAACAACGTGCTCGTTGTACATGACTTAGGTTTTGTCCAAATTCATCCGGAGACCAATGCAACGAGAAGAAACAGCTAGGCCATTCAACATCCTTTGTAGGTCCTGCAGCGTCTCTGCCATAATGACGAGGTCATCTGCGAATCGTAAGTGAGAGATGCACTTGCCGTTGATGTTAATGCCAGAATCTTTCTAGTCAAGCGTCTAATCATATCCTCCAAGGCGTAAGTGAACAGTTTAGGGGATATGACGTCCCCCTGTCTCACTCCTCGACGCAGGTGGACATGTTTAGTTCGCTGGTTCTGTACTTGTACAGTCATCGTCGCGGCATTATACAGACCTCGTATATCGCCAGTCGACTTGGTAACGATGCAAGGACTCCAGAACGGACCAGGTTTTGATTGAGTCGAAGGCCTTCTCATAGTCCACGAATGCTAAGCACAGGGGCCGATTGTACTCTTCGGTCTTCTGTACAATCTGCCGCACTGTGTGGATGTGGTCTATGGTGCCGTAACCGCTCCAAAACCCAGCCTGTCCCGGAGGTTGGAACTCATCGAGTCTCCGCGCTATACGGTTCGTGATGACCCTTGAAAACAGCTTGTAGACATGGCTCAGAAACAAAATCGGGTAGTAGTTTTTCAGAAGCGAAATCGGATAGTAGTTTTTGTCTCCTTTTTTGAAAAACAAAACCACCATGCTTCTGTTCCATGCCTGTGGAGTTCTCCCAGTGAAAAGAACCAAATTAAAGAGTTGTTGAAGCTATTAAACTGCTGGAGCTCCTCCGGCTTTAAAAAGCTCTGTTGTGATTCCGTCTTCTCCTGGGGCTTTTCCATTTTTGAGTTGTTTAAGGGCCATCACGATTTTGTCTCGGCTAATTTCGGGCAGATCTTCTGTGAAGTGGCGGCTAAGGTGGCTCTAGAATCCTCAGTACCGGGTTCGGGCCTTGAAGCATGCGATGCGTAGAGCTTGCCGTAGAAGTCTTCAAATTCCGACAGAATCTCCGGTTAGGATGCGACGACGTTCCCCGTTGACGTTGTCAGCTTTGTGAGGTGGCTTCTACCCAGAGGCTGGACGAACACTTTTGACCCCCGATTCTGCTCAATTGATTTTTTAATCAAGAGCGTGTTAGAGGATCGGAAGTCGCGTCTTACCAACTTCTTTATGGATTTGTTGCGCACCAGGTTAGTTTACAAAGCTGACAAAGGGTCTGTTCGTCTCTCTTCCATTAGCCAAAGTGTTTCTGCCGAAAGTTTGGACTTTTAGCTCGTACGCTTGCTATCGCAAAACTTTGTCCCTTCATCCCTGAGGATTTCCACCACTTCTTCGAGTTTCTGGTCTACGTCATCTGTGGTTTCCATGGCAGCGAATCGATTTTCCAATTTTAATTGGAATGTTTCGGACCCAACAACGGTTTGAAGTAGGTTCAGACGGAGCGTATACTTCATCAATCGAAATCTCTCGGCTTTAAAGTCAATATCCAGAGAGCCTCGTACAAGTCGGTGATAACTTCCAGTATTAAACCTAGTAATCACTGAGACGTCTCTGAATACGCGCCGTTTGTCCGTAATGATGAAGTCAATCTCGTTTTTAGTCACAGTGTCGGGGCTTTGCCACGTCCACTTCCTTTGGGGCTGTTTCTTGAAGAACAAGTTCATCAAGAAAAGCCTCTCTTTCTAGAGGAAATTGACGAGCATTTACCCCTGTGATTCCTATTCCTAAATCCGTGTGGTCTTATTGTCGATTCACTGCAAGTCTGTACTCCCACTTTAGCGTTAAAGTCTCCCATGACTTATGAGTATTTATGATTAATTATGAGATACGCTACCCTGGTCGACACACTAGAGATTTCTACAACGTTGTCACTGAGAACCTTGTTGACCAGAAAACCGACGCCGCCTTGGGATGGCTGATCTCCTTCTCTGTAGTACATAAGATGGCTCGATTCTAAGTTTATGGTGTCCTCTTCCTGTCTTCATACTCTTCATAACCCCAGGATGTTCCATCTTATTTGTTTCAGCTCCTCCTTCAGCTGCGCCAGATGATCATCCAGCCGAATTGTACGTCCATTGTACGTTACAAGGGTCAGTTTGTTTTGGCGGCCTACCGTAGCCCGGGGATTCTTAGCACCCCCTGCCCTGCCGTTACCGTGACCGCCGCCGTGGTCAGGAATAGCAGGGCGGCCGGGAACTGGGGGCCGCGGCTTATTGTGGGTGTCCATCATTCATGGTTGCATCCCTTGAGAGGGATATGCCCTAATCGCCACGCTGGTCAGGCGTGTTGGTGATCGCAGGACGTAGCTTCTCGCACCGGTGACGCTGCTGCCCGTCACCGGCCTGTAGTATTTAGCTACGCCATAATTTGAAATGGTTATACCGCCATTTGTCGGTCGCCAGAGCTAACCAGAGCCGCGATAGCTAAGTTAGAATCATATCAGAATATTACAAAATAAACCTTAATGCAATAGAAAAGCATTTTATTTAAATTAAATAGAAATACATCGACAAAAAGGGCACGACGTATTTCAGTAGAAAATAAACATCTCAATGTCTCAAGGGCCGAAGTATGTTGTTAGAGTTGTGACTGTATTATTTTTCATGGTGTTAATGAAACCCGCTTTTCAGGTATATAACGATATACTGAATATCTCGTCGTTAGATAAGTATTAAAATTAAAACTTGGTAAACTCCCTGTGGATTGTTTGGAGAAGAATATTCGTGCTAATTGTATTCACACTCGTATTATCGCTCGCGCTCTTCGCTTAGCCACGACCTCGGCATTATACAAAGTATTGCGACTTTGCAGCAATAAAGAGCATTGAATAAAGGGGTGAACAGTTTCAAGATAAGATTTTATTCCACGGCCTCTGTTTACAGCCTAACGTAGCCTTTCAACCCACTTGTAGTATTAAAATGAATTGAGATATTAAATACAGCCACTTTATGCTTACTTTACAACTTGTAGATGACTTTTTGTGATAAGATTTTCTCTGTTGTTACAAATTTATGTTAACGAAGTTCTAACACAGCTATTGTTGTAAATTGTTCTAAAATCTTTTGACATTATTTCAAACATCAGTCATCTGTGGCATGTTTATGTTATAATCATATATAATTTATACATGTCAAACAGTATCGACAAATAGTGGTGAAAGCAGTACATTCAATGCAATGTGTTATTTAATTATAGTTATGGATTACAATAATTGCTTATCACTACACTTCACTGATATTATATACCATCATGGCCATGCTTTTGGAAAAATACTTTTCAGCACTGCACCGTTTCGTCGGGCTATTCAGCCCCAGTATTCACTCCAGAATGTTATTGACACAAGCGTTTGATGCATGCACCTTAATTTTAACTGACTTCAAAAAAGAAGGAGGAGGTTCCGTTCTCAATTCGGGAGGAACTATTATTTTTTACGTATGTTCGGGCATATCCGTCATTTATGGACATATTTCTAAAATTATTTTTAACCGACTTCACAAAAAAGGAGGAGGTTCTCAATTCGTCTGTATGTTTTTTTTTTTTTTTTTTTTTTTTGTGTATGTTACGCGATTTCTCCATCAATTGTGAACGGATTCAAATGATTCTTTTTTTAATAGGTAGGATACGTTTCCGAGGTGGTCCCATTTTAATTTTATCGAAATCTGATTAGTATCACCAGAGATATGGAGATAAATACCTCAAACATAGGAGAATGTACTAGTTTTAGTAGAAGAGTCCCAAGAAGATTATACACAATGGAAGTTGCTATTGCATATAAGATATTCTTACGGTAACTGTGAGTGAGATAAAAATAAAGGTGGGGATAATTTTTTTTTATATCTATAGGCAAGCGTTTGACCACTATCTCACCTGTTGCTAAGTGATGATGCGGTCGAAGATGGAGAAGTGGACTAGAATGGGAACTGGCTCTCAAGGATAGCTGCCGGAACACACTAGATGTTTGGCGACAGATTTTCAGACTTGAGGGTGGTAGCTGGCCAGGCGGACACTAGATATGTTCTACCACCATGCGGGGGTTATTGGTTTCTTAACGATGTTTTCCTTCACCGGAGGGCCACTGTGAGAAGCGCACATATATTTTTCGATAGAAAAATTCATTGGTGCACGGCGGTTTGAACTCGGTACCACGGCATCAAAGCCGACCGTTCTCCCCTGTGATTGCAAAAATATTCGAAAAAGTAATATATGACAGTCTGTACAACTATTTTGAAAGTAACAACTTGTTCGCAAAGCAGCAGGTCGGTTTCCGAAAAAATAAAACTATAAATTTGGCTATATATAAATTCCTTGACACCATAATGACAAACCTTAATAATAAGAATTTAGTTTCAGCTTTATATATGGACCTAACAAAAGCGTTTGATTACGTCAATCATAACATTTTGTTAGAAAAATTAGAAAACTACGGCATTAGGGGCAACGTTTTGTGTCTTTTAAAATCTTATTTGACCAACAGAAGGCAATGCACACAGATCACACGTATAAACAAAAAAACTAACGTGCAAAGTATATATTCGTCTGAATTTAATATTGTTACTCAAGGAGTGCCGCAAGGTAGTGTGCTTGGCCCATTGATGTTTTTAATATATATAAATGATCTCCCTGGAGCCATTGACAAAGAAATAGTCCTATTTGCAGATGATAGTACTGTCATGTTTAGTAGCAAACTCGTATCCAATTTAGAGCTTGAAATTAACACAACTCTTGACATGATTGTTTGTTGGCTTAAGTCTAATAATTTGTTGATAAATTTAAGTAAGACTAATATTATGACATTTAAAAATAGGAAAAATATTATAGATATAAATATTAGTTACAATGGACAGCAAATCAACGAAGTGGATAATACTAAGTTTTTAGGCCTACATCTTAGTAATAACTTGGACTGGAAAAATCAAATACATGAGGTTTGCGCACGCTTAAATAAATTTTCGTATGCACTTTACATGCTCAGTAAAGTTGTGAACCAATCTGCCTTACTCACTGCATATTATGGTCATGTAGAGTCTGTTCTAAGATACGGTGTTATCTTTTGGAGTAACTCAGTAGATAAAGATACCGCATTTAAAGCTCAAAAGAGATGCGTTAGAGCAGTTTGCAAATTTAAACCGACTGACACATGCAAGCCATATTTTATAAGTCTAAAGCTTTTGACCCTACCATGTATGTACATATAAGTATGTTCGTATACACAAATAAGTCACTGTTTGAACAACATGCAAGCAAGCGACACCATATGAAAATAGCTTTTCCCCCTTGTAGAACTGCACAATTTAGTAATAGTGTTTTTTGCATGGCGCCACGAATATATAATCATTTACCGAAATTGCTGCTACTCTGTAATAACCCTGATACCTTTAAATCAAAACTGAAACTATTTTTAATCGAGCCTATTACAGCGTGCAAGACTATTTCAATGACAAATTTTAAATTTTGAGTGACATTCATTATTAACTATTTTAATAAATTGACATTGTTTTTATCGGGCAATTTAGTTTTACAATTATGTGTGTATTAATAATCTGACATTTTTTAGCTAAATAATGTATTTGATTGTATTTTTAAAATTTTATAATTAATGTTTAATTGTATTATTATTATTTCTATGACTATAATAATTAATTTAAAAAAATAAAAAAAATTATTGAATGTCTATATGGCTGAGTACAGAGCACTTTCTTAATCATCTAAACGAACATCTTGTATCCATATACCTGTATTCTCAATAAATAAATTGATTGATTGATTGATTGATTGATTGATCCCAATTACGCCACCGGGCCCTCAATAAATAATTATATATTAATAATTATAATAAATAATTATACATAAAAATAAATAATTTGTCTTCACAGGAATGTTCTACCGGGCAAAGTCTTGTTAGGGTGCAAACTTTTTTAAACATACCTAATATTTTTTGACATGACATGACATTTGGCGATGATGGCGGCCATTTCAGTCCCGCGACACTGCATACATAATTAAATAACTCAGAATTATGAACGTACTTTGTACCAATCAACACAGCAAACAAAAATTATAAGCATAGAATCACATATTATATAATAGTAACTACGTAAATAATACTTTTCGTTGTTAGGTTGGCTACACCGTGCTTTCATAATTCGGGTATCCACAATATAGGGAAATGCCTCTTATAACGTAGTAGAGTGATTCAGTACTCTGTTGGCCATATGGCGGCAATTAATGTTGATAATCGCAAATATTACTTCTTATTATTCATTTTGGAATACAACTAGTCCGTGTTATAAAAGTATTTGGAATTATTGAAATAAAATAGACAATTATCGTGTGTGTCAGATGCTTTAATTGTACACGGCCATTTTGGACATTGTCCTTTGATACTCTGATGACATCATTATTACTAGTGAATATATTCACTTTAGCGCGGCATTTAAAGTAAATTTTTTTAGGGTTCCGAACCCAAAGGCTACCAAATGAACACTTACTGAGACTTTGTTGTCTGTTCGTCCGTCCGTCCGTCCGTCCGTGTGTCTATATGTGCGCATTTTACAGATCTGTATCTTCTTAACCGTTATAGGTACATACTTGAAATTTTCAAAAAGTATATATCCGTCGGTGTATAACGGCCCAGACACGAAATTTAATAGATGCATGTAATTTCATTAAAACTTGTTTTGCACTAAAAAGGGTAAAATAAGTTATTTTTCAAAAAAATATAAAACCGACTTCATAACCACAAAGAGGCACTCAAAAGCGAAAAATAATTTACTTAAAATTATTATAAGCGTTACCCACTTCTCTATTTGAAGTCGGTGCCAGCCAAGTCTATTGGATATTAGATAGATACTATGTATGTAGTAGTAGTAAGTAGGTAGATACATGTAGGTATTATCTATCTACTACCTATTAGACTTGGCTGGCACCGACTTCAAATAGAGAAGTGGGTAACGCTTTTAATAATTTTAAGTAAATTATTTTTCGCTTTTGAGTGCCTTTTTGTGGTTATGAAGTCGGTTTTATATTTTTTTGAAAAATAACTTATTTTGTTCAAAGAGGTTTGTTTCGAAGTAAGTAGTCCTTTTTTTTAATTTTATAAATACCTGATGATTCTAGAGACAAATATAATAAATTAATATCTGTGTCTAATACCTGTTCAATAAATGCCAGGAAATTTTGTTACCTCAGAACTTCATCATAACCGATTTGAAAACTATTTTTTTTGTTTAAGTCAAAGTCAAAGTCAAAGTCAAAGCATTTATTCAGTATATGGGCAAATTAAAAATTAGCACTTACACACGTCAAATAACATTAAATAGATCATATTCAACAAAAAATATAGATATAACAGAAACATAACGCTTTGAATTTACAAAAAAAAAACAAAGGTATTGAGCCATTCAGCTTTCATCTAGACGTCGAACGTCACACTTAAAACACATGTTTAATTCCCCTTATTAATGTAGGGTTGCCAACCGTACCATTACGTGCACCCGCAACCCAGTGCATGTTTCAGTACTTCAGACAATTTTTATCCAAAAAATTGTGAAATAATGAAACATAATAGATAAATAAAACGCAGACTAATTGCAGTACAAATCATGTTCCGAATGGAACTGATTGTCCGACTATCAGCCGCATAATACCGTCGTAACAGATGCTTCGTTTAAAAGATGCTTCTTTCGAAATGGTTCCATAAAATATTTCGTAAGGATCTGATGATGAGTTTCGGAGACAGACAACGGTACTTCTTCATAAATGCCAGCAAATTTTGTCACCTCATAACTCCGTTATTTATTAACTTTTTTTTTGTTTTGTTTGGGAGGGTATACTTCTCGTATGGTCTTATTGTAAAAATTCATCAAAATCTGATGAGTATCTCCAGGGGTGTAAAGACAAGCCTCCATAATAGCTGTCTAGCGGATTGAGAAAAGTCTGTTTTGCTAATTTCTACAATCTAAGAAAAATATAGTATAACAATATTTATTTTTCAATTTGCCATGGAATTTCCTATAAAATTATTTGTAAAAAAGTATAAAAACATAAAAAAATATATTTGTAATAGTGTTGTAAAGTTGAAAACAGTAAAAGTTGTCATGTCGCCAAACAAATGCGATTTGGAATTTTCTTTTTCTTTTTTGTTCGAGAGAGTTACATACATTCCGTTTGGTCCCATTGTAATTTCATTGAGATCTAATTAGTATCTTCAGAAATATAAACACCTCAAACTTGGTATCAGAAATTGCTAGTGCTGCATTTGAAGTCGGTTTTTTTCGTTTTGTAAACGATCCTTAACTATTTAGACATATTATATATGTTTCAGCGAATATTTCACTAATGAGTACTCTTTATTACAAAAGAAGGAAAACGTTTAGCAACTTTACGACAGTTTTCTTTATGCAAGCAGCGTGCACAACCGTTTAGAATGCAAATAAAGCCTTGCCTCAAGAGCCAATTACTTGCAAATTCATGACATTGAAACCCGCAGAAATCATTTAAATGGATCCACATCTCGCATACAAATGAAAAGTAAAGACTAATAAACTTATTGATACTATTGCTTAAATATTTATCATATAGATACATTTTAATATTAAAAAATAAATTATTTATTATAAATGATGCAGTTTTTAAATGAGACATCATTATAATCTTGTTGTTTACCTTTATGTACGTGTACATATTTTATACAGGATTTAGCGTAAGTAATGTATAATGCTTTCTTGACTCCTGTGGAATGGGGACTGCTCTATAGGCATTAAAAAAAAAAATATTTGTGTTAAAATTTGTGTTTTGATTATTTTCCTTGTATTTCGCACCCTTTGGTGAAAAAAAGTATGGAGGCCGAATGGCGCATTAAAAAAAAATATTGCTCAATTCATTGAGATTTTAAATAGTCATAATAAATACATAGTAACTTTTGTAGTCTACCCCAACAGTTATCAGTCGTGTGGCAGATATGACTGTATTTGACACTGTGTCTGATAAATCATAAAAAAAATATTTCTCAGTTATACATATCATTTAATTGAATCATGCATGTCATTTAATATAGAAACATAATAGTACTAACAGTAATAAAATTTACGCTTTGATGTTAAAAAGACTAAAGCTTGGCCATTTTCTTTTTATCCCTTGATCGATTGGTAGTTTGGTGGAACCGTGTCACTTCAAAAGAAAAGTGAAAATTGAGTTGATGATTTAAGAGCAAAGGGACAAAAAGTCAATTTTAGAGCTAAAAGTCCTGAACTGCGAAAAATGAGAATAGAGGTATAATAGAATCATATATATTGTTGGAGTTCTGGTGAACTTAGTTCTGTAGTAACATTGAAAATCAACTACTATGAATTCTAGAATGCGATGAAAATAGACCTTTTCCAAAGTATCCAAATGAGCTAGAACACAGAAACACAAGGATATTCTAGAAGCACTATTACTTTTGTTAGATTTTACTTTTGATCGTATTTTTTATAAAGATAGAAAACTGAGATTTGTTGTTCGTTGAAACTTTTTATATTATTCTGCCGTATCTATCTTTATTTGGGCGACAAATTTAGAAACAAAATATTCATAGTACATTTTTTTTCAGTAGAAGTAAGCGTACCAAGCATAATTAAATATTGTTGAACTTGATACGTTATGTTTGGTTGCAAAGCACATCGAAATGTTGTTATAAGAACTATACGTAGTAAATTTAATAGCACCATTTATGAATTAATATTTTGACTTAGATCTATGTAGGTTTAACTTAAATGTCAATAAAACATTGCTTAAAATTGATTCATAGAGCGACAAGCCATACATTTACATTAGGTTCTAAATTAAAGGGAGTGTGAGACTTTTCAGACGTACATAGATGTTTCAGGATAAGCGCCATTGCCCACTATGCGTAGAAAAAACGGAAGGTAACGTAGCGGATCCTCAGCGCCGGCACGTGGCCATGGCTACGGCTAGACAATACATAGTGACACTTGCCACAAACCGAAGGTCGTGGGATCGATTCTTATACGGGATAATCTTTTATGTGATCCACAGATTTGTTCCAAGTCTGGGTGACTATTTAATTATTACACATAATACTGCAAAAATTGAAATTCGTACATCATCATATTTCCACCCAAAAACATGTCATTTTTAGCTAAGCCCACCAGCAATTCTAAACAAATATTCGTAGCAGTTTGCATCCACAAAGCATGTACAGAACGAAAACAACTCAGCTCATAGAATTTAATAACATCCAGCGATCCCAGCGAGACGCAGAAACGTTCCGGCGGACGCCGCCGAGCCGCTGGTACGCAAGTTATGCAGAACAAAGTTTTACAGGATATGCGGACTAATAACAACTTATTTCTGTCCAGACTGTTTTCAGACGTAAAATTATCGTTGGATGTAGAAAATGTTCTGTTTTTTGTAAGCTTTAGTAGGTACGTCGTAGATTGTTAAGGTATCGCCACACCACGGCGTCCTGCGATCTGCGGGCGCGATCTCAGTTATTTTCAATTGTTTTCTGATCGCGTTTGGTGTGAACCAGTCGGTACAAATCTGATCACCGCCTAAATCGCGCACGCAGGACGCTGCGGTGTGTTCGTACCTTTAGTGAAGCGTCATCAGAACCCGACGCAAAAAGATGGGGTGTTATAGGTTTGACGTGAATATCTGTGTATGTGTGTGTTGGTTCTGTCTGTGGCATCGTAAAGCCCAAACGGATGAACCGATTTTGATTTAGTATGTTTTTGTTCAATAGGTGTCTTAATCGAGAGTATCTTTAGCTTTGATTCATCAAAATCCCTTCAGCCGTTAGACAGAGCTTTATCTAGATGATGACGCGATGAGATCAACTGTCATAGGTCTAATCAATTCTAACTTGGTATCCTCTTTCTTAATAACATTTCTAATAACATTGATGAACACGGTAGCATTGACCTGATGCTGGGACATCTCTTGGAATCTGCAGAATACTCAAGTCCTCACCAACTCAAAGCAGATACATCGTGTTTGGGCTCATTGCAATGGTCTCAATGAACACATACATACATACATTTACTTATTACAATTGGTGATTTTATCATCACAAGCGATCGCTCTGGACCATTTTCGAATATACAATGCAGTTACAGTACAAATAAAGTGATAGTCAATTATGTGAAATAGTTATTATACTATATGATATATTATTTGAATTATATATTATATGAAATGTATATTATTATATTATACATTTCATATACACAGTTGTTAATATGACGTGTCTATATCCAAGCATTCACAAATTGAAATAGTTAAGAGAAATTACCTACCTATCTATATCTCTTCTATCATAAAAAAATCTGTCTATCTTGCTTCTAAAAACAAAGGTCGGTATACAATGATGCCGCCCCTTCTATTCTTGATATACTGGCTCATATGAGTGGGCGGAAGTAAACTTTTCGATTTTGAAGAGTTTACATGCGTTTTTACGGTTATTACACCGATCCTAATCTTTCTTACGATAAGGTATAAACAGTAAGGGTTTTTATCACAGAAATAGGAATAATAAGGTAGGTTTTTATAGCATATAGCTGAATCATTATCTCACCTGTTAGTAGTTGACAATATGGTCGAGGCTCGTAGCACGCTAGGTCTATGATAGAAACAGGTGGCTAAGCCGGCTGGTCATAGAGTTTTACCTTCCTCATCATCATCATTATCAGCCTTTGTATCAGAGCACTGCTGGACATAGGCCTCTCTCAAAAAAAAGGGCTTGATGCAACATTTTTGAGCAGATCTAGTCACTCTACACATGCCATCCCTCATAGACTCATACAATTAATATGCCAAAACACACACGACATGTGTGATAATCTGATCTACACACACAGGCTTGCATGTGTGACTACGTTGGGTTGCATTGCATTGCATAACATACCTGTTACTCGTAGCATCCAGACTTCCAGACTAATATTATAAAACAGTTTGTAACTCTGTCACCATGCCTAAACGGATTATCCGATTTTACTGAAATTTACCAAAAAGAAACTTTATAGCATGAGGATGAACATAGACTACTTATTGTGAAAACGAAATCATGATTTTTACTCAGATCTCACAAAATATTGATTGACAGAGATTTACAGTAACAACATTTTTGGTATACGAGAACGAAGTCGCGGGTATCAGCTAGTGTAGATATAAAATAAATATAAGAATTGAAATATTTTTTTAGCTTTCCAAACTAGAAGGTGTAAAATATGAAATTTGTAAAAAAATATATCCCCAGATTAATTCATTCTCAGAGAAAATACACTTAATTATTATTATGTTATGTTGGTAAGTATAGATGGATTGATGCTTGTTACTCATTCACGTAAAAACGGCTGAATGGATTTAGATGTATATTTGCATAAATATAGTATATAACCTGGATCAACACATAGGCATACTACCTAACGTAGGCAGAACCTCGCGGGGCAGCTACATGACATAATTAAATGTAATTAAACTTGAAAAAAAAAACGGATTGCATGCACTCCGGGAGTGCTGGCAGAAGTGAAAATTTGAACATTAACGTTGTGCATTTAGTCTACTCTCCTTCCGTCTTATGAATTTTCGATGAGGTCACGTGTCCTGACGCGAGATTAACGTTTTTTACCCACCCAAAAAGTTTATAAAGCCGCTAAAGAAGTTTTTACTTCAAAAAAATTGTTTTATATTTATAATTTATCACTGTTTTTCACAATACAATAAAACAATACTTATGTAAAAAGACATGGCTTAATAAATGTACATAATTATTTGGTTCTTACAATAAAGATATTTTGTATATGTATAACTCGATAGAAAAGTGCCTAAACGATTTTTCGTGGTTCATTAAAGTTTACAACAATTAGAAAAATTATCGTCACTTATTGCAATTGCATGCAACTTGCGCTAATCATGAGATTCATTCTGTATTTTACACTGGTAAAACTAGGTATAGCACTAAATATATAATAGTACACGTAGTAAAGATAAGTTTGAGTCTGCCATATCAGATTACCTGAACTTTAAAACCATCTTTTTGTACTGTTGCAACTGTAAGATTAACACTTTATTAGCCTTATGTCGCAGTATCCATACTGACTATAGGGATAAGGAAGAACTTTGCTGATTTAGTGTATGGTGAACCTTTAATGTTCATGTTTTGGCGCTGAGTTATGAAACCGAGCCCTGGATCCGCCCTCTTTATTGAAGTGTGCAGTAAACGTTCGATAAGCTCTACATTATATCTTATCTGTTTTGTGAATATTTCAAAAGAAAAGGCAGGATTATCTCGGCGCAATAAAAATGGGATCGTACTTTGTCACGATCGAAATGTTTGTAAGATACAAAATTTATTTACAAAAATAATACGTTCTTTTCAAATTTGTGTAAATGTTATGTAGGTTGTGTCTATTTATATTTCCTCGACTTTCAATTCTGGTGTTCTTATTCATAAGGAACGAAATTCTCGTTTTTACTTAAACATAACATCGTTGTTTATACAGGATGTCCCAAAAAGTAGTGTCAAGCGGAAGTCCAGAGGTAGAACACCTCAAGGGGTATCCAAATCACCCCCATGTATGTTCCGCGATTTTTGGTAGTTTAAGAGTTATGGCCTTTTTTAACAATTTCTACTAAATTACGACTACGGAGACGTTTTTGGTCATATTGACCTTGATAATAGATATAATTGGCTGATGTTTTTTTAAATGTAGCTGGATAGATAATCATTAATACCATATTAAAAAAAACTTTTAGTACCTTCTGAAAATAATGAGCATTTTTGTTTAGTTTTATTTACTTCAGTTACTCCTATGAAAAGTGATAATTCTGAGTGAAGTAAGTTTGTAATTAAATTTTAGGTATGATTCTTTAAACGTAGATTATTCAAATGTATACCATAGATTACAATTGAAATAAAAAATCTTTTAAATCTTAATTGAAAAAAAAAATCTGTCCTTAGTAGATCTGTATTTAGTAGATATTGTTAAATAAACTGGCCAAGTGCAAGTAGGACTCGCACTCGTAGGGTTCCATAACAAAGCAGAGTATTCTTTAACTATGATTTTTTGCAACCACAAAATTAACTTTGTTTTTCATAGCGTTTGTATGAAAAACAAAGCTATGTTTGCGGTCACTATATCTCAAAAACTGTTGACTGTATCTCGTTCAAACCAATTTTCGTTGAAAGTTTTTATTGAGATCTACAGAATATTTTTTTTCTAGATTTTTCAATCCCTTATTTTAGAAGTTAGAGCGGGTGGGGGGGAGGGGGGACACACATTTAACCACTTTAGACGCGCCTATCTTTTAAATGATTGACTTGGAGAAAAAATGATTTTAGGAACCTAAATGTCATTTTTAAAGACCTATCCATAGACACCCCACCCCACTCATATAGGTTAGAAGAATTTTTTTTTTTGTTTCCGTTTCATGTATGGGATGCCCCCTTCAAACTTTTATATTTTTTATTTTTGTATAAAAATCGGAAAGCGGTTTATAGAATACATCGACCTACCAAGTTTCAATTCTGTAGACCTAATAGTTTCGGAATAAAATGGCTGTGACGTACGGACGGACGGACAGACAGACAGACATGGCGAATCTATAAGGGTTCCGTTTTGCCATTCGGCTACGGAACCCTAAAAAGGCCATAACTCCTAAACTACCAAAAATCGCGGAACATACATGGGGGTGATTTGGATACCCCTTAAGGTGTTCGACCTCTAGACTTCCGCTTGACACTACTTTCTGGAACAAACTTGTATATACAGTGTGGAAATTAAACTCAGGCCCTGGAGGGAAACTACTTTAAATCCTTAAGCTAGCTCATTTTACTTAAAAAAGACATTCCTTTATATTTGAAAAGAAACAAATCTGCATTAAAAGATTTTTTAAAACCCGCTTGCTTCGCCCGGGACTCGAACCAACTAAAATTAAAAAAAAATAAACACTCTTTATTTTATTATACTAATCGGTAGTATTAATGTTCAGGATAAAGTTTCTCTAAAAAATGTTTGGTTACTGTTCACTTTTAACAAGTAAAAGACACGTAACAGTTCTGTTATCTCTCCAACACTCAAAGACTTCGTATGAAGTACACGCTTGCTAATTTATCGTTAAGTACCTTGTTGAAATCTTCGATAAGAAAATTGTTCAATGGTGGTAATACCTCTATGCACATTTCCTTCTTACATGATCCGAGGCGTTCAGTGGAGAAGTTTAAAAATGGAACGTTTGACTTTGTTTGCAATGCGGGACATTAATTTTAAAATTCGAACGATTTTTATCAACATATTTTATTTTAGTAGTGTTGCTTTCCTTACGTAATTAAATTATCTCATAATGGCGTATCAAGAACAATTCGAGTTATTAGAAGCTTACTTTGTTTGCAACAAGAGCTACGATTTAGCTCTGCAGTGGTATCGCGAGAAGTATCTAGACAGAGAACTACCATCTAGAAAAGTTTTGTCTCGAATTGTGAATAATTTACTGACCGTTGGAAGTTTTAAAAAGAAGACTGGACGCCCACAGCAACAAAATTTGGACTATAGCGATGTTGAGTTAAACATTTTGACATACTTCGAGTGTTACCCGAAAGCTTCAAGCAGGGAAGCTGCTCAAGAGATAGGCATCAACCATACTAGTATACTAAAAGTTCTGAAAAAATACAAATACAAATGTTATCGTGATGGGCGATTGGTGCAGAAACTACATCCCGGAGATAGTGACAGGAGATTACAGTTTTGTGAAAATATTCAAACAGAAATAGCCCGCAACCCAAATTTCTTGGACTGTATTGTATGGTCTGACGAAACAAATTTTAGTAATAATGGAATGTATAACAGACATAACAATCATTATTGGTCTCGTCAAAATCCATTCCGTGTCCGTGAAACGAACAATCAGGTCAGATTTTCGTTTAATGTTTGGTATGGAATCAAAAGTAACATGGTTGTTTTGATGCACATTTACGAAGGACATCTGAATGCAGCAAAATACATTGAAATATTGGAGCTTTTACAAAATCAATTAAACCTTCTGCCAGAAGAGGAACGAAATAATATCATTTTTCAACAAGATGGTGCACCTGCCCACAACAGCAGAATTGCCAGGGCATACCTTAATGAAAATTTCAATGCCTGGATAGGTACAAACGGGACGATTAGATGGCCTGCAAGAAGTCCAGACCTGACGCCCATGGACTTCTTTTTATGGGGTCATGTAAAAAATGTTGTTTATGAAACTTGCTATGAAACCGTTCAAGAGCTAAGGATTGCGATAGAAAATGTTATTAGGGGCATACACCACAACACTTTGCTGAAGGCTACAAGAAATGAATTTCAACGGCGACTAATGTTGTGCAGCCGGAACGACGGGGCTCATTTCGAACAATTTATCAGTTAATCAGTTAAATAATTTAAGTGTTACAAAATTGATAGTAAAATAAAGTTGATGTTAGATTTAACGATTATTTTTATTTTTAAGGCCTAATGTTTGTTAGAGAAACTTTATCCTGAATATTAATACTACCGATTAGTATATTAAAATAAAGAGTGTTTATATTTTTAAATTTTAGTTGGTTCGAGTCCCGGGCGAAGCAAGCGAGTTTTAAAAAATATTTTAATGCAGATTTGTTTCTTTTCAAAAATAAAAGAATGTCTCCTTTAAGTAAAATGAGCTAGCTTAAGGATTTAAAGTAGTTTCCCTCCAGGGCCTGAGTTTAATTTCCACACTCAACTATACACATTGCTCTGTCATTGCTAATACGACTTAAAATGTTTGATACCTTGGTAGGTATCTATTCTTATCATTATCGGGTGGTACTAGGTAGGTGTATACCTTCCTTGCTTACCTTTGCACGTAAGTAATATATACTTTAGCACTTCTAGTATATATAATAAATACAAGAAGTGCCACGCGGATTCGCCCGAGTCAAAACTTCTATACTTAAAACTTTTCTTTTGTAAAAACCTTTCTATTATAAAAACACATCAAAAAAGAATTAGCGGTTCCACCCGTTTTCATGTTATCGCGTGACTAAGGAAAATGGGATTCATTTTTATAAAATCCGAAAAACCAAATTGATTTTCAGACTTTAATACCCCATCTTGCCCTCTTAGATTTTTGAAAAATACTGCAAAACGTATTTATTTACAGAAGTACTAATGTGAAGTTTTGAATAAATTAAAAAAACCGCCCAGTCGAGTTGAACTCCCCCACCGAGGATTCCGTTCCAACGTTGGCATGTACCAATTAAGCTAGACCTCTAAATTGTATCAGCGGTCATATAACTCAGAGGTCTACCTTAATTGGCGTATACTATGTATGTATGGGGGGCACCCTTTAAATGTCAACTTTTCGTATTTTTTGGATTTTTTCCTTAATTTGTGCTGTAAGACCTTGCTTCTTGCCAAATTTCATGAAGCTAGGTCAACGGGAAGTACCCTATAGGTTTTTGACCCTAAACCTACTGATGGTGGTACCGTCTGGTTGACCTAGAATTGTCAATTTTTGTCAATTTTGTACTTCCCGTTGACCTAGCATCATGAAATTTGGTCAAAAGCAAGGTCCTGCAGCACAAGTAAAGGAAAAATTCCGAAAAATAAAAAAGTTGAAAATTAAGGTACATTTTGGTACTAACAAGTTTTTGCGAAAATCTAAATTTGCCCATATATTTTTATTGTGTTGCCTCAAGACCTTAGTTTTTATACACCCAATAGTGACTATAGATTTCAGTATCAGGTAAAAATTTCAACTTGCTAGGTCCACCCGTTCCTGAGAAAATCAGTTGTGACACACAAACAGACGGACAGACAGACAGACAGACGGACAAACAGACAAACAGACAAACAGACAAACAGACACACAGACAAACAGACAAAAAGACAAACAGACAAACAGACAAACAGACAAACAGACAAACAGACAAACAGACAGACAGACAGACAGACAGACAGACAGACAGACAGACAGACAGACAGACAGACAGACAGACAGACAGACAGACAGACAGACAGACAGACAGACAGACAGACAGACAGACAGACAGACAGACAGACAGACAGACAGACAGACAGACAGACAGACAGACAGACAGACAGACAGACAGACGGACGGACGGACGGACGGACGGACGGACGGACGGACGGACGGACGGACGGACGGACGGACGGACGGACGGACGGACGGACGGACGGACGGACGGACGGACGGACGGACGGACGGACGGACGGACGGACGGACGGACGGACGGACGGACGGACAGACAGACAGACAGACAGACAGACAGACAGACAGACAGACAGACAGACAGACAGACAGACAGACAGACAGACAGACGGACTAGAAATTGATCTTATAAGGGTTCCTTTTTTTACATTTTGAGGTACAGAACCCTAAAAAGACTACCTAATCTTGTTTCGCCATCCAATATACATATACATCTTCATAACTATCTGCATGCCAAATTTCAGCGCAATCCGAAAAAATATTGATTTTCAGACATTCTTACCCCACTTTACCCTCTTAGGGGAGGAATTTCGAAAAAAACCTGATACAGGTTTGTACTTATTTATTTAGAGTAGTACTTGTGTGAAGTTTCGAATAAAAAAACTGTCTAATCTTGAGTCTCTATACAAACTTTGACCCCCTGTTTCATCCCCTTAAGGGGTGAATTTTGAAAAATCCTTTCTTAGCGTATACTAACGTCTTAATTACTATCTGCATGGCAACTTTCAGCGCTATTAGAAAAATATTAATTTTCAGACTTTGTTGCACCACTTTACCCTCCCTCTTAGGGGTGAAATTTCGAAAAAGCCTGAAAAACGTATTTACTTATTTATTTACTGAAGTACTTGTGTGAAGTTTCGAATTTAAAAGACTATCTAATCTCGTTCTTTATACAAACTTTGAACCCCCGTTTCATCAACTTGAGGGGTGAATTTTGAAAAATCCTTTTTAGTACCCTTGTGTACTAAGACAAACTTACCCTCCAAATTTCAAGTCTCTACGACCAGCGGTTTAGGCTGTGCGTTGTCTCTAAGTCAGTCAGTATGTCAGGACAAAGATGTATATATATAATATACATTCCATATTACAAAATAAAAATTATGATGTTCTATATTTTTAGGAAGGTGATCTGTGTATTTGTGCACGCAAATCTCGCAGCACGGTAGATAAACAAGCTCTGATCAATTTAACTGTGTGTTTAATAACAAAAATGACTTGCTCAATACCCTACGTATAAAAATCTACGTAATTTTCGTTGTTAAAATATAGCAGTCAATAATTATAGAGTATAAAATATTTACTTACTGCAGATCTAGAATTCAAGTATATATTAGACACATAAGTCTCTTCACAACTTTTATATAAGCATCTATTTACAGAATGCGAAGCTACAAAAATGTTCGTGAGATATTATGCTATTCACGGTTCCCGCTGACATTTAAACAGATTCTTGGAAATGGTAGCTGCTATCTGTACGTTTTATTAATTACAAATAGGATGAGTATGGAATTGGAGCATGCAGCGCAGTAATTTCATCTTATAGTTATTTACGACTTTTAGATGAAAAATGATAGATTTCTTTGTTTAATAGTTAAGTTTTTGCAAATAGAAAAATTAAAAATACTTTTGGTAAAAAATGTATGCGTTAAAAAATTTAAAAGTTTTTTAAAGATTTTTTAAGAAGACACAAGTTTGCGCTTTTACTACTAAAATACTCCTTTTTCCGTAGCTCTGAGCTGAAACCTGGCAATTTGTCCTACTTCACGCATACCTCTTGTTGTATTTTGACCGACTTTCATGGAGCTTACCAGAATATTATTTTTGAGAATAGCCTCACAAAAAAAAATCAAGTCTCAATTGCAGAACATTCATATTAGTTTAGGTACACACCCAAACTGATATTAATGTCCTATAATTAACAAATAACGATTAATAATTAGTTGGGAGTATTTAAATTGTGTGATTTTTACTACCTAAAGATTTCTTATTCATCTCACTTACATTTTTGTAACAGTACTTATTGATTGTTATTATGTAAAAAAATAATGAAAATGATCGTTGTACCACGTTTGACAAAGATTGAGAAAAATGTACGCATAGTTAAATTTATCTCAATATTTTATTACATAAAAAAGTATTAAACAGTCATTCTGAAAGACTGCATTAGCAAAAACTTTTGAAGAGCTGCCAGCAATTGAACGTCATGACACAAATAAATAAGTGTTAATTCAGATACTAATATAAGAAACGTCAATGTTTTACCGCGCTTACTTATGGCTGTATAACGAATACAAAACTGATACAGAACAGGTGTTTGAAAGTACGACGGGAAACAGCGTGAGCTTTGCAGAATACCAATTAAAAACTTTATGTGAAACATTTTACAGATAAAACTACAACTCTGTATTATTTTCGTACAGTTGCGATGTGATATTTTAAAACTGACTAGTTAGTGGATCTGTGAGCTGTAGTAGATCTTGCGATCTTTGTAAAGCTTAAAACTGAGTAACCGCGAGTTCATATCTGTCGGGTGTCGGATCAAATATTTAATCGGGTTGTCAAAACAAACAACAAAATCGGGGCGACATGTGTGAATAGTTTCATATAAAAAACGTTCTGCTAGTGGAACATCCGATTAAAAATCGGATCTGACACGCGACAGATGTGAACAACCGGTAACACAACTCCGATCCCTTGAAGTTTATCGGATGAAAAAACTTTTTCAGACAAAACAGTTACGCTCAATGGAGTTGTATGACATTTTTGGACATTTTTCGTAAAGGCTTGATTTTTTAAGTATTTAGTTATATGTTTATGTTTAAATATTCAAATTTAAACAAAAAACAAAACAAAAACTGAATGAATAAAACAATTTTATATAGTTTATTGAATCTGCTCACAAAATTCTACGAGAATCGGTTGAGAAATGCGCCCTTTAGAGCAAAACAGACATCCGGACATACAGACACACTAAAAGCTCTTTTTGCCCAAACTGAAACGGAGACCTTGGCTTTGCTTGCTTTATCACTGTATACAATACTAAAGTTATAAAACTATTCAATACTTCAATATTATTCTGTATCCACATATTATAGATAATATGTGGATGTCAATTATATTATAAAAATACTTTTATTCAAAATAAACTTCATGATCTTGAACTTGAAAAAGTTGAACCAATGTTGAAAAAAGTAAATTGTCTACAATATACTCTTTTATATCATATGCTATCTGCAATATTTTGGAAGTTATGAGGTTTTTGTTACCGACCCTTGTCACCGACCCGCTTTCTTTGCGGCCCACTGTATATATAAAGAAACAATAGTTTAGGTTCGAATAAATACAAGTAGACTAAGTACTTGACTACTATTTAACTTGATGTTAAGTGACGATGCGGTCAAAGACGATATTTGTCTAATTCACATGACACAACGGGTGTTTTTTATTTTCCTCCACTGTGTGTAAAATCTACGTTATTATGCTAAAACAACAAAATAGACAACATAAGATCAGTCCAAATTTTGTTTTTAAATAATACTGCAGGCTGAACTTAATACCAGATTTTCTTTATGGATGCCGGCGCCAGAAAATTATCAGCCGAGCGAGAAATTAAAGTAGCCGTGAACGGCATAAAATTAACTAAGTCTCTTCCATGTGGATGTATTAAAGGATTTGAGTAAGATTTTTTTTAACGATGTATTCGTATAATTGATATAATGTATTGTAAACTTCTGGCTATTGCGTGGCAGGTATTAGTTGTAAAAGTAATTGTTTGATTTTAATGTTAATTAAAATCGGTTTGTCTAGCCACTTGTATTTAAGAATCTCTGATTATGTACACCACTTATTAGAGATCTTAACCTAAAATTTAGTTTTTTAATAACCATTAACAAACGTAAACGTAAAGGTGCTCTAGTAAACTACGAAAATAATATCTAATCTAATACTATTATAAGATTTTTTATCCTGACATATTGACTGACTTAGAGACACATCCTAACCCACTAGCCGTAGATACTTGAAATTTGAGGGTATATTTGTCTTAGTACGTAAAGGTGTTCTAAGAAAGGATTTTCCAAAATTCATTCATTAAGGGGATGAAACGGGCGTTCAAAGTTTGTAAGGAGAAACAAAATTAGAAAGTCTTTTTATTAAAAACTTCACACAAAAACTTATACAAATAAATAATAAGTAAATAAGTGTTTCAGGATTTTTCGAAAACCTACACCTAAAAGGGTGAAATCGGGTAACAAAGCCTGAAATCTAATAAACCACTAATACAATAAATAATAATAATACCTCACTAACTAGCTAGGTATTACTCTAGTAGTTTATATGTAATACAAGTTATGAATGTTTGTGAAAAAAATACTTAAACTTCCCCCTTACCTTAACTCCGGCCCACACAACCAACACTTCCAAGTGTTAAGGTCTTTAGGTAGTAACGGATTTTCGCGTTTCTCCCCGTCTCATGCACCGGATTTGCACGTCTAATTAAGTCAACTTTATTAATTTAACACCTATAATTCATACAGTTGTGGAAAAGGTGTTTACTTGAATAATTATTTAAAACTGTTTGGACTGGTAAATGATTAATACAACTCTAATTCGTAATGATGCTGTCCGTCCAATTCTAAAAAATTCGTAAGATGGAGGGAGAGTAGACCAAATTCACAACGTTAATGTTCAAGTTTTCATTTCTGCGGACACTCCCAGAGTGCAACCCGTTGGTTTTGAAGTGAAAACTTCTTTAGCGGCGTTACCTATGCACTTTTCTTGGGATGGGCAAAAAATGTCAGTCTCGCGTCAGGTCGCGTTTCCTGATCGAAAATACGTAAGACGGAGCGCACGGTGCTTGCGCGAGGTGTCATTCTAAAATATTCAAAAATGACGTGTTTCAGTTTTCACTTCTGCAGGCACTCCTGGAATGCAACCCGTTGTTTTCTTATTTTAATTTCTTATAGGCTAGCGTTTGACCACTATCTCAACTGGTGGTAAGCGGTTATGTGCTCAAACTGGATGGTAAACACGCTAAGCTTAAAATAATCTGACTCTAAATGACTTAACTTGCTTTTACACATTACACGTTCCACGTTCAGCTCTAGCTCTCCCTTCTAATATAATATCTACACCAAGCATACAGAAATCAATTTTTATATTTGTTTATTTGTTACCTCTTCACGGTCAAACGGCTTGACAAATTTGGCTGAAATGTTTTATATCAATAGAATTTAGGAAAGAATAAGGATCATAATCATAATTTGATCGCCCACCTGATCGAAAGTGATCACCACCGCCTATGACACAAGTAGTATTGCCAGAGCGTTGCAAACCTTTTGCATAGAGGATTTAACGCCGTCCAGCGAACTTTGTAATCAATATCTTTATTATTATTAGATACCTTGGAATTTACTTTGTCAAATTTAAAATGCCCCCTGCTCACCGTCCTATGATTGCTCTTTACAAATCAAACAGTAGCTGATTATAGCCGATTTTTACGGCTAGATGTGTACGGGTTACTGTATAAAGGAAATAACAGTCGATCGGTGATGGAATTATACTAACCCCTCGCCCATTGTAACAGTTCCATTACTGATAATGGATCCTATAATGGCATAGAATTACCCCTCGAATCCTTACTCGTACGGATTGTGTTGCGTAATATTTTCACTGATATTATTATTAAAATATTGATTTAGAAATTATATTATAATTATCATTGGTACTTACTTATTACTAGATTAATGTTTTTGTTATTTGTTTCCTGGATTTCATTCCTATTAATAAGTATCTAGATACTTACCAATATATTTTGTGAGATCTTAATCACTCGTCCAGAGATTTATAAAAGTGTATGAGAAAATCAATAAAATCAAATAGTGTCGGTTTAGTGCTTAAAGACGGTTTTTTAAAGTGCAGTAGTTATTACCTTACCTATAAATTTTATCATAATATCTGTCCTTATCTTGTCGTAAACATAGAGTGGCAAACAAATTTGCGGCCCCACCTGATGGTAATTAGTCACCGCCGCTTACCGACATCTTCAATACCAGAGGTTTTGCCGGTGTGTCGCCGACTCACGTAATTATTCTTAGTTTATTCTCATTAGGTACTCTTAGTTTAGAAGTTACTCATCTTTCAAAATCTAACGTATATGAAATCGTAGAAATTACTCCCATATTATAAAAAGAGGATGACATTCGACCACAACCTCTCTTCATAGATCCGAGATACGAAATATGAGATAAGCTGTGGATCTTCTTACATTATTATTATATTATCCAAATCATATTTATAACACAAATATCTTATCCTGTATTTCAAAAAGGCTACTCTGGACATTATACATACTACGCTCTCTCGCTTGCAAACAAACTTTTAATAATGGGCAAACTTGTAAGACAAAGACAAATTCAAAGTCAACACTGCTTTTCCATGTTTATTATTAGGAATCGATGTTACCAATTACTGCAGTCTCATGATAAAAGAAAACGCCTTTCATTGTACCCTCCACTACAATAATCTGAAAATAAACATTGCTCGGGTGAATCTTCCTTTCCCTTAGCCAAAGGCATTCTTACGGAAAAATATGAAACAATACCCGGCCCGCTCATTAATTCGTTCTTTACGATAGCCTCGAAAATGAAAACGTGTAAAACGGATTCCAGAAAGTAATCCTGCACGCTTTCCGGATAAGCGAGCAGGATGGTTAAAAACGGAGCCAATGATGTAATACAAAGCAGTAGGGAAGCTTTCGAAATATTGATCAACTAAGGAATAGAAAAGATAATAATACTACGTAACTAAGGGTTAATTATTTCGGTCTGTGTAAACAAAAAATAAACTCGCCAAGTGCGATTCGGACTCGCACACTTACAGCGTTTGTCCACAGCAACGGCACCGGGACATCACCGGCAACAAAATGCCGGCGCCGAAGTAGCGGTATATATGTATGTATGGCAGCTTGTCCACAGCATGATCGGCACCGGGCGACGTCATCTCGGTCGCCGATATTTCGAGTAGATCGGCGCGACCGCTAGAAACCGGCCAGAGATTTTGACGGGCCGATGTGCCGGCATTGGCTCGCAATACAAAACACGTTTGATCTTGTCGACACACTGCCGGCGCCTGGCGCCGTTGGATAGTTTATTGTTTATTTATCTGAGGTTGTTTGTTTTATTTCTATGGAAACGCATCTGCCACGCATGACAGCTAGAAGAAACAGAACCACCGGAATCGGTGGCGGTGGACAAACGATCGCTGGCACACCGTTTTCAAACCAGCCCTAAAACATCTCAGTGCCGGTAACGTCTCGGTGCCGTTGCTGTGGACAAACTCTCTTAGGCTTCCGTACCACAGTACAATATTTATTATGACGTATGGGGACCCTCTTTCATTTTTAAGATAATTAGATATCCAACCATGCTTTGGTCGGGTTACAATAATGTTCACTGTTTAACCGAATTACAAAAGGAGGAGATCATCCAGATGTTTATGATTTTTTGTATTTTTGGACATTGCTCCCTCATATAAAGACGTATTTTCAAAATGCTTTGAGTAGCGCAACTATCGCGAAGTATCATACATTTGAATAGTATAGTGATGCTGAATAGTGATACATAATTATAACTATGAGGAACAGGCCCCTAACTTTCTATTTACGTAGGTGTCTTTAAATAAGTACCTAACTTTAACTTCTTCAATCAATCATAATAGACTTACATAGTTTATTTAGCAAATCAAATAACTTTACCTAAATATTTTTATCGCTCATTATTTTGACATTCACCAATGACATTCTTGTAACTCAAACAATGTGGTTCTAATGTTAAGCCCAAATCTAAAAATATATTTATTACAATATGTATGTATCCACTGTTTATCACTCATAAACACATAATTCTCTCTCACTGTTCTTATACACTTATTTATTATCATTACATACATCATACATTGCTTATAACCAGTTGTGCCCTACAGCTTCGCTTGCGAAATAGAATACTTTCTTTCATTTAAAACTTTCTATCATTAACAACCTTGTCCCGACAATAATTACAATCACAAAAAAAATGAATTTGCCAAATCGGTACCCGTTCTCAAGTTATGGTGTGACCTAAGGGATCGGGGAAAAACCCTACGTACTAAGACAAATGTACCTTCCAAATTTCTAGTCTCTACGACCAGCGGTTTAGGGCTGTGCGTTGTCTCTAAGTCAGTCAGTCAGTGAGTATGTCAAGACAAAGATTCTTATAGTATTAAATAGATGAACATCTCAGCCTATCATACTCATATTACTTACGTTATTAAATTCTTATAATTTGTGGAATATAGCTTGATTTACTTTGGTGCACAACATTTTTTTTTGCTATATTTGGCTTACATACTGTATTCACAACATAGGAACGCAGTGTGACGGCAAGAACGGATATGGATTGAAGTGCGTTCACTTGTCCAGAACGACGGAATAACGGATTCATTTCGTGTGGGAAGTTCCGGCCTTTAAAAGTTCTCGGTTTTTTAGTTTTTGTTGCTTAGTCAGTCTAATGAAGCCGAAGAAGAGACTTCGGATAAATTAGCTTACATTGCTTTCTAATCATAATATAATGTACTAGCAGCCCGCCCCGGCTTCGCACGGGTAAAACATATATGCCTACAAAATTTGCATCAGTTTGTTGCATCGAATATAAAATATTAACATATTTAACAATCATCGTCATATTTCAACCAATTTACACAAAACCTTAACGAATTATGCACCTAAGACCTAAACCTTCCTCATAAACACTCTGGCTATTGGTGAAAACCGCATGATAATCCATTCAGAAGCTATTGAGATTTTTGCGAACAGACAGACATACGCAGTGATGGACATTGTTTTATAATACTTACGTAGTGATATTGGACGGCAATTTGGCGTAAAGGATAGTTACCCTGATCTCACCCGAGGGTCGTTGGTTCTAATCCTAGCTATATACCTACCAATGAAAGTTTTATGTGCATTCATGAATCATGGGTTTTCGTACAGAGATAGTGGGATCATTAAGTCTACCAATAATTAAGATAGTTTAAAAACTAAAACAACTGACTTCAATGCCCCGCGAGTTGTAGTTTTAGTAGCAAGTTTGAGACGTTTATCGTCATATCTCTGAAGATACTTATCACATCTAAATGAAATTACAATGGGACCACCTAGAAAACGTACCCTACCGATTACAAAAATAATCATTTGAATCGGTTCACAATTGACGGAGTAATCGCGTAACATACACACACAAAAAAAAGAAAGAAAAAAAACATACAGACGAATTGAGAACTTCCTTCTCTTTGGAAGTCGGTTGACGTAACCTTACGGCGTTCCCCGACGCAAAAAATGGAGTTATTATACGTTTAACGTGTGTATCTGTGTGTCTGTCTGTCAGTCTGTAGCATCTTAGCACCCAACCGGATGAACCGATTTTGATTTAAAGTAGGGGTTTTATACGTTTAACGTGTGTATCTGTGTGTCTATCTGTAGCATCTTAGCACCCAACCGGATGAACCGATTTTGATTTTATTATTGATAGTTTTTTTAGGGTTCCGTACCCAAAGGGTAAAACGGGACCCTATTACTAAGACTCCGCTGTCCGTCTGTCTGTCTGTCTGTCTGTCCGTCTGTCACCAGGCTGTTTCTCATGAACCGTGATAGTAAGACAGTTGAAATTTTCACAGATGACATAATTTCTGTTGCCGCGATAACAACAAATACTAAAAACAGAATGAGTATGAGTATGAGTATGAGTATGAGTATGAGTATGAGTATGAGTATGAGTATGAGTATGAGTATGAGTATGAGTACGAGTACGAGTACGAGTACGAGTACGAGTACGAGTACGAGTACGAGTACGAGTACGAGTACGAGTACGAGTACGAGTACGAGTACGAGTACGAGTACGAGTACGAGTACGAGTATGAGTATGAGTATGAGTATGAGTATGAGTATGAGTATGAGTATGAGTATGAGTATGAGTATGAGTATGAGTATGAGTATGAGTATGAGTATGAGTATGAGTACGAGTACGAGTACGAGTACGAGTACGAGTACGAGTATGAGTATGAGTATGAGTATGAGTATGAGTATGAGTATGAGTATGAGTATGAGTATGAGCATGAGTATGAGTATGACCATGAGTATGAGTATAGATATAGATATAGATAAGGACAAGTTTATAATCAAAGTCGCCTAACGATAAGTGATGACGTTTGCCTATAACTGATTATGTTACCATTATTTCGAATATGCGGGATTCTTAACGGTGTTTTTAACCGACTCCACAAAATGGAGCAGGTTCTCAATTCGTCTGTATATATTTTTTAGTGTATGTTACGCGATTACTCCATCAATTGAGAACCGATTCGAATGATTCTTTTTGTAATCGGTAGGGTACGTTTTCGAGGTGGTCTCATTGTAATTTCATTGAGACCTGATAAGTATCTCCAGAGATATGACGATAATATACGATAAATACCTCTCATTCTTGCTATTGAAATTGACTCGCGGGGCATTGAAGTCGGTTGTTCTAGTTTTTAAACTATCTTAATTATTCTTTCAACGGAGGTCAACTGTGATATGCGCACATGTTTCGATACAAACATCTACTGTTGCGAAGGTGGTAATTTGAACACACTTCTTCCGGCGTCAAAGCCGACCACTCTCCAATTACGCCACTGTTTTGAATAATCCAGTAATAACGATAAAATTCACGGAAACTCTTCAACTATGCCTTCCAATAAATATAGAATTAAGATGTCTCGTATTAATTTGTGTATCGGGCTCCATTGGACCCTTTACCATTAGGAATTCCTAAGGTAGAATAATAATGATCTTGAATTGGAAGTTCAATTAAGAAATTCTTCGGTCTGTAGGAAGCGACACCTTAAGATTATCTTAAAATGAAGTCCCTAATGCCGATACCCTAAGCTAGTCTTAATTAGATTCTCACAATGTGTAGGGACAGTAGGTATATACTTAACCAAGTATCTAATGAAAATGTGCCCAGACTAACGGAAGCTTCTGTCGGAGCAATAATTATATCCGAAATACATTCATGTTATTCGAGTCAAGTTTTTATTCTGTTTTTAGGATTCCGTACCTCAAAAGTTAAATAAGGAACCCTTATAAGATCACTTTCTTGTCCATCTGTCCGTCTGTCTGTCTGTCCGTGTGTCACCACCGATTTTCTCAGGAACGGGTGGACTTAGCACGTTAAAATTTATACCAGATACTGATATTTAGTCCCTATTTATGTGTACAAAAATCAAAATCAACACGATAAAAAGAAATGGACAAAATTTTAGATTTTCGCGAATATTTGTAAGTACCAAAATTTACCTTAATTTTCAACTTTCTTAATTTTTCGCAATTTTTCCCTTATTAGTGCTGTAAAACCTTGCTTTTAACCAAAATTGACAACTATAGGTCAACCGGAAGTACCCTATAGGTTTTGGGTCGAAAACCTATAGGGTACTTCCCATTTGGGGTAGGGTTAGGGTTATTTTATAGGGTAATTTAGCAAGAAGCACTCTGAGTTATATGAGCGCTCATACAATTTTGAGGTCTAGCTTAATTGGTAACTACCAAATTTGGTTCGGAAGCCTCGGTGGGCGAGACCCACTCGACTTGGCCGGTTTTTATTTTTTTCAATGCTATAATAGCACTATAGGCTGTATATACTGGTACTCCTTAATGAATAGCCGATTAAAACTAACTACTCATATAAATAACTCGTTAAACACATTTTTTCATTGCTGGTAGTTCAATTACGAATGTTCAAAAATAAAAACAAGAAATTTATTCCGTGCTTGAAACTGTAGTATGCAATTTTAAATTAAATTAATTTTATTTCAGTCAATTATAAGATATTTTCTAAGAGATCTTTCCGCGTACCCGGGGAGATGTGGAATGACCTTCCTCCCAATATTTTCCCACAGAAGATTGATCACCAACATAAGAAATGCAACTAATTATACATTCCCAAATATTCGACATACAAAATACAAATTGAGCAAAACGCTGATCCAAAGCAGACTTAAATAATAAAATTGGAGCCACAAAAGCCAATAAGCATTCACGTAGATATATTATTTTGTTTCGCAAATCCAAACGAATTCAATCGTAAAAGTGGTACCTAGTCAATTGAATTGTGGTAACCGTGGATACGTTCGGTGATTCGTGTAATTTCACTCGAGAGATTTGGATTGAAACATAAAATTATTATTACATACATTTGTTTTGGGTATAAGTACAATGTTTCTTGATTTAAAAAAAAAGTTAATTTGTAACGTTATTGATGTTTCATACCGGCTGAAATTGCATATTTTTATCGTGATAATCGCGATCTCACCGTTTATCTAACCTTTCTCTCGAAGAAGACCGACGGATTCTCTCGAAACCTAAACAACTCGAATAAAGTAGCTGAATAAAAACCTTGAAATACATAATTATAATAATACCGTTATTATTTTTCGTTTTTTTTTAAATCTTTCTGATTGAAAATACAGTTCAGTCAATAATTTAGTTTTATGAGCATTCGAATGAATGCTCATAAAACTAAATTAAGAAAGTAAATTAAGAAAGTAGAGAAAGAATTTTCTCTACTTTCGTAATATCAATATTTACTGCTTAATAATATATACTCACGAGTGAATCTTTAGGGTAAGCGAACTACAACTACATCATCGACGAGATAGTGGTCAAGCGCTAACCATTTTTGCATTTTTAATAATAACACTCACACAAGGATCGTTACGGAGTTAAATCTTTTATTTTTTATTTTCTATAATAATTTTGAAATAAAAGTAATCAGTAATAATGTATTAAAATACAAATATATGTTGTACTTTTGCTGTGAACCTGTTAGATCTTTCTTCACCTTCCACAAAAACTTTAATTAAAAACTTAACTTTATAAAACTAGGAAATGATTATATGTATGGTTACACCTTATATATTATTACACCATTCTTTACACCTTTACTTACCTTTTACTACAGCAGCTTTGTCAATTTTCTTCTTATATTTAGGTCCGCTGGACATTTTATAAGAAGTGCTTGTATGGTTAAACATTTTAATAAAGTACTACACACACTTCTTTTTAATTTTAAACTATTTTCTGATTGTTAAAGTATATCAGTCAGCATAAACACTTGTCAGCATAAACACACACACACACATAACACTCACTTTTTATCTGAACAGATTTTTATATATGTATAAGAAATTCATACTTAAACAAAATAATTTTGCCACTACTGCATTGCCCTAGTCAGTACCAATATTCTTGAAAATCAAAACAACTGATCGGTTTCAGAGGATTTGCGTTCTATCCCTAAATAAACAAACAAGAAGCGGTATTTACGATAATTTGTTTTCAAAACGATTAAAAACCCGTGTTTTCTTCTGACGTGAACAGCGAATATATTTCGATTGAAACGAACTTCCCGCGAATGAGTTGGACTAAAACTGTTATGCGTGACGCGTTCTGGATACTGCGTTATTTTTGTTGCGACGCTCGAATGCTGAATGTTTATTCAGTTTTAGTAGTTTATAAACTTTGAAACTATGCAATTCCTACAATAAACATGTCTATGTTGATTAAACACATCGGTGGAATTGTTGTATGTAAAGGGAATGAAATCAACATCAATCAGCTCATCGAAAAGGACTCAGTTAAATAAAGCGTCATAGAGTTTGAAGCAGAAGAGGCAGCTAAGTAGTTACACTTATAAAAAAAAAACAAAACAGAAACAATCAATGAACAAATTTGACTCATGTATAAACTGGCCAAGTGCAAGTCGCTTTCTTAGGGTTCCGTAACACAGTAGAGTATTTTATAATTAAAATTTTTCGCTACTGAGAAATTAACTTTGTTTTTCATAGTGTTTGTATGAAAAACACAGTTATATTTGCGTTGTTTTTCATAGTGTTTGTATGAAGAACACAGTATATTTGCGGTCGTTATATCTCTAAAACTGCTCACTGTATCTCGTTCAAACCAATTTTTGTTGAAAGTTTTTATTGAGATCTACAGAATATATTTTTTCAAGATTTTTCACGCCCTTACTTTAAAAGTTAGAGGGGGGGGGGACACAGCGTTTACCACTTTAGACACGCCTATTTTGTAAATGATTGACTTTGAGAAAAAATGATTTTAGAAACCTCAATGTCATTTTAAAGACCTATTCATAGACACCCAACATTTGTGTTGTGATGCCCCTTAAACTTTTATTTTTTTTATTTTTGTATCAAAATCGGAACGCGGTTTACAGAATACATCTCTACCTACCAAGTTTCCATTCTGTAGTCCTAATCGTTTCGGAATAAAATGGCTGTGACATACGGACGGACAGACAGACAGACATGACTAATCTATAAGGGTTCCGTTTTATACTACCTACTAAACCCCTAATAAAAAAATGAGTATAACATTGTCAAAACCTCTAATTTTCATATATCTGTTGACATCGATTACCTGAAAATGAATTTAAATGTAGGTAAAATATCCTTCAAAACTTGAATTCACAACAGTATTGATCATTTAAAAAAACTAAAAGAACCAACTTCAAATGCCGCGCTAGTCATTTTCAGTGCCATCATTTTTCATTCAAACATGAATTGTTCATCCCCATATCTCTGAATATACTTATTAGATCGATGATACTGATATGGGATAACTTGGGAAGTATATACCCTTTCAAACCAAAAGAAGAATTTAATTTTCCAAATCTGTCCAGGTGTCTTTGAGTAATCGGGGAACATACATAAAAAAAGATTTTGACAAAATGTGAACCTCCTCCTTTTTTTAATTCGATAAAAATTACAAAACAAGTACATATTCTTATAATGAAGCATGAGTTTTACGAAAAGCCGTGTCTGCTAACAGCTTATTGTATTAAACCAGAAATAACCTATGAGATCCATGTACTTAATCCACAATAACAATAGTCAGTAAAGGAATACAACTATTGTTACCACAACATTGTCCAACTCATGAAAGCATTGACCGCAATTGAATTAAGTACAAAAAGTTACCGTAACAATATAATTTGACATCAATTAATGAGAATGAATTAAGTTAAGTAGCAAAGAGCAATTAATTTATTAACTGCGAGTAACAAGAGCCTACTAATGCCATTAAATTGAATTCCATTGTTTATTGTGAGACAAGGAATTCGAGACGAAGATCCAATTTATATGGTTGATGCTCTTATTGATGTTTATTTTTGTTAAGATGCTCTGAGTATTTCAGATAATTGTTGGGGAATGAGTATAGCAACAAAGGAAAGGTAGCGCATAGATTAGACGTTTTACATATCAAAGGCTATTTAATAAATATGAGATGCATAGATCTTATTCATGGATAAAATTTAAATAAATAAACCTGCGAAGTGCGAGTTGGCCGACCACGAAGAGTTCCGTACCAGCAAAACATATTTTTTTAGATGAAATGCCGAAAAAAACACGTTTCTTGTATTTTGCTATTGACCGACTTTTATTTATTATGTTTTGTTATATCGGCTATAGCAATACACGCTCTGTGAAAATAACCGTTTATAAAATCGAGCAAAAATGTGGAAAACACGTTTATTGGGGGCCGCCTTAAATTTAAACATTATTTTCTTTTTATTATTGGTTGTTGTAGCAGCCACAGTAATATACACTTTGTGAAAGTTGCAATTGTCAACTAACAAAGCCCTATGTGACATAAGAACGAATGGACGGACGGACAGAAGAGACTCATGAATAGAATCCCTCATTTCTTAAATGTCTCAACAAAAGTCTCTTCTTAAATTTCTTAATTTCTTAAATTAAATGGGTGGAGTATTTTACTAAACGATATTCATGGGTGCATCGTTTAACCAATGATTGCCTATAACGCTACGTCATCACTTCAGCTCAGCCAATTAATTTTTTCAATCTTATTGAGCCTATTTTGAAAATCGCCTGATTTAATTTGCTAATCTATATATATATATATATATATATATATATATATATATATATATATATATATATATATATATACTAGCAGCCCGCCCCGGCTTCGCACGGGTAGAACATATATGCCTACAAAATTTGCATCAGTTTGTTGCATCGAATATAAAATATGAACATATTTAAAAATAATCGTTATATTTCATACAATTCACACAAAACCTTAACAATTTATGCACCTAAACCTTCCTCATAAACACTCTGGCTATTGGTGAAAACCGCATGATAATCCGTTCAGTAGCTATTGAGATTATTGCAGAACAGACGGACAGACGCAGTGATGGACTTTGTTTTATAATACTTACGTAGTGATATTGGACGGCCCTTTAGCGTAAAGGATAGTTACCCTGATTCTGACCCGACGGTCGTTGGTTCTAATCCTAGCTATATACCTACCAATGAAAGTTTTATGTGCATTCATGAATCATGAGTTTTCGTACAGTGGTAGTGGGATCATTAAATCTACCAAAAAGTAGCTTACCACCAAGGAGCCCGGGCCCGGTGGCGTAATCGGGAGAACGGTCGGCTTTGATGCCGTGGTACCGAGTTCAAACCTTATCGTGCACCAATGGATTTTTCCATCGAAAAATTTATGTGCGCTTCTCACAGTGGCCCGTCCGGTGAAGGAAAACATCGTTAAGAAACCAACAACCCCCGCATAGTGGTAGGACACTATCTAGTGTCCGCCTGGCCTGCTACCACCCTCAACTTATAAAATCTATCGCCAAAAACATCTAATGTGTTCCGGCAGCTATCCTTGAGAGCCAGTTCCCCAGTCTAGGCCTAGCGTGTTTACCATCTTCGACCGCATCATCACTTACCAACAGGTGAGATAGTGGTCAAACGCTAGCCTATAAGATATAAAAAAAAAAGGTGATGAACATCTGCCGCCGTAACCTTACGCGTTCTCCGACGCAAAATGTAGGGGTAATATACGTTTAACGTGTGCATCTGTGTGTCTGTCTGTAGCATCTTAGCACCTAACCGGATGAACCGATTTTGTTTTTATTATTGATAGTTTTTTTTTGTTTGATAGATGTCTTCATCGAGAGTTTTCTTAGCTTTGATTCATGAAAATATGTTCAATCGTTATAAAACTATGAGCTTTTTTCTAGTTAATTGCGCTATGAAATCAACTTTCATAGGTCTGATCAATTCGAAAATCTTCTTCTTCAACGATATTGTAAGAACATGGAAGCATTGACCTGATGCTGGGACATCTCCTAGACTCTACAGAATACTCAAATCCTCACCAACTTACAGCTCAGATTTTAAATGTCGTGTTTAGAGTCATTGGAATGCTTTTAATGAAAAGTTTATACATAGATCAGTCAGGGTGGTTTAAAATAGTCATAGTCATAGTCATAGTCATAGTCATTTATTTTCATAACACTTGTTACAGGTCTAAAGCTGCATTGTACAACAGTACAATGAGTTAGCAAAATATATAAGTATAATCGAATATTATCAAATATAAATCACAAATTATTAATTATTTTCAAAAAAAAAAAAAATCATTATATGTATACAACCCCTTCTCAATAAGCACTTTTTTAAATTTCTACTTGAAGGAGTTCATTGATGTGGCGGTCACGATATCGTCTGGCAGCCGGTTGTACACCGTAGGCGCCATCACATGCACTTGCTTCGACATCTTTGCTAGCCGGTGCGAAACCGCGCGTAGCCGGTGCGGGTACTTCATACTGTGGTTGTGGTTCTCACCAAACTTGGGGTATTCCTCTAGGTGTTCTCTGGCATAGAGAGCAGCTTGGAGCACCACCATCGATGGGAGGGTGAGAATATTCCATGACTGGAATATCGGTTTCGCGGGGGTATCTTGGGGCACTCGCAACATCGCTCGTACAGCTCTTTTTTGCATCCTGAAGACCCGCTCCCAGTCGGCGGCGCGTCCCCAGAGCTCGATGCCGTACTGAATGAGCGAGTGCACTGATGCGAAATAGCAACACCGAACCATTTCGGTGGGTAGGACTGCGGATATCCGCCAGAGAGCAAAACAGGCACGCCCCAACTTTTCGCAGAGTTTGTCGATGTGGTTCTCCCAAGTCAGGCCACTATCGAGCTGAAAACCTAAGAAAGTAGTTTGGTCTACCTGATCTATTGCTATATCGCCCACTGTCACGCAAAGTGTTTTATGTCGTCGGCCGGCCAAATCAAATACCATAAAGTGGGTCTTTTTGATATTCAAAATTAGTCCGTTTACATTAAACCATCGGTTTAGGTCGTGAGCTACGTCATTGAGCTTATGTTCTAGTTTGTCTCTTGTGGAGGCGGTTACGATCGCAGCGACATCGTCTGCATACATCAGTACATGGCCGTTCCGTACGTTTTCTGGCAAATCGTTCAATAGCAGAGAGAACATGATGTTAGAAAGGGATGAGCCCTGAGCGACACTAATGAACGTCCTAAGTGGTTTCGATTTCACGCTCCCGCCTACTCCCGTCACAGTCTGTGTCCGGCCGGTCATGAAATCGGTCAGTAGTTGCAAAGCGGATCCGTCTATACCATAGTGCTTCATTTTCACAGCGAGCACGCTGTGGTCGGCTACGTCGAAAGCCTTCGACAGGTCGCAGAAGATCACTGCTACCTGTTTCGAACCCTCTCGTGCCTCCAGAATACGCCTTACTATTTCCCGAGCTAAGCACGTCGTAGACCGTCCGCTCCGATAGGCGTACTGTCTTTCAGACAGAGATCCACATTCTGATAGATAGTTTGTCAGTCGGGAGCTGAGGCCGTGCTCGAATACTTTAGCTATGCCCGGTATGATCGAGACTGGCCTGTAGTTGTTAATATCCTCTTGCCTTCCCTTTCCCTTGTACAGTGGAGATACTTTCACGTTTTTTAACGTCGAAGGATAAGTACCGCACTTCAGGCACAAATTGTATAGGGAAGTCAAGGGACGCGTCAAGGGGGTAATTGCGACGTGAAGGAGAGATATGGAGATGTCATAAATATCACTCGATTTCTTATGCGCCACCCCGGCCGTCAGGATTCGGTGCACTTCCAGCTCAGTGAACGGTTGTAGTCTCAGCGCTCGGTCGACCGGCGGATGCGCCGCCGTCATGGCACGGCTCGCCGCAGTGACGTCAGCGGCGGGCGCACCGCACGTCGCCGCTGCGCTTACAAAATGCACGTTAACTGCGTCGACCGCGTCCATTTTGCTAAGAAACTCGGAGCCATCAGGTCGCTTCAGAAAATCGGTGTACTCTCGAGACTTCTTCATTTTACCAGTTTCTGCGTTAACAGTAATCCACATGGCTCTGAGCTTGTTGTTAGATTTTAATATTTCATTAGTGTAGTACTTTGCCTTAGCAAATTTTAATATATTATTATATTTATATTCGAAATCGTGAATTTTTAAGATTAATTCATTGTTGTAGGGGAATTTTATTTTGAGGGCTTTCATGTCCCTAAGCAAGTAACTTAAATTGATAATATCTTTAGTAATCCACGAATCAATGTTTTTAGATCTAAATATCCGTTTCTTAGGGAAACAGTCATTATATTTATTTCTCAGAACAGTAACTATAGCCAAAGCATAACTGTCAATCGATCCTGTGTGCTTAATTTTGATCCCCTCCCAGTCTACACTGCCTAAAGCTGCGACAAAATTGCATTTATTAGCAAAATAATATTATATATATAGTTGAATATTATTTTATACAATAGATCATATTATTATACTATATTGACTACAAATTGATTGTGATCGGCGGGGATCTACAGCATAGCTAAGCCTATAATAATATTTTCTCAGTAACTATGACCTAATCTGTGGTTTCACTGCAAATATTTTATTAATTTTGCGATGTGTGTATGTGCAATTCGTGATATCTTCTAGAGTTTTCATTTGAATTAAATACTGTAAAACACAATTTTAATCTTTAATATGTGGCCAAGCTAATTAACGTAATTATTTGGATAAGGATTAATACTAAACTACTACTTGAAAATAGCCTTGGAAGTTATGTAATATTTTTTAACAAAAATTTTAAGATTAAAATGGTTACTGTGAGTCAACCTTAAGAGATAGACATATGCTGTCGCGGACTTTTTTGTCGGTCTTATTAAGTTGTACAACTCTTGTATAGAAAATATTCTTCTATCTATTTTCAATTAAGCAGCTTTCGTAAGAAACGTGTTTTTTCGACCGTTTTTTTGCCGACTTAGGTTGCAAATTAGGTCTCCACGAATGTACCTTTGATTTAAACGGGATAATATATAGCCTATTTTCATTCCGAAAGTCCATTCTACGTATTAGTGAAAGAATTTTTTAAATCTGTTCAGTAGTTTTTGAGCCAAATCATTACAAACATACAAAAATACAAATGTTCTCTCATTATAATATTACTAACTTAATATACTATTATTACTAATACTAATATAATATTATTAACTCATTATAATATTAGTATATTATATATATTATAATTAGTATATATATATATATATATATATATATATATGTATGCATTGTTTAACTAATGATCATCACAAATAATTAAAAAAAAACAGCCAAGTGCGAGTTGGACTCGCGCACCGAGGCTTACGTACAAAGTTAAATTAGGTTTGGTCCTTTGGACAAACTTAACTTTGCAGTTCGATCCAAAGAAAATATATTGCACCAACCGCAAATAATAAGTTTGTAATAGTAAATTCACTTTTTTTTGTCTTTAAACTATATATTTACGGTTTTCAGATTTATTCCTATATAAGTGCTTCAAGACCTTGCCTCCTGCCAAATTTCATAATTCTAGTCTAGGTCAACGGGACGGTAAGTACCCTATAGGTTTTGATTCCCTTGTGAAATCGCAGAATGTGCGAAAATATGCGACAAACGGTCACAATCTTTTGATCGCGTTGACTTACAGGTTTGATTTTTTCACAGCCAAAAGAAACTGTAAACCCGAGTATTAGATATAAGTTTCAATTTGATATCTCTACGGTTTCCTGAGAAAAAGGGGTCTTGACAGACGGACCGATAGACAGACAGACGAACAACAAAGTGATCCTATAAGGGTTCCTTTTTTCCTTTAAAACTTTCTTTCAAAGTACGGAACCCAAAAAACTAATCGTTTTTATGTGTTCTGTTTGTCACGTTATCCTGTGAAAATAAAAATATAAAAATATCTAAAGGGTCAATAATTGACCGGCACAAAAAATTACTAATTTATAGTGCAATTTCAAGATACTCACACCAAATGTTAATCAAGTTAATAAAAAATATATACGGTCGAATTGAGAAACTTCCTCCTTTTTTGAAGTCGGTTAAAAAAGGGATATGTAGAATATCTCCACTCTACAAATTGAGTTATATGCTAATATATTACAGTAATGAACTACAATATAGAGTAGGTACAGGCCAAGTTTGCGCCTTGCCGATAGTTGGTCCATATTGATTCATGCATGCATATTACAGTCCCTCAAAGGGGTCTCTGCTTGCGAGATTTCTAGATAAGTCAAGAGGATATGTGTTGCTTGTATCCAGTGTTAATTTAAATTTTTGGTTGAAGTTCAACTTAACATTAGTTTGTAACTGTCTAAACTTTGATAATAGTCGTCATCGCTCCCCATCAAACTTTAGAGATATTAATTCGTTCATCTGTGTCTTACTTACCCTACACGACGTTTCAAACAAGTTTTGTTTGATTATTTTTTTATTTATCATAGAGATCATCATATAGAGTTTGACCACTATCTTGCCTGACGGTAAGCGATAATGAAAGATGGTCAAAAAATCAAAGATGGTAAACACGCTAGGCCTAGAATACTCCGACTCTCAAGGGCTGTGTGCTGCCGGAACACCGTAAGGTTATAGCGGCAGATTTTCTCCTTGATGGTGGTTAGCTAGTTTTTAGTAGCAAGTCAAGCGAAATATCGATATAATGTGCGCCTGCTATGATTATGATTAGAATAAGATTTTTTAGAGTCCTCTACCAAAACGAATACTTCAATAAAGACTTCTGGTTGGAGTGCCAATTTGGTTGAAGACTAAGTACTGCCAATTCTATCACACACTACAATATTTATTATAATAAGTGTTTATTTTTTATCACAAAGGTATACGTAAAATCAGTAAAAAAATAATCTTAAAGTAGTACTATAAGTATTACTTTGTAAAACCTGTACAACCTGTTTAGTATCATTATTATTTAGTATCATGATTCCGTATACTACAACTCTATTCTATTCAAATAAATATACAGCTAGATTCTACATAATACATTTTTAAGTGACGGAAAATAGCGTTAGCACTTGTTAGCATATTTTATTATTACTGTACTAAGCTGGGCTAAACCGCTAAAGATAGCTATTGTTAATACTGGATAAGCAAAGAGCCAGGGGTGCAAAAGGGGTCACCACAGTCGGACGACCATCATTTTTCATCTCATTAACTTCGAGCCTGGACGTGTCCTGAATGGCTATCGAGGCTCATTAGCCGCAACATGGCATTCTATCCACCCACCTGTAATCTGCTTCTATTTGAGGACGCAGTTATTTTAACTTAACAGTTTTTGAGGCGAAAATGTTTAATAGCCCTGTTAACACGTGTTAGGTACTCACTGGAGTATTTTCGCGTTAAATAATAAAATGGTTCTTGTAGAATATTAATAGTCATTCAAAGCGAGACTAATTTTACTTTAACAGTTTTTCTTTGATTAGAATTTTCTGCTTGAAAGCGAGTAAAACAAATTAAAAAAAAATTTTACGCGTCTATTACACAAACGGATTCATCATTAGCTATCAAATTCTAATACTAAGCTCAAGTTCTATACTAATTAAATTAAAAAAATTATAACTAAGCAATAAACTAGGATTCAAATATCGTGGGACAAACATTACTTAGATGCATACATCCACACACTAACAAACATCCAAGCCTCGAAGCAAACACTAATTTTCGTCAGTTTCTCACAAACGCCTGGCCCAGCAGTGATTATCCGAAATGACGTTATGTCAATTACAAATCTTCTATGGATGATACAAACTGTTACAGAATCACAAACATGAAAATGTTCCGAAAAATATAGTACCGTATATTCAGAAACAGTGAAATTTTTCCGCAGCCTTGTATTTACTTTCCATCCTGCATTTCGCTAGGTGAACCACCACAAACGCTTTCAATACTGAATATTAAATTTCATTACTCGTTCAAATGTCCTAACTATAATAGTTCGTATCGCATGACCGAATATCACAATAAAGCGGCCCTTTGAAACCAAATAACGCATGTAAAACTATTCCAAACTCCTATTGGAAAACTCGTCGAGTAGCGACAACAGACCTACTGCATACCTACTACAGAGAAAGAGCTTACAACTACTAGTTATTTTAAAGTTATTAATTTCAATTTTTTTTATCTAAACCAACTTCCAAAAAGGAGGAGATCTTTAATTAGTTTTTACGTTGTTTTTAGGGTTGTTACGTGATTACTCCGCCAATTTTTGAACCGATTTGAATGATTCTTTTTTTCATGGGTCCAGGGCCACCTTGGAGACACCTACAATTCATGAAGATCTGATGACTATCTTCAGAGATATGGCTATAAACATCTTCAATATGCTACTGAAACTAACTCGCGCAATATGTTTTTACGAGTTACTACTACTCAATTATAAATTCTCAAAGTATAGTAAACTAACAGCCCGCCCCGGCTTCGCACGGGTACAACATATATGCCTACAAAATTTGCATCAGTTTGTTGCATCGAATATACAATATGAACATATTTAACAATCATCGTCAAATTTCATCCAATTTACACAAAACCTTAACGAAATATGCACCTAAGCCTTCCTCATAAACACTCTGGCTATTGGTAAAAACCGCATGATAATCCGTTCAGTAGCTATTGAGATTATTGCGAACAGATAGACAGACGCAGTGATGGACTTTGTTTTATAATTCTTACGTAGTGATATTGGACGGCCCTTTGGCGTAAAGGATAGTTACCCTGATTCTGACCCGACGGTCGTTGGTTCTAATCCTAGCTATATACCTACCAATGAAAGTTTTATGTGTATTCATGAATCATGAGTTTTCGTACAGTGGTAGTGGGATCATTAAATCTACCAAAAAGTAGCTTACCACCAAAGAGAACATCTGCCGCCGTAACCTTACGGCGTTCCCCGACGCAAAATGTAGGGGTAATATACGTTTAACGTGTGTATCTGTGTGTCTGTCTGTAGCATCTTAGCACCTAACCGGATGAACCGATTTTGTTTTTATTATTGATAGTTATTTTTGTTTGTTTGATATTCGTTCAATCGTTATAAAACTATGAGCTTTTTATCTAGTTAATTGCGCTATGAAATCAACTTTCATAGGTCTGATCAATTCGAAAATCTTCTTCTTCAACGATATCGTAAGAACATAGAAGCATTGACCTGATGCTGGGACATCTCCTGGACTCTACAGAATACTCAAATCCTCACCAACTTACAGCTCTAATTTTAAATGTCGTGTTTAGAGTCATTGAAATGCTTTTAATGAAAAGATTATACATACATCAGTCGGGGTGGCTTAAAATATTACGTTATATATATAGATCATTATTATTTTATATATTGACTTCAAATTGATTGTGTTAGGTGGGGATCTACAGAAAAGCTAAGGTTTTAATAATATTTTTGTAGTAACTATGACCTATTCTGTGGTTTCACTGCAAATATTTTATTAATTTTACGATGCGTGTATGTGAAATCCGTGATATCTTCTAGAGTTTTCATTTGAATTATATACTGTGAAGGACAATTTTAATTTATAATATGTGGCCAAGCTAATTATTTGGATAACGATTAATACTATATACTTGAAAATAGCCCTGGAAGTTATGTAATATTTTTTAACAAAAATTTTAAGATTAAAATGGTTACTGTGAGTCAAACTTAAGAGATAGACATATGCTGTCGCGGACTTTTTTGTAGGTCTTATTAAGTTGTACAACTCTTGCATAGAAAATATTCTTCTATCTATTTTCAATTAAGCAGCGTTCGTAAGAAACGTGTTTTTTCGACCGTTTTTTTGCCGACTTAGGTTACAAATTAGGTCTCCACGAATGTACCTTTGATTTAAACGGGATAATATATAGCCTATTTTCATTCCGAAAGTCCATTCAATGTATTAGTGAAAGAATTTTTTAAATCGGTTCAGTAGTTTTTGAGCCAAATCATTACAAACATACAAAAATACAAACATACAAATGTTCTCTCTTTATAATATTAGTATAGATATAGATAAGAGACTTTGCACACAATGTGTTTCAGTAGAGCGACGAACAAAATTTTAGGAATCCAGAAGTTTATGAGCCTAATAACGGTTGTAGACTGACTGCATCAGTTACGACCAACCAGGCAACCTTCTTGCTAGGCATATCACAAAAATGCCCTAACAAAATAAATGAAAAGCCATGGCACAGTAGTACGTTACGGGAGACTACTCGTTTTTTTACATAATATATTGGCTAGTCATTATGAAGTCTTACTTGGGTACTTGTAAATGGATACATCCATTCTACGAGATTTAATTGATAACAAATAGCTCTGATGTGTGTGTTTTTATTACTGTTATTATTTGTACAGCGCGCGCGCGCGCCAAACCGCTTCGGCGTTAGCGGTTTTTGACGCGCAGATGACTCGGCGTAGAGGGGTTAATACCAACAGGCCCGCAGGTACTAACACAGACCTACTGAGTAAACACAGGTTTAGTGCACCCTAGTTCCGATAGGCACAATATACTGTTTTTTTTTACCTTCAATCTCGAATGTGTGTTTCTTGCAACGGTTAATGTACTGCGTTGTCACTTCTCGTGTTGAAATGCACTCCCTCGTGTTTATACCTGCACTTACCTAAACAACGGTCAAAGCAAAACGTTAACAGTTTCAATTTGTGGTTAGAACCGGGTAATGGTGACCGCAAACACGGCCAGAGTCAAAGTGCATTAACGATTGTGCTCGTTCGTTCTACAATGGCCGAGTTCTCGTCTCGCAATTTTGGCATTCACCTGCACTAGAACAATTAAAGAGAAGCTATTGTCTTTCCTAATTTCAGTACTGTGTTGTATGGTGCGGACTTTCTAAATTGTCTCTCAATTGACATAACTTAACTGTGCCAAGTAACTTCACAAGTTATGTAATTAATATAATCAATACTAATATTATAAAGAGAGAACATTTGTATTTTTGTATGTTTGTAATGATTTGGCTCAAAAACTACTGGACCGATTTAAAAAATTCTTTCACTAATATATAGAATGGACTTTCGAAATGAAAATAGGCTATATATTATCCCGTTTTAATCAAAGGTACATTCGTGGAGACGTAATTTGCAACATAAGTCGACAAAAAAACGGTAGAAAAAACACGTTTCTTACGAACGCTGCTCAATTGAAAACAGATGGAAGAATATTTTCTATCGAAGAGTTGTACAACTTAATAAGACCTACAAAAAAGTCCCCGACAGCAAATGTCTATCTCTTAAGGTTAACTCACAGTAACCATTTTAATCTTTAATTTTTTGTTAAAAAATATTACATAACTTCCAGGGCTATTTTCTATACTTGACTTTACTTATTATTAATCCTTATCCAAATAATTACGTTAATTAGCTTGGCCACATATCATAGATTAAAATTGTCCTTCACAGTATATAATTCAAATGAAAACTCTAGAAGATATCACGGATTTCACATACACGCATCGCAAAATTAATAAAATATTTGCAGTGAAAACACAGAATAGGTCATAGTTACTACGAAAATATTATTATAAGCTTAGCTTTTCTGAAGATCCCCACCGATCACAATCAATTTGAAGTCAATATAATAATATGATCTATTGTATAAAATAATAATGATCTATATATAATATTTTAAACCACCCCGACTGATCTTTGTATAATCTTTTAAAAGCATTCCAATGACTCTAAACACGACATTTAAAATCTGAGCTGTAAGTTGGTGAAGATTTGAGTATTCTGTAGAGTCCAGGAGATGTCCCATCATCAGGTCAATGCTTCCATGTTCTTACAATATCGTTGAAGAAGTAGATTTTCGAATTGATCCGACCTATGAAAGTTGATTAAAGCTCATAGTTTTATAACGATTGAACGAATTTTCATGAATCAAAGCTAAGAACACTCTCGATGAAGACATCAATGAAAAAAAATCTATCAATAATAAAATCAAAATCGGTTCATCCGGTTGGGTGCTAAGATGCTACGGACGGACACACAGATACACACGTTAAACGTATAATACCACTACTTTTTGCATCGAGAAACGCCGTAAGGTTACGGCGACAGATGTTCTCCTTGGTGGTAAGCTACTTTTCAACCGACTTCCAAAAAGAAGGAAGTTCTCAATTCGTCGGTATGTTTTTTTTTCTTTCTTTTTTTGTGTGTGTATGTTACGCGATTACTCCATCAATTGTGAACCGATTCGAATAATTATTTTTGTAATCGGTAGGGTATGTTTCCGAAGTGGTCCCATTGTAATTTCATTGAGATGTAATAAGTATCTTATGAGATATGACGATAAAAGTCTCAAACTTGCTACTAAAATTGATCTTAATTATTGGTAGATTTAATGATCCCACGAAAACCCATGACTCATGAATGCTCATAAAACTTTCATTGGTAGGTATATAGCTAGGATTAGAACCAACGACCCTCGGGGTCAGAATCAGGGGGCTGATCACGAAAATCATTGAATGAACAAAATGAACGATATGTCGGGGACGCAGCTATGTAGGATGTATAGCTCCGTCCCCGTCATTTAGTTAATTTCGTTCATTTAATGGTTTTCGTGATACGGGGGCAGGGTAACTATCCTTTACGCCAAACGGCCGTCCAATATCACTACGTAAGTATTATAAAACAATGTCCATCACTGCGTCTGTCTGTCTGTTCGCAATAATCTCAATAGCTTCTGAACGGATTATGATGCGGTTTTCACCAATAGCAAGAGTGTTTACGAGGAAGGTTTAGGTCTTAGGTGCATAATTCGTTAAGCTTTGTGTAAATTGGTTGAAATATGACGATGATTGTTAAATATGTTAATATTTTATATTCGATGCAACAAACTGATGCAAATTTTGTAGGCATATATGTTCTACCCGTGCGAAGCCGGGGCGGGCTGCTAGTATTATGATATATTTGTATGGCTATTATTAAATATATGTTATATTATATATACGATAATTATGGACAATATATTATGAACTACTTAGTCACCGAAGATACATAAGTTTACCATATTTGAGTCAAATGGGACATCAGAAAGTGGGTCCAATTTAGCTTCCAAGATTCCACCCGAACATACAGACATACATACATATAAATGCTTATAAAAAGGAAATTGAATGAACACAACAATCCTCTGTCTATTGGTACACTGACACATTTTCTGCGATATATTATACTTTATTTATATGAATAATAATTATTGTTATGATCAATTTAATTATTTATATGACTCGTATGAGTTCAATTTTTAATCTGCCTACATAAAAGATAAATGTTTAGAGAGTATTGAAACACCACAGAAAAAATATTATTGAAACCACTGTGAATTTGGTCGTATAAAACATTACAACGTTCTTATTGAGTCAGAGGTTAAAAACTGAAATGCTCAACACCCACAGTCCTTCACATTTTTTTCATTTTCTTACACCTTCATCAAAATCAGCTAGCTGTCTTAAAACGGTAAAGGCTCGCGTCTCATGAGAGTTCCCGGGCATTTCCGCTTGAATAATTTTTTGAATCGGTTTACACGGCACTTGAATATGTTCCAGGATATTATTGGCATAAAAAAGTCTTATTTAGACGATTTAATATTGTAAAGGAAGAGATGCCTTGATACGTGAGTGAAAACAATGAATAAACTCAGTGTTCTTTTAGATTAAAAAGTTAATTTTAACCGACTTCAAAAAAAGGAGGAGGAGGATTTCTCAATTCGACCGTATATTTTTTTTTAATTTTTTTTTTTATGTTTGTTCGCGGATAACTTCGTCGTTTATGAACCGATTTCGATTATTCTTTTTTTGTTCGAAAGGAGATATCCCAAGTGTGGTACCATGGTAATTTTATCGAGGTATGATAAGTATCTCCAGAGATATTGAGATAAACATCTCAAAATTGGTACTGAAAATGAATAGCGCGGCATTGAAGTCGGTTGTTTTGTAGTTTTTAAACGATATTATACTAGTGTTTATTGGTTTAGAATTTTATGGTTGTGCGTCACCGCACATGATCCACAAAATTTATTTTAAATTTAATATTATTAAAAAAAGAATTACAATAATATAATATAATTATTCATAAAATTATTTTACTATTAAATAATAGTTTGTAATATAATATTTCTATGTATTGTTAGTTTCGGTTTGTGTATTTCAAAATTCTTATTTTATAAAATTTAGTCAGCAATATAGTTTTGTAGTGCAAACAGTGTTTTTATTTTCCCCTTGATAACAAGCTCATCATCTAGCAGGCTCAATATATTTTACGGTGACTTCTCAATAAGGTACTTACATAACAACCTAATACTGCGTGTACTATTTTCAATTTTGTTATGGCGGAAAAATTGCGAGAGCGACATTTTTTAACAAATTATCAGGGTGCTTAGAAATAATAAAGGTATCGAAAATTTCCCTGTTATTTATCCATGATATAGAAAAGTCGTAACCGAGTACTTACACTTATTTCAAGTCAAGTTAAAATTTCAACGTAGGTAATTTTTTTTAAACCGCCTTTATAATGTATTTCATGAACAAGTATATATGCTTTCAATAAAAAATGCAACTCCTATTCGTAAAACATTTATTAATTTCACTTACAAGACATGTAGTCGTATGTATTCAGATGAATTTTTTGGTTGAAATACCTTAAATACCGGTCCTCCTTTCCCCCACAGATAATATTCATGGTTACCCTGCGAGAAACAACATGTTATGAACAGCCAATTGTTACTATGCAGGGTAGAGGCAAGGAGGACAATCTATAATCGTAAAAAAAATTTACTGTACCCAGAGGGTATTCTAATGTCAAACAGCTGGTATCAAGAAAAAATCTACCACTACTAAGTAAAATATCAGTTATTTAGTAGGTAGTAGTGTGTTTACTGTCACAGAATAGTGAATAGTACAAGTATTAACGGACTCTTAGCAAAACCTCGGACAAACAGACAGACAGACAGACAGACAGACAGACAGACAGACGGACATGACGAAACTATAAGAGGAAATAAATTGGGAGACGCGTTGAGGCAAGGTTTTACAAATAAGTTGAAAAAACTACAGTAATATTTTAACTTTCAATATAAAAACGGAGCCACAAGTTTAGTGCTTCTTAAAATTCACTAATGTAATTCCAATGCTAAAATTTTACAGGGACTGCAAGCATAAACAAAAACAGACAGTCAATCTCAATAACAGGTTTTGGCAGTACCGTATAGAGCTTAGTATATAAAATATAGGCTTGGATTTATAAAAATGTATACTAGAGGCAACAGTGTAGCGTATAATATGTCAAATTCTATTTATTAAACACAGTCACCAACTGTAGCCTTAATGAAAATATCAACAATTTTAATAGAATATGTACACTCATAACTTTTGTTTACTTTGCTAACTTTTTCATAGAGAATATGACCAAAATATGAATACCAACAAAAACCGCCCTAACAATGAAAAGAACACAAAAACACAAACCTGCTTAATACCGGGGGTCTTCAAATCGAGAGTGAGTATCGAGTATAAATCGGTAGGTAGGTGCCTAGAAGACTAGGCAAGCGGCCTACATCGTCGATTGCATGATTTTTGAGGGCCCGGTTGTGTAAATGGGAGAATGGTCGGCTTTGATACCAGAGGTACCTAGTTTGATCCTCACCATGCACCAATGTATTTTTCTATAGAAAAAATTATGAGCGCTTTTCACAGTGTCCCTCCAGTGAAAGAAAAACATCGTAAAGAAACAAACAACCCCCGGATGGTGGTAGGACACTATCTAATGTCCGCCTGGCCAGCTACCACCCTCAAGTTAGAAATCTGACGCCAAATATCTAATGTGTTCCGGTAGCTATCATTGAGAGCCAATTCCCATTCTAGGCCTAGCGTGCTTACCATCTTCGACCGCATCGTCACCACCGCATCGTTACCAACAGGTGAGATAGTGATCAAACGCTAGCCTATAAGATATTTAAAAAAAAATACTGGCCAGTCTTAAATTACCATTTTAATCACTTCTGAACTTATATGTATACTACAGTGTTATTAGTAAAATTGAAGTGACTAAGAAAGTAAAAAAATAAATAGAAAAGACTCAATTTACGCATATCAGGTGACTTGTGAGCTAAGAGGATTTAAAAGTGGTGCTCACCGAACCAAAAAAGGCCTTCGTAGCCCCAACACGAGATGGCGGGATGATCTCTTTTTGCAGGGATTGGATGAACAAAGCTTTAAAGTTTTTTTTTGTCCAATGCAACTGAGAGAGAAATGAAGGGTAGAAAGCCTTTTACCCCACAGTGCAGTTGGCGATAATGGCTGAATGTTATGAATATGTAATAGGTAGGTATCTGTAATTATTAGATAACAGCTTCACGAATAAAATTGCCTTCCAACTGTACCACCCAATAAATAAAATAAAAACTATTTGAGCGATATTTGTGCTTTGTAAAAACATTGAATGTCGCCTCTGTGAGCATGTAATATTAGTCAATGGTATGGAATTACGATGTATATCACTCGCAATAGATATGAGTTTTGATTGGGTCGGAGGATAAATATTGGCTTTTGAAGTCTGCACCTCGCATCGAGTTCATGATGCAACTGATAATTCTGCTTACTTTGAACATGATTTAGTAATGTACCTACTCGTTCTATATGATTTGGTAGTGCCTCTACTCACATATATTGAGAAAGTTACGTATATACGTTATCAATACCGTACATTTGTTTTTATGATAAGTAAATTAAGTGGATTATTATCCCGCCGCGTGCAAAATCTGTTATACATATAAATGTAGACGAAAGTCCCCCCCCCCCCCCTCTAAAAGCTAAAAGATAACTTTATTGGTTTAGCAGTAATAGTCGTTGAACTTGAGTGTTGGATAATTTTGTACCAAATACAAAATCCTTAGAATAAATCCTTTAAAGTGACAAAGACGGAGTACCTAGTTGCTTGTTTATAACGGGTAAAGACTTGCATTGAATAACAGGCTACTACGGAACCCTACACTGCGTGTGGCCCGACACGCACTTGGCCGGTTATTAAATGAAGTATCTTTCAGTGTCTAACTTTTTCTAACTTGCTTCACTTGAACTTGCTTACAGATACCACAGAATAGCAAAAGTTTTATCCTGTTCTGTGACAAAGACAATTTCATTGGGATTCAATCTAAATTTTCCCGATTCCAGGTTTTCATTACCTATATATATAAAAGAACTCAAATGTCTGTACACGACATCACTAGACTGATATTCTTTACACGACATCACTAGACTGATATTCTTTACACGACTCGAACTAAACTATGTTATCTACTCGTCTGCAAACTTTTAACAACTGAAGATAGCAATATTTTAGTGGTGGAGTATGTAACCTAAATATATTTAGTATCATCCAACTGTGGTCCTTTAATCACTCTCCAAAGTTCTGCTTGATATATTTATGATGCCGACTGTGCCAATCGTAAAAAAATTCTCAGTATATAAAAGGCAGTGAGTGAAAAGAGTAATTTTCTCCTCCATAAAAACAGTTAGGCGGTTATTTATGGTGATACCGCAATCTATACAAGGGATTCAGCCCGGGGCAGCGAATTAACGATTATCCCGGGTTTTTCCTACAAAGAAATATTACTTTGACAAGTAAATTCTGTGTAGGTATCTCTTTTTATGTTCATCGGAATTATTAAGGAGGCATTAAAAGGAGTTAGCTTTTTATTAAACGGGCAAGATCCGCTCGATGGTGAGCACGGATCCTCGGGTCTCGATGTTTTTAATCCAGTAAGGCTTAACAGAACCGCAATATTTTACCCATTTCACTTTCTTCTTTTATGAAGATTGCTTATTAAACTTGATGTGTATCGAAGACGTTATATATTATGTTAAAATAATAAAATACAAAATACAAATACACTCTTGCGCAAAGAATATAATAAAAATATATGTAAATAAAATGATGCGTTTGTGAAGCAAAAGTTAGCTTGATAAAGAACATGTCGACACATTACAGTTACCTAGTGATAATCCATCTAAGAAAATCCCTGAACAATCTATGTGTTTCGCAGCAAATAAACTTCGATCATTGGAAAAGCTTCTCATTACTAAAACTGAAGTCAACCCTGTTTATCGCGTATATAACATCGGTCGTGAGATCAGAGTCATCGCTAGTAGTGCGGAGAAAATTACTAGCAATGACTTTCCGTTCGTTTTAAAGAACAAAATGCAGCTATAGGTACAGCTATCCTAATGTATATCTCCCGTTTTTATACACTTGCAATAACTGATAACGTTACTTACTCACTTTGTAGAGACCAGAAAGAACAAACAAGCCATCCAACTTGCGCATCGCAACCTCGAGCCAAAAATATAAAATACACAATGTATAATTGTTAGGTGCTAGGTGTATTTTTTGTAAATGCGAAAATCCCGCCGAGCCGGAACATACGTAAAGTGTTAACAATCTGTATGCTAATCACATAGCAGATAGATAGGAGCTTCAACCACAGAAACTGTATTGCATTTAATATAGTTTTGTTTCGAACGTTCGAACTGTATTTTTTAATCGATGGCCATCACAGTGATGTCTGTTTTAGTTGAGGTTTTATTTGAAACCATTTGAATTGGAATTGCAATAGTCGATTTATTTTTGATCGATTTTGTAGAAGAACCACGTGCAAATGAGATTTATGTAAATTATTTCAATGTCAGAAATCTCTCCAAAAAGTAAATACTTATGCGACTAATTAAAATATAAGTGTAGCAAGGCAGGCCAATATTATGTAACTGCAACTCAGATGGTTTGTATAGATCTGCTAAACAACAACGACAGCGCAAAAAAAATTTTGGAATTTTTTACTGGAAACAAAGAGTCGTAGATCGGGCTCAGAGACATGACATGGGAGAGGCCTACGTCCAGCAGTGGACTGATACCAGATGATTATGATGATGATGATGAAAATATTTTTTATACATTCATACAATCACGCCTTTTGCCCGTTGGGGTAGGCAGATACTACTCCTTTCCACATGCTACGATCTTGACATACCTCTTTCGCTTCTTCCACTTTCATGAGCGCCTTCACACATGCTCGCCGGTTATAGGTACTTTTGACTTAAACTTTAATTTTAAGAAAAAAAAAACCCTGAACACAAAATAATAAAAATTGTATTAAATATTGAGGAATATATTATTTATTTTTTTTTTATTATTTTTATTATATATTATTATTAATTTTTATCACAACTCCATTATTCAATATTAATAATATATTATTAATATTGAATAATGGAGTTGTGATAAAAAATGTAATTCGCCATTTTGTGGTGGCGGCCAACTTGGATTTGAAATTTGTCTTATTTTGTATTCCCTTTCATTTGATACCTATATTGAGGGAGTTGTGGAAAATTATGTAATCCCCGATCGATTTTCATTAAACATAGCATAGAACACTCCCGACTTATCCACCTTTTAAACAATAAACAAAAAACAAAATCTAAATCGGTTCATCCGATCGGGAGCTACGATGCCTCAGACAGACATATGCAACTTATAACACCCCGTCGTTTTCGCGTCAGGGGTTAATAATATAAAGAGTGAAACATCAATTTGCAATTTTATTATTTTTAGAGAATGTTTATAACACAGACTGTAGAGATTATCTTTTGGGGGTTCCGCACCCAAAGGGTGCCTTAACCGTGATAGGTACATACTTGACATTTTTACGAACTATGTATTACTATGGCGGATTTAGCAACAAATACTAAAAAACAAATAAAAACTGGCCAAGTGCAAGTCGGACTCGCACTAGTAGGGTTCCGTACCACACTACAGTTTTTATAACATCGAGCAAAAAATACCACTATCATTTTTCGCCAGCAAAAAATAATAATTAATTAACATTTTATTTCTTATAACAAAGGAGTTAGGGATCGACATTTCAATATAACGCCATCTATGGGACGTTAACCTAACTAAGCGTTCATAGATGGCGTGAAATGCCGAAAAAAACACGTTTCTTGTATGGGGAGCCTCTATAATTTTTGACTTTATTCTGTTTTTAGTATTTGTTGTAATAGCGGCAACAGAAATACATCATCTGTGAAAATTTCAACTGTCTAATTAAGGTTTATCACGGTTTATGAGATACAGCCTAGTGACAGACGGACAGACAGACAGACAGACGGACAGCGAAGTCTTAGTAATAGGGTCTCGTTTTACCCTTTGGGTATGGAACCCTAAAAAGGGGAATCCCATACAAGAAACGTGTTTTTTTCAGGCGTTTTATGCTCGATCTTAGAAACCGTAATAGACAGAAATTTGAAATTTGCTCATATTGTGTATAACAATGGTTGCTATAACATCAAATAATAAAAACTAAATTAAAGGGGGTTCGGTTCGGCTCGCACTTGGCCAGTTTATTTCCTATTTGATGTCTATAGTAACAACAAAATATTTTTCAAAATCGGAAATAGAAATTAATATCTTAAACTTAGATAAAATATTGTCTACTGCCTTACATGCATCTACGAGCTAAACACAAGGTGTCACACGCGCAAGATAGTGTTAAGATTTTCTCAACGGTGGCTTTTCCATTCGCAAATTGTTGGCAACGGTTCCTACGCTCTTTTGTTTATCTCTGTCGCTTATATAATAATCGTCTTTTTACTATTTTTAATTTTATATAACTTGCCGCGTTAAGTTGTATCTTCTATACATACATAATTCTATACTTCTATCTAATACTATAAGAATCTTTGTCCTGACATACTGACTGACTGACTGACTGACTGACTGACAGACAACGCACAGCCTAACATTTGTCTTAGTACGTAAGAGTGTACTAGGAAAGGATTTTCTAAAATTCACCCTTTAAGGGGATGAAACGGGGGTTCAAAGTTTGTATGGAAAAACAAGATTAGATAGTTATTTTTTTCGAAACTTCATACAAGTACTCCAATAAAAAAATTATTAAATACGTGTTTCAGGTTTTTTTTAATTCCACCCCTAAGAGGGTGAAATGGGGTAACAAAAAGTGAAAATCAATATTGTTTCGGATTGCGCTGAAATTTGGCATGCAGATAGTTATTACAACATTAGTTACCTCTGAGAAAGGATTTTTCAAAATTCACCCCTGAAAGGGATGAAACGGCGGTTCAAAGTATGTATGGAGAAACAAGATTACATAGTTTATATTCGAAACTTAACACAAGTACTTAAGTAAGGAAATACGTGTTTCAGGCTCTTTCGAAATTCCACCCCTAAAAGGGTGAAGTGGGGTAACAAAGTCTGAAATCAATATTGTTTCGGATTGCGCTGAAATTTGGCATGCAGATAGTTATTTTGACTTAGGTATCCGCTAACGAATTTTTCAAAATTCACTCTTCAATGGAATGAAGCGGGGGTTCAAAGTTTGGATAGTCATTTTATTCGACATTTCACACAAATACTTCTGTAAATAAATAAATACGAATTTCAGACTTTATCAAAATGCCACCCTCAGAGGATAAACTGGGGTAACAAAGTCTAAAAATCAATATTGTTTTGGATTGCGTTGAAATTTAGAATGCAGTTAGTTATTATGATGTACTCGTAGGTATCCGCTCAGAAAGGATTTTCTAAAAATTCCTCCCGGATACGGAACGGGGATTCAAAGTTTGTATGGCGAAACAAGATAACATAAAGTACGTGTTGTAGGATTTTTCGAAATGGGGTAGGTAACAAAGTCTGAAAATTTGGGTTTTTCGGGTTTTATAAATATGAATCCTGAATTGCCTTAGTCACGGGATAACATGAAAACGGGTGAACTGATTTGGCTAATTTTTTACAAAAGAAAAGTTTTAAGTAAATAAAAAAAAATTGACGCGGGAGAAGCCGCGGGGCACTTATAGTATATATATATTATTAGCATCGGAAGTAGAATTTTATTAAAAGAAACAATAATTTAAATACAAATGTACGATTCCTGGGTATTGCTGTTGGTAGGGATCGGCCGTGGCTCAAACCAACACCAAAGATATATGGCCACTTTGTTCGTGCATGATTTTTTGGGTCAGTCAATTTGGAAGACTAGTTCAGACAGTTGCTCCGATAGTAGTAATAATAAATAGTAACAAATAGTAGATAATATACAGAATGTAATAGAAGTCGATGTCTAGCGGGCACGCATGCCAGTCATACCAGTTCCGGGAAAAATAAGAAAATTACTAACTCAATATTTAACAAAACTTAACAATTTTGATAGCTTTTGATTGCTTGATATTTTGTGACTACAATCATCAGCACATTTTCGTCCACATTACCACGTTAGCGAAAGAGTAACAATAAAATTATGAAATTTGAGGTCAATTAAGATACCTAAAGATATAAGAACGAAAAAAAAACAGTTTATGCCGCTCACGGAATATCACGATAACTTGAAAATAAAATAACATGAATCATCACAGCCCGTAATCAATATCAACCTTGACACGTCAATGTCAATATATCTCACCCTTCTAAGTAAAAGGGGTGAGATGACGTAATTTGTAAGGGGTTATTAACGTAATATAGGTAGCGTTAGGTACACAGTAATTTAATAACAGACTACATTCGCCTACAGGCTCCTCGATATGCCCCTCTTTGAACTTCAAAATTGGTAGATTGAGCAATAAACCGTGTTGCTATGTTCATACTGTGGGTAGATGGCAATTCAATAGCCACAGAATGTATATATAACAGTATAAAACGCTGTAGAGAACTTATAGGCATATAATTGGGATCTTGCTGAATTTTGAATATGACGCGTAGGTACCTCATACATATTATATTATTTTATTGAAACAGAACTTTTACATTTGTCATTACGTAGCGTAATTAAAACCTAAGAAGTGGTTATATTTATTACTGTTGCATCTGTTATTAATATTGAAGGTAAGAAAAAATAACCGATCACCGACAAGATAATTAATGGGGCTTTATACAGTCAAGTTATATCGGACCTTGCCAGTAGCTAAAAAACTATTAAAAAAAAACAATAGGATTTTAAATATCTTATAGGCTAGCGTTTGACCATTATCTCGTCTGGTGGTAAGCGATTATGTGGTTGAAGATGGTGAACATGCTAGGCCTAAAATTCTCAGACTCTGCTGCCGGAACACCGTAAGGTTTTGGCTGCAGATGTTTAGGTTGTTCCTTTTTGGTAGCAAGCCAGACGGAATATCGATATAATCCGCTCCTACCACCTGTGGACGAACAACTGTGCTAAGTTTTGACCGGCAACCTCTCGCTTAGAAGTCAAGCCATCTATCCTTTACGCTAACAGGGCTCTCAAATTTAAATTTATTATTAATTTTAAAATTAAATTCCATACCCAACAAAACTCGAATGTATTTTCAAACAATACTATGACCAGCTATAAAGAAAATAGAAAATGATAAAATATAATGCAAAAAAACAGAATAACCTATCAATATGAATTTCGAGCCAAACCCACAACATTTCCCCATTTTGACTTATTGAACAAAATATCCTCCCCAAGCTATCAACGTGACTAGCAAAACACCTTAACAAGATAGCTTGCGACACTCCCGATAAAATCGCAAACAAACCTTTCTCGAGACGACACAGAATAAACAACAGCATGTATACTAAAGCCTTTGTTGTACAAAACTTAATTCCACTTTACCGTTCCTATCCCCAAGATTGAGTTCTCAACGATGACTAAGCAACCGCCATTACGATTGGACATTAATTAGGAATCTTATTACAATTTATTACTCCCAATTTGGGGTTAATTATCCTCAATAGCTAACGCTTTTGTAACGTAAGCCTTAGTGTGCGGCCTGAGTAGTAGCTGCGGAGCGTAGGGCGGGGGAGGCAAATGCGGCGTGCATGTTAAATGTATCCAACACATGTGAGTGAAGATTACTAGGCGCTTAAGATGGAAGCTACGTTTGAACAGTCGAGTGTTTAAGATGCGCTAAGCAACAACGTGCTTTTGGTGTAAAAACCACAACGTTCTATTTCGTTCACCATATAACGTACACGGGTAATAACGACTTACACTATTTCAGTAGTCTTATGCAAGCTTCATCATAATCAGCTATATTAATCGCACTTTTCTCTGTCCAACTCTCCGCTGATCGACTTGCTTGACGCCATTTCTCCCAGGCGGCGCAGTTTGGGCGGCCGGCCACGTCTTTATTGCCTAGACTCGAAACTCAAACCGGTTCCGGCCTTCTTACAAACTGAATAATACATTGAATACCTACATTCTGTTTTATCGATAATCAGTATCAGAGACGTTTCACGTAATTCAACTGCGTTCATAGTGATCTATCTACAGTTTACTATGCGCCTTTGTAGCTTCTATTCACTCTGTAAGGTATTTTATTTAAATACCTAGTTGATGAAAAATTTTCCTCTACGTATTTTATTCTGCAATTTTATTGTTTTCTTTTTATGCAAGTAAGTAAAAGTTAATCATCTACTGTTGATAAATCAAACGGTTTAAATCGTTAAAACCGTTTATAACTATATTAAACAATATCAAATGTCTTACATATTTTTAGGTAAATAAGTTGGACTTTGTGGTTGAATCCGATTTCAAGTGAGATTTACGAGGTTTATTTTATAGTTTTGGTTTTTTGTCGCATTTGTCATCCAAGCATGACACTACGCAAAGACACAATGACTTTCCAATGTCTGTAAAAACCAGGTGTATAAAAAGCTCCTTCACTTATTAATTTGTTGCAAAACACAGCTGCTATCAACACAGCTACAGACAAGTACCTGGTCTGTAATGCAGCCGGTCCGCTTCATTTGGCGCATCTCGCCTTCGACGGCAGCTCGCTCTGTTGTGAATAGAATCCAAATTACTTGAAAAATTCTCCAAGTGCATTCCCAACGCAGCGTTGCTGAAATTGTTCTTTTATTGAATTTAACGCTTATTAAATTGATTGAGCTGTGTTTGGAGACCGGAAGTGTTTATTTGATGTTTATTGGATGCATTATATCATGTCGGATTGGTGGATAATGGAATTTGTTGTAGGCATAAACGTTAATTTCTTTACTAAACGATTCGTAATTGTTCATGTTTGACGAGAAAAAGAGGTGGTAGGAATATTTTTACGCCACAAGTTTCATTTACTTTTGTGCTCTTTAGGGTTTCGTACCTCAAAAGGAAAAAATATCACTTTGTTGTCCGTCTGTCTGTCTGTCTGTTCGTCTGTCAAGACCCCTTTTTCTCAGGAACGCGTAGAGATATCAAATTAAAACTTATATCAAATACTCGGGTCTACAGTTTCTTTTGGTTGTAAAAAAATCAAACTTGTAAATCAACGCGATCAAAAGATAATATGACCGTTTATGTCGCATATTTTCGCATATTTTGCGATTTCACAAGGGAATCAAAACCTGTAGGGTACTTACCGTTGACCTAGAATCATAAAAATTGGCAAGAAGCAAGGTCTTGAAGCACTTATGTAGGGATGTGTATATATAATATCAATGTCATCGAAATTATAACAGAAATATTGTTTTTTTATTGTTGTAATTTATTATTCTATTTTATTTTGTTCTGTTCTATTCTGTTCTGTTCTGCCGTGTTTACTATGATAAACCAGTGAAGAAATCGTTATTAATGTAATTTCATACTCGACACAACAAGCTGATGCAAAAAAATGTAGGCCTATATATACTCTACCCGTGCGAAGCCGGGGCGGGTTACTAGGCATACAATAACACTAGCTTGTACTCGCGGCTTCGCTCGCGGTAAAACTTCATTAATTTTTTTAAAACTTTTCTTTCGTATAATCAAATATCATCAAATCGTGAAAGCACTTTAACAAAAGAATAAGCCTAATCCATCCACCCGTTTTCAAGTTATGGCGTAAGTAACCAAAGGAAATAGGGAGTCATCTTTATAAAACCCGAAAAACTATATTGATTTTCAAAACTTATTTATTTACAGAAGTAATCGTGTAAAGTTTCAAATAAAATTACTATTTAACTAAACCCCCGTTTTATACACGTAGGGCGTAAATTAAAAAAAAAGACGTGTGGCACTCGGGGACTGCCGCGGTAAAGCATAAAATTGCATAGCATTTTTTTATTTATGCAGTATTTTTTTTCTTTGATATTAATTCAAGTTACACTTTTTGAGCGTGGTGACCGATAAGAAAAAAAAATCTTTTATTAAATAAACGAGAAGTTAATAGCTCTTTATGCTTTTCTTCTCTATAAAAGAAAATATCTAGGTATAAATAAATAGATATTAATAGTGTAATTACACACCAAAACAATTATTTCAAAAAAAATTAGCAAAAATAACGATTATTATGTTTTTTTGAAGTGTCATACACTTTATATTTTTTGTAAATTGTTAAACACAATCCAAAATTTCATCATACCGACGGGACTCGAACTCGCACCCCCCGGATTATTGTTTAACAATTTACAAAAATAACGATATCAAGAGTTTGATCATCGAATTTCGCGCGATGTACATTTATATAGATATGATATCATAAATACTTTCTCTGCGCGGCATTAATGTGTATTATCTATACATAAAAACAAAGGTACTACACGTGCTTAGTTTAATTGTTTCTGTTATATACATAATGAAGAATGAATTTACACATATATATATATATATATCTATACATACATATTGAGAGTCTAAATTGAGAATTTAAACTATACGTGTGTGTGTGTGTATATATATAAAAGAGGGCTACTTTTAATATCGCTCATTTTAATATCAAAAATTTTGGTTATCTTTATAGCAGTATTATATATAAATTAACAAAACAAAAAATAATACTGCATTTGTGATAATAATAATAAAATATATGTATATAGAGTACTCACTCAATTTCTTTCACACTTTTTTTCGTGACTTTCTTCATTAATAAATGCATTTTGTTTATTCATATTTAAAACACTTTGTACACAAATTATACAAGTACAGATATTCACTGTTGTACATAGATGATAAATACCTATACACCTATCTGTGTCACGGCTACATGTATGAAGGCAGTGAGTGTTTAAAAAGGAGGAATTATGTAAAGTTCCGAGGACTTGTTCGGCCTTGACATAATTGGAAAATAGAATTCGGAATTTATATTTGAAAAAGGAACAAGAAGACAATATCTGTGCAACTACAAAAACCAACTGTCCATTACAGTTCGATCTAACGAACCTCATTTTTTAAGTCTTCGCGTAGTAGAGATAAGGTCGTCTTTGGTTTCTTTTTTTTTGAGAAGGCATAATTATTTGGGGTGTTAGATTATTTTCGTTACGGAATTTCTGGATTCGGTCTCCACGCTCAAGGCCAAAGAGTTTCGTCATAATAATTATCTGCATGCAAAATTTTAGCGCAATCCAAAAAAATATTGATTTTCAGACTTTGTTACCCCGTTTCACCACATTTTCTTTACTCATGTGGTTCCACCCTCTTTGGTGTGAAATCAAAATGAATTCAAAAAAACCTGAAACACGTGCTTTCAAATTTATTTACAGAAGTATTTGTGTATGGCTTTGAATAAAAATACTATCCAATCTTGTTTCTCCATACAAACTTTGAACTCCCATTTCATCCCCTTAATGGGGTGGATTCGGAAAATTCTTAACGGACACCAACGTCTTAATACCTATCTGCATGCGAAATTTCAGCGCTATCTGAAACTATATTGATTTTCTGACTTTGTTTCCCCGTTTCACCCTCTTAGGGGTAGCATTTCAAAAATGTCTGATATGTGTATTTACTTATTTGTTTAGAGAAGTACTTGTGTGAATTTTTGAATTAAATAGACTATCTAATCTTGTTTCTCCATACAAACTTTGTGCCCCTGTTTTATCCCCTTAAGGGGTGAATTTTGGAAACCCCTTCTTAGCAAATACTTCCATCATAATACCTATATGCATGCCAAATTTCAGAGAAATCCGAACAATATTAATTTTCTGACTTTGTTACCCCATTTCACCCTCTTAGGAGTGGAATTTCGAAAAACCCTGAAACACATATTTACGAATATATTTACGTACATATTTTCGTTTTTGTTTACAGAAGTACATGTGTAAAGTTTTGAATAAAATAGACTATCTAATCTTGTTTCTCCATACAAACTTTGAACCCCCGGCTCATCCCCTTGAGAGGTGAATTTTGGAAAATTCTTTCTTAGCGGATACATACGTCGTAATAACTATCTGCATTTCAAATTTCAGTGCAATCCGTTATGTGGTTTGAGCTGTGCGTTGATAGATCACTCAGTCAGTCAGTAACGTTTGCCTTTTATATATACAACAATAAGATAGGTAAGATCTAGCATAATTCTATCACATATTTATTGTAAAGCAAAGCTGTGTATTCATGAAGTAAATGGCTCAAACGAGTTCGTAAGCCCAAATCTTAAAACCAGCTAATCTACAGAATAAGAAAATTGCACTTACAATTTTAACTAGGTACATACCTACCTATAGCAGATCTACATTGAAAAGATATTGAACATCAAGAGCCATCTACAGCGATTCCAATTCCAAATCCTTGTCATATTAAAATTTCTTTGTCTCGCCCTCGCACCCGATCCATTGTGTTGAGCTGTAGGCATGGATCGGTACATTGGAACAATCAATCACCAGACTGGATGGAATGTGTGGTTTCCATTGATTACTCCAGAATTGTGCTTGCTGCGCAAAGCTAAGCGGTTTATTTCACGCCCGGATTTGATTCAGTTTTGCTGGATCGCAGATTGAATAATAGTTTTGCAGGCGCGTGTGTAGAAATGCCAATAGAGTATTACGCAGTGGGTTCAGACGGGGACGATGAATACTCAGCGGTCGCTCTATTTGATCTACTAGTGGCTTACGATGTGAATCAATAGAAATATTTAGTTATAAGAAACACAGATATATCATCTATTTCATTGCCGAAAGTAAGTTTATATCCATGAAACGACGCCATATAAATAATTCAAACAAATAGTGGTTAAAATTGTACACACAAAACAGCGTTTTTAAACCCATGTTAAAAAACTGGCCAAGTGCAAGTCGGACTCGCACTAGTAGGGTTCCGTACCCTACAGTATTTTATAAGATCGAGCAAAAAATACCACTATCATTTTTTCGCCAGCAAAAAATTATAATTAACAAACATTTTATTTCTTATAACGCCATCTAACGTCTAACAAAGGAGTTATGGATCGACATATAACGCCATCTATGGGACGTTTACCTAACTAAGCGTTCATAGATGGCGTGAAATGCCGAAAAAACACGTTTCTTGTTTGGGGACCGTCTATTATTTTTAACTTTATTCTGTTTTTAGTATTTGTTGTTATAGCGGCAACACAAATATATAATCTGTGAAAATTTCAACTGTCTAACTATCACGGTTTATGAGATACAGACAGGTGACCTGGTGACAGACGGACAGACAGACAGACAGACAGCTGTTCAATAGCATGTTTAAGATGAGCATCACGGTAATGTTATCCATATGTATGTGCGAGTATGCTCTTTAATGTTTTACATTTTGCTAGCGAAGCAAAAAGCATACTCGTTGTAATACATCGATATAACTACGTACTAGATGACGCGTCGCAAACTAGCTCTACGTTCACATGAAAAGGAGAGATGAACCTTTTTTTTGTAATGTTATAGGCTAGCGTTTGACCATTATCTCACCTGTTGGTAAGTGATGATGCGTTCGAAAATTGTTAGCACTCCAGGCCTAGAATGAGAACTGGCTCTCAATGATAGCTGCCGGAACCACATTAGATGTTTTGTGATAGATATTTCTGACTTGAGAATGTTAGCTAGCCGGGCGGACAATAAATAGTGTCCGACCACCTTGCAATCTACATCTCGATTAGTATTTGACTTCACCATTAACCAACGCGAGGTGCGGACGGTAGTTGCCGAGCGCTACTAGCGGCGGAAACCAGTCGAAGTAAGTAATTTAAAGTTATGTTGTGTTAACAAGCAGAATACAATATTTATCTATTGAATTTGTGAATGAGATGCAATGTCATAACATTAACGAAAAATAAAAACCAGCCAAGTACTTGTCAGGTCACGCGCAGTGTAGGGTTCCGTAGTAGTACAATATTTTACATAATTATTTTTAAAATGATTCAACATCCTAATTCAACGACTATTACTGCTAAACTAATAAAGTCATCTTAATTGTTATAATTTTAATTTAAAGTGCATAAAGTGCACAATCATCATGATTTTTTTCAGATTTTTCAAGCTAGCAGTTTGTCTTTTAGAGGGGGGAGGAGAGACGCACTTAATGTTTAATATTTCGTAAATAAAGCATTAAATCTAAAAATAATATTAGCAACCCCTAAGTCATTTTAAAAGAGCTATTCAACGATATCCCACACGGGGTAGACGACGAAGAAAAATCACCGCCACTTCATATGTAAGGGCTATGTAAGAGCTACCCTAAAAAAACTATTTTTCTAAATTTTATTTTACCACTTTGTCGGCATAATTAATATACACAGCCCCACAAAATTACAGTTTTATAGTATTTACAGTCTCTTAGCAAACATTCGGACAGACAGACAGGCAGACAGAAGGACATGACGAAACTATAAGGGTTCCTTATCAGGACTACGGAACCCTAAAAAATAATATTTATAATATATCCGAAGACAGCGGTCCCATACATTGGAAGCATGACTAACATGTTCTGTCTCGTTCCCTCTTCTAACCTGGTGCCGTTTATCAGTAAGAAAGGGCACGAATCGCCCCACCTACAGTCAAAGAGTAAATGTGCAGATGTAGCATTACGAAATTTTGTTGGTAGGATAATATATGTGACCGAATTAGTATTGATTGTGTTTTTATGATGTTTAATGTGTATTGTGCGTTGGTGGTTTAAGTTAATTTTAAACCAGTCCTTTATATTTAGTAGTAGTTCCGATCATCATTTTTTTTTCTCGTTCAAATGACAGTTTTTTTTTTTTTTTAAAACCGGAATATTCTTTAACTCATATATTGTACATATACAGAATGGGGCAAAAGTAATCTTCCGATGTTTTTTTGCTGTATTTTTTTTAATAAAAAAACTTTGGTTCTGCTTGTAAAATGTGGCCGCCGCTAGAGTTGATGACCATACGGGCCCCTTTTATGGCATTTTCCATCACTCTTGCAAGAACCTCGGGCGACAAGCTCTCGCATTCCTGGCGAATATTCTGCTTAAGAGCTTTGAGAGTCTCAGGCTTGTTGATGTAATGTGTTGCCCACGACTTTAAAAGACCCCATAAAAAGAAGTCTGGAGCGGTTAAATCGGGTGGTCTGGCCGGCCAGTGCAAATCTTCAGTGCAATCCGGAAATGCTACCTTCAGAATATCGGTTGTGGCTCGAGCAGTGTGCGCCGTTGCAACGTCTTGTTGGAACACTATGTTCTCCAGTCCCAATTCATTCAATTGAGGATTAAAAAATGGGTAATCATGGCTCTGTAGCGCGCACCGTCCACAGGCGTCGTTTGGCCCGCGGCGTTCTCAAAAAAATAGCCCGATGACACTTCACACGTAAACAGCACACCACGCAATAACTTAGAGCGGGTGTAATGGCTCTTTGTGGGTGATGCACGGATTTTCGGTGCTCTAGAAACGATAATTTTGTTTATTCACGTAACCACTAAGATGGAAATGAGCCTCATCGCTCATGATAATTTTCGATGAAAAATAGTCCATCTCTGCGTAGGTTAGACGCGTTCGGCGGTCAACAGCTAACAGCTCATGCAAAGTCTGCACTTATTAAGGGAACATCTTCAAATCTTTCACCAGAATTCTGCGTAGGGACCGCCGGCTAATGCTCAATTGCGTGGCACGTCGTCTGGTCGATGTTTCGGACTCCTCTCCGACATCTTGGGCAACGGCAGCGGTATTCTCAGCAGAACGGCTGCTCCGGAGCCAGTCAGCCTTGGGAACATCTTGTCTTGTACCAGTCTCTTCAAGGCGAGTAGGCAAAAGCAGCAGTGTTTGTCCAGTTGGTGTCGGACGGCCAGGAAATCTGCGACGAAATTCACGCTGCGCCAACACAACCGACGAATTATTGCGCAAAAATATGGAAACAATTATTCCGCGTTCTTGCGGAGTAAACCGATTCATGGCTTGTCGATTTGTATTCTGCGTTTGTTTACTTCACAAATGTCAAAACCGAATCGACATTTGGCGCCATTTGCAAAAGTTATAGCGTTTTCCAATAGGGTGATTACTTTTGACCCACCCAGTATAAAAATCAGTTGCCGAATTTATGTAGTGTTTAACATTTGTATATTATCTACGCAGCTATGTGATGTAGATATTACACTTCTAGTTAAACGTTTGGTTGAAATTTAGAATCGTTTGGCACGAAAAAAAGGGGGAGTGAAGGGGTGGAGGGAAGAGGGGAGGCTCCCTCTTTCACTACCCCACCACTTTCATTACTAGGTAATGCTTAGTTTTTGAGTTATGCTTTTTTTTTGTAAAACCTAAGTAAACATTTTATATCGTTTGGCACGAAACAGGGAGAGTGAGGAAGTGAGAGGGTAAGGGAGGTTCCCTACCCCCTTCATTTTCCCACCACTTTCATTACAATATGCATAGTTTTAGAGTTATGCCTATCTTTGTAAAATCATAACCTCACTTTTTTGAAACACGACTGTTTTGTTGGAATTTTAACAGACTTTTTAGCGCTTCGCCGGCCGCTGCCGCGGCACGTTCGCTTCGCTCGCTCGGCTTGTGCGTTGTGTTGTCGCAGTTTCAAACTAACCTAACCTAGTTTTTGTTGTGGTGGGGTGTTCTTATTAATTTAGTAGTGGTAAATCATATTAATAAAATGTTTGAACAGTTATCTAGCTTTTGTTTTAGGTAAGATTTTGTTTATATCGTTTTCTTGTAAAATATGCATTACCTTGTTATAAGAATGGTGTTGTTACAATTAGGGACCTAACCTCTACCCATCCCCATAACATTTAATATCAAACTCATGCCAAACGATTCTAAATCCAACCAAAAATCCAAAAACATACCCTACAAAAATAGGCATAACTCAAAAACTATGCATTATCTTGTAATGAGAGGGTTGGGGCAGTGAAGGGGGAGACCCTCCCCTTCCCATTCCACCCCTCCACCCCCCCTTTTTCATGCCAAACGATTCTAAATCCAACCCAAACTTTCATATATGCTAATCATACTAAAATTTTACAATAATTTTAGCTATACAATGCACAAAAAAATGCAAAGTGCAGTGCAGTGCAAAGTGACACGTGTGCATTCGCTTCTCATGAGTAGCGTCAGTACTTCTCACGTCCGATCGCGCGCCGCTCGGCTCTAAGTTAGTTTGTAATGGGCGACTCTTGTTTACATGTACTTCGATGTTTTAATACAATACCTAATATCTGTTCAGACGCGCTCAAAACACGCTCCCTTTCAACCACGCTGCAGCTAGGCTATTCTGTAAGCTATCACGACAGCGGAATCCGCGGTGAGATTTGAATTTCGTATTATGTAATTCAACCGTATTACGAACGTGATACGATTGAATTTCGTGGTACGAAATTTGAATCTCACCGCGGATTCCGCTGTCGAAATAGCTTACAGAATAGCCTAGCATAGCCTAGCAGGTAGCATGCTCGAAAATCGAACGACGGTTGAATTTCGAGCATACTAGAAATAAACATGCTTATTTTTAACTAAGTACGTACCAACATGCCACTATGTGGCATCTTTATGTTGTTTATGTGGTTGTTTATGTATGACATGCTTTTGTGCTTATAATGAGCATGTCTATTCTGTACCTTAGGGAAATGAAATAATTTATGATCGTACAAAACAAAAAACCGACTTCACATGCCACGATAGTCAAAATAGCCAAATGCCATAATCATGTCATCAAAGTATACACATTTGTTTATTTTGTTTATCTCCATATCTCCGGAGATCATTATCAGATCTTAATAAAATTTTAATGGGACTAAACGTTGGCCATAATCTGTCAAACAAAAAAAGATATTTTTTTAATCGGTTAGATTTGACGGAGTTCTGAGATAACAAATATTTAAAAAGAAACGTCGAATTGAGAACTCCCTCCTTTCTGTGAAGTCGGTTAATAATACATGAAACGGTATGAGTAATGTGTATTGAATTATGTTTGTAGACAAATTATGCATAAAATTATCAAACAAAATGTATTAAAAAAATACAAAAGAAGTTGTAGTTTGATTAGAGCTTCTAGTTAGGTAAATAGATACCTGCCGGATTTTATTTCACACCAAAAGCAAACAAATCTATTTTGTTAACATTGAATATAAGTACGAAAGTTTACTAAAAGAAATATTTTTGTTCCTGTGTTATTTAAATTTTATCAGAATCCGAAGGTGAATCACATTAGCACTTACTTTAAGGATTTTTTTATTCATTCTAGTGCAGTTAACTAAGATTCTATCTTGGTAATGTAATTTAAGTTTTGAAGACAAAGAGCATCACCCTCTCTTTGTTTTAAAATTCAATAAGAAAGTTATTACGGTAGTGCAATGTTTTCTGATGTTAATGAGTTACGATGAAATCAAAATAAACAAGCTGATAAAAATAAAGTGCATTTGGTAGTGAATTAGCAAAATTTAAAAAAATTAACAATATTATGGACGTACAGTCTAAGGTAACCACAATAATCTGGGGGCAAGGCAGTGCCCCTGCCAAGTCGAGCAGAACAAAGAGGCCTTCTGTCCGTCTGTACGTCTTTCCGTCTGTCTGTCTGTCCGTCTGTACGTCTTTCCGTCTGTCTGTCTGTCCGTCTGTCCGTCTGTCCAGCTGTCCGTCTGTCCGTCTGTCCGTCTGTCCGTCTGTCCGTCTGTCCGTCTGTCCGTCTGTCCGTCGGTCCGTCTGTCCGTCTGTCCGTCTGTCCGTCTGTCCGTCTGTCCGTCTGTCCGTCTGTCCGTCTGTCCGTCTGTCCGTCTGTCCGTCTGTCCGTCTGTCCGTCTGTCCGTCTGTCCGTCTGTCCGTCTGTCCGTCTGTCCGTCTGTCCGTCTGTCCGTCTGTCCGTCTGTCCGTCTGTCCGTCTGTCCGTCTGTCCGTCTGTCCGTCTGTCCGTCTGTCCGTCTGTCCGTCTGTCCGTCTGTCCGTCGGTCCGTCTGTCCGTCTGTCCGTCTGTCCGTCTGTCCGTCTGTCCGTCTGTCCGTCTGTCCGTCTGTCCGTCTGTCCGTCTGTCCGTCTGTCCGTCTGTCCGTCTGTCCGTCTGTCCGTCTGTCCGTCTGTCCGTCTGTCCGTCTGTCCGTCTGTCCGTCTGTCCGTCTGTCCGTCTGTCCGTCTGTCCGTGTGTCCGTCTGTCCGTCTGTCCGTCTGTCCGTCGGTCCGTCTGTCCGTCTGTCCGTCTGTCCGTCTGTCCGTCTGTCCGTCTGTCCATCTGTCCGTCTGTCCGTCTGTCCGTCTGTCCGTCTGTCCGTCTGTCCGTCTGTCCGTCTGTCCGTCTGTCCGTCTGTCCGTCTGTCCGTCTGGCCGTCTGTCCGTCTGGCCGTCTGTCCGTCTGTCCGTCTGTCCGTCTGTCCGTCTGTCCGTCTGTCCGTCTGTCCGTCTGTCCGTCTGTCCGTCTGTCCGTCTGTCCGTCTGTCCGTCTGTCCGTCTGTCCGTCTGTCCGTCTGTCCGTCTGTCCGCCTGTCCGTCTGTCCGTCTGTCCGTCTGTCCGTCTGTCCGTCTATCCGTCTGTCCGTCTGTCCGTCTGTCCGTCTGTCCGTCTGTCCGTCTGTCCATCTGTCCGTCTGTCCGTCTGTCCGTCTGACGGTCTGTCCGTCTGTCCGTCTGTCCGTCTGTCCGTCTGTCCGTCTGTCCGTCTGTCCGTCTGTCCGTCTGTCCGTCTGTCCGTCTGTCCGTCTGTCCATCTGTCCGTCTGTCCGTCTGTCCGTCTGTCCGTCTGTCCGTCTGTCCGTCTGTCCGTCTGTCCGTCTGTCCGTCTGTCCGTCTGTCCGTCTGTCCGTCTGTCCGTCTGTCCGTCTGTCCGTCTGTCCGTCTGTCCGTCTGTCCGTCTGTCCGTCTGTCCGTCTGTCCGTCTGTCCGTCTGTCCGTCTGTCCGTCTGTCCGTCTGTCCGTCTGTCCGTCTGTCCGTCTGTCCGTCTGTCCGTCTGTCCGTCTGTCCGTCTGTCCGTCTGTCCGTCTGTCCGTCTGTCCGTCTGTCCGTCTGTCCGTCTGTCCGTCTGTCCGTCTGTCCGTCTGTCCGTCTGTCCGTCTGTCCGTCTGTCCGTCTGTCCGTCTGTCCGTCTGTCCGTCTGTCCGTCTGTCCGTCTGTCCGTCTGTCCGTCTGTCCGTCTGTCCGTCTGTCCGTCTGTCCGTCTGTCGCTAAATAGTACAAACATACAAACATAGTTATAATAGGCCTCTTAGTTATATGAGCGCTCATACAATTTAGGGGTCTAGCTTAACTAGCCTAAGTACCTTAAATATGTTAAATAAATAAAATGTTGCTATTGTGTGATTCATTTTATACATAATTGACCGAACTACAAAGTTAAGATTGTCCGTTAACCTAGTCTGAGAAGTTGATACGGAAGCCTCGGTGAGCGAGTTCGACTCGACTTGGCCGGTTTTTTTTTATATCTTATAGGCTAGCGTTTGACCACTATCTCACCTATAATATATCCTAAATATCTCTTTAGCTTACTACTAAGATACTTATCCCATCAAAAACATTAAATGTAAAAAGTAGCATCAAGGAAAAAATCTGCCGCCAAAACCTTACAATGTTCCATCAGCGCTACAGCTTATTTTAGGCCTATTGTGTTCACCATTTTCGACCACATCATCACTTACTACCACGCGAGATAGAGGTCAAACGCTAGTCTATCAAATATTTTCAAAATAACCTTGGTTTAATTTTTTGAAAGGAATATTCTGATGCAATTCATGATGGTATCGTGCGTGTCTGGAATTTAAAGACAGACATGTAGATGATGAGCTGGACAACCGATATCAGTCCAATCTACATAGCCATGTCTCAACTCGTTATCTGAATTTTCTTCCAGCATTATATCGAAGTTCCGCCTGACTTGCTACCAAAAAGTAGCTTAGTTTTAATCACTACATCAAAATAGCAAATAAAACTATGCATACGACTTTTTTCTATTATAGGTCTGCATATAACAGTGCATGTTTTTATTTTTTAAGCCAATTTTATCGCTTTTCGCTAGGTTAAGCACTTGCTATTTCCGTTAAATGAAAAAAAAGCAATATTGTTTCGTTATAGAGCCACGGTTATAATATTATCATAAACCAACTTTACGTTTCGGAAATATCATAACATTGACCGGAACAATAACAGACGGACGAACAAATAAAAATTAACAACTCAGAACAATTCCACTTTTATTAACGTTTGAGGTACTCAAAGCTCTTATTTCTCGTTAGAGAAGCGCTGAAACCCAGAAATGCTGTAAAGCAAATGTATTTAACGTACAAGTTTCGGAGCAAATCCGAAATTACGAGCGTAATAATGGGGCGTTCACTGGAAATGTCCATTCAAAGTCGTGCATGCGGTCACTGTATAAATTATCTCTTGAAATTTCAGCAATTAAGGATCTGTCTCTTCTTATGAATTAATTTAAATTTCCTTGATGATTTTTTTCCTTCTTAATTAATAATTGTATTGTTACATTACATAGGACGAAGCAGTAAACTGAAACACAAATACGGAATGAAAGTGAAAAAAAAACAAAATTGCATAATATTGATTGTTAATGATATCATTAAAATTTGTTCTGAAACTATTAAACTATGATGTCAACGCAATATGGACTGAATAATTAAGCTGATAATAAATTAGTTTTCAAAACAGCGAATCCACATTGTAAGCGGTCAAAGGTAGAATGATGGCTATAATTTCATTAATCAACCATAACTTTAAGCACCACAAAGCTTTACATATCAATCTGCATAAATTGTCGATGGCGTCGAAAATTTTATTTCACGGCCAATGATTAAAATTTTATTTATGTTTTATGGTCCGGTGGACATCAATCGGAATTACGCACCGGAAGAGCGAGAACAGCTCGCATTAATAAAAATGACAGGCTGCTGGATTTTTACTGAAAAACGAACGGGAAACGGTGGACTTCGGAAAACGTGGTTACATTTTGTTTTTAATGTAAAATCCAGAAAAATCCTTTTCTGCGACAGAGGCAACCAAAATTATCTGCAGGTTCACTTGCAGCTTCAATAGATTTTCAATGCTGCTCTATTGGCCAGATAAATGCTATTACTGACTTATTGTAGCAAACATTTCAAAAACATTTTTTTTAAATAATTATTAAATGTTCTAATAATTCAAAATTACTTTATTTATTATAACTTATCTCAAATACTAAACATTATCACATAGTACGTGATACATTGAAATGACAGATTCTTTCGTATTACATGTTTATCGCCTAAACATGTACTTACACGCTACAATTTCTTTGCGTTGAACAGTGGATATATTTAGCTGTCTGTAATTAAAATTATCATAGACGACAGCTTAGTATATTCACTGTTATGCACATAAGATTGTGACAATATTTTATTATAATAATTATAATCTGCATCAGCAGACATAGCTAAGTCTACTAAAATAATTTCAAACCGAAACAAAAATAGGACGTTTGCAATTACCGCCCCAGTAATTGTAAACGTCCCGTAACATACTGCTGATTCGACATTCCGATTTGAAATCGGCAAACGTAGCGTAGGACGCCCTCTGACTAGGTGGAGCGACGAAATATGCAAAGCGGTGGGCAGTTGCAGGAAAAGAAGAACCGAAGAACGGGCTCAGTGACGCATCTTGGGAGAGGCCTACGGCCTATGCCTATGTTTCGTGACAGATTTTCTAACTTGAGGGTGGTAGCTGGCCAGGCGGACACCAGATAGTGTCCTACCACCATGCAAATTTCTCATTAGTTTCACATATTTTTCGTATTCATATACAAATTATTAATATGCAGGCATGAATATGAATCTAGCCTTACTTAAGGTGTTATGTTTTTATTCATAATAATATGTATAAGCTACCAAACAGCTGTTATAAATACAGATTATTGTTTAGTACTTCTCCAAATAACTAACAAGTTTTTTTTTTTTATAGTAGGTAAGTAAGTATATTATGTTTTAAAATATCTTTTGATTACAATAGTGCAGTATTTTTAAATTTATTTTCATGGCTTTAGAAACCTAAATTAGCATTGTTATAATTACCAGTAGATATCCTAATCTTACCGTGTGATTTATCATTATAATGAGTGTTAAAAACGATCGAATATAAAATACCAGTAAATTAAATTAAATAAACGTAAAACAATAACATTATCCGAAACAATTCTAACCCTGATAAACTAATGACGCTATCAATTAGGCGGCTGGTCTTTTTATCAATTTACTTGAATTGCTTACTTGATTACACCTATGAACTGTGTAAACAACGAAACAGAAAGCTTCCTCACGAAACCACGTGAAACTGCATTATAGGAAACCCGTTTCATCCAAATATTATGACTGTACCGTCCGAACGATAAAGTTCTGTAGGCAGAAATACACGGTTTATGTTCAGCAAAACACAATTTTATTGCAATGTAACGAAGCAAAAAGTACACCAGTAAGTTGGATTATTTCCAGCCAGCTAGCCTCATTTGGAGTTGCACTTTATTTATTGCTGACCATGGGTTGCTGTGAATTGAATCCGAATTGCAGGAAAAATTCCTTACAAACTATTTCCGCTTGGCCGGCGTCATATAGGATTCAAAATGATTTGCTAGTGATTTGTTTATTACTCAAAGTATTGTTCTCTTATTGTCTATTATGTACACTGACATATCGATTGGACCAGAGTTCTTAAAATATTCTATGGCTAGACAAATTTAGCAGTACTGCTGGTCTGTTTCAGCACCTCATATTGCATTCCTTTCAATGCAATCAATGCAGTGGAATTATTGACGTCGTATGACTTCAATGTCCACTCGTGAGCTATCAAGTGCCAAACAAAAACAGTATTTTTGCGCCAACCGTCGGGTTATCAATAAAATCCTCTATCAAACGTACGCACGAAATATTTCTGTCAAAGCAATTCCTCTAGTTTTACCATTTTCCCCGCCATAAAAAACATATTGGTTCTATGTTTTCTCATACACATTCAGGTGAAAATATGCCGCGAGAACCCGATCGTGAGTCGCTATTGAACCCTTTTTGACCCATATCAAAGGTTTGGTACAGTTTGACAGTAACATTATTAACACGTGGCATAGAGCACCCAGGAACGCGGTACCGGGATAATGTTTCTTGTAATACCTTTAAAAATATTTTTTCCTTGTTTCTCCTTGACCCTACCTTTATTGTGTCGCGGTTTTCTTCTACGTTTACCTGGCCCGCATTGGTCACGGTAAATTCATAAGTTTATGAGACGTACTAAAGTGTCGGTAAAACTTTATCTGGGAAATTAGATACTTTGATTTGAAAGTTGATGATATTTATGAGCTGAATCATCATGCCAAGATTTGTGGTGTCACGTTTATCAAAATCATCTACTTGAAAACGGTAGAAATATAAAGTTATACAGTTTTATTTTAGCTCTGAATTCGTATAGTTAGCATTTATTTAACCACAAGCTTATTCTGAATGAGGTCGGTAGACTGCAATCGAAAGCTTAGGTGTGAACTACTGGTGCTATTAATTACCAGATTTTGTATCCGAGCCTTTAGAAGACTAATGGAATACCGACAAGAGGCGACTTGGAAAATATTAAATAAATTAAAGAGAATTTAAAACATAGGTGGATAAAATCTGAAAGTTACTACCATTTGTTAAAATATTTCAAATTTTAATACTTGACGTCCTATTACCTACGTGTGCAATCTTTCTCACAGATCTGAAGCTATTCATTTCCCCGGAGCATCACCTATCACAATCGTTATTCTCCGTTCTGCGCTACTAAATTCCTTGGCACTGAACAGGACCATCTAATGCAAGCAAATGCATTTTACCATACCAATCAAAAAACGTAAGATATTCCTTTGGCGACGTCGTTGAACGAAAGAAAATTATCGGCAGAGTCGAAGTCCGTGGTTGATGCAGAGGCTATTTGGCTGACGGCCAACTTCCCCCGATCTTGTAATTTACTCATGTGGAATGAGATTAACACGACATCTGGACCTGTATTTAGTGAGTTTGCACTTTGTGAAATTAATCATGGGATTTGATTCACGTTAGTTTGTAAAGCTCTATTACTTTGTGCATGAGTGCACGATGTCTAGAAGTAATAGCGAGTATAAACCAGTGATAACTATGAAGTTCAGTGCATGTATCTAACACATATTTACTGAGAAATTGTTACGTAGCGCCTTAAAAGGTACTAATTATAGTAGGTATAAACTATATCTACTTAAAAGTAAAACCTAACCTAACTAGTTTATTAAATGTAAGTTTTACTTACATTTACATTAAATGCCTATCAAATCTACTTTTGGATAAATTAGCATAACTTTGATGTATGCTTTTTGATAAGAGGCATTTTAGAATAATAATGAAGTGTATATAACTATCATTACAAAAAATAACTTCAATTGTAAATTCTCAATAATTTGTAATTTTAAAATACAGTCTTCAAATCTTTCCAGTAAAGTTTTTGACCTATAAAGATGTATAATATCAGTTAAAGATATATTATTATTCCTGATACAGATTATAAGTAAAAAGAACGTCGGCATTTTTACGTAGCTTTATAATCCTTGGGGAGTGCGTGGGTAGTTTCACATTCACCAAATGGGGGCTTGCACGATTACAAGATGAATTCATTCATGACAAGTACGAGCACCTAATTTCCTTGTAGCGGAAGTTTGGATTCTTGGTAATGTAGTCCTCGTTCCCTTTTCCATTTGGATTTAATTTCAGAGAGGTCCTTAGCAGTTTATATAGAGATTTTATGTGTTAGGCCTCAGTTAAATATAATCTTGTTAGACCTCGTTTTGTTTGTTAGGTTCCCTGATAAAATGTTATTGAATTGAATTAGGTAGGTATGTATGTATAGAATTATAATATTATTTTTTTGTAAGTCTTTTTCTGGTGTCCATTCCCTTTTGGCTATTGTTTGATTGGATGGTAATAATTAAAATAATTTCGTGATTGCAATAACATCAATTCAACTATAAAATTAACTGGCCAAATGCAAGTCGGACTCACACTCGTAAGGTTCCGTAACATAGTAGAGTATTTTATAACTATAATTTATCGCCACCAAAATATTAACTTTGTTTTTTGTATGAAAAATAAAGTTATATTTGCGGTCGCTATATCTCAAAAACTGCTGACTATATCTCTTTCAAACCAATTTTCGTTGAAAGTGTTTATTGAGATCTATAAATTATATCGTTTTTAGATATTTCACTCCCTTACTTTAAAAGTTAGGGCGGGGACACACACATTTTACCACGTTAGAAGTGTCTATCTTTCAAATTATTGACTTCGAGAAAAAATGGTTGATGTCATTGTGTGTCATGTCATTCAGAAAAAAATAAATTAGTTCCATGTATGGGGATGCCCCCCCTTAATCTTCTTTTTTATTTTTGTATAAAAATCGTAAAGCGGTTCACAGAATACACCTACTCGTACCTACCAAGTTTGAATTGTGTAGTCCCAATAGATTTGGAATAAAGTAGCTGTGACATACGGACGGACAGATAGACAGACAGACATGACGAATCTATAAGGGTTCCGTTTTTTGCCATTCGGCTACGGAACCCTAAAAACCGGGTGCCTCTCCTTCACGTAAAATGGAGATTATATATTTTGCTCCTCTATGCCATAGTGGTCGTTAAAAAAATTGCAGTTGTTTGAAACCACGACATTTTGACAAGTTTTAGTCGATCAACATACCTATTAGTTGCATGTTGTGATGAGCAACTAACGGAACCCTTCACTGCGCGTGACACGCACTTTGCCGGCTTATTTATAATACAAGATATTGCTTTGGCATTGATTTATTGACTGCCTTTTACATACGGGTACTAATTATTTTAGGACATAGTTTTTAAATACCATTAAACATTTAAGCAGTAGGTACTTACAATATTCTCAGCAATTTTATCCCCTACTCTTACGACTTTGGAATCACTCTATTAACCTCCCACAGACTTAGCAAGCGGTAACAACCTAACTAATTCCACCGAATAGTTGTGAGAACTCATCATTAAGGATTTACCGAGTTTCCGAACATCGGAAACTTATCGAATGTACGTATGGGAAAGTGGAATACCACTGATTTCTAACTGTTTAAGTTAGAAGATAGTTAGTTCGTTGAGGAGCAGGTAAGTTTTGCGATAGAAGGACGCTGTCCACTAAAGTTGGAATTCGTTATGAAGTTGTTAAAGAAAGATATATATTTGAATAGTTTCAGAGTTCATACATATTGCATTTGACAAAAGTTAAAAGATAAAAAGTAAAAATAAGAATGGCTCATTTTGCAAACTTTTATTAACTGAGCGAGCGAAGCGTCTCAATTTCGATCGAGATTGGCCAAAAAATGTTTTTGTCCGTCTGTCTGTTCTCGCCCACAGGTCGCATTTTTAATCGATTTTGCCTAAAATTGGCACACGAGTTCCTTGATTCATTAAAAAAAAATTGCTCGATTGCGTTTTTTGATTGGGTCCGCAACCGACAGTTTCTCCGTGAACATGGCGCTAGCTTGCAACAGCGCCGAAATATCGGCAGCTCAAAATTTATGATAACATGACAAATATCCCGTTAGAATATCTTGTGAAAACTACCTATCCTAATTGCGCTGACTACGCAATCCTCTTTAACTTCACAAGACAAACCCGTAGACACCAGATTTAAACTCCTAGGGCCAAGAGAACGCGAGTAATCGATAAAACTTAAGCCCCTATTTTGTCAAAACTATGAATTGGCTTTGCTAAGCCAGAGGGAAGAGGAAAGTGTCGGTTATTGCATGGTTATAAGAGCACGCGAGGTCTACCATTCTCACAGAGTCACTAGTTTTAACTGCCATGTTAGTATGTTTGTGAGGGTCAAATCTTGAAGGCTAAAGGTACGGCCACCCGCGGCGTCCTGCGATCTGCGGGCGCGATCTCAGTACTTTTAAATTTTTTCTGATCGCGTTTGGTGTGAACCAGTCAGTACAAATACTACTGCGCTATCTGATCGCCGCCTAGATCACGCACGCAGGACGCTGCGGTGTGTCAGTACCTTAAATTAGAACCACTGACGTTCGAATGGACTCAAATTTAGTATGATTGTGTAAGTATGTTCGGTGCAAATGCAATAATATTATGATACCATGCAGCTTACTTGATGATGGAGCCCGGCAGTAGAGACTGAAATATCGTAATAGCAAATGTTATATTGTTATCATTAGTGCTTTTTAGGGTTCCATAATGAAAAAAGGAACCCTTATAGGATCATTTCGTTGTCCCTCTGTCAGGCTGTGCGTCACCAAGACGACGAAGTTTTTATCAGGAACGCGTAAAAATATCAAGTTTATACTAAATAAATCAAATAATCGGGTCTACGGTCTCTTTTGGCTGTAAAAAAAACAAACTTACAAGTAAGTCAACGCGATCAAAAGATACGACTGTTTATGTCGCATATATTCGCATGCTTTGTGATTTCACAAGGGAATCAAAACCTATAGAGTACTTATGTAAATTGTTAAACAAAATCCAAAATTCGATCGTATCGACGGGACTCGAACCCGCACCCCCCGGATTACACGTCCAGGTGCTCTGCTAATTAAGCCACGGTTCGATCCATGGATACGACGAAATTAGTGGATTGCATCTTTTAACCTAATTATGAATTGGTGGCGCCATCTGTGACTACTTATTTCGAAACTTAATCATTCGGAAGAAATCATTGCAGTTTTTAAATCCGACGAGAGAATTTTGCACTGCGTAAATCATATATTATGTTTCTTGAAGTGTTTCATACTTTGTATATTTGTAAATTGTTAAGCACAATCCAAAATGTCATCGTACCGCCAGAACTCGAACCCGCACCCCCCGGATTACACGTCCAGATGCTCTGCCAATTAAGCTACGGTTCGATTCATCGATGCGACAAAATTAGTGGATTGCATTTTTAAACCCAATTATGCATTGGTGGCGCCATCTATGATTACTTATTTCGAAAGTTAATCATTTGGAAGAAATCATTAAAGTTATCAAATCCGTTTTCTATATCAATTCTATATATTCTATATATTCATATCCCACAGCTGGACAAAGGTCTCCCCCATAGCCTTACACGAATCTCGCGTCCAGCTTATAAAAGTCAAAGTCAAATTCAAATAAAAAACTACTGATAGAATATGTAATATTGTAACGTAACGGAGCGCCTACCTCTCGCTACATGAATAGAGGGAGTGGAACCTAGATAATAAAATAAGAACACAGGTTTATACATTTATAGATATATTGACTCTACAATACTTTACCATACTTAACTTCACCACAACACTAGTGACGCTCCAGTAAATACCGGCCTTGTATAGCACATTTATCCTGCTCGACTTCATCTTATCAGTAACGTCGGAAATCTTTCAAGTCCTATTAGTATTGGCTTGTTTAGCTTCTTCAGTGATGTTATTAAATTATTCCACCCATACTTCAGCGTCTATTACGCTATTTGGAAAATCGAATTTTTCCAAAGTCCTGCTAACATCTTCCACGGTGTTAGGGTCAATTATCTAAGCTTCTTTCAGAATGTCCCTTAAATTACTTTAAATATGGAAAAACATAACTTCTCGTTTTTTAGGGTTCCGTAGTCCTGACAAGGAACCCTTATAGTTTCGTCATGTCCGTCAGTCTGTCTTTCTGTCTGTCCGAAGTTTTGCTAAGAGACCGTTAATACTAGAAAGCTGTAATTTTGTGAGGGCGTAATTTATATACATACGTATATAAATTACGCCGACAAAGTGATGAAATAAAATTTTGAAAATATTTTTTTTTAGGGTAGCTCCCCTACCTGAGAAGTGGGGATGAATTTTTTTCCGTTGTACGTTGTTGTATTTTTCGATTGTATGGTCCATTTACGAAATATTATACTTTAAAGTGCAAATTTTTGTTCCAGTAGGGCGTCCCCCCCCCCCCTCTAAAAGCTAATCTGCTGGCTTGAAAAATCTGGAAAAATTTGTGATGATAGTGCATTTTATGAAGTTTAAAGGAAAACTATAGCGGTTAAGATAACTTTATTCGTTTAGCAGTAATAGTCGTTGAACTAGGGTGTTGAATAATTTGTACCAAATACAAAATCCTTAGAAAAATCCTTTTAAAGTGACAAAGACAAAGTACCTAGTTGCTTGTTTATCACGGGTAAAGACTTGCATTGAATAACGGGCTACTACGGAACCCTACACTGCGCGCGGCCTGACACGCACTTGGCCGGTTATTTCATTTTGCATAGACTCCAGCAATTTATCCCAAAACTCATTTTTAGGGTTCCGTACCCAAAGGGTAAAACGGGACCCTATTACTAAGACTCCGCTGTCCGTCTGTCTGTCTGTCTGTCTGTTTGTCTGTCCGTCTGTCACCAGGCAATAGCTCATTAACCGTGATAGTTAGACAGTTGAAATTTTCACAGATGGCGTATTTCTGTTGCCGCTAGAACAACAAATACTAAAAACAAAATAAAGTTAAAAATTAAAGGGGGTCCCCATACAAAACATGTGTTTTTAAACGCTATCTATCTAATTAGTTTCGGCAAAATGACATAGATGGCGCTAGTAAACGAGCTCCGTCTTTCTAGATCGCGACGAAACCAAATATTCTTGATAATATCAATTAATCAAATATATGAGGTTGAAACTCTGTTATATTTCGTATTGTACGGAACTCTCCCTAAGTGTGCGATAAGAGACGCGATGTTGACTCGCACTTGGCCAGTTTTCTTTGTGTCGTTGCTAGGTCTTGACTGACTTCCCGATATTCTTCCGTCATTGGTTTTTTAAATATTAAAAACGATCGTCATAAAAAGAAACATAAATTATCTATCTAAAAAGTTGTGAATCATGAAACCTGAATGAAGGCGATTCAAGATATGCCACAATATGTTAAACTTCAACAGAAGTTATTTCTGTATGTTACTTCTCAATGCATTGAAGTAACAGTAGAACTGACTTATATTAACTACATATATCAAAAACTTGACAATCAAATCAGCTTCTACTAAGAAAATGATTTCTTATTATGGTTGGAACAAAGACCGGCATTCAATGGTTCGGAAATGATAAGCGATTCAAACATTACCAGCCACTTTATATGGCGCTGCGTTTGTCGTATTGCGTATTGCATTCGGTACTAAAGTATTCGAAAACCAATGAACCATGTGAATAATTTATATGCGTTGTAAACATATGCATTTTACAAGAACTTTTTATAATTGTACAAATGTATTAAAATCAAGCACTGAATTTTAAACCAATATACACAACTGAGAAGAAATATCTACCCTACTTTAGTGATAATTATATATGTCCGAGCTGGGTCTAGGCCTACATTTTCGGCCGACGTGGTGTGGGGCCTGTGGGCGTACTAACAAACTAGTCAATAAAATTAAAATAACAAAAAGTACAAACTAGTCGTTGGCGCACCTTTCCGCTTCATGAATTTGACTGGATGCGACATATTATATATCACCAAATTAGTGCTCATTATAACAGACGGACATACGACCACGGCTATCCTTTGAGCACCACTAGGAATATTTATGAAATACAATAAAATATGTATTAAAAGTAAGTTGTTTATATAATACACGATACATATTAAATAGTTTGTACATAGCGATCTCAGGTGAAAATATTTTCCTGTTTCATACTTTTTAGAGTGTGGTTTTCAGTAGTCGGGTTTTAGTTTTTTAACTTTTTTTTTTTTAAAGCATTTTGGGGTTGTTGCATAATTGTATACATGTATACATGTCAATATACTTACATAAATACACAGCGATCAACAAACACATAACCCTCCCAACTGCTTCTTTGCGACGCCGCGCCGTGGGGTAAAAATTAGTTTTCTTGACTTCGGCGGGATATATCTCGCCAACGTTAGGCCCGACAAAAATATGATGTGCTAAACCCTGTATTAATTATAAAATCCCTATTTAGCGATACCACACACGATGGGGTGGGGTGAAATTTTTCTTTTAGTTCTGGACTTCAGGTCCTGTAGAGAGCGCCACATTCAATTTGTTGTGACGTCACATAGCCTTTACTCAGCAGACAAATAAGACGCGTCCAACGACACCTCATTTGTCAAATTATGATAAGTAGTTTAGAAGTTATGAGGGAACAGATGAACATACATAAAAACATACATACATACATACATACATTCATACATACATACATACTTACATACATACATACTTACATACATACATACCCACATACCGGTCAAAAACATAACCCTCCTTTATGCTTCGCCGTAGTCGGGTAATAAATGATTATTAATGCATTATATTTCAATGGAGCATAATTATGATATGTATCGCAGGCCGATAGCTTACTTAGCCGTTCAATTAACAGTCTAGCTTCTTAACTAAACAGCGCCGTTTAACTAGATTCCTGAATGATATCCAGCCATTCAATTAAACAGCTAGGCAAATTACTTGAACCGATGACGTTTCATTACTTGCCTAGCCAGCCTAGAGCTTGTTCATTAGTCTGAAACTATGGCAATACACTAGAAACAGTGACCGCAGCGCGTCACCAGATAGATATATTTGTATATAAATATACAAATGCATATACATATACATATACATACACATATACATATACATATACATATACATATACATATACATATACATATACATATACATATACATATACATATACATATACATATACATATACATATACATATACATATACATATACATATACATATACATATACATATACATATACATATACATATACATATACATATACATATACATACACATATACAATAGTCCAGTAGCACGTCAATGTTCATTGTAGCCTGCACAGGACTACAGAATTAAAAGAAGGGGGGGTGCCATCCCATACATGGGACTGAAACAAAAAAAATATTTTCAAACCTATACGTGTGGGGTGTCAATGGATAGGTCTTTAAAAATGGTAAAATGTATGTGTCCCCCCCCCCCCTATATCTTTTAAAGTCATCATCATCATCATCATGAACAGCCGGTGTCAGTCTACTGCTGGACGTAGGCCTCTCCCAAGATGCGCCACTGAGCCCGATCTTTGGCTCTTCTTTTCCAGTCACTGCCCACTGCTTTGCGTATGTCGTCGCTCCACCTGGTCACAGGACGTCCTACGCTACGTTTGCCGATTCGCGGTCTCCACTCTAGGAAAAATCTACCCCAATGGTTATCAGTCCTGCGGCAGATATGACCAGCCCACTGCCACTTCAGTTTTCTAATCCGTTGAGCTATGTCGATAACTTTAGTTTTCTGGCGAATTACTTCGTTCCGGATTCGATCCCGCAGAGAAATACCGAGCATAGCTCTCTCTATAGCTCGCTGAGCGACTTTAAATTAGTGGACCAGTCGAATTGTGAGTAGCCACGTCTCGGCTCCGTATTTCATCACAGGTAGAACGCACTGGTTAAAGACTTTTGTCTTTAGACACTGTGGCATAGGCGACGAGAAGACTCGACGGAGTTTTCTGAATGCTGCCCAGCCCAGCTGAATTCTTCTCTGGATTCCCTTCTCGAAGTTGTGTTTACCTAGTTGGAGCGTCTGCCCTAGGTAAACATACTTAGTGACAACTTCGAGTGGGATTCAATCTACGGCAATCGGTTCCGGAACAACGTGGTCGTTGTACATGACTTTGGTTTTATCCAAATTCATCCGGAGACCGATGCGACGAGAAGAATCGGCTAGGCCATTCAACATCCTTTGTAGATCCTGCAGCGTCTCTGTCATAATGACGATGTCATCTGCAAATCGTAAGTGAGAGATGCACTTTTCGTTGATGTTAATACCACAATCTTTCCAGTCCAGCGTCTTCACATATATCAACATATCTTCCAAGGCGTTAGTGAACAGTTTCGGGGATATGACGTCCCCCTGTCTCACTCCTCGACGCAGGTGGACATGTTTAGATCGCTGGTTCTGTACTTGTACATTCATCGTTGCGGCATTGTACAGACATTTCATTACTTCGATGTATCGCCAGTCAACTTGGCAACGCTGCAAGGACTCCAGAACGGACCAGGTTTCGATTGACTTGAAGGCCTTCTCATAGTCCACAAATGCTAAGCCCAGGGGCCGATTGTACTCTTCGGTCTTCTGTATAATCTGCTTTACTGTGAGAATGTGGTCTATGGTGCCGTAACCGCTTCGAAACCCGGCCTGTTCCGGAGGCTGGAACTTGTCGAGTCTTCGCGCAAGACGGTTAGTGATGACCCTTGAAAACAGCTTGTAGACATGGCTCAGAAGCGAAATCGGGCGGTAGTTTTTCAAGAGGGTTTTGTCTCCTTTTTTGAAAAACAGAACCACCATGCTTCTGTTCCATGCCTGTGGAGTTTTCCCAGTGAATTGAACGGAATTAAAGAGCTGTTGAAGCTGTTGAACTGCTGGAGCTCCTCCAGCTTTTAAAAGCTCTGCTGTGATTCCGTCTTCTCCTGGAGTTTTCCCATTTTTGAGCTGTTTAATTCCTCATCACGATCTCTTCTCGGCTAATTTCGGGCAGATCTTCTGTGAAGTGGCGGGTTAAGGTGGCTCTAGAATCCTCATTATCGGGTATGGGCCTTGAAGCATGCAATGCGTAGAGCTTGCCGTAGAAGTCTTCAACTTCTGACAGAATATCCGGCTTGGATGCGACGACTAGTCCAGTTGATGTTGTCAGCTTTGTGAGATGGCTTCTACCCAGAGCCTGCGTGAACACTTTCGACTCCCGATTCTGCTCGATTGATTCTTCAATCAAGAGCGTGTTAGAGGACCGGAGGTTGCGTCGCACCAGCTTCTTTATGGTTTTATTGTGCACCTGGTTAGTTGACAAAGCTGACAAAGAGTCTATTCGTCTCTCTTCCAGTAGCCGAAGTGTTCCTGTTGAAAATTTGGACTTTTTGACCGTACGCTTGCTCTCGAAAAACTTTGTCCCTTCATCCCTGAGGATTTCCACCACTTCTTCGAGTTTCTATTCTACGTCATCTGTGGTTTCCAAAGCAGCGAATCGATTTTCAAATTGTAATTGGAAAGAGCCTTGGAGGTGTTGTGTAAAGCTGTGGAGATATCTTCATACATGCTCTCCACCTCATCATCCAAGTTTGTCGAGGTCGGTGCGTAAACCTGGATAACCTTAAGGCCTTATAACCTCTTGGTTAACTTTATTATGAGGTACGCTACCCTGGTCGACACACTGGAGATTTCTACATCGTTGTCACTGAGAACCTTGTTGACCAGAAACCCGACGCCGCCTTGGGATGGCTGATCTCCTTCTCTGTAGTACATAAGATAGCCCGATTCTAAGATTATGGTGTCCTCTTCCTGTCTTCGGACTTTACATAACCCCAGAATGTGCCATCTTATGTGTTTCAGCTCCTCCTCCGGCTGCGCCAGATGATCGTCCAGTCGAATCGTGCGTCCATTATAAGTTGCGAGGGTCAGTTTGTTTTGGCGGCCTACCGTAGCCCGGGGATTGTTAGCACCTCCTGCCCTGCCATTATCGTGGCCGCCGCCGTGGTCAGGAATAGCAGGGCGGCCGGGAACTGGGGGCCTTGGCTTAAGGTTACCTTCCATATAAAAATGCATCGCTTGGGAGGGATATGCCCTAATCGCCACGCTGGGCAGGCGTGTTGGCGATCGCAGGACGTAGCTTCTCGCACCGGTGACGCTGCTGCCCGTCACTGGCCTGTAGAATTTAGCTATGTCATAGATACGAAATGGTTATACCGCCATTTGTCAGTCACCAGAGTCCCGTCTGTTGGTCAGGAGGATGCACCACGGGCAGGTGAGGTTGGCTGGGTGCACTAAGGTGGTATTTGTGCTCCCTTAAATCCCTTTTAAAACTTTTAAAGTAAGGGAGTGAAAAATCTAGAAAAAATACATTCTGTAGATCTCAATAAAATCATTCAACAAAAATTGGTTTGTACGAGATACAGTCAGAAGTTTTTGAGATATAGCGACCGCAAATATAACTTTGTTTTTCATATAAACACTATAAAAACAAAGTAAATTTTTTAGTTGCGAAATATCATAGTTATAGAATACTTTACTGTGTTACGGAACCCTACGAGTGCGAGTCCGACTTGCACTTTGCCAGTTTATATTTAGTCCATTTCTATGCCTTGCCTCAATATTCGCCGTCTTATTCATTATATTTGCTTGTATTTTGATTTTTTAAGTTATTTATTAACCAAACTTCAACCACCACCGAAGATCACCAACCGACAGTGTTATGTTCATACATTTATGCCATCAATATATTTTGTTTCAAATCTACCCTCTAATCTACCCTGTAACTGATAAAAGAAGCAAAACTGGTCTAGCTATTCTACTAATTAAAACACGCGCTGTTTCTAATTGATTCATAATGAAAGAGTGCGATATGGTGTAGATAACTCTTTATTGTAAACTAAAAGAACTTAACATTAAAATAACAACAAAACAAAAATCGGTTTTAAATCGGCGGTCATATCGCATGGTTTATATCTTTCTCTTTCAGCTGGCTTCTCACTGCGCGTGTTAGCCCGCGCCGCGCCGCGCCCGCACGCGCCCCGCGCAGTGTGAAGAGCTAGGCGCGGCGCGGCGCGGCAGGCGCGGCGCGGCGCGATCTATCCGCTAAAAGTCGGTAACTTCAAAGGCGCGGCGACAGACTGAATCAAACTGAGGTTTAGTGGTTTGAAGCTAGAAGGCACGCGCCGCGCCGCTCAGTTTCCGTTGGGTGGCGCGGTGTGTCGCGTGTCGCGCGACCTTGCGCGTGGAGCGGCGCGGCGCGTAGTAGCATGCGCAGTGAGAAGCCACCTTTCGTTACGTTACGTTCGAAACGTCTTATAGAAGAAGGTCGTATGTGCATATTTATGTCATGCTATTGCTTTTTGAGACTGCTACTCCAATAATGACCGATACTGTACATATATGTATACGTGTATACATAATTTCTGTTGACGCGTGGCCGCTGCCGCGGCTCCCCTATACCTTGATCACACGTACCGAGCAAACGGGCTAGACAGTGCTCTCGGCCAAGTACTCGGTACGTATATACATAGCGCCGAGTGATCAGCCGCGTGCTCGGCCGAACGAAGCGGCGAGAGAATAGCTCGGCTGCAGTTCTATTTACTAAACCGAGTTACCACCCTCCCGCTTCCCCGCACTGTCTCGCTCACTCACTCGGCAGGTTTGAACGTGCACTGTCTCGCCGCTCGCCACTCGGCCACATGATTTTTGCGTCGCCGCACGTGCTGAGAACTTAACTGACTGTGCATATTTCAAAACGTGTGCGAACAGCTACTCGCTTACTACACTGTCTCGGCCGAGAAACATATTACTGTCTCGCCCGTTTATTCGGTACGTGTGATCAAGGCACTACTCGCTACACTCATCAGCGTACGTCACGCGGTAGTCACTGTTCCTAGTGTATTGCCTTATTGTCAGACTATGACATTATATGACCGGCCTAAGCATTAGCCAGCCAGTTTATTATATGTTATCTAGGTATCTCAGTTATCAGGTATCTAGTTAAACGGCGATGTTCAGTTAGGAGGCTAGGCTGTTAATTGAACTGCTAAATGAGCTATCTGCCTGCGACATAAACATTATAAGATTAAATAAAAAATAACTTACATTAATTGAATATTTAAAATATTTTCCAACGGAAATATTACGTGAAATTACGCGATATGAGTGATCGATATCGTCAAAATACCATATTCCTTCAGAATACGCACGAGCTTTTGTCTTTATGTAAACTATTGTATTACGTGTAAATTGTAATTGTAAATACAATTTCATAAATTGAAAAATATGATCGGCAGAATGTCTTATAGATACTAATTTTTTTTATTTTATACACATCTTTAAAAAAGCCCTTTGCTATTTCAACTTAAACTTAAATACTTCCGCTTCTGCTGAAATGAACTTAAGCCACTAAGGGTAGGTAAATTGCTTAGAATTTACTGCCCGTTTACGGTGCCCTTACTAATTGAGGATTACTCTTTGGATATAAAAAGTAAACGACTACATGTACTGCTACTTTGGCTGAAAAATGTTAGAAATTAACATTGTGGTTTTGTAGTGGCAGGACTTCTGCTAGTACACCTGGAGCGATACCACCACTTTGCCGGTTAATTTAGCAGTGAAATAAGAATGTTTTTGAATAGCAAAGTGTCCAGTGAAATTAAAGGGTATGTGAGAACTTAACATCTTTATGGCTCAAGGTAAGAGCATACTATTAAGTATTCTGTGGTAAGAGATGCCGCGCTGTGCAGTGACATGCCGTATCTGTAATAGGTAGACATCATCGCCTAACATCAGGCGAACATCGTTATTGTCCTGTTATTTTATATCATAAAGAATAAACTGGCCAAGTGCAAGTCGGACTCGCACTCGTAGGGTTCCGTACCACAGTACAGTATTATATAAGATCGAGCAAAACATACCGCTATCATTTGTCGCCAGCAAAAAATAATAATTAATCAACATTTTATTTCTTATAACGCCATCTAACGTCTAACAAAGGTGTTAGGGATCGACATTTCAATATAACGCTATCTATGCGACGTCGCATAGATGGCGTTACATTGAAATGCCGAATAAAACACGTTTCTTGTATGGTGACCCTCTATTATTTTTAACTTTATTCTGTTTTTAGTATTTGTTGTCATAGCGGCAACAGAAATACATCATCTGTGAAAATTTCAACTGTCTAACTATCACGGTTCATGAGATACAGCCTGGTGACAGACGGACAGACAGACAGATATAATAACGATATGTTATATATTTTTATAAATGCGTGAATGTAACTTAAAATATAAATAACGATTATTTATTATAAAATAATATAATTGTGGCTAATGTTTATATATGTTTGTGGTAATTGTTGCTATTATTAGATTCTCATAATTCGATTGTACTTTCTTATGTACCTATGCTATTTTAGAACTCCATTGTTTGGAAAAAATGTATACAAAAACGTCCCATTATACAATTTATCGAGAATTGATAAGTATTCCCAGAAATATTATAGTGATAAATACCTCAAACTTGCTACTTGACACGCGTGGCATGTGCAGTCAGTTTATTAGTTTTATAAGCGATCTTAATTATTGTTGCTAAAATACTGTCACCTAAACCTATTTATTTTAAATTATAAAACACTATATTTAAATCTCAGCTTCAGCTTCAAAATATGAAAAAATAAGGAAAGCAAGCAGACTAAAATACAAGCACTGAGAAAACGATTAATACAAACTATCATCGACCAAATACATCATCGCTTAACACCAGGCGAGACAATGATTAAACGCTAGCCTAAAAAATACATTAATGTAACGCACACTTTCACTCATTCACTCGGAGTGCACTAGGTTGACACAATTTATCTAATGAACCCGGCGACTGCAATCTGGCCGTTAAAATTTATTCACACCAAAAATTTGAGCACCAGATTCGCCTTCCACGAGAAAAAAGTATTTAATTGCTCCCAAGGAGCGAAGAGAATGGTGAAAATTCGGGTAGCGAATTTATAGGAGCTATTTGGATGCAAATGATGAGCTCCGCGGCCTCCGACAGTCACGGCGTAACCCCAAAAGAATAAGTGAGAAACGCCTTACGAGAAAAAGGATCGTGAAATACTTGTGATACTTTTCACTATTTATTCAAGAGTTTCTCAGCGCACACCCCGAAAGTAATAGAATAATATGGAGAGGTTTTGATTTATTTCAACGTGTCCTAGACTTTAATACATTATTCATTTACACCGCTGAAGGTCAACGTACAAATGCGAATGGGTCGTTACAAAAACTGCTTATTTTTTATCTCGTTGAAAGCTGTTTGCAGCTCTTTTATGGTAATGTATACACAAGCGTAACCGTAGGTTACAACGCTAGGCACTATTCCATTTGCATATCGAGCTGAAAATGTGGTTAACATTTTACTAGCAGAAAGTTTCAAGCATACTACGACCTGATTTTGCTGTAAAACAAACTGAGGTATACACCGTATAACAAAGATGCAAAAAGGTCAACAAAACGGTACAGCTTCGTGGCAAAACCCATCTTCCTCATCTCTGCGCTAAAAACAAAATTTCTTGATATCAGCACTTGACATTTTAGCGCTGCGTCGCGCGTCGCTTGGTAAATAGGTATCGTCGTACAAACTACAAAATGCACTAGAGCACTGGCTTTTGTTTGGCAAAGTTGCGGTAAACAAGTTCGACATTCAATCCTTTGTGGGATACTTTAAAAGTTCTGTAAAGAAGGCCGTGGCTTAGTAAGTGACAGGGTTGCATGGAAGACCGCACTTCCGTTGCAAAACAGGAAAACGATAGTAAGGAGATTTGGTGACTTTCACGATAAAATTTAAAACGTGTTCAAGATTGCTAATGCACTTTGTAAACTACGGTTCCTTTCATTATCTCCTTATTACACACGTGAATAAGTATCACGTACCTACTACCTACACGACAAGATCAAGATAATGTTACCAGAATTTCATACATAGATGGCGAACATTTTTATCGCCGTTGCATATTGTTTAGACTTCATGCAAATTTTTTCAGCGCAATTTTTTAGTACTTTTAATTGGAAATAAAAGTGCCAAACACATGACTATGTTCTTAAAGTCTACGATTTAAAGGGCTCGAATGAAAGGCTGTTAGGTACTTATAATTTAAGACTCAAATGCTTCATGAGTTCAAATGCCGCGCTAGTCATTTTCAGTTCCAAGTGTGAGGTATTTATCTCTAGAGATGCTTATCAGACTCAGGGACCAAATAGAAAGTATGCTCTCTCCAACAAACAATATTTTTCCAATTCAGTTAATAAATGACGGAGTCCTGAGGCAACAAAATATTTATAAAAAATACAGTTGAATTGAAAACATCCTTCTTTTTAACCGGATTCATAAAAAAGGAGGTTCTGAATTCGACTGTATTTTTTTTATGTGTGTTACCTCAAAACTCCATCAAATCTTATCCGATTTTTTAACCGACTTCAAAAAAGGAGGAGGTTTCTCAATTCGACCGTATATATATATTTTTTTTAATGTTTGTTCGCGGATAACTTCATCGTTTATAAACCGATTTTGATTATTCTTTTTTTTTGTTCAAAAGGAGATATCCTAAATGTGGTACCATGGTAATTTTATTGAAGTCTGATAAGTATCTCCAGAGATATTGAGATAAACATCTCAAAATTGGTACTGAAAATGAATAGCGCGGCATTGGAGTCGGTTCTTTTTTAGTTTTTAAACGATATTATTTTTCTTTTTCTTTTGTTTGAGATAATATTATATCCCCCGTTTGGTCCCATTCAAATTTTATCGAGATCTGTTAATCATCTCCGGAGATAAGGAGATAAACAATATAAACAAATTTGTATACTTTGATGACATAATTATATGGCTACGGGATACTTTTACAATCGCGGCATGTGAAGTTGGTATTTTTCGTTTTGTACGATCATAAATTATTTGAAAATGACTTCAAATAATTTATGATCGTTCGAGAATCGGCGGTTATGATAATTAAGCGCTCAATTTCATTTGCGACTTTTCACTAGTATCTGTCTAAAATAAATTAAAAGTAAAAAAATATTTTTAAAATTAAGCTTCTCTGACTGATGTCTCCGTCAGAGAAGCTTAATTGAAGCTTGATTTGAAATGAACGAAAATGTTAAAAATAAATTCTAGTAAGTATTTGGCGTGTAGGTTATCAGACCAGCTACATGGTATCATATGATTGTATTGTCACAGTAGATACATAAATACACCAAATTTGAGTCCAATCAGACATCGGGAAATGGGTCTAATTTAGTTTCCAAAATTCCACCCGAACATACATAGTGACTAACATACATTTAAAAATACTTTAGTGTCTCAATTTTTGTCAAAATATCCTTACTAAGTTGGATTTAATATTAGCTTTACTCCAGCGCGCGCCAACAATGACAATGTACGATATATTTTTAAAAATAATACGAGTAACACAATGAAAGAATTGAGAAGTTTCTGTTGACTTTGAAGTGCACAAGTTAATCTTGACAGCGGATGTTGGTTGGTTGAAAAGAAGAGCTCTCGATCTGTCATATTGCCTACTAAAAGTTCCCCGCGGCTTTGCCCGCGTTAAAAACTTCTTTCATTTATTTAAAACATTTATTTTGTAAAAACCTTTCTATCATTAAAATATATCAAAAAAGAGTTAGGCAAATCTGTCCACCCGTTTTCAAGTTATCGCGTGACTAAAAGAAATAGGGATTCATCGTTATAAAACCCGAAAAATCATATTGATTTTCAGACTTTGTTACCCCATTTCACCCTCTTAGTGGTGGATTTTCGAAAAAGCCTGAATCAGGCATTACCTTATTTATTTACAGAAGTACGTGTGTGAAGTTTCGAATAAAAATACTAATTATCTAATCTTGTTTCTCCACACAAACGTTGAACCCCCGTTTCATCCTCTTATAGGGTAAATTTTAGAAAATCCTTTTTTAACTAATACCTACGTCATAATAACTATCTGTATGGCAAATTTCAGTACAATCCGAAACAATATTGATTTTTAGACTTTGTTACCCCACTAAACACGTATTCTCTTATTTGTTTACAGAATTACTTGTGTGAAGTTTCGAATAAAAAAACTGATTATCCTGTTTCTCCATACAAACTTTGGATTCCCGTTTCATCCTCTTAAGATGTGAATTTTAGAAAATTCTTTCGTACACCTTAACGTACTAAGACAAACATACCCTCCAAATTTCAAGTCTCTATGACCAGCGGTTTAGGCTGCGCGTTGTCTCTAAGTCAGTCAGTATGTCAGGACAAAAATCCTTAAAGTATTAAAAGATTTATTTATTTGTTTGTAACGATCCAATCAGCATGATGACAATATTTTTTAAGTTCTTTAGTATTAAGAAATATATGTATGTTTACTAGATGATCCATGCGAATCCTTAGATTAAAATACAATAAATTAGTCGGTTATACATGTGGTTATACCAAATGAGAAAAGATGTGGTTATACTGTCAATATTATGGCACTGTTAATTTTTCAGCATTAGTTTGACAATAACTCTAAAAACATTTGTTTATTTATTGTCAATAGGTATAAACATAAGCTTTAAAATTGTATTTGAATAAATAAATTTGATGATGGAAGAAATTATGATAGAAGGTAAACGGTCCCATAAAAAAACCCTTTAAGAAATAATTAATATAAAGATTAAGTACAACGAATATCATCAAGATTATGTATAGAAAAAACAATTAACTTTATACGTTTAAACGCTTCAAAGTGTCAGTTGTCTAATAATAAAATTTTATGTAATCCATTCGTTTTTTTTAATTTTTTTATATCTTATAGGAAAGCGTTTGACCACTGTCTCACCTGTTGGTAAGTGATGATGCGGTCGAAGAATGTAAGCACGCTAGGCCTAGAATGGAAACTGGCTCTCAAGGATAGCTGCCGACATTAGATGTTTGGCGACAGATTTTCTAACTTGAGGGTGGTAGCTGGCCAGGCGGACACTAGATAGTGTCCTACCATCATGCGGGGGTTGTTGGTTTCTTAACGATGTTTTCCTTCACCGGAGAGCCACTGTGAGAAGCGCACATAAATTTTTTGATGGAAAAATTCATTGGTGCACGGCGGTTTGAACTCTGTACCACGGGTACTCGGTATTACGCCACCGGGCCCTCAGTTTCGTTGCATCGATAGGATCACATCGTAGCTGAGTTGGTTATGTATCTCAGACGTCGCGGGTTCAAGTCCTGTCGTTACGATGAAATTTGGGTTGTATATAACAGTGTAAGTTGCCGTTGACGTCACGTTCGAGTAAAATAGGTGTAAAAACTTGACGTTCTGATATTAATTCAAGACCTGCTTATTTCTAACAATCAAGAATCTTGTGTGCTAAGTATCTTTAATAGTTAGTCGTAATCAGCTCAACATCAGGTGAGAGTTACAATACCATTCTAGGTTTTAAGTGCTACCAGCCTCGACCGCATCCTCTATTACCAACGGGCGAGAGTGGTGAAACGCTAGCTATAATATGAAAAGTAAAAACCGGCCTAGTCGAGTTGGACTCGCCCACCGGCTTCCGTACCAACGTTGGCAGTATCCAGTTAAGCTAGACCTCTAAATTGTATGAGCGCTCATATAACTCAGAGGTCTATCTTAACTGGCGTTAACTATGTATGTATGGGGACACCCTTTAATTATCAACTGTTTTAATTTATTTGGAATTTTTCCTTTATTTGTGCTGTAAGACCTTGCTTCTTACCAAATTTCATGATTCTAGGTCAACGGGAAGTACCCTATAGGTTTTGACCCAAAACCTATAGGGTAATTTACCTTCGGTTGAGGCCTTTTAGTTGTTTAGTACAGTGGATTATTTGCCAGTCAAAATAATTAGAGTTAGTGGTCGGAAGCCGTTGATTAATTTACGTTTTGACGTTTATGAGCTCCACAACATACCGACAACGAGTTTGTGATGAAAATTAACCACAAATACGTAATATGACAGCCATATATTTATAACAATTTCAGACGCAAATAGTACATATCGACATTTAGAAAAATAAATAGTAGTTTAAAAAGTAAGCAATTTTTCTATGTTAAGGTACGGTCACACCGCTGCGTTCTGCGATCTGCGGGCGTGATTTCAGTACTTTTCAATTGTTTTGTGATCGCGTTTGGTGTGAATACAAAATAAACCTAATGAACCGTGTACGCTGTGTGTGTGGTGGGATTGGAAGGGCATTATTCATTATGAGCTGTTACCACCAGGCAGGACCATCGATTCTGAACTCTACTGTGAACAACTGATGAGATTAAAGCAAGAAGTTGAGAGAAAGCGCCCGGAATTAATCAACAGAAGGGGTGTGGTTTTTCATCATGACCTCTCAGGTCATGATGAAAAACCACACCACAACCTCACACATCTTTAGCCACTCAGCAAAAATTAAGAGAGTTTGGCTGGGAGGTGATAATGCATCCGCTGTATAGTCCTGACGTTGCACCTTCAGATTTCTACCTGTTTCGGTCTCTTCAGAATTCTTTAGGCAGTGTCACAAAATTATTTGTCGCGGTTTTTTGATCAGAAGCTCCAAAATTTCTATAGCAATGGGATCATGTCCCTACCTACAAGATGGCAAAAAGTTATCGAACAAAATGGTACCTACATACTTTAGTTAAATGTAAATAAACAATATTAAAAAAATGTTTTGAATTTTCTTAAAAAAATGCGAAAAGACTTTTTCCCCTACCTATTAGATGGAATCGAAATGAAGCATACCAAGCATTATAATATTACGCGCACGCATTCTTTGTAACACTAACATAATGATTACGTAGTTAATTTAAAGCTTACTTGAACGTTTAATCCAAATTTGTTAGTCGTTGAGCTAAGGTTAGGTTAGTAGCTAGTAAGTTGAAATTTAAACCAGCTACTGAAGTTTATTTTTTGAAATATCTACGGAACCCTAGTTGCTGATCAAACTCTACCTTATATATATGTTCATATTTTGACCTAACACACGTATTTCCATCAAAAAGTTTTTTTACAATTTAGTCATTTGTACTACCGGCCTACGCCGGTATTATTATTATCTTTTCTATGCTACCGGCAGAGAACATGTTAAAAGTTAGAGCGGGGTGGGATATACATTTTACCACAATGAAAACTATGATTAAATATCTTTCAAATGATTCACTTTGAGAAAAAATGGTTTTAGGAATATCAAAGTAATTTTTTTTAAAGACCTATCTATAGACTTCAAATAGGGGAGTTTTGGTGGCCACACTCGTTTATGGTAGTGAATGCTTGGTATGGCAGAAGAAGCATGAAAGTAAAATTAATGCTGTAAAAATGAGAATTTTGATTAGTATGATTGGAGTGACTCTGTCGGATAAGGTGGAGAACAGCGTGATAAGGGAATGTTGTGGTGTGGTAGAAGATGTGGTAGAAGACAAAGATAAGGAAAGGGATGCTTAGATGGTTTGGACATCTAGAGAGGATGGATGAAGATAGATTGATGAAGCAAATTTATGAGACGAGTGTGAATGGGCCAACCGGTAAGGGCCGACCTAGGCAAACGTATCACGACCAGATCGGAGACGTTTTAAGGAAAGGCCAAGTAATACTACCTATAACCGGTGAGCATGTATGAAGGCGCTCATGAAAGTGGAAGAAGTAAAAGAGGTATGTCAGGATCGTAACATGTGAAAAGAAGTAGTCTTTGCCAACCCCAACAGGAAAAAGGCGTGATTGTATTTATGTATGTATCTATAGACACCACGCACGTATATAGGTATTATTTAAAAAAATGTGGCTGTGACATACGGACAGACGCATATACAGACAGACATCACGAAACTATAAGGGTTCCGTTTTTTGCCATTCGGCTTCGGTACCTTAAAAAATGTAGTATTTACGTTCATGTGACGTAGGTACGTTACGTAACCCATATTTTTATAAATAATATTTTTATTAAAAACACTTCTTTTTCAATGATAGACTTAAAGTTCAAAGCGAACTCACAAATAGTCAGCTAAAGTAGCGCGTTGTTTCAAACATTACAGAATAAGACATGACGCTTTAAAAGGCTGAGCGGTCGGTCCATTCCTTCCGGCACTCTCGTAGGAGATGGGCCATTCATCGCCGTATCGACATTGTGGCTCTCAAGAACTTTATCTTGTTTGTAAGGTGGTTCCAAGTTTTTGAACGGGACTGGTTTTAACCAGCTTTTATTTAACTTGTAATGTTTGTATGTAAGTTTTCAATCAAAACAAATCCTGGTGTTCTACTGAGCTGAAATTTGGCATACTTATGTTAGTTCGTATTGTTACTCGTAGCACGAGGTTTTTTTATTACAGTGTTTTGTTTTTCAATATCTTATAGGCTAGCATTTGACCACTATCTTGCCTGTTGGTAAGCGATGATATTGTGTTCAAAGATGGTAAACACGCTATGCCTAGAATACTCTGACTCTCAAGCGTTTTTTGTGCTACCGGAACACCGTAAGGTTATGGCGCCAGATTTTCTTTTTAACGGTGGTAAGCTACTGGGTAAGCTATGTTTTGGTAGCCAGTCAGGCGGAACGTCGATATGCTTCTACCACCTGTGAAAAAAAAGTATAAAGGTAGGTATATTAAGGGTCTTTACTATATCTGTGTTCTGTGGTCTTTACACAAAGCTTGTTCAAAAAATAATGGGAAATAGCATTATTGTCGTATCTACCAATAAAAAATCAAAGATATGAAAATAATAAGATGTTATGGGGCATATAAACTATAATTTGTTCTAGTGATGCAGTGTCGCGTAAACTTCTGTGTTGCGGGCTACAGTTTTTGTTATATGCAGACGTCATTTCTTATCATCAAGCGAGCGTCATGTTTGTCTATATATCACCATTTTATGTAAAAATCAGAATTTTGTGTCAAAATCAGTATATTATCCATCTTTATAAAAGAAAATATTTACATCGCAAAAATGAATGCATTGCAGGGTTACGTAGCCGAATGGCAAAAAAACGGAGCCCTTATAGATTCGTCATGTGTCTGTCTGACTATCCGGCTCGTTCGAAAGATAGACACTTCTAAAGTGGTAAAATGTGTGTTTACCCCCATCCCCTCTAACTTTTAAAGTGGAGTGAAAAATCTAAAAAAATATATGCTGTAGATCTCAATAAACACTTTCAGTGAAAATTGGTTTGAACGAGATATAGTCAGCAGTTTTTGAGATATAGCAACCGCAAATATAACTATATTTTTTATACAAACACAATAAAAAACAAAGGTAATTTTGTGGCGAAAAATTTTACTTTCAAAATACTACTGTGTTACGGAACCCCTAAGAGTGCGAGTGCGACTTGCACTTGTTTTTTTTTTAGGTAAGTTGTTTGCAAGGACTCGGATTCATGTCATTCACTTGGATCATTCAGTGCATACAATTTACTGATAAGTAAAGGCACAAGCAACAATATTAGTATTAGCTATTGGTTACAAATAGAAGCAGAAAACAGTTGAAGATAAATTATGAAATACCTCCTTTGAAACGATAGGAAAGCAACTATTCCATTTAATTGCTTGCTATCGTTTACCTTTTACTTATCTCGGCGATTATTTAAACTAGGAGCTGGAATTCTCGTAGAAAGACGATATAATAAATTTAATGGCAAAATAAACGACGTCGTTAACTTATCTGAAATATTGTCGGTTGAATAACTCAACGGTTTAACCGAAAATATTTAGGTTTAAACCAAGACGTGCTCTCTCACAGATTTGAAAAAAATTGAATGGAATCATTTATCAATATGGCATGATTTATGATGAGAACTCTTTCTGTAAATACAAATGAGAGGGAAGTAAGGACGTTGGGTCACTGCCAAAGTGAAGGCTGATTAATGATTTTTGAGGCACACGGGAATGTTTCGTGAAAAATAAATTTCCAAAACTTGTCCTTCCGTGCCTCGACCGTTCCCGTCGGGTCGGATTTTTCCTTTTATTGCTGTTGAAATTTGTAGTGTCCCTTTGCCGGTCCGTGTTTTATTAGTATAATTTTTCAATTGACCATTTTATTTTCACTTGTTTGATTTTCACGATATTAGATTTCGTTTCATCGATGTCCTCTGTTTACTTAGATGTACTCAATATTAGAGTAACTCTTTTAAAATCAACAGTTCATACAAATAAATACAAAAAATGTTTAAATAGCATCTCAATCAAATTTGGTGTAAAAATAAAATATGCAATGCATCATCGAAAATCATAGTGCAATCCTAAAAGTTCATAATAAATTCCATTCCAAAAACTCCACCGCACTAAATTTATAGCAAGGAAAAGGTTCATTAAAGTCTAAATATATACTACATGTTTAGTGTCGTACATTCAGCTTGCTTTGAGAGGGCTGTTACATGAAAAGTTGAACAAGTTGCAGCCGGCCGCTTCAGTTTGTTAACTCTAATTCTATCAGGGAGGTCGTTCCCAGTTTTTGCTGTGAGTTACCAACACTCGTTCAATCTGGACTGCGATGCTTCCGAACACTCTTCTGGGAATGGTTGCTGGAACATGTTTGTTTATCTTTATTTAATTTGAATTTAGGTGTGTTGATAAGTAGTGGTCGATAAGGATTACTTTATTTATTGAAATGCTTTTTAAGCTAAGGAATGAATGTAAATAATTTTAAACTGTTCGTCCAAAATAAGCGCTAGGATATCAAATTTTAAGCAATACTTTGCAAATACGTATAAACAGTAAGTGGTAAGTAAATTATTATGAAACAGTTATGAAAATAGGCGTAAACACTTTAAATATAAAATACATTCAATAACACTTCATACAACCATAACAGAGTCAGAGACGTACTCTCATTAGGCAATCTATATTCGTAGTCGATATAAAATGAACAAAGCTTTTACCGAAGATACAAAACCTATCAGTTTTTTTCCGACAACATAGACATTGTCTAACTTTAACTGCTTGGCTAAGCCGTATATCATTTTCCAGTATCAATATCTCCGATACACGAGTCTGTAGATAACATGTGCGGTACCTACAGCCCTTACAGAGTCGGGTAGCGTACAACGCCCTGCGGGCTACCCGGGCGTATATAAATCATGTGCGTTCTATAACTTTGTTGGTGCCCTGTAATTTGAAACGTGGTTAGTATGAGGTTAAGTTAAGATCCGAATACGGTAATTAATGATATCTGAATATAGCGCAGTGTTTGCTCTACTCGTATAATAAGCTGGTTATGTGTTCATTGAACTATAAATGTTTCACACAATATTTGCTGTGATATATTTATGTATAACAATGCTCGAAACTTGATTCTAACTTGTGTCACCATAAAACATCGAAATACAAGTGATTCGTTTTATCTTTCTGTACAGTAATAGCAAAGTTAAATAGTAGATTGTATAACAAGGGTACAATATAGTACATTTCTACGAGGCCGCTATTTTGAATCCCGAGCGTAGCGAAGAATTCTAGCATAGAATCCCGAGTGTAGCGAGGGATTCTAAAGTAGAATCCTGAGCGTAGCGAGGGATTTAAAGTACGTCGGCCGAGAGAAAATAATATTGCAGCCGAGTTTTACACTCTGCTTTTCATCCCCCTCTGAAATGAAATGAAAGGCTCAAATAAAGGTCAACACCATATTAACTAAAAAACAGACTAACACAACTAAACAAAACAACATTTGACACATATACACACAGCACATACACAAGCACTTCTGATTTCTTTGGTTTATATCCTTCAGATATGCTACCAATTTTGTATAGGTCCGATTTAAATATTATTATTAGTATTGACTGTCGTCTTCAGCATCGAGTAAATACTCCAAAGTGTAAATACTCTAAGAATTTTGCCTGAATTTGGCCTTCTTGATAATTAGCTAGAAATACAGTTTTTAAAATGAATTCGCTTTGTGTGCACTTTTCCACTCGACACATTTTGTATAGGATTTTAAATATTTTTAACGGGACATTGTTGATAACAGATTGTTTATAACATTCGTTGCGTCGTTTTGTATTCTTTCGAGCGTTAAATTAATACTTTCGTTATCAGAATTCATTTTCTTTATGAATTTATAGTTTATTTAGCACTGTAACAAAAAAATAATGTGAAGAGGACTTCGTATTGATTCGCGCGATTATTGTTTTCTTTTTCATACGAGATTCTTTTTTTAAATTCACTAGACTATAAACGACGGTTCGCACGCTTCTTTTTATTCATCCTAGCTACCACACTATCAGTGTATTGGGCCACGCGTTTTAAACTGTTTTTTTCTGTATAATATATATTATATTATATATATATATGGTATTGTTTTATAACATTAATGTTTAGCTTCACCAGCTTTTTTTATTCATCAAACCTGGCGCGCTAACTAGTTGATAGGACAGTAACATTTCCCGTACAATATTATTATTGAACTTCTTTAAACGTGGCACTATAAAATAACAGTCTTAAGGCAAAAATTACAAAATATTTTTCCGCCCTAGGGCGGAAAAGACCTATTTTGCGCGCACTTATCGAGGAACAAACCATCACTTTTCGAATATTATGTTTATTTGAGGTGTCACACACTTTATATTTTTGTAAATTGTTAAACACAATCCAAAATTTCATCGTACCGACGGGACTCGAACCCGCTCCCTCCGGATTACGTACGTTTACGTACGTACATACACGGATACTATGTCTATACAAGAATATAAGCTTAAAAATAGAATCATTTGCGCACCGTATAATATAAAAATTATCCTTATATTTTGTGTTTGTTCATTTATTCAAATCCGTCAAGATCAACAAATACTCAAGATATCGATTGTACGTCACGTAAAGATTGGTTTCAGAGCTTCCTGTTTATTTAGGGGCGTGAGTCGCAGAAACTTCCGTTGGTGTCACATAAGTCAGAGGTAAATGTAAACTCTCTAAATATCTCAATGCAAACATTCGACTTGAATCCATTCGGAAATACGGCCGAGGGATATTCGAAGCGTATTGGGGATTTGCGGCTAACAAGGATCGATTGTACTTCTCGTTCACGTGCGTTGGAATAGGCTTTAAGATTACAATAGTACAGAAAGCAATTAAGACCAAACCACAAAGCCTTATGCCAGCCGTACTTAATAAAAAATATTATAATATAAGAACACTAGAATTATTAAAAAGTTGTACACATACTTATTTCAGTTATTTTAATCTTTATAAGCTGAAGAAATACGGCTCTTTAGCCGTGCATTTTCTACTCGGCTAGGTAAGAATCGAATAAAGCGAATAGAAGCAACAATAGCCTATAGCTAAGGCGTCGCCCTGACGATCGAGAGGTCGTGAGTTTTATCCCCACCCATGACACTATTGACGTGAACCCACTCCAGACACACGCATAATTAGCTAGTTGGAGGGGTTAACAAGACTGTTAGTTATGTACAACCTATATTGCTAGTAAGCTTTGGTCTCGTGTTAGGAACTACGTAGTACTTACCTACTATTATTTAATCTGTGTCAGAACTTTTTGTTCCGACGCGTTTTCCTGACGCGAGTTTAACATTTTTTACCCATCCCAAAAAAGTTTACAACGCCGCTAAAGAAGTTGTTCAAACTTCAAAAATATAATGCTGTAGATCTCAATAAATACTTTCAACGAAATTTGGTTTAAACGAGATATAGCTATATATAGTTTTTAAGATATAGAACATATTCAAAAATTTAAATATAACTTTGTTTTTCATACAAACACTATGATAATATCGTTTAAAAACTAAAAACAACCGACTTCAATGCCGCGCTATTCATTTTCAGTACCAATTTTGAGATGTTTATCTCAATATCTCTGGAGATACTTATCATACCTCGATAAAATTACCATGATATCACACTTGGGATATCTCCTTTCGAATAAAAAAAGAATAATCGAAATTGGTTCATAAACGACGAAGTTATCCGCGAACAAACATAAAAAAAAAAAAAAAATATACGGTCGAATTGAGAAACCTCCTCCTTTTTTTGAAGTCGGTTAAAAAACAAAGTTATTTTTTGTTGCAAAAAATCATATTTATAAAATACCCTACTGTGTTATGGAACCCTACGAGTGCGAGTCCTATTTGCACTTAGCCAGTTTATTTTAGCTACAGCTTTGTCGTCGAGTCTCTATTAAGAAGTTTTATCGACAGGGCGTCTCAGCACCAGCGTAAAATTGTGAAGCGACGCGACTTGCCAACAAGTCACGCCTGCGATCTTTCACGCACGGGCACTAGCTCTATGATATAATCTGTAGTTTATTGCTGAACATATCAATTTTCAAGAAGGTATGCTGACGTAAAAGAACGCCAGGTCAGTCTTGAGAAAAGACATAAATTCGGAAAGTGCCGTAATGTTTGATAATTGCCAAAAATTCAATTGTATTCTTTGTCGTAAAACATAATCTACCAATAAAAATAAGCAATAAGTTTGTTTAGTAGTAGGCCTGTTGTCGGAATAAGCGTACCCACTGTACTGTTTGATCACGCAGTACATTTTTCGACGCAAAATATCAAGTCACTCTTATTGATAAGATAGGTACTCAAATAAATTTAATCAACGCAAACATAGCAGTTTTAAAAATCAATGTTGAAACAGTTCATTCGACCAAGCTACTGCATACAAATCGAATTAATGGATGCTGTCAATTATTATTATACGAATTTTAATGCAAAATATTTAAATTGACGATCTCTGAATATAAAAGACATCTCGATTGGTTGAAATGATTACTTTCCTTCTCGGGGGTCCGACGAGTGGCGAGTACGTGATCTCGGAAAATTGTAAAATTGTTATTCTAACCATGTTGAACAACCCGTCTGGAATTACAAAAATTGTATCTAGAAATATATGTGCTATTGTCAAAAATAGTCATAAGAATATTGCCTACTGGCTTGTTACTTCACGACAACATATTCATCCAGCTCACACCACAAATATCGAGTATAGCTTACAGTTTTGAGATATTTCGATTACAGATACGATAAGCTATTCAATTAACCAAAAACAGGTCTGTTCTCTGTGATACCAGTTCCACAAACAAACGGATATTATTTGATTAAAAAATAAGTTCAAAAACTAAAACCCGACTACTGAAATATCACGCTCTAAAAAGTATGAAACAAGAAAATATTCTCATCTAAGATCGCTATGTACAAACTATTCAATATGTATCGTTTATTATAAAAAAAACTTACTTATAATATATGTTTTATCGTATTTTATACATATTCTTAGTGGTGTTGAGTGGATATCCGTGGTCGTATGCTACTTTTCAGAACGTATTGTTTTCTTACGGTAGGTGACGTACGACCACGGCTATCCTCTGAGCACCACTAAGAATATGTATAAAATACGATAAAACATGTATTGTAAGTAAGTTTTTTTTAATAATAAACGATACATATTAAATAGTTTGTACCTAGCGATCTTAGAGGAGAATATTTTCTTGTTTCATACTTTTTAGAGCGTGATATTTCAGTAGTCGGATTTTAGTTTTTGAACTTATTTTTTATTTCAAGTATTTTGGGGTTTTTGCATAAATGTATACATGCATAAATGTCAACATACTTACATACATACATAGCGATCAACAAACACATTACCCTCCCTATTGCTTCTTTGCGACGCCGCGCCGTGGGGTAAAAAATAGTTTTCTTGACTTCGACAGAATGTCACGCAAACGCTACGCTTGACAAAAATATGATGTACCAAACCCTACCTTCATTTTAAAATCCCTATTTAACGATACCCCACACGATGGGGTGGGGTGAATTTTATTTTTAGCTCTTGACTTCGTGCCCTCTAGAAGGCGCCACATTCAATTTGTTGTGACGTCACATAGCCTATAACCAGGAAACAAATAAGACGCGTCCAACGACACCTCATTTGTTAAATTATGATAAGTAGTTTAGAAGTTATAAGGGAACAGATGAACATACATACAAACATACATACATACCCTCATACCGGTCAAAAACATAACCCTCCATTTTACCCGACTACGGCGAAGCAAAAAGGAGGGATATTTTTTATGTCTGCTGGTTATAGGCTATGTGACGTCTATATGACGAATTTTAAAATGAAGGTAGAGTTTGATACATCATATTTTTGTCAAGCGTAGCGTTTGCGAGATATATCCCGTCGAAGTCAAGAAAACTAATTTTTACCCCACGCGGCGTCGCAAAGACGCAATAGGGAGGGTTATGTATTTGTTGATCGCTACTATTGTAGCTATCGCTGTATTTGGTAATATAGCTTAATTTGAGCATTATGGATAAGAAACAATACACCAATATTATAAATGCGAAAGTCAGTTTGTTATTTGTTTGTTTGGGACTTCTTCACGGTCAAACGATTGGACCGATTTAGCTTAAACTTTGCACAGGGATAGCCAGTAGGTACAATAAATTAGGTTATAGGAAACTTTTTTATATGTATAGGAAACGCGGGCTTAGCCGCGGCGCACACCTAGTCAACACCAATATTATAAATAAAACCTATAAAAAAAAGATAGTACATAGGGCAGAATAGGATATAGGATACTTCTTTTTTGGCTATCGAGTCAGGGGGTCCAGATATTTTTAATTTAATTTCGTAAATATAAGACTTCTTCTCGAATAAACGGCTTGACTGATTTGCCTGAAATTTTGTGTGGATACATGTCATAAGGCAGAATAGAATAAAGGATACTTTTTTTCTGGCTGTCGATTCAGAGGGTCCAGATATTTTTAATTGAATTTTGTAAATATAATACTTCTTCTCGAATAAACGGCTTGACCGATTTGCCTGACATGTTGTATAAAGACAGTTCATAGAGCAGAATAGGATATAGGATACTTTTTTTCTGGCTATCAAGTCAGGGGGTCCAAATATTTTTAATTGAATTTTGTAAATATAAGACTTCTTCTCGAATAAACGGCTTGACCGATTTGCCTGAAATTTTATGTGAATACATGTCATAGGGCCGAATAGGATATAGGATACTTTTTTTCTGGCTGTCGAGTCAGGGGGTCCAGATATTTTTAATTGAATTTTGTAAATATAAGACTTCTTCTCGAATAAACGGCTTGACCGATTTGCTTGACATGTTGTATGAAGACAGTTCATAGGGCAGAATAGGATATAGAAAACTTTTTTTCTGGCTATCGAGTCAGGGGGTCCAAATATTTTTAATTGAATTTTGTAAATATAAGTCCTCTTCTCGAATAAACGGCTTGACCAATTTTCCTGGCATGTTGTATAAAGACAGTTCATAGGGCAGAATAGGATATAGGATACTTTTTTTTGGCTATCGTGTCTGGGTGTCCAGATTTTTTTAAATTGAATTTTGGGTATGTGTGGCCACTTATCAGCTAAACGGCTTGACCGATACGGCTGAAAATTTCTACATATACAGCTCATAGGGAATAAAAGCACATAGGGTACTTTTTTTCTAGCAGTCGAGTCCAGCTGTCCAGATTTTTTTTATTGAACTTTGTAAATGTGTGGCCTCCTCTCAGTCAAACGGGTCAACTATTTTAGCTGAAATTTTGTGCGCAGAACGTGACCGTCTGCGCACAAAATTTATAACATATACATAAGACATAGGATACTTTTTTTCTGGCTATCAAGTCAGGGGGTCCAAATATTTTTAATTGAATTTTGTAAATATAAGACTTCTTCTCGAATAAACGGCTTGACCGATTTGCCTGAAATTTTATGTGAATACATGTCATAGGGCCGAATAGGATATAGGATACTTTTTTTCTGGCTGTCAAGTCAGGGGGTCCAGATATTTTTAATTGAATTTTGTAAATATAAGACTTCTTCTCGAATAAACGGCTTGACCGATTTGCCTGACATGTTGTATGAAGACAGTTCATAGGGCAGAATAAGATATAGAAAACTTTTTTTCTGGCTATCGAGTCAGGGGGTCCAAATATTTTTAATTGAATTTTGTAAATATAAGTCCTCTTCTCGAATAAACGGCTTGACCAATTTTCCTGGCATGTTGTATAAAGACAGTTCATAGGGCAGAATAGGATATAGGATACTTTTTTTTGGCTATCGTGTCTGGGTGTCCAGATTTTTTTAAATTGAATTTTGGGTATGTGTGGCCACTTATCAGCTAAACGGCCTGACCGATACGGCTGAAAATTTCTACATATACAGCTCATAGGGAATAAAAGCACATAGGGTACTTTTTTTCTAGCAGTCGAGTCCAGCTGTCCAGATTTTTTTTATTGAACTTTGTAAATGTGTGGCCTCCTCTCAGTCAAACGGGTCAACTATTTTAGCTGAAATTTTGTGCGCAGAACGTGACCGTCTGCGCACAAAATTTATAACATATACATAAGACATAGGATACTTTTTTTCTGGCTATCAAGTCAGGGGGTCCAAATATTTTTAATTGAATTTTGTAAATATAAGACTTCTTCTCGAATAAACGGCTTGACCGATTTGCCTGAAATTTTATGTGAATACATGTCATAGGGCCGAATAGGATATAGGATACTTTTTTTCTGGCTGTCAAGTCAGGGGGTCCAGATATTTTTAATTGAATTTTGTAAATATAAGACTTCTTCTCGAATAAACGGCTTGACCGATTTGCCTGACATGTTGTATGAAGACAGTTCATAGGGCAGAATAAGATATAGAAAACTTTTTTTCTGGCTATCGAGTCAGGGGGTCCAAATATTTTTAATTGAATTTTGTAAATATAAGTCCTCTCCTCGAATAAACGGCTTGACCAATTTTCCTGGCATGTTGTATAAAGACAGTTCATAGGGCAGAATAGGATATAGGATACTTTTTTTTGGCTATCGTGTCTGGGTGTCCAGATTTTTTTAAATTGAATTTTGGGTATGTGTGGCCACTTATCAGCTAAACGGCTTGACCGATACGGCTGAAAATTTCTACATATACAGCTCATAGGGAATAGAAGCACATAGGGTACTTTTTTTCTAGCAATCGAGTCCAGCTGTCCAGATTTTTTTTATTGAACTTTGTAAATGTGTGGCCTCCTCTCAGTCAAACGGGTCAACTATTTTAGCTGAAATTTTGTGCGCAGAACGTGACTGTCTGCGCACAAAATTTATAACATATACATAAGACATAGGATACTTTTTTTGGCTGGCAATTTCGGGTGTCCATAATTTTATTATGGAATAATGTGTTGCCTCTTAGCGGCAATCGTTTTGACCGATTCAGCTCAAATTTTGTACAAATACAGTTAATAGGATAATAGGAACGACAAAGGATATTTTTTTAACAGTTCAGTTTGGATAACTAATTTTTTTTATTGAATTTTGAAACGTGTGACCTCTTCTTGGTTAAACGAGTTGACCGATTGAGCTAAAATTGTACAGAGACAGTCAATAAGACATAGACCAAGAGTAGAGTCTATTATCCGAGCACATTGGTTACTTTTTTTACAATCGAGTCCGGTTGTCAGTTTTTTATTGTTGAATTTTGTATATGTTTGGCCTCTTTTCGGCCAAAAGGCTTGACCGATTCACATGACATTTTGTACAAAGACATTTAATAGGGCATAAAATGGCAAAAAATACTTTTTTTTCGGCAGTTAAGTGAGGGTGCATACATTTTTTGTTAACTTTACATAGACTTAACATAATCATAAAAGTTAGACCTTATTTTCGTCTAAAATGACTTAATTAGTGTCTTGATTAGGCCATAAAACTGTCAGGATCATTACAAGTCATCAACATTTACGCGCTGGCTTTGCTTGCCCAACGTGTTTATCTGCTTTGTGGGAAGTATTTCAAAAACTTTCGTGTTTTAACAGCCTTAGGGTGATTGGTGTTGACTTAGTAGGTCATAAAACCTGTCAGGGTCATTAAAACACGTAATATTTTTTCGCGCTCGCTTCACTCGCGTAGTTATAGCACTATCTGCGCTCGCGCAAGCATTTGTTTTATCTACTTTGTAGGAAATATTTCGTCAACTTTTGAATTTTAATAGCCACATGCATCAAAACGAGTCATAAATTGAAACAGAACAACCTTCAATAATCATAATAATTATTAACCTTAAATTGAGTGGATATAAAAATTTAACCCTAATGTCATCGGTGTTGACTTAGTAGATCATAAAAACTGTCAGGGTCATAAAAAGTCGTAAAAATTTTTAGCGCTCGCGAAGCTCACGCAATTATGTATTTTATCTACTTTGAATGTAATATTTCAGAAAATGTAGTATTTTAATAGCCACATGCGTTAAAACGAGTCATAAATTAAAACAGTACAACTTTCAATAATCATAATGATTATTAACCTTAAAATAAGTGGATATCACGTTTAACCCTAATGTCATCGGTGTTGACTAAGTAGGTCATAAAAACTGTCAGGGTCATAACAAGTCGTAAAAAATTTCCGCGCTCGCTTCGCTCGCGCAGTGATAACGCTTGCAGCGCTCGCGCGAGCATTTATTTTATCTACTTTGTAGGAAATATTTCGTCAACTTTTGAATTTTAATAGCCACATGCATCAAAACGAGTCATAAATTAAAACAGTACAACCTTCAATAATCATAATGAATATTAACCTTAAAATAAGTGGATATCACGTTTCACTTGAGTGTCATCAGTGTTGACTTAGTAGGTTATAAAAACTGTCAGGGTCATAAAAAGTCGTCAAAATTTTCGCGCTCGCTTCGCTCGCGCAGTGATAGCGCTCGCTGCGCTCGCGCGAGTATTTGTTTTATCTACTTTTAAAGTAATATTTCAGCAAATTTTGTATTTTAATAGACACATGCGTCAAAATGAGTCATACATTGAAACAGTAAAAACCTTCAATAACCATAATGATCATTAACCTTTAAATAAGTGATTATCGACATTAACCTGAGTTTCATTAGTATTGACTTAGTACGTCATAAAAACTGTCAGGGTCATAAAAAGTCGTAAAAACTGTTCGCTCGCGCAATGATAGCTCTCGCTGCGCTCGCGCAGCTATTCACCTTATTTTCTTTGTAAGAAATGTTTCAGGAACTTTTGTGTTGAGTCAAACATTTAAACAGCACAACTTCGTATACCTAACCAAAATTATTAATTACTTTAACAATAGAGGATATTGAGTTCGACTTTAGGGTCATCTATGGTGACTTGGCCTAAGATATCATCGATCTTGACCTCAAAGCTCATAAAGACTCAAATAACGCGGGCGAAGCCGCGGGTAACAGCTAGTACTTCATAAAAGCAAATTATTTTAATACCTGACAGGCTAGCGTTCGACCATTATCTCACCTAGTAGTAAGCAATGAATGTGATCAAAGATGGTAAACAAGCTAGGCCTAGAATAGTCTGACTCTCATGGGCTGTGTGCTGCCGACAAAGCTAAAAAAAAGTTAGTTAAGTTAAAGGCAATTTAATAGTAGTTAAAGCACACACTAAGAAAGAACGTAACATAAGTAGGTTAATTAAACATAAGTCAATTTATTAAGTTGCTATGTCGCAGTCAGCAGCTAAAATAAACTATTAACACCAAACAAACTGCCGACAAAATATAATTCACATCCTCAGAATAAATCTGATCATCATTTATAATTAGATACGAGAGAATGTAATATCCCCACAAGTAAAGCGTAGTAATTTTGAAAGACCGTTCACAACCCGCGAACACCCGTTAAGTCAATGTAACCTCTTGAAACGTTCCCAACTCCCACACAAACGGTTAACTAGAGCACCAAAGAAACTGGAATGAATTCTAAAGACTTAAGCACACGCTAAAAGGATTCTCGGAAAGCTTGAGCAGTAGAACTGTAAGCTTCTAGTACACATCAGGGAGAGTTCAGTAGGGCAGTTGTAGAACAGATAATATTTTCTTTTGCTTACTACACACCTGAATAGAGTAGATACAAGTGAAACAAAATGTTCTTTGTATTGAAACAGAATTTGTTTTTATCTATTAATGTAAAAAGTACTAACTTAGGAACCTCATGTAATACTCAACCGTGCGGTTAAGATACTTATGAAGAGCAAAGAAGGGGCACTAAGTAGTAATGTTATAACTACGAAAGCTGAGTTTGAAAAATCGACGGAAATTAATCCCATAAATTTATTTTATTGCCTAGTATAAATGCGACAATCAGGATGTATTTTCTCTATTTTGTCTATCGCGCCAAAACGGATGAAGGTAATTGATGACTTTTAGGGTTCCGTACCCAAAGGGTACCAAAAGAACCCTATTACTGAGACTTCGCTGTCCGTCCGTCTGTCTGTCTATCCACATTTCACAGGGCTGTGTCCCTCTTAAAGAACTATTGACCCATTTCACGCTTGATTCACGTCTATAAGTTGTTTTCTAGAGTCATCACAAATCGTCTTGCGCGTAGACTCGACGAGTTTCAGCCCCCTGAACAGGCTGCGTTTCGAAGAGGATATGGCACCATTGACCACATACACACAGTGTGACAGGTTATACAGAAGACCGAAGAGTATAACGAGCCCCTGTGTCTTACGTTTGTGGACTATGAGAAAGCTTTTGAGTCTGTAGAAACCTGGTCTGTTCTAGAGTCTCTGCAACGGTGCCAAGTTGATTGGCGATACGTCCAAGTACTGAGAGGCCTGTATGACGCCGCGACTATGACCGTCCAAGTACAAAATCAGCAGACTGAACATATCCCCTTACATAGAGGAGTGAGACAAGGGGACGTTATTTCCCCCAAATTATTCACTAACGCTCTGGAGGATATGTTCAAGACGCTGAATTGGAAAAGACGGGGCATAAATATAAACGGCGAGCACCTCTCACACTTGAGGTTAGCGGATGATATCGTCATCATGGCTGAAACCGTGCAGGACTTGCAATACATGCTGACCACCCTTGTTGATTCTTCTGCACGCATCGGCCTCCGGATGAACTTGGATAAGAACAAGATCATGTTCAACAAACATGTTGTCCCGGAACCGATTACCCTAAACGGAGCTCCTCTCGAAGTTGTTCACGAATACGTATATCTTGGGCAAATCTTGCAATTGGGTAAAAACAACTTCGAGAAGGAAGCTCGCAGAACGATACAGCTTGGATTGGCAGCTTTTGGAAAACTTCGTCGAGTCTTTGCATCGCCCATACCACAAAGCCTAAAGAGGAAAGTCTTTAACGAGTGCGTCCTACCTGTTATTACTTGCGGAGTCGAGACGTGTACACTGACAGTGCGACTGTTTTACCAATTTAAAGTCACTCAGCGAGCTATGGAAAGGGCTATGCTCGGAGTATCTCTGAGGGATCAAATTCGAAACGAGGTCATCCGTCAGAGAACCAAAGTTATCGACGTAGCTCAAAGGATTAGCAAGCTGAAGTGGCAGTGGGCTGGTCACATCTGTCGTAGAACCGATAACCGTTGGGGTAGACGTGTTCTAGAGTGGAGACCACGGCTCGGTAAACGGAGTGTAGGGCGCCCTCCTGCTAGGTGGAGCGATGATATACTCAAGCTGGCTGGCAGCGGTTGGAAACAAAGAGCTGAAGATCGAGCTCAGTGGCGTGCCATAGGTGAGGCTTATGTCCAGCAGTAGACGGAAATAGGCTGATGATGATGATGATGATGATGATGTATCTCCTTAACCGTAATAGAAAGTTACTTGAAATTTTCACAAAGTATATATTGCCGCTATAACAACAAATACTAAAAAAGAATAAGGTTTAAAATTAAATTTACTTATAGTGAGTATTACAATGGCTGCCATAACATCAAAAAATAAAAACTCAATTAAACTTAAAATTTAAGTTATTTTCCGGCATATTTTGTTCAATCGGAACCCTACATATATGCGAGTCCGACTCATACTTTGCCAGTTTATATACAAAATGATATACATATTTTTGTATTTATCAGTACTATTCTCCTATACTGATGCTGTGCACTCGTAAAAACATCACGTGAAGTCAAAACCGAACAGCAAACCATCGCGCGTCTAAAAAAGCCTCACATTTAGTTGTGAGATTGTTACATTTGAATATACTAACACACAACAAGCTTATAATGAATGTTACATGAGCATTAACGATGTTGGGTCGAGAAAATGAGTAGGCTCCAAAACCTCGTACTTGTGTGTGGAATTGTGGAATTAATTGGCGAACTCCTTCGCCGCTATGTAAATTTGAAAATGTGGTGTTTGTGGATCCTTTACTCAAGTAGGTAAGTCCAACGCAACGCACACTGTGTAAGGTTAATAAATTAAACTGTTCCTTATGTGGAGAAAGAGAAAGAAAGAAAGAAAGAAGGAAGAAAATACATTTATTCAACACTACAAAAAACAGAAATATATATATAGAGACAAGTTAAGAAAAAAGGTTCACATTAAACGTATTTTACAGTGTTGAAAAGGTAGTAACTCAGCATGGTGCGGAGTGCTTTCACACTCAGCGCTGGTTTTCAGCCACGACCTGGGAGGTGGCGGAATACAGATAAAAAAAAATGAGTTTAAAGAAAGTCATAGATTAATGAGTTTAATTAGAATAAACGATTATTGAATATAGTCATATAATATTTATATACGTACAATAAATATATAATACATAAAAATAGTAATATATAAAATATTTATATATATATATATATATATAAATAAGTATAATAATAAAAATAAGTAATAATATAAGTATAAGATATAGGTATATTTTAATATTATTTACAATAATAATCATTGTTGAAAAAAATGTGGAATAAGAAACTAATAGGCAAGAACATAAATAAATTGAACATATTATTACACAAGTGATAGTAATAACTAATTTTATTTTACTGTGGAACAAAGTTTTCTACGAAATCAAATAAAATAATAGTCTATATTAATATCTTCGGTGTCTCTTTGTAGACCAATTAAGTATCGTTTAATTTCTTGTCGGAAAGTATTTAAATTTTTAAGTATCCTGATGGGCGGTTGCAGGTTGTTCCAACACTTGGAAGCTGCATACCGAAAACTACCTCTGAAGGCAGCAGTTCGGTGCCGAGGTAAGGAAAGCAGTAGTGAACTGTGTCTGCAAGCCCGATGTCGTTGTACATCATCAGAGAGCCACTTAAGCTTGTTGTATAAATATGAAGGATTTTAAAAATTGACGATACCAAAGAGTAGACACGCGAGATGCAGCTTCCGGCGAGATTTCATTTTTAATGAGTAATGCTTATTGAGATAAGATGTGACATGATTTCTTGCAGGGACCTTATAGCAAATCCTGGCGCACGCATTTTGGACTCGTTGTATTAAGCGCTGTGTCCTTGAAAGTAACCTAGGACCAAACACGGTATCGGCGTAGTTGAGTTTCGACAAAACTAAAGTCTCTACAAGCTGAAGTCTTAGTTCTTCGCTGAGGTATGGTCTCAACTTATAAATAGTCTTCAGCTTGTAGAAGCAGTTCTGAACACAGCTGGCTATATGCTTTTCGTACCTCATTTCTGCGTCGATATTGAGTCCAAGGTTACGGGCCTCATAGACTCGTTCTATGGCTTCTCCCATGAGGGAAATAGTAATAGCTGGAGATGTTTTGAAGTGTTATGCATACATTTTAATTAAGGTACAGATACACCGCAGCTTCCTGCGTACGAGATCTAGGTGGCGATCAGATAGCGCAGGAGTATTTGTGCCGATTGGTTCACACCAAACGCGATTCAGAAAACAATTAAAAAGTACTGATATCGCACCCGCAGATCGCAGGACGCAGATGTGGCCGTACCTTTATACTCATAGTTCTAAATTACCTACTGGTCAGATTTAATCGTGAAGTAATTTAATCGATCTTCAACTATCGACCTATGGGATGTTTCGAAATAAAGCAATCACATCAAAAACATTACATTTAAAATGATGCAAGTCTCGCAGCGCAGTTCTTATACTATCGACCTATGGGATGTTTCGAAATAAAGCAATCGCATCAAAAACATTACATTTAAAATGATGCAAGTCTCGCAGCGCAGTTCTTATACTACAAAAAAGTTTTAAAATGTAATATTAAACCAAGTTGGTGTAATATATGATAGATAGATAATATATAGAATGACCTAGCCATTGCACGGCCTTAGCCTATATAATCGTCAAATATTTAAAATAATCGTCATTGAACATAGTGTAAGTAAATCACATGCCGTTCGAGCAATACACATACGAGTACGAGTCAAGCGTTGTGAGCGATTGCCGAGTCCTTCTATATATTAAACCGACTTGGTTTAACATTACATTTTAAATCTTTTTTTGTAATATAAGATCTCCGTTGTGAGACTTGCATCTGTTTACATGTAATGTTTTGATGGAATTTCATCTCTTTTTTAACCGACTTCAAAAAAGGAGGAGGTTTCTCAATTCGACCGTATATTTTTTTTTTTTTTTTTTTTTTTATGTTTGTTCGCGGATAACTTCGTCGTTTATGAACCGATTTCGATTATTATTTTTTTGTTCGAAAGGAGATATCCCAAGTGTGGTACCATGGTAATTTTATCGAGGTATGATAAGTATCTCCAGAGATATTGAGATAAACATCTCAAAATTGGTACTGAAAATGAATAGCGCGGCATTGAAGTCGGTTGTTTTTTAGTTTTTAAACGATATTATTATGTATGTCTTCCTACTTACATCGTAGTGCACTATATCTACCTTGTTACTATTTGCAAGAACTACAAAGTAAACTTTGTATTATGAATTGATAGGCTAAAAACGAATCACATTTAAAATTTTGGAGCTTGTGGGTCTGCTAGAAGTACCTTAAAATTATCAGTCAGTCAGTCAGTGTGTCAGTGACAAAACCACCTGTTTTTTACTCATGTGACAATACTAAGGAACTTTGACTGGCAATAGTACTTTAACTAAACTTTTAACTAGAATGTAATTGAGAAAATGTCTAAGCCATATTATGCCCTATCTCAAAATTCAGGTTTTTTTACTCATGTGACAATACTAAGGAACTTTGACCGGCAATAGTACTTTAACTAAACTTTTAACTAGAATGTAATTGAGAAAATGTCTAAGCCATATTATGCCCTATCTCAAAATTCAGGTTTTTTTTTTCACTTTAGCTAGCACAAAATTACAGGATGTTGAAAATGGCCTATATAGCTTCGAGAAAAGAATTGTACGGCCGTGCCTCTTTGTTTTGTTCGCTTGGGGGAGGGGAGGGGGGGGGGGGCTACTGTGCCCCCAGATTAATGTTACATGGCGGCCCAAACATAGACATAGTTGATTATAAAATACCGACTATTATACTCACTACTATTTGTTGTCGTCTGTCTCGACCTAGGTTTCGTGCATGTCCGATTCACTTCCTCGAGAGTTCACGCAGCAAGATTGCACTGGGTATAATAGTCGGTATTTTATAATCATGATTCAAAACTCACGTTACTATAAATCTAAAATAGACATAGTTAATTCAGTTATTACTAAAAAAAGTTTGAATTCTGTATAATGTTAATTTTGAATACAATTTTAAATATGATGACGGCCACACCGCGGCGTCCGGCGATCTGCGGGCGCGATCTCAGTACTTTTCAATTATTTTTTGATTGCGTTTGGTGTCAACCAGTAGGTACAAATACTACTATTATCTGATCACCGCCTAGATCGCGCCCGCAGGACGCTCCGGTGTGTACCTTTAAAAATATGTTAATCCGATTTATACCACAGATAATGATTAAATTAGAATAAGAAAGTTCTTGAAAATGGTTCGGAAAAAAAAAATTATAAGTATTTGAATCGGGCTTTTAAGTCTAAGCCTTACGTGATGTTTTCTCACTTTATGGATTTTTTATTGTCGAAACGGTTAATGCTGTTGTCTTTTTAATGTGTCACACAACTTATTTATCCAGCTATATTTGAAAAAAAATCAGCCAATTATCTCATCTCATAAATTAACTCATAAACTACAGAAAATTGCAGAAGATAATATTATTTTGGGGTGATTTGAATACCCATTGTGGTGTTCTACCTATTGGTTACCGGTTTACACTAATGCCTGGGACATTCTGTATAAATACAATGTCAACAATGTGTACAAGTTCAAAATCAAACAAAATTTAACAACGAATTGAGAATTGTTTTATTATGTAAAGTTGTTCAAAAACACAAAACTCGTGTAATTTTGTAGGTACTTAACAAACGTACCATGTTACGTTACCTCCTCCTTGTGTGAAGTCGGTAACATAAGTAGATAGATACCCAGTCAATTAGTCCACAACGATCTCTATATAGAATCCTAAAACATAGTACATATACAACACATAACAGAAGTTTTATCTCAATCTTCCTTTTAAAAAGTCGTCGGGGATTTCGTAAGAAGTCGCAAAAGGAAATCAAAGCGGGTTCAGGACGGTCAACTTGTAAGCAGCTTACTTTGATCTCCTATCTCGCGACACGGAGGCAACAAGTTTTGATTTTGAACAACCTTTCGCGATAGTTTCGGGGTATTTGGGGTTGGACAAAAATATTTACTGTTTTACCAAAGGGCATTCGAGTCAAAACTTTATTCGTGTATTTTATGTGTGTATTGTATAAAGTCAATAGGCTTTGTACATTTAATCCCTCAGGTATCTAAAGATAAACCAGCTGCTGTCTGTTCGCGATGAATTCAAAAACTACTGAATGGATTTTCATGCAATTTTCACGAATAGACAAAGTTATTAAGGTAAATGAATATGTTATGAAGGTAAGAAGAAGGTTAAGGTGTATAATTCGTCATGGTTATGTAAAGTGGTTGAAATATGACGATGATTATTGAGAGCCCGTTTCCATTCTAGGCCTTACAGAATTCTAGCGTGCTTACAATCCTTGACCGCATCATCACTTACCAACAGGTGAGATAGTAGTCAAACACTAGCCTATATGATATACATTTTATTTAATATTTTGTGTTTTGAGTTAATTCAAATACTCGCAACAAACTACTGCAAAAAAATTAGGCATAATATGCTCTACGTCGTAAGTTGTAAGTAAGTCGTTGCTAGGCATAAATATCACCCTAAATCCTCAAGAAATTCTGCCAAATTCTACCTACATAATCAATAAAAACTTTAAATTAAAAGCATGTATTGTACTCAGTGCGCCGATTATTAATATTACACTTATATACGATCAAACTGTATGAAGTTGATGCATGCTGAGATCTGTAAGTATATTCTTAATTCGAAAGTTTCTGCATCTCATTTTGCTCTTAGTCCTAAGAATGCTATAATAGGTTCTACAGTACAGTATAAAGAAGAATATAAGCTTCACGAAACAGTATTTGGAATAGTTTAGTAAGCAAATTGCCTTGAAAAATATTTATTGACTTGGTACTTGAAAGTTTTGGCCTTGGCCTGAACCACTCGTCGAACAAATACGAGACCTGTCGACAGTCGGTTTGCCGATATCTGCTGTAAAGCTCTATGCCAGTCCTTCGGTAGTTAAGTGGAATGGTTTGCTTTGGAGATTGGACTAAAGTCAGTAACACTTCCTTCTGTACAATAACGATTCCATCTTAGACCGCATCGTCAATTAGCATCAGATTAAGTGATATGGCAGACTAGCATTAAATAAATGTGTGGCAGTGATGGAAAAAAAATTGAACGTAAAGACGTATATTTTAAGCTATTGCGGCAATCATATATACAAACAAAAATAATAAGAACTACAAGGGCACTATGAGGGCTTTCAATTTAGGCGTTTTGTGTCAAACTGCTGCCGCGCCGAAGTGGTGCGGGTGACGTACTGTGCACGGACAGTTTACAGACAGTTTTTAAGGTTCCGTAGCCAAATGGCAAAAAACGGTACCCTTATAGATTCGTCATATCTGTCTGTGTGTCTGTCCGTCCGTATGTCACAGCCATTTTATTTCGAAACGATTAAGGCTAAAGAATTGAAACTTGGTAGGTAGATGTATTCTGTGAACTGCTTTCCGATTTTTATACAAAAATAAAAAATATAATAGTTTAAGGGGGGGGGGGGGGGGCATCCCATACATGAAACTGAAACAAAAAAAAAATCTTCTAACCTATACGTGTGGGGTGTCGATGGATAGGTCTTTAAAAATGACATTAAGGTTTCTAAAATTATTTTTTCTCAAAGTCAATGGTTTCAAGGATAGTATTCTGTCGATCTCAATAAAAACTTTCAACGAAAATTAGTTTGAACGAGATACAGTCAGCAGTTTTTGAGATATAGCAACCGCAAATGTAACTTTGTTTTTCATACAAACACTATGAAAAACAAAGTTAATTTTTTGGTGAGAGCTTTTTGGTTGAGTGCGAGTATGCACGACGGCAGGACGGCAGCGTCGCGAATAGCTGTATTACTGATGACAATCATCACTAAAATACAAACGCAATGCATTCCTACAGTATTAGTGCTCGATATAGCAAGTGGCACAATAAACGTACAGCATCGTCGAAAGAGCCCCGAGTATCACTAAACATCGGAACAACGATGAATGATATCAGTCTAAAGTCTTGGCTGATGATAAAAGCATAGATAGTTAATTCTACTTTACCTTAAAATATCCCCAGTCTCTACTAAACTTTAATTAAATGTATTTCATTTCCAACAAGCTCCGGTTCATCAGTGCATTCTGCTTCATTAGGATTAAGTTCACCTTCACCTTTTGAACCCAACTACTGCTAAGTAACTACCGAGATGCGGGTAGTCTTGAATTTTCAAGTTGTGGAGCCAATATAGGAACAGCGGTGCAGTGTCGCAGTGCCTTATAAAGTTTGACTTGGCTTTGTTCATCGCCAGTGTAAGTTCGTCTTGTTTTGCAACAAGTAGATAGGAAAACAAAACCGATACAGTGTCTTGTCTCGGGTAATCAATAATGCATGCCATTGGCATCATGTCCAATTGATGGAGGCCGTTTGGGAGATATTACGATTGTATTAGTCGGTATGCAGATTAGCTGATTCATATTTAATGTGCTAGTTGCTGGTAATTTTCAATTTGGTGGATTTAGATATTATGTGCTAATTTCAGACGGATTACTCATGATTATTGCGTAGCAAAATAAAATTCTCATAGAGGCAAAAACAAAGGCAAAAAAATATTATTATATGAATACCAGTGGATCCTGCAGACGTTGTCCTACCCGATTACAGATCAACCTATCGGGTCCAATTATAAAACTTAACCATCTAAAGACCAACTCAAAAACACACAAAAAATCATCAAAATCGGTCCAACCGTTTAAGAGAAGTCCAGTGACTAAGGTACGTATAGAAAAAATATTCAATAAAGAAGAAGAAAAAAAAAAAAAAAAAAAAAAAAATTTGGATTGTGTTTAACAATTTAATAAAGAAGAAGTCATGAAAATTCAAAGTAATGATACAAATATCCTTACAATTCCACAAGGAGGTACTTTTTAACATCAGCAAAATAGTAAGCAAGTGATATAGCTATTATGAGGAGAAATAAAAATAACCTGAAATAACTGATAACCAATTAAGCTTATCGACTAACTAGCAATCTGCTAAGTTGCCCTGTTATTTATAAAGGTTAATAATAGTAGATTAGTAGCCAAGGGCTGTAAGGCTTACACCCGAGCTAACTACTCTGCTTTACATCTCGATTGTGAGGTAAGTAGAAAAAAACCGGCATTACAAGAATAAAACATTTTATTAGTTAAAATTTATAGTGAAATGAAAACAATTTTCAAATTTTAGGGACAGGTGTTTTTTTTAACATTGAATAAATGCACCACAGAGGGAGAGAGGGCGCTGCTGTGCCACGAGCAAAGTCGTTGGCCGTAGTTAAATTCTTTTAAAAATATAAATATATCGAGCTCTCAGCTAAAAACAAGTGCAAAAGTCAGTTAGTGTCGCGGAACACCAGGGCAAATAAAAGTTTTCGTAATAAGTGAGAAAATAGTGCCATAAACAGCGTAAAACTGTACTCCGCAACGGTTGTTGTTTTCAAAAAGTGAGAGTGATTACGACACAGAGAAAAAGATTATACCAAACAAGAAGGGAATCGAAGGCAAAAACCAGTATTAAATGGAATCTTGAACTCAGGTATTCCAAGATAAATATAAGAACCCTGATAATAACCTACAAAAATAATCAGCCATTACACAAATTATTTATCCTGCTTCACCCAAAGATAAAAGAAAACCCATCTGGCGCCATCTACCGAGAACTAATTAAACTACCTGCTACATAATCAACGTAAGCTAGACAACACAGTGCAGATCGTTCCGGTACCAGGCACAAGAGGGCAGCTAATAAATAAATCAAGACGCGCCCAAACCAAAGCACAGGCAGAGCCATCTAACGACAAGTAGCTAAAAATACAACTATGGAAGAAGTTCTGGTTGCGCTTCGGGGGATTCAAAATGAGCTGGAAGAGCAAAAGAAAGCAATTACGCTAAATGGACAAATAGTTACGGAAAAAGTAACAGAAAATATTAATCAAATATTAGACTCCAAATTCAGAACTTGGGAAGAAAACCACGAAAAACTGAAAGAAAATGTAGAAAATCAAGAGCAAAGACTACAGATACTGGAAAAACAGGCACGACAGAGGAATATTGTCTTCTTTGGCATAGAAGAAAATGAAAAATCTTACGCCGATCTTGAAAGCCGCATGATTGATTTTATAGACAAATATATGTCAGTAAAACTAAACCGCAATGACATACAAGCACTCAGGAGAATAGGCAGAAAGTCTGGGAAAACCCGACCTATTGTAGTAACCTTCACCACCCTGGGTATGAAAATTGACATTGTCAAACAAAGGCGGATGTTAAATAATACTTCTTACTACATCAAGGAAGACTATCCCCATCATATTATCGAAAAAAGAAAGCAGCTACAAGTTCAAGTAGATATAGAGAAGAAAAAAGGAAACAAGGCTATAATTAAATACGACAAACTGATAATATTAAAAAATAAAACAGAGAGTCAGCCGCCAACAGCAGACAAAAGGAAAAGAAACATGTCTACCTCTTCACAACATGAGCTTACCAGCGAAGACAGTAACACTCGAAGAACCCAAGCAGTAAAGAAAAATAGGACCTTTTTTACTAACACCAAGACCCAGAGATCATCCAGTTTCTCTGAAGGGGTAGTAAAACCCAGCATCCTTAACTATATGGTAAACAAAAATAGCAAAACACAAGAAGAAGAGAACAAGAACAATAAAAACCAATTATAACAATTAAAAGCACCTCTCTCAAAAAATACAAACACAATTCAAATAATAAAAAACACAGAAGCACATCTTCCAAGCCGGTTGGTCACCGTGGAAGATCACGACCAAAACCCTCCAGAGACATACTCGGAAAACAATCAAATTATTGAGAAAAAGGAACAAAACCAGTTCTACATAACAACTTACAATGTGAGAACACTTTCATTATATGAAAGAATTTTAGAAATGGAAAATGCACTAAAAGATATTAAATATGATATTATAGGCATATCTGAAACCAGGAGACCAGGAAATATCATAGAAGAGTATAAAGATTTCATACTATGCCATACCGGACAAACACCAGGCCAATACGGGGTTGGCTTTATTATAAACATGTATCTGAAACAATATATAGAAAGCTACATCGGATTTTCAGAACGAGTAGCTCTGCTCAATATAAAACTACCAGGTAAAAACCTCAGCATCATCCAGGTCTATGCCCCGACAGAGTCAGCAGACACTGAAGATGTAGACACTTTTTATAATACCATCTACAAAGCCATGAATATAGCATATGAAGACCTCATTGTAATGGGAGATTTTAATTCAAAAATAGGAGAACCTCAACATGACGAATTCTTAATAATGAAACCGTATGGATACGGCGAAAGAAACACTAGAGGACAAAGACTAATAGATTTTGCGATGGAAAACAAATTATCAATCATCAACACCTTTTTCAACAAGAAACCAAAGAAACGATGGACGTGGCTCTCCCCAAATGGCCAATATAAAAACGAAATAGATTACATACTGTCCAATAGGCCACAACTATTTCAAAATATAGAGACACTGAACATAAGCTATCCATCAGACCAAAGACCACTTAGAGCCACAATATCACTTTTAGAAACTAAAAGAAGCAGAGCCAAGTTTGCAAATAAACAAAATAGTACACTAAAATATGAAACGGAAATCAAAATATACAAGGAAAATTTGCAAACATACTTATCCACACTCAACAAAAAATCAGAAGAAACAGTACAAGTCTACTACGATAACATAATTAATTCAATCTCGAAAAGCCTACAAACTGCACAAAAAAACAATAAACCAACTGATAAACGCAGTATACTGACAGAGCGCACAAAAAGACTTATACATAGAAGACAAGAGCTACACAAAGTTAAAAATAAAAGTAGAGCAGCGAAAAACGAACTTAAAGCTCTATACAAATTAATAAGCAAATATATAAAAATGGACTACAAGAAACACAGAACAGACACAAATACAAGACACCTAGAACAGAAAGGAAGCCTAAAAAAGGGATTGAAAGAACTAAAAACTAAGAAAACCTGGATTGAAGGATTAAAAACAGTTGGAAAAACTACAAACAACCGCCAAGACATTATAAATATTGCAACCGATTTTTTCACAAACTTATATAGCCCGCCAGAGGAAATCACTGCACAGAATGAAAACACATATTATTATGAAAATCCTAACAGCCACATAGAACCGATTGACAGCTTTGAAATTATAGAAACAATAAAAAAATTAAAATCTGAAAAAAGCCCAGGCTCAGATAATATCAGCAATGATGCCATAAAAACAGCCTGCGCTATACTAGCCCCAACGTTAACGAATCTATTCAATATGATATTGGAGACCGCTGATACACCGTCACAATGGTCGGAATCTAATATTATCTTGCTATATAAATAAGGAGATCCTAACGACATAGGCAACTACAGGCCTATAAGTCTATTGCCAAGTATGTATAAACTATTTTCCACGATAGTAAATCAGAGAATAAGCAGAACACTAGAACAAGTACAACCGATAGAACAAGCCGGTTTCAGGAAAGGTTACTCCACGATTGACCACATTCATACTCTAGAGCTTATCATCGAGAAGTACCAGGAACAACAAAGGCCGCTTTACGTCGCATTCATCGACTACCAAAAAGCCTTCGACAGAATCTCGCACGAAAGTATATGGACTACGCTAAAAAATCAAAATGTAGAGGCTGAATACATAGAAGTACTACGGAATATATACAAAAAGAACTGTAGCCGAGTCAAGCTAGAGTCCATCGGCCCTAGCTTTCAAGTAAAAAGAGGAGTAAGACAAGGCGACCCTCTTTCCCCCAAAATATTTATTGCGGTATTAGAATCCATCATAAGCAAACTAGACTGGAAGAATTACGGCTTGTCAGTTCAAGGTAAATATCTAAACCATCTACGATTCGCAGATGACCTTGTCCTGCTGTCTGAGACGGGATGCCAACTACAGTCTATGATGGAAACACTGCACAAGGCCAGCAGACAAGTCGGCTTAGAAATAAATATCTCAAAAACGAAAGTCATGTTCAACCATACAAAACCAACGATAACAATAGAAAATGATCAATTAGAGTATGTCGACCACTACATATATCTGGGGAAACAAATCGGATTCAACAGAAACAACAACGATCTAGAAATCGAGAGAAGAGTAAAAACACCTGGAACAAATACTGGAGCTATAAGGAGGTATTCAAAAGCAACATGTCCTTGAAACTCAAAAAGAAAGTCATGGATTCGTGTCTTATCCCGTGCTTAACATATGCGTGTCAAACATGGAAATATACCAGTAAAATAAAAAACAAAATAAACACATGCCAGCGAGGAATGGAACGCAGTATGTTAAATATTAAGAAAGTACACAAGACAAGACATTCAAAGATAAGATCTATGACAAAAGCAATCGATGCCCTCAGTCACGCTCAAATACTAAAGTGGAAATGGGCCGGTCACGTGGCACGCCTCAAAGACCACAGATGGACCAAAACTGTAACAAGTTGGAGAGGCCCACCAGGCAAGCGTCACAGAGGTCGACCCTATTCACGCTGGGAGGACGACATAAAGAAGATCGCCGGACCACAGTGGCAACAAATAGCCCAAAACCGGGAGATTTGGCGGTCTCTGGAGGAGGCCTTCACCTGAGAGGGGTTCCTGTCACCTTCATTCATATTTCATACTTAAAATGAAAAAAAAAAATTACATGTTAAAGAGACAGGAAATAAAAGGCTTTTTATTTTATTTATTTATTTAAATGAACCACAAACTAGATGGCTGCAGCTTTTTTGATAGCTCACTAAAGTATGTTAAGAATACAATCTCAGATAAAAACTTTACTCGTTTTTCTTTTCGCCACTTCATGAACTCGTCGTAAGTTTTCAAATATATCTCTTTAGAACTTCCAGGCAAAATATAGTTAATTGCTGCTTCAGCTTCCATTTTCATTGAATCGGGAGTGCAGCTTATTTCTTCATCATTTGCAGAACTCATGTTTTTTCCTAATTAGCACGTAATTATAAAAAAATCCCAAAAACAAACAATATTTAAAGTAGAAGTTTTCTATTCCCGCCTTTTTTCATCTTTCTTTTTTTTTAAATACGAAATTGGGCTTCTTTCGTTCGATATTTAAAATTGATGACTATTATACTCATACGAAGACAAGGCTGAATAGCAAAGCGACCTCTTTTGTCATTGGGCTGAATGCATGATGTCTATTGCCAGTATGATGGTTAGATGTACAGTCCGGCAAGTATAACTTGGCGTGCCTGTGCGCCACTGTGCTTTTACTTTGTACTTTGATAACAGTTTCTCTTAAACCACTTTTAATTACTTTTGGCATTATTGAACTATTTTAATGTAGCAGATTTATCAACAATAATGTCGCGGTAATCTCTCAAACGTCAAACTCACAGTTTCAATTAAAAGAATTAGTTCCCAAAACCACCACCGCCAAGTTATACTTGTGGCACTGTACGCGACCTTTTTGAAAGAGTGAAGTGTTTTTTTTTTAAATTACTTACCGCCCTAGGGCTTTTCTAGCTACATTATTGCCTTAGAGCGCTAATTGGTTACCTACAAGCCCCATTTGGGGGTTATAAGGACCTACTTACCGAATATGAGAGATGTAAATGTATTTTACTATAGAAACATACATAGGAATTCTGTTTATGAGTAGTGCAATTGTCATTCAATTCGGAACATTATTACTAGCCAAGGCAGGTAATTAATCGGTAGTTGTTCACAAAGCGACTGTGGCTAATAATAACATTACAGAAATTGTAATGGACTGCCGGGCTGATTATTATAAAAGCACAATTATTGTTTCCGGTGATCTATCATTTTACTGAAATTGTGTTTGACTTATTACGAGTATTATATTTCATCGATTAATTAGTAAAATTGTTATGGATATCTAGTAGTCTATAGTATATTTTTGTGTTGTTACAGTCAAAGACCACCCTTGTTTATGGTTGCAGCCTTTGTACGCAGTCGTATACGCTATACGCACTCATGTGAAAGTAATAAATCTTCAGGTTTCCATTTACTTAAAGGGTAAAATCTTAAATCGAGTCGCCTAAATTTAGGGAAGTGGAGGGGGAGGGGGAGGGGGAGGGGGAGGGGGAGACGTGAGGACCCCCTCCCCGCACGATTTCCCCCTGCCGGAAAAGCATAGTTTTTTTTTTATTTAATGACAAAGTTCATTAATGCTACTCTACCATTGAAACACCGTCGATTTAGGGGGAGAGAGCGGGGGAGGGATAGGAAGAGAGAGGGTTAAAACCCCCTCCTTGAAGGAAAAGTTGTGAAGCCCCCTCCTTTAGGAGATATGAATATTTCAATATTTTGAGGTTAAGTACTTAAAAAAATGATGAATCATTAGTTTAAGCTGGAGAGGGTTGGAGATGGACAACTCCCCTATGCGCGGAAAACGCGGAAACATAGTTGACGAGAAAAAGAAAAGTTTTTTTTTGAATGAAAATAATTGATTTTTCATTAAATCAAATTAGACGGGCACTTTACTGATTACGTTTTCTGTACCTTGACTTAACGCTATAGCGTCGGATCTGGTGACGCGCGGCCGCTACCGCGGCTCCCCTCCTCGCTACGCTCGTCGGCGCACGTCACGCGGTGGTCACTGTTCTCTAGTGTATTGCCTTAGTGTCAGACTATGACTTTACCTAATATTTACGTTCCATTTCACGTATTAGCAAGTTTTTCACGCGAATTCACAAAAAAAAAAAAAAATTTAAAATATTTTGACTTAACTCCGGCAGCTAAAATCTATTTGGGAGGATCAACACAAACCCCCTTGACCCTCCCACAGCAACAGAATCCTCAAATTCAGGCGACTCGTTTTAAGATCCCAGCCTACTTAAATAAGATTTCGTGTGTTTTACAAGCACGCTCGAAATAAAAGTAACAAATTTAACGGAAGTTGTTAGTGTGGTATATAGATATAGCATCTATAGTATAAAAAAATTACAACACTTTATTATTATAGTAGATTTAGCAAATTATGTGATACTACAACTAATACGAAAAGCAGAATAGTAAAATTCTGCACCCTTGACTACATTTCTTGTCTTTTCAACTCGCTTACCCTTCCAAAAAGCCTCATCAATTCAATAAGATTACTGTCGATACAGTTATATCGCCTAAAATCTCGACGTCGAAACACTATTACGGAACTAAGTCCAGTCCACCTCTGCGATAAACAATTTCACAGTGTGTTCAGCAACAGATGTCGCCAATGTTCCAAGTTCTTATATAAATCAAACCCTTTTAATGTCCCTATAGCTTTTGGGTCAAGTAAGTGATTTACAGAGGCCATAAAGATGGTCAGAAATCAGCTATTATTGCTGATGTCAGCGTCCTCAAAGGGATGGTGATGAAATGTGACGACTTGTAATGACGTGAAAAGTTCTGTTAGGGGAGAGAGATATTAGTTTTGTGAGTGTTTGGGGACTGCGGTTAGCCTTTGGGCTTATTTCTGGCAAACATCTATAAGGCAAATGGAGGTAAGTTATGGACAGTTTACTTTCTCTGGGAAGATGGCGTGGCGTTGAGAGAGTTGACATTTGAGTGGAATAGTGCAGAATGATGGACTTAGTGACCTACAAAAATTACAGTTATTAGCTGAGGTCTTATTCAACTCTTTGTCTTATTGACTAGTTAGAAGGGCTACTCGCATCAAGTATTTTGTAAGGCTTTTTTTTTGTTACAAATATTAAATACGTGTGAATAGTGCTAGTCAGGGCCAAAACTATTCATGTCTAGTCCAGACCCTAAATTGACGGTAATTTTATCTATTTCACTAAATACTCTTACTACCTTAAGCTAACATTATGTGCAAATATTTATTCATATAAACCTAGTTATTTGACCGAAGTTTAAATAAACCAGCTAACTAGCACTAGATACTGCATATTTTGTTATAGTAGATATACAAATCTAATACTATAAGAATCTTTGTCCTTACATACTGACTGACTGACTGACTGACTGACTGATAGACAACGCACAGACTAATCCGCTGGTTGTAGAGACTTGAAATTTGGAGGGTATATGTATTTGTCTTTGTACGTAAGGGTGTACTAAATTCCCAAATTCACCTCTTTAGGAAGTTCAAAAGGGGGGTTCACAAGATTTTCAAAAGTTCGAGAAACAAGATTAGATAGTTTTTTTTCTATTCAAAACTTCACACCAGTGCTTCAGTAAAGAAATAAGTAATAACATGTTTCAGGTTTTTTCGCAATTCAACCACTGGATTTGGATTGGGGGGTTCAAAGTTTATATGGAGAAAAAAGATAAGATTGTATTTTCTATTCGAAACTTCACACAAGTACTTCATTAAATAAATAAGTAAAGACGTGTTTCAGGCTTTTTCGAAATGCCACCCCTAAAAGAGTGAAGTGGGGTAACAAAGTCTGAAATCAATATTTTGAATTTCCCGGAAATTTGGCATGAAGATAGTTATTTTGACGTAGGCATCCGCTAAGAAAGGATTCAAAATTCACTCTTTAAGGGGATGAAGCCGAGGTTCAAAGTTGGATAGTCATTTTATTCGACATTAAACACAAGTACTTCTGTAAATAAATGAGTAAATACGAGTTTCAGGCTTTTTCAAAATGCCACCCACAAGAGGGTGAAGTGGGGTAACTAAGTCTGAAAATCAATATTGTTTCGGATTGCGCTGAAATGTAGAATGCAGATAGTTGTTATGGCGTAGGTATTCGCTTAGAAAGGTTTTTCGAAAAATTCCCCGCGGATATCACTTATTATTTTTAATTATATGTATATATAAACTTATAGATTTACTTAAGTATTTCTGTTAATAAATAAGTAAATAAGTGTTGCAGGATTTTTGCAAAGGGTTGGTAAAAAAGTCTGAAAATCAATATGGTTTTTCAGGTTTTATAAATATGAATCCCTATTTCCCTTAGTCACATTAGTCAGGCATTAACTCGAAAACGGGTGAACCGATTTGGCTTTTACTTCTTTTATGTCTTTTATGATAGAAAGGTTTTTACAAAATAAAAATTTTATGTAAATAAAAGAAGTTTTTTACGCGGGCGAAGCCACGGGGCACTTCTAGTATATATATATTTTAAGTAATTTTTATATAGTTTTATATAGTCGAAGTTAAAATCATGTGGCTTTTTTTAAATGAAGTAATTATTGAGTACTAGCATCTGCCTGCGGCTTCGCTCACGTGGCCCAATTTTTTACGACTTTTATGAATCTGACAGTTTTATGACTTAATAAATCACTATAGATGACCCTAAGGTTGGACTCAATATGCTCTGTTGCTAAAGACTATTAAATATTCTGTGGTTAAAGTCAATAATCAGTATGGTAAGGTAGACCACGTTGTACTATTTAATAGTTTGACTCAGTCTGAAGCATGAGGCTGTTAAAACACAAATAAATTGAAATATTTTGTACAAAGTAGATGAGGTGAATGGTTGCGCGAGCGCAGCGAGCGCTATTATTGCGCGAGCGAAGCGAGCGCGATAATTATGTACATCTTTTTAAGACCCTTTGGGACCCCCGGGAAATCTCCCGGGAAATCCCAGCTGCTTGCACGTGCCTTCCCTAGAATCTACTACTTAAGATAGGATGCGGAAAGGCAATTGATGGTACAGTGATTTGCTACTAATTGGGAGAAGGAACTGGTTCACAAATCTCTCAATCACGGACAGAGCTGGTGAGCTACGACCCCTATCTTGGTGGGTCAAGCGGCGGTAGGTACATAATATGGAGTTCTTATCTGTTTGAGCGCGGTCCTTTAAGTTGATTCGGACCGTTCAACACATTTGAGTGGGCAGTGAAAAATAAAGATGCCCCAAGGTAGTCATAGCTTTTATTTCCTTCTTATTTATTCTTCACACAATGGTCGTATTTCAGCCGCTTTGCGTGCCGAGAACACGCGATACTTTTATATTCAGTTATATTTTTATTGGCTTTTTATTAGCTTCACCTGTATGTTTGTATGTTTGTAACCGACTTCTTTGGGCGCGATTTTGACCCACTTTAAACGGCCAGATTTCGTTCAAACATTGTAGATTTATCGAGGACCTATGACAATACACTAATTTGATAAAAAATATTCCATTTTTCAACTAAAAAATAGAAAATAAATTTTAATAAGTCCAATTTTCAAATCGGGTGCCTCCACTGTCATAGCTAACTATAGACCAATATCCTTATTACCATCGCTGTCAAAGATCCTTGAAAAAATCGTTAATAAAAGACTTTTGGACTACCTCCTAAAAAATAGTATTCTATCTCCTAAACAGTTTGGTTTCCAACCGAAAAAATCTACTGAAGATGCAATAGTGGCACTTGTGGATCATGTATCAGAAAAGCTTGAAGCAGGTAAAAAATGTATTGGGGTTTTCCTAGATCTGGCTAAGGCATTCGACACGGTGTCTTGGTCAATCTTCCTTAGGAAGCTGAAGGCCCTGGGAGTGCGAGGCCTGGCGCTGAGCTGGTTTCAATCGTACTTAAGCGACAGAAATCAAAGGGTACGGATCTCTGACCAGTTCAGTGACTACTCCAGTATCTCCTATGGCATCCCGCAAGGATCGGTGATCGGACCGACGCTCTTTCTGGCGTATCTCAATGATATGTGCCAATCCCAGCTGAGCAACTCAAGCATTTTTGCCTTTGCAGACAACACAGCGTTGATTTTTCACGGTGACAACTGGAATTCCATTATTTCTACCGCACATCAAGGTTTATCCCAAATCGCGTCATGGCTCCAAACCTAACTTAATAACCTGCTCACCTTAAATGCTGATAAGACCAAGTATATGGTTTTCCACAATTCTGCCAAATCATATCCCGGCTCTTTCGAGGTTAAGCTCCACACATGCAACTCCAGCTCTTCCCAACTTGTCTATGCCCGTTACTACAACGCGTCAACTACCTCAAATACCTAGGCGTCACTATAGACCACCAACTAAAGTGGGAAAACCAGATAGGTGCTTTGTGTGGTCGTCTGCGTAAGATGATGTTCGTTTTTAAACGTCTAGGTTCTGTCGCTGATCCCGCTACACTTCGTCTAGTATACCAAGCCCTTTGCGAATCCATACTGACCTAATACCTACAGTTATATAGTTCGCTGACTACTTCAAATATGATGTGTTCTTAATAATGTCTGTCAGGAAGAACTGGCCTCTACGATACCTCCACAGGATATTCTAGTGTGGAGTCCACGGACCACCTTAACACCTTACCTATTTTTTAGATATAAGTGATATAAATGTAATTGTAATAGTCGTAAGTTTGTTCTGAATAAATCATTCATTCATTCATTCATTCATTCAATAAAATTGAATTAAGAATAGTGTTAAAAATTTCAATAAATATAAATTAATAATAGTGTAAATAAATTAAGTTATTTTTCAAACAAAATAAAACCGACTTCATAACCACAAACAGGCACTCACAAGCGAAAAATAAATTACTTAAAATTATTATAAGCGCTACCCACTTATCTATTTGGAGTCGGTGCCAGCCAAGTCTAATAGCTAGTAGATAGATAATACCTACATGTATCTACCTACTTACTAACCTACATGTACCTACTTACTACTACTACATACATAGTATCTATCTACTATCCAATAGACTTGGCTGGCACCGACTTCAAATAGATAAGTGGGTAGCGCTTATAATAATTTTAAGTAATTTATTTTTCGCTTTTGAGTGCCTGTTTGTGGTTATGAAGTCGGTTTTATTTTTTTTGAAAAATAACTTATTTTACCCTTTTTAGTACAAAACAAGTTTTAATTAAATTACATGCATCTATTAAATTTCGTGTCTGGGCCGTTATACACTGACGGATATATTATACTTTTTGGAAATTTCAAGTATGTACCTATAACGGTTAAGAAGATACAGATCTGTAAAGTGCGCACATATAGACACACGGACGGACGGACGGACGGACGAACGGACAACAAAGTCTCAGAAAGTGTTCATTTGGTACCCTTTGGGTTCGGAATCCTAAAAAAATTGATTTTAAATGCCTCGCTAAAGTGAAAATATTCACTAGTAATAATGATGTCATCAAGGTATCAAATGACAATGTCCAAATGGCCCTGTGCAATTAAAGCATCTGACACACACGATAATTATTTGTCTATTTTATTACAATAATTCCAAATACTTTTATAACACGGACTAGTTGTATTCCAAACTGAATATTAAAAATTATTATTTGCGATTATTAACATTAATTGCCGCCATATGACCAACAGAGTACGGAATCACTCTACTACGTTATAAGAGGCACTTCCCTATATTGTTGATACCCGAATTATGAAAGCGCTGTGTAGCCAACCTAACAACGGAAAGTATTATTTACGTAGTAACTATTATATAATCTGTGGTATTATGCTTATAATTTTTTTTTGCAGTGTTGATTGGTACAAAGTACGTTCATAATTCTGAGTTATTTAATTATGTATGCAGTGTCGCGGGACTGAAATGGCCGCCATATTCGCCAAACGTCATGTCATGTCAAAAAATATTAGGTATATTTAAAAAAGTTTGCAGGGAACAAGACTTTGCCCGGTAGAACATTCCTGTGAAGACAAATTATTTATATTTATATATAATTATTTATTATAAAACAACCCCCGCATGGTGGTAGGACATATCTAGTGTCTGCCTGGCCAGCTACCACCCTCAACTTAGAAAATCTGTCGCCAAACATCCAATGTGTTCCGGCAGCTATCCTTGAGACCCAGTTCCCATTCTAGTCCACTTCTCTATCTTCGACCGCATCATCACTTAACAACAGGTGAGATAGTGGTCAAACGCTAGCCTATAAGATATATAAAAAAATAATAATTAACCCCACCTTTATTTTCTATCTCGCTCACAGTTACCGTAAGAATATCTGTCAAAAACCAAAATCAACGAGAAGAAATATGTAATAATATCGTTTAAAAACTAAAAAAGAACCGACTTCAATGTTCATTTTCAGTACCAATTTTGAGATGTTTATCTCAATATCTCTGGAGATACTTATCAGACCTCGACAAAATTACCATGGTACTACACTTGGGATATCTCCTTTCGAACAAAAAAAGAATAATCAAAATCGGTACATAAATGATGAAGTTATCCCCGAACAAACATAAAAAAAAAAAAAAAAAAAAAAAAAAAAAAAAAAAAAAACGGTCGAATTGAGAAACCTCCTCCTTTTTTTGAAGTCGGTTAAAAACATTATTCAAGGTCATATTTTTTAGTCTTCAAAAGTATACGCAATAGCAACCTCTATTGTGTATAATCTTCTTGGGACTCTTCTACTAAAACCAGTACATTCTCCTATGTTTGAGGTATTTATCTCCATATCTCTGGAGATACTAATCAGATCTCGATAAAATTAAAATGGGACCACCTCGGAAACGTATCCTACCTATTAAAAAAAGAATCATTTGAATTCGTTCACAATTTATGGAGAAATCGCGTAACATACACACAAAAAAAAACATACAGACGAATTGAGAACCTCCTCCTTTTTTGTGAAGTCGGTTAAAAAAATATTTTATTTTAAAAAAAGCGTGGGGTGCTTTTTAGATATTATCTATACACGCGGCTGGTTGAAACGACACGGGACCAAAATTCTGGAATGTATTTAGCTCAGAGACTAAGCATCGCCATTCAACGGGGGAATACAGCCAGCATTTTGGGAACTTTACCTACTGGTAGTTTGTAGTTTTTTAGTAGTGGTTTGTTTGTAGTGGTTTGGTAGACTAAATTTTAGTTATTATGGTTTTTTATTAGGTATATTTATTTGTTTATAGTTAGGTAGTTTTAAAAATATAATAATGTATATAATAAATCAATATAATAGGTACTCAATTAAATTATACTTTACATAATTAATACAGTCAAACGTTCATAAATGGCGTTGTAGTAAAATGTCGAAAAAACACGTTTCTTATATAGAAAATCAATAAAGTAACTCTTGTAGATTAAAAGATATTATCAAAATGATAATCACTCTACTCATATCTGTCAATAAAATATTTATAACTATTGACACCATGCACCTCACGCTTTTTTTTAAAATATTTTTTTTTTATTCACACTATTATTAATTTATATTTATTGAAATTTTTAACACTTTTCTTAATATAAATTTATTAATATTTATTTTCTATTTTTTAGTTCGGCTTTCTATAAAAAGCGTGTTTTTTTTAGTTTTTTTAAACTAACATTTATTAAAATTGATCGTCAAATCCTTTAACGTGACTCAACCATCGACATTTAAAAATATTCAAATCGGCTGAATAAAGAAAAAAACCATCGTCAAAGAGTTTGAACGTCATACAAATAGGTTGGCGTAAGGTCGCCACAACCCCGACAGTTTTGTGACTTCATAACCTTTAACAAGTCACTATAGATAACCCCAAGGTCGAACTCGATATTCTCTATTATTAAAGTCATTAATCATTATGGTTAGGTATACCAAGTTGACAGTGCTGTTTAAATGTATAACCCAGTCTGACGCATGAGGTTGTAAAAAACAAAAGTGAATTAACCTTTCTTATAAAATAGTAGATAAGGCGAACAGTTGCGCGAGCAAAGCGAGCGTGACATTTTTTATGACCCTGACAGATTTATGACCTAATAATCAAGTCACTTTAGATGACTCTTAGGTCGAACTCGATATCTTCTGTTATTAAATCATTATGGGTAAGTATACAAAAATGCGTTATATAAATGTATGACTCAGTCTGATGCATAAAGCTGTATAAACAAAAGTTCTTTAAATATTTCTTAAAAAGTAGATAGTTTTATGACCTAATTAGTCATTATAGATGACCCTAAGGTTAAACTCAATATCCTCTGTTGTTAAAGTCATTTATCAGTATGGTTACCTAAACAAACTGACTTCCGCATTTATAATATTGGTGTTGATCTGTAAGACCAGCCGATTAGGCTGCACGTTGATATATCAGTCATTTAATTAGACAAACGCGCAAGGTATAATTTTTTTAATTTTTTAATTTATTTTGGAAAACAGTGAAACACGTGTCTCATAATTTTAATTGAAGAGTATGTGTTCATATTTTCAAGTCTATTGCCCAAGAGACTACAATGTTTCACAGAAAATTGAACTTATCAAAAAATCACAGAAAATGTAACCCTTCTTTTCACCCACTTAAGGGTGGAATATAAAAAAACTATTCCTTAGTGGATACTTGCACTTCACAAAAAACACACCCTCCAAATGTCATGTCTCTAAAACCAGTGGTTTAGGCAGTGCGTTGATATATCAGGCAGTCATTCAGTCATTAATAAAAACACATGGGGGATGATTTTGAAAAACTGTGATACCCGTAACTCACTATTTTAAGTATAAAGTATGTGTAACAATTTTCAAAACAATTGACCCAGAGAATAAAAAGTTTCATAGAAAGTTCAACCCTCCATTTCACCCACTACGGTGTGGAATTTCGAAAAATTATTTTTAGTTGGATACTTGCACTTCACAAAGAATACATTTTCCAAATATCATGTCTCTAGGACCAGTGGTTTAGGCAGTGCGTTGATATGTCAGGCAGTCATTCAGTCAGCCAGAAAAACACGTGGGGGATGATTTTTGAAAAACTGTGATACATGGAACTCACCATTTTAATTAAAAAGTATGTGTACCAATTTAAAGACAATTGACCCAGAGAATAAAAAGTTTCATGGAAAGTTCAACCCTCCATTTCACCCACTTAGGGGAGAATTTCGAAAAATCCTTTCTAAGTGGATGCCTACACTTCATAAAAAACACACCCAATCCAAATTTAATGTGTTTAGGACCAGCGGTTTGGGCTGTGCGTTGATATTTCAGTCAGTCAGGACTTTGTATTATATATATATATAAATTTTTTGACATAACCTACGTTCACAATTAATGTGTCTATTGCCAGGTACTGACAAACTTTGTAAGTGCTTTTAAATAGATTCAGTACTTGATTGAAACATAGCACCACTTCGAGTCGGCAAGTAAACTATTCCAATGTAAAACCGGAGTTGGCGACCGATCTCCTAACTTTGAGAGCGGCCCTCGTGGCGAAGTGGCTCTATCTTTAGTTCGAGTTGATTACTTCGCTATTTCGCTAACAAAAGTTGAAGCATCGTTCATTAGTATAACTTTAAAGAAGAAATGGAAAATGAAAGAGTTCGTATAGTGGTTCGTATCTCCGTTTGTGGCTTTTAATCACATTTACATTTACAAATATTCATAATACAGATCTGTATTAAAAAAATACGCTACTTTGATTAGTTTGGAATATTAAATAATTATGTTTTGCATCCCACAAGGATTCGTGCTGTCCGTGACGTTGTTTATCCTGCTATTAATGATATGCTAAATGTGTGTAACATAGATGCTGTGATGCACTGCTATACGGATGACAGTACAGGTGACGCACAATATTCCGGTCGCACAAACTTTCCCGTTCTGTGCTAAAAGAAAGCAGGAACATACTAATTCTGGACCTAGTGTCAAACTAGGGAGACCAGAATGTTGTCAAGTTCAATCCGACTAAGACGCAAGTCTGTGCATTCACACGTTTTAAGACACTCCCCTCAGAATCTCAGAGAGTATCGATATTCTAGGTGTCGACATTTCTGCCTCAGAGCAGTTCCGCGATCATATCGCTTTAAAGGCTAAGCTTGCGTCCAAAAAACTTAGAATGCTTAATATGGCGAGACGATACTTCACGTCACGTCAAAGACTTTCGCTGTATAAAGCACAGGACCGGACACGTGGCGAATTGCTCTCACCCTTTAGAATGGAGTACCCAAGTATCAAGTTCAGCCACTTGATGCGATTCAGCGTAAAACTGTCAGAATTGATGACGACCCTAACCTTACCTCCAACATTGAAACTCTGAGCATGCGTAGAGGTATCGGGTCTCTCTGTATCTTCTACCGCATTTATAATTCTCAATATTAGCCTTCTTAAAACGCAATTTGTATAGAAACCAGGCGTAGCTCAAGTTTTAACAAAGAAAATAAATGGATCGAGGATTTACAAGTTGCATAATTATCATCAGAATTCTTTCAAAGTTCAAAAATTCGAAATTCAAAATCTTTTATTCCTGAATGTAGTAGATATAAATAAGTTATTTTTCAAAAAAAAAACCGACTTCATAACCACAAACAGGCACTCACAAGCGAAAAATAAATTACTTAAAATTATTATAAGCGCTACCCACTTATCTATTTGGAGTCGGTGCCAGCCAAGTCTAATAGCTAGTAGATAGATAATACCTACATGTATCTACCTACTTACTAACCTACATGTACCTAATTACTGCTACTACATACATTATCTATCTACTATCCAATAGACTTGGCTGGCACCGACTTCAAATAGATAAGTGGGTAGCGCTTATAATAATTTTAAGTAATTTATTTTTCGCTTTTGAGTGCCTGTTTGTGGTTATGAAGTCGGTTTTATTTTTTTTGAAAAATAACTTATTTTACCCTTTTTAGTACAAAACAAGTTTTAATTAAATAACATGCATCTATTAAATTTCGTGTCTGGGCCGTTATACACTGACGGATATATTATACTTTTTGGAAATTTCAAGTATGTACCTATAACGGTTAAGAAGATACAGATCTGTAAAGTGCGCACATATAGACACACGGACGGACGGACGGACGGACGAACGGACAACAAAGTCTCAGAAAGTGTTCATTTGGTACCCTTTGGGTTCGGAATCCTAAAAAAATTGATTTTAAATGCCTCGCTAAAGTGAAAACATTCACTAGTAATAATGATGTCATCAAGGTATCAAATGACAATGTCCAAAATGGCCCTGTGCAATTAAAGCATCTGACACACACGATAATTATTTGTATATTTTATTACAATAATTCCAAATACTTTTATAACACGGACAAGTTGTATTCCAAAATGAATATTAAAAATTATTAATTGCGATTATTAACATTAATTGCCGCCATATGACCAACAGAGTACGGAATCACTCTACTACGTTATAAGAGGCACTTCCCTATATTGTTAATACCCGAATTATGAAAGCGCTGTGTAGCCAACCTAACAACGGAAAGTATTATTTACGTAGTAACTATTATATAATCTGTGGTATTATGCTTATAATTTTTTTTTGCAGTGTTGATTGGTACAAAGTACGTTCATAATTCTGAGTTATTTAATTATGTATGCAGTGTCGCGGGACTGAAATGGCCGCCATCTTCGCCAAACGTCACGTCATGTCAAAAAATATTAGGTATATTTAAAAAAGTTTGCAGGGAACAAGACTTTGCCCGGTAGAACATTCCTGTGAAGACAAATTATTTATATTTATATATAATTATTTATTATAAAACATGGTGGTAGGACATATCTAGTGTCCGCCTGGCCAGCTACCACCCTCAACTTAGAAAATCTGTCGCCAAACATCCAATGTGTTCCGGCAGCTATCCTTGAGACCCAGTTCCCATTCTAGTCCACTTCTCTATCTTCGACCGCATCATCACTTAGCAACAGGTGAGATAGTGGTCAAACGCTAGCCTATAAGATATATAAAAAAAAAAAATTATCCCCACCTTTATTTTCTATCTCGCTCACAGTTACCGTAAGAATATCTGTCAAAAACCAAAATCAACGAGAAGAAAAAATATGACCTTGAATAATGTTTTTACATATTATGTAAAAACATTATTCAAGGTCATATTTTTTAGTCTTCAAAAGTATGCGCAATAGCAACCTCCATTGTGTATAATCTTCTTGGGACTCTTCTACTAAAACCAGTACATTCTCCTATGTTTGAGGTATTTATCTCCATATCTCTGGAGATACTAATGAGATCTCGATGAAATTAAAATGTTTTTTTTTTTTTTTTTTTTTTTTTTTTTTTTTATACGTTATAGGCTAGCGTTTGACCACTATCTCACCTGTTGGTAAGTGATGATGCGGTCGAAGATGGTAAGCACGCTAGGCCTAGAATGGGAACTGGCTCCGAATGTGACCACCTCGGAAACGTATCCTACCTATTAAAAAAAGAATCATTTGAATTCGTTCACAATTTATGGAGAAATCGCGTAACATACACACGAAAAAAAAACATACAGACGAATTGAGTACCTCCTCCTTTTTTGTGAAGTCGGTTAAAAATATGTAAATTACATTCTTCCAATATTGACAGTGGTGTGCAATTCATTTATTTTTTGTTTACATAAATGGAGAGACGGCATCAAATTATCTTAAAGACTAAGAGTATTACTATACAGGAAATACAGGAAAATTCATTATTACATTATTATTAGAACAAATATAAATGAATGGAATATGGATAAAAAAACAATGTTTTGTCAAATACATTGTAACGAGGAAAATGTCGAGATAAAATGATAAATAAGAAATAAAACTGTCATAAAATACAATGTTACAAATAAGAGTCAGAGTTAAATAAAATCATTAATATTATGATTTAGAATATTCTTTAAGAATATAAATGTAAACCTTTACTTGTTTTTTCTCAAACAACTCAAATAAGATTTTCCTTACTAAGCAATTCCTTTAAAAATTTACATGAGTTGCTAAAATTGTCTACAAAAAAAACAAGACACAAAAAAAACTTTCATAAAACAAATGTCCCTTCTTGTTTCCGATTTTCCGAAAGTCAATAAGAGTTCGGCAAGTTTTCTTAAGGGGTGTAGGTAATTCCCGAAGGGTAGAACAACCAGTTTATTTAGCATTAAGGTGGTTTGTTTAGGTCCACCGACACAAGATTATAACGGAAGATAAATATTTTAACAATCAATTAAATACACCTACCCTATTTAACTTATATGAAGCGGAAATAGCTAATTAATTTGACTAGGGAACCTGGTTCACGTTTGAGTTTTGATGATTAATTTTGGACTTTAATTACAATGCTGGTTATTGATAGTGAATAAATATCGTTTAATTTATTATAATTTTAAAGAACTCATTTAGCATACCGCGCGAGTTATTTTTAAAGGACTACATCTGACATAATACACTCTGCACAAGAATTATACAGAATTCGAACTTAATACTTTTAAGGCTTATGTTTGTTTTTAAACATCTAGGAAACATGAGATATAATTTAAGACCATTTAATTTCTTATTCATCATCATCATCATAATCAGCCGGTGTCAGTCCACAGCTGGACGTAGGCCAAGCTACTCCATAATTTCTTATTATTTCTTACAATCATGGTTTTTATGGTTCCGTACTTTAAAAGGAAAAAAGGAACTCTTATAGGATCACTTTGTTGTCCGTCTGTCTGTCTGGCTGTCTGTCTGTCTGACTGTCCGTCTGTCAAGATCCTTTATCTCCGGTATGCGTAAAAGTATCAAGTTGAAACTTATACTAAGTTTTTGGATTAACGGCTGTGAAAACATCAAACATTTAAGTCAATGGGATCAAAAGATATCACCATTTATGTCGCATATTTTGCGATTTCACAGGCGAATCAAAACCTATAGGGTTAACCTAGAATCATAAAATTTTGCAATAAGCAAGTGTCTTAAATTACATATTAATATTGGAAAAAATGAAAACAGTAAATAATTATGTAGTTTAATAACAAATAAACAGGCCAAGTGCAAGTCGGACTCGCACTCGTAGGGTTCCGTAACACAGTTAAGTATTCCATAACTATGAATTTTTGCAACTACAATATTAACTTTGTTTTTCATAGTATTTGTATGAAAAACAAAGTTATCTTTGCGGTCGCCATATCTCTCTCTAAAACTGCTAACTGTATCTCGTTCAAACCAATTTTCATTGTTAGTTTTTATTGAGATCTACAGCATATATATTTTTTTAATTTTTCACTCCCATACTTTAAAAGTTAGGGGGGGGGGGCACACATTTTACCACTATAGACGTGCCTATCTTTCAAATGATTGACTTTGAGAAAAAAATATTGTAGAAACCTCAATGTCATTTTTAAAGACCTATCCATAGACACCCCGTATAGGTTTGGAGTTTTTTTTTGTTTCAGTTCCATGTATGGGGTTTTAACCCTGGTTGTATTTATTTCACTGACGGACTTATAAACTGCATCAAGGTTCAGGATTAATTTAGAATTAATTGAATGGTACTTTCCATTATACAATCATACACTTAAGGATATGACACTACGTTGTTATGAAGTTAACGAACCAAACTATAGGTTTCAATTTAAATTTGTATAAAAAGTTTGATTACTTGGTTAAAATGTTTATTTCAAAGGCGTCTTGAACATTGATGCAGTTTATGAGTCCGTCAGTGTATTTTTGCAATCTATTTTAATATTTATCTATTAATCTTTTCCATACCCGGATGTCTGGAAGATATCACTTTTAGCGTTAAGACCGACATTTGTTCTTCTTCGTAATAGTTATTAATGATACTAGTGCGGTATAATGGTTTTTACAAATGAGTAGAGGAATGTAAGCCCTAGACGAAGTCGAGGGTTTACCATAGTCACGAGTTTCTTAAAACCAATATCCGCAAGTCAGCGCGAGAAAACACTACAATTGGTAATAAAACAAACATAAACCAAATCAAACAATCTTTGACGTTTCTAATATGAAAATGACGCGAATTTTCAAAAAAAATTTTGATCAAATGTGCGGAAAAATATATGTTTCTGTCGCTGCATGTTATCTGCAAAAAAGTTATCGTATTGTAATAAAGAATGGCGCACAAAAATGTTCTTTGTTAGTCAGCAATAAATTGTTTTAACGAATATGCTCGAAACATATTATTATGTGCTTAGTGCTCACCACTCCCAAAACGAAAGTTTTAATTTTGACCTAAAATGACGAATACTACTAATACTACGATGATGCGTAGACTGGAGTCTGAGAACCAAGGTCCCGCTGTGCTGCTGTCAGGTTTAGAAATAGGATAGTCGGCTTTGATGCCAGAGGTAGTGGGTTCAAATCCTCGTCGTGCACCAATGGTTTTTTTTTTAAATGTACGTGCAAATTGCACAGCGGCTCTCCGGTGAAAAAAAAAACATCGGACATGCTGCCCTTAAGTTTGGTTTAAATCTGTCGCCAAAGATCTAATGTGTTCCGACAGCTGTCTTTTAGAGCCAGTTTCCATTTTAGGCCTAGCGCACTATTAGAGATTGTAAAACTGTGGTACTATTATCCTTTACCGCATTATCATTCACCAACAGGAGAGATAGTGGTCATACCCCAAGCCTATACGATATGATAAAAGTAATATTATCAATGCATTTTGGTCTCCAACAACGAGATCCCACTGCTTCCTGTTTTGCGCGACCTGGAGTTGGTTCAGATCTTTGGATCATCCGACCAGGCGATGCACGGTGGTCTCTCGTTCTTCGTAAGTAAAGCTTGTTTCACCGCTTTCTTATCCATGCGAGATGATTTTGCCTATGATATTTTGTTCACCACATTGATTTTCCAGTTCTATATAGATCAAAATATCCAGCTGCCGTAACAAATAAATTATAATCTGAGATGGTAGAAATCACATCGGTATAGTACGATTGTTTTAATATAAATATACTTGTAGTCAAAATAAATAAACAGGTAATTTAATTTTTTGAAAACGAAACGACTTCTATCAACAATTCACGAAAACGTAAATTTTCACGTTTTATTAAAGTCAATAAATCAGGCTAAACTCACGTAAGCTTTGATGGTGGAAGTTTTGCAATTTCAGTATTTCCCAATAATGGATTTTAGCGGAAATTAAACACTCAATTCGAAGCTAACTCAGGTAACAAACCTAGAGATTTGATTTCAACAACTCCTTGCTGACGTCTGTTGAGAGTATTAAAATATATTTGAAGGTATATTAGGTAAGTAGGATGTAAAGTTACACACATACGTCGTGCCTACCGCTAAGCACAATTCGTGGCGTTTGGCATGCGTAGTTGCTTAATGTAATATTTGTAGGTTAGGTATTAATCATATCCATATATTGTATGTTTTGTTAATCGACTTCACAAAAAGGAGGAGTTTTCTCAATTCGAACGTGTATATATATATATATATTATTATGTTTGTTCGCAAATAACTTCGTCGTTTATGAACTGATTTTGATTTTTTTTTTCAGCTAGGTCTGATAAGTTTCTCCAGAGATATGACAGATAGCTATCTGACATATGACACCATTTAAAAGGCGTCTAAAATATGTCAGACAAGTTCCTAATTATCTATCAGGGACAAATGAAACTGGGTCTAAGTCACCTAGCGCTGTAGGTAATTTAATAATAATAATGTAATCTCATAAAATGTTATTCCTCTGTTAGCTGTAAAGACTAAACCAGGGGTTCCCAATCTTTTTCAGCCCGCGGTGCAGTTACAAATTTAGTGTTTTATCACGACGCCCTACCCTAGCTAGTATACCCTAGATAGAAAAAGTTACAGACGAAAGAAGTCGCGCGGCCGACGGCTCGCTTGAAATAAACGGGCATTGCGATTGTGAGCAAGCGAGCGCAAACGGGTGAAGACGTGGGAAGGGTAGAGTATCAACGGTTTTCAAGCGCATAGGTACTTTTCGTCAAGTGAGCGACGGTGACACGCGCGTATTATCTTACCGATGCGAGCGCTCAAAAATAGTATCCGTGAATATTTGTGGTTTCGGATAATGATAGAGGATAGACTTCCGGCGCCCTTCTTTATTTTCTACAGTGCACAAGGGCGCCGCGGCGCATACTTTGGGAACCCCTGAACTAAACGTATGTATATACTATATTATATTTTTAAAGAGCTGTCGGATTATGTAAAAAATAATATAAATTTGAATAAAGAAAAATAAACGTCAAGCTGTATTATTTCAATCAAAGTCAAACTTACGATCGACAAGATTATGAAAGGAATATGATCAATTTAATACCAACTTTTTAACCAAAGTGAATTTAATGACCAAGTTAATAATTGAAATATAGCATTCTAACCAATTATATTATTTTGATTGAAGATTCTCACTAAGAAAATAATATGATAATGAATCAGTCAGATGATGGTTGTCAAAAAATATTCGAATATTAACGAAGGGAAGGCTTGCTGATATTCCAGATCATGACCATGACCTCCTTACGTCCACAATTTACCTTAAACTTTTTTCATAAAAAAGCAGTAAACCTACCAGGTACGCTGTGTATACCAGAGTTATTTCATAAAGTTTTTATTAGTCATAGCATTAAGATCTTAGTTTCAGGAATTTTCCTCTACTTTTGTAAATAGCGAGCGTTCTATCGTGCGCTTTATTAAATTTTCCACTTTGTGATAAAGATCGTGGGTACCTATTGAAGTGCGTTTTCCACAAACGCCAATATAATTTTTCATATATACGAGTATATATATAAAATACATATAATGTCATCGTAAAATTAGGTTTTGAAAACATTCTGATTAACACTTACGACACTAAGGCCCAGTTTCACCGGTGCTTGATAGCTCTATTAGGAAGATATCTGTCAGGTTTTTGACAGATTTTATATCGTCATGTGTCAGATAACTATCTGAATTATTATTAGGAACCGGTATTAAACTGGCACTAAATTAATGTAATGTATTTAGAATAAATATCCCAGGTATGAGTATACTACGGCCGTTCAGAGAATGCGTTCCTGACACGTCGCGATTGAACTGACGACGTAACTTTGTAATGGCGTTGCAGTTACGATAAAAATATTTTTGCTGTTTGTTTACCGTTTTAACAATTGATGAGCATTAAAACAACATTATTATATCAATAATCAATTAATGTTATAATTTTGTGCCAAACTGAGTGTCAAATAACTTGGTAAACAATATTTTTCTAAATCTATACTGCGCTATTACAAGGTCAGCGCTTTATATTTGTAGTGCTGTGCTAACAATAACAGACAATAATAGTATCGTAATCTGTTCTTATACAGTTATACTTTATAAAATAATACGTATTGTTTTTCTTTTTAAGAATTTGAAAATAATGGACTATAAGATAACTTTTATGAAATATAAAAATAAAACTACGACCAAACCGAACGCACGAAAGAAAGTAGCATTTTTATATTTAGGTTGAAAAAGGTAACCCCAAATGGCGTTACTAGCATTTTTATACTTAGATTAAAAATGGTAACCACAAATGGCGTTATGGGCCGCCATTTTGTGACGCTAAAACAGTCGTCTGTTGTCGTTTCGTGCGCATAGACCACGTTCTTCAAGTGTTTTCGATCTGTTTTTATTTGATTACCCGGCTTTCGTTTAATGGACTGTTTCGGCTTTTCAAACTGACATCGGCGCTAAATCGGACTTCGATTGTGTTTTGTATTGCGTTCCTTTTACTTTTGGTGCATAATAATGCCTAAATGTGGACAAACATTGAAAAGTGGAGCCCGTGAGTTAATCATCAAGCTGCAAGATTACTTTGAGCGGGAGCGGAAAAATTGCGGACCCCTGGTACCTGTCGAACAAGTACAAGAACGCGTCTTTCAGGCGCTTAGAGTTAGCAAACGAACGATAACAAATATTAATAAAGAAAAGTTCGGCTCGGCTGGCACGGAACATAATATTTTACGTACTCCGAAGAAGAAACGTAGAACTAAACCCGTGACAGATATTGACACCTTTGACGCCGATGCAATCAGAAATCATATATATGGTTACTATTCCAGAAATGAATATCTCAACAGGAAGAAGCTTTTGGCATCGTTAAGAGAAGCTGGATATCAGGTAGCAGATATCAGGATTGATTCTGTTATTGATAATAATATAATTATACATGTAGGAGAAGATGATAATGAAGACACCACCTCCTCAACCGAATCGGAGTCTGATTAATATTCTGTACGCACATTCAATTCATTGTGTTTTATTGCATAGAAATACAGATTGTAACTTTGTAACAAAGAATAAATAAAACAAATTTATTATATTAATATTACCTTTTTTGGTTTCCACTTAAATAACTAAAATAAAATTTTAAATGATTCCGCCAATTCAAAACGAAAATAATCTTTAAAATAATGCGGCGATTCATTTTGGAGGAACTGTAACGAACTCAGTGTTATGTTGTGCCCATCACTAGTCGTGACTAACTGATAGGTGTCAGGAATGCATTCTCTAAACGCCCGAAGTTATAGTTTACTAGCTGTGCCCGCGACTTCGTCCGGGTGGAATACTGTCTTCGGGTAGAATTTTTAAATTTTTAGGCTAATTATTTTATAAATAAGACACATGCGTATCCTACCTACACCGCCCCGTACCACGCCGCGCAAATCCCCCTCCCCTCTCACTCCCTCTCACCCTTCCCCTCCCCTCCCCCTCTCTCTTCCCTCTACCGCCTTTCTCCCCACTTCCCTCTCCCCCTCCCCTTCCCCCACCCCTCTCCTCTCTCTTTCCCCCACTTCCCCTCCCCTTCCCCCACCCCTCTCCTCTCTCTTTCCCCCACTTCCCCTCCCCTCCCCGTCTCTTTTCCCCCACTCCCTTCCATAACTTCCCTCTCCCCTCCCCCTCCCCCCACTCCCTCTCCCCCACTCTTCCTCCCCTACTCCCCCTACCCCCTCCCCCCTCCCCCTCCGCCACGTCTTTGAATGACATATACATTTATATCCAATCAACAACCTAAACAATAAGTTTCAAGCTTCTAGCTTTAAAAATGACGATACTTCCATACAACTTTTCATCCCCCCTTTCAACGCCTTACAACCCCTTTTTTCGCATTAAAAAGTAGTCTATGTCCTTACTCAGGCTCTAGACTATCTGTGTACCAAATTACATTTAAATCGGTTTAGTAGAACATTAATATAAACCTTACATATTTTCATACAAACTTTCATCCCCAATTGTTATTTTACACTCTTGAGGGTAAAACTTTCAGAAACTTTGAATGTCATATTTATTTATATCAAACTAGCTGTTACCCGCGGCTTCGCCCGTGTTATTTGTGTCTATGGCCATTGAGGTCTAGATCGATGATCTCTTAGGCCAAGTCACCATAGATGACCCTCAAAGTCGAACTCAATATCCTCTATTGTTAAAGTCATTAATCATAAAAATCATAAAGGTTATAAAAGGTCGTAAACATTTTTGACTCAACACAACAGTTCCTGAAACATTTCTTACAAAGAAAATAAGGTGAATAGCTGCGCGAGCGTAGCGAGCGCTATTATCGGGCGAGTGAACATTTTTTATGGCTTTTTATAACCCTGACAGTTTTATGACCTAATCATCAAGTCAATATAAATGACTCTTAGGTCGAACTCGATATCGTCTATTGTTAAAGTTATTAATCATTACTTGGTACTTGGTAAACCTAACCAAGGTTTACCAAGTTTTTCTGTTTAAGTATTTGAGTCAGTGTAATGTATGAAGCTGTTAAAACACGCTATTATACGCTACGTAGCGTTATTACTGCGCAAGCGAAGTGAGAAACTTTTTTATGACTTTTTATGACCCTGAAAGTTTTTAAGACCTACTAAGTCAACACCGATGACCCTAAGGTTAAACTTGATATCCACTTACTTTAAGGTAAAAAATCATTATGAATATTGAAGGTTGTACTGTTTCAATTTATGACTCGTTTTGATGCATGTGGCTATTAAAATACAAAAGTTGCTGAAATGTTTCCTACAAAGTAGATATAACAAATGCTTGCGTGACCGGAGCGAGCGCTATTACTGCGCGAGCGTAGGAAGCCCTATCACAGCGCGAGCAAAGCGAGCGCGAAAAATTTTTACGACTTTTTATGACCCTGACAGTTATGACCTACTAAGTCAAGACCGATGACACAAAGCTTAAACTTGATATCCACTTATTTTAAGGTTAATAATCATTATGATTATTGAAGGTTGTACTGTTTCAATTTATAAATTCGTTTTGATGCATGTGGCTATGAAAATACAAAAAATGACGAAATATAACCTACAAAGTAGATAAAACAAAGGTTCGCGCGAGCGCAGCGAGCGCCATCGCTGCGCGAGCGAAGCGAGCGCGAAAAATTTTTACAACCTTTTATGACCCTGACAGTTTTTATGACCTACTAAGTTAACACTGATGACACAAAGGTTAAACTTGATATCCACTTATTTTAAGGTTAATAATCATTATGATTATTGAAGGTTGTACTGTTTCAATTTATGACATGTTTTGATGAATATGGCTATTAAAATACAATAGTTGCTGAAATGTTTCCTACAAAGTAGATATTACAAAAGCTTGCGTGACCGGAGCAAGCGCTATTACTGCGCGGGCGTAACAAGCGCTATCGCTGCGCGAGCGAAGCGAGCGCGAAAAATTTTTACGACCTTTTATGACCCTGACAGTTTTTATGACCTACTAAGTTAACACTGATGACACAAAGGTTAAACTTGATATCCACTTATTTTTAGGTTAAAAATAATTATGATTATTGAAGGTTGTACTGTTTCAATTTATGGACTCGTTTTGATGCATGTGGCTATTAAAATACAAAAGTTGCTGATATATTACCTACCTTTTTTTACAAAGTAGATAAAACAAAGATTTGCGAGAGCGCAGGGAGCGCTATCAATGCGCGAGCGAAGTGAACGCGAAAATTTTTACGTTTTATGACCCTGACAGTTTTTATAACCTACTTAGTCAACACCGATGACCCTAAGGTTAAATGTGGCTGTTAAGACACGAATGCTTTTGAAATACTTCCCACAAAGCAGATAAAACACGTTGGGCAAGCAAAGCCATCGCGTAAATTTTGATGACTTTTAATGACCCTGACAGTTTTATGGCCTAATTAAGGCACTTATTAAGTTTAGTCATTATCTATGAACCTAAGCTCAAACTTTTATGATTATGCAAACTCTATGTAAACTTAAAAAAATATATAGGCACCCGCACTTAACTGCCGAAAAAAGTATTCTTTGCCCTTTTATGCCCTATTAAATGTCTGTACAAAATTTCATCTGAATTGGTCAAGCCGTTTGGCCGAAAAGAGGCCACACATTTACAAAATTCCATAATAAAAATATAGAAAACCGAAATTTCCACCCAAAAAAAATGTATTCGTTGCCCTTCTATGTCTTTTTGTCCATCAACAACATTTTAGCTTAAATGGTTAACCAGTTTGACCGAGAGTAGGCCACACATTTACAAAGTTCTCTTTAAAAATTCTGGACAACTGGACTCGACTGCCAGAAAAAAAGTATCCTATGTGATTTTATGCAATATGAACTGTAATATGTATAACATTTCAGTCCAATCGGTCTAGCTGTTTAGCTGATAAGAGGCCACACATTCACAAAATTAAATAAAAATATCTGAACCCCCTGACTGGAATAGAAAGAAGAAAAGAAACTGAATATCTGAAGCCAGAAAAAAAGTATCCTATATCCTATTCTGCCCTATGACATGTATTCATACAAAATTTCAGGCAAATCGGTCAAGCAGTTTATTCGAGAGGAAGTCTTATATTTACAAAATTCAATTAAAAATATCTGAACCCCCTGACTCGATAGCCAAAACAAGTATCCCATATCCTATTCTACCCTATGAACTGTCTTTATACAACATTTCAGGCAAATCGGTCAAGCCGCTTATTCCAGAAGAGGTCTTATATTTACAAAATTTAATTTAAAATATCTGGACCTCCTGACTCGATAGCCAAATAAAAAGTATTCTATATCCTTTTTTGCCCTATGTACTGTCTTTATACAACTCTAGCAGCCCGCCCCGGCTTCGCACGGGTAGAACATATATGCCTACAAAATTTGTATCAGTTTGTTGCATCGAATATAAAATATGAAGAACATATTTAACAATCATCGTTATATTTCATCCAATTTACACAAAACCTTAACGAATTATGCACCTAAACCTTCCTCATAAACACTCTGGCTATTGGTGAAAACCGCATGATAATCCGTTTAGTAGCTATTGAGATTATTGCGAACAGACAGACAGACGCAGTGATGGACTTTTTTAATACTTATTTACGTAGTGATATTGGACGGCCCTTTTGGCGTAAAGGATAGTTACCCTGATTCTGACCCGACGGTCGTTGGTTCTAATCCTAGCTATATACCTACCAATGAAAGTTTAATTTATGTGCATTCATGAATCATGAGTTTTCGTACAGTGGTAGTTAAATCTACCAAAAAGTAACTTACCACCAAGGTTAACATCTGCCGCCGTAACCTTCCCCGACGCAAAATGTAGGGGTAATATACGTTTAACGTGTGTATCTGTCTGTGTGTCTGTCTGTAGCATCTTAGCACCTAACCGAATGAACCGATTTTGTTTTTATTATTGATAGTTTTTTTTTTTTGTTTGATAGATGTCTTCATCGAGAGTTTTCTTAACTTTGATTCATAAAAATTCGTTCAATCGTTATAAAACTATGAGCTTTTTTCTAGTTAATTGCGCTATGAAATCAACTTTCATAGGTCTGATCAATTCGAAAATCTTCTTCTTCAACGATATTGTAAGAACATGGAAGCGTTGACCTGATGCTGGGACATCTCCTGGACTCTATAGAATACTCAAATCCTCACCAACTTACAGCTCAGATTTTAAATGTCGTATTTAGAGTCATTGGAATGCTTTTAATGAAAAGATTATACATAGATCAGTCGGGGTGGTTTAAAATATTATATTATTATATATATATAGATGAATATTATTTTATACAATAGATCATATAATTATACTATATTGACTTCAAATTGATTGTGATCGGTGGGGATCTACAGCATAGCTAAGCTTATAATAATATTTTTGTAGTAACTATGACCTAATCTGTGGTTTCACTGCAAATATTTTATTAATTTTGCCATGCGTGTATGTGAAATTCGTGATATCTTCTAGAGTTTTCATTTGAATTGTATACTGTAAAGGACAATTTTAATTTATAATATGTGGCCAAGCTACTTTACGTAATTATTTGGATAAGGATTAATACTATATACTTGAAAATATCCTTGGAAGTTATGTAATATTTTTTAACAAAAATTTTAAGATTAAAATGGTTACTGTGAGTCAACCTTAAGAGATAGACATATGCTGTTGCGGACTTTTTTGTAGGTCTTATTAAGTTGTACAACTCTTGCAAAGAAAATATTCTTCTATCTATTTTCAATTAAGCAGCGTTCGTAAGAAACGTGTTTTTTCGACCGTTTTTTTGCCGACTTAGGTTGCAAATTAGGTCTCCACGAATGTACCTTTGATTTAAACGGGATAATATATAGCCTATTTTCATTCCGAAACTCCATTCTATGTATTAGTGAAAGAATTTTTTAAATCGGTTCAGTAGTTTTTGAGCCAAATCATTACAAACATACAAAAATACAAAAATACAAATGTTCTCTCTTTATAATATTAGTATAGATGTCAGGCAAATCGGTCAAGCCGTTTATTTGAGAAGAGATCTTATATTTACAAAATTCAATTAAACATATTTGGACCCCCTGACTCGATAGCCAGAAAAAAAGTATTCTATATTCTTTTCTGGCTTATAAACTGTCTTTATACAACATTTCAGACAAATCGGTCAAGCCGTTTATTCGAAAAGAGGTCCTTTAGTTACAAAATTCAATTAAAAATAACTGTACCTCCTGACTCGACAGCCAGAAAAAAAGTATCCTATATCCTATTCTGCCCTATGACATGTATTCATACAAAATTTCCGGGAAATCGGTCAAGCCGTTCATTCGAGAAGAAGTCTTATATTTACAAAATTCAATTAATAATATCTGGACCCCCTGACTCCATAGCCATAAAAAAATATCCTATATCCTTTTCTGCCTTACGTTCTATTTTTATACAAAATTTCAGCCAAATCGGTCAAGGCGTTTGACCGTGAAGAAGTCAAACAAACAAACAAACAAATAAACAAACTGACTTTCGCATTTATAATATTGATGTTGATTTACTTAGAAGTACTTGTGTGGAATTTCGAATAAAATGACTATCCAAACTTTGAACCCCCGCTTCATCCCCTTGAAGAGTGAATTTTGAAAAATTTTCTTAGCGGATACCTAAGTCAAAATAACTATCTGCATGCCAAATTTCAGCGCAATCCGAAACAATATTGATTTCAGACTTTGTTACCCCACTTCACCCTTTTAGAGGTGGAATTTCGAAAAAGCCTGAAACATGTATTTACTTAAGTACTTGTGTTAAGTTTCAAATATAAAAGACTATCTAATCTTGTTTCTCCATACAAACTTTGAACCCCCGTTTCATCCCCTTCAGGGGTGAATTTTGGAAAATACTTTCTCAGAGGGAACTTACTTTGTAATAACTATCTGCATGCCAAATTTCAGCACAATCCGAAACAATATTGATTTTCACACATTTCACCCTCTTAGGGGTGTAATTAAAAAAAAAACCTGAAACACGTGTTTACTTATTTTTTTACCAGAGCACTTGTATGAAGTTTCAAATAGAAAATACTATCTGATCTTGTTTCTCCATACAAACTTTGAACCCCCGTTTCATCCCCTTCAGGGGTGAATTTTGGAGAATATTTCTCAGAGGGCTCTTACGTCGTAATAACTATCTGCATGCCAAATTTTAGCGCAATCCGAAACAATATTGATTTTCCCACTTTGTTACCCCATTTCACCCTCTTAGGGGTGTAATTAAAAAAAAACCTGAAACACGTATTTACTTATTTTTTCACTTGAGCACTTGTATGGTTTTTGAATAGAAAATACTATCTAATCTTGTCTCTCCATACAAACTTTGAACCCCCGTTTCATCCCCTTCAGGGGTGAATTTTGGAGAATCCTTTCTCAGAGGGCACTTACGTCGTAATAACTATCTGCATGCCAAATTTCAGCGCAATCCAAAACAATATTGATTTTCACACTTTGTTACCCCATTTCACCCTCTTAGGGGTAGAATTTCGAAAAAACCTGAAACACGTATTTACTTATTTTTGTACTGAAGCACTTGTGTGAAGTTTCAGATAGAAAAGACTATCTTATCTTGTTTCTCCATACAAACTTTGAACCCCCATTTCATCCCCTTAAGGGGTGAATTTTGAAAAATCCTTTCTTAGTACACCCCTACGTACTAAGACAAATATACCCTCCAAATTTCAAGTCTCTACGACCAGCGGTTTAGGCTGTGCGTTGTCTGTCAGTGAGTCAGTATGTCAGGACAAAGATTCTTATAGTATTAGATTAAAACCCTACAAAATAAGTTTCAAGCTTCTAGCTTCTAAAATGACGATACTTCCATACAACTTTTCATCCCCCCTTTCAACCCCTTACAACCCTCTTTTTGCATTAAAAAGTAGCCTATGTCCGTTCTCAGGCTCTAGACTATCTGTGTGCCAAATTTCATTTAAATCGGTCCAGTGGTTTTGGCGTGAAAGTGACACAGACAGACAGACAGACAGAGTTACTTTCGCATTTATAATATTAAGTTAGGATTAGGATTAGGATTAGTTAGGATTTAATCTCTATACTATACAGGGAGAACTTTTCAAGTGGGCCTGAATGGCCAAATCAGAAACTATGAGGAATAGCGAAAAATGCTCAAAGGAGTCTTGGGCCCGATTTTGATAGTTACTTAAACGGCGTCATTTAAGGTTTAATAGATAAGTAACGTAAAAAAAATAAAACAGCATTTTGTTAAAATGAGTTTATTTTTTAAGTTTGCCGTACGTCATTACTTGCCATAAATCATTCCTTATTAGCAACACGATCGAATGGTGTAATAATACAGAGTTTTAGATTTTTTTTTAATCAACGTGTTCGGTTTCTTGCTAGGAATATTGATTAAAAAAATCCAATGATGCAGATTTAGTTCTCATTAAAATCCGGCCCGAAACTTAAAGAAGCATTTTTCAATAAAAAAAAAAAACAGTATAGACAAATTGCTTAAATAAATCAAGCTAATTGTGTGGCAGTTTTTGTCAAAATCGGTTGAAAAATGCGACTTGTAGGAGATTCAATTCAATTGAATTCATTTATTCCTTTACAATAAGAAATTGTATAGGAAATTAACTATATATTATTAAAAGTACACAGAGAGAGAGAGAGAAAAAGAGAGAGAGAAAGAGAGAGAGAGGACAGATAAACATCCGGACAAAAGCATTTCTGGCTAATTTCGAAATTAACACGCTTCGCTCGCTCGGTCAATAATGTTTAATTATGTACCTAGTAATAACCTTCATCACTAAGAATCACCAACAATATTATAAATGCGAATGGTAGTTTTTTTGTCATGACGAACAAAAGGCCATGGAACGGCATAATATATTTATATGAACGCGGACGAAGCCGCGGGGCACACCAACGATAATAATCACAAATATCTCCATAGATCTGTCACGGCATTTTCGGAGTTGACACCCAATTACAGCCCAACAATAGAAGTTAAGACATCTAAAGAAGCAAAATTAAAAGTTTGATTAAAAAGACTGGAGAAATTCATCAGTGCCAAATTAAGTTGAAAATTTGAATTGTTAATTTTATTTGACGCACCTCGCTTGCCTAATTATGAAGACGGCATTCGGTTTGAAACTGTGGAAAGATTTAATAACCTAATTGTGTTTGCAGCTTCACAGGTGGGTGGGTGTATTTCACGAGTGAGGCAGTGTTTGCTTTGACGAGCATTTACGTGCTCACATCTCGACTTATGCTTCGAGTAAAAAGAATATGTATTTTTTATTTTATCAGTAATTTTTATTTTATGCTTGGATTTAACTAACTGCTGCCGTTCAACTCGATTAGCCTTATTTAATAGATTAAATTCTGTTGCCTTCTTTAGCTGCCGTCCTTTACAGCCTATACCAGAGGATGGGTAAGTAAGAATTCTTTAACTAGGTTTTTAATTTAATGGGGCTCTTCTATACTATCCTATCTTTAAAGGGGCTTGGGAGATGTGGACCTCGGCTAGGACTATCCCGTCGCCAGTTCATACGAAATTTGGTAAAATCGTCCAGATACTTGTATGTGTTTTTCGTATCGTGCATCTCGTGACAGCACGCGGCACATTTATCTGATAGGCTAGCGTTTGACCACTATCTTGCCTGGTGGTAAGTGATGATGTGGTCAAAAATGGTGAACAAGCTAAGCCTAGAATATTCTCTCTCTAGAATGACTCAAGGGCTATATGCTGCGCGAATACCGTAAGTTTATGGCGGCAGATTTTCTCCTTGATGGTGGTGATTGAGCTTCATTTTGGTAGAAAGTCAGGCGGAACTTCGATACAATATGCTCCTATCACCTGTGGGCGAACACCTGTGATAGGATTTAAACGACTTCTCGTCTAGAAGTCAAACCATCTATCCTCTACGCCAATGGGGCTCTCAAAACTGTTATTGCTATTTGGTTAATCTTTCCAGAGAAGTTAGTGTCTAATTGTGTAAGACTGAAAGTATTTTACGGTTATATATAGATTTTGATGACTCCATTATAATATTCACCCTAAAGGTACGGCCACAACGCTGCGTACTGCGTCCTGCGGGCGCGATCTCAGTACTTTTCAATTGTTTTCTGATCGCGTTTGGTGTGAACTAGTCGGTACAAATACTACTGCGCTATCTGATTGTTGCTTAGATCGCGCACTCAGGATGCTGCGGTATGTCCGTACCTTAACCCTAGGAAGGCTACGAAAGAAAGTCATTTCACATACTGTGAAGCGAATAGTTTTCATACGAAATGACTAATGTCACCACAGAAATATGAATAATAAGGTATTATTTATATTTCTGTGACTGTTGCCGATGCAGCATAATAGAACACACACATAACAAACGACACTGTAATTACGCATTTTCTTGCGCTATTTCATATATTAGGCATTAATAATTTTATAATATTTTGCATTGCTTTACAAGCCGCGATAGTCAAAATAGCCAGTTGCCACAATCGTGTCATCATAGCATACAAATTGGTTTATATTGCTTGTCTTCATATTTCCGGAGATAATTTACATATCTCGATAAAACTTGAATGGGACTATAACATAATCTCTCAAACAAAAAAAGAATTTTTAAAGTCAGTTAAGTTTTGAAAAAAAAAAACAATCGAATTGAGACCTCCTTTTTTGTGAATTCGGTTAAAAAGCTAATCAACTTATACTTATGCAGGTAATTCTTTCCTTGCCTTAATTCTCACTCAATCGAACATCCATTACTCAACATTTGAAACTTTTAAGCGAAGAGAATTTCGCATACGATTCTCAAATGAAACCGACAATGTTCTAATGAGAACCAATAATCATAAAATCAGTGATTTTATACATAGATGTGAATATGTTATGACCGTTTTCAAAAGGGCACAGCAAATTGTCTGAAATAGATATACTTACGTCGTTCAGTCCGTGTGTGGAAGAACGCAACGTGTTTCATGAAATAGCTTTTATTTGCGTATCCTGTCCACGTCTCTTTTACACTCGTTACCAAACTATATTAATGTATGTTGTTAAGTTTAAATTTTGTAAAACAGCAGCGGAACTAAATCTTTAACGCTACTTGTAAGACAAATCCTATCTAAGATAAATATCATTGCATACAATTATGAAAATTCATCCTCGGTGCCCTCTTACTCCCCAAGCTATTTAAAAGATGTAAATCAATCGTACTCGTATGTAACAAGTAGGTAACTTTCGAGTAAACTTTGATGAAGTCTCATCTACATTTCAAAACGTTGCGAATATATTTCCATCCACGGAAAAGTAGATTGAGAGTAAAACCACGAATTCTCTGACAAAATTTTGCACTGCAACTTTAATAATGCGCGTAACTATTTACTGTATAAATATGTTCTTCTTGTCTATACTTCTAAACTAATATTATAAAGAGAGAACATTTGTATTTTTGTATGTTTGTAATGATTTGGCTCAAAAACTACTGAACCGATTTAAAAAATTATTTTACTTATATATAGAATGGACTTTCGATATGAAAATGAAAAGGCTATATATTATCCCGTTTAAATAAAAGATACATTCGTGGAGACCTAATTTGCAACCTAAGTCGACAAAAAAACGGTCGAAAAAACACGTTTCTTACGAACGCTGCTCAATTGAAAATAGATGGAAGAATATTTTCTATGGAAGAGTTGTACAACTTAATAAGACCTACAAAAAAATCCGCGACAGCATATGTCTATCCCTTAAGGTTGACTTGTGAGTCAACCTTAAGAGATAGACATATGCTTACTGTGGTAACCATTTTAATCTTTATTTTTTTGTTAAAAAATATTAAATAACTTCCAAGGCTATTTTCAAGTATATAGTATTAATCCTTATCCAAATAATTACGTAAAGTAGCTTGGCCACATATTATAGATTAAAATTGTCCTTTACAGTATATAATTCAAATGAAAACTCTAGAAGATATCACGGATTTCACATACACGCATCGCAATATTAATAAAATATTTGCAGCGAAACCACAGATTAGGTCATAGTTACTACGAAAATATTATTATAAGCTTAGCTATTCTGTAGATCCCCACCGATCACAATCAATTTGAAGTCAATATAGTAAAATAATATCATCTATTGTATAAAATAATATTGATCTACACCCCGACTGATCTGTATAATCTTTTCATTAAAAGCATTCCAATGACTCTAAACACGACAGTAAAAATCTGAGCTATAAGTTGGTGAGGATTTGAGTATTCTTTAGAGTCCAGGTCGAGATGTCCCAGCATCAGGTCAATGCTTCCATGTTCTTACAATATCGTTGAAGAAGAAGATTTTCGAATTGATCAGACCTATGAAAGTTGATTTCATAGCGCAATTAACTAGAAAAAAGCTCATAGTTTTATAACAATTGAACGAATTTTCATAAATCAAAGCTAAGAACACTCTCGATGAAGACATATAATCTATCAAACAAAAAAAACTATCAATAATAAAATTTAAATCGGTCCATCCGGTTGGGTGCTAAGATGCTACAGACAGACACACAGATACACACGATAAACGTATAATACCCCTATTTTTTGCGTCGGGGAACGCCGTAAGGTTGCGGCAGATGTTCACCTTGGTGATAAGCTACTTTTTAGGGTTCCGTAGCCGAACGGCAAAAAACGGAACCCTTATAGATTTTTCATGTCTGTCTGTCTATCTGTCCGTCCGTATGTCACAGCCATTTTATTCTACTATAAAGACTATAAAATTGAAACTTGATAGGTAGATGTATGTGAACCGCTTTCCGATTTTTATACAAAATTAAAAAATATAAAAAGGGGGGTAGCCATAATAAACTGAAACAAAAAATGATTTTCTTCAAACTTACATGTCTATGTATAATAGGTCTTTAAAAATGACATTGAGGTTCCTAAAATCATTGTTTCTCAAAGTCAATCATTCAAAAGATAGGCGCTAAAGTGGTAAAATGTATGTGTCCCCAATAACATTTTATAAATGACGGAGATAAAAATCTAGAAAAAATATATTCTGTAGATCTCAATAAAAACTTTCAACGAAAATTAATTTGAACGAGATACAGTCAGCAGTTTTTGATATATAGCGACCGCAAAGATAACTTTGTTTTTCATACAAACTCTATGAAAAACAAAGTAATTTTTTGGTGGCAAAAAATTAAAGTTATGAAATACTCTACTGTTACGGAACCCTACAAGTGCGAGTCCGACTTGCATTTTGCCCGTTTTGGTAGATTTAATGATCCCACTACCTCTATACGAAAACCCATAATTCATGAATGCACATAAAACTTTCATTGATAGATATATAGCTACGTTTAGAACCAACGACCGTCGGGTCAGAATCAGGGTAACTATCCTTTACGCCAAAGGGCCGTCCCATATCATTACGTAAATATTATAAAACAAAGTCCATCACTGCGTCTGTCTGTCTGTTCTCAATAATCTAAATAACCTACAGAACGGATTATCATGCGGTTTTCACAAATAGCCAGTGTTTATGAGGAAGGTTTAGGTGCGGTTTTGTGTAAATTGGTTGAAATATGACGATGATTGTTAAATATGTTAATATTTTATATTCGATGCAACAAACTGATGCAAATTTTGTAGGCATATATGTTCTACCCGTTCGAAGCCGGGGCGGGCTACTAGTGTATATATAAAAGGCAAACGTTACTTACTGACTGACTGATCTATCAACGCACAGCTCAAACCACTTAACGGATTGCGCTGAAATTTGGCATGATGATAGTTATTTTGACGTAGGTATCTGCTAAGAAAGGATTTTGAAAATTCACCCCTTAAGGGGATGAAACAAGGTTCAAAGTTTGTATAAAGAAACAAGAATAGATAGTTTTATTTATTCAAAACTTAACACAAATACTCTGTAAATAAAAAAAAAATACGTGTTCCAGATTTTTTCAAAATGTCATCCTTAAGAGGGTGAAATGGGGTAACAAAGTCTGAAAATCAATACTAACGGATTGCGCTAAAATTTGTCATGCAGCTAGTTATTATGACGTAGGTATCCACTAAGAAAGGATTTTCTAGAATTCACTCCTTAAGGAGGATGAAACAAAGTTTGTATAGACAAACACTAATTATTCACTGCTTTGACTTCAATTTCACTTTGACCTGACTTTACGACGTGCGTCTACTTAAAAACTGATTGTTTCATGTTATTCTGTTCTATATCTGTTAGCCTGTAACGTGACGTCGCCGACCGGCATCACCGGAAGACCAGCGATGGTCATTAGACGGACAGATATGCTGAGATGCCCTGCAGAGTAGGGCCGATTAGTGACACTTTAGTCAAAGATTGATGCACATAAATAATAAGTTTGTTTTCTACTATTATTTTGTACCATTTTATAATAAGTATAAACTTTTTCACTTTCACTTCCACTTTCACTTTTACTATTAGATAGTATTTTTTATTCAAAACTTCACACAAGTACGTTTGTAAATAAGATTTCGAAATTCCACTCCTTAGAAGGTGAAATGGGGTAACAAAATCTTACAATTAATATGATTTTTTTATAAAAATGAATATCGCTTGGTCACGCCAAAACTTGAAAATGGGTAGACCGATAAAAATAACTCTTGTTTTGATTTGTTTTTATGAAAAAAAGTTTTTTCACAATAGAAATGTTTATAATATAATATGAAAGAAGTTTTGAACACGGCCGAAGCCGCGGGGCACTGCTAGTTATAAATAAAATAATAAATACTAATGCAAAATGTCTGTTACTTATACAAAATCACGTTAAACATGACTACTTTAATTTTGTTGTTATTCCTTTGAGTATACAGCCAAGCTCATTTATCTGAGTTACTGATTGACAATCGCTCTATCAACCGAAAACATTTAAAAAATAATAAACGTACAACGTAAACACTTCAAATAATAAAATTGACACTAAAACTAAAAAAAAACAGGTTAAAAAATACTGTTACGTATATTCGCTAGGTAGTTTTAATATCGTCTACAATTATTTCCTGTAACTGCGTACCTACTTAAAATTATTATCTTAAAGATCCTGGAGCAATATCTGGGCATTTTGATTCTAGTGCTGTAGTGAAGATTACAGTTTGCCGACAAAAATCTCAGGCTTATTCGCAAGGGAGCACCATTAACCTCGCTAACTAAGTGATAAACTTTTTACTTCAAAACTTTCTAAAGAAAACCGTGAGATAACCGAATATTTTGTTTATAAATACAGGAAAGGAAAGGTGTGGTGTAGAAGTTTTCTCTCTTGATACGCGATACGTAAGCCACCTATCAATGCTAATGGATGGGATACTGATTACTCTCAGTATTTGCGGTGAATAGAAAAAGAATACGCCACTACATAATTTGTTTTATTTTTCTCCATTATCTTGTGGTCCATGCTGTGGTTTATGATGTGATAGTTATTAAGATTTTAACACCAATAGTAAACATTTTATTTTAAATTAACTGCTTTTGCGGTCTGTCGTTCTTTACAGCTTCATTGGAGGTCAGATTTCTGAAAAGGTAAAACTGTTTGTTATTTTTTAGATGTTTAGCTAGCATGAATAATAAATACCATAAGAAACTAGACAGTGATCTGATCTGTAAGATTGAATTTAAAGATGCATACCTACCTATATGTGCACAAAATACGTGACAGTAACCTCAACACAATTAAGCACCTACATCTACCTATATTCACATACACTATGCAGACTCCATCAACAGCAATAAAGCAAACTGGATCGCATAGCTTGCGCCTCAAGTAGGCCAACAATATTCGCCCAGTCAATATTACCATCAATATCGAGGGATGCTATCGAATGGAACGCGAAATTAATAGCACTTGATGTAATTACACCAGGTATCCGAATTAAATGAGGGAACCATTAGCGTCTCCGCTGTACGAAGATTATGGAAATTATTTTAGAGGCGTCACCTTAAAAGCTTTGTCTATAAATAATTCGATATAAGTAAACTTAGGAACAGCACGTCTTCTGGGAATATCGAGTTATTCTTTTAAGTTACTCTTACCAAAAACCGTTATCGATACTTTAAAGCTTAGATCAAGCTATTTTAAAATATACATAATTCCGAAATTTTGCGTGAAGATTTCTATAATAATCTCGGTTTCTGACCTATGAAATATTAGATACTATTAGAGACTTATTGTTTTCTGTATATCTAAACCAAATCAAGAATTTTAAGATATTGGTTTCATCAGCATTAATGCTATTTATGGAATTCTTATTAAATTTCTGAAGTTTGAACTTTTAAATATCATACTGCATTTATAATATTAGTAAGAGTAGAATAGGATAGTAGGATAGCATTATTTCCCAAATAAATATCCATCCATACTAACAATATAGAAACGTTTGTAAAGATATGGCAACACCGCGGCGTCTTGCGATCTGCGGGTGCGATCTCAGTACCACGGAGAATAGACTCTAGCTCAGTACTTTTCAATTGTTTTCTGATCGCGTTTGGTGTGAACCAGTCGGTAATCGGTAAAAATACTACTGCGCTATCTGATCGCTGCCTAGATCGCGCACGCAGGACGCTGCGGTACCTTTAAGGTACGGACACACCGCAGCGTCTTCTGTCACTCTGTCTATTTGTTACCTAATCACGCCTAAACGGACTATCCGATCTTACTAAAATTTAACAAGGAGATACCTACTTCATAGCATGAGGATGGACAATGAACATAAGCTACTAAATTCTTGTTGTACGTTTACGAAGTCGCGGGTATCAGCTAGTACTTAGTAATTACGTTCTTGTTTATAACTTCGTCCGATATCTACAGAATACCTAAAACGTTTGTTTTAAAAAGGGTTACACTTTTGATTTATTTATTTAATTTTTATAATGTTGTGAAATGTTTTTATATGTACGTATATCTTACCCAGAATTGTACTAATATTTATCTTATTATTGATCCGTAGACTGTGCCCACATGATCATTGCAACTAATATCTACCTAATTGACACGTCTTGTACTATTCTTTATCCTGTGCTATTGAACGGTGTGCTTCCTAATCCTTCTGTTGATTGCTAGTGTTAAGTGTCAGCCTGTCGGATAATCTGTTTGAATAATCGGTAAGTAACTATTAGTTAATATGGACACATGTACATTTATATTTCATAAGATCTCAAATTGTAATAGTTTAAAATGATGTGTTCTGACTAATAAAAAATAATTTTGATTTTGAAAAAGTACTGAACCGATTGAGCTGAAACTTGGTATGTTTTAGCTCTAGATAGCCTAGACCCTGGAATAATACGTAGGTTATATATAACTTTTTATCCCGATATTCCCCGCGTAGGTGAGCCCCGCGTAACACCGCGGGGCACACCTACTTTTAAGATAAGTTAGTGAGTATAGATAGATGGATGGATGTTTATTACTTTTTCACGTAAGAACGGCTGCACGGATTTGAATGAAATTTGACATAGAGATACTTTTGAACCTGGATTAGCACATAGAATATTTTTTAACGCAAGCAAAGCATCGAGCGTACCAAGTATATAATATAAAATCGATGATACAAGATGTCAATTATGTAACTCTACAGTGATAGTAATAATAGAATTATCCTGTAGATTGTTCTTCATAAAGTCACCGCAGCTAAAAGCACTTTCACATCACACGGCATTTGCGCCTGAAATTGAATCAGGCTTTAATAAATTAATCGATAAGTATACCTGTCTCGCTTATAGCTCGTGCTCTTTTCCATAATTCAATGTGCCTAAGCTCACGTGATATCTTGCCGACATACCCTGATCGAAAGTGGTTCTTATTGAATGTGAATTCTATTAAATTCTCAGCTCCACTTTGGAATAATGTTTTAAATAGTTTTTTTCTATCTCTTGTCGTGTAGAGTTAAGTAGACTAATGTCGGTTATCTAACGCCTCGTCTGAGTGCCCTCTTACAATTCCAAACAAGCACGATTCCATCATAGACCGCTCCTGTGCTTGCCAGATATTATGAGTAATAAAAAAGTGATTTCTTAAAAAATAGGTAATAGAAAACAGATGTTTTCGCAAGTTCCAAGGTTTATTTTATTAAATACGTTTTTTTTCGGATTCTTTACTATTAGCCAACCTACTATTATCCGTAAAGTTTAATGACATAATGTATTAAGACAACCAGAACGCTCGCCTTATAATCATCATCATGAATCCACTGCTGAATGAAGGCCTCTCCCAAGATACGCCACTGAGCCCGATATTCGACTCTTCTTTTCCACTCACTGATCTCGCTTTGCGTATGCAGTCTTGTGCAACATAATTATGATCAGCCCACTACCACTTCAGTTTGCTAATCCATTGAGCTATGTCAAAACATAAATGGACTTGTAAATAAAAAGAGCTCAGGTGCGTTCGATCGATCACTTTCTGTGAAGGTAATGTTCGAAAAGTTTACTGAAACTTTGGCGGAGTATTAATTTATTATGAGTGTAGGTGCGTACCTATTGGAAAAAGTTTTGGCGTTACTCAGCTGGAAAAAAATAATTGGCTGCTTATACTTATAACGTGAACGTTGAAGATTCGATATTTTGAAATGACCCTAATAAAATGTAGAATTTTAATAATAAACTTTGTGATGTTTTGGATTTTAACACAGTTGAGGTACGTACGGTTACACCGCGGCGTTCTGCGATCTGCGGCCGCGATCTCAGTACTTTTCAATTGTTTTCTGATCGCGTTTAGTGTGAACCAGTCGGTACAGATACTACTGCGCTATCTGATCGCCGCTAAGATCGCGCACGCAGGACGCTGCGGTGTGTCGGTACCTTTATATAATATAAATTTTTCGAACTTTGTGTTTAGAGGGGTAATCAACGTTGAGTTATTTTCTTAGAAATAATAATTTGTTAGGATGTAAGGAAGCACAAATGCCACCTGCCAGTGCTTCCAGCCAACCTCACCTGATCGTGGTGACCATCAAATGAGGCTCTGGCGAACGAATATTTAACTGGAAGAAATTCACAGGCATGGAACAGAAGTATGGTTGTTTTCCAAAAAAGCAGAAAACAACCTCTTGATAAACTACCGCCCATTTCCGCTTCTGAGCCATGTCGACAAGCTGTTTTCAAGGGTCATCACGAACCGTCTTGCGCAAAGTCTTGACGAGTTCTAATCTCTAAAACAAGCCAGATTTTGAAGCGGTTGCGGCACTACAGTAAACATCTTATACAGTGCGGTAGATTGTACAGAAGACCGAAGAGTACAAACAGCTCTTGTGCTTAGTATTTGTAGACTATGAAAAGACCTTCGATTCAATGAAAACCTGGTCCGTTCTGAAGTCCTTGCAGGATTCCCAAGTCGACTGGTGATATAATTGAAGTAAATAATGCCGCAACGATGACTGTGTACAAGAACAGAATCTTTTCATACATTTTCAAGTCGATGACGATTCGAATACTTTTTCGCAAGTTTTTCGTGCTCGGGGTACAGCGTTCTAAACATAACACTCGCGTCAAGGAGTGAGACAGGGGGACGTCATATCCCCGAAACAGTTCACTAATGCCTCGGAGGATATGTTAAGACACTGAACTGGTAAGATTGTGGAATCAACATCAACGGCAAGTACATCTCTCATTTACGATTTTCCAATATTATAACACTATCAAAGTTAAATGCAGCTCGCACTTATCCCTGAACTTGACAGCAAGCTACAGGTTTTATATAATATTTACTATGTAGCATAGAGCCAATGTCGAACCCAGGAACAGCAAACAAAGCGCGGCCGGCAGGTGTCGTTGTGATCCGGCTTTGTAAAGTGGTAAGAGGAATAGCATCGGTCGTGCTAAAAACGTACATCAAGGTTGTAAGAAAAACACCTTCTTCCAATTGAAACATCGTGTAATAGGCGCAAACTTCGTATAATATACATCCGACCAATGTCGGTACATCAAACTATACAATCAATGTCGAGAATTTAGAGGTACTTTTGTAACAACGACCTACTAGTTTTAAACGCCAAGACCGAACTGAAGCCCGACTGCCAACTCTCTACCGCGTTAACTTTTTTGTTTTCTTTTTAAGGTTGGCATCCATGCTTAGAGGCCACAGACAATTCTCATTCGCGGTAGTTTTAAATTTGGCAGGTTGGCACCATCGATTGACACTGACAGAGTGAGTCAAAACGTTTCCAATGGCAGTTTCACAAAACATAAGTCAAATGAGCACAATTTATTATTAAAATACATCAAAATAAGTAAATTTAACTTATAAAAATAAGAAATCATGACAAGATTGTAAATAAAAGCAAATATCGAAAAAAACTAACATTTACAAGGCTGGCACGATGACCTCAAAGTGAATCACGGCCTTCGACAGAAGACGCCATTGCGTTTCACTCTTCAGTCGGACACTCCATGTTGGGTTATATCCTATCATATGGACCTCTTCTGACCAATTACAGTTAAGGTACGGACACACCGCAGCGTCCTGCGTGCGCGATCTAGGCGGCGATCAGATGGTGCAGTAGTATATGTACCGACTGGTTCACACCGAACGCGATCAGAAAACAATTGAAAAATACTAAGATCGCGTCCGCAGATCGCAGGACGCCGCGGTGTGGTCGTACCTTTACTTTACATGTTAGTACCTACCTAGTCGGTATTTTATTCAGTACTTAGTAAAGTTACAAAACTTCTCAATTATATAATTCTGCTATTTACCCTTAAATGATCTCACGTAGATAAACGTCAACGTTCATAATTACTTTCCAACTTCCAAATACTTCGGTTCATTCGTCTCCCTAAAAATATTTTACGGTCTCAAACTGAATTGTATTTACAAGTTGAATTGTATTTCTTAGGAGTTTGGACAGTTTTGGAGGTGCAGGCTAATTTCATTAAGATGCGTGCGAGAAATCCAATTCTAGATCACGTCAGTTATCGTTTGATACTTTTGAGAGCAAAACGTTTCCAAATAACTTTTGTTTTCTTTACTCAAAGACGGATTGAATGAAATGGAAATAATGAATTTGATACTCAATCTTAACTTAGGGATAAACCGCCGCTGACACTTCAATAATTAAGCCATTTTATATTTCCTTTTTTATATGCAGTGATATTTATTGTCTCCCTCCTACGAGGCTTCATTTTTATTCCCTTTTCTTGTGTACAAGTTATAGTTCTTAATGTAGCCTAAAAATTAGTGAATTGATAAGCCACGCTTATTGAACTATGTTTTATTGATAAATCTAGACAATCCCTCCAGACCAAATATGAGAAAAGAAAAAATAAAAAATTAAGCGCGGCGAAGTGGCACAATACACAGGTCGTGTGGGTAACCATACAGAAAAAAATGTTTGAATTATTGTCATGACTTAGTCGTAATCACTCAATTCTTAGTAGTATGTGCATTAACTTATAAACACAATTAATTTACAGTGCATTATACAATATTTTATAAAATTCGTTCAGAGATTTTGTTAAAGTATTATCAGAATCAGAATCAGAAATATTTATTGCAAAACAAGATGGTATAATTTATGTTAATTAGTTCCAACAGCTTGCCCATTTTGAGCATGCAATATAAAAGTTTATGAATTTACTTACATTACAATAATATAATGTACTTAATTTCTAAATTAACTGGCTACTTTACAAGTATTTAGACATTTACTACATATCTATATATACAAGAAAACATAACAAAAGTCTACATTATATTGAAATATTCCTTAAGACTATAATGCGTTTTAGATATAAGCCAGGATTTTAAGGATGTTTTGAATTTATTTCCGTCCAAAATCTTGAGGCCTAAAGGTAGGTTGTTATAAATTTTAATTGCTGCTATACAAACACTTTTATGGTACATATTATTATTTACTTGTGGTATACATAAATTATACTTATATTTATCCTTTAAGTTATCAGCACGACATGATTTTATTTCAGATAATATCGTTTAAAAACTAAAAAACAACCGACTTCAATGCCGCGCTATTCATTTTCAGTACCAATTTTGAGATGTTTATCTCAATATCTCTGGAGATAATTATCATACCTCGATAAAATTACCATGGTACCACACTTGGGATATCTCCTTTCGAACAAAAAAATAATAATCGAAATCGGTTCATAAACGACGAAGTTATCCGCGAACAAACATAAAAAAAAAACGGTCGGTTAAAAAGAAGTTTATATTGTTTTTAACAAAGATGCATATTTCATTTATATAAATATCTGTCAGAGTGAGAATCTTAAAGCCTTTAAATATATTTCGTAATGTTTCAGTGTTTCGTTTTCTGAAAATCATACGCAAACAACGTTTTTGTAGAATGAATGTAGAGTCTATGTCCACAGAATTTCCCCAAAATATAACTCCGTAACTCAATTGAGGACAGGCATATCCATAATAGGCATTTAAAGCAATTTTATGCGAAGCTATTTCTGTTAAGATAGACAGGATGTAACAGTACTGGGATAATTTACTATTTATTTTAAGGATATGAGATTTCCAATTAAGATGAGTGTCAATATTCACACCCAAGAAATTAGTTTCCTGAATTAAACTTAACTGAGTCCCTTTGTAATTTATATTTAACTGAAGTGGTGTCTGTTTGTAATTTTTAAATTAAATCAAATTGGTTTTTGTTACATTTATTTGTAAATTTATGTTTTGTAACCAATTACCCACTGTATTAAGCGTGTTATTAATACTGGCTTGATATTCATCATTGTCCTTATTTTGTTGGGATATATATATTGTGGCGTCATCAGCAAACATAATACATAAATGTTGAGATGAGATGATGATATATGATAATTAATAACACTTGAAAGTACATATAAGAAACGATGCTACTAACGAATGTCATGTAATATTTATTTATGATACTAGTGCGGTAAGGTGGTATTACAAACGAGTAGACGAATTTTGAAGACGAACTTACCATAGTGACGAGTTTGTAATTACCAATGTCCGCACGAGTATTGTACAACGTTTTTCAACACAATTGCGTGAAATCAGTACAATTGATAATAAAACAAACCTAATAATATATCAGTCGGAAAGTCGAAACAATCTTCGACGTTTCTAATATGAAAATGGCGCGAATTTACAAAATGGCGCTACGTGTAATAAACATTAGAACAACATCTTTCGTCTCATTTTCTCTTTAGTATTAAAGTGAGACAAATCTATTAGCCAAACCTATAACCAAAAGCGCTTCCAATGAGGTTATATCATTCAGCTTATTTATTCTCGCAGCGTGAAACTCTTTGGTGGTGTTTTGTCGAAAACTGAATGTAAAATTAGTTTATTATTATTTTTATTTACATTTTATTTACAATAAAAACTTACTTTTGAATTGCTATTATGAAGAGCCTATTATATGTTGTTTTTCTCAGAGGGGGATAAAAAGCAGAGAGTAAATCACTCAGCCGCAACACGATTATCTCTCGGCTGACGTAGAATCAATAATAATACTATGTTGCACCCCCGTAATATACAATCTACAATTATTCATTTTAAAGTGCCTTTACTTAAAGTCCACCCAGCTCTTGGCACAAAAGTTGCAAGGTGTAATTTGAAGTTCTTAGCCGAGAGGACGTTTACGGGGGACTAAACTTGGCAAGTATGAACATTGTTGCAGAACCGAGTTTCATTCTCATAGCTTAAGTAAATGCAACGCTGTCGACTTTGAAGATGAATTTTGCAGTCTATTACACAATTTTTATACGGTTAAGCGAGCTAGACATGATGGTGTTGGTCTTGTGACTCAGACTTATCAGTTACGCTTACAAACACACCAGGCCACTCAGAAAGTATGCGATAATATTTTTTTATGTATGAAGCTCTACCTGATAACAATTATTAAATGTGGTTATTTACTAGTAAAATACCTTCGTTCGAATTTTAAGTTTTGATCCACATGTTTTAAAAGCTAAACACATATTAAGTTGTCGTATTTCATTGAAAAATGGATCTGCGTCGGGAAAATTTTCGTGAAATGTTTTTTAACGATTTCAAATGTGGCCAAAGTCGTAAATTTTCACGTCATTGATGGACAAAATGATTGTCGCCATTGTCATTCTCATAAGTAGATAAAAACGAACGATGGAAATATTGATTGAAGCCCATTGACAATTTTGAATTACCGTCTTGGGGCACTTAAAACCGGAGACTAGGTCGTTTTCAAATGGCATTTATGGATAAAGAACCTTCTATAGTAACCGTCTACCATTGGCATAACAAATAATCTAACTTTGAGGGATGAAGAAAGAAGTTATCATCCTTCGACGGCTGCTACCGAGAAAAACGTGCTTGGAGTGAATAATTTAATTCAAGAAAACAGACGAATTACTAATTTATAACATTACTAGCTGACCCGGCAAACGTTGTTTTGCCATATAAATAATTTCGTAGTAATTTCTAGTGTAGACAAAAAATAGCTTACTTATTGTAAGTATGTATGGAGGAAAAATGATTAAATTACTAAAATGGCTATTTAAAAATAAGGGTTGATCGTAGAAGGGTGAAAATTGAGGATTGTATGTATTTTTGTATGTTGTATCATAAAAAAATAGAAATTAAAAATTTTGTCTAAAAAATAAAAAAATAAATTTAGGGGTGGACTACCCCTAACATTTAGGGGGATGAAAAATAGATGTTGGCCGATTCTCGTAGATACCGGATAAGCACAAAAAATTTCATCAAAATCGGTCAAGCCGTTTCGGAGGAGTATGGCAACGAAAACTGTGACACGAGAATTTTATATATTAGATAAAGACGATACTTTCATAATATTTTTGAAATGCACGATAAAATTACAATTATGTTTTATGATAGTTTACAGCACGCAATCAGATGTAGGACGTGTATGTAGATACACTAACTAATTTAGATAATTGTCTTTATTGTAACAACTAGAAACTAAATAATTATAATTTATACTTTACAAAAAATACCAGGGTGTTTTGTAAGAAATGTTATATAATGTAATAATATTTAATATGCAAATGTAATGCAAATAATATATAAAATATATTACTATACGTATTATTAATAAATATTAGATACATAAAAGTTATCCTGACAACCGTATGATCATTATGTCGCACTACCCATGGAAGAATGGCGCAAACACACTTGCGTCAGTTTTTTTTATTTCACCATTAGATAGAAGAAAGGCTAATACGTATACTCAATTTTTTTCAAATTTATATCTCGGTAAATTACTGAGTAATTTAAATTTAAAAATTTAATACGAAAATATTTTTTTTATAAATTCCCTAGTAAAATGATGTAAGTTTTGTTACTCTTATCACATTTGCAAAGTTTCCTTGTAGTATTAACTTAATTAATCTTATGTAATTATTATACGTCTTCTTAAAAAACTTTTGTTGCATAAATGATCTTACATACTTTTTCCACGTGATATGTTACACTTATATGTGCGTATATACAGTTACGCCTTTTTTTTCACGGTACTTTTTGAAGAAAAGTATCAGTAAGCATGACTAAGCAGTTATTCTATGCAGTATTTTTTTGTCTTTTATTCGTAAATGAAGTAACTGATTTCTTCCAGGCAAGCATAGGAATATTTTTTAGCATAACTATGATTAAGTGTGATAAAAATATAACGTTTTTTGTAAATAACATAATATACTTGCTTTTTCTATGCTTGGTTAGCAGTGTAAAATATATGTAATGCAAAATATTTCGTATCCCTTACGATGACTTTGTCAATATAAGTCATTTATATATAACGAAGATTCATAGCATAGTAAGTGTTCGGAGAATAGAACAGCGAGAGCTGCTTCAGCACACTCTTCCACACACGAGAGCGGGACATATTCATACACGCGACTACTCAACGCATTAGCTTTGCGGCACGTACCATTCACGACTTGAAGACCCCTAGATTATACTTATCGGAAAACACAGACACTGGCAAAGAATTCCATTCCATTGGCAGTACCTATGATACAAGATGAAGCATAACGCTTGATGCGAGGAGATTATACTACATAGCGGTGGCGCACATCTGGTCCGGCCTGGTCGAAGAAGAGGCAGGGTAATACCACCCTGCTCTGAGCAATCAGATGGCATAGGTATTCTCCGGAATACCGAAAAAAATAAACCCGATAGGAAACATGGAACCTTTTATTGTTTTAATTTTGTTTTAATTTAAATTAGGAGCACCATGCTGTATGCTATAATTTCGTACTTCTCCAAACAAAGGTGGTCTGTAAATGGTAGAACCATCTCTAAGGTGCATATAGTACGTGATCGGACTTGTATATGACATAAATTAAGCAACTGTCTCGGAGTGAAGTACTTTTTTTCTATCTTATAGGCTAGCGTTTGACCACTATCTCACCTGTTGGTAAGTGATGATGCGGTCAAAGATGGTAAGCACGCAAGGCCTAGAATGGGAACTGGCTCTAAAGGATAACTGCCGGAACACATTAGATGTTTGGCGACAGATTTTCTCGATCTCTATCTCGATCCGATTCCCAATAAGTATATAATGCTGTTACTGAATATCTTCGTACGTAATTCGTCTGTTTTCTTCTGCAAACATGTTTTCTTAACATTTCAGAAATGTAATTTAATTTGAGGAATAAATATTTTTAACCACATCTGTGGAGACACTCATTAGATCTTGATAAATTTACCACCAGGGACCACCAGGGACCACTTCAAGAGTATAAACTTTCGAATAATATTATAAAAAATTTAAATAGCTCCACAATTAACAGTGAAATCAGAAACATACATAAAAAACATACATACAGACGAACTGAGAACCTCCTCTTTTTTAAATAGGTAAAAAAGTTTTTACTGTTTAAAATTGCTTTTTCTTCATTTCGTGCCTGGCGTTCAGGTGGTCTTTTTCTGTGAGATCCATTTTCAAATTATTTTATGAAAGCTGATCTGACAGCAATTCTTTCAGCTTGACAGACAAGCGCTTGACAACTATATCACAAGATCGATTGAGGATGCGGTCTGACTGAATGACTGACCGATATATCAACGCACAGGCTAAACTGTTGGTCCTAAAGATATTTAATTTGGTCAGAGTGTTTTTTGCAAAGTTGCCTCCACTTTGCTTCTAAGAATAAGGCCTGAAACCTGAGTCTACTTTACACTACTCTAAACGGACGCTCGCGCGGTTCCATACAAAAAAGACCGGTTGCAGCCGGCCAAAAGCCATTTCAGGCCACAGATCGTATCGTGCTTGTCTGAAAATGTATAAGACGGCAGTGGAACGAGGCGCTGGGCAATTGACTTTATTCCAATCCATTAAGCGCAACTATACGTATCTGAACACGTCGTACCATACTGGCTGGTACAGATCATCATACCAGAACTTGACTATAAACCACCGACTATTATACTCACTACTGTTTGTTGTCGACTGTCTTGACCTAGGCTTCGTGCACGGTCGATTCACTTCCTCGGGCATTTCAGTGGTTGTCGCGATCTCGCTGCGTATACTCCCGAGGAAGTGCATCTGACATGCACAAAACCTAGGTCAAGACAGTCGACTACAAACAGTAGTGAGTATCATAGTCGGTAGTTTATAACCATGATTTAAACTCACATAAATCTAAAATATCCGAATTTGAAAAACCCAATGTCAACATGTCTTTGTTCGGTACTTAAAATTATGTAATAAGGCTAGGAATATATTATATAATCTAATAAAAAAATAAAAATTAAAAAACCGTCAAAGTCGACTTGGACTCGCCCACCGAGGCTTCCGTACTAACGTTGGTTGTTACCAATTAGGCTAGTCCTCTAAATTATATGAGCCCTAAGGTAGCCAATAAAGGTAGGCCTCTGAGTTATATGCCCAGAGGCCTACCTTTATTGGCGTTAACTATGTATGTAAATGTATGTACCCTTTAATTTTCAACTTTTTTTATTTTTTGCAATTTTTCCTTATTTGTGTTCCTTTTTTTACCTTTTGAGGTACGGAACCCTAAAAATACGAAAAAAGTGCGACATGATGCCTAGAGCTCCTTTATTTTATCAATTCAGTATTATTTATTGCACACAATTACATCAATAATAATTTAGCTTAGTGCTAATCTACTTAAATACTAATGACATAATATACCCTGTACTGTTTAGGGTGTAGCAACATAACATTTAGTATGTTTACAAAATATACCTAACATTTTAACAAACACGTTACGTGCTTAATCTTATAGGAACTATTTTATAAATCAAAACTTAATCTTAACTAAATCTATGACAGTTTATATTAACATCAGTGAACGCAAATCAAACAACAATGCTTTCATTGATCAACATGAGTATTAACAGTATGTAAACTACGCTAAACAACCGTACAATTTATACATAATTACGTAAGAATTTCATATTTATATCTCTTGCTTAACTTTGAGACTCACAAATTGCAACTGTGTTAAATAAAACTGACTCATTCTGCCGTCACAATTTAAAAAGGCACAAAACATTTTGCAAATGTTGAGAAAATCGAGATTAAAATATTTTGGGAATTTTCTTAAAAAAAATACCTTTGAAGTGTGATTTTCAAACTTGTGTGAATGTTAAAAGTTGACTATGATTAGTATGTATATAACGACAGAAATTACTATATATTTATTTTAATGTATATAATTAATAATTACCTTATTAATTTTTAACTTAACATAAAAAATTACATTACTAGAGCAATATTACGTTTAAAAGGCACATATAACCAAATATCAATGTAAAATTTTGAGAAAAAAAATAAGTCAGGCACAACTGACGGCATTCCCTCTCACCTCGCCCCGCTCACTTCATCTCCGTTCAGAAATGTTAAGTGGTAAAGGCACAAACGTCAATGTGCCTTTTTATTTAACATTTTAAGGTGCATTTTAAGGTGTAAGGGTTAAAAAGAAAAGGTATAACTAACAGTTGTGACCTTTCTTTCTACGTTAATTGCTTAAGTATCGGTATAAAAAATAAGCACAATTGCCACATGAGCCTTTTATACTTGATGAACGTCAGTTATGCCCATTCAATTAAATATATAAAAGTAAAAAGGTAAAACTAAAAGTCATATCTCACAATATGCCCTTTTCTTGTAATAAAACTCAAAAATTGGTGCAGTTGTGCCCTTTAAGCTTATACTATCTCTGTTAATTTTGTAGCTATAAATCCACAAAAAATCAGGCAGTTAGGCCTTTTTTCCTGATTCTGAATATATATATAACTCAATTTCACAAAAAATGTTAGTTGTGCCCTTTTTCAGTAACACGGCAGCATTGCATAATGAAGCTTTAGAGATTCAAATTAAAAATTAAAACATTCTTTCTACCCTACTCAGGAATAAAATAATAATTAGAATAGAAGTGTTTATCTCTGAAGGTACTTATTAGGATCTAGATACATTTTTAAACTGCTAAAAAACTCGGTGTACTAAATAGAGCCAAACAGTACTTCACCCTGAGCCAGCGTCTGTTGCTATATAAGGCGCAGGTTCGGCCACATATGGAATACTGGGGGCCTAGACAAAGACACATTTCTACCGTCGATGACGAATTTCGATTAGTCCAAAATGTATGGAAATTGGCATAAGCTTTAGAAATGTCATAGAAATGTCATAGAAAATGATTAGTAACTTTCGTTTTCAACAAGTGCTAGACAATGGTACATAACTTATCGAAACGATGACGAAATTCGATTTCGTCGATCAACATTTCCATACAAATGCGTAGACAAGTGGCACCCTTGTTTGGCACTCAAATCGACACTTGGACCCTGTATAAAAGCAAAACAATATGGCTGATTGTCAGTCAGCTGTTGGCGTAGATGGCATCAATCTTTGATCGTTTCTTAGGGTCAGTTCACACTGAGACGCGATGCGACGCGGCGGGACGTGACTCGACGCGACGCGACGTGACGATACTTCTGGTTTCATGCTGCGCAGCGAAAAGCCGCGCGGCGCAGCGCAGTGCAGCTCGACGCAGTAATACGCGCGCGCCACCGAATTATCTCAAGCATCTTTTTGTGTAGTATTTAAATTTTTTATATTGTATCACGCGACTTCGTGCTGCGCCGACACGCGGCTTTTTATGTATAGGGATTTAGTCTAGTGTCCGGGGTGTGGCGCGGGTATTCGTTGGGTGGCACGAAACCACAAGCATCGTCACGTCGCGTCGCGTCACGGCGCTGTGTAAACTGACCCTAACTAAAGTGTTCAAAGTTTAGTTATATAATACTATGTACTAGAAATACCTACAAAAGAAGGTTGTATCCAAAACTAATAATGTCAAAATGCTTAAAGGAGGTCATCTCAGGTTGATAGAACACTTGCCAGGATTGACGTCTTGAATTTGATGTTTTCATTTCGTTTTCATTTTGAAACCATAGCCAAGAAGTTGATTTTTGTCCAATGATCATTTCGCCTTGTCGTTTATTTGCTGCAAAAGCGTAATCGATTTTCGAAATTGATTCGACACGGAGCGATGGTATCTTGTCTTGGTATTATGTCTGGGCCCCTTGTTCTCATCTGTGGAGTGCTGCACCGAAATATCTATTGCAACCACTTGACTCCCTTCAGAGAAAAGCCGTTAGATTGTTGATGACTCCAAGCTCAACGATAAATTGGAACCTTTGAGTATTCGTCGCAACGTTGGCTCTCTAGCCTTTTCTATAGGTACTATCACGGGGAATGTTCTGAATAGATTTTTACTATCATAACTCCGTCCTGTTTCTACCATCGAAACTACCGACACCGTGAAAAAGCACATCCGCACATAATAGATACGTGGGCATCACATACTACTACTCGTTTCACACGATTGTTCTTCCCACGTACCTGTAAGATGTGGAAGGACCTCCCATCTGAAACCTTCTCAGAAACATTTAATCTGAGTAGCTTTAAACGAAGAGTAATGATAGTGCTCTCTAATAAGGGTAGGCAACACACCGGCAATACCTCTGGTTCTGCGGATGTCAATAGGCGGCGGTGACCACTTACCATCAGGTGGGCCGCTTGCCTGTTTGCCGCTCCATATAATAAAAAAATAAAAATAAAAAGAACACCCGTGAGGAACATTAGTCACGAAAAATATTTTGAAATTAATTTTAAAATTTAATGGCAGTGAAATCGCGAAATACACACTCAAAAAAAAGGATAAAACTGGCCAAGTGCGAGTCAGACTTTTGTCCCGCACACGGAGGGTTCCGAACCGAACACCAACTAAGTAAACGTTAAAACAAAGGTAGAATAGTATTATATAGTAGTAATAGTAATAATAATATTAGTTATAAAGTATTAGTAATAATAGTAGTAGTAATTAATATTATTAAATATCTGGTTGACCGAGCTTTCCTCGGTATTTTTGCCACTTAAACAGACAAATATGACTCTTCCCGACATCTATTGACGAATAATAATACTAGTTTTTTAATTGAGAACCACTAAGTGCTTTTCCCACACAGTAACACTAAAGCTACTTCTACTCGCCAATAGATGTCGGGAAGAGTCATATTTTAAGTTGATTATCAATAAAGTTGATTATTGAAAACACGAATAAAACAACATTTTCTGAAAATGATTCCTAGCTAGATCGAATTATTCCCCCCGAAATCCCCCGTAAACTAAATTTTATTTAATCGTTGGAGCCGCTTCCGAGATTCAGATTAAGGTAAAGACGATAGCGCCATCTTAGCAACTAGATAGGTGGCGCTGCGCTATCGTAAAAAACTTTTTTTTAACTTTTCTTTAATTTTTAACTTTGTTCTGTTCTTAGTATTTGTTGTTATAGCGGCAACAGAAATACATCATCTGTGAAAATTTCAACCGTCTAACTATCACGGTTCATGAGATACAGCCTGGTGACAGACGGACAGACAGACAGACAGACAGACAGACAGACAGTTCCGTTGGTACCCTTTGGGCTCGGAACCCTAAAAAGTTGATTAATTGTGATTGTCGTTTTAACATGACACGCATATTGATTTTTAAAAATCAAGGTTTTTAAAATCCTGCTATTTATAATTATAACCATGTAACTTCATAGATGAGATTTTATTTAACCAGTAGTAAACAGTTCTACAGGAAAAAATACTTTATTAACGGTAACGCAATGCGTTAAAAATATAAACTGTGAATTAAGTTAACAGTAAAAAAGTTTTTACCCAGCATTCAGTTCGTTACAGCACTTATACTTTCTGCAGAAATCCATCATCTTTTAACGCGAGTAAAACAGTCCTGAAGATAATAAAATTAAATAAAACTGCTGTATTCCGTCTCCTATGTGTTAGCCTCCAGGGAAACTTTTTCAATCATTCTGCGAGTAAGTCGAGAACTAAGATCTCAACTTCGCAGTCGATTTAGTAGATGCTGTTTAAGTTATAGGACCATTATGAAGTGCAATTTAGGTTTTTTTTATGTAAGTTTTACGCTGTCGGAATGATGTACTCAAGTCATCATCAACCATTCCCAACAATTCAAAACTGGTTGTAATGCCGTACTCAAGTTAATACTTCTAAATAATACTTCTGATGTGTGAGTTTTAATACTTCTGAATACCAGCATCATAATTGATGCTAATGGATCCGTTTTACTACCATTTTTTGTGCGGTGTGTGGCTTAAACCATGGCTTAAGCCTAACAAACTCGAAACTTCAAAACTTCACACAAGTAATTCTGTAATTAAATAAGTAATACGTGTTTCAGGCTTTTTCGAAATTTCACTCATAAAAGGGTGAAGTGGGAAACCTAAGTCTGAAAATCAATTTTGTTTCAGATTGCACTGAAATTTGGCTTGCAGATAGTGATGTGGGTATTCACTAAGAGAAGATTTTCCAAAATTCACCCCATAAGGGAATGAAACGGGGGTTCAAAGTTTGTATAGAGAAACAAGACAAGAAAGTCTTTTTATTCGAAAGTTATAAGTTAATTCGTGTTTCAGTTTTTTTAGAAATTCAACCCTTATGAAGGTGAAGTGGGGTAATTGTTTTGGATTGCGCTGAATTTTGGCCTACAGATAGTTATTATAACGTTATTATCCGCTTTGAAAGGATTTTTCAAAACTCCCCCTTCAGGGGATGAAACGGGGGTTCAAAGTTTGTATAGAGAAACAGGATTCGTTTTGTTTTCACCGACTTCCAAAAAGGAGGTTCTCAATTTGTCTGTATATTTTTTTTTATGTAACGCGGTTACTCCGTCAATTGTAAACCGATTCGAATGATTCATATTGTTATTGGTAGGGTATATTTCCGAGGTGGTCCCATTGTAATTTTATCGAGATCTGATAAGTATTTTCAGAGATATTACGATTAACGTCTCAAACTTGCTACTGAAATTGACTCGCACGGGCTCGCGACAGGCATGGAAGTTGGTTGTTTTAGTTTTTAAACTATCTTAATTATTTTTAAATGTTGATATATAAAAACGGCTCGGCCGATTTTGTTAAAATTTAAATGGGACCACTTGGGAAGGGTACCCTTTGAAACAAAAAAAATTTTTTTTCATATCGGTTCAGGCATCTTTGAGTAATCGGTGAACATAAATAAAACAAATAAAATAAAAAGGTTCCGACGAATTGAGAACCTCCTCCTTTTTTGTAAAGTCGGTAAAAATGAGTACTTTAAAAAAATAATGACGAGGGTCTTGCCATAAATCTTGCTTTTAAAGATATTTATAAAAAATAGTTTAATCATAAAGTAGCTGCGCCCCGCAGCTATGCTCACATTTAATCCTAGTTATAAACCTTCTTTTATAATCACTAATCTATTGATGATAACCGCATTAAAATCGTTTGCGTAGTTTAAGAGATCTCAGCGTATAGACAGCGGAAGCCTATTGTTTGTTTTCTATACTAATATTATAAAGAGAGAAAGAACATTTGTATTTTTGTATTTTTGTATGTTTGTAATGATTTGGTTCAAAAACTACTAAACCGATTTCAAAAATTCTTTCACTAATGCATAGAATGGACTTTTGTTATGAAAATAGGCTATATATTATCCCGTTTAAATCAAAGGTACATTCATGGAGACCTAATTTGCAACCTAAGTCGGCAAAAAAACGGTCGAAAAAACACGTTTCTTACGAACGCTGCTTAATTGAAAATAGATAGAAGAATATTTTCTATGCAAGAGTTGTACAACTTAATAAGACCTACAAAAAAGTCCGCAACAGCATATGTCTATCTCTTAAGGTTGACTCACAGTAACCATTTTAATCTTAAAATTTTTGTTAAAAAATATAACATAATTTCCAAGGCTATTTTCAAGTATATAGTATTAATCCTTATCCAAATAATTACGTTAATTAGCTGGGCCACATATTATAGATTAAAATTGTCTTTTACAGTATATAATTCAAATAAAAACTCTAGAAGATATCACGAATTTCACATACACGCATCGCAAAATTAATAAAATATTTGCAGTGACACCACAGATTAGGTCATAGTTACTACGAAAATATTATTATAAGCTTAGCTATGCTGTAGATCCCCACCGATCACAATCAATTTGAAGTCAATATAGTATAATAATATGATCAATTGTGTAAAATAATATTCATCTATATATATAATAATATAATATTTTAAACCACCCCGACTGATCTATGTATACCTAATCTTTTCATTTTCAATGACTCTAAACACGACATTTAAAATCTGAGCTCTAAGTTGGTGAGGATTTGAGTATTCTGTAGAGTCCAGGAGATGTCCTAGCATCAGGTCAATGCTTCCATGTTCTTACAATATCGTTGAAGAAGAAGATTTTCGAATTGTACCAGACCTATGAAAGTTAATTTCACAGCGCAATTAACTAGAAAAAAGCTCATAGTTTTACAACGATTGAACGAATTTTCATGAATCAAAGCTAAGAAAAATCTCGATGAAGACATCTATCAAACAAAAAAAAACTATGAATAATATAAAACAAAATCGGTTCATCTGGTTAGGTGCTAAGATGCTACAGACAGACACACAGATACACACGTTAAACGTATATTACCCCTACATTTTGCGTCGGGGAACGCCGTAAGGTTACGGCGGCAGATGTTCTCCTTGGTGGTAAGATACTTTTTGGTAGATTTAATAATCCCACTACCACTGTACGAAAACTCATGATTCATGAATGCACATAAAACTTTCATTGGTAGGTATATAGCTAGGATTAGAACCAACGACCGTCGGATCAGAATCAGGTTAATTATCCTTTACGCCAAAGGGCCGTCCAATATCACTACGTAAGTATTATAAAACAAAGTCCATCACTGCGTCTGTCTATCTGTTCGCAATAATCTCAATAGCTACTGAACGGATTATCATGCGGTTTTACCAATAGCCAGAGTGTTTATGAGGAAGGTTTAGGTGCATTATTCGTTAAGGTTTTGTGTTAATTGGATGAAATTTGACGATGATTGTTAAATATGTTAATATTTTATATTCGATGCAACAAACTGATGCAAATTTTGTAGGCATATATGTTCTACCCGTGCGAAGCCGGGGCGGGCTGCTAGTATTCTATATACCTAATAAAGATTATACCAAAACTTTCAAGTTATGTTGCATTCTTCACTGAAATGTTTAGCCTCTTTTATCTAGGACTGGTATTGTCTTAAAGTATTATCCACGATACAGAGAGAACTCCGCTGCTGTAACGACTACAACGATTTTCTAATACTGTGAACGGTGAATGCATTTAAATCGCTCTGATTTGTCGATAAACATTTAATAGTGTTTATCGAACTTATATTTCAGTCGGGTATTTTTGTTCGTAGATATTAGGACGATAAAGATTAGTATACCTGTGGGGAACCCTAAGCACAGCGGTGGAGCAGTGGACTGTATTTCTTCGGATGAGGACTCCGGATTCCCACACTTATACTGTGAAGCTTTGGAGCTGGGATTTAAACACGTCTTCAAGCCTTGAAACGCTAATTTATTCTTTCTTCACAATCTTCTTATAGCTACTGAGCTATTCACTAGGCACTATCACTATTCACTAGTCTTCCTAGTTTTCCTTTCTTCTTTCTTCTAGAGCCGCCGTTGGTGAACTGAACAATTTGGCACGGTAGCAACGCTCTATTTATATTGTTGTTGGTACTTGCAAAAGAGCGAGAGGTCGATAGTCTGGGAGCGCCCGCACTCTGTCTCGCGGGGCGTGTCCTTGTGTGGGCGCACGCACGAGATGCCGACTTTTCGGAGATATACTCTCCCGAGATGCTGTTTAGTCGAGCGCTAACCATCAGAGAGTGCGGAGCTCTCCCAGACCTGTGCTATTTGCAAGTACCAACCCTATTCCTAAACCTAACCTGGTCTAGGTTGACTATCTGTTACATCTGTCTATTAAAGCCGAACATGCTTTATTTTTATCTATTACCTATCTACTTAGGTTGTACGAATGACCTGTCTGTAGTCCTATAAGACCTATTATACTGTTACAAACCTCATACGAGTTATATTCCTATGTTCTAATAAGAATCTAACAAAATCTATCTATAATAAGGCTGTTTACGAATGCGATACAATTACAAACTATACATCTATCTATCTGTACGAATATGAACGTTATACATTACAAAGTTCCCTACCTATCCTAGAGTACTACAGTAAGCTAAAACTTATCTTTATTATATACAACTTATAACTAACTATACATAGTGCGTTCATATCGTCGGTGTACGTCGTTGTCCGGAACAATACCTTTTACCCCCAATTTTACTTTTGTAAATTAATTACTGGTAGGAAGGTAAATAAAAGGAAGAACCTACATTCATTAAGTTCACTAAAGTTTGCCGCATGGATTTTTTTTAAATTATCAATCTCAGTAATCAAAATATGCCACGACGTCTAAAAGGGTTTTTCTGGTAGGCATCTCTACGAAAATTATTAACACCGTGCCCACTTGCGTAGAACTCCTTATTTAAGTGATACATGAACTTTTCTGCGCTATATTCACTAAACATCATATCGATCGAAGCTCAGTGAATGAATGATTGGTGACAAATCTATGTTAAATAAATAGTATAATCGTGGCATATTCGCATAAACGAAAGGATCTTAAAGTTTCTAGGCAAGAGAACAGAATATTATAACAGTAGTTACTTCATCTATGCTTATGAGACTCTAAATGTTTTTATAATCTACTACCAAGTAAACTGGATACATGATTCATATCTTTTCAACTGATATTCATACGTATTAACCCAAGCCATGTTTTCCCATCGCTCAGTTTTGTTTTCCTACGGAAACAAATAACTTATACCAACAGAGCCTGACTGCCGCCATTTAATTTCTAACAAAACATCATGAATAATTCATCAGATGTTAATTTTTTTCGTGTACGCATAGAATTTTGTTTTGTAAACAAATGTGTCGTATATACTTTAATTCCCTAAAAGGTTAGTTAACAGGAAAGAAGAGCATATACAATTTTATTGTCCGTCTTCCTGTCTGTCACAGTTGGGATCACTTATCATCAAGCTCTCAGAGCCTTTTATGGGAAACAAATTATTTCCCTTGCCAAATGCTTGGAAAACATTTCAAAGAAATTATTTTTTTGTATTTGGAGCTGAAAAAGTCTCCGGATTATGAATAAAGCTATAAAAAATTTGCACCCAATAATTTGAGCGACAGTGAATGGTTTATCATTCTGTATTATTAACAAAAATCGTATTTGATTTGGCGTTCCAGCGAAATCGCAATAACTTATTCATGTGTATCTAAAATTACCTAAAAATCGTACATAACCATGAAGTTTGAACTCGATACAAGATTTTTGGACTTCAATAATATTTAGCGCGAGGGGTTATATTTTCCTTCTATGTGCGCGGTCTTTTCTATGTGCCAAAATATACTCTATTACGTCCTCACCAAACTCAAAAGTTGAACAACGAAAACTTTTTATCTATTTGTCGTCGTATATCAAAAATCCCAAGAAAATAAGTTTCTTTTTATAATCTGTCCCATTTTTCCCGCCAATAGATCATGCGACAGTTTATGTGGATAGGATCGAATAGTTTTTTTTTCTCTGTTGACATAAATCGCCCGCCCCAGGGGCTACACGTAGAAGGCTATACAGTTAACAAACTTGCTGTCAAATTTATAATATAAATTGGTATTAGGAAAATATTTGTTTATTACAACACCGCGTCTGTAAAAGGTTGTTGCATTGATTTGCTAGTTCATTCAAATAATAGTTGAATCCTAAACTAAACTAGCTAGTTCATTCAAATAATAGTTGAAACCTAAACTTTTACAGCAGGGAAAAACAAGATTTTAGCAGCAGGAATGGTACGACCAGTTTACACGACTAATTAATGAACAATGCTCTCAGAAATCTTTGGCTAAAATACCGGAAAATAAATTGACGATAGGTGGGCAGGGGTGGAAGTCTACAATGAATTTCGGGGGATGATAGTCGTGATGAAAAAAAAAAACAGTTATTTATCTGTCTAGCGGCGTCTCTCTCTATTAGACGTTTGCGATGACAAGACGCTTCGATATCAATGTAGAGACCGCTCCAATTGGCAAGATAAATCGTCAGCCATTCAGAAAAATAAAACTAGAACACCATAATAGCCAAATAAGTTTTTGATGGGATAATTAAAAAAAAAAAACTAAAAAGGCAAGTTAAGAAAAAAAAACAATGATATGATTTACAAAGACTAGCAAGACGCTCACTTGATGGTTATCGTGGACGTCTGCATATTACCGAAACTAGTTTTATTTTGTTTACCTACCGTCAACCAAAAGTAGATTAGCAAAAGTGTGTCTGGTAAGTTTTTCAAATCGCGGTACTATTAAATGCATTTATTTTACCCTAAAACAAGATCTAGCTAAATGTTGAGTTTCACATGCTCTATAATGAAAGTCACCTGCCATATAATCTGTTTATGGACATGGGCGCCGCGCCGTGACGATAATTTTCAAGAAAGTGCATCTTTCTGGGGTACATTAGAAAAATAAACTCTTCTCACTCATTACATGTCATGGGAAACGCGAAATGGAACGAGCGAAATTCATGCTTCACTTACAGTAACAGAGTATTGGAGGACACTGAACTCAATTTTTATTCAAACTATGCCTTGATAAAAATAACGCAACACGCAAACATACCCTCGTTGGGTATACTGTAGTTTAAGCTTCATTGTTCTCCTGCTCCATTCGATGCCCTGAGGCAAGTTTTTGAGTTTGTAACGTCCGAAATATCAAATGTCTATGACTATCAGCTTCTATTTCAAAGCCTTAATACTGACTGTCACTATGTGATAGGGAATAGGAAACGCTACGGGAAAGCGACAGAAGGCTCTCACAGCTGAAGTAATTTATAACTGTATGCATATGCTAGTGATACATGCGGTGCTAAATAATGTTCCTAATGTTAGTACCGTATCTACAACTCATTGTTACTATCAACGGAGTATTGTGATGAAGCTAGTTATAGGGCTGAGTTACACCATCTTACTTTTACCGTAACTATAACTATAACTGGTGTTTTCATATGGAGTTTGACTGCTTTTTGACGTTGGTGCAACTCAGCCTAAAGCTCAATCAATTTTTAATACTTTCATTTACAGGCATGTATGTCAAAATCAAAGCAATAAATTAGTAGCCTATTGGATCATCTCAGTTATTCAGCGATTAGTGGATATGAGTCAAAGACTTGCGGTACCTTATATATTAATCAAGTCACTTATGTAATGAAAGCTTTTAGATTAGTAATAAATAAGCCTTCCTGATGATCTCTACTGCGGGCCCTCGCCGTCGCGTCCAAATTCGCAGTGCGCTTCCGTGATGGAATCCGAAGGAGTTCTAAAAACCAGAAATCTATTGACGAATTGTATTAAAAATAAGAAACAGTTTAATTCGAAGCGTAATGATGATTTTAATAATTTTACTTTATCATCTAACTCCTCATAATCTTATCTGCCGTCGGCTCCAGCAAGTTGTTCATATAAACATTTCCCTAACACCGACACGTAAACAAAATTTTGCCGGAACATAAATTCTCTGCCTTATTTCCGTTGTAAGCACCCATCTACCTCATACGAGTTTTATGTACAGAGTGTTTTGGTCTATGAAACTCAATTGATAATATACCTCCAACACACTTTACGCATAAGATGCTAAGTAGCTAAAGAAAAGAATATGAGCATTCCAGTTTTCTTTAAACTTGCAATGTTCGTATGTAAGTTGCGCATCAAAGTTTGCAAACAATTTTTAAGCCACTTGCCATGTTATGCGACTGAGCTGAAATTTGGCACATTTATGTTCGGTGACGCAGTAATGTAATATTAACTTTGCAAGCTGATCTGATGATGCAGTCAGAATATACGGACTGAAACTCCATGATGGCAGGTCAGTTGAGTTTGGGATAGTATGTATTATGAAGTGAAAACTTCTTTAGGCGGCGCGTTGAGCATTTTTTTTATTATTATTTTTTTTTGCAGATAGGCAAGCATTTTACCACTATCTCACCTGGTGGAAAGTGACGATGTGATCGAGGGTGTAGCATGCTTGGCTAAAAGATATCTGTTCACTCTTGACTTGAAGAGACCCAAGTTATAGCTACTCGGAAACAAGTCAGCCGGTAACGTGTTCCATTCCTTTGCGGTTCGGATTAAATAAGTAAATCGTTTAGTGCGGATTGCTGGGATATCCACCATGTAAGGATGCCGTTGTTTAGTTTGCCTTGTTGTCCGATAGTAAAAGGGGGAAAATGGAATCAAATGGTGTAATTCCATCGCACACTCACTGAAATGTATCCTGTAGAACACAGATAAACTAGCAACTCTACGCCGATGCTCGAGGCTCTGAAGCTTGTTTTTTGTAGATTCAGATTCGCCAATTAGCATTCTTGCTCGTTTGGGTGAACAAAAATAATGGTACTCGCATCATCGTCAGCGCTCGCTTCCCATTAGCTATATGTTTACTGTGTATCTCGACGACACAATTCACAAGTTTTCACTTCTATCGGCAGTCTGCAAAGACTGACCCGCACGTTTTTCAACCGACTTCCAAAAAGGAGGAGGTTCTCAATTCGCCTGTATGATGTTGTTATGATTTTTTTTAATCGGTAGGATACATTTCCGAGATTTTCCTAATGTTATTTCATCGAAATTTGATAAATATCTTCAGAGATATGACGACAAACGTCTCAAACTTGCTACTGAACTGACTCGCGGGGCATGGAAGTCGGATGTTTTAGTTTTTAAACTATTTTTTTTAAGAGTACCGACTTTGTATAAAGACTAGTCATTATAGTCCGACAATCTCGTGCGCGACCGTCCCGCGGGGTGTCAGACGGTGGCGGGGACGAGGTACCCAAGATGTCAGCAGGTAAGGTAGATTTTTTTTGTTATCGGTAGGGTACGTTTTCGAAATGGTCCCGTTATAATTTCATCAAGATCTGATAAGTATCTCCAGAGATAAGACGATAAACTTCTCAAACTTGCTACTGAAATTAACCCGCAGGGCATTGGAATCGGTTGTTTTAGTTTTTAAACTATCTTAATTATATTATGTTACTAGCTGACCCGGCGAACTTCGTACCGTGAATATAAATAAACTGTCCAAGAAATTCGAGTCAGACCCGCACACGTAGGGTTCCGATTAAACAATATTTGCCGGAAAAATATGTTACTTGTATGGAGACTTTTATTTTAATTTAGTTTTTATTATTTGATCTTGCAGCCATTACACATTAAATTTTAAGTCTTTAAGGTTTGTTAGTAGAAGATATATGGGGACCCCGTTTATTATTACCCGACTACAGCGAAGCAAAAAGGAGGGTTATGTTTTTGACCGGTATGTGGGTATGTATGTATGTTTGTATTTATGTTCATCTGTTCCTTCATAACTTCTAAACTACTTATCATAATTTGACAAATGAGGTGTCGTTGGACGCGTCTTATTTGTCTGCTGGTTATAAGCTATGTGACGTCACAAAAAATTGAATGTGGCGCCCTCTAGAGGGCACGAAGTCCAGAACTAAAAAAAAATTTCTTCACACTCCATCGTGTGTGGTATCGTTGAATAGGGATTTTAAAATGAAGACAGGGTTTAGTACATCATATTTTTGTCGGGCGTAGCGTTGGTGAGATATATCCCGCCGAAGTCAAGAAAACTAATTTTTACCCCACGGCGTCGCAAAGAAGCAGTTGGGAGGGTTATGTGTATGTTGATCGCTGTGTATTTATGTAAGTATATTGACATGACATGTACAAGTATACAATTTTGCAAAAACCCCAAAATGCTTTAAATAAAAAATAAGTTCAAAAACTAAAACCCGACTACTGAAAGATCACACTCTAAAAAGTATGAAACAAGAAAATATTTTTACTTTTAATAAATATTTTATTGTATTTCATAAATATTCTTAGTGGTGCTCAGAGGATAGCTGTGGTCGTATGTCCATCCGTCGTGGCTGTGTAACCGTAACAAAACAATACACTCTGAAAAGTAGCATACGACCACGGTATCCACTGAGCACCACTAAGAATACACAGACAAAAATTTCTGAACGAACCAACAATGACAACCTGGGACAACCATCAAAATTCAAAATTTAAATACATATTGTGGATATACTATGTTGTCGATTCAAAACCCTTAATTTAATACGTGCTGCAAATTTCAACTCGAGAGTTGAACAGAGTCTACCCCACCGTACTAAAGAGACGAACGTCAAATTTTTGACAGGAAAGTAGGTAGAACAGTTTATATGGGAAAAATGAAATTGTTGTTTTTACTTGCTTCCTCGTAATTTTTCTATAATTTCTCACCGTTTAAACCTTCCCTGGACTACGACAAACATTTCAAAACCAAAATCAGCTAAATCAGCTCAGCCGTTCTCAGGCTGGTTTACAAGTATTAAGTTGATAAGTAGGTAACTACATTTTAACTTAATTTTAAGTGACTTGTATTTAAGTAGATGTCCATACGCATTTAGTAGTTAAGCTCTTTAGTTAACTCAAGATGGACGACCAACAACGCAAAGAAGTCGTAAATTCTGTGTTTAAATTTGTTATTAGTGAGGTTTTGGAAGAGGTTAAAGATGAAATAAATAGGGAAATAACGATACCCAAAAGATTGTGCGTGAAAATTGGATAAATAGAAGAGATCAGTATGGCGCAAGTGCCACTTTGTTTGGGGAGCTAGCAAATGAAGATAAACAAGAATATTTTAATGCGCTACGGATGACAGAAGACTCCTTTAATTACTTGTTATCCATAGTGTGCAGTTTTAACTAAATTATGCCTGCCCAAACGTGTCCAGTGACAAGCCCCGCCCACCAACTTAACAGAAAAATAGACAAAATTCTATGTCTTGTTTAGTTGTCAACTAATTTTTTTAACTTGCAACTTGCTACTAAATTGTTTGTTTACACGCAATTAATCACTTAAAATTAAGTTAAAATTTAGTTACCTACTTATCAACTTAATACGTGTAAACCAGCCCGCGAGACTAACGAACAGCAATTGCATATATAAGAAGAAGAAGATATAGGCTAGCCTTATGGCAAATAAACTGTTTATTATTTTATTCTACACAATGAAGCACAGCAATATTAAAAAACTGGCCAAGTGCAAGTCGGACTCGCACTCGTAGAGTTCCGTAACACAGTAGAGTATTCTATAACTATGATTTTTCGCAACTACAAAAATAACTTTGTTTTTCATAGTGTTTGTATGAAAAACAAAGTTATACTTGCGGTCGCTATATCTCAACAACTGCTGACCGTATCTCGTTCAAACCAATATTCGTTGAAAGTTTTTATTGAGATCTACAGAATGTATTTTTTCTAGATTTATCACTCCCTTACTTTAGAAGTTAGAGTTGGGAGGACACACATTTTACCACTTTAGACGCGCCTATCTTTTAAATGATTGACTTTGATAAAAAATGTTTTTGGAGACCTCAATGTCATTTTTAAAGACCTATCCATAAACGTGGGGTGTTTATGTATAGGTTTGAAGAAAAAAAATGTTTTTTGTTCCAGTTCCATGTATGGGATGCCCGCCCTTAAACTCTTATATTTTTTATTTTTGTATAAAAATCGGAAAGCGGTTTACAGAATATCTACTAAGTTATATATACCTACTAAGTTTTAATTCTGTAGTCCTTTTAGTTTCGGAATAAAATGGCTGTGACATACGGACGGACAGACAGACAGACAGACAGACATGGCAAATCTATAAGGGTTCTGTTTTTTGCCATTCGGATACGGAACCCTAAAAATGGTAATAAAAACAGGTCCGTACTCTCCGTAGAAAAGATATGGCCCCCAGTCAGACCCAAAACTCCCCTTTTACGATGATAATATTATCATTTATGAAACTACGCGCACATAAACGTGAAAACTACAGTCCGTAAACACACAAGTTTTCCATTGATTTTATAGCAAAACACCAGTATCTCAGTCAGAGGCCGCTGTTTAAATCACTGGGGACAATATATCTACCGTTTTTTTTCGTGATAAGTAGCTCATACAAGATATTATACTGATTTATATGGCATGAAAATTTTCTCTTATATACGAGTAATGTAGGTACGATTTAAAGGCATTTGATATAGTTTTATTACGGTAGACTTACCACTAGAGTTGAAAAACAAATGAAATACTAAAAAACAGATACAGTGACACTGTGAAGTGTTCGTCTGGCCAGCTACCACTCTCAAGTTGAAAAATCTCTTGGCAATCATCTAATGTGTTCTAACAGCTGTCCTTGAGAGCCAGTTCCCATTCTAGGCCCAGCGTTATATCATCCTCAACCGCATGGCCACTTACCAACACAGTGATATTTTGTTAATTGTTATTGTGGAGACCGCGAATTGGTAAACGTAGCGTAGGACGTCCTGTGACCAGTTGGAGCGACGACATACGCAAAGCGATGGGCAGTGACTGGAAGAGAAGAGCCGAATATCGGGCTCAGTGGCGCATCTTGGGAGAGGCCTACGTCCAGCAGTGGACTGACACAGTCTGATGATGATGATGATGATGATGGAATTGTTATACACAATCCAAAATGTCATCGTATCGACGGGATTCGAACCCGCACCCGCCGGATAACAAGTTCAGGTGCTCTGACCAATTAAGCCACAATCTGATACTATCGATATGATGAAATTAGTGGATTGCATTTTTAATCCAATTATGCATTAGTGAGATATTGTCAAATGCTAGCCTATACATATAAGGTAAAAAAGTCATGATTTGATATATTAAATAATTAAAAATTATATTTACATATAATTTTTAATACTTACGTATTATTTAGCAGTTGAATACAGAACACTACTACACTACAGAACACTATCAGTTTAACATGGAATCGTGATTCTCTAGTAATAGTAAACAACAGATCGCCCCGTTGGCGTAAAGGATAGATGTCTTGACTTCAAAGCTAGATGTCGCCAGCTCAAATCCTAGCACAGGTGTTCGTACATAGGTGGTAGGAGCATATTATATCGATGTTCCGCCTGACTTGAAACCAAAAATTAGCTTACCACTATCACGGAGAAAAAGTGCCGCCATAATTTTTCGGTGTTCCGGCAGCACACAGCCTGTGATAGTAAAAAATATTCTAGGTCTAGCGTTTTCACCATCTTCGACCAGCAAACACCATGACGGCACTCAAACAAATTATAAAATTTTGATACTTTCAGCTTCGATACCATAGTCATATAGAAAATCAACGTAATTAAATCACATTTAGTAATATAAATGCGAGTTTCTTTCAATTCGGCGTTGCTTTGATTTATTTTATAGTACAGAATCCGTTGAGAATGTGGTGTGCTCTATTGAAAGAGAAAATGTTGTGTGAGTTTTATTCGAGTTACGTGGGTCCGAGTTACAAACGAGTCTGAAACAGAAGCTCTAAACGTATAGGTTTGGGTGTAGGATAAATATATAAGAATTTGTTATAAGCATGTATTGGTAATATCCTGAAGATTTATATCAGATAGACTAGCGTTTGACCACTATCTAGCCAGGGGCCTAATTCAGCATGACAATTTTAAAGTCTTAACGTGCCGCGTTACAATATTTCCATGTTATTCGCATCAAAGGTATTCTCTATGCCAATATCAAGTTTGGCAAACGCGGTAGTGAGCGCGTTTAGAGTTCTCATAATGTCGTGAGGTAAGATGGCGTGTAACGCGCGCGTCTCATTTTTTTAAGTAAAATTGACAGCAAGTGACATTCTGGAATTTAACCAAAAAGCGCGCGTAAAACTACGCATGCGCGGTGCACCATGATATGTACATAAAAACATTTACAATTTTCATTATTGGCGTCTGTTTGTTGAACAAGTTATAAAAGGATGACCAACATTACATTTGCAATAAGATGGACTAAGGGTAGGTTCTACTATTTACAAAAATAGCCTAAATTATGCGAGTATAGGTAAAACTCATATTAAATAGTAAGAAAAGGAATAATCGGCCAAGTGCGTGTCGGGCCACGCGCAGGTTCCGTAGTAGTCTGTTATTCAATACAAGTCTTTACCCGTTATAAACAAGCAACTAGGTACTCCGTCTTTTTCACTTTAAAGGATTTATTCTAAGAATTTTGTATTTGGTACCTACAAAATTATCCAACACCCAAGATCAACGGCTATTACTGCTAAACTAATAAATGTATCTCAACCGCTATAATTTTCTTTTAAAGTTCATGAAATGCGCTATTCTCACGAGTTTTTCTAGATTTTTCAAGCCGTCAGTTTATCTTTTAGAGGGGGGGGGGGGGATGCCTTACTGGAACAAAAATTTACTCTTTAAAGTTTAATATTTCGTAAATGGAGCAATCAATCGAAAAATGGTATAAGCAACCCTGAAGTCATTTTAAAAGACCTATTTAACGATACCCCACATAATGGGGTAGACGATGAAGAAAAAATTCATCCCCACTTCTCATATATGAGAAGTGGGATGAATTTTTTTTTCATCATAGGGTAGCTCCCCTATAGGGGAGAAAAAATATTTTTCACAATTTTATTTCAGCACTTTGTCGGCGTAATATATATTAAAGGAAAACTCCGGCGATGTGACAGCCACGTGGCGGCGGACAATATAAAAGTCGCCTGCGCCTACAACCCGGGCTCTTTCCTACGCCAGCCTCCGTCGAGGCAACATCTCTCTGTCCATAGTATCTGACATTTTTCATGTTACTTTGTTGGTTAACATTTAACTTTTGTTAGTTTTGAGTATATTTGAATTTGTTAAAATAAAAATAATTTTGGCTTGTTCTTAACTTTGTTTTTTTTAGGCAATTTTACTTCAGATCCACTAGATCAGAAGTGGGATACAGTCCGTTTTATAGCGTGATTGTATCCCGCCCACTCTGTTTGGCTTACTTGACTAGATTTTCATGACTTTGATGAAAAATGTCGGATCACGAATGTCGTGGTAAGCGACGGGATAGTACAGCGAGACGGTACAGCAGATACCGAGACCACAGGCCGAGGTTGAATTTCAGCGCGTGATGGAGTTGCGCGTGCACCGCGGCGTGCCTGTGCGCGCTCCAGCGACGAGCCTGTTTGCGCGCATTCACCGCGGCCTGCCTGTGCGCGCTCCAGCGACGAGCCTGTCTGCGCGCATTCACCGCGGCGTGCCTGTGCGCGCTCCAGCGACGAGCCTGTTTGCGCGCATTCACCGCAGCCTGCCTGTGCGCGCTCCAGCGACGAGCCTGTCTGCGCGCATTCACCGCGGCGTGCCTGTGCGCGCTCCAGCGACGAGCCTGTCTGCGCGCATTCACCGCGGCCTGCCTGTGCGCGCTCCAGCGACGAGCCTGTCTGCGCGCATTCACCGCGGCCTGCCTGTGCGCGCTCCAGCGACGAGCCTGTCTGCGCGCATTCACCGCGGCGTGCCTGTGCGCGCTCCAGCGACGAGCCTGTCTGCGCGCATTCACCGCGGCGTGCCTGTGCGCGCTCCAGCGACGAGCCTGTCTGCGCGCATTCACCGCGGACTGCCTGTGCGCGCTCCAGCGACGAGCCTGTCTGCGCGCATTCACCGCGGCCTGCCCGTGCGCGCTCCAGCGACGAGCCTGTCTGCGCGCATTCACCGCGGCCTGCCTGTGCGCGCTCCAGCGACGAGCCTGTCTGCGCGCATTCACCGCGGCCTGCCTGTGCGCGCTCCAGCGACGAGCCTGTCTGCGCGCATTCACCGCGGCGTGCCTGTGCGCGCTCCAGCAGCGTGCCTGTCTGCGCGCACTCACCACGGCGTGCCTGTGCGCGCTCCAGCGACGAGCCTGTCTGTGCGCATTCACCGCGGCGTGCCAGTGCGCGCTCCAGCGACGTGCCTGTCTGCGCGCAATCACCGCGGCGTGCCTGGGCGCGCTCCAGCAGCGTGCCGGTCTGCGCGCGCTTACCGCAGCATCACGCTCAGCTCTTCAGCCAGTATCGTGTCGGTGCCGGGTGCAGCCCAGACCGTCGAGCCTAATCCAGATCACGCCGCCATCGACAGTGTGTTGGCAACGTAGATGGTAACAGATCGCATTGGAAATGCGATCCGATGCATCTATACAGCGGTAAGACCCACCCATAATTTCTTTATTTCGTGTTTTGAACCGAGTTTACACGACATAGTTAATTGGTGCGCGGAAGTAGATATAGGGCTAAGTCTTTAAATCTTTGGAGTGACTATGAGTGCCTTTCGCGTATAGGTAGTTGCCTAAGGGACGTCCGAGTATGGTTAAGTGAATGAGGTTACTAGTGATCGGACATGGAGTCATTTTAAGTGAATTTAAACCCGTGTCCGTGAACGCCCGTTGCAGCGAATAGTTTGTTCGATGTCATTACGAAAAATTAAAACGGCTATGCGTCCTGTGCGGATTACCCGCCGCTCTCTGCTTCGACTACGCAGAGTTCAGGGAGTTAGTGACGAACTTATTTCTGCTATTATAATACGCGGTATCACAGATTCGAGTATCAGCTATCAATGCAAAACTTTTGCCATTCGATTTATTTTAGTTATTTTCTATTCACGTAAAACCGAATGTTCTTATATAAGACTAGTGTCCGTCATGTGTCTCAAGGTATAAAACCTAAACAAAAATCCGTCGCAACGATATAACACGTAATTTCGAAAACGGTAACTGTTTTTCTTGTGGCCTTCCGCAACATAAACAAGCTGTATGTAAAAAAATAAATTAAAACTTCTTCGAAGGTAGAATCAGTTGTTGCAATAACCAATTCGAAATCTTCATTTGTGCCCAATAAACCCGAATCATGTACGTTCTGCAAATAAAGTCACAATGTATAATGTGTTTTGCAAAACAAAAGTCACGCAACCAAAATTACGTTAATTTTTGTCGGAAAAATTTAACTACCCGCAATAGTCAGTTCGCGCCGCGCGCTTACAAAGTGAGCACGTACGATATCGCCATATCGTAGCTACCTACCCAGTTACCTACGATACGCGGCGCATCATATCATATATTAATTTTTTTAAATGTTCGACTGTCCAATCTGCTATAAAAATTACAGCGATGGAGTCAAGTGTTCTAAGTGCACATTATTGTATTGCTTTTCATGTGCTAATATATCTGAGACAAATTTTCGTAAGTTGGGAGCAGCGAGGCAGGCCGCCGTGCAGTGTTCTAGCTGCAAAGGAAAACAGGCCCAGCATCCACCGTCGTCCCCAGCTTTTCAGCTTCCCTCGTCAGCAGCCGGCGCCAGCCCTGCCACGCTGGATCTAGTCTTGCAGGAGCTGCGTAATGGGATCACCGGGATAAACGACCGTCTCGAGCAGTTACCTTCTATTGTGACTGAAATTAAAATGCTGAAGGAGAACTTGCAAACCTTTGAAGGTTCTCTGTGCACCGTGAAAAAAGAAGTCACCGAAAATTCTGTCAGGATAGTGGAGTTTGACAAAAGATTAGGCGTCCTTGAGTCTAGTCCGTCGACCGATCCAAACTACCCTCAATTAAAGACCGAATTCACCAAACTAGCCGCCGAACTAGCCGCTAAGGACCAAATGCTGCGAGCTAATAATGTAGAAATAAAGGGAGTTCCAATGAAGAATAATGAGAATCTTCTTAGTTTGGTGTGCAAGATCGGTGACGTCATCGGGCAGCCGGTATCACAGGCCGACATCAATTTTGTTACTAGGGCTCGTTCCACAACGCAGCCTAAGCCTATAATCATAGGATTTCTGAGCCGCTATCTAAAAGAGAATTTTGTGGCGTCGGCCAGATCACGCAAAACTTCGCTGACTGCCGAAGACCTGGGCTTCACGAGCAACCCCACCAAAGTCTACGTTAATGACCATCTAACTAGACAAAACAAACAACTCCTAACTAAAACAAAAAAAGTTGCTCAAGAAAGGAACCATCGGTATATATGGGTCCAAAACTCCAAAATTCTGACGAGGAAGAATGACACTTCACCAATCATCGCTATCACCACTGAAAATGATCTACAAAAGTTGAAATGACTCCCACTATTAGTGAAAGTGCTATTGTTTTATTTAATTACCTACTTAAGTTACAGCAATTCTATTATTATGCTACTCAATTGGACTTACTTCGTCCTATTTGCTAAAATATGTAAGCCATATCTGTCAAACATTCTGGAATCAACTTACAAATTACATATTTTTACTATAAGTAGTATTTCTATTTATACACATTTTTTTTTTAATAGCTTACTTCATAATGCAATAATAATCGTTATTTACCACATCTCATTATATATTGAACTTCTAAGAATCTACACTAAGCTCGCGATATATATTATATTAATATTGCCATCTACACACGCATCTACAGGTTGTTTTTCATTTTTATATTTGCCTCATGACTCGCTGTCGCTAACCGGTTCTTGTTATGTATCGTCGATGCATTTTATTACTTTGCTCCTCGACAATTACGTCTCGGCTTTTATTGAAATACGTAATGTATATACAACATTCTCACTATTTAACCGTTTGAAATGTATTGTTTTCATCCAGCGGGCCCCTAACCTCATCTTAACAATAATATACTTTACTGATTGTTGTGCGGCACGAGCTGGCCAAACGATGTTTTGGTCGGCTTGTGTATCTTAATGGTCAGTATATACTACCAAAATGTTAGGGGCTTGAGAACGAAGACTGTGCAATTCAAACGGAGCACTGAATTATGTGATCACGATATAATAATTTTAACCGAGACGTGGTTGTTGGACGGAATAAGGAATGAAGAACTTTTTAGCGACAAGTACACGGTGTGGCGGCGAGACAGAAACTATTCGAAAGTAGGTCAATCCCGGGGAGGCGGAACGCTTATCGCAGTGCGGCGAGATCTCGCTGCGCTCGCGCGCCCTGAGTGGCATTCCACGGCCGAGGATATATGGTTGTCTGTTAGGTTTTATGCGTGCAAAGGTACACCTGCACTCAATCTTCACATTGGATGCCTTTACCTCTGTCAACAAAACCAAGGTTTTTCTTTCACTACGCAACTAATGAATTTTTCTGAGAAAGTGTTATCAATTGTATCGAATAACCCGTTTGACAAAGTTTTTATAGCCGGCGATTTTAACTTAAGTGATGTAACTTGGTCTCCATCTGCGGATACCGCATCAATCATTCCTGCATTCATAGGTAATAATTCCAACCATATTGAACTAAATGATTTAATGAACGTTTGTGACTTACAACAATACAATAATATTCGAAATCATTTGAGTACTATACTTGACTTGGTACTCGCTAACGGAGATACTGTGGTATCCCATTGCTCAGAACCACTCGTTAGCGAGGATCCATATCATCCAGCGCTTTCTTGTAAGCTGAATTTTATCAACTCACCGTCGCTGAGTACTAACACTAGACTGAAATACCAATATTGTAAAGGAGACTATGCAGCTATATGCGAAAATCTTGATAAACAGAACTGGCAATCTTTATTGTCCTGTGGATCGATGGATGAAGCTGTTCAATTATTCAACGATTTATTAATAGGATTGAGAAACGCATATGTACCGTCAAAATTAATATCGTCTAGCCGGTACCCCGTTTGGTACTCTCCAGCGCTGAAAAAAATTCTGAACGAAAAAAATAAGCTGCATAGAAAATTTAAAATATATTGCAATAAATCTGATTATAATGATTTTAACGTTTTGCGTCAACGGGCTAAGCGAGTAGAACATGAATGCTTCATAAACTATATAACCATCACAGAAAAATCTGTTCGTAATAATCCAAAAGCCTTTTGGTCTTATGTTCAAGCCAACAGACAGCATAATGCCTACCCATCTACCATGACCTATAACAGTAAGCTATTATCAACTGGCGAGGATATCTGTAATGCGTTTGCTGATTTTTTTACTTCTACATATCTACCTACAGATATAACTTACTCGCCCGTTATCTTTCCTACTTTAAACTCGCCCATTTCTACGGCAGATATTACCACTGTAGATATTTTAGGGGAAGATGTGTTTAATCTCCTAAAAACTTTAGACTGTAAAAAATCTGCAGGACCAGATGGTTTACATCCACTGTTACTATCCAAATGTGCGACTAGCCTGACATCACCGTTGTGCATACTGTTTACCCGATCTATGAACGAAGGAATCGTTCCGTCGATTTGGAAGTCGGCCACTATTACTCCTATACATAAGAAAGGGTCTAAGCGCGATATTACAAACTACAGACCAATATCTAAGCTCTGTATATTAGTAAAATTGTATGAGAAGTTAATTCATAGGCAGATATACGCCGCTATGAAGCATACTTTCTTGCCCGAACAGCATGGTTTTCTAAAGGGCAGGTCGACCGTCAGTAACCTACTTGCATTTACTGATGATCTATATGCTGGAATGGAATCAGGGGGGCAAATAGATACCATATACACCGACTACAGCAAGGCATTGGACAGAATTGATCATTTAATCCTTTTAGCCAAATTAAGTAAGGCGGGTATCCGTGGCGACCTCCTCAGGTGGTTCAGTTCATATGTCCATGGTCGTTGTCAAACTGTGGTCCTCAATGGCTACTCTTCTCGATCTCCTCTCTCCACAATACCGTCAGGAGTCCCGCAAGGCTCAATTTTGGGTCCACTGCTTTTTATATTATTTATTAACGATATAAACAGCTGCTTCATTCATTCTAAATTTCTTTTATTCGCCGATGACATGAAAATTTATAAAAATATTGATACATTCCATGACTGCCAGTTACTGCAACAGGATCTCATGAGACTCCAGGACTACTGTAATAACAATAAACTAGATCTTAATGTGTCTAAGTGTAACTGTATTACTTTCACCAGGTCACACAATGCTATACATTTTAATTATAATCTAAACCTTCAACCACTGCATCGCTTAGATCATGTCAGAGATCTTGGTGTTATATTAGATTCAAAACTGTTATTTGACAAACATATTGAACATATTACGTCCAATGCTATGAAAACTCTCGGCTTCTTATTTCGCACCACAAAAGACTTTCGAACAGTTAAATCATTAAAAGTTTTGTACTGTTCACTAGTGAGAAGTCAGCTTGAATATGCCTCTCAAGCTTGGAACCCACAATACGACTGTTACATCAATAAAATCGACAGGATCCAAAATAAGTTTTTACGGTTCATCAATTATAAACATAGGTTACGATTCAAGGATTCCACGGAAAGCTGTAGGCACCATCACCTCCTTCCTCTAACTCTTCGGAGAGAAGTAGCCGACCTTAATTTTCTTCACGGATTACTAAAAAACAAAATAGACTGTAGTAATCTCCTGGGAAAAATCAAATTCCAAATACCCACACGAACTGTCACAAGACGTAATTACCTTAAACTTTATTCTGATTCTTGTTCCACCAACTATCGCAATAACTCTTTTTTTTTCAGAGTGTGTAGTAGCTTTAATATTAGCCATTCTCAGTCTGTAGATTTATTCGCGGATAGAATTAATATATTTAAAAATAATGCAGCTACAAACTTTTTTGCCTTAAACTAATCAGAACTAGCATAATTATTTTATTGTCAATGTGTGTACATATATATATATATATATATATTTATATATATATTTAAATATATTATTTATTTTTATATTTTAAATTCCTGTTTGTTTGATTGATATGGTAAGTTAATAGTATTGCAAAACGTTTTGCTGTAAGTGTCATTTGCCCGTTTGGTATATGACTTCTTACACTACCAACGCAATATTTATATCTTTTTTATTTTATTTTTTTACTATTACGGTTTGAACTTTTAAACATTTTTAATTAAGTCTCTATTGGCGAAAGCTCCTTAAGGCTTCTCGGTCTAAAATTATTTTGTTTTTTCACTCATGTATGTATTAGCTGTTAGCTTTCCATGAAATAAATAAATAAATAAATAAATAAATAGTGATATAGTTGCATCTGTTATTCAGGGCATCCCTGTTGACATTTTGATCTATAGTAAGTCGACTAAATCACTCGTGTCTTTTCTATGTTAAACATTTTCGTTGTGCACACAAACCGACATTTCGCACATTGAAAGTTTTTTTTTTAAGGCAAGAGATTGAGAGTACTTCTTATGTTACGTTACCGGTAGAATTTGATGGAGTGACACTCTGGGTACCGAGTTCATGAATACAGCGATTATAGTCAGGACAGATGTTTTAAAATAGAGAGGGGATACGGTATGTTCGTACACGTAATTCACAACTTCTTGTTCATATGGACACTTTGGGACTTTGTTCCTGAGGTCGATGTTTACTGTCATATCCTAAAATTAATGTACGCTTTTTGGAAATTTTCACGTCGTCACGTTTGATAGAGGACTAATGTTAGAAAGTTCAGAATTTCTCGAATAGGTTAAGGGTATGTGTTGCGACATTCATCTTATAATGCCAGAAATGCATGAGGTCAAGCTGAGAGATATTGTCGTACAGTACTCAATATGGTGCGAATAGGTTGCAATTACCTACAATGAGAATGGCCGAACGTCATATGGAGGGTTCAGCTGGTTTTGGACATCACTAAGCTGCTGCACATCAGCTGAAGCAAACGCCTATGTCAATAAATTCAGGTATCCTCCTCGGGCTTTTGATCTAAAATATTTGTTGTTTTGCTCCCAGTCAGTTGGAAACCTGGACTCCTGCATGCGAGGGCTATACCGTGTGACGAAACTCCTGTTGGTCATCGACGGTACGAGCTGCAACTCCTGTCAGGCTCCCGTGGGAAGTCTACGCAAGTGGCTGCGGAATCCATCACCCCGTGGCGTGGAGAGTAGACAGCCGAGGTTTGCGTTGCTTTCTTCGATGGTGAGCTTTTTCTTTTGTTCTTGGGGTGGGTGGTTTTTGTCTCGCCTCACGTCGTGCTTCTTGACTAGAGCCATCCCGTTTGAACTGTTCCTCATATTGTGGGGTTAGTTTGACTTCCGTCGTTGCTGTGCTAAAACTATTGCCTCACGTCGTGCCTCCAGTTTTGCACAGCATAGGATATTCAATGTCTTGTTACCGCCTCACGTCGTACCTCTTGCTTTACATTGAATGTGAACGGAATAAAACTCAGTCACGCCTCACGTCGTGCTTCTAGACTTGAGTTATCACGGTTGAGTTTGAAATGTTTTAGGGTTCACTTGACTTCCGTCAATGCAATGCTAAAGTTCTGCCTCACGTCGTGCCTCTTACTTTGCATAGCATGGGACGTTCAATTCATTGATACTGCCTCACGTCGTGCCTCTTACTTTGCATTGAACGTGTACGGACTGTTACGTGTACAGTTCAAGCTTCACGTCGTGCTTCGGAACTGTTCTTGTTAATTGTTTTGACTTTTTTATATTTTGTGTTTTGCTTAACATGGCTATTTTGTATGCTTTTGCATAGACTTAGCCTATTTTTATGAGATACAGAAACTCAAAATAAGAAGTCTACTGAAGCTGCTGCTCAGCTGTCTGCAACAGTCAGCGAGCAGTCACCTACAGCCACGCAGCCGTCAGCGAGCGACGATCAGCCACCCTGCACGTCCCGAGTGCAGTCCGCTGTCGCACAGTCATCGGGTGCAGACGCGACCACTGCTGTAAAACCGTGTGATCGAGCGTCACACCTCAAGAAGACGACGACTTAGAATCAGGAGCCAGTCCAAGCAGTCGGGGACAACACTTTCCTAAGTCCAGGGAAGACTTGTCCATGCCGGTGCTGAACACTGATGAATGGAGTTTGGGGAGTTCGAGGACGGACTCCAGTCAGGAGAGGCCGTAAAGGAAAACTCCGGCGATGTGACAGCCACGTGGCGGCGGACAATATAAAAGTCGCCTGCGCCTACAACCCGGGCTCTTTCCTACGCCAGCCTCCGTCGAGGCAACATCTCTCTGTCCATAGTATCTGACATTTTTCATGTTACTTTGTTGGTTAACATTTAACTTTTGTTAGTTTTGAGTATATTTGAATTTGTTAAAATAAAAATAATTTTGGCTTGTTCTTAACTTTGTTTTTTTTAGGCAATTTTACTTCAGATCCACTAGAATATACATACCTTCACAAAATTACAGCTTTCTAGTATTAACGGTCTTTTAGCAAAACCTCGGACAGACAGACAGACAGACAGACGGACATAACGAATATATAAGGGTTCCTTGTCAGGACTACGGAACCCTAAAAAGGAGTGATTGTATGTATGTACAACTTATATCAACAATCCTACTAATATTTACGCAAAAACAGCTGAACGGATTTGGGTAAAGTTTGGTAAATAGATAGTTTATATACAATACTATAGTGTATAACTCATTGGATATCTTTTTATCCCGATAAATGATAGATTTCTTTTCAACGCAGGTGAAGTTGTGGGGCGCATGTAGTTATTGATAAAATTACAATGCAATGATTGACAATAATTGGCATTTTGAAAATTCAGTTTTTATTGTCGTTCCAAAACTAGTGTATTTATAAGAGGATCCATTGATTGTTTTCAATAAAAAAAATATTAACATTTATTTAATGTTTCTTCGTTTTTAAATTAAGCTACAGAATTGCTATTGAAGTTTTATTGCTGGTAAATCGACCTAATGTAAAGATAAGACATGTATGAAACCGTAAAATTACCGATGGAACCGGAAGTAAGGTTTATGAACGAATGGCGTGGAATCGAAAACTGAACATAGAAAACATATTGTTTGGCATACAGAATACCATTTTTCAATAATGTGCCGTGGCGCGTTTAAGGAACACGTTTACGTTTAGAGCACGTCACAAAATCACACGTTTTTGGCAAGTTATCTCATTGGTCATACTGAATAAGGGCTCTGGTGGTAAGTGATGATATGGTCGAAGATCGTGAACACGCTAGGCCTGGAATGATCTGACTCATATGAGCTGTGTTCTGCCGGAATAGCGTGTTATGGCGACAGATTTTCTCCTTGGTGGTGGTAACCTACTTTTTTGGTAGCAAGTCAGGTGGAACCTCGGTATAATGCTCCTTTGTAACCATCAGTGGGAATATTAAAATTAATGAAATAATCAAAATGTTCCAAAATTTTGCGTGTCAGTGCACTGCACCCGTTACGTTACATGTTGGGACATCTAAATGTTGGAACTTGCATTTCTTTGCAAATTAAAATCATGTCAAGGTAAATGCTCAAAATATATTTTTTGTAATTATATTTAAAATAACATATTATATAGACCAAGTTTACACTCATGGGTTAAGACATTGAAATTAATCCGAAAAACAACGTGCTGAATCCCATCGTACTCCTGTAAAAAGAGGACTTCAAAAAGAACCAAAATTAATAATTACTAATATTTTTGAAGTCCTCTTTGCAAAGAAATGCAAGTCCCGTTTAGTTAGTCTGCGATTTGTATTCGTTTTGATTACGTTTATAGAAATGTACCATCCCAACCAGCAAAAAATACACTTAAAATAATCTCTAGACCACTGTTTTCTTGCTCTTATACCATTCTTATATCGTCGTATAAGCCTGGATTTGGGCACCATTTATAAGCGTAATTTGTTTATATCTTTCTAATATCAGTCTTATTGAATGTTGTTTTCACTTAAATTATTCTTACCAAAACTAATTTAAGCGTACATAGGCTTACATTGTTTTGACGTTAAGAGTCCTGTGAGCGTAAGAAAGTTTATTTTGATTTTACATAAGATCAAACACAATCGTAAAAAAACTTAGTGTAGTGTTTGTTTGAAAGTTACAACTAATAAAAAAGAAATCGAAAACAGTAAGGATAAAGGTATTTAATAATTATATTGTAATAACCGTACCATTATTAACAAGTGTTTCGTTTTATGCTAAGATTATCGATAAGTATTAGTATTGGAAAATATTATTTACTGTAAAGTAGACCCTAGTTAATGCTTCACAACTCGTGCGCTTCATCAATATATAGTATTTAGTATTCTTGTTTAATTATTTTATTTGTTAATTTGTAATTAAAGCGATGCCATTAGTATTGCATTTATTAGAACCACTATACGACTATTTTAAGCTCATTTAGATCATTCCAACATGACTCCATGTTGGAATAACTTAGAGATCCTTGAATTGACATAAAACATTTATTTTCATTTAATAGTGAACGTTTGGGATGTGAAATGGTATTTTATGTGACCGCACTAAAATACTTTTGGTGAAATATAATAGCCAACATCAAATGTTACTCTCACAATTTTAGTCACAAATTCAATTTAAGATCAAACTTTCTTAAATTAGACTCGTTTTCTCTATTGTAAGTATGATGATTCAATATCACTCTAATACTGTGCCTAACCACTGCTGTTGATCTTATAATAGTTTTGAATAAGATCAATATTTACATGTTTTAAGTACTCTAATTAAATGCTGATATTAGTCTAATATTCTTACAATAGCATTTAGAAAATATGTAATAAAATTAAATGAGCTTAGAAAATGTGGATATGAGAGCTAATTTATCTCAAGTGTGATAAGTCTTAATAAATGCTTTTTTAGAAGAGTGTGGCTTACAACGGCACTGTAAATTTAAACTTATATGCATAATTAAGACAAGGTATTAAGATCAAGCGTATTAGAGCCTGTAACGGCTTGTCAGAGACTAATATAGGAGCGATAGCAATGACGAAAACAGATAAGAGACCACTATAAGCTCAGAACTCTTATAAAGTGAGAAACGTAAGACGATTTTGCTAGTTGGGATGTACCATGTATGTTACATGTATGTACCATGCTCTTTACCATTGTTCGTAAACTTTTACCAGGAGATAACCTCAGCTAATTGTAGTCTTTGCCCTCTGGCAAAGACCACAGATTGGCTTTGATCGTAGTGGAGGTCGTTCTCTAGCGTTGGAACTATTCAGCGTTGTCAGCACGATGTGGTTCTAGCTGCAATCAATGGCTAGACCCATATTTTTTATCGATTTACTTTTTGAAGATAAAAGTATAAAATTAAACTAAACGAAAATTTTGGATGTCCGTGTGGTAAAGTGCCAAGAACGCTGGTTGAATTCCCGCGTTGAATCGCTAAAAAAATTCCTCGTGCTAGGAATGAACCAGCCCTTTTATCACCGGTGCCATCGACAAGGCGTGGAGCAATTTTTTTTAGTAAAGTTTTGGTGCCCGGACCCTGTGGACCAAAAGTTTCAACACCAAGCGGCATAAATATGTAGCTACTAGATAAAGATGCATATTTACGCCGCTTGGTGTCTTCGGCAGCTTCCGTCGCGGCTCCGGCTCTCGGCACTTTCCCACTGAGACGGGACGGGGCCAGAGCAGGCTTTGTATGAAATGCGACTTGTGTCGATACAAGTCGCATTCCATACAAAACCCGCTCACGTTCCCAGAGGATTAGCGTCATGCCATCCGGGCGCTTACCATCATCACGAAGCACCCCTGCTGGTTCCAGCATAGATGGAACGTGAATGGTGGTAAGCGCTCGTTTTATATTGTCGTTAATAGATTTACTTAGTTCTGGCTAATATATTAATTATGTTTGAAAGATGGGACTGCGCTTCACTTCATTTCAAACGTTGATCAGCTTTCATAACTACTGGTTTAACACATCTCAAGTTAGGTCGCATCGCATGTACGAGGATATATCAATCACGATGAGATAAACATCTAGTTATTTCACTCCCGAGGAAGAGCGACTGACTCGCTCGAAACCTAGGTCGAGAAAATTCGACTAAAGGTACGTGAATTACAGCCGGTATATAACAATAATAAACATCTAGTGTTTGTGTCTTCTCGTGACCACGGTCAATGCAACTTGATCAAAACGTCGAGGTTAATAAAATTATGTTTTTAGCGCGATAAGTCCCGTATTACAATATAATTATCTAGTGTTTGTGTCTTCTCGTGGCCACGGTCAATGCAACTTGATCGAAACGTCGAGGTAAATAAAATTATGTTTTTAGCGCGATAAGTCCCGTATTACAATATAATTATCTAGTGTTTGTGTCTTCTCGTGACCACGGTCAATGCAACTTGATCAAAACGTCGAGGTAAATAAAATTATATTTTCAGCGCGATAAGTCCCGTATTACAATATAATTATCTAGTGTTTGTGTCTTCTCGTGGCCACGGTCAATGCAACTTGATCGAAACGTCGAGGTAAATAAAATTATGTTTTTAGCGCGATAAGTCCCGTATTACAATATAATTATCTGGTGTTTGCCTGATACGAATACAAAAATAAAGTAAAAGGCCATATTATGTCCAGCCTTGTTTTACCTCATAACCATCCCGCCGTTGCCAAATTTTCATAAAGCATGCCTCATCACCATAATCATCCGCAGCCTTTTTGATTCTACTGGCTAGGTTTGAACGTGGCCAAGCATACCTACTCTTTAATTCAATTCTTCAAAAAATATTTTTTTTATACTCAACAAAATATAACTACATTAGAAAGTTGTTTCAAATCTGATAAACTAATAAAAATTAATATCTAAGTTAAGCATACAATACATAAACCAAACAGAACCGCACCAGCAACACACCAGCTATAACTGTCGGCACTGTGTCAGTTTTGGTCCCATTTCGGTTTGTCGACAACGTTCTTAAATCTTCTGTGTTTTGGCAAAACCACCAACTGAGCATTAATGTAAGGAGAGTGCACATTAGCAGTGGAACCTGCGGCATGTTACTTATTTACCTACGTTCTCAATTTGATGGTAAACTTTAAGTCTTATTTACATCACCGTTTATGTAATGTACTGGTATTATTGTATACTTTGCCTCACATAGTGATGCGATGAGCTAAAGGAAAATTTAGCACAGTGGCGTGTCATAGGAAAAACCTGTGTCCAATGGTCCAACAATTGATAAAAAAGGGCTTATACGAGTTATTAAGTTTAGTGTCATGGAACTTGGAGCTTACTTCAACAAGAGAGGTCGTCAATTTGAACAATTGATCGTCATACCAGGAATTAACAAAACTTTTATTGGAATTGAAAAATATTCATCCAAAGGTAATTTAGGCGAACGAAATACAATGTTGTTTAATGCATGAAATGTACTTTAAAAAATAATGCTTTCTAAATGTATGTTAGCATTGTTTACTTTCTCTGAATAAACACACAGATTATAATTGTAGCAATTATTATCCAGCCCTTCCATTACTTCAGTCACGTAAAAACTTTGATCTTTCAGGTTGAAAGATCTTTAAGCGTAAAAATAATACCCAATTAGTAGACGTTTATCATTCTTTAACAGTATTAGCTCGTTAAGTTTTAAAAACATAGTTATATTTTAATACACTGAAAAAGTTATAATAACCATTGCTTATCTCTCTAAATTTTTGCTAATGCATGTTATTCCAAATATTTATATGTGAAGGTGTCATTCGAGATCATGACTATATGATATCCCAGAGGCAATTTAAAATAAGCTCTCCTGCATGTACCCTTCTTTACAATGTACTTTGGTCGCAATACATTATTACTTCCCCTAACACTGACCAGCCGCTTAATCACTGTAACTGCGGCTAATGTGTAACATTATTTTGTAGGAAGAAAGCCGCCGGAATTATAGCCGGGACGTGAGGCTATACAAAATATTAGACTATTAGTTCTACTGAGTCACAGTAAGTGATATGCAATCTCAGGGAAGCTAAAGAAAATATAACTATTTAGTTCTATTGAGCTCGGTAAGTAATATGTAATCAAAGGTTAGTTTTTTAAATATCCAAACTTTTTGAATCCTGGGCCGGTAGTCTCTACATTCATAGCGATGAATTTCGAGCGATAATCGTCGATATGAAAAGAGATGCAGATAACTATTGTCTAGCTGCATTTCATTCTAGCAGACGTTTGCGATGACAAGACGCATCGCTATCAATGTAGAGACTTCCACCCCAGTTTAGATGGTCGGCTCATACACGAAACGTCAAATACGCATTAAGTGGGTCAAACACTCAAAATGAAAAGAGGATAAAGTGTGAAAAACCCACATTAAGCCAAACACGCAAAATGTCAAACACGTATAATGTCAAACACGCATAATGTCAAACTCATAAATGGTCAATATTAGCAAATGAGTCTTCATTGTTACGAAAAACTCTGATTTCGCGGGTCAGTTCGATCTTTGAACTAGAGCGTTTTATTTTCTATTTACCGATTTTTTTTACATTATACACACCTTTGGTCTTGCTTAGACTAGTGAACCAGGGCCGATTCGGTTCTGTTACTCGCTGGCCGCTCCCGCAGCACGCTCGCTTCGCTCGCTCGGCTCGTGCGTTGGGGTCATAAGTAACCTAATCCTCCTCCTCGCTTTGTTCGACGTCGGACCTATATGACTTTGCCCTAGATTTTGATAATAAACCTCAGTATCGTATGTTATGTATGCTTCATTAAGGTTATCCTTAAGTTAATAAACTCGTTTTGCTGCTCTCACACTAAATTATATGCGTAAGGCAAGGCTTGATGAGCTAGCTGACGAAAGTGGTCAGTAGCGTGTAACATATTATAATATGCATATGCACACTCATAAACACTCTTTTTAAAAACTTGCAAAACATCTCAGCTTTGTAGGTATTTGCCGGCGTTTAATCCTGGTTCTAAGCCTTCCTCTTGAATCACATTAATCTACGAACAGATATATTTTTTATTTATGTACTGTTTTTCATTTGCTGCGATTATGATTATTTAAAAATTAGTAATTTTTAAATTGTTTATTTTGGCTTTGTATCCGATGCAGCAAAAATAGTTAAGTAGAATGTGATCTTACTTTATAATTCTTTATAACTTTAATTTAGGCTCATTGGAATGGTCACAAACTGATTTGTATATGTATACAAATTATTCGGAGGTAGTTTTAAATTTTAAATTTAAGTATTATTACAATAAAGGACAATAGCGAACTATTTTGAGCGACAAACAAAGCTGAAATTGGCTTACTGCTGAATAGGCAACACATTTTAATTAAAAACCCCAGCATTCCTCTTTTGAAATCGACGAAACCTTTTGAATCAGTATTTATGAAAGCTACGGACGCATGAACCGTAAAGTCAACATAGTACACTTAGGAATATTAATAATATTCCATAAAGGTTTAGTGTTAGTAAGAGTTTTAACAAAACAAAAAAGTGGTTATTCGCTATCTCTCTATCGAAAATAATAAATATTTTACAAAGCAAATCAACCAAAATATGAATCTGGCTAGGTTCAGTACGTATTTAAAGACAATATTATTTCTCACGTTTCTAACTCTGTTACTACGCAGAGAATCCTAAAGCGGGAATATAATAGGCATTGAAGTCGGTTGTTTTAGTTTTTAAAGGTACGCACACGACGCGGCGTCCTGCGTGCGCGATCTCAGTACATTTCAATTGTTGTCCATGGAACATGCAATGTGATTTAGGATGTAATTTGAAAGTCTATGGTATAGATGCGCCCAACAGAAAGACATTCGTATTTTTGCCTACAGGTACCGTAGTACCTCAAAAGGTAAAAAAGGACCTCTTATAAGATCACTTTGTTGTCCGTCTGTCCGTCTGTCTGTCGGTCTGTCTGTCCGTGTGTCACCACTAATTTTCTCAGGAACGGGTAAACCTAGCAAATTGAAATTTAAACCATATACTAAGGTATATAGTTCCTATTAGGTGTATAAAAATCAAGGTCCTGAGTCAATATGATAAAAAGATATGGGCAAATTTATATTTTACTCTAAAACTTGTGAGTACCAACATTTACCCTAATTTTTTATTTTTTATTTTTCGGAATTTTGCTTTTACTTTTGCTGTAAGACCTTACTTTTAACCAAAATTGACAATTCTAGGTCAACTCTATACGTTATACGGGTCGAAAACCTATAGGGTAATTCCCGTTGACCTAGAATCATGAAATTTGGCAAGAAGCAAGGTCTATTACACAAATAAAGGTAAAATTTCAAAAAATAAAAAAAGTTTACAATTAATGGGTGTCCCCATAAATATATAGTGGCCGCCAATTAAGATCTCTAAGTTATATGAGCGCTCATACAATTTAGAGGTCTAGCTTAATACCTACCAACGTTGGTACGGAAGCCTCGGTGGGCGAGTCCAACTCGACTTGGCCGGTTTTATTATTTTTAAATCTAATAGGCTAGCGTTTGACCAATATCTCGCTTGGTAGAAAGCGATGACGTAATCGAGGAAGGTCAGGCCAGGCCTAGAATGGCCAGACTCTTAAAGGCTGTGCTGTCGGTACACCGTTAGTTTTTTGTAGAAGATTTCTTGAAGGTCGTAAGCTCATAATTTCTACACTGAAATAATACTTCTACCTCCTGTAAATGAGCATAGCATCCATGAGTGCATATAGAAAAATCCATATGCGCACGATAAGGATTTGGACCAGCGACATCCGGGTTAGAATTCAAGGTCTATCTTTTACGCCAATGGGCTGTCTGCCTCCGTCTGACCCAAGATTTAAATTTCCCCGTACGGAGCCGGGGTGAGTTGCTAGTATCATACTAATGAACATAATAAATACATACATATACTATATGTTCATGAAAACAAATACATAATATATATATGTTTTCATACACTTACCTATATAGCGATATTCTTTATAGCAGTGTCCCATTTTGGTTAAGACGAAGATGCAGATAATAATGATAATAAGAAGTTCACTGTAATATTAGAATGACGTTGATAGAGAAGCCATGCAAAGAGCAATCATGGCGTCTCAACTTTGTCTATATACTCGATGAATGCCTATGAAATATCACAGTCCCATTCAAGTTATATATAGTTATACCAAGGGAGATAAACCTCCCGAAGATACGAACCGCATACCGTGTCACCGCTGCCTAGTGAAATATGAACGCCGGTACCAAATGCTTTGTGGCGGTATTGAATTATGACATGCAATGTAGAGCAAACATCTTCTGGCTGCTTCACATGTTTTTGGCTGTCAGATACAGCGTGCTTTGGAGGCTGTGTCGTGTTATAAAGATTGCGATGATGCACGTACTGTTTCTATATCATTATTTAGTACCATCCTGTAAAACAGTCTAAAATGTTAAGTATCGTATTTGTATTCACTAAATAAGACCAAACAATATGTGATATTACTTGCTAAAGGTGCCTACATTGTAACGTCGTATAACATTGCCGCATAGTCGTCCCTTTTTACCTGACTGCGCGACGCAAAGGAGAGGTAATGTGTGTATCAGTCTATATATGTATGTATGTATGTTTGTTCCTTTGTGGCACACTAGAGACCAAACGCGTGGGCCGATTTTGATAATTGGCACTTCAATAGATTCGCCATGCTAGCGCGAGTGTCAACGAAAACATAAAAAATTGAAAAATTCAAATTGGCGGATTTCAGACGCCAAAATTTGGGGTTCAAAAACATTTTTTTTCTTCAAAACATATCGAGTGGGGTATCGAATTAAAGGTCTTAAAATGGAGATTCAAAATATATTTATAACAAATAATTTATGATCATACAAATCGAAAAAAAAAAACGATTTTACATGCCGCGTTAGTCACTTTCAGTAACAAGTTTGCGGCGCTTATCTCTGAAGTTACTTATCAGATCTCAATAAAATTACAATGAGACCAAACGAAAATCATATTAACTCAAACAAAAAAATAATTTTCCAAATCGGTTAAGAATTGATGAAAAGAAAAAAACAAGTAAGTCTAGTAGTTTAGACTCCTGTTTAGGGATATCAAAAAACTATACCATTTAAATTCTTTCTCGGTCGATACACTCATAAAATAAATTAAACATTTTTATATGGAATATAGAGACTTTAACAGTCGGGACACATTAATCCCCATTCGTTAAGCCATTAATGTGTCCCGACTGTTAAAGTCTCTACATTCCATATAACAATGTATAATTTATTTTATGAGTGTATCGACCGAGAAAGAATTTAAATGGTATAGTTTTTTGATATCCCTAAACAGAAGTCTAAACTACTAGACTTACTTGTTTTTTTCTTTTCAGTTCGTTTTTAAACACTTCACTTTTTGCGCAGTCAGGTTTTTTGATTATTTAATTTAATGTTTTATTTAGGAAAGAAACTCACAGTACGAGTACATGTATGCGGCAGACAACAAGCTAGAATCGGCTCAATAAATAAGAACATAAAGAACCAAGACAGGACAGTCTAGTGTCTGGCCTGGCCAGCTACTACTATCCTCAATTTGGAAAATCTGTCGCCAAACGTAAAATGCGTTCCGGTAGCTCGAAAGCCAGTTTCCACTATAGGCCTAGCGTGTTACCATCTTTGACAGTCTTCTCATGATCACGGTCAATGCAACTTGATCGAAACGTCGAGGTAAATAAAATTATGTTTTTAGCGTGATAAGTCCCGTATTACAATATAATTATGTGTGTAAATCGCGAAAGTTAAAAAAAAAATTTATCGTCTTTGACTGCATCATAACTTACAGGTGAGATAGTGGTCAAATTCTAGCCTACACAATATTAAAAAAAATATGTATCTTGGCGGGCGTTACCTAACATGACTTCGACCGATATATCAAGAGGGAACGTCACGCGACATATTGTTCCTGAGTAAAAACAAGGCGTTTTAGTTGCGTCGCTATTGGCAATAAGATTTTTGTGTTAAAACAATAGCTATAATTTCAAAATAAGAATCTAAGGTCCTAAAACAGAAGTCAAGGATCATAGCCATAAGCGGAAAGGGCATTGTTGCCTTTCTGCGTCCTTACTTCCGTAGGTTTGGCCATTAATTAACCCTACACCTGATGATCGAGTACCGGCATAATGATCGGTGCCAGCCAGTATGGAAGACAAGTTTTGGTAGGTGCACTCTATGGATTGTACTAAAGTCAGTTCTCTCTGTCTCTCTCTTTCTCTCTCTCTCTCTCTTATCTCTTTTATAAAGTTTTTATCTTCATTTAAAAAAAATAATTAGCTTTGCAGATTATCTTATAGGCTCGCGTTTGACCACTATATTGTCTGGTGGTAAGCGATGATGTGGTCGAAGGTGCTAAACACGCTAGGCCTAGAGTACTCTGAATCTCAACGACTGTGTGCTGCCGGAACACCGTAAGGTTATGGCGGCAATTTTTTCCCTGGTGGTTGTAAGCTACTTTTAGGTAGCAAGACAGGCGGAACATCGATCGGGGGGCACGGCAGTGCCCCCGCCAAGTCGAGCGCGAAGCAATATAATATACTCCTTCCACCTGTGCAGTAAAAGTAATAATAGACAACTCGCACCATAAATCGCTGAACGAAGAGAGTAATATGAAATCATCGTCGTATGAGTTCTGAGAAGGATTTTACTTTATAAGCAGCAACCTATTATGAAAACCTCGAACGTAGAGTGATAACTGAAGAAATACGTTAACATTGCTGTTTTTATCGTAATACGAGGCCTGTGTCTGTTTTACCATATACTCACACTGTGCTCTGACATTTGACGTCGCAGCAACAAATGCGCAGTCTGGCACTCATCAGTAGGATTATTTTCTATTACTTATTGGAGTCATCATCTGCGCCAACTGCACCGAAAAAATCCTGATATGGTACATCATAAACGTTCAATTTATCTTTATCAAAGTTTGAAACGACAAATCTTACCTAATAATTAACGGTACCATCAAAAGAGGAAATCTTATGAGGATTACCGTGGCCTCGGCTTCTGATATCGGCTCAAACAAGTCTTGAGCAACTTGCGCTACGAGCACGGATTAACGGAATAGAGTTCGAAAGGATTAGCAAAATGCGATGCTGTATACTCTTTGTGACTTTGAACTCTGATACGCAGGAATAAAGTTCAGACTAAGCAGGAGATTAATGAAGTTGTGAAGTTCGATGAAAACAGTATCCCCCTACGGCACTATAGGGCTATATAATAGTGTTTGTACAGAATTTTCCGCAGTGCTTACATTTGGAACGCAAATGACGGGGGAGATTTGACTGCGTATATCTATTTGATCGGTTGATACCGGTGATTCTACTTGCAAAGGAAAATCTTTGTGCCTTTTAGAGTACACCAGTCAAGCTGAGATTGAGTCAGGTAACATTTTGCTTGGGATTTAGGAAAAATGTCTTTATTATTTATTAATTTATTAATTATTCCTATTTCTGTTAATCTTCTTGCAGGTTAACAATTGAAGTGCGATATTTAAATGAAAACTAAAATTATTATCTTTACTAAAAAGTTTCATATTCTAGTGGATATTATGATTATTTTTTTTATAGAGCTTACAATACGTTGTCAAATAAGACCAATTAGCAACATATTATTCACCTGCCTTCAGTCGCAGTCTGTCGCAAACTAGATTTTTTTTTATAATATCACAACTTCTTGTATAATATACAGTGTGTCTGGTCAAAGACTAGCGATATTTTAGGTACTTATATTTCGACATTTTTTATATCAAAAAACATAAACACTCGGGTCCAACCCCCTTCAAAAATTTTATTGGTTTTATGATTAGGATTCCAACAAACGTCTTTTGTGCTTGCGCATACGCTATGTTTAAACGACAATAATTTTTAAAGTATAGACATACAGCCGTAAATTTAATATTTTATTGTAGCTTAGCTTAACATTTATCGATTTAGTACAAAAATAATAAGAGTCATGACGCTGTTTTTGCAGTAAATTACAATAATTTGTCGAAATGCATTTTATCATTTTAAATCCGGTAATGTGAAACTTTATTTCGTATTTTTTAACAAGAGGCAATATACCTTTCGAACAAGCCTATTTTTACCCGACTACGGCGAGGCAAAAAGGAGGGTTATGTTATTGACCGATATGTGGGTATGTAAGTATGTATGTTTGTATGTATGTTCATCTGTTCCCTCATAACTTCTAAACTACTTATCATAATTTGCTTGCTGTCTTATTTGTTTGCTGGTTATAGGCTATGTGACGTCATAACAAATTGAATATGGCGCCCTCTAGAGGGCACGAAGTCAAGAACTAAAAAAAATGTTCACCCCACCCCATCGTGTGTGGTATCGTTGAATCGGGATTTTAAAATGAAGGTATAATTTAGTATATCATATTTTTGTCAAGTGGAGTGTGCGGCGGTGGATAGGTCCTGCCTACCGCAGATAGGTAGATAGGGTCGGGGTAAATAAAAGTAAATGTAAGGTCTTACTTTTATATTGCCTATTAAGTTACTCAGCCGCACAAGAAGAGCTTTACAAGAATTAGGAGCGGCACTGGCCTGCTAGTCCGTCCGGTGCGACGTCCAGACCCCTTCCCACAGCTGGGAGGGTGAGCGACTACAATTCAGCTCGCGCGCAGCCGTAGTAAGCGGCGACGTGAGCGATGGCCAGCGTCGAGTGGTAGGCACAGGGTGTAGGTAGGTAGGCACTGCAGGTACCTTGCTCCTGGTTTAAGACCCAGCTCCCTGTTTAAGACCTGGAATCAACGTCGGTACGGCATTAGCGCTCGTCCTCAACTTAGCTGATCTGCCAGCGTGGAGCGTCGTGATAGGTAGGTACCAGCGGCTCAGTCCGATGATTACGGTTAGTTAGAATAACCGCAGTCAGCGTACCGTGGCAGAACAGCTTACACAGTTTTATAGGCTCGTATGATAATGAAAACTCACCCCAGCGGGTCTTCCAGAATACGTAGTATTTAAAAAGTGTGGAGGCAGGCGCGTGCGTTCAGCGCGCGATCAGTAACTAGTGGCCGAGGCAGGCGATCGAATGAGCTCGAAGCATCGAAACAATAGAAGCGGTTTTTGGGGTCCGTAGGACAGGCAACCCGAGCCATTTAGCGTTTGCTTTTGAACTCACGAGTTCCGTAGGAAATCATTAAGTTTTGATTTTTAAGTAGGTATTAAGTTAGTAAATAAATACTTTATATTGTATAATTTGTGTAGTTTTTAGTGTAGTATTTAATATGTTTAATAAGTTTTATTTAGATGTTTTAGACTTTTATTATTTAACCTAGATTTAGTAACGGCGCTAGACGCAACGTTACAAGTGTTTGCGAGATATATCTCTTCATAGTCAAAACTAATTTTTACCCCACGTGGCGTCGCAAAAAAGCAATAGGGAGGGTATGTGTTTGTTGATCGCTATGTATCGATGTAAGTATGTTGACATTTATGCATTAACCCAAAAATACTTTAAATAAAAAATAAGTTCAAAAACTAACCCGACTACTGAAAAATCATGCTCTAAAAAGAATGAAACAAGAAAATATTCTCATCTGAGATCGCTATATACAACCTATGCATTATGTATCGTGTATTATATAAACAACTTACTTCCAATGAATATTTTATTGTGTTTCATACATATTCATAGTGGTGTTCAGTGGATACCCGTGGTGGTATGCCACCTACCGTAACAAAACAATACATTCTGCAAAGTAGCATACGACCACGGGTATCCACTGAACACCACTATGAATATGTATGAAAAACAATAAAATATTCATTGCAAGTAAGTTGTTTATATAATTCACGATACATATTGAATAGTTTGTACATAGCGATCTCATGAGAATATTTTCTTGTTTCATTCTTTTTAGAGCGTGAATTTTCAGTAGTCGGGTTTTAGTTTTTGAACTTATTTTTTTTATCTTAGTGGGATCAAAACTTTGAGAGATATGATTGTTTTGTAAACAGTTAGAGAATATCTCTACATAAAAAACAAAATAGCTGCCACATTGAGGTGAGGGGGGTTGGACCCGACTGTATAGTGTTTCTTCATATAAAAAATGTCGAAATATAAGTACTTAAAATATCGCTAGTCCTTGACCAGACACACTGTATAATGCAAACGTTACTGACTGACTGACTGACAGATCTTTCAACACACAGCTTTAACCACTTAACGGATTGTGCTGAAATTGGGCATGCAGATAGTTTTTATGACGTAAGTATCCGCTAAGAAAGGATTTTCCAAAATTCACTCCTTATAAGGATGAAACAGGGGTTCAAAGTTTGTATGAAGAAACAATACTAGATAGTTTTAAAGACTTTTTTAAGGTTCCGTACCCAAAGGGTAAAACGGGACCCTATTACTAAGACTCCGCTGTCCGTCCGTCTGTCTGTCTGTCTGTCTGTACGTCTGTCACCAGGCTGTATCTCATGAACCGTGATAGTCATACAGTTGAAATGTTCACAGACGATGCATTTCTGTTGCTGCTATAACAACAAATACTAAAAACAGAATAAAGTTCTAAATTAAAGGTGGTTCCCATACAAGAAACGTTAATAAGGTAGTTATTAATATTTCTGTGGTGGTACGGGACCCTACGTGAGCGTGACTGCGAGTCTGACACGCACTTGGCCAGTTTTTTATTCAAATTTTCACACAAGTTCTACTGTACATCTATAAATAAGTAAATACGTATTTAAAGCTTTTTCGAAATGCCACCCTTCAAAGGGTGAAATGGGGTAACAAAGTCTGAATATCAATATGGTTTTTAGGTTTTATAAAAATGAATCCGTATTTTCGTTGGTCACGCCATAAGTTAAAAACGGGTGGACCGATTTAGCTTTTTTATGTGTTCTTATGATAGAAAGGTTTTTAGGAAATACAATTTTAAGTTAACATAAGATCGTTTTAAAACTAAAAAAGAACCGACTTCAATGCCGCGCTATTCATTTTCAGTACCAATTTTGAGGTGATACTTGTCAGACCTCAATAAAATTACCATAGTACTATACTTGAAATATCTCCTTTTCAACAAAAAAAGAATAATCAAAATCGGTTCATAAACGACAAAGTTATCCGCGAAAAAACATTTTTTTTTAAAATACGGTCGAATTGGGAAACCTCCTCCTTATTTTGAATTCGGTTAAAAAGAAGTGTTTTAATATATTATAAGTGAGAAAGTCAGTTTGTTTCTCAACTTTCCTACCTCTTTATTGCTGAACAGCTCGAATTAAACTGCTCGAAATTGTTTGTCAAATATTTGCGCATATAATAGTCAATATGATCGAATATGACATGTACGAGTATATCTAACGCAGAATAATATCGTTTAAAAACTAAAAAACAACCGACTTCAATGCCGCGCTATTCATTTTCAGTACCAATTTTGAGATGTTTATCTCAATATCTCTGGAGATACTTATCATACCTCGATAAAATTACCATGGTACTACACTTGGGATATCTCCTTTCGAACAAAAAAAGAATAATCGAAATCGGTTCATAAACGACGAAGTTATCCGCGAACAAACATAAAAAAAAAAAAATAAAAAATAAAAAATAAATAAAAATATATATATATATATATATATACGGTCGAATTGAGAAACCTCCTCCTTTTTTTGAAGTCGGTTAAAAAGTTACCAAATTATGTATAACAAAATATTTTCTACAGAATCAGAAATAACAAGTTCTATTTACTTAAAAAAATCTAATTTACCAATAAGTGTTGCGAGAGAGAAGTTATTTGAAATTTTTGCCGTTTTATATCTGCTAGAAAAAGTTTCCGGAGCATTTTCATTAGGTGAAGTTGTAAAACGTGTATAAATTTTAATGATTTCAACAACTTTAGCACATTACATTTATTTTTACAGTACCCAAGCTCGTTTTTTATTATGGGGGTCTGATAGGTTTTTGGCGGTTCATGGTTATGATGCCATTGATTGTGCATTCAAACTTTAAACACGGTCTAGAATTTTTTCGTTTACGGTTTGGATTTACTTTACTCCTTTACTTAACCTCACTTTAATTGTCGATGTAAAAATGACTGCTGTCTGAAATTTAAGTACTTACCTATAGAACATAGCATTGTAACTTTGTTCTACTGTTCGTTTTCGTACTATTTTGTTCTATCTATAAAGATAATTGTGTCACCCGTGCCGCGTTGAACGTGCGTGAACTCCCGAGGAAGTTTATCGGACATGCACGAAACCTAGGTCCAGACAATCGACATCAAATCGTAGTGAGTATAATAGTCGGTATTTTATTATCATGATTCAAACTCACTTTAACCATAAATCTAAAATGTTTTAAATATATATTTTTTGGAGCAAGCTAGTTTTGATTTCTCTGAGAGCTAAATAGGCACTTCTTGATGCCACCCGTCATGGTCATCGCCTATGTTCACCATTATTATCAGGTTTGCACGTACGGGTACGGCTGTTTCCATCGAGAAGAACAGATTCAGCACCATCATCCTCTCCTCCGTTTAACGCACTACTGACTGAGTAAAGATAACATTGACCCTAACAGCCGACACCAACTCGCACCATTTTGACCCGAGAATATTGTTACACAATATAATAATGTAAAAAAATCATTCAAAAATTTAATTAGAAGTAACTTTTTTTATTAACTAATTTGTATGATGTTATTTACCTCATCATCATCATCGTCAGCCTGTGACAGTCCACCGCTGGACGTAGGCTTCTCCCAAGATGCGCAACTGAGCCCGATCTTCGGCTCTTCTCTTCCCGTCACTGCCCACCGCTTTTCGTATGTCGTCGCTCCACCTGGTCACAGGACGTCCTACGCTTATTTACCTAAATATTGATAAATAATACGTCAGAAAAGATTCTCTTTGGATCTGAATTGCAACGCTATATGGCCATGTAGAGTCGAGAATGGTTAATGGTGCGAGTTGGTGTCGGCTGTTAGGGTCAATGTTATCTTTACTCAGTCAGTAGTGCGTTAAACGGAGGAGAGGATGATGGTGCTGAATCTGTTCCTCTCGATGGAAACAGCCGTACCCGTACGTGCAAACCTGACGATAATGGTGAACATAGGCGATGACCATGACGGGCGGCATCAACAAGTGCCTATTTAGCTCTCAGAGAAATCAAAACTAGCTTGCTCCAAAAAATAAATATTTAAAACATTTATAATAATTCAACATTTTTATGCAATTGTGAATATTCATTACGTAAACCAGACAATATTCTTTAGTGAATAAAATTAATTATGTTTTCAGAAATAATTCAAACATGGTTAACACACTCAGTTTAATATAAGGAGTAATTTGGTGAGCTAAAATCCACTGGAAAGCTTATGTTGATCCCTGTCACTGTACCTCATTCTAACTTTAGGGAGTAATGAGTTTTCGGATCGGTTCTGCGCTGGGTAGGACCGTGAACGATGTGAAAATTCAACAAAGTTTAGAGTGACGAATTACCCGGACCCATAAATATAAGAGCGATAATGAGCTTGTAAAAACCACCTTATCACACCTAGAACCTTTTCAAACATAATCGTGACGTGTAAAAATTCAGGGGGAACATTTTTTGTTACATGTTTTAAAAATGAATTCTGAAATACAATGAACTTCTCCCATCTACTATGTCCCTTATGTTACAGCTATCTATTGCAAAATTCTCATGAATAAATTTAATAAACTGCTGAATAACATCTCCGAATATTATAAAGAATATCTTCTGTCACTGAATCCAGACTCAAATAAAGACTATCAAAATGTTTCTCGCACAAAGCCCTCAAAAGATAAATAGACGCACCGAATAAAACACTCAAGCCACATGCAAAATACACAACTCAGTAAGCGGAAACAATAAAATACATTTCTCTGGTAGTACGCGGGGCCACAGAGTATTGTCGTGTCTCATAAAAATATATCACGTCCCTGCGCTCCTCCGCTATATAACATTTCATTAGCGGTCAGCCGAGACGTTGCACGGACAATAAATTTTCATTTTTGCGAGAGGACAAGTGAAAAAAAAAGATAAATAGTGGGACAGATTTGGCTCAGAGCGTATAAACTATTCGGACTTCGTGGCACAGACTTCGAGCCGACTGCGGCCTCTGGTCACAATTTATTTGATTAACAAAAAAGCGCGGTCGAGAAATATTTGGCCGGCAAATATTTAGGGAATCTGTTTGTTTTCAGGGCTGTAGCTGAGTAGTTGTTACTTTTTTTAATGAATGCTTGTACGTTTTCGCTGTTTTCAGTTTCTGCCTACTTTTGTTGGTGTATTTTTATTTAATAAAGTGCTTGTGATTGTGCAGCATGACTATAAAATCCACTAACGCAAAGAGGTCTTTACAAATTCACTAAGTAAAATCATCGTAAATTTCAGCTTAGGCTATAAACTTTGCCTAGAGCTGAATTCTGGCATAATGTCAGCTTTTGTATATGCAATACTAATAGGATAGAGAAAGTTGCTTTTATCTTATAGTCCGCAGATTAACTTCAAAGTTTAATTATGTTACAGATACGCCACGGCTTTGAGTAAAAAGTGAACTCTGGTTCACGTTTTATAAAGCTCGCAAATGTTGCGGTCTATTGCAGTTAAACAAGTTAGTGTAAATGACATTGTACATACTAGACATGACAGGATCAAAGTTATTTATTTATGATTTGGCTTTTTCGTAATATCGCCCCGAAGAAAAAATCTAAAAATAAAATAACGCTTTGAAGAAGAATGACGCATACCGTAAATATTATTTAGATGCCCGGAGACAACTATACACATTATTAAAATCAGAAGCTTGAATTTCTTAATAGTACCAGAACCGTAAAGCTAAGCTAAGTAAGCAGCGCTGTTTGCTTACAGACGCCGCTGTCGCTGTCTCTGGACTGGAAAATATAACTTTACTAAATATCGACGCATTCCATTTAGCTCTAACATAGACATAAAAGAAAACAAGCATACCAATATTTCCAACACAAAAAAGTGCAAGTTTTACTACTGCCGTTCTGAAGTGAGAATGTAAGGCCAACTGGATACCGCTCACGACAGCATGAAGGATTACGAAGCAAACTTGCAGCTAGTTAAGATTACTCCGTCTAATTTCCACCCACCACTTTATACCTTGAAGCCATAAATTGGCGTCTACACCGTAATAAATGCTAACTTGTATTAGTTTGTTGACGTTTATTTACAGAATTTATGACCTCGCATTTAAGAACTAAAAACAACCGTATGCTCCCTGTTTTAAGGGTGGTAGCTGATTTTATCACCTGCGCAATATGGTTCCTGATCGAATCAATAAAACGTTTGAGCTTTATTGCAAATTGGTCGTTTGTTGATCATAATCGGTCACGTGACTTCTGGTGTATTTAAATACTTTGTAAGGTAGTATCTACGAACTAGATATATAGAATTTGGTATCAAGATCAAGGTACGAGGTTTTATCAAAGGTTATCAGCAGTGGACTGATGCCGGCTAATTATGATGATGATGATGATGTCTACTCACTTGCCATTTACAAAGCTATCGCAATTTGTTTGGCCCACAAAGGTCATTAATGAATTATTGTTTTTTTTAGTCATGTATAAAGGGGCTGAACATAGCTAGTTCAATTTATTTAGCCCACGGGAGCTGTCAATTTGTTTGAAATAAAATCGATCCGAGGAACGCGACGACGGTCCCCTAAGTCGTTTAAGTTTTATTGCCTCGCATCATCAAAGCTATAGGACTGAGGTGACCGAGTAACTATCTTAGAATAAGAAAAGTTAATTTGCATTATAGTTTCTACAGAACGGGAAAACTGCTATTTCTGCTGTTTTGTGTGGTTTTTAAATGATACGGTTGAGTGGAAATAATTCAAGGGATATTGACACTCGCGGGTGGATTGTTTCTAAACGCCTGTGCCCATAGCGTTAGACCACTATCCCACCGCTTGGTGGTAAGCGAAGATGGTGAACACGCTGGGCCTAAAATGGTCTGACTTTCAAGGACTGTATGCTGCCAAAATACCGTAAAGTAATGGCAGCAGATTTTCACCTTGTTGGTGGTAAGCAACTCTTTAGTAACAAGTCAGGCGGAACATCGATATAACGCTTATACCATCTGTGTGTGTGTGTGTGTACCACTCTACATGTGATCCAGTGAACGAGTGGTCACTGACTTAGCACCACCCGTGCTAAGCAAGCTAAGTATACAATAGGCTCGGCCGTAGCTTGAACCACCCATCAAACAACAGCATTTTTACAATCTATTCAGGCATGATGTTTGTTGCGATTAAGTTAAGAATACAGGCTGGGTTAGTTATACTATGTGGATTGAATTGGGCTACATTAAGTTGTCCAACGAGTCTTGCGACAGTCGCCTTGGGCTTTCAGATAAACACAGTTCCATCTTAGACCGCGACAAGTGCTTTTCTGTCCAACACAAAAAAAATCGGACTCGCACTCGTAGGGTTCCGTACCACACTACAATTTTTTATAAGATCAAGCAAAAAATACCACTATCATTTTCCGCTAGCAAAAAATTTACTTTGTTCTTCATAGTATTTGTATGAATGACCAAAGTATATTTGCGGTTTTGAAAATGTGTTACATCTCAAAAACTGCTGGCTAAAGTGCTTGAAGCTTGAAAGTGTTTATTGAGATATACAGCATATATATTTTTAATTTTTTCACTCTTATTTTAGAAGTTAGAGTTACACAAATTTTGCTATTTTGGAAGTGTCTATCTTTCAAACGATTTACTTTGAGAAAAAAATAGTTTTAGGAACCTCAATGTTTCATTCGAAATACGACAAAAAAATTTGAAAAATTTTTTACTGTTCACGTATGGGGAGATCTATCTATGCCTTAATTTTTTTATTTTTTTATTTTTGTATAAAATTGTAAAGCGATTTGCATATTACATCTACCTTCCAAGATTCAACTGTGTAGTCATAATAGTTACAAAATAAAGTGGCTGTGACTTACGAACGGACGAACAGATAGACATGATGAATCTATAGGGGTTCCGTTTTTGCCATTTGACGTTCGCGATTTTCAATACTTTTTTGATCGCCGCCTAGATCGCGCACGCAGGACGCCGTTGTGTTACATAGTATTATTATCTTTTCTATGGTTGTGTGGTCGTACCTTTAAACTACTGTTCGCAGTAGTTTAGATCTGCCGTTATTAACACAGCTACAAATAGCGTTATTGTCTGATCACTTGTCGTTATTTAAGAAATGCTGTAACAGAAATTGTTCTGATAATACATTTTATTTATCAAATTAATGGAAGGTGGAGTTTCAAATGCTCATAGTTCAAGAATTTTGAAAGTCCTATATTTTTAACGTAAACACTATTATAATACAAAAAACTACAGAAAAAAATTCAATTTAGAAACCTGTGCCTGTTCTAAGCAACAAACATTCTGTGAGCATTGAAAATAAATAACGTTTTCCTACGGGCGGAAAACCGCGGCAAATAACTTTTTTTATTAGGCACATTCCAAAGAACTCCACACATAGGCGCATTCATTCCTGTGGTCAGCGGGACCCTTTTCAAGGCCGTGGCTTAATGGCTACCGCTGACATTCGAGAAAAGGGTCACTAATTTATCTAAACAGAGTTAGTCGCGAGTTCCCCATAATTATGCTTTGAAGGCTAGATTGAAGGCAGTACTTAAACTTCAGCTTGCAGTTAGGTTCGGGTCATTCCTACTGTTTTAGGAGATTACGCGAGGCGTCTTCTTTGCCTTTAGATTCACGAGCGTAATTTCAACGTCAATTCAATCCAATTGACTGAAAGAGTTGTGGCTTATCAAATTGAATGGTGTGGCAGGGTCTTTTGAAGTATACAAAAATGTTGTGGCGACACTAAAATTGTAACTCGTAAAATAATATCCAAGGTTTTTGCTTTTTTCCCGTAATTCTACAAGCCAGTATTATTACCTCAATAATTATACCCTATATTTTCTATCATTAGAAAAACATAAATGATTTTTATGAAACCTATCGTCATATACTCGTATGTATAGAGCGGTGGCACTGATTGGATATCGGACTCGGGACCAAAAAACAGCTCTTATATAAAGCTCTTTTTTTGGCTTAAGATATTATTAGTAGTCTGTATATCGAGGCCGCAAAATAGCACGTTTCTGTGAGGCCGCTATTTTGAATCCAGAGCCGAACGCAGGATATTAGAGTAGAATCCCGAGTGTAACGAGGTATTCTTAAGTAGAATCCTGAGCGTAACGTCGGCCGAGAGAAAAATATTTTTTTGTTGAGTAGCTATATTGAAAAACTTTATTGAACACTTTCTTACATACAGATTATTACATATCCGATAAAATAATAAAAATTAACGCGTTCTTTTAATATATAGCTACGATCAATGTTTTAAAGGTAGCGCATTTCAAAGTCTACAGTCTCTACATTTTGAACGTTATCTACGTTGTAACTAGGTTTAATCTCGCATGTTTGCTGTCAGAGTTCTGTCAGAGAGTGCATGTTCTGTCAGAGAGTGCATGTTCTGTCCGTAGGACTATTATCTTTTATGTCGTAGAACTATTCTTTTCTGTGCTAATTCTGTGCCGAACCTAACATTGCTCTACATCTTGTCCGACCTCAAGTACTGGTCATCAATTATTCTGCGCCTTAATTATAGTTTAACTTATTTGTGGCGCAGCTGCCCCAGCACTCGAGGTAATTAGGATGTTCACAATATAAACAATAGTTGATGGCCGTCACGATTGTAACTGCCTTAATTGGACTCCTTCCTTGATGCCGGTAATCAACTGGAAGGGTGAATGGACTACTCCGTTTGGGTAAAATGATCAAAATTACAGTAAAATGATCAAACGTACAGTAATTGGCCAAGATTTCTCATTTCTAAAGTCACATCTAAGAAAATAAAAGCATTGCAAACATAATTCGTAGCCATGCCATGGCCACTAGTCAAGCCTTGAGCCTTATTCTTAGACGCTGAACATGATGAACAAAAAAAGTGAATCTACACAACCTCACAATATCTCCTATGGCCCATACTGGATAACAAAGAAGTTTGCTATCCAGATTTGACTGTGGAGCTACTTGATAAGCTAAAAAGACTGTAAAATGTCTGTATTCGATTCAATTTCAGCCTTCGGAAATTGACCATGTCTCCGAATTCCGAAAAAGGCTCAATTGGTTAACTATCCGCCTTTGCGGGAATATGTATATCCTTTCTTTCTTACTACCACTACTCGGGTGACGGATCATGCCTTTCCCTTCACGGGTTTTGTGAAATGGGTTTCAAGTATTGCCTTATTTGGCTTTGATTTTCATGCCCAGGTTGGGCTCTGGGGTTCACTGCCCCCAGGGATATCTCGGGCTTGATAGCAGCCCATTGTGACGGTTCAGATATGGTTTTTTGGGCCTATCTGGGCGTGGTGGACATGTTGGCCATCTTGGCGTGGTGGGTCTGCAGGTGTGGTATGCCTCTACCCCTCCTCTTCGCTCTCTTTCGTCATCCATCACTGAGACTAGGCCACGTGGGAGTGCACGCCTGTTCGATACGGCGTCATCGGGCGGCCAGGTGTGGTGCAGCGCAATATTGTTGTGCTAGGGTGTGGTCCGTTGTCAGCGTGATCATATTGACGGCGCGACATACGGACTACGAACTCTGTCAACTCTTTATTTACTTTACAATATCCTATTCCTTCCTACGACTCCACTTTACCTAAAAGAGCGCTTCGAAATCCTCCAACTTACTAAATCCCACCCCCTTCGTTCCCAGTAGGTACACGCTTCAATTGAAGATACCTGAACACCACAGCAAATTCACGTCACTACAGCAAATTTTACACCATGCAAGCTGTCCGCTAATGGAATCTTTCTGCATTAATAAGACAACCCCAATCTTCAGAAGCTTTTAAAAATATGGTATTTAATCACTATTTTTTTAGAATAATTTCTATTTAGTTATAATGTATATGCATCTATGATATGTATTATGTTTATGTATATGTATCGGTTTGAATTTTAAGTATGTTTAATATGTATGTTAACTAATTGGTAGTCTGATAGAGATCGCTTTAAGCGATAAGTCCTCCCATTGTACTAACGAAATCTTATGTTTTTACCCGACTGCGCGACGCAAAGGAGAGGTAATGTGTTTATCAGTCTATATATGTATGTATGTATGTATGTTTGTTCCTTTGTGGCACACTAGAGACCAAACGCATGGGCCGATTTTGATAATTGGCACGTCAATACATTCGCCATGCTAGCGCGAATGTCAACGAAAACATAAAAAATTTAAAAATTCAAAATGGCGGATTTCAGACGCCAAAATTTGGAGCTCAAAAAAAATTTATTTTTCAAAACATATCGAGTGGGTTATCGAATTAAAGGTCTTAAAATGGAGATTAAAAATATATTTATAACAAATAATTTATGATCGTACAAATCGAAAAAAAAACTATTTTACATGCCGCGCGCACTTTCAGTAACAAGTTTGCGGTGCTTATCTCTGAAGTTACTTATCAGATCTCAATAAAATTACAATGAGACCAAACGAAAATCATATTAACTCAAACAAAAAAAGAATTTTCCAAATCGGTTAAGAATTGATGTAGTTCTGAGGTAACAAACAACCTCTTCCTTTTGGTATAGTCGTTTTATAGTACAACTGTAAAGTAAGTACGCTTAAAAAGCAATACCCTATCTATTTCACGCATTTCGGTTTTTGATCTTTTTTCCATAATTGTAATAACGGTCATAGTTATACATATTTTGTGAAGATTTCAAGTCTCTATCTATTATTAGTTTACAAGTTCAAGCACAAAACGCCGAAAAATACACGTTACTTGTATGTAGACCACACTGTGATGTAGACCCCCTTTAATATTTAATTTAATTTTGTTTTTAGTATTTGTTGTTAAATCCCCCATTGTAATACAAACTTAGTAGTGTAGACGCACAAAACCTTATATTTGCCAAAAAAATGCGTAAGCATATTAGTAAATATAATAGTACTGGAATCCTGCTGGCCCCATTTCATAAACAATAAAATATTAACGCTAACGTATATATATATTATATTTGAAAGTATATATATATTTGAAATGTGCAAATTGGTACGTATATATACCAATTTTTATTCTAGAAAAAGAGGTGGTCCTAGAGGAGACAAAACAAGGTTCAAACATAACCTGATTCATCCCAGCTCTAAGCTGAAAATACACAGTTCCGGTACACATGCGATGGCGGTAAAGTCAAAGTCAAAGCATTTATTCAGTAAGTAGGTAGTATTAATATACGCACTTATACATGTCTCAAATCATAAAATAAATCATAATTGATGAAAAGTAAACATAGCAAAAGCAAGATATTTTATAAGCTTCCCGACTGTTTTACAAGTATAAAGTATAGAACAGGATAGAAGGAGTTACTAATTAACAAAGCGTATTTTACGCTCAAGGAATACCTAGATGACAAAACAAATAAATAGTTAAATTAAATAAGTCTATAAAGTGAAACGAAATAATATATTATATAATATACATACATACATACAACCACGCCTTTTTCCCGTTGGGGTAGATTACGGAATTTGCCGTCCTTTACTTAACTAAAAAGTGTAAAATAAAACATTAAATTAAAAAATCAAAAAACCCGACTGCGCAAAAAGTGAAGTGTTAAAAAACGAACTGAAAAGAAAAAAACAAGTAAGTCTAGTAGTTTAGACTTCTGTTTAGGGATATCAAAAAACTATACCATTTAAATTATTTCTCGGTCGATACACTCATAAAATAAATTATACTTTGTTATATGGAATGTAGAGACTTTAACAGTCGGGACACATTAATCCCCATTCGTTAAGCCATTAATTACGAAAAGATGCTAGCAAAATAGATTGGTCGGGTGTAATTGATGCGGCCAATGTGGATTTAAAAGTAAAATGTTTCAATCACTTAATAACAAATCTATATGACACGCATGCCCCACTAAGACCCGTCAGAATGAAACATTTACCTGCTCCTTGGCTAACAGCAGATATTCGTAAATTAATAAATAAGAAGATGACAGCCAAGGCACGTTATAAATGCAGGCCTACACAAGACAATAAAAATAGGTACTCTGAGCATCGTAACAGATGTAATATGGTGTGTAGAGACGCACAACGCCGACACATTCTTAAAAACCTAGAAAATGAGGACCCAACAAAAGTGTGGAAATTTCTCAGATCGTTAGGAGTTGGTAAGTCACGACAAAATTGTATTCCCAATGATTTAAATATTGATATACTCAATCAACACTTCTCCTCGTCTGCCTGTTTTGATGGTCCTACAAAAGCTGATACTTTACTTCACCTCTCTAGAATACCAACTCCAGATCATGATCCCTTTGTCGTCAACGAATTTACCGAACGTGATGTTAAGACGAGCATAGAGTCCATATCATCTGAAGCAGCTGTGATGCCATTAGCCGAAAAATGATTGTGCCTATCTTGGATGAGATTGTGCCTGTGATCCAATACCTCCTCAATGAATCCTTGTCCAGTGGTGTGTTTCCTTCTATATGGAAGGAAGCACAGATAACCCCTCTCCCTAAAAGAAGCAATCCTTCTTCTCTCTCTGACTATCGCCCAATCTCCATTCTTCCTTTCCTGTCTAAAGTTCTGGAACGCCTCCTTCATCAGCAACTTACCTCTTTCCTGATCCGAAATAATCTAGTCAACCCTTTCCAATCTGGTTTCCATCCTGGTCACAGCACAGTCTCAACTTTAATCAAGATAACAGACGATATCCGACAAGGTATGGATGATGGGCAGCTGACTGTGTTATCTCTTTTAGATTTTAGTAACGCGTTCAACAACGTTGACTTCGATATATTGCTGGAACTACTGCGCTCTCTTAACATATCTCCGATGGTAATTTCGTAGTTTCACAGTTACCTGTATGGACGTCGCCAGCGTGTTCGCGTCGATGATACCTACTCATCGTGGTGTGATACGTCGGCAGGCGTCCCTCAGGGCGGCGAACTAGCTCCTCTTCTCTTTTCTATATTTATTAATACAATTTCTCGTCAGATCTCTTCGTCCTACCACCTATACGCTGATGACTTGCAAATTTACACTCAAGCTTCGCTAGTCGAACTGCCCGTCGCAATTCAGACCACAAACTCTGATCTGCAGAAAATCTGTAATTGGAGTAAATCCTTCGGTCTTACAGTCAATCCGTTAAAAACACAGTGCATTATTATAGGCAGCTCAAGACTAATATCAAAAATAGATTGGTTTCACCTTCCGCAAGTCATTTTTGATGGAACCATTATAAAAATAAGTAGTACTGTAAAAAACCTTGGTATTATTATTGACTGTAAGCTATCTTGGGTACCACAAATCGCAGAAACCAGTCGCAAGATGTTTGCCTCTGCTTCCTCACTCAGAAGACTCCGGAATGTTTTACCTATACCCACTAAAATTGCGCTTGCACAATCTCTATTACTTCCAATACTCGACTTTGCCGATGCCTCATATCCAGATTTAACCGAAGAACAGCTAAATAAACTAGAACGCTTGCAAAATGTCTGTATCCGCTTCATATACGGTCTTCGTCAATTCGACCACATATCTGAATTTCGAAAAAAGCTGAACTGGTTACCCATTCGTCTACGCCGGAATGCACACATCCTTTCTCTATTATACTCTGTCCTTTTCATTCCTTCTACGCCCCCTTACCTAAAACAACGTTTCCAATTCTTACATCACTCACATACTCTATCCTTACGCTCCGCTGAAACCCTAGTTCTAAAGATACCTCTACACTTTTCTGAATATTTTGCCAATTCTTTTGCAGTACAGGCTGCACGACTCTGGAACGAACTACCTTTGGATATAAGCAGTGCAAAATCATCACCCACTTTTAAAACAAAGTTGAAGAATCATTACCTAACACTTATATAACTTATGCTAGCTTTCAAACTATTGAAAATATATAATATTTATTTTATTTTATTTATGTATAGTATGTGTATGTATGTATGTGTATTATATGTGTATATTGGAATGTATTATATATTTGTAATTTTGTTTAAGATTATTTATTTATTCTATTATAAAATGTGTATAGCATATCTTTTAAGATCTTATAATTGTACACCACCGTCTTCTACTTCCTACAATTCTCTGTCCATACAAAGGTTGTCTGGTAGAGATCACTTTTAGTGATAAGACCGCCCATTGTTATACTAACCTTAGATATATTTATAATATAAGTTAAATTTTTATAATGAATGGTATACAATAAAGAGTTTTGTATTGTATTGTATTGTATACAATATTTATACATATACCAATATAAACCACCTTAATTATTATTATTTACATATGAGAGGTGCAGCTGTATGAATCTCTCATGACGTACTTCGTTTGTTCCTGTGAATGCCGCTATAAGGCCGATAGTCTGCAACGCTATGTAGGAACATACAATACCTTTAATAATATACAATGTCGTGTAATATCTAAGGTACAATAGGTACCTTTGGAGCGTATTTACCTGGCATATTGCTTAAGCATAAGCTGTAAGCGTTTTGTTTATTTTGCCTAAGTCTATGTATTGTATTGTTACGTACCTAGAATAACGGAGGTGTTCCTTAGGTAAAAACTGATACACGATAGAGACGCCGCTTATCGCTTTCAACTTGGTTAAATAGGGCAATGCAATACTTTTACAAATTTTTAATTGTTTAAGTACCAATAAAATTTAAGTTAACACGATTTAAATTATTTAAAAGAAATCAAGTAAACTCAAAGTTGCCCCTAACTGCAATTAAATAGTTTAACAATGTCGTTATTATAACTCTCTAGTTTTATTACTACGCCAGCATTTACTGGCAGTAGTGTATTACGATTTAAGTGCCACTTCAGCTGACTTCGAAAGACTTTGTCTTCCGAAGTCAGCTAGTCTTTTCTAGTGTTTTCTGTATCGTTTTTCAAGTACATTCAAATATACAGATTAGTTAATAATGTAGCTTCACCCGCATTATATATCTTATGTTTTTTTTTAATCTTATAGGCTAGCGTTTGACCATTATCTCCCTCATCACTTACCAACGTAAGTGATGATGCGGTAGAATATGGTAAGCATGCTAGGCCTAGAATGGGAACTGCCTCTCAAGGATAGCTGTCGGATTATCTATAATTATAATTATATATCTTTTATAGAAAATCTTATGGTTAACATCCTATTTTAGGACAATTCTACTTTAAACATTCCTTATTAGGATAACATCCTATATTAAGACAATCGTATGTGACTTTTGTTACCTTTTACAGTATTTTTTGGTATTCTCTCTCCTATGGCATTGTATTCCTCTATTATGGTATTCCTCTAACATTATTTTATAATTTTATGAATGTTTGGGGATAACTTCCTCATTATACAGAATGGATTTTTAAGATAGCCTGCAAGGCTTTCCTTCTCTGCAACCTCTTCCGTTGTGGCTACATACAAAACGTTCTGAGGAGACTGTTTATAATTTGTATTAAAAAAAAATATAATTACAGTCAGCAAGAAAATTGGCAAATTACACATTGTTTTTTGTCGATGCCATTCAATCCGCTTTCTGATATGGATCAAAATACTCTTTTAGACCAATTGTACTTAGTAAAGTAGTAAAGTCAGAAATCACAGAAAACTTTCTCTTACAATTTGTACGCAATGAAAAATTACAAATTATATATTTCAAAGAATATCATAGAAGAAAATATGTCAAAATAGAGTTTTAGTTTAAAAACATCGGCCTCATAGCTTATTAACACAATTTTACACAGTCACACGCTTTTTTTTTAAATTTAGCGTTTGACTACTGTCTCGCCTGGAAAGTGATGATGTGGTCAAAGATGGTGATCATGCTAGGCGTAGAATACTCTGACTCTCAAGAGCCGTATGCTGCCAGAACACGGTAAAGTTATGGCAGCAGATTTTCTCCTTGTCAGGGTAGCAAGTCAGGCGGAACATCGAAATAATAGGCTTCTGCCACCTGTGGGTTGTATTCATATCGCGCGTATTACTTTACAGTAGCTCTAAAAAATATTGATAGTATTGTGATAATACTCATATTTTATTTAAAATAGTTTCTATAAATATTATTATACTAAAACATCAATATTTATTTTAAATACATATAGCGCTACAATTTTACATGAAATTATATTATCTACTTTTGATTCTAACCCTTTCACAAAAAACTTACAACAAAGAGAAGACAATTCTTTTCTGTAATAAAAATAATAGACAAACAAAATTCTTACCGGGTATAATACCCCGTTAGGATAAAGGTAAAAACTGTGCTGTAAGCTTCGAGAATAAAACCACGGGTGAAAGGGTTAATGCAACGAACATCGGGCACAATCGGCAGCTTGTAAAACTATACAACTTCAGCAGTACGCAATCTCCTAATACAATTAAAAAATAAGTATCCTAGCATTTTGACCAATTTTTCGACGTACGTGGTGGTGTGTATTTTCTAGATCTTGATAGCAAAACAGCCAATCATTATCTGACATGCGCAGCTGCAGCGACTTCACCATGCAAACAACAGAAATTGCGATTTGTAGGCAATCGATTCGTTCATTTCAGCCCATTGCTTCACACTTCTAATTCCTATCCTGACACTATAGTGATCGAGCACATGAGTAAAGAAAAGATCGAGTAAGTACAAATATTGAACGTCATTGTTGAACTCATAAAAACGAAGTCTCGTCAGGATGCTCCCGTTAAAAATCTTTACAGACCAGCGTTTGACCATTATCTCACCTGTCGGTAAGCGATGATGTGGTTGTAGATGGTGAACACGCTAGGCCTAGAATACTTCTGACTAGACTACTAGATTCTCAAGGGCTGTGTGCTGCTGGAACACCGTATGGTTATGGCGGCAGATTTTATCCATGATCATGGTGAGCTACTTTTTAGTAGCAAGTCAGGTGGAACATCGATATAATATGCTCCTACTACCTGTGGACGAACACCCGTACTAGAATTTGAACCGGAAACCTCTCACTTAAAAGTCAAGCCATCTATCCTATACGGCCACGGGGCTCCTACCTATTGCTTAGCCATGCTGCGGCGCAACGGTATGCTACAGTGAAGCTACGAAACTGTCATTCTAGTACATCACAATCGTCCCCAAGGGATGCCGGTGGTAATACGGAGCCTAATCCGATATTTTACACGTAACTTTTAACAACGGACTTTAATGTCTCTGAGAATCGGGGATGCTTGAGTGTGAGCGGGATAAAACGATTATCGCCTGAAATGTGGCGCTCCTTAATTTAATCTTGGCGAGTTCACGATTAAAATAGAGCTGTAACTTTTTATTAAAACGATAAATATTTGGTATCTACCGCCACCAGGGTAATAGTGCGCGAAACTTTGCTCTCCCTTTCCTGTTTTGGAATGAGAAGGGAACATAATTTACCTACAGTTGTTTTACTTTATTATATATCAAAGCAAACAATCATTGATAATTACAATTCGGGCAGTTGGATCACGGTCCGGTAGGGGTTTGATCCAGATTTAGAGAACAAACATTTTTTTACTTCGAATGGGCGCATTGTACACTTGTTTAATTCACTTTGCATATTTTAATCAAAATTTTATAAACAACATACCTCCAACGTGTTTGCTAACTACCATATTTATTACGTAACTAGCAGCTCGCTCTGGCTTCGCACGGGTGAAATTGATACATAATATTGGACGGCCCGTTGGCGTAATGGAGTTACCTTGACTTCTAACCCGACGGTCGCTGGTTATAATCCTAGCTATATACCAATTGATTTTCTTAAGTTTCTATGCGCATTCATGAATCATGGGTCATCATGGATCATTTAATCGATGTTCTGCCTCACTTGCTACCAAAACATAGCTTACCACCATCAAGGAAAAAATCTGCCACCATAACCTTACGGTGTTCCGGCAGCACAGCTCTCGGGAGTCATTCCATTCTAGGCCTAGTGTGTTCGCCACCCTACAGCACATCATTAAAGATATCAATATTATTAATGTGAAAGTCAGTTTGTATATTTATTTGTTTGGGCCTTCTTCACGGTCAAACAGCTGGACCGATTTAGCAGAAATTTTGCAAGGGTATTGGCAGTAACTACTTATTAATGGATACTTTTTAACGCGGGTGAAGCCGCGGGACTCAACTAGTTTTATACGATAGATCAAACTATATTGACATCAAATTGATTCATATCGGTTGGGATCTACAGAAATAGCTAAGCTAATAATGTTTACGTAATAACTATTGCCTAATCTGTGTTTCGCTGCAAATATTTTATTATTTTCGATGCGCATAATTTTCTATTTGTGACATCTTCGTCTAATCGTCTAAACTTTTCATTAAAATTATATACTGTGAAGGACAATTTTAATCTATGATATGTGATCAAGGTAAATAACGTAATTATTTGAATAAGGATTTATACTGCATTGTAGAAAATAGCCTTGGAAGTTATGTAAAGTATTTAATTAAAAATTAAAGATTAAAATGGTAACTTTGAGACAACCTTAATAGATAGACATATTATGCTATTGCGGACTTTTTAACAGGTCTTATTAAGTTCTATAAATATTCCATAGACACTTTTGATATATCTATTTCCGTTTAAGCAGCTTCGCGTAAAAACGTCTATTCTCGACCGTTTTATTGTCGACTTAGGTTGCATAATAGGTCTCCACTAATGTACCTATAACTTAAACCGAATAATATATAGCCTATTTTCATTTTGAAAGTCCATTCTATATAGTAGTCAAAGAATATTTTAAATAGGTCCAGTAGTTTTTGAGCCAAATTAACAATTAACATCCATACAAAAATACAAATGTTCTCTCTTTATAATATTAGTATAGATTAAAACACCTTATATATCTTGGTTTTTAAAAATATAAATTGAAGCAGTATAAATAGCAGTGTGAAATTGTCATGTTAATGAGTTAAATCGATTGAAATCAATAATATCGATTGTAAATTGACAAAAAAAATTGACAAAAAAAAATGACAAAAATCTAATAGGCTCCTCGTCCACAGCGACTTTTTGTAGCGATGCAGCGGCAATGCTGTCGCGCGTTTGCGTCACTACAGTCGCGATACTGTCGTTAGCTGTTTGCCCTCGCCCACACAATTTAGTCGCAATGCAAACGCGATACTGTAGCGCTTTTGTCGCAATGCGAATGCATTGCATTGATAATCGGTGCTCAACTCACGCGCCACCCTCTCTCCGTTCTCTCCCCGATGTCGTCCGACACGGTCACGCGCTTGCATACAGTCGCGATGCTACAGCGCGTTAGTAGCGCATTGGCATTGCTTCTGTAGCGCGTCGCAAATGCGACTAACGCGCGATAGTAGCAACATCATCGCTACAAAAAGTCGCCGTAGGCGAGGGCCTAATACATGTTTGAAAAACATCAATATGCGTTTACGGTCGTGCAATGCAAAACAACAAAGAAACATCTTAAGTCTTTCGGTTCCGTTTATACTACTCATAAAAGTGGACAAGAAACAGAAAATAACCCTATCACAAACAAAAAACGCAATACCAAAGTCTAGTGAAGAGTAAACTTAATCAATCTCGCACTGACAAAAGTTTTCGTAATGCCGACAGAACTCCTTTCTTCTTAGTTGCAAATTACTCCACTCTTGAACTAAAGAAAGTTCCTTAGAATCGAAATTAAATTGCTAATTTCGGTACTAAAACCCCAGAACCTGTTATCGATCCCTCCTTTCAAAGTTCTTCGCGAAAGCGGAATTAATTTGAATTTGTTCAGAACATTTATATTACGGTCATTTTTATTGGAATCCTTGGGAAAGGTCTTTCAAAGGTTATGCTCCTTTTTTTTAAGGTAGGAGCGGAATTAATCTGCTCACAGTATGCGCTTATTTTACAAGTTTATTTATAATGTTTTTAAGTGTTACACACTTTATATTTTGTACATTGTTTACATACAATCCAAAATTTGCGAGTTCGAATCCCATCGGTACGATGAAATTTTGCATTGGGTGTAACAAAGTTAATTTATATTGAGTAGATACAAGTTATGCCCCGTAGTTTTATCCACGTAAACAATTAATGAAAATAAATGTACTTTAGCAGTTGCATACCAACATTTAAAATATTTTTCAACACTTTTGCTCAAAAAATGCATTTACGAAGCCTGTATACATTGTTTGAAAGTTAAGAATTACGCAACATACAACGGAGAGTGCAGTAAAATAGGTACTCTCAGCTAAGTACCTACTTACAGCTTGCTCCGTTGTATGGCTCAGTGCGTATCCTTTACGATGTTTTAAATTTCTGGAAAACCTACATATGAATTCAACCAAAGAGTCACACATAAATAAGCTGAATGTTAGAACCTCCTTGGAAGCGCTTTTGCTTATTACGATTGTCTCAATTTAATACTAAAGAGTAAATGAGACGAAACATATTGTAAAAAGTGCAGTAACTATAATATGTGCCATATAGATTGGCACTAAATTGCGTTGACCTTTCAGTGGTCTAGCAGCGGTGACAAACCTTTTATGACTGTGATTATAATTAGGTTTTCATTTTACTTAGCGGTGTGTTCTAATTTTTATTTGGCACTAAAATATCCAAAGTTTTATTTCTGAAACATGTATACATATTTATTTGAGATGGAGTCTGCATTAATATATTGGGTTTAATGCAAGATTAATGTGTGTTGGAAAATAAATAAATAAAATATATTTCATATGATTTATTTTATATTGTTCGTACATTTAATTATATGCCATCACTTAACTCTTGCCAAAATTAATTTATAAAATAAATTAATTTATTATTGCCGAAGGTGACGCATTTCTGTTGCCTGACGTAAAAACATGTTCCAGGTAAAGTGACATAACTCGCGTTTTGTGTAATTTCAGGTAGTAGTTTCGTAAGTATTATAAAAGCTGTTGTAATAGTTATATTTTTTTATTTCAAGTAGAAAAATTACAAAAAGAGATGTTCGTTAATAATCATTAAAATAAAGTATAACATAGAACACTCGTAGCGCGTTAAAATTCCTTTTTACAATTAAAACGGATAATAAATATCGAGATCATGAAAATACGACATTAAATATATCAAATGTGTTCTAGTAATATGAAGAATTGTTATAAACATTAATGAGAAATAGATATTGTTGGTTTTTATATTGGCAAAATTTTAAGTTACACTCATTTTTTCTTAGCGGCTGACAAGAGGTCGATGCACTTTAGTGCCAATCTATATAGCACGGATTATAGCTTTTTTTACAAAATTGATTTAAATATACAGTTCGAATCACGAAAACAAAATCTATCATATGATCTTACCCGCGTATTCAAATTCGGTCTGTAACCTAGAAAGTCACGCATTAAAACTGCAATAACTAAACTACAGATTGATATTTTTCTTAACATAACTGCATTAACTTCAGTTAATATGCATTTCGTTTCTCAGATAAGTGTTTACATTACAAATAAACGCAGTATCTAAAAGTTACTGAACAATTAATATGTGTGGCTTAAGATTAGGCACGGAAGAAACTAATTATAAGTGTAGTAAGTTTTAGTTACCGCACGTATTATTAGAAAATCATAGACAAATTGGAATGAACACTTAATAAAACTGTTGTAATTTAGCGAGTTACTGCAGTTTCAACTAGAGAATATGATTTGCGGTGTTGCAGGGATGGGTAAATGTGCGTGTCACTCAGTCATGTCACTGCTTCCGAGCACCGATATAAATCAATGATGATGTTAAACCAGTAAATGGCGAAGGTAAGTACAACATGTAAGAGACTTATAATATTTTTCCTCCCCAAGACATTAAGATAAATAACAAAACATTGAAAAAAATTCAAAAAAAATAAACTAAATTAAAATTAAGGGATGTCCGTGTGGTGAAAAAAGAAAAATATCAGTCACATGTGTCCCACCCGACACGATATACAAATCTTGGCGTCCTTTAAATGGTTGTAGGATATAGCACTAGATGTGAATAGACTTAAAAAGTCTCCTATAGCCTAATCCATAATACTGGTTATCTCTGTGCAAAAGCTAAATCGGTCCAGTCGTTTGACCGTCAAGAAGTCCCACACAAACAAATAAATATACAAACTGACTTTCACTTTCATATTGGAGTTGATTGGTGTTAACTAGCGAATACTACTACTACGCTAAAAAAATAAAAGTGACCGAATTATGCTCAATGCATTGTTTTAGTGGTCTAAAACACACAAGACGTTAACGGCAAGTAATTTAAATTTTACAGTTTGGTACTGGTGTACACAATAAAATTTATATAATAAAATTAAGCCTTTACTTAATTTTTTTAAATACATTTTAATGACAAATTTTAGGGACTTTGATCACGAACGTAAAAAAAATCGAGAGGCCTAGAATTATTTTCTGAGGCTTAGAAGGTAGCATATGACATACATCACCTTTTGATCATTTCAATTTGGCAGCAGATGTACCAAACTTCTAAGTTATATCTTAGAAACCATGCTGTTTTTTATACCTAACAGCTAGTAGCTAGCTCTGAAGGCCCGAGTTTAGTCACTATTTTTGTAAAAACTAACACCTTCTTCACATCGGGCTTACATTCGTCTACTTCTTTGTAAAATCCAACTTACCGCACTAGTATCATAAATAACTATTATCTGTTTTGATGTGACAGAGTAAAACAACTATTTATTTTTAATATATACTTACTGTCTTACACATCTACTCATACCTATCTACTCGATAGAAAAGTATTTCAAGATAGTGTGATCTAAAATTAACTAAATTAGTTTTCTAAAAGTTTTGCGGAACACCTATACATACTATTACATTATATCCATACCATATAATACATACATTCGAAAGTAACTCTGTTTTTCTGTCTGATTGGTAAATTGTTACTACTATACCAATTCAGCTATAATTTTGCACAGCGCTATTTAAAATTGCTCGATTAGGTGGAATGAGAACATCATTTCGCCGAGTTCCAATATGATGTTTGTTGTGAGCCAGTTTAGAAGATGGGTTGGGACGGTTGCACTGTCTAGCGCTGCGTTTAAATGACAAACTGAATAAGTACCATCGTAGACTGTATCGTCACTTAGCATTCAGTAAGATAAAATAAATAAAACTTCTGCGAGCAAGGCTGAGAGACATACTAGTCTACGTATAATAACAAAATAAAATTGACTAACAAAGCTCGTAACTAGAGATCTTGAAAGCTCTAAAATGTACAAAGCGGTTGTTTTTCAGGTATTTTTTTATTGGGTGCAGACATTTGCTCAGAAAAAATAGTATTATTATGAAAGGAACAGATTAAGGGGGTAAAATGGAGGGAAAAATGTTTGAGTTAATTGTTGTATCGTATCAAGATTTCGTGTTGTAATCCTAACGCTATCTTATATTAAATCTAAAATTTCAGTTGTGACCTATAAAACTAAAAGCAATTTCAACGCCTGAACAAACTGCACTAAATTGCGCAAACTAAGAACAACAATTTAACTCACTTAATCACAGCTTATAATACAGCTAAAATTTGCAACTTGTTCTCGAATACGAATGCATTTAACAGACCAGTATTAAACACATCCGAGCAAACTCCACGAAATTAAACACATGGATACCGTGAAAGCAGGCGACAAAATATTAAATTAACCTGTGCTTTGTAACGGCTGGTTAATGAAACTTCTCTCCGTATGAAATATGACCGTTTTAACTGAGTTATGGTGGTTGTCACACTGTGAAACCGCGCTTATCAATTAATGTATTCCGTGCAAAGCTGGTGATTACCACGCTTCACTGTTGCTTTGTCGCGAATGGGGATTAGCGGCTAAACGCCCATTTATTTGCCGTTTTATAAGAATATTTCATTGTGTTTTGTGTTTACACGCCGCTAATGGCGGAAGTTTCAAGCTCTTTGAGGTTCGGTGTAGCAGGAGAATTTTCTTCTGTCAAAGGGGAGCAAAAGTGATTATCATTCAATGAAGTAATGAGACTATTATTCGTCGTAAAAAATATAGGAGTAGATGTAAATATAACACCTTTCAGAACGAAATAAAAAATTCATATTTTGACCTACAAATTCAGTTTGTTTTGGTACTTTTATCACATTTTTCCTTATCTTATTGACCTCTCTACTTTCTTTGATAAACATACAGTGTATTAGCTTTTTTCGTGGAAAAGCGTAGACGAGTCCATTACCTATTGAGGTAGCAGACTAACGCAGTTTCGTAGGCGTCGGATAACGCGTCGACACAAGCCATTAGGTAGCCTTTGAGATGGGTCAGCGGTCCCTAAAGGGCTGGTACTCAAAAGGCCACTCTGTTCATCGTCTTTTGATCCTTACGTCACGGAAGGTGAGACAGCGATTTTTTAGTTGCAAGTGATAAGTGAATTATAAAGGTCTGCTTGAAATTTTCAGTAGATAAATAAACCATTTTCTGACTGTACAGCCATCGTAAATATTAACGGTAGTAAATAACTTCCTGTATCTGTTATTTTTTTATGTCTACCTTACTAATGGCCGGTTTCTGAGTACATTCATTGAGAGTTTATCTATTCAATAACGGTACAATTAACAAGAGTAGATAAACTCTCAATAAACGTACCTCTGAAACCGACCATAAGACAGTAGGCTTAAATCTTCCATTTATTTTACTGCTTGTAGATATTATTACCCCGTATTTATAAACAATACTATGAGTTCTGACAGTGCTCGCAAATGGTGTTAGTGTTAGTCAAACTTATACACAAACATAATTGATATTACGTTGTCACCGCTATGCGTTGTTCAAAACCTTCATGAATACGGCCGTTAGTTTTTCAGGCATTCTGTTCAAGTGGACAGCAACATCAAATTCTGAGTGTGTTATTGATGGTTTCAAAACGTCAAAATACTCTATGCAGTAAATTTTATACAGCTACTAGCGGCCCGCCCCGGCTTCGCAGAGTAGAACATATATTATGCCTTCATAATTTGCATCAGTTTGTTGCGTCGAGTATAAATGAATATCTTCAATAATCATCGTCATATTTCAACTAATTTTCACAAAACTTAAACAAATTAATTATACACCTAAACTTTCCTTATAAATCACTCTGGCTATTGGTGAAACTGCATGAAAATACGTTCAATAGCTTTTGAGTTTATTGCGAACTGATAGACAGACAGACGCGGTGAGGGATTTTGTTTTATATTATTTAGTTATATTGGACGACCCTTTGGCGTAAAGGATAGTTACCTTGATTCTGACTCGAAAGTCGTTGGTTCTACTTCCAGTTTAACCAATGGATGTTTTATGTCCATTCATGAATCATGGGTGTTCGTACAAAGGTAGTGGGATCAATAAATCGATGTTCTGCCTGACTTGCTCCCAAAAAGTAGCTTAACACCAAGAAGAAAATCAGCTGCACTTACCATACGGTGTTCCGCAGCACAGCTCTCGACAGTCGTACCATTCTAGGCCTAGCGTGTTCACAATCCTCGACCACATCATTATTTTTGCCCCTGACGCAAAAAACGGGGTGTCATATATTCAGCGTGTTTTGTATCTGTGTGTCTGTCTGTGGCATCGTAGCGCCCAAATGGATGAACCAATTTAGATTTTTTATTGATAGTGTTGTTTGTTTGATAGATTTCATCATCGAGAGTTTTTTTAGCTTTAAGTCATGAACATCCGTTCAGCCGTTTTGAAACTATGAGCTTTTTTCTAGTTGATGGCGCTGTAAAATCATATTTCATAGGTCTGATCAATTCGAAATTCGGTATCCTATGCTTCAACAATATTGTAAGAACATGGAAGCATTGACCTAATGCTGGGACATCTCCTGGAATCTGTAGAATACTCAATGCCTCACCAAATTACAGCTGAGATGTCGTTTTTGAACTCATTGGAATGTATTTAATGATAATTAAGATAGTTTAAAAACTAAAACAACCGACTTCAATGCCCCGCGCGTCAATTTCAGTAGCAAGTTTGAGACGTTAGTAGGTGGTTATTGGGTGTTCTACTCCACCCACAGGGTGGTGGGTGGAGTAGAACACCCAATAACCACAAATTGATTATCTCTCGCCATTTGTGTTTTAGAACTCTCAACGACCCTGGTAAGAACAGACAAAAAACAGATACAGAAATAGAAATAAAATAACAGAAACGAGCAAACGCAGTTGAGTATATAATTTTGATCAACATGTTTTAGAACTCTCGAAGCCTCCGGTGTAATAATTTTAATAAACATGTTTTAGAATTCTCAAAGCCTCCGGTAAGATCAGGCAAAAAACAGAAACAGATACAGAAATAAAAACAGAAACAGAAACGAGCGAACGCAATTACTAGTTTGCTTATTTGGTAACCAAAAAAACTCAACCGTTCCGCTCATAAGGTATATCGTTTGATCAACTGATGTGTTGTGGAACCCTCAATATATTTAAATTGGTCTGTTATAGATAGAAAAGAACGGAGAAAAAACTGAATTGGTGTTAAAATAACAGAAACGAGCGAACGCAGTTGGGTATATAATTTGATCAACATGTTTTAGAACTCTCAAAGCCTCCGGTGTAATAATTTTGATCAACGTGTTTTAGAACTCTCAATGACCCTGGAGTAATAATTTTGATCAACGTGTTTTAGAACTTTCAAAGCCTCCGGTGAGAACAAGCAAAAAACAGAAACAGATACAGAAATAGAAACAGAAACAGAAACGAGCGAACGCAATTACTAATTTGCTTTTTTGGTAACCAAAATCCCAACTGTTCCGCTCATCAGGTATATCGTTTGATCAATTGGTGTGTTGTGCACCCTCAATATATTTAAATTGGTCTGTTATACATAGGAAAGAACGGAGAAAAAACTGAGTCAGTGTTAAAATAACAAAAAACGAGCGAACGCAGTTGGGTATATCGTTTTTAATACACTTGCTCATGAAGTGGCTCTTATTTCACTGCAATCAGGCACATAATGACGCCTGTTATCAAACTGTGACTTTTTAATTACTATTATTCGCAAGTGAGTTATAGATATTTTTTTTTTTATTTTATTGGTTGAGTTGCTTTGTTCTTAAAAAAGTTTCGATACAAAAAAGATCGTGTGCAATAGCACAAATAAATTAATATACCTATTGCTTGCTCATTTTAAACAACTTCGTGTTTAAATAGATAATTTTAACTTGTACGTGTTTAATAAACAAAACTTTTATTTAATTATAACTTTTGTTTTGTCTGTATAAACTATAATTCCCCATTCTGTACGTGGCCAAAACGCTAACCGCGTCAAACAAAAAAATAAATAAATAAATAAACCTCATTCTTTTAGTCTATGGTCGATCGCCATTGTTAGATGCGCGCGCATTGGAAAACTAATGAATTTTTTCCCACCATTGCGAAACATTTTTCACAACTCGTTTTCGCTGATGAAATTATAGTTATTTATTAATTGAAATGTCTAAAAGTACTAGTTATAAAGAAAATGATTTATGTTGTACAACGCCCAATATAAGATGTGAAGCCCTTTGAACGTTATGGAAAGTTTACTACCTGAAAACTCCAAGGTAAAATATCTATAATTGTCTACTATATAACATGATTTTTTTGTATTATTTTCTTCACAAGTGTGTTAAAAAACGTCGTATGATACACGTGTGTATTGATGAATACCGTCCTTGGCTCTCTTAAGACCTTCACCTAACGGCTCGGATCTCAATGGCGCCTCAGCGGTAATCACCAACATTACACACTTGTACCGTAATGTACTATTAATCAACTCGTTTGTTATATCATTTTATCTTAAAATTGATTATATCTCATGTGGTGCCTAAACACAATCGGGCTGAGTGGTCCATGGTAAGTCTCACTCTGGAAGTCTGAGGTTAGATTATCTTCCACCAACTATGTTTCTAACACAAATGTTTTTTTTTTTTTTTTTTTTTTTTTTCGTCGGAGGGGGAAATCCTCATTGGATGCCGTTGAGCACAGACTCTTCGGTTATGTCAGACTCCTACTGACTAAAACCCCCTCCCTTATGTCATCCTGAGAGTCCAAGGCAGGATTATCTCTCGCCGCATGCGATGTATAAACACAATCGGCTGAGTGAGCAATATAAGTATAAACTGAGAATCCAAGGCTGTATTATCTCTCGCTGTATACGATTAACTCACTCTGGAAGCCTGAGGTAAGATTATCTCCCACCAACTGTGTTCATAAAACATACGGTTGGATGAATTGTGTAAGTGTCATTCTGAGAGCCCATGGTAAGATTATCTCTCGATGCTCAAACACATACGGTTGGATGAACCATACCATGGTAAGTATCATCCTGAGAGTCCGAGGTAGGATTATCTCTCGTCGTATGTGATGAACTCACTCTAGGAGCCTGAGGTAAGATTATCTCCCACCAACTGTGTTCATAACACACAGGGTTTGATGAATTGTGGCAAGTGTGATTCTGAGAGTCCAAGGTAGGATTATCTCTCATTGCCTAAACACATACGGTTGGATGAACCATGGTAAGTTCATTCTGAGAGTCCAAGGTAGGATTACCTCTCGCCGAATGTGACGGTTTACCAATTGTTCCACGGTTTTATAGCACATATTTTTATGTGTCAGCAAATAATATTCCAATCTAAAAGGTATTAAGTACTGATATTTTAACAAAACAAACGAAGTCTCGAGTTACGGCTTCATCGACATTAAAAGCTAAGGGTTTGTACATACGTTTTAACTCTACGATTAAAGTTTTCAATATATACATGAACTATCCAATGCTATTTTAATTAAAAACATTTAGTTAAAACGCGCAGCTAAAACTCTAGGTGAATATATAGATAGTTGAAAATGAATAGGCTGTAACGACATCATTTATGGGTACAGGAACGTTAAATCTTTGATCTAGCCGCTCCCAGAAGATGGTCTACTCATTAGTAAAATAAGTACTTACAAATCCAAAACATACAACGCGAAAAAAGCCTATACATTCACATTTAATATGAATAAACGAAAACTTTCAAACTAAAATTAAATCGTAGAGTTAAAACGTATGTACAACACCCTTAGCCTTCAATGTTGTCGAAGCTGTAACTCAAAACCTTTTATCAACCGTGTGAAGAAATAAACTGGCCAAGTGCAAGTTGGACTAACACTTTACCATGGTTCCGTACCATCGAGCAAAAATACTGAATGAAAAATCGAGTTTTTTGTATACGCTCCCTAACTTAAACTTACTATTTACTTAACTGAAAATATGATCAGTGATTCTGAATTAGTGATCAGCATTTTTAATTAAACAAGTAAGTAGTAACACACTTAATTTGTTTATATTGTTTATGTGAAATAAGTCTAAATTATAGTAAGTAATTTGTATTAAACATGAAAATATAGTACAGACCTATTGTTTTATTTATTATAGTTACATAAGCAAATAAACACTTTTTTCCTACAAAACATTCTATAACTTTTAATGTTTTAAAAATTTGGCAGACCTACATTTTAACACTTGAGCTATTAAATCTTTACCATAGACTAGATATATACTTCAAGTACTGGACAATCAAAGGTATTTTTGTACCAAAACCACAGAATAAGTAAAAAAGGTGATTTTTGTCTGTGTCGCGGACTGGTTGTATTCGACAGTGGTGCTTCAAGACGTTTTTTCCTACAAACCATTGTATATTATAATAACTAAAACAAAATCACAATAAAATATATAATACTAAAAATATATTATTATAACTTTTAATGTTTAAAAAATGTAAAAGTATGTTTATATGTTATTTATCCTTTCACGTCAAAACAGCTCAACAGATTTATGTGAATTTTGTATAAAGTTGGTCAGAGGACTTCGAGAGTGACATAGGCTGCAGTTTATCCCAATAGCATGTTACAATAATATTTTCTTAAAATGTTATTTGTACTTTAATTTTTATTTATCGATATTTTATTGATAAATGTCATGGAACGCACAAGGTAACTGAACTATAAACTGGTTACATGAAGATTTGTACGCCAAGTCGATTGCAGTGTCTTGTCTTTTTCTATTGAACTAATAAGTAATATTTGATGAAAGAGTGCGTACTACATACAAAACGATCAATGTAATGGTCGTCCCCCAGGCTTGCTACTAGCTCCGAAGATTGCGTTGACTCAAATGACATGAGAGAACCCTATTATTTTATCCGTCTCAGTAGAATACCTATTTGTCAGCAAATAATATTCCAATCTAATAGGTATTAAGTACTGATATTTTAACAAAACAAACGAAGTCTCGAGTTACGGCTTCATCGACATTAAAAGCTAAGGGTTTGTACATACGTTTTAAATCTACGATTAAACTGTCATGTAGAGATAAATCATGTTCTTATAGTTTATTCATTTTCAAATATCTATAAACTCAAGTTTTCAATATATACATGAACTATCGAATGCTATTTTAATTAAAAACATTTAGTTAGAACGCGCAGCTAAAACTCTAGGTGAATATATAGATAGTTGAAAATGAATAGGCTGTAAGGACATGATTTATGGGTACAGGAACGTTAAATCTTTGATCTAGCTACTCCCAGAAGATGGTCTACTCATTCGTAAAATAAGTACTTACAAATCCAAAAAATACAACGCAAAAAAGCCTACATGTTCACATTCAATATGAATATACGAAAACTTTCAAACTAAAATTAAATCGTAGAGTTAAAACGTATGTACAACACCCTTAGCCTTTAATGTTGTCGAAGCTGTAACTCAAAACCTTTTATCAACCGTGTGAAGAAATAAACTGGCCAAATGCAAGTTGGACTAACACTTTACCATGGTTCCGTACCATCGAGCAAAAAAATACTGAAAAATCGAGTTTTTTGTATACGCTCCCTAACTTAAACTTACTAGTTACTTAACTGAAAATATGATCAGTGATTCTGAATTAGTGATTAGCATTTTTAATTAATCAAGTAAGTAGTAGCACACTTAATTTGTTTACATTGTTTATGTGAAATACGTCTAAATTATAGTAAGTAATTTGTTTTAAACATGAAAATGTTTTACCTACTGTTTTATTTATTAAAGTTACATAAGCAAATAAACACTTTTTTCCTACAAAACGTTGTATAACTTTTAAACATTTACCAGACCTAAATTTTAACACTTGAGCCATTGAATCTTAACCATGGAGATAGTACACTTCAACTTCAATTCAATTTTTATATATCGGTATTTTATTGATAAATGAGATGGAACGCACAAGGTACCGAACTATAAACCGGTTATATGAAGATTTGTACGCCAAGTCGATCGCAGTGTAATCGCCTTTTTCTATTGAACTAATAAGTAATATTTGATGAAAGAGTGCGTACTACATAAAAACGATCAATTTAATGCTCGTCCCCCTGGCTTGCTACTAGCTCCGAGGATTGCGTTGATTCAAATGACATGAGAGAACCCTATTTTTATCAGTCTCAGTAGAATACCTATTTGTCAGCAAATAATATTCCAATCTAAAAAGTAGTAAGTACTCGTATTTTAACAGAATATTTCACCTTTGCAATAGGCTTGGGTATCTGACAGAGGAGTGGAACTATCGTATATCCTTCCATATAATAATAAATTTTGATCATAAAAGGATATTGATCCGCTTGGTATAACTGCTTCTGATATATCTGAAACTCACTCAAAAAGACACATTATATCCTTTAGTATATTCCATATCCAAAATTAAGCATAGTCGAGATTTAAAACCTATATTATTTAACATTATTAGGTCGTAACTTGCATTGTTTTTAATTTTTTTTCTTACCTGTTGTTATTGATGATGTGATCCAAATAATTATATATCACGGTTGAAATTGAATAATAAAAAAATCTTCATTAAGATATACCGGATATATAAAGGTTTTGGTAAGAGGAAGGAACGATCTACATCTATATATCCGCTTAGGGATACATAATTGAAGATATAGGTCAGTTTATTTACCTACACTGTTGATAAAAGGTGACTGGGTATCGACTTACGGCTACGTCGACATTCTATAATTAAGGCTTGATTTATGCTGTAGAGACAAATATTACATTTTAACCGACTTCAATATATGGAGATACGTTCTCGATTTGATTTTATGATTTTTTGTTTGTTGCCTCATAACTCCAGGTATGTTTCCAGATATGTTCCAGAGACAAAGATTACTTTTTAACCAACTTCAATAAACAGAGATACGTACTCCATATGTATGTACGATTAACTCATACCTAACTGTTGTTTATGAACCAAATACTTCCTGTGTGCATTATTAGGCCTGCTTACATCATTACCTAACCACATATAAGTGTTTGCAATTAACAAACGCTGTTTCATAAAATCTTCGACCACGAAACGAAACATCAGGTGAGATAGTGAATAATGAAGACTGTTTTCAAATGTTAGATTTGATGATTAATCGACTTTTTTACTTGTTGTATATTTTTTTTATTATTAGTGTGTGTAATATTTTATACATTCACTTTTAATTCTATCGTAGTCGGGTAACAGAAAAGGTTTTTCTCATGTTATTTGAGTGCGACCAGTAGGTAGCTTTATGCTATAGATTAAGTTCAAATTTGTTTATTTTAATAAAATACGAATACTTATTGCAATTAAAACTCCATGTGTGTAGAGGCCTTCGGCAAAGATTACTATTTAACCGACTTCAATAAACAAGATACGTCGTACTCGATTTGTATGTATGATGTTTTTGATTGTTAACTCATATCTAACTGCTGTTTATGAACCGATTAGGTTTTTTTTTTTGGTAAATTTCTTTTTTATTACTCCCTAAAATCCACTACAAATAAATAAATTTGAAAGCGCATAATAATAATACAATAATTTTAATCTGTCGGCACTATTACAAGTTAGGGTCTGATAAATAGATAAAATCTTTATAAAAAATATTCAATGATAACATACTTATTGTAATAGTTACGTCGTTTCTCAAAGAGGGCGCAAATCTTTAGCTAATTAATTAATAATATAATTATAAATTAATAATAGCTAATTTTTCATGTAACTGGGATTTGCAATGGTTTAAAATCTGCTCACAGACAGTTAATCATGAATATATTTAAGAAATTTATTATATAATCGTATACATTAACATCGTTGTTTTGAATTATTTCATTTATTAGCACTTCCTAAAATCTTACCAACAAATCTAGCATAAAACTAATAAAAGTACCATAATTTAAATAATCCAATACATCCTTTTATACTAGTCCCACCATCTAACGGGAACACTAATAAACTCACCAATAACTAAATACTATAAATATATCTAAATAATTGCTCTCCAATCCAAATAACTCGATCAATGGATCCAATAAACTCCTCGTATATAATAATCAATATCGAACGGCTTCCTTATTTAAATTTCACGCTATCTGTCGAAATTATTACAAAGTTTTGGTCTAATCAAAAATTGATAAAATCTTACGGTAAATACTCAATGATAACCTACTTATCGTAGTAGTTACGTAGTTTCTCCATAGAGGACGCTAATGAATTAAAAATATACAGTGGTCGTCTCGCGACATTGCATACATTATTAAATAACCCATAATTATGAACGTACTTTGTACCAACTAACCCTGCAAAAAAAGTTTCTATGAAATTTATAAGCAATACTTTCCGTTAAGTTAGTTGGCTATAAAGTACGTTCATAAATCGGGTATCAACAATGTAGAGAAGTGCCTACTCTTATAACGTATTAGGGTGATTCAGTATCAGATCAGTACTCTGTGCACTGTGCAGTGGTCAATGGCACGCCTTGACATCCATTTTGTTTTTTTGTTCACAGTTTTGAGGGACACTGAAACTGTGAGTTATCATATTTAACTTGTTATGCACGAAGTGTCCAAATTATATCGATGTTATATTCCCATGCGGCCTTGTGCTCTTTCTCGTGGCAAAGCTAGATCTCTGTCTAACGCCGAGATACAGGTATAATTTCATTGAAATCAATCCACCTTTCCATGCGAATCCGTCTAACAAGATGGGCGCATAAATTGTACATTTCATCCAAAATCTTGTTGTGTAGTGTTATATTTCTTACCTAAAAACCTTCCTTTAGACCTAACGGTCATGTACGCGGCATATTTATTAACATATAATAATACCATATATATTATAAACTTAAAAGCAGTGAGATAGCGACTATAACTTCCACTTTTCTACTCTCAAATCTTTCCCTAATATTATTAGTAAGGGTCAGGAAAGGCTTCTCTTAAAATGCTCAAACTTGTCCCCCGCGAACATACCCTTTAAATAATCTAATGATTACCATACATTGTAACATGTTGTGGTGTTTACCAGGTGGAATGAGGGGGCAGAGTAGCCCTAAGGCTGCACCAGGCCGGGTGTAAGACCCAGGCATCTAAGGTCTTAAGAACATGCATGCTGCAAACTCCGCCTAAAACGCCTCACTCACAGGCTTTCTTCCCCTATTTATTCTCCTAAGTATTCTAGTATCAGGTAATACTTCTATCTCATATAATAAACCTTGCCCCATAAACGGCAACGGTGTGCTTCTTTCTACCATATCATCGTGAACAGCGAAGAAGATGTTCCTCGCTTACTACAATTTAAATTTCAATTCTACATCCTTGCTTAAATATGCTAAACTGAAACATCTCTAATTACTAATATTACCTAGATACATAATCATGTAATGTAGAAGAATGGTACGGTAGTCAATTTTTTATCATATGGTTCTGCGTTCGTTACCCCACTAGAATTCCATTAGAATAAAACATTAAGCAGCTTTACATGCAAACGCAAACCTATTCTAGACGTCAAATAAAGTAATTTATCATGGCTGAAGTAAGCCTACTATAGTGTGCAAGAATATTAATTGACAAATTTAAAATTTTAACTATTATAACTAATATAAATTATAACATTAACTACCTTTCAAATAATTTAATTTTAAAATTAATGTCAAGTTGTATATGGCTGAGTACAGAGGGCTTTGTTAATCATTATAAAACGAACATCTTTTATTGGTATACCTATATTCTTAATAAATAAATTAATTGATTGATTGTTTTTCATTATAAAACCCCACAACAGGCACTCACATTATTAAAGTTTATTTTGATATACTCTTTGGTTGATCAACATTAATAATCTAATTAGGTAGGGTAAACCTACATTTACGGAATATTAAACTAAATCAAAGTCCGAGACGCCTTAGAAATAAAATATAAACGTTAGATTGAAACCTATAGTTTGGTTCGTTAACTTCATAGCAGCGAAGTATCATATCCTTAAGTGTATGTTTGTATACTGGAAAAGACCATTCAATTAATTCGAAAGTAATACTGAACTTTGGTGCAGTTTATTAGTTCGTGAGTGTATATTCTGTCAGATGATATTAAAGGGCAACATGCATTTACCAAAAATACTACGCCGCCACGACTTGGTAGTGAGCGACGCGCCTTAGATTTTCTCTATTTAAACTCTATTTTAGCTCAATTTAAACGAACATTCTGATCAGCTACATTTCATTATTTAGCATTACAATACATCCTGTATACTACTATTAAAGCACCTAATCATGCAACAGCATGATTATTTTGAAAAAAATTAACATCATCGGTTCTGGCAACGGATTTGGTAAATAGGTAGGGGGCCCGGTTGTCCGGATTGCCTTTCATGTTTTACGTAAAATTAAAAGTCAGTGCATAAAATATTGCAATCATATTTTATGTGTTTAGATAATAAGACGGTATCTAATTATTTGAACTGTACAATACACCACACGGAAAGTATTACTATTTACATTTTTACATAATTTAAGATCGTTCACAAAACAAAAAGCCGACTTCACATGCTGCGCAAGTCATTTTCAGTACTAAATTTGAGGTCTTTATCTCCATATCTCTGGAGAAACTTATCAGATCTTGATAAAATTAAAATGGAACTACACTGTAAACATATTCTATTTATAAAAAATAAAAACATTCTCCAAATCCACACACAGTTAATTAGTGATGAAGTTCTGAGGTAACAAAAAAATACAATTATACAGACGAATTGAGTACATCCTCCTTTATGTGAAGTCGGTAAAAAGAAAAAAACAAATCAGTTCATAAATGATTGATATAACAAACAAAAAAGTAATTCGTACAAACGCTATCTGTTAAGTCTGTTTAAAAATAATTTGTCGTAAGGCCGCTACACACCTTGAGTTTTAACTGCTCGTTTTCACTAAATAGTTTTGACTATACATATGAATGATAGTTTAACTGAATGGTTATAATTATAATTTAAAATCGTTAATAAACTAAAAGAACTAACTTCAAATGTCACGCTAGTCATGTGCCAAGTTTGATGTGTTTGTCTCCTGATATCTCTTGAGATAGTCATCAGATCTCGATGAAATTTAAATGAAATTACTTGGAAAGTGTGTCCTTTCAAACAATATAAAAAATATTCTAAATCGGTACGGCCATCTTTGAGTAATCGAGAAGCATACATAAAAAAAGATTCCGACGAATTCAGAACCTACTCCTTGGTTAGGTGTCGGTTAAAATAGCATTCAATTAACTGTACAGTGCAAACTTAATGGTATAAACATTTACAGGTTATAGGGACATGATTTATCTGTACCTACAGAACAATTCAATCGCAGAGTTAAAAACGAACGTGTATGCGAACCCTTAAAAGAAATGCTTACGATGTACATGTAACTCAATCCATCCTTCGTACGTTTGTACCTACTATCGAGCGTGTGAACAAGACCATTCATTCTATACTAATTAACTATTTGGAATTAACAAGTAAGTACCTAGCTTTTATTGTATAATACTTTGCAACGTAAACTTTTTTGATTGATTCGAAAATAAAATTACAAATAAAGTTTCTGTCGTATTATATAATAAAGATTTTCTCAATAACTAGAAATCGAAAAAATAAAAAAATAAAATAGGTCTTCATACGACAAAAAGCCCTACTAACCGACTTAAAAAAAGGAGGATGTTCTATGTTTCACTGTGAAATATTTATTATTTTTGTTCTCTGTCAATTGTGGTCCGATTTTTTAAATTATATATTTATGTCAAAGATTATACTTTTGTAGTGGTTCCCATTGTAAATTTATCAAGATCTAATGAGTATCTCCAGAGATATGGAGATAATAACCGCAAACTTGCTACTCAAATTAATTACAGTGGCATTTGAAGTCGGTTTTTTAAACGATCCTAATTATTTTGAACATGTTATGTAAATGTTAGGTAAAGAAAATAATATTAAAAAATTACATAAAAATGATTATTTTTCGATTGCTATTTATATTAACTACACACTGATTTAATGTTTAGTTATTTCCAAGTTTAATTTGATTTATTCTGAGTAATATGGAGATAATAACCGCAAACTTGCTACTCAAATTTATTATAGTGACAGTTGAAGTCGGTTTTTTAAACGATCCTAATTATTTTGAACATGTTAGGTAAAGAAAATAATATTAAAAAATTACATAAAAATGATTATTTTTCGATTGCTATTTATATTAACTACACACTGATTTAATGTTTAGTTATTTCCAAGTTTAATTTGATTTATTCTGAGTAAAGATTTTTTTAAATTAAATTGTGTATTCTTAGTTTTAAACTAATGTGTACCAATTTCTATTTTACAGGACCGACAAGCAGCAGGAACAATGTGATCTTCATGAATTTAATAAATTAAAATCCTTTAGATGAAAATGGTGAGTGACTACGCTTGAATTTTAATTTACGTATATACACACATTTCTTTAAAGCACAGAAAATATAAAAGTTGGTGCTTTAGGGGTAGCAGATTTTAATTTTGTAATATTTTTTATATTGTTTCAGATTTCCAGTATGAACACCTACGCTCTGGAATTATACAAATGTATCTTGTTTGATCTAATAAATATTTCGTCATACAAAATTAGTTTGTAAGATTTAAGTAAGTAAATTTTCAGTTACTACTAGTGAAAAACACCAGACGATATACCTGATGAGCGGAACAGTTGGGTTTTTTGGTTACCAAAAAAGCAAATTAGTAATTGCGTTCGCTCGTTTCTGTTTCTGTTTCTATTTCTGTATCTGTTTCTGTTTTTTGCTTGTTCTTACCGGAGGCTTTGAGAGTTCTAAAACACGTTGATCAAAATTATTACTCCGGGGTCATTGAGAGTTCTAAAACACGTTGTTCAAAATTATTACACCGGAGGCTTTGAGAGTTCTAAAACATGTTGATCAAATTATATACCCAACTGCGTTCGCTCGTTTCTGTTATTTTAACACTCATTCAGTTTTTTCTCCGTTCTTTTCTATCTATAACAGACCAATTTAAATATATTGAGGGTTCCACAACACATCAGTTGATCAAACGATATACCTTATGAGCGGAACGGTTGAGTTTTTTGGTTACCAAATAAGCAAACTAGTAATTGCGTTCGCTCGTTTCTGTTTCTGTTTTTATTTCTGTATCTGTTTCTGTTTTTTGCCTGATCTTACCGGAGGCTTTGAGAGTTCTAAAACATGCTGATCAAAATTATATACTCAACTGCGTTTGCTCGTTTCTGTTATTTTATTTCTATTTCTGTATCTGTTTTTTGCCTGTTCTTACCAGGGTCGTTGAGAGTTCTAAAACACAAATGGCGAGAGATAATCAATTTGTGGTTATTGGGTGTTCTACTCCACCCACCACCCTGTGGGTGGAGTAGAACACCCAATAACCACCTACTGACGTTTATCATTATATCTCTGGAGACACTTATCAGATCTCGATGAAATTACAATGGGACCACTTCGAAAACGTACCCTACCAATTTCGAAAAGAACCATTCGAATCAGTTCACAATGGACGGAGTAATCGCATAATATACACACAAAAAAAAAAGAAAAAAAACACATACAGATGAATTGAGAACCTCATTCTTTTTGGGAAGTCGGTTGAAAAGATTATATGTACATAGATCAGTCGGGGTGGTTTTAAATTTGTTTAATATATACAATAATTTTATTGTTTACAATAGATCATATTAGATTGACGTAAAAATTGATCTTTATCGGGTGGGATCTACAAAATAAGTGAGTTAATAACGTTTACGAGTAACTATGGTCTAATCTGTGCAAATATTTAATTAATTGCGATGAGTGTAATTTTAAATCTGTCATATCTTATAATATTTACATTGAAAATATATACTGTAAAGGACAGTTTTAATCTATGTGACCAAGGTAATTAATGTAATTATTTGGATAAGTATATACTGTATAGTAAAATATAGCCTATATGTAAGTTATTTAATGTTTTTGTAAGTAAAAATTAAATATTTAAATGGTTACTGTGAGTCAACCTTAAGAGATAGACATATGCTACAACGAATTTTTTTATGGATCTTGTTATTTATTGTAACTTTTCTTACATCTACGAGTATTTCCGTTTAAGCAGCGTTCGTAAAAAAAGTATTTTTTCAAACGTTTTTTTGGTCGACTTAGGTTGCAAAATAGGTCTCCACGAATGTATCTTTAATTTGAACTAGATACTATATATCTTTTTTTCATTCGAAAAGTCCAACATATATATTCGTTGAAGATTTTTTGAAATCCGCCCGGCAGTTTTTGAGCCAAATCAATACAAACATCCATACAAAAATACAAATGTTCTCTCTTTATATTTTTAGTATTGACTAGCTACACACCGCCCGCGTTTAATCCTGGTTATAAACCTTCTCCTTGAATCACTCTATTTATTGCTGAAAAATCCGTTGCGTAATTTAATAGATTCAAGCGTACAGACACCGAGAGCGACTTTGTTTTATACTATGTAAAGATAAAGTGTGAATATAGAGGTGCCTTCATATCTAAACTAACAAATGGATATTCGCCTAAATGGGCTCACATCTACCTTTAATACCCAAACTATAACCAATATTCCTAATACTTAATAAACGCACCAAGTACGTATTTTGTTACCAAAGTATGTATTTTATTACAAAAGTTTAGTGTGTGATACGGTCTAACCGTACTAGTCCCATTAATCTAATAAATATCCAAAGCGGATCATGATTCGACACTCCCGAAACTTTCGAGATAAGTACGGACTCAGCACGCCCCACAGTTTATATTGGATTTCAAATTTAACCATTCAAACTTTCTGATGATATTATAAGCCGACACGAGGTCTTTTTTAACCGACTCCACAAAAAAGGAGGAGCTTCTCAATTCGTCGAAATCTTTTTTTTATGTATGTTCACCGATTACTCGAAGATGCCTGCAGGGCTAGCATGGCCTTATCCCCGGGGGGAAGACAAAATTATTTCCCTGTTTTTCGACACTGACAGGAGATCAACACAACAATTTAAACGCTTGGTGAAGATTAACCCCGAGTTTTGATCTTGTTTCGTATTAAAAAGTTAAAAAAAAGAATTGATTAAAAGTCAGCGGCCTTTTATAATTGTCGAGAAACTTTGCTTATAATTTGCCTTCTCCATCAAACAAAACACGGATAGGTGGAAAGACATAATTGTCCCCTTGCCATGCTGCTGGACCGATATAGAAATATTTTTTTTCAAAGGTCCTCAGATTTTGTGAGGCGAAATATGATATTTGGTAAGTTTGATTGTGGTTGGAGCGATTTTGGAATCGCTATGCGTTAGTTAAAAGCGCCCAGTCTACTCGATAAATTGCTATGCTATGTGAATAAGTAAATAAGTATAGAAGTCCATTCACTACGATCATAGCTTCGTTATATTTCTAGTCTTAATATACGACGTAATGCCTTTGTGATGTTATTTATTGCGTTTAACTAAGTACATTATATTTCATACTGTAGACGTATGTACACAATACCTATAATTATAGTTTTTATATTACATATTTTCGTAGAGCGGCCTCACCAGTTGCACGCGTAGATGTCGTAGAATGTCGTAGCTTGTATTATAGTAACGTAGCTAGTAAGGCATATGAAAAATAACCCTAGGCCCACACTAGTGCAAATGGGTTAATACCGTTTATGTTATCTGTGTTAGTAAATGAAGTCGTGATGACGGCCACGGATGACTGCTATATCGTAGCCTATACTTTGAATGTCTATGAATATTTGCAACACTAGGAATATCACTAATGCGTTGCCGACCTGATAAGATTCTTTTAACGCCCCTTTTGATGGACTCCATGTTATAGCTCTGCGGGAAAACAGCAGACGGCAGCTCGTTTCACATTTTACAGGTCTATAGGAGAAATGACCGCTGGAATCGAGATGAGTGCTGAGTCTAAGTTTCGATAATACTATGTAGATGAGGGTGTTGTCTCTGGTGAGAGGTGCGATGATAAAATCGTAACGCCGGGGCTACATTGAATAGCTCTTCAGAACACTCCGCCGTTATAAATACGGTAAAAGATACAGAGGTTTGGCGTTGTAAGCTCAGACCTAGGATTCACTAACTTAGTGAATCCTAGGTCTTTGGTTGGAAGTAAGTTCGGGATCGTCAACAATTCTTACGGCTCTACGCTGAATCGCATCAATTACCTGAACTTGGTTGCTCCGTCCTAAAGGTGAGAGAAATAATCCACGTGTGGTTGGACCTGTGGGTTATGTAGGCAGGTTTTTCCTTGATGGTGGTAAGCTACTTTTTAGTAGCAAGTCAGGTGGAACATCGATATAAATGCTCATACGTGTTATTTACAACATTTAAACAACATTCCGCCGAAGACACTCATTTAGCTGCTCTTGTTTAAAACCGTACATTTGATCCCCTAACAATCTATTTTCCAATACAGAATAAAATGAGGCTCGACATTGTAAAAGCTGAAACTGAAAATGGCATTTTATTATAAAATAAAAAGGTACATACAGCCAATACTATCAAAATATTGTGAAAAAAATATTTTATCGCCTCTCGCGTTCAAGTGCTTGTCAATCGTGATTTCTAATGAATGGCGGCAATAGCCCAATGGATAAGGTGTCGGACTGGCGATCGAGCGGTCGTGAGTTCGATCCCCACCCCACCCATTGATTGATTGATTGATTGATTTATAGTTTATTCCAACGACCAAATTTAGAATTAAAATCAACAATTTTGCTAAAACTAGCGAATCAAAAATAAAACACATTTTTTTTTAGACATGATGTTGAGAATCTCTGACGTGAACATAGCCGTTGGAAAAGAGTTGGGCTCAGCATATTGCTATGACTCTAAAAAACCGCAGCACTGATTTTCAGCCCAGCCCTAAGGAGACGTACGGATTTCTATCTAGTAGTTAATGTATTGTATATCCATATTTTAATATTAATATAAAAAAACGCAATAAAAAAGAAAATAAATAAATAGTGCCTTGAGTAGAGATACATTAATATAATAAAGTAGCAACAATAACATTTTAAAAATAAAGTGAACTTATAGGTATTATAAATCAGTGACAGTATAAGAGAGAGAGAACAAGAAGGCAAAATACATATATATATCCATATAAAATATATATTAATAGATACAATGCCGACACCGCGACATAGAAATTAAATAAGTAAAAATATTGTAAGATAGTGGGGGATGAGACAATAGTAAATGCAGAGTACTAACATAACAAGCACTCTAACTCGTTTAATTTTGATATATATATATGGTTATTTTATAAATTAATTTACTATATTTATCTTAGCATAATTAGGTTATCTTTATTGTTATAATATTCGATGTATAGAAATGATCAAAATTAAAAAGCTAGGTTACTATTACTTCGTCGATTTTTGTACATCTAACAGGAGCCGTTTAAATTTTAATTTAAAAGTGAATTTTGTAGCTATTAGACGTAGTGGTGGAGGAAGCGAGTTCCAGCACTTCGTGGCACAAAAACGAAAACTGCCACGAAATGCTGCCGTGCCGTGGCGTGGTATACTCATTAAATATGATGATGCACGAGTTTCGTACATGTTATGATTATGTGACCAGACTAATTTGGAGTAAAGATAAGGTGGATTTTTAGTTTTAACAATGCCAAATAGAAGGACAGCAAGATGTAAATCTCTTCTATGCTTCATATTTTAGATATTATTAGAGTTTAAGAATGGTGTAACGTGGCCACGAGGTGGTATATCGAAACAGAACCGCGCGCACGCGTTCTGTATCTGAATGAGATTTGAGGTCTTAGACAATATTCGAAGACCATAGACCGTATCAGGATAATTGAATTTCGACAGCACTAGCGAGTCCACTAGTGTAATGCGAAGGTCAATGCTAAGGTAATTTCGTATTTTATATAAAATTTTTAAGCGATAAAAACAATTTCTGGCAGTATCAACAATATGCCGTTCAAACCGAAGTTGTTCGTCTACAACCAGACCTAGGTTTTTCGCCTCAGAGACTCTTTCTATCTTATCCCCGCCAATTGTTAATAATGGGTTTAGCAAAGATATTCTTTCTATCTGTCTTTTGGAGCCAATACTTCATATACTTCGTTTTTTTGCGTTTAATCGAAGTGAATTAGGCACCGCCCAAGCCTGTACCCTTTGCAAATCGTCATTCATCTTGGTTTTTGCAATTCGCAAGTCTGCGGGATTAAATGATAAATACAATATTATGTCGTCTGCGTATATGTGATATTTACAATGGAGGATACTGTTTTTTATGTCACTACTGTATAATATAAATAATAAGGGTCCAAGTATCGAACCCTGTGGTACCTACACCTCTATTGACAAGTCGTTTTTCAGACCGTAAGGTTACCCCATTATCCTTTTTAATTTCTACAAACTGCGCACGGTCGCTGAGATAGGAATTGAACCAATTAATAGCATTAGAATCGAATCCGTAGAAATTAAGCTTAGCAAGTAAAAGTGAAGTATTTAAAGAATGAAACGCTCGTGAAAAATCCAGTAAAACCAAAATAGTACCCTCACCTTTAATCTTGTGCAGTGATAATGTTGTCGGAGACGTCTTGTATGGCCGTATTTGTTCCTCTGCCTTTTCGAAACCCTGATTGCAAATCCGTATTTGCAATCTTTATATTTTGGTCCTCTAGAAATTCCATTACCTGAGAACTTACAATTTTCTCTAAAACCTTGGACAAAAGGTAATAAGGATATTGGTCGTAAGTCTTTGATTTCTAAAGGGCATGATATTTTAGGTATTGGCTTAACTTTAGCGGTTTTCCACAAGGACGGAAACACTCCTGAATCTATCGATTTATTTATAATGGCCGTGATTGTTTTTTAACTATGTGATATTGTTAAATTTATCATATTCAATGAGATATCATCGGTACCTAAAGCATTAGATTTGATTCCTGTAATAAACTTATAAACATGAAATGAATTTGTAGGCTTGAGAGAAAAAATAGCAGTGCCAAATGGACAAAATTCAAAAAAAGTAAGAGTAGATAACGGTACTATAGAATTGCCAGGAATATTTAGAAACCTATCATCAAAATAGCAGTGCCAAATGGACAAAATTCAAAAAAAGTAAGAGTAGATAATGGTACTATAGAATTGCCAGGAATATTTAGAAAGCTATCATTACTTACATCTGTTCGACGTTAGGGTTTATTGGATGAGGACAGACGCGTAAATTGAGCCCGCGCTTGACGTAGAAGCCGACTCCGAACGTCAAGAACAAGAAAGAAGTTAAAAACTTATTGAAAACAAAATGTAACCAGATTGAAACACTAAAAAAAAATCTGAATTTAACAGTTATGGAAGTTATCACTATGAGTAAATTAATTAAACTATTAATTGTTAAACTAAGCCAAAATAAATAGTACATACGAAACAAAACTTCAAGAATATAATAATTATTAATAAAAACGCAAAATGTTTCTAAGTCCTCTAAACGGTTCCTTTTCCAAAAATCCGGTGAAGATCATTTTCATGTCGTATACGGGTGTAAGGAGACCCATGTTCCTTTTGAACATATATTCGTCCTTCTTTAGACCAGCAGTATTTCCACGAGCATTTACGGCTTTCCTCTCTGGCCTTGGCAAAAAGTTGTCCGTTAGACCTGGTAAGGTGCTCGTTAACGTACACTCGGACGGGTGCACCGGCTATTCCGATGTCTACGGTGGTGAGGCTACGGCGGACCCGAGCCGCTTGAAGGTAAGCATCCCGGGTAGAGCGCCGGGTGAACCGGAGCACGATACGGCGCGGGCGTGCTACCGTCTCCGACGATGCGTCTTGAGGCCGCTTCTGTGGGCCTTCTCGCTCACTGAGTGCAATATCTCGGTCGTCCAGCTCAATCCCAATATTTGAGCCTATTTGGAGAACAAGATGCATCGGGTTTTCACCCTTTTTCTACGGCACACCGGTTACAGCCACGTCATTGAGGAAATATTCCTGCTCACGATCGTTAAGTTGCGCCTTTACTTCTTCCAAAGCTTGTTTCAGCGACTGTGATCCTACATTTTTAGGCGCCTTATTTTGCGTCTCCTCTAGGGTCATCATCCGAGCATGGAGCGCTTCGAGACGAGTATCGTAGGCATCCATGCGCTTGTTAAATGAAAAACGCGTAGCTGCCATCTCCTTCCTAAAGTCACGCATCTCTTCAAAAACTCCACTTATATCTGCCTGTGATTCTTTGTGCTGAGAGGTAAGAATTTCCTGCATCTTAATGAACTCTGTTCGCATTTCGTTTCGCAGAGATTTAATAGTATCCGTGCCCATATCTTGTCCTTCGGTATTAGATACACATGCATGTGTGGGATAAGGATCCGCGACACTCTGTGTGGGATTCAAAAAACTGTCCTGCATGCCCCGTACAGGCGTGGCGGGGTCGCGGCCTTTCGGTGTTGTAACTTGACAATCCCCACACTGCCAGGTATCCGCTACCATTACTCTGATCGGTACTCGTACGCATTCATAATGACTTGTTGGTCTACATTGAGGACAGGTAACGCCATCTCTGCTCAAAAATTTACCACACGCTGCACATTTTACCATCTTGGTATCGACTTAGTACTGTTAGGTGCGATTTGATGGTAGCCATTTTTATAGTTAAATTCATCATTTAGGTAGATATCATTCTGCCTTTCTATTACTGTTAGTATTTAATCGAGCATCTTAGATTGTCAACTAGAATAGATCATATATATTATTAAATCGGATTATAACATCAAGCTTGATATGGCAAGCTTGACCTTATTGTCTATGACCATAGATAAATATCTATGGTCAATACCGATCCTCACCAACTTCATGGTGCTCTCTCATTGGGTTGTCATTGGAAACGCAGTTAACTTCATTAGAGAGAAAACATGGCACATATATAATTAAGCGGAGGCACTTTTTCTCGAGGTCTGGAATAGGATGGTCGAAGAGCTAAAACCTTAAGCCGAACACACTGGACAAAAGAAGAAGCTGGTTTCATTTACCCTTGATGAAGAGGCGTCTTACAATCAGAAGTGGTACGTTCCTACACCTTATTTTATTTAAAACTGAGAGTTATAATTTTTCCTTGTAGATAATCTCATAATTACTTTTTGTGAAATAATTTCTGTTAGTCTGTTTCATACAAATACCTTTCAAGTTGTGGTAGTACCTACATATTTCTATTATTCCAAATTATATTTTTTTTACCACACAATGAAGGTAGTTAACTACTAGTAATAACTACCTAATAGTTATCTCAATAATTGGCTAAGCGCTTAAATACCGTATTTCAGTTCTTTTCTTACGATATTTATTTAAGATGCCTATGAACTAATAATTTAAAGTGTATAATTGTTATCCTACATATCTTTTTTCTTCTTATTAGTATATATTTTTTTTTTTGAGTATATATATTATTAACATTTCTTTTTTTCTCGTGTACACCGAGTACGATACATTGGGGACGGAAGACTGACGAAGCTAAGCTGACGAAGCTGAGCTGACTGAGCATCCCTGAGGTTTCGAGGCTGTCAGGAGAAACAAGACTCCATCCGTAGTCAAGGTGACATCGGCAGGCTGCGCTACAGAAGTCGAAGCCGCCATCGTAGACGCAGCTCCGAGCATCACTATGACCGTCGACTCGGCTTACAACGAAGTTCTTCAAATCAAAATTAATTTATTTGCAGAATGTAGGTATTGATGATTTTATAATATAGTTATAATATAGTAGCACCTTAAATATTCTACCATGATTCATGGTGTACAAAATCTTACCATATCTAAAATTTCTCGCCATTCTTTAAAAAAAATGACAAAGGAATCTAAATTAATAGGCGATTTGTTTGTTGACACTGTTTCCATTCTAGGACTAGTGTGCTACCACCCTCGACTGCATCATCACTTACCTATAGTGATCAAACGCTAGCTTAAAAATAAAAATAAAACAAAATGTATGGCCATTCTAAATGAATTTCTTTTCTTTAAGCAATGTCAACTTATATTTTTAATTTTGTAGTTCTCCCAATTCGTGTCACGTCTGAATTTTTCTCAAAGTATTGTGCATGTACATCACAAACAGGCACAATTATTCTATGTACATATACTGTGTTGATTGATTTAGTTTTTACTTCACATGAACGCGAGTGCTGTCGTGGCTGCAGCACAGCACGCGATCTCGACTGTGTGCTCAAGCACAAAAGAAGACTTGAAGACAATGTCATCGAACTTCGACGACGCGGTGCAGTCGACGCAGAGCAGCGAGCGCCGTGTACGAGCCACGTCGCGGTGCAGTCGACGCAGAGCAGTGAGCGCCGTGTACGAGCCACATCGCGGTGCAGTCGAAGCAGAGCAGCGAGCGCCGTGTACGAGCCACGTCGCGGTGCAGCCGGTGGGGCGCGCGCTCCAACGCTTCGACCCAGAGCAGCATGTCGCCGAGCCACACATCTACAAAATCCTGCTACGCTAGAATATTGTAGGTCAGAATTATGTTTTGTGTAATGATTTGATTTTTAGTCTTTAAATGCTCTTCAAAGTAATACTGCCCAACCATCAACTGGTAAGGACACCCATGAATAATATTAATAACGGTAATACATAATATTCTACCATAGTTACATCCCAAGTCGAATAAACTTAGGTCTCAGATGATACGAATGAGTGCGCTTAAGTTCAGGGTTGGAGGAGAGAACTATTGTTCTTAAAAAAAAAATGTTGCGATAGGACTGTCTGTTCTGTTTAATAATAAGGACAACATTCTATTTCCATATTGTCGAATTTTAGACGAAGCCGATGTAAATAAGAAATCTACAATGAACGAATAATTTCAATTATATAAATTAGGTCTCTTAAACTCGAAATGCCTAAAATTTTACGTTATATGAAATGTTTTCACAAAATTCACAAAACCAAAATTTCCGAGATCAGTATCACACATCGTATTTTATAAAAATTCCGATGGTTTTCAATTTTATTGGGCAACGAAAGGACGTTGCGTTAGTGATACATTTTATTCAGTTACCTACAATCGTGTGGTATAAAACAACCTACCTAGCCTTTTATATACCTCAAACAAAAATATATTACTACTGCTACTACATTAACAATAAGAAATATTTATTGTCACTTCCAGTAATGCATTGATATGGATTAACATAATCATTAAAAAAAACGTAAGATTTGTGACGCTGATTTTCAAATTGACCCTTAAATAGGGCTTAAATCTTCGCCAATAAATATAACAGTAAGAGCGGGCTACTTAACTTCAAGAATACTAAATATAAATTATAAGCAATAATTTATATTTACATGCAAATTAAGTAATTTAATATATTATTGAGTAGTAATGTGATACGAAAATAATCTCTGAAATATACTAATAACTATAGTGCGACTCATGGAGTATATCATAGTGTTGAGTAGGCTTGGGCTTACTATATCCGACAGAGGAGTGGATATATCATATATCATTCCATATAAGGGATATATATCCGAAGATATATTTGTGTCCGGGGTTACCCAAGCCTAGTGTTGAGCCAGTATCCGACTGGTGTTTAACAATCTTCAGGTACCGTTATCATATATGCGACTCAGATAGAAAAATAGAAAAATCGATGCAAAGGGTATATAAGTTCTAATATTTAGTCCGTACAATTATAAAAATATGCTTTTGTATGTTAATTAGTTACAATAGAGATTCAGTTCAGGGATACAGAGTTGTAATTCACAATAAAAATAAATAAAACATCACAATACACATGCAACCTTTTGGGGAATTCGATTTTTATAGCAGAAAGACTTGACTTTATCGGTAGACATTTATCGGTAGATAACCATGTATGTCGCAATAATGAACGAAATTGCGATGTGAAACTAAAAGTTAATAGTAAAATGATTGAAAGTAGATAGCCATGTATATCGCAATAATGAACGAAATTGCGATGTGAAGCTATAAGTTAATAGTAAAATGATTGAAAGTAGATAGCCATGTATGTCGCAATAATGAACGAAATTGCGATGTGAAGCTATAAGTTAATAGTAAAATGATTGAAAGTAGATAGCCATGTATGTCGCAATAATGAACGAAATTGCGATGTGAAGCTATAAGTTAGAAAATTATAGCGATTTACGTCGTAATAATGAACGAAATTACCGCATGAAGCTATAAATTAATTGTGAAATCTCTTATTTTAGTGTGTAATATGAGATTTTGTTAATTAATGGTTTTTATATTGTATGAATAAGCTTAGTATCGTAACAGTTGCGTATTTAAAAACAAAATGTTCAGAAATTATTGTTGTGGATTATCAAAATACGTGAGAGGTTATAATGGTTCATAATTCGTGCTTTTATAATGTAATCTCAAATAAGCTGTGATTGCATTGTATTCGTAAAATAGTTATGTAAGTCCACTTAGTTTTAGGTGCTTACTTTATTTTATTTTTATCATATGTTCAGTAGTGTAATGGATCGATCGCGTTTACTTATTTACCATACTTGAATGTAGTTGTTTTCACTCTTATTATAAAAAGATGTTTCCGTACTGCCAATAATACACAACAATAATAATGTAAGCTTTTCACTTGAATGAGATTGTCATGTAACCGGAATAATATAAATAATTGTTAAATGAATTGTTAAAATTTATAAGTTACAAATTATTTGACTTAAAATAAAACTATTTATAAATTAGACTTATACGTTTATTTGTAAGTAACGAATGTTTGTAATTCAAAATTGAAATATATTAATGTTCATCTGCTTGTTTTACCTCTATCGATAGTTCCTCTTCCTTCCTACGAGATTCAGTGACCTCATATATAGGCCATGTGTTAGGTGGGTAGTAAGTAGTTCATATTAGCGTGCCTGAGGACAGGCACAGGGTCAGGACGGACGAGTGTTAGGTGCGATTTGATGGTAGCCATTTTTATAGTTAAATTCATCATTTAGGTAGATATCATTCTGCCTTTCTATTACTGTTAGTATTTAATCGAGCATCTTAGATTGTCAACTAGAATAGATCATATTATTAAATCGGATTATAACATCAAGCTTGATATGGCAAGCTTGACCTTATTGTCTATGACCATAGATAAATATCTATGGTCAATACCGATCCTCACCAACTTCATGGTGCTCTGTCATTGGGTTGTCAGTGGAAACGCAGTTAACTTCATTAGAGAGAAAACATGGCACATTTATAATTAAGCGGAGGCACTTTTTCTCGAGGTCTGGAATAGGATGGTCGAAGAGCTAAAACCTTAAGCCGAACACACTGGACAAAAGAAGAAGCTGGTTTCATTTACCCTTGATGAAGTAGGCGTCTTACAGTACAATACAATGGGGACACGCAAAAACCTATTATTAAAATAGTTTAATGACTATATAGCAGATGGCGCCATACAGCTACAGCAGATTCAATAATATATATTGTAGCAGTAACGATTTGCATAGAGTAGATGTAGCACTTGTCGGTTACGAATACCACTATATAACTGCTTCAGTATTTTCAGCGAGTCTGTAAATAGAACTTGGAACGTAGTCACTGGATGAGGTTTCTTTTATTTAAGGTGAAAGTTCGGCACGATAACTGAGTCTAGACTTATATTTCACTACTATTATAGTTAAGTAGAGGGTAGTATAACACTTACTGCGGATAACACAATAACATTTCTGGTATTAACAATAATAAAACACTTTGATGTACTGAGATAACATCACTGATAAATAATAGTCATATGCAATATTCAGAAACTTCAATTTCGGAAGTGTAACTACTGTATGTATATTATTTTAATCAAGCAAACGTAAACGCACTGTTTACTGTTTCTCGTCCGTACCGTCACTCATTGACGTGAACATTGCACTATTGACGTGAACCCACTCCAGGCAAGCATATTTAGCTTAGTTGGAGGGGTTAACAAGAATACTAGTAATGTGCAACCCACATTGCGAGTAATCTTTAAATATATATATATATATATATATATATATATATATATATATATATGTATATAAATAAAATATAAAATGCACTCAAAGTGCGAGTAATCAGGCTAAAGGCAGGATTTTACTAAAAGCACAACATTTTAGCTGAAGGTAGTAAGTATAAAACTACATTTTGTATGTCTAACTGACAGACTATTAACCACTGTCTCACCGATCTATGAGTAAGAAGGAATCGAGCTTGAATAGTAATGGCAAACAAAAATGAGACAAGATGCAGTACAAATCCATAAACTTATTTTTTAGGAATGCTTAATTTATTTCATACATTCACGGATGCAAGGGAACAAGCCACTAATTTTTGTGTACACTATAGAACCCTAAGAAGTACACCAAAGCTCATACAAACAATAAACAAAATTGTTAACACTTATAACCCCACGTCCTTAGATACAGCACTATTCAAGTAAGTAACCTCTCATAAGTGTGAGTTCCCAAATATTAAACCTTAGAGGCTTGTTCATACATTGGGAGAGGGATATAATGCAAACATATAATTATATACCTAGTGATATGTCCTGCTCGTAAGAATTCTTATGAATTATGAGTGTTTTATACTTAGGTAGTAGTCTATTATATACATATACTTATAAACCTTATGATTGACTATTAATTTTGACATATTTTAAGATCGTTTACAAAACAGAAAAATCGACTTTAAATGCCAGTCTAGCGCTAGTAATTTTCAGTACAATATTTGAGTTGTTTATCTCTGTATCTCAAACAAAAAAAGAATCTAGTCAAGAGCTGAGCGAGCCGAAGGAGCTTTTAAAAAATAAAACTTTATTAATTCAAGACGTTTATTCTCTACAAGAGCTCGTCTAAGACTAACTTAAATATAAATTAAATCTAGAGCTTCGATATCAGACCACCGTGGGACGGATGCTCTTATCTGTTGTTTGTCCATTCAGCGTCTGGTGTCTGATTACGTTACTCAGAATATAGAACGCTGACGCGTGTTATCTGTAGAGTCGGCAGACGTAACTCCTCCCTCCTTAAGTTCGAAGTTATCTTTTTTGGGAGAACTTCGAGAACATGTTTTTAACAATAATTTTGGATGATATTTATAGACCAGGTAACAAAGCATTATACAAATTAAAATATAGAGTCCGAGAGTCCAAACGCTTATACTACGCACTTCAATAATTGCCTTTACACTTTCACTATTTTCAGTATCACTTTTCTTTAAAGCTAACGACAATAGTTTCAGATCCATCAGGTCCAAGCCTTCCAGGTTTACAGGTGGAGCGGGTTTCCTTTCGTCAGGTAAGAAGAGTGTAGGTAAGTTCAGGATCGGTAGCTCTGGATAATATGTTATATTTTCAATGTACATTTGCCGCTTTTTCAATATGATGTCTTGAATTTTCACCTCGCAGGGATCATCTAAGGTCATTATATAGGTGCCTTTGATCTTATGATGAAGCAGTTCACCATCGCATGTCTTTGTAAGCAGCTCTTCATCTCTACTGTACAGGATCCATCTATTTGTTTGCAGGAACTGGATTCTGATCTTCTCAATGGTTATGGGAATTTGGATGCATGACGTTACGTTTTCAGCATACGTCATCAGGTCGGTGATGCATGGGTCTTGAATATATTGAAGCATTCCGTCATCAGTGCAGAGGAATCTGAACTCGTCGACTTCTTGGCATGGATGAGTGAACAGTCTGGTCTTCAACCCTTTCGCCAAGAGGTAAGGATACTTGGGTATTATGACGACGGTGGAGTTAAAGGATAATACAGGTAAAGGAATCAATTTATAATAGATATATGTATCTTTTTCAATCAGCGGTATTTCCAAAAGGTAAGTAATTTGATTTTCCTTCAAATAGGCTTTAAGTGTTATAACTAGCTCTATCTTAACTAAGTTTTCTAAGCTAGGCGTAAAAACTAATTTTTCTTTATTATTAATATTTTCAAGTAGCTGTAACAACTTATTTGATTCTATTATAGACTGATGTAAAACTCCTAACCTACTGAACGATAAACTAGTTTCTATTTCATCCAAATAGGTGTAAATAACTTGAAAATTATGGATTAGTAGATTATATGTATTAATGAACTGTATTCCTGAATATTCTGACTCCATTAGATTTTGCGCTATCATTTCAATTTTATTATTTATTTGAGCAAGATTATTATTTAATATAATAGTGGAATTTGTCAAAAGTTGCACCATTTCGGTAATCACCGTTAGTTTTCTGTTATTTTGATTTTGTTGCGTTTTCATTTCATTAATTAATTTATCGTATTGAATGGCATCGTCATTATTTAGATTTCCGGTTATCATTTTTATAAGTGAACCTAGTGGGTTAATTAGACCTCGTTTGATTCGAATGTTCGGAAAGATTTGGGTAAATTTGTTTAGAGTTATATTTTTAATGTATGCTACTTGACTTCTAACATCTACAAAATTATCCGTAAAGTTCTTATTAAAATAAATCTTAATTAACTTATCTAACTCAGAAAGTAGTTGAACGTTAAACCTTAAATCTTCTTCAAGGGGTTTAATGTCTAATACTTTTGCGATAGTCCACTTGTCACTACTAATTACTGCAACGCCAGTTTTCGTAAACAGGATTCCAGGGTTTCTATCTAGTGCCTGAAGTTGAAGGGCCTGCAGTTGCGTCACCATGGCTACTACCAGGAGGATGCGGAGGTGCCTGTGAAGGGCGTTTAACATTCTTTAATGGAACTTTAGTGTTTCGATTTTTAACTTGAATCGGAACTACGTTTCTACTAATCTCATCAGCAACAATAGCCTTTTGGAACCGTGGTTTGTCTTTGCTACTCCTTTTATTAACTTCTTTAGTGAATACTACATCACCGGGTTTTATTTCGACTACTGTTTCTCCTCCTCTTTTCTCTATTATTTTCTCCTTTTGTTTAATGGCTTGTTCTGATAAATGATCATATAGAAACTTAGTTCTTTTAGCATGTTCTTTGATCAGTTGCTGCATGTACTGTTTCTCGAAATTTAAATTAAATACATTTCTAGAATCAGTGTGTCCTAATAAAACTTCGAATGGGGTAAAACCAGTGGTTGAGTGTATAGAGTGGTTATACGCCATGATAGAGTATGTCATTACGGTAGCGGCATCGGTGTACTTATGCTCGTACTTAGCCAACCTGTAGATTTCAATGATAGTAGAATGAAATCTTTCTATGACGCCCATAGAATTCGGGTTGTTAGGGGTTCCTATGTGGAGATCTACCTTGTAAAGAGCTAAAAGTTCTTTCAAGAGAGCATTATTAAATTCAGAACCAGCATCTGAACTGATTTTGTGGGGTACGCCATACAAGGAGAAATATTTAATGAGGGCTCTTACAACCTCCGGTGTTGATCTATTAGGTATTTCGAGAGCTTGACCGATTTTAGAAAAGGCATCAACTACAGTCAAATAATAGCGTCCTTCAATTGTAAATAGGTCAATGAAAATTTCCTCTAAAGGTTTTGACTGGGTGTGTGTTAGTTGTAACTTAGGCTTAATCGGTTTCCGGTCGTATTTCATGCGTTTGCATGTTTCGCATGAGTTTATAAAACTTGAAATGGTTTGTTCCATATTATGCCAAAAGTAGGTGCGCTTAATGTGCAGTAAGGTCTCTTTAATACCACGGTGGCATGTTTTACCAGTATGGTATTTGGCAACAATTTCTTTCTGTTCTAATTCATCCTCTACAAATACTACTCTTTTGGTACACTCGAAAAATTGTACAGATTCTCTTTTAAACAAATATATTACCATTTGTGCGAATTGTTGTCTATGCTGTTCTTGCTCAAAGTAAATGAAGTATTTGGTATTGTTTCTTATATACTCCTTTAGAAATTGTTTGACAAGGTCAGTTCGGTTCAAAGGTAAGTGTACTTCAAGAATTTTCTGTTTTTCGCGGGATATACTTTTAACTGCTAATTTATCAATAGACCAAGAATGAACCAAAATTTGGTTGGGCTTGGTGTCTATAGCTTCCTGCAGGATTGGGATACCTTTAGATTCGGTATCTTGTCCTGAATGAGCGGTTTCAGTACTAGAAGAATTTTCAGAAGCTGTCAAAGTTGAACTCGAAGGGCATTGTATCGAGTAGGGGGAACGGCATCTAACCGTTTCTTCTGAATCTGATATAGCCGATTCATTTTCGTCGTCAGATATTAGAGATATTATGTTATCTGGTTGTGCTAAGGTTTTCTTTCGTAATTTTCCTAATGCTTCTATTTCTTTTGTCAGTCGTCTTATTTCGCGGTTTTTATTTTCGTCTGAGTCAATATTCACTTGTGTGGATATATTGTCATCGTTACCTAATGCGTTTATTCGAATACGCGATAATGCGTCGGCATTACCGTTAAGTGTGCCCTTTTTATGAACTATTTCAAAGTCGTATTCAGACAATCGTAATCGCCAGCGTGTCAATCTACTATTTGTGTCTTTTAGAGAGTTAAGCCAGGCTAGCGGCTTATGATCTGTTACTATGGTGAATTTCTTACCGTAGAGGTAAGGGCGAAAGTGTTTTACTGCCCAGACTATTGCGAGCAGTTCTTTCTCCGTAACACTATAACGCGTTTCCGCATCTTTTAGTGTTCGGCTGGCATACGCTACGGGCTTATCCTGACCGATAGGACCTTGTGAAAGGACTGCTCCAAGAGCGAATTCTGAAGCATCCGTTGTCAGTATGTAAGGCCTGTCAGGATCAGGGTATTGTAAAATTGGGGCATTTACAAGAAGTTCTTTGCATTTTTCAAAGGCTGCTATGTATTTGTCATCATCGATAGGCATTGAGCGCTTTTGTTTTAGTCGTGCTGTCATTGGTTGGGTGATTTTAGCGAAGTCCTTAATGAACTTACGGTAGTACCCAATAAGTCCTAAGAAACTTTTAATTTCGGTTGTACTTCGGGGTAAGGGATATTCTAGGATGGCTTTAATTTTGTCATTGTTAGGTTTTAAGCCGTCACTAGTTATTGTGTGACCTAAGTATAAGACCTCCTTTCTAAGAAATTCGGACTTATCTAGCTGAATTTTTAAATTGGTTTGTCGTAATCTGTCAAAAACGGTCCGTAGTTTTACTATGTGTTCTTGCAAGCTGGACGAATAAATAATTATGTCATCCAAGTACACAAGACAGTGTATTCCTTGCAAGCCACGTAGCACATTGTCAATCGTTCTTTGAAAAGTTGCCGGTGCCGTTTTTAATCCAAACGGCATACGGGAAAATTCATAATGTCCTGCGTTTATACTAAATGCGGTTTTCTGTCTGTCTTCTTCAGCGACTTCTATCTGGTGATAGCCACTGGCTAGGTCAAGGGTAGTAAAGTAACAGCTTCGTCCTAGTTTGTCAAATAGTTCTGTAATATTTGGTAGGGGGTATTTGTCGTCTATTGTAATTTCGTTTAGTTTTCGGTAGTCAATAACAAGTCTATATTTCTTTTCGTTACTCGCGTCTAACTTCTTTGGCACTAGGTGCACAGGGGCACTCCAGGGAGAATACGACTCTTTTACAATATTATTTTCCAACATTTTAGTAACTTGTTTATTTATTTCATCATTTATTACTTGAGGTTGCCTATAGGGTCTGATGTATATTGGGTCTTCGTTTCGCGTGCGGATATGGTGTTTAACTTCGTTAGTAAATGTCAACGGTAATTTTTCGGTATAAAAGATGTCTTTGTATTCAAGGCAAAGCTTTTTAATTGAGTCTCTTTCTTCTGAATTCATATGGTCTAAACGCAAGTTGCTAACATTTTCTGTCAATATCTGATCAATCTCTATGTTATTTCGGTCATCTAATTTGTGAAAATTGCATTTTTCGCCGTCATGTTTAGTTACTTCAAAAGGTCGTGTAACTGTTAGAGTCATTTCAGTATCCAAAGTATTTTGTATGATCGTTGTTGCATACCCGTCTTCGCACTTAACTAAAGCGGTAGGCATTCTAACACCTTCACAAAATAGTTTGTAGTTTAATATAGCATCGCCGTTTTGTAGGTCTGTCGGTAATTTCACTCTTTGTTCGCAACGTGGGCTTATTCTTATTTCATTATTAGGATTGTATATAATAGGAATAGCCGATGATTGGGTATAGAGAATTTGGTTTTGCATGTCAATTTTTGCGTTCAATTGTTTCAGAAGGTCACTGCCAATGAGTCCATCGTAACAGCCATCAACATCATAAATATAAAACTTATGCGTTTCAGTGCTGTTAAATGTTGGGAATAACGGAATTACTACAACTTCGTTATGTTGGCTAGATGCGTGGGTGCTTATAACTTCAAACGGCTCGTAGTGTTTGAAATCGTTAAAATACTCACTAGCCATTTTTGGTGAAATGAATGATCTCGAACTTCCGGTATCAATCATAAATTTAGAATTGATTTCGGGTATTATTACGTGTGGTAATTTCAATGTATTATAATGAAGTTGTATTATTTCAGGGGCTTGTTGGAGGCATTGATGTGAAAATTTTCAATGCTGTGAACAGCTGAGGCTTGGTCATCTTGTCCAGCGTTAGTCTCGTAAGTGTCGACGTTGTCAGTCGGGGAGTTATCATTGTAGTCAATGTAACAGTCAGTTTCAGGATTTTCAGGCATAAAAGTAAGGTCATCACTTTCAGGTTCATTTAGGCTGTACAGTTCGTTCATTCTAAAACCTTGAGGTTTCAGTGGGGGAGCTGTACGCATGCTCACATCAGTAGATAGCTGAGGCGCTAATCTTTGTAGGGGGCGGTAACCGAATTGTTGTTGGCCTTGGGCAAAAGGTGGACGATAGCCAAACTGCTGTGGTCCTTGGTTAAATTGAGGTCGATAACCAAATTGGGGTGGATTTTGGTTGAGTTGAGGTCGGTAGCCAAATTGGGGTGGACTTTGGTTAAATGAAGGCTTATAACCAAACTGCTGTTGTCCTTGGTTGAACTGTGGTCGATAGCCCAATTGTTGGGGAAGCTGTGGTCTATATCCAGCTTGTTGGGGTTGTGAAAAAGGTAAGTGAGATATTTGTTTAGCGTGTGGTACACCAAATTTAAAGTTTGTTTGTGGTGTGTGAGGACTTGAAGTACCAGCATTGTTTTGGGGAATTCCAAATTTAAAGTTTTGCTGAGGTTGTTGATTTGAAGTGAAGAAAGGCTTCATTCCAAATTTATCCATAAAAGGATTTTGATATGTAGTTTGAGCCTTAGGCTGTAATTGATTCTGTGATCTAAGCATTTTATTTTTCGCTTTATATTGATACATAAAGTTTACTTCTTCGAGCAGTATGCTTAAGGCATTTTCTAGTGAAACGGAACCCTTAAGACGCACAATGCGAAGCAACTCTTCCGGCAGGTTATATAAAAACACATTCATTGACATGTTGTCATATATCGTTATCTTACTACGACGTAGATTTACGTCCTCAATTAAATTGACTTTGGCAATCAGTGTGCTTTTAACGTGTTGAATTCTGTTGCAAAAATCCAGATATGACTCGCCATTGTTTATTTTTAAAGTTTCTAACTCTATTGAAATGCATTCTTCCGAACGGGGATCACCAAAATGCTGTTCAAATGCCCGTTTTAAATCAGGCCAGGTATCTAAATCTTGTCGTTCGCTTATGAGAGAGGCTGCTCTACCAGTAAGTCTGGATGTTATAAGATGGTAAACGTACAGGTCCTGCTGTGGATTTCCCTCTATTCTACAGCAGCTAATCAAGTACTCGCATTTCCTAATAAATAAACTAAGTAATTTTTCGTCACCGTCGAATTTGGGGATGACGTTAGCAAAGTCGCGGGGTACTTGCACTATATTTTCCATCTTTAATTTTTTATATTAACTAATTTAATTAATTAATTATTTTTAATTAATATACTTATTAATTTATTTATTTATTACGATTAACACTTTATTTATTATAAAACACTAAACACATTTAAAAGAAATCACAAAACACACTTCAATGTTTGGAAATAACGTTCTGATTTCTAGACACATATAACTAAAACAGTGAATAGGATTGGAATAAGACTGGAAATAGCGATTTGGGTCTACTTACAGACTGTCCATGTCCCTCGTTGAGCCTTAAACGTTGTCCTCCGGAACGCAGCTATAGCACCAACGGTGCTCTCGACGTATTTATTTGGTTCGTGGATTTCCGTAAAACGCGTGAAAACGTACGTAGCGCGTTACTAAAGTGAAGTTATTCGCGACGCGGAAATCCTACCGGCTGCGCCAGTCAAGAGCTGAGCGAGCCGAAGGAGCTTTTAAAAAATAAAACTTTATTAATTCAAGACGTTTATTCTCTACAAGAGCTCGTCTAAGACTAACTTAAATATAAATTAAATCTAGAGCTTCGATATCAGACCACCGTGGGACGGATGCTCTTATCTGTTGTTTGTCCATTCAGCGTCTGGTGTCTGATTACGTTACTCAGAATATAGAACGCTGACGCGTGTTATCTGTAGAGTCGGCAGACGTAACTATCTTCCAATTCGGTTAATAAATGACGGAGTTTCAGGTAACAAACATAAACAAAGAGAAAAACAACAGCCACATTGAAAACTTCCTTTTTTTTTCTGCATTCGCTTAAAATAGCTAACGTGTAGGAACTAGAAACTATAAAGGTACGGCCACACAGCGGCGCCCTGCAATCTGCGAGTGCGATCTCAGTACTTTTCAATTGTTTTCTGATCTCTTTTGGTGTGAACCAGACGGTACAAATACTATTGCGCTATCTGATCGCCGCCTAGATCGTGCACGCAGTACGCTGCGGTGTGTCCGTACATTTAGATCACAAAGCCTTATCGTGTTGTGATGAAATTAGGAATCATCGATTTCTAGCGCCTCGGCTCACTACCGTTTTCAACTTCCAGACAAGCATCCTAAATTGCATCGTCACTTAACATCACATAAATTCAATGATTAAAAGCTTGTCTGTATGCAATGATAAAAAGTTCAATTTAACCATCACTTCTCAAATTATCAAATCATCTGCATGGTGTTAGGTTACAGGACAAGCAAGACGATCGTCTGGGGCTCAGGCCACCTGTTTATTATGGCATTATCATAAGGGTCATTCAAACCATACATTATCGACAATACTTGAGTAAAGTCCACCGCTATACGTTTGTCAAAATATTCTTAAATACAGATGACAAAATTGTAACAAGTTGTTGAAACTACAGTCAGTAGGTAAGAATTGTCATAGTGGAAACGACCACGCAGGCTTAATATTCGGAACATTTCCTATCATTCCGCACCCGTCCCTTCATGAGCGCGTTAGTGCGTATGAACCAAGTTTAATTAAATTAATTATAATGATCACGCCACTAGATTGGCTCAGTGGACATGTTTAAGATTCTCAGTTGAACGAACATTATAACTGGTAACTTTAACTTCGAAATAGTTATTATAGATGGCGCCACCAATGCATAATTGACAAACAAACAAGCCAGCCAGCAACAAATTTAATTTCTAAATATATGCCTGCATTTGCCACCGTTTGCCGGAATACGGCATTAGCATAAGACATCTAGATCTGTAATTTTACTGAAAAATAATTATGACCACCGACAGGAGAAGTAATAGTTTCTCCTGTTTTTTAATTAAGACAATGCATTTTTAATTATTTTTGACAGCTACTTTGCATGATGGCAGTACATTGCCAAGTGTCCACATGGCCAGCTTCTACAACCCTCAAGTTGGAAAGTCTGTTGCAAAAGATCTAATGTGTTCCCGCAGCTGTCTTAACGAGCCAGTTCCATTCTAGGCCTGCTTACGCTTAGCGTGCTTCCTCGACCGCATCGTCGTTACCAACCGGTTAGATATTGTTCAAATGCTAACATTTACGAAATAATAAAAAAAAACACAGTAGGTACAAAAGGAGATAAAAAGCCACTTTTCATTTTGGCGCTTTTTTCTATTCATTTTGGCGCACTTACGCACATTTTCTCTAAAACTATTTCGAAGTGAAGGCCAGTCAACTACTCAAATGTGTACACTAAATATAAACACGTCTTACGTGACGTACGTTGCAGAAATTACCATATTGCTTACAGAGCAGTATATTCGATGCTGTAAGCAAATTCATATGCTATGCTAACTAGCCGTCTACTTGCTTTACATGATCTGAACAACGTCATAAATTACAGGACTTGTGCGGGGAGGGCCGAACGAATTCGGACGAACACTGCATAGAAGCGTCTTTATCCATACGTCATTCTTTCGCCTTCCTTCGGCCCTGTGGGTACCCAACTTATATAACACATGGACGCCATGGCGACGTCGCCGGCTAAACAATTCATATTGAAATGTATGACAGTGAAGAGCGAACGTGGGGTACAGTTTTTCATACAAACGTATTCCCCCGTTTCCTCCCTGGAAAATGCTTCTAGAGCAAAATTTGTTTTTACAAAAAATCAAGGTCTGTTGTAGCTATGCCCCGCCCCTATCATTTGCTTTTTTTGACCAACGATTCGCAAAAATAAATATAAGCCTTTTTATCTCCTCTTTGAGATTTTTGAAGGGTAATTATTTCTATTTGCAATTGCTTGGTCAAAAATGCAAATGATAGAGGCATAGCTACATTAGACCTTGATTTTTTGTAAAAACAAACTTTGCTCTAGAAGCATTTTCCAGGGAGGAAACAGGGGAATACGTTGTATGGAAAACTACACCCCGCGTACGCTCTTAACTTACTTTAGATTTGTAGTTATAGTGAGTTTGAATCATGACTATAAAATACCAACTACTATACCTACTAAGATTTGATGTCGAATGTCTCGACCTAGGTGTCGTGCATGTCCGATGCACTTCCTCGGGAGTTTACGCTGCTTACTGTACTCGTCGCGATCTCGCAGCGTTAACTCCCGAGGAAATGCATCGGACATGCACGAAACCTAGGTCGAGACATTCGACATCAAATCTTAGTGAGTATAATAGTCGCTATTTTATAATCTTAGCTTACTTGACTACGGTCTGGAGACGTCACCATTTTGGAAACGCAGCTTAGACCGACCGGCCCGTACAAGGCTAACTACCCTGGCGAGCTGGCGACGCGTAGCCCAAGTCGCCAGTATTTCGTATATAAAATGTTACGGCTCCCTCACTAAGCGGCCATCTGACCGCCAAGACGGACGCCGCGAGTTAATGTTCACTTATTTGGCAAGCTCATTTGACTACGGTAGGTAGCCAGAGGTAGCTATGGCTATGTAGCCATCGACGTTGCCATGGCGTCCCAGTATGTTTAATGACTCGTAACGGGTACAGTGCAGTGTAGCGCAAAACTCAAGAAATACTCACAGGATTTTACGGTCCATAGTATACAGGGTGAATTATTCCAGCGGGCGTGGATGGCCAAATCCGAAACTATGAGGAATAACAAAAAAAACTCAAAGGAGTCTCGAGACCAATTTTCAATAAAAACTAAAAATGCATCATTGGATTTTTGAAAAATCAATATTCCTAGCCAGGCATTGAACCCGTTGTTTTTGAAAAAAAAAAAACACATCCTGTATTCGATTCGATAGTAGACACACCATTCGATAGTGTAGTACTTCCCATAATTCGTTCCTTATTATAGCGATACGTATTAGACACGTGTTTTTTTTTTCAAAAACAACCGGTGCGATTCCAGGCTAGGATTATTGATATTTAAAAAATCTAATGATGCAGTTTTGGTTTTATTCAAAATCGGGCCCGAGACTCTTTTCAGTACTTTTCGCTATTCCTCACAGTTTCGGATTTGGCCATCCACGCTCACTTGAAAAATGCATCTTGTATATTGATAAACAATCGCCATTGCTTACCATTAGACGAGCGTATTGCCTGGAAATATGGTCAACACAAGCAATAAAAATGTATACATCACCTTTTTAACCGACTTCAAAAAAGGAGGAGGGTATAGAAAAACATACAGTCGAACCTATGTTCAATTGTATGTTTCTTTTTAATGTATGTTCACCGATTACTCGAAGACGCCTGGACCGATTGAGAAAATTATTATTTTATTTAAAAGGGTATATTTCACAGGTAGTCCCGATTAAAATTTAATTGAGATAATATATTCAGTATCTCCAGAGATATGAAGATAAACACCTCAAACTTAGTACTAAAAAAGGCTAGCGTGACGTTTAAAGTCGGTTCATTTAATTTTCTTAAATTATTATTCCTGCTTCTGTAAAAAAATCACTCGCATTGAGTAGCTACCTTTTTCTTTTGTTCAGTTGGTCAATAAGACTATTTGTCTGTATCTTCAATCTACATAAAAAATTGGTGCGTCTCTAGAGGGCATGACTCATAAAACTCCCAAGCACTATATATTTTTTAGCTACCTAAAATATGGACCGACCTATTTTACTAGGGTATGAGTATGTATGATTTTGTGTTTCCATTACTCGTAATGAGAGCCGGACTCAGAAGCCTCGCAGCGAAATTGGATCGAGGCGCTGATATTCGGAAGTCCCTCATTTCCGTGCATTTGTTGTCACCTTACCCTGCTGTAAGCAATTTTTTGCCTGGGCTTTAGTTATTTTCGATTTGACAAGGACATTATTGCAAGAATGAAATAGACAATTTATTATACTTTTTGTTTTAAACAATTCACTAGCCAAAGATTTTTGAGCTGAGCTTAACAACTAATATTTTCGTCTTGAACTTTAAAAGCAGATTTTTTGCGTGAGTTACGTAAATCGATAACTTAAAAAACATCGTAAAGAAACCCTCGACATGGTGGTAGGCAATAAGTATCTAGTGTCAGTCTGGCCAGCAAGGAACCTTACCACTTACCACTCTGAAGTTGAAAAATCTGTCGCCAAACATCTAAGTGTTCCAGCTGCTGTTCTTGAGAGCTAGTTCCCATTCTAGGCCTTATGTGCTACCACCCTTAACGGCATCATCACTTATTAACAGGTGAGATGGTGGTCAAACGCTAACCTGCGCGATTTATAATTTCAGATTTTTAAATAACTAAAAAATGAACATCATCATCATCATCATCAGCCGGTGTCTGTCCACTGCTGGACGTAGGCCTCTCCCAAGATGCTCCACGAAGTCGGCTCTTCGTTTATGAACATATTTCGATGAAAGTTAAACAAACCAAAATTTGAAAGAGTATTAATACTTCACAGTTGGTCTCATTTAAATTTTATCGAGATATGTTCAGTATATCCAAAGATATAAAGATAAACACCTCAAACTTGGTACTGTAAATTAATAGCATTTGATTGGCATTTGAAGTCGGTTCTTTTAGTTTTTTTAACGATCTTAAATTTTTAGTATTTGTTGTAAAATCCCCCGTAACTATACATACTTTGTGAAAATTTCATGTATCTATTACGGTTCAGGAGATACAGCTCTGTTAAAGGCGGACGGACGGACGGGCGGACGGATGGACGGACGGATGGATGGACTAACGGCGAAGTCATAGTATAATTACTATGGGAGATTTAACAACAAATACTAAAAACAGTAAAAACAAAATAAAATTAAGAAATAAATACTATATATATAATATTTTTTTCGCATATAGAAAAAAATATTATATATATAGTTTATTAGTATTGTAAAAGTATTTTAAAATATTTAAAAATTAATTAATTATAAAAGGATAGAAAGGGGACCTTCCCCTTAAAAGAAACGTGTTTTTTGCGTTTTTTGCTTGATCTTATGAACCGTAATAGATTAAACTTGAGAAATATGTATATATATAAATATAATAATAATATATATATAAAGTGGTTATATTATATAATATATATAGATCATTATTATTTTATACAATAGATCATACTATTGACTATTTTGACTTCAAATTGATTGTGATCGGTGGGGATCTACAGAAAAGCTAAGCTTATAATAATACTAGCAGCCCGCCCCGGCTTCGCACGGGTAGAACATATATGCCTACAAAATTTGCATCAGTTTGTTGCATCGAATATAAAATATGAACATATTTAACAACCATCGTCATATTTCATCCAATTTACACAAAACCTTAACAAATTATGCACCTAAACCTTCCTCATAAACACTCTGGCTATTGGTGAAAACCGCATGATAATCCGTTCAGTAGCTATTGAGATTATTGCGAACAGACAGACAGACGCAGTGATGAACTTTGTTTTATAATACTTACGTATTGATATTGGACGGCCCTTTGGCGTAAAGGATAGTTACCCTGATTCTGACCCGACGGTCGTTGGTTCTAATCCTAGCTATATACCTACCAATGAAAGTTTTATGTGCATTCATGAATCATGAGTTTTCGTACAGTGGTAGTGGAATCATTAAATCTACCAAAAAGTAGCTTACCACCAAGGAGTACATCTGCCGCCGTAACCTTACGGCGTTCCCCGACGCAAAATGTAGGGGTAATATACGTTTAACGTGTGTATCTGTGTGTCTGTCTGTAGCATCTTAGCACCTAACCGGATGAACCGATTTTGTTTTTATTATTGATAGTTTTTTTTGTTTGATAGATGTCTTCATCGAGAGTTTTCTTAGCTTTGATTCATGAAAATTCGTTCAATCGTTATAAAATTATGAGCTTTTTTCTAGTTAATTGCGCTATGAAATCAACTTTCATAGGTCTGATCAATTCGAAAATCTTCTTCTTCGACGATATTGTAAGAACATGGAAGCCTCCTGGACTCTACAGGATACTCAAATCCTCACCAACTTACAGCTCAGATTTTAAAAGTCGTGTTTAGAGTCATTGGAAAAAGCTATTATACATAGATCAGTCGGGGTGGTTTAAAATATTATATTATATTATTATATATATAGATGAATATTATTTTATACAATACATCATATTATTATACTATATTGACTTCAAATTGATTGTGATCGGTGGGGATCTACAGCATAGCTAAGCTTATAATAATATTTTCGTAGTAACTATGACTTATTCTGTGGTTTCACTGCAAATATTTTATTAATTTTGCGATGCGTGTTTGTGAAATTCGTGATATCTTCTAGAGTTTTCATTTGAATTATATACTGTAAAGGACAATTTTAATCTATAATATGTGGCCAAGCTAATTAACGTAATTTTTTGGATAAGGATTAATACTATATACTTGAAAATAGCCTTGGAAGTTATGTAATATTTTTTAACAAAAATTGTAAGATTAAAATGGTTACTGTGAGTCAACCTGAAGAGATAGACATATGCTATCCCGGACTTTTTTGTAGGTCTTATTAAGTTGTACAATACTTGCATAGATAATATTCTTCTATCTATTTTCAATTAAGCAGCGTTCGTAAGAAACGTGTTTTTTCGACCGTTTATCGACCGACTTAGGTTGCAAATTAGGTCTCCACGAATGTACCTTTGATTTAAACGGGATAATATATAGCCTATTTTCATTCCGAAAGTACATTCTATGTATTAGTGAAAGATTTTTTTAAATCGGTTCAGTAGTTTTTGAGCTTACTCATTACAAACATACAAAAATACAAAAATACAAATGTTCTCTCTTTATAATATTAGTATAGATTTTCGCAGTAACTATGACTTATTCTGTGGTTTCACTGCAAATATTTTAATCATTTTGCGATGCATGTATGTGAAATCCGTGATATCTTCTAGAGCTTTCATTTGAATTATATACTGTAAAGGACAATTTTAATCTATGATATGTGGCCAAGCTAATTAACGTAATTATTTGGATAAGGATTAATAATATATACTTGAAAATAGCGCTGGAAGTTATGTAATATTTTTTAACAAAAAATTAAAGATTAAAATGGTTACTGTGAGTCAACCTTAAGAGATAGACATATACTGTCGCGGATTTTTTTGTAGGTCTTATTAAGTTGTACAACTCTTGCATAAAAAATATTCTTCTATCTATTTTCAATTAAGCAGCGTTCGTAAGAACGCTGCGACCGTTTTTCGACCGTTTTTTTGCCGACTTAGGTTGCAAATTAGGTTACCGCGAATGTACCTTTAATTTAAACGGAATAATATATAGCCTATTTTCATTCCGAAAGTCCATTCTATGTATTAGTGAAAAAATTTTTTAAATCGGTTCAGTAGTTTTTGAGGGAAATCATTACAAAAATACAAAAATACAAAAATACAAAAATACAAAAATACAAAAATACAAAAATACAAAAATACAAATGTTCTCTCTTTATAATATTAGTATAGATTATATTACCTACTATGGTACGGAATTGGAACCCTACGAGTGCGAGATCCGACTTACACTTGGCCAGTTTATTTTATATTTGTTTGCCGATTACTCCGCCAACAGTTAAACAATTTGAATTATTATTTTTCTCATAGGTATGTAGGAATGTTTTTCGGTTTGAATGGCAAAGTGCCCAGTTAAATTACAGGGCATGTGAGACTGTCTCAAGGTAACAGGCGCAGTGCAGTGTCATGCCAAATTTTGGCTATCTAGAATTTTGCGTACTGCTGTACGTTTAATAGGTAAAGCCATCGTTTACCATCAGGCGAGCGTCGTGTTTGTTCTGTTACCATTATCATAAATCATAAAAAAATATAAATTTTTATATGTAATATTCATTGTTAGTATATGCATACACGCTATAAGAAATCTATCTGCTAAATCGTAGCTTCATAACTTTTACAATTTCGAAATAACTTACCAAGAAGTATTTCTATTCTATTTAATAAATATCGATACAATATTTCTATAACATCGATATGTTTCTTTGCCCAACATCAACTAAAACAACAATTGACAAATGAAATAGTCACTGATCTTTTCAGCAAAAAAGCTCTACATCCGGTATTACGTCCGGTCCCATTCAGCACGAAGTGTATTAAGATTGTTCAAATTGTCTGGATTGTTCCGACTTTCCTTCTAGTAGACCTTTACGACTGTTCCTTATAGGAAATCGATACAACTAGTTACCGGCAATTGACGGTCAATGGACCATGGTCTTCGAAACGAGCTTTGATGAACCAACGGTTGTTTCTAATCGATTTTGCTCTTATGTGAATTGAAAATCTACGCTTTGAAAGATATTGATATATTTATATTATTATATATTATATTGACTTTAAAGATATCATAGAGAAAACAATTATTTTGTTTTAAAATTGCGAATGTAATACGCATAGCTTATTATTCTATGAAGGATCACATGTAACGAGGTGACTCGACAGAGAACAAAAGCTGAAGTGGCAATGGGCTGGCCACATAAGCCGAAGAAATGACGACCGCTGGGGTAAACGAGTTCTTGAGTGGATACCTCGAAATGGCAAACGGTACGTAGTAAAATGGTACGTAGCTTAGAACGTCCTCAGACTAGGTGAAGCGATCATATTGGCAAGGTGGTTGGCAAAAAAAAGCTTAATGAGGGATGCCGAGAATCGTACTCAGTTGCGTACAATTGAAATGGCCAGCACCTGTGTCTATGTACAGCATTGGACTAGTGAAAGCTGATGGTGGTGAAGATATACAGTAGAAATGTAGCAAATGTGTTCGCATTTTAAGTTGTAAATCCATTACATATATCTACCGTTGGACTTAAAATCTTTATGTAGGTTTCATCACAGAAGTACAAGGCATTCAGAGATAAGGAGATAAACACATCCAAATTACTACTGAAAATTACTCACGCGGCTTTACAGTTTGTTTTAATACATAATTGTCTCCTCCATTTGAAGCTGTGGGCGCTGTGTTTTTGATCGAAGTGTAGGCAAGTTAGCTTTCCCCATATAGTAGAAAACCCACGCTTTTGAAATCAAGAAATAGAAGTAATACCAACACATACAAAAAAGTTACCTAGAGTGTATATTTAGCCACACAGAGTAGATAAATCTATGTCTATTTCTAATATATTGTATAGTAATAGCAAGCATTTCCTTTACTTCGCATTCTCCAACGTAAAATAAAGAAATATTAGAAATATAAGAAATATTTAAATCTATAAGTGTAAAATAAAGAGTCGATATACCACAACATATTTAACCGACTTCAAAAAAATCAGGAGGTTCTGGAGGTGGAATCTTTTTTAAGCATGTTTCCCGATTACGCAAAGACGCCTGGACCGATTTGGAAATCTGTTTTGTTTGAAAGGGTATTATACATTCCAGATGGTCTCATTTAAATTTCCTCGAGATCTGATAAGTATCTCCGGAGTTATCGAGATAAAAACCATTATTCTAGGCCTGGCGTGTTCACCATCTTCGACCACATCGTGACGTGACAGTGGTCTAACGGTAGCCTATAAGACATAAATTTTTAAGTAAATAAGTCCGACCTCATATCATCCTGATAAAACTTCAAAGAATCGATGAATATTTTAAAGTCTGAAATAACCTATTAGCTCAGGTGGTTATCCTGGATAGCGATCCCAAGGTGCCGATATCTGAAGGACAAGCGTAATAGGCCCCGGGGGGGCTGATAACGATAGAAGCGGTTTATAACTCCCTTAAATAAAGTTAATAGCTGACGGGAAGTTTTTCGCCGGTACCCCACTGGACCATTACGAAGTGTTACGGTACGATTTATTCCAAGTATTGCAGTATTAGGCTGTTCTTTGGGGTGGAGAGACAGCGGGGTAAAGTAGAATGGATAAAAATAAATATCTAATTGATCGTAGGTGTAATTTTCTGAAATGTCTTTTAACCGGTAAGTTTAACTGTTGCCAAAGTAATTTTAGTCATTCAAATCAAATGAAAGCATTTATTCAGTAGGTATGTAGGTAGTATCAATATACATGTGCGTATATTGATACTACTATCGTGGTCACGAGACGACGACGAGTCGTCACGAGACGACGACGAGTCGTCTCGTGACCACGATCAATGCAACTTGGTCGAAACTTCGAGTTAAATAAAATAAATGTTTTAGGCGCGATAAGTCCCGTATTTTCATATTGAATATGAATTTTTCATATTGAATATGTACTAATGAACAATTCAACTGTCATCCTTCAATCAATCGTTGACGTCAGACTATTTAAAAAATATTAAAGTTACCCTACTTTATCTTACTTGCCAACCATACACGTACCTCTGTGTTTCAGTATTTAAAAAAAAATAGAGTGTGTGTGTGTTCAATAGTGTATGTGCTTAGCTTAATTGTATGCACGTAAGAAGTTCTACTTCTTTGTAATTTACAAAACAAAAATAACACATCATCATCATCATCATCATCAGCCGGTGTCAGTCCACTGCTGGACGTAGCCCTCTCCCAAGATGCGCCACTGATCCCGATCTTCGGCTCTTCTTTTCCAGTCACTGCCCACCGCTTTGCGTATGTCGTCGCTCCACCTGGTCACAGGACGTCCTACGCTACGTTTGCCGATTCGCGGTCTCCTAGGACTAGTCTACCCTAACGGTTATCAGTCCTGCGGCAGATATGACCAGCACACTGCCACTACAGTTTCCTAATACGTTGAGCCATGTCAATAACTTTAGTTCTCTAATGAATCACTTCGTTCCAGATTTGATCCCGCAGAGAAATATGCGCATAGCTCTCTCAATAGCTCGCTGAGCGACTTTAAATTGGTGGACCAGTCGAATTGTGAGTATTCACGTCTTGGTTCCGTATCTCATCACAGGTAGGACGCGCAATTTAATAATAACACAACACTACAATAATTTTAAGTAATTTGTAGAAACAACGATAAAATAATAGAGTATAATATTTTCATACAAATTGATAAAATTAAAAATATTGTTAAATCAACTTTTATATTCATATATAACGTGTTCAGTAATTTGCTATTGTATAGTGACCTCGTTATATTGAGTTAAAACTCGATTTCTTTGGTGTAATCTTTCCTTGAAACGAAATATTAAGATTTTTTACCATACAGTAGTGTCAGTGTAACTAGAATTTTTATTTTTACTACTACACTACACTACACATCTTCATCACCTTCACAGTAAAGTAGCCTTACATTTATTTATATTCACAAACAATCAATGTTAAGATTATAGAAGATTATATATAAGTTAAATAAGATATTCATAGTTATTTTGATATCACTCACGACCATATCAACTAAAAACCGTTATTAAAATATAAACCGTATATAAACAACTGTAATAAAATAAGCGCAATTGAAAATACCTGAATAGCTTAAAATAAAAAACACGTTTTTTGTGTTTAGAAATAGGTACCGGAATACATATTTTGAATATAGATATCACATCACACTATACCACGAAGTTAGCCGATACTTACTAGAACTTTATGGTGTAGTCTGAAACACACCACGAGAAATATAACTACTAAAATGTATAAAGTGACATAAGTATAATTTTTGGATATTATCAAAAATGGGAACAGAAGTTTTCTCATTAAGCGACTATCGCGCATCCGCCTTATACCACAGAATAATGAATAGTACAAGCTCATACCAATGTTAGTACACTTTTGATTGACAGCATTAACAAACCAAAAAAAAAGTTAGGCTAAGGGCCAGTTTCACCGGTGGCTGATGAAGGTTCAGATAATTATCTGACAGATGATGCTATGTAAAAGTTGTCAAAATTCTGTCAGATTTGTTCCTTATCAGGTTAATCTGTGAAACTGGCCCTTAGTGTAGTAACGCGCTTAAAAATTATAATTTTAACGCAATCATAAAATTATAATGTTGATCTGTGTAACTATGAAATAATGTAATCTAATCCGTATTTTGAACATTTAACTAAACTTTAGAGATCCGTACTCCATCTTAGCCATAGCAGTTTATGGTATCAGTAAACTTTAACCTGTAAGTAAATAGTACAATTATATATGAGACAAATTTCCAATCCTCCCCGCTTATACAAATGGTTCCACCCTCGCGCTTAGCCGAGGATTTTGCCTCATAGTATTTAGGTGTCAAATAGAGTTCTACGAGGTCGATTTACAGAGTAGATAAGGGAACCCTTCCTAAGATGGTTTAGAGAGCTTACAGATTTTTACTCGATATTTCCGAAGTATTGGGATTATGGCAGTCTTGAATGACGTTCATATAAAATTTAGCAATTTTAGGGCCAGTTTCACGGGTTCCTGATAAAGTTACAGATAGTTGTCTGACAGATTATGCTATACAAAAGCTGTCACAAATCTGTCAGATAAGTTTCCAATCAGGAATAGGATCAATATCAGGAACCGGTGAAACTGGCCCTTGGTGTCATAGATTAGAGATTAAAGATAATCAAGCTGTATTAAAACTTATCAGATGGAATAAGAAATCATTTCAGATCGTTTATAAAAGAAAAAAAACTGACTTCACATCACATGAGCAAATTTTTTTATAAAATAAAAACATTTTTTCAACACCACACAAACCTACCTATGAAAATTTATTTTCTATTCCTCTCCATACCCGGTTGTCTGGAAAAAATCGCTTTTAGCGATAAGACCGCCATCTGTAGTCATTCTTATAATTTGTTTCTGTTTCTATCTATTATATTTTCTTGGTGTGCAAATAAAGAGTTATTGTATTGTAGTGTATTGAATAGCTTCACATGCCGCGCAAGTCTGTATTTCATCGTTCGTTTTCATTCATCTTAGTAATTAATTGACAAAATATTCGACCAGTATTAAACATTTGACATTGAACACTGAATTAGATTAGCCAATTTAGCCAATAGTGTTGAGTAACGTAGGATACACATGATGAACATATGCATGATTTTTTAAAATATTTTATTTCACTGATTACATCCATTTAACATGGTAAAAAAATAAAATAATACTGAAAGCGTTCAAATTAATCTACAAAAATCCTTTCAGCATTGAAAATATATGAGATCTTTAAAACGCCGCCAAATTTTCGCGCGCCTTTGTTACGTCACAACATACCACAACATCTGTCACCACAAATTAAATCTTTATAATAGAAATAGTACAAATTCGTATAACAGTGTCTACTATTTCTATGACAAAGATTTAGGCTGTGATGACACCAGCGATATGTTGTGACGTTACTTTCTAATTGGCAAGCAGTGATGTGTTATGAAAATTAAAATTTCGTACGCTTGTTTTGCATTTTCATATCATATTTTAACCAATTTAAGAGAATTGTATTTAAAAAAAAATTTACATACAATACCAGAACACTATTGATTCGAAAGTAAATTATTTCAAGTAAATGTATACCACATGCATATTCCCTATTGGCCAAGGTCGGTGCGTAGACCTTGATAACCTTGAGGCTGTACCTCTCGGTTAACTTGATTATGAGGTACGCTACCTTGGTCGACACACTAGAGATTTCCACAACGTTGTCACTGAGAACCTCGTTGACCAGAAATCTGACGCCGCCTTGGGATGGCTGATCTCCTTCTCTGTATTACATAAGATGGCCAAATTCTAAGGTTATGGTGTCCTCTCCCTGTCTTCAGACTTCACATAACCCCAGGATGTGCCATCTTATTGTTTCAGCTCCTCCTCCAGCTGTGCCAGATGATCATCCAGCCGAATCGTGCGTCCATTGTACGTTGCGAGGGTCAGTTTGTTTTGGCGGCCTACCGTAGCCCGGGGATTCTTAGCACCCCCTGCCCTGCCGTTACCGTGACCGCCGCCGTTGTCAGGAATAGCAGGGCGGCCGGGAACTGGGGGCCGCGGCTTATTGTGGCTTTCCATCATTCATGCTTGCATCCCTTGGGAGGGATATGCCCTAATCGCCACGCTGGGCAGGCGTGTTGGCGATCGCAGGACGTAGCTTCTCGCACCGGTGACGCTGCTGCCTGTCACCGGCCTTTAGTATTTAGCTACGCCATAATTTAGAAATGGTTATACCGCCATTTGTCGGTCGCCAGAGCCTCGTTTGTTAGTCAGTAGGATGCACCACGGGCAGGTGAGGTTGGCTGGGAGCACTGAGGTGTTATTTGTGCTCCCTTACATCCCCGTACATACAATGTAATAGTAGAGTAGAATAAATAAATTTAAAGAAATATTTTGAACAAGAATGTTCTTTTTTTACGGTTGAGTGTGAATCTTTGCTAAGTTTTCCCCTACTTGATAATAGGATAAACTAACTTATCTAATTACTAAACTTCAAACACCCTAATAAATTACCCTAATATTTATTGGGGTTTGAAGTTTCTAGTAAATGGATTGTGAATCGGTAAATTTTTATAAATCTCCTGAGGGCAAACATTTGAGTGATAAAGGTTTCTGATTTGATCTTTGATGTCCAAAACCTTTATAACAAAAAATTTACTCTATTTTTTTTTATTGCCGACATCACGATCAATTTTTTAAGCACCTGTTTAAACAGTATACACGACCCAATCCTCGGGCAATACAACAGTCAATCTGACCCTTATTTTCCTATTTCCCAATAAGAGCTTGCGGGATCCATTCGGAGTGCTTAATTAATTAGAAAACATATTTATTTTCCCGGATTCTGTGCACGTACGTTCCAGGTGACGTCATGATGGATGCGACCGTATATTTTGCCCGTCTACAAGGCGGGAACAGAATGTAATGTATTTGGGAACGGTTAATGTATGGTTAAGGGGTACGTGATTTCAACATTTACTTGGGTGCGTTAAAATTTAGGAATAGTCCATGATATTTCCTGACGCGAAATAAGTACAATAAGTAAGAGTAATCGTTTGTTAACTTTGAATAACGCATTCCTACAATATCGATCATCTCTAGTGTTTTTAGGGTTCCGTACCTCAAAAGAAAAAAGGAACACTTATAGGTTCAATTTGTTGTACGTCTGTATGTCTGTTCGTCTATCAAGACCCGTTTTTTCTCAGGAACGCATAGAGATATTTTGAAACTTATATCATATACTTAAATAAAACTTGTAAGTCAACGCGATAAAAAAAAATGACCATTTATGTCGTATAATTTCGCATATTATGCGATTTCACAAGGGAATCAAAACTCATAGGGTACTTCCCGTTGACCTAGAACCATGAAATTTGGCAAGAAGCAAGGTCTTGAGCCACTTATAAAGGAATAAATGAAACCGTAAATATGTAGTTTCATACAAATAAGTGACTTTACCAGGCCTGTCGCACTCCGCGCTGTAGCTATGAAACTACAAGTATCTCCGCGCACCCGCTAGGGTCCAAGTTCAGTCAGTTAAGTGTCACGCGCGCTCTCGATCGGCCGCGCGCCTTACTTGTACCTACCTCAATATTATATTCCTTGCTTCATATAGTAACTGTAAAGAATAACTATGTAAAAAGCAAAGAATGTCACACATAAAATGGTAGGTAGGTATAAATCAGCTGAGTTTCATGTTACAAGGGAATTCACGTAATGATCTTTAGGGAATTTCTATTGACATTACATCTTGCTTTATTTAGTTAGTTCTAAGATAAATAAATAGGGTAGGTACCTACTAACGTTTACTTCAATTTTCCTATTTTTCTTTCTTAATGATTTTGTCGTGTCATACGATAGTTAGATTTTTATAATCGGAGAGTTAATGTAATTAAAGTACTTATAGATCTCAGATCACTGAAATTCACTGAGATCTGATAAGTATCTCCAGAGATATGACGATAAACGTCTCAAACTTGCTACTGAAATTGACTCGCGGGGCATGGAAGTCGGTGTTTTAGTTTTTAATCTACTTCACAAAAACGGAGGAGGTTCTCAATTCGACGGTTTTTAGGGTTCCGTACCCAAAGGGTACCAACGGAACCCTATTACTGAGACTCCGCTGTCCGTCTGTCTGTCTGTCTGTCTGTCCGTCTGTCACCAAGCTGTATCTCATGAACCGTTATAGTTAGACAGTTGAAATTTTCACAGATGATGTATTTCTGTTGCCGCTATAACAACAAATACTAAAAATAGAATAAAGTTAAAGATAATAGAGGGTCCCCATACAAGAAACGTGTATTTTTCGGCATTTCACGCCATCTATGAACGCTTAGTTAGGTAAACGTCCCATAGATGGCGTTATATTGAAATGTCGATCCCTAACACCTTTGTTAGACGTTAGAAGGCGTTATAAGAAACGAAATGTTTATTAATTATTATTATTTGCTGGCGAATAATGATAGTTGTATTTTTTGCTCGATCTTATAAAATACTGTAGTGTGGTACGGAACTCTACGAGTGCGAGTCCGACTTGCACTTGGCCTGTTTATTTAAATGTTTGTGACCTCAGAACTCTGTCAGATGTTAACCGATTAAAAATTTAAAATTCTTTTTTAGGGTTCCGTAGTCCTGATAAGGAACCCTTATATTTTCGTCATGTCCGTCTGTCTATCTGTGTGTCTGTCTGTCTGTCCAAGGTTTTGCTAGGAGACCGTTAGTACTAGAAAGCTGAAATTGTGTAGGTATGTGTGTATATCAATAACGCCGACAAAATGGTGAAATAAAATATTGGAATTTTTTTTAAATATATTTTTTTTATTTTGATATTCAACTATTACAAAATAAAGTTTTCCTAGAATGAATAAAATACATATTTATTTTTGGTCGAAAAAGTGAGTCGGCTCCTACACTATTATAATGTTACAAGTCAAACAACCTACGATTCTAGGCAAGTGATACTATTGTCGCGTTATTTAACTTACGCAATCTAAAACTTTACTCAATTTTAATTGAACGTCACGTATTTTAGTTTAACTGTAGTACTTTTATCCTACCTCGACATTAAACATTAATGTAGTACTTATTATCAGTAATGTACTCATTACATTGTCCTACGAGTATTCTTCTACCAATTAAAGGCATACAAGTTTTCTCATAATATTCAACCCTATAGTAAAGGCCGCGAGTTGACCGAGTTATTCAGACTCTCGCTGTGCGGACTTACGGTGCATTTTACTGTGCGCAACACGCGGTTCATAGTTACTACTAGTTGATACTGTGGCGCAAATTCAAGGTCGCACCCGAGGCGTGAAGCGCATTTTGAACGTTACTAGCGTTGTAACTAGGTTTAATCTCGCATTTTTGCTCTCAGGGAGTGCAATTTCTGTACTTGTACTATTCATTATTCTGTGACTTTACTATTACAAACTTATTATTTGCGGTTGCTGCAATACATTTTCTATGGATAGAACTGCAAAGTTAAGTTTGTCCTTTAAACTAGTTTGGCTGTACCACAGAATAATGAATGTACGGAAGCCACGGTGCGCGAGTCCAACTCACACTAGGCCGCTTTTTATTTTTATGGAAGTAGAGATAACGTAGCATGATATTTACTTATCTATGTATACCTTCTTATCTATGTATACTGAAATATGTTTTCTAACCAAAAAATCTGCCAATAACACAGTATAACACGTTTGACGTGAAAGTCAGCCGCTATATTCACATTAAATATTAATAATTTTCGCGAAAACTTGCAATCTAAAACTTTCGTAACCTTAGAAAATAAAATGCAATTTTGCAAAAATAATAAATAACGAATAACATTTACAAATGATTCCGTATTACAGAGATAAACACACACACAAAAATACACTAAAATTCAAAATTAAAGTTGGGTTTTATGCAGATTGAGAATCAGAGCATTCTAGGTCTAGCGCTAGCATATTCACTATCATCGACCATATCATCGCTTAGCACTAGGCGTGATAGTTTTAAAACGCTAGCCTATCAGATATAAAACAAAATAATTATTCTGGGATAAAAATTATTCGTATTTCATCAACAAGAAAAAAAGCTGATGATTCATTAAGCGGCTAAACAGATTTTCTAAATATCGATATATAATCCAAAATATCGGTTCTGAATCCATTTGGGAGCTGCCATGCTACAGACAAACACACAAATGTCACGTCAAACTTATAATACTCGTTTATTTTTGTTTTAAATTTCAAAATTGTATTTTGGTATACATAACTTAACTATGTAGTCAGGAATGAAAATAAAAACGTGGCATTCCACCTCATGCTTTGTAAAATCAGCGCATTTAATGCATTGCTCACGAAAAATCTGTTGGAGCCTAAAATGATGTGGAAAAGGCAGAAATATATTAGATTTAAAATTTACTGGACTAAGCCTTGCATGCATTTCCCACCGCGAACGCATATTTTACATTTCGAATCCCGCAATAATATTCAGCAAATGGCTCTGCAACAGACAGTTGAAGAGCTTCAGTAAAAATATTAATGACAAAAAAAAATCCACCAATGGATATACTTTCGTAAAGTGACGTAAAGCTGTATAAAATTTAATGCACAAGGCGTGACAAACATAAAAGTTACCGCCTTGGCCACTTTATTTAACGGCAGTCATGAATCTAAACTTTTTAGATTAATATGTGTAAAATCTGTTTTTTGATTGCCATAATAAATATTTATTACTTGCGCAAATTAACATCAATCTACGTCAGAAAACATGGACCAAGTCGTCAAAAGTAGGGCGTTTGAGAGATCACGTAATGAAATCGCGAGTGAGACTTGAAGGTTTTCCTTCTTTTATGAAAGTCATGCTAATTTATATGGAATGGTGGCTAATTTTATTATTTTCATATTTACACGAGGTCTCTCATAAGTAAACTAGATCTATATTTTAGACGCGGCATGTAAAATCTTAGTTTTAAACATCAGCGATCTTCCCTCGACCTCGTTGTCGATAATGATAGAACACTAACTTCTCCTGTTCAATAAACCACAAATATTTGCGAAGTTCACCCAGAAAATGTACGGTTCATAAATCTTTTCCGAAAGTTTTTCCTTATAAAGATGTTCGATAGTTGCGTGACTGTGCACGAGCGTGAATAGGACGAAATCGGGCCCTAAATAATCTCACTACATTCTCGCATTCATCTAACGATCGTTTCATGATGCGTATGCTGCCTTATATGAGTGTAACGCTTCATTGGTTGAGGTTTCTGGACACATTCTCAAACTTCATAAAATGTTGTGCTAAATATATTGTACAACTTTATAAGAGCCATGCATCAGCTTCTTTTTAAGCCGCGACGCAAAAACAAGAAGAGTTATAAATTTGACGTGTGTATCTGTGTATGTGTGTGTCTGCCTGTGGCATTGTAGCACCTAAACGGATAAACCGATTTTGATTTTATTTATTTATTTGTTTGATAGGTGATTTTATCAAGAGGGTTCTTAGCTTTGATTCATGAAAATCCGTTAAGCTGCTTTAAAACTATTATCCTCTTTTATAGATGATGACACTATGAGATCAACTTTAATAGGTCTGATCAATTCGATACTTGGTATCCTCTTACTTCAATGATATTATAAGATCATGGTAACTTTGTCCGTGTGCTGAGTTGAGTATTCTGAGATGTTGTGTTTGGGCTCATTGGAATGGTCTCAATGAACATATTATAAATACATCAGTTGGGGTTGGTTTTAAACTTTGAATTTAAGTAATTTATTTACGTTATACAATTTAAATATACATAAACTTTTTATGGGTAAGATACCAAAATATAATACATAACAGAAACTTTGACACACAAAATTAAAAAACATACTTTTTATGAAAAATATCAATTATACTATTTATTAACCTCGCTTGTAGCACCTCTAAGCTTTAATTTCAAACTATTAATAATATTATATGTATACCCAGTAAAACCCTGGATACGTTTGAACTTATAACATACTTGTGTAATTTCTTATCTTGTTAATGTGTATACAATACAATTCTTCGACCGCATCATCACTTAACAACAGGTGACATAGTGGTCAAACGCTAGCCTATAAGATATATAATATATATCTCAGTTAGCAAATTTACAGGATATCGTCATCGAGTTTACATCTCTTGAGTTTAAAGAGTTATCACTAATATTTCTGTTTGCCAGAAACGAGTACAAAAATTGACTTTTCCGACCTCAACTGCCGGTAAGTAATGCTGTGGGTATGGGTTTTTTGTACACGGCATTGAAGTCACGGATTCAAGCCTAAACGTCTGTAATTTTTTTAAAGGAATTCGTATTTTGAAGAAAGTCCACGCAAAAAATTCATAAGGATTTTTTGCGCTTTTACAATTTGACCAGTTCTCGCCTTATTACGCTACTGTGACATCTGAATATTTGAAATGAATAAAACAGTGGTTATTCATTTGGTATTTATAAAATGAGCATCGAATGGCCATACCAAAGGCGAATATTCAATGAAATAATAAATAATTAGTGCATGCAAGCGATGGCACGGCAGTAATTCACGAGTGTTTGCAGCCAGTCAGCGTATTTTGTTTTCTGAAATATATGGCGATTACTTCGCTTTGGTAGCTTTGGTATTGATGAATGGGGTGGGATTGTATTCTATTATAGTGGGATTTGAATAAGTTTTGTCCGTTTTATTTGTTTTTATGTGAAGTGTATGAATGAATGAATGAATGAATAATACTTTATTGCACACCAAGAACAAAAAAACAAACAAAAGTAACAGAAGAACATAACATATCGGTAGTACAATGGGCGGTCTTATCGCTTAGAGCGATCTCTACCAGACAATCTTTGGATGGAGAGGATTTCTAAATTATAATATTGCGGGGGGGTGTGCAGCTATAAGTTAACATATATATGAATATACTTAAAATTAATACTTACACATATAAACAAACATAATACATAACATAGATACATATACATTGTAACTAAATAGATATTATTAAAATAGATACATATACCTTAATAAATAAGTTATAAAATCAACTATGGGAAAAATAGTGTTTAAATACCATATTTTTAAAAGCTTGTGGAGATTGGGCTTGTCTTATTGTTGCAGGAAGTTCGTTCCATAGGCGGACAGCTAGCATGGAATAAGATTTGTTGTAGTAAAGTGACGTGGAGTGATGTTGAGGTGTCTTCAATTGAAGCGTATACTGGGATCGAAGGTGGGATTTAGTAAGGTGGAGGAATTCGAAGCGCTCTTTTAGGTAAAGTGGAGTCGTAGGAAGGAATAGGATATTGTAAAGGAAAGAAAGGATATGCATGTTCCTGCGAAGGCGGATAGGTAACCAATTGAGCCTTTTTCGGAATTCGGAGACATGATCATATTTCCGAAGACCGAAAATGAATCGGATACAGACATTTTGCAGTCTTTCTAGCTTATCAAGTTGCTCTTCGGTCAAATCTGGATAGCAAGCATCTGCGTAATCAAGTATAGGCAACAGAAGAGATTGTGCTAACGCAGTCTTAGTGGTGATAGGAAGAAAATTACGTAATCTTAAGAGTGAAGATGCCGAAGCAAAGATTTTCCGGCTGACTTCTGCTAGTTGAGGTTCCCAAGATAGCTGGTTGTCTATGAGTAATCCTAGATTTTTGACTGACGAGCTAAAGCTTACAGGGACTCCATCAAATATGACTTGTGGTAGCCGGAACCAGTCAATTTTTGAAATCATACGTGAGCTCCCAATGATAATAGTTTGAGTTTTTATAGGATTGACTGTGAGGCCGTATGATTTACTCCAATCTCGGATACGCTTCAGATCTTCATTAGTGCTCTCTATTGCCGCATGTAACTGATCTAGAGGTGCCTGAGTATAAATCTGTAGATCGTCCGCATAAAGATGGTAGGAAGAAGATAGCTGTTGTGAAATAGAGTTAATAAAGATTGCGAAGAGAAGAGGAGATAAAACGCCGCCCTGAGGAACGCCAGCAGATAGATTGCACCACGATGAGTAGGAATCATCAATACGTATTCTCTGCCGACGTCCACACAGGTAACTACGAAACCACTCAATCACTGTCGGCGAGATGTTAAGAGAGCACAGCAGACCTAGCAGAATGTCGAAATCAACATTGTTGAACGCACTGCTAAAGTCGAGCAGTGACAGCACTGTGAGCTTTTGATTACTCATCCCATACCTGATGTCATCGGTAATTTTAGTCAAAGCTGTAATAGTACTGTGACCAGACCGAAATCCAGATTGGAAGGGATTAAGGAGATTGTTTCTGATAAGGAAGGAGGACAGTTGTTGGTGAACTAGACGTTCTAGGACTTTCGAAAGGAAAGGAAGAATAGAGATGGGTCGATATTCTGAAAAGGACGATGGGTTGGATTTTTTGGGTAAGGGTGTGACTTGTGCCTCTTTCCATGTTACTGGAAAGCTGCCGGAGGAGATAGAAAAATTCAGGAGGAACTGGATCACAGGAACAATTTCATCAAGTATGGGTAGAATCATATTGCGACTAATGCTATCACTGCCGACTGCATTGGAAGATATCGACTGTATGCTCTTCTTAACATCACATGGCATCACACGGCAATGTTTTTTTTTTAATCGCATAGACTAGCGTTTAACTACTACATTACCTGTTGGTAAGTGATGATGCCCAATTGAGTGTAACTTAAATTAGCAATTAGCAAAAGGCAGCTGTTAGTTGACGTCAATTCTACTTCAAATACATATTCATAACTGTGAAAAAAGAATCAATTTCTGCCAAAATATGCCACAAAACAACTTTTTAAGAAAATTGCATACCAGCTGTGAGAAATATCATTATGAGGCAGAGCTTCCTACACTCATAAACGGCTACTAAAACTTTGAAGGTTAAAAAGGGCCCACAAAAATCGAGGTCGAGGCTGTGTAGCCACAAGCCCGATAAAGAAGGCAATTTCCTAAATAGGGCTTATTCTGCCTTACGAGGATTTCCCTAATGTTGGACAAAAAATGTATTGCCAAGAGAAAAAGATATAAGTTTCCGCTCCACTCGGGGTATGTCAACAACCGCCTTTCAGACTCCGATTTCAACTTTTTACAAGTCGATAAGACTTGAAAAGTTGTTAAGTGCTTACTGTGGTGCTGCGAGCAAAAATGGGAATTTAATTTGTTGTTTAACACTCGACACATTTCAATAAAACTTAATTTTGCTTTTCTTGAAGTCGTTAATTAACCATATCAACATAAACTTATGACAATAATTATGTTTATGAGTTTCTGAAAGAACTAGTTCATATTTCTTTCAAAGTAAAAACACCCTCTATAAATAAATGGTTTAGGTCTTAAGACCTTTTACGACTTTTACAACAGGAAAAGGTTTGCGTTCCATGCGATGTCGACCTAAATCTTGGATTGCGCAATCTAATCTACACGGTAAAAGTATATCGAGATCTGAACGAAAAAAGATTTTCTAGAAAATATATTTTCTGCCTATCTGGGCCACAGACAAATATAATTAAGGTCAAATTTGTCCAAAAGTATTGTCGGAAAAAAATGTGTAAAGTGGGTATTAACAACATATACACACAGGATTCCGGAGAATTCATTTTTAATTGAGAACCGAGATACAAGATATAACTCCTCAAATCTGCAAATACATGTGAATCTTCATTTTTGACTATTTGCATATTCATCTTGAATATGCAAATAGTCAAAGTTAAAAAAAAGATTCGATTAGATCCGCTCATGTAAATAAAACCATGCAACAGTTGTTAAATATTACTCATTGTCCTTACAAACAAGTCCATGAACCACTTGAAAAGTCCACGAGCCTCGACGGTTTCAGGCTAGAGATAAAAAGCCTCTCACACCTCGGTATCCTAAAAAACAAAATGTATCTTTTGTAAGGGGTCCGTCTAGCTGGTATATCGTGGGAGCGGCACGTTCAATTGGATTGAAACGTCGGCAAGCGGAGTGCTCTTACGCAAAGGGTCCCTAATAGCATTTTTGTAGAGAAGCTGAAGGGCGCGCACGAAAAATTGTTTTCTGATAGAATGGAACCTATTTATCCGCGATTACTATTGTATTGATTAAACCAGTCGCGGAATGCGATTGATAAATTCCTTCGTGCTTGGGCCGAGTGACTGAAATACTAGGCTATTTGTTTTAAATTCTAAAGACAGCGGGCATTACATTCTTCAAGTTAAATCGAATTTTACGATCACCCTTTGAAAATATACTTGTTGACAATTATTCTTCGAACACAAGTCGTAAACAAAGTTTGTAAATATTGCTTTCTTTTACGATTGGTGAAATAAAAGCCCGTCAATTACATTGTTTCTGAAATGTGATGCTTTTAAGTTTAAGTATGTAACTTACTGGAGTTAATATTTTAGTTTTAGTCATAGTTATTGCTTTACTTTTATTATGAGTTAATTTATGTTGTACATTTATTTAAACATATTACGTTTGATAATGTGTAAATAATACGAGAGAGCATGTAACTTAGAATTAAAATATTGTCATGTGTCAAAAAGTCAAATTACTTACGTTGGTATAACAGTATTACCTCAAGAACATAAAAATAAGTTTGTAAATTGTTAAACACAATCCAAAATTTCATCGTACCAACGGGACTCGAACCCGCATCCCTCAGATTACACGTCCAGGTGCTCTGCCAATTAAGCCACAGTTCGATCCATCGATATGACGAAATTAGTGGATTGCATTTGTTAACCCAATTATGCATTGGTGGCGCCATCTATGATTACTTATTACGTAAGTTAATCATTCGGAAGAAATCATAACAGTTTTCAAATCCGACAAGAGATGTTGCACTGCGTAAATCAAATATTACGTTTCTTTGAAGTGTCACACACTATATTTTTGTAAATTGTTAAACACAATCCATAATTTCATCGTACCAACGGAACTCGAACCCGCACCCCCCGGATTACACAGTTTACCTGGAAGCCAGAAATAAAACCTGTGCTACTCAAGGCTTGTATAAAACAGCTTGAACACACTCGCACCGCGTTTGTCCACAATAATATTCCAAATTAAGATTTACATAACCGAAAACTTGTGAAAACACAATTACAGAAGTTTTAGCCTGTAAGCGTAGGTAATCACATTTGTTGGGGGGTGAGAGGAGAAAATTGTCTTTGGTGCTGTAACAAGGTTGGGACCTCTTACCACTCGCCGACGGAACTAATTGGGGGACGAGACGGTCTATTCTAGATGCTGAGTACCTACCTACTTCAAAAGGGTTTTTATTGATTTTGCTCGTACTTAGATCTTGCACCCATTCTTAAATGGTAATGATAGTATATTTATAACGCGATCTTTAGGTAAAATAACCACAAAGAAATAAAGCATAAGTGAATTAGTATGTCTGCAAGCAAATTATTTTTGATTGGATGACATACCGGCTAGCATCAAAAAAGCTTGGCATTTTGGCTAAGGTGAGACAATACTACACACCGGGACAGTTGCTCAATCTTTACCAAGCACAAGTCCGATCGTGCATGGAGTACTGTCTACTGACACTGGAAGCCATTGAGAGGAGAGTCAAAAACTCATTGGTGACGACCTACTAGTAAGCAAGAGACTCCAGAGTCTCGCACATCGTCGCAAAGTCGCTTGTTTATCGGTTTTCTATCGGTTTAATGTTGGAGAGTGTGCTATGGAACTGCATAATTTGATTCCACCATCCCCATTTTATTATCGGACATCCAGAGACATTAAAACCGCGCCACCGATTTACGGTGGTACCATCTACCCGAACGAAGTGATTTGCATCTTCGTTCATCATACGAATCGCCAGGGAATGGAATGCCCTGCCTTAGTCTGTGTTTCCGGCTAAATACAGTATGGAGGACTTCACATCGCGAGTGAATAGGTATCTTCTGGGTAAGCGCGCTCCATCATCGATCGCATCATCACGCAACATCAGGTGAGCTATTGGGCAAGTGCTACCAATTTCGATGTAAAAATTATATTGGGAACGTTTTGAAGCCTAATTCGAAAATGGACTAGAATATCAGTCAAGTACTTTTTATCACACATTATGGGCAAGGTAATCCTATAACGGAAATAAATCAAATGGGCCAATGAAGAATGATACACACGAATTAAAAACCTCTACCCTTTCAAGTCGGTAAAAAAAAACAAACCTTTATGCCACGAGATCTAAATCATTCTTATTTTAGTCCGGAAATGCAGAGATAACAGCATCTATCTGTGGCGTAGCAAGCATGAAATAATAAAAGTGTTAAAGATCTCATGGAATAGGCCCTGAAACCTGAATTATGCCTTAAATTATATTAAACCAAAATGTTAAATAAACAGCAATTGATCATAACATTTTGTTTAGCGCGGTCACATTAGCTAAGTTCTAAAACTAATTTAAACTGTTAGCACCGTCACTATAAAACTTTATCATTTAAGTCAAGCAAACACAAATTAACAATCTAAACAATTTCTAAACCGCTTTCAGAATAATTTGTTCACAATGTGTGAATTATAGAGTATTGATATTTATTTTGGCACATCATGAATATTTCAGCAAAATTTAATTTTCAACTACGAGTATATTGAACTTTTTGAACTATTTTCGTAGCACATAGGCTAGCGATTGACCACTATCCTTCCCTCCTGTCGGTAAGTGATGATGTGGTCAAGGATAACACGCTAGGTCTTGAATGGGAACTGGTTTTAATTTTTTTAACAACATCTTAATATTTCTCCAATTGTTAACATAATATATATGTATTATGTTTCTTTGAAGTGTTACACACTTTATATTTTCTTATATTTGGGTTCAAGTCCCGTCGGTACGATAATATTTTGGATTGTGTTTAACAATTTACAATATTATATATGCTTATGCATATATAACGCCACAGTTTGGATTGTAAAAATGGGATAATGCTATACCTTAGGCCGATGCCTGTGAATGCTTTCATATCCTGCCCAACTAGCACACAAGCTGCTCATACAGGCTTAGTGCAGCTTGGATGTTGTACAAAAGTGCTTCAAGGGCTTTATTGCTATCCTTAAACTGTACAGTAGCGAAAATAGAAGCTCTATAACAGGCATGTGGTACAGTCGACGTATAGTAGTAATACAACTATTTAAGGGTATACAAGGGCATATCATAAAGTAATTGTACGGGCCTTGTATTTAAAACAGAGTTACATATACCTTTTATAACACTGCGAGATCTTTATACTGGATTTTGTAGGTAAAAGTGTTTAAATAAAGTTACTGACTTCCTTTAAAACGCTTTAGGGGCTATTAAGCATTTTTACAAACCTTCAAGCTCTTGGATAGGATATACGATACCTTTTGTAGCGCAATATCTACAGCATAGAAAAATAACTCCATACAAGGACGAAAACCTGTATATTTGATAATTATACAGCAGGTATACGGTAAATAGCTAGACAAGGATATATAGAACATTTTATGCAGCGAAAGGCGTATATAGTATGTTTTGTATCTGCATTATAGCGGTTAAAGCAGAACAATAGCTGTTGTACTCATTATTTCATTTGTATTATGCTATTTTATGTGACGCTTGAGGTTACATAATACTATTCCATATGGAACGCAAAAAAACGTGGAAATTAAAAAAAAAACATGGTAATATAAGAAAAAAGATTAAAAAGGAATATCAGAATATTATAAATAATCAGCCAGAACTTTTGTTCTGGCTGATTATTACTCATTCAAAATCATCATCTGAAAAAAGATTAGAAAAAATAAATAGTGAAGTGCAAATTCAAAACAACGAGGGTTCCGTAGCTACAAATATTGGATTTATCAATGTCTTGTCTTGTAGCAAAGTTGCATCTAACAATGTAAACTGTGATTTAGAAAAAGTTGATTCTATACTATTTGCCGAGGAACACGAAGGTGACACTATATCAGAAAATATTAACTATACCGATCTAAACAGTTCAGATGAAGATACCGCCTGTTCTAGTGATTTCATAAAAAATATTGATTTTAGAAATGAATTACGAAAATGGGCAATCACATTCAATGTATCACAAGTAGCAATCAAAGATTTATCGAAAATTTTAAATGAAAGGATTCCGAATGTATTGCCTTTAGATCCGCGAACAATACTGCAAACGGCGAGAAATATTCAGTTAAAGCCAATTGCAGGTGGTGGCGAATATTGGCATAATGGCATTGTTATTCCTTTGACAAAAATTTTATCTTCCCGGTCCGCTAATATTAAGATACCAGACAACATTTCCTTGAATTTCAATTTTGACGGCCTTCCCATTTATAAAAGCTCCAAACAAGAATTCTGGCCCATTCTCTGTAACGTTTCAGAAATACCTGAAGAAGACCCTTTCATTATTGGTATTTACTGCGGAAATGGTAAACCAAAAGACCTATCTGCTTATTTAAATGATTTTGTTGAGGAAATGCTACGTTTGCTAGAAAATGGAATTCAAATAGATCAACTTGATAAAACAGTACACACAAATATCAGATGTTTTATATGTGACTCCCCTGCGAGAGCTTTCATTAAAGGTCGGTATTTATTTATTGGCATTTCAAAAATATTGTTTTCATAATTATATTATTACATGTAGGTAGTAACCTCCTTGCTGTTTTTCAAAATGTTTAATTTTCAGGGGTTTGCAATTTTAATGGAAGACATGGATGTCTAAAATGCACTATAGTTGGTGATTATTCTCACAAATCGCACACGGTAACATTTCTCCAAACAAGATGTCCAGAAAGAACAGATGCCGACTTTCGACAAAAAATGTATGACGCACACCATAAAATAGATTCTCCGCTGTTGAAACTTCCTATTGATATGGTGCAGGATTTTCCGGTCGGTGACTCACTTCATCTGATAGACTTAGGAATTATGAAAAGAATGTTAACTGGCTGGCGTGATGGGAACTTTGGAAAGTATCTAACGAAATGGTGTGCAAGGGACATAGATAAAGTCAATCTTTTTTTGAGCAAGTGCAAAATGCCCTCAGAAATTCATAGAAGAGTAAGACAACTGGACTCTCTAGCTCATTGGAAAGCATCAGAATTCCGTACATTTTTTTTATATTTGAGTGTAGTGATATTACCAGAAGTCCTTCGTTTGGACGTGAATGAACACTTTCTGTCACTTTTTTGTGCAATTACAATTTGTTCTAATCAAAAATATAGACATTTTTTGCCGCTGTCTAAAATTTTACTGTATAATTTTGTAGAACAGTACAAAGATTTCTATGGCGTTGATTACATAACGAGCAATGTGCATAATCTCACACATATAACAGATGAAGTCGAAAGGTTCGGTCCGTTACAGACATTTAATGCGTACCCATTTGAAAACAAGCTATATGTTATAAAAAACATGCTGCGGCAAGGGAACAAAGCACTTTCTCAAGTTGCTAAACGGCTCGGTGAAGGTGATATGGTTATTGAAAGGAATACCAAATCGTTGAATAATGTCCTTTTTTTGATATCAAAAAAGAAATCGCGATCAATTATTAAATTCAGCAATTTCGAAATTTCTTCTAAGATTCAGGACAAATATTTCATGACAAGAAACAATGATATCATTGAATTAGAAAAAGTGACAGATGATTCAGGTAACACGTGTTTACATGGGAATAAGTTTGTAAATAAAATAGATTTATTCCATACTCCAGTAAAATCGTCATTTTTCAACATATATAAAGTGACAACAGCACCAATAAATAAAGTAATCATACGTCCCCAAGATGTTATGTGTAAATTAGTGTGTATTGAAGATAAATGTGACATTGTTGTTTTACCTTTATTACATTCATTTTTATAAAATAAAACAATGAATATTAATATTAAAAACTTTGTTTTATTCAGTCCAAACCTTACTTATAGCACACAATCAACTGGCTTACTTATAGCCTAACGTCTAACGTACATAAAATATTATTTGTAAAATGTTACTTTTGGTTTTATTCATTATATTACAGTGAATATTAAACTAGCCCCACTTCAGATGTTTTACTTCGGAGATTGCTCTAACCTCTGCTACTCCGCAACATAAAATTGGCTAAATTTGGAAAGAAAACCGCAACAAAATCTTATACCTGCTGTGCCGACAACGACTGCTGGTATAAGATTCTGTTAAGCGTTTTATTTTATTTTATTGTTATAAATAGACAATTTTTAGCCACTTATTTTTTTGCAACAGCCTAACTAATGCACCATAAATAAAACAAAATACCAAAAATTAAGTAACTTTCAATCAAAACACATAAGGAAATATAATGGAAATAATAAAATAATGTTATAATAATTAATATTAGTAAAATAACACATAATTAATGAACACTACTACTATATAAATCAATTGAATTCGCGTAAGACTATTATCAAGAAATGAATTTAGGATAGTACATAATATAAATGGTTTTTAACAATGGTAATAGTTATTGTGACGTGGACCGAGACGTGGACATTGACGGTGCGACTAGTTTACCAATTCAAAGTAGCTAAGCGAGCTATGGAGAGGGCTATGCTCAGAGTTTCTCTGAAGAATCGAATTCAAACTGAAGTTATCATTCAGAGAAACAAACATTTCTCTGATGGATGACTTTGTTTCGTGTTCAATCCTTCAGAGAAATTATTGATCATAGTTTTACGTGAATTCAATCTTTCTTTACGTAGCTCAAAGGATTAGCAAGCTGAAATGGCAGTGGGCTGGTCACATCCGTCGTAGAACCGATAACTATTGGGGTAGACGAGTTCTAGAGTGGAGACCACGGATGGACAAACGTAGCGTAGGTCGCCCTCCAGCCAGGTGGAGCGTAGATATATAAAAGCTGGCTGGCAGCGGTTGGAAACGAATAGCTGAAGAGCGAGCTCGTTGGCATTGAAGAGACCTATGTCTATAGTTATTGTAATAGACAGATATCACCATCATCATAATCAGCCGGTGTCAATCCACTGCTGGACGTAGGCTTCTCTCAAGATACGCCACTAAGCCCGATCTTCGGCTCTTCTTTTCCAGTCTCTGCCCACTGCTTTGGGTATATCGTCACTCCACCTGGTCACAGGACCTCCTACGCTACGTTTGCCGATTCGCGGTCTCCACTCTAGGACAAGTCTACCCCAACGGTAATCAGTCCTGCGGCAGATATGACCAGTAGACAGATATAATCCCTCATTTATTTTTCAATATAAAATTGTTGTAATATCAATTACACTAGTACGAGATCAACTTGTCACATGGTTTTCATTCCAAAGTATCATTTAGTTAAAATGTAAATATATATATAGATAATGATAATCAACAAAGAGATTCATCCTCTGACTGATTGTTCTCTTTTTCGCGTACGTCGTTTTCTTCATTGACCACCTCGATAAAAGGTTGACCACTAATTATCTCATGCTTATTTTGGTATTCGTTGTTGCACACGTTTATCACTTGAGTGCCACTACCATCCACCATCATTGCGCCGTTATCACCATCAGGCCTTTGCACTATAGCGGACTTTACTCCTTTGGTTCTACATCTTTTTGTAGGAATTCTTTCATACTTGACAGCTTTTCTTTTAGTTGCATTTTTTAATATATTTTTAAAGAATTTTTCGTTGTCTTCTTGAGTGTAAGTAGAATCCCACTGATTAATCATCTCGAAGAAAAATAACAGGGTATTCTTGAAACACTTAAGGCTTATTTTAACTCCATCGTTACGGGTACATCCAGACCAAGAACATTGACAAAGAAATTCTCTGGAGAACACGATATCCAAAAATCGGTATGCACAATTCGTCCCATTACCTTCACCACGGGAACAAACAATCGAGCATAATTTTAAAAGTTTCTGTCTGCTTTCATGCTCGCAAAGTAATTGTTCCATTTCTTCTAAGTCCTGGATGTTTTTTATTTGTTTTAAACTGAATGATTCCTTTTCAATACTTGAAGTTTCATTTAAAGAAACTGTGGACTGACCGCGGAGTGATTCTTCTAGCTGTACGGATAAACTTGCCAATTTATTCATATTTTTTATTTTATTTTCTATTACCAGATTAGTGATGTCAAACAGAATGGATTGGTTGTTTAGTATGTTTTGAATATCAGTATTTGGCTCCGGCAATCTTGGCGCTTGAATTTCTGAGTTGCCAGGAACTATGATAAATGTTTCACCAGCTTGAATTTCAGAAGCATTCTCACCATCCAATGTAACTCCAGTAAAATTTCCACAGTCTTTCTGTATTGCCTGAAATTTAAATTAAAATCCGTTATATTACAATCTATTAGTTATCTAAGTTATTAAAAAATCTTCTGTTTATACTAGCGACCCGCCTAGACTTCGCACGGAAGATTACGACTTTAATCAATTAAACGAGTTGCAAAATCAAAATATTAAATATATCCCCGACGAACTATCTGGAACCGATTTGTCTCAAGTGTTTTTTGAGATCTACAGCTTATTTTTTATTTTATTGTTCATTCCTTTATTTTAGAAGTTAGAGGGAGAAAGTTAGAGACGCAATTTTACCACTTTAGAAGTGTCATCTTTCAAACAATTGATAACTATAAACTATAGACAACTATAAACTATAGACCGCACAAGGTTTGATAAAAAATAAAATTAGTTTCAGTTGCATATATGGGGAGCCCCCCTTATCTTTTATTTTTACACACATACAACGGTTGGAGCAGACTCACTACAGCCCCGGTCTGTCGCACTCCGCGCGGTTGCTATAAAAATGCTAGTACCTACGAGTACCTCCGCGATACCCGCCGGGTGAAAAGTTAAATTTGTTTTCTCACAACACTCAATCTTACAGTAAGAGACAGCTGGCGGCCCGCGAGCTGACCGAGTGATAGGTACAGACTTTCGGTGCATTTTACGTTGCGCAACACGCGTTTCCTTAGTTTCCTAGTTACTATTAGTTTATTCTGTGACGCGAATTCAAGGTCGCATCCCAGACGTGTAACTTATTTTATACTTTACCGATATTGTAACTAGGTTTGATCTCGCATTTTTGCTATCAGAGAGTGCATCTTCTGTACGTGTACTATTATTTATTTTGTGCTGTAGACTACCTTAAATTCACGTAAAAATATTATCAAAATATTATATTTACCATACTCTCAGCAAGAGCGTTTAAGTCTTCCTGCCGTTGGACTGGACGCCGAAAAGGCTCATCATCTTCCTGCTCAGTGTCTGTACTGCCGAGCATTATTTTAAGTTCGGCCTCCGCCGCTGTATATGTCGGATAGTAGCTTCTTTTCACCGAACACTTAATTTTAAGCCAATCATGCCCAGGAATGGAACTCTGGTCCCTAGCCAATTTTTCGGCCCCTTTTTTGGGCCATTTTAATAACCCACCATTTTCCCACTGAGATGGGACTATGCATAATTGGGGCTTTCCTCTTTCAATCGTCTTTACAATTTTATAGGGCATACTGAAAAAAAAACATAGTTAAGTATCACCAAAGATGCAATTTATTGTTAAATAATAAGGAGATGTAACTAGGTGCAAAAACTCCAAAATATTTACTATTTTGTCTGCTATAAAATGACAATAGCTACCTTTCTATGTACTTATATGTACAATTAATAACGTATACTACAACAACAACAACGTATTGATAAAATTTAAAATAGGGTCACTCCTCACATACGGCCACCGCTGAGAAACGAGTCGCGATACTGAGAAGTAATCAGTAAACAAACAAGCTACAGACGACTCGCGCAGGCGCTCTGCCTTGGCGCGGAGGGGGGGCGATCGGCGCCGGGGCCTATACGCGCGGGCCTTGACGGTTTTAGAGCTCAGATAAACATTATTTAGACAAACATACAAACATACATTTTTTATTATTTTGAATTACAGACAAACATACAAAGTTTGAATTATTAAATTGACATAGGTATGCAAAGTGGTGGGCAGTGACTAAAAGAAGAGCCATGGCGCATCTTGGGAGAGGCCAACAGTGGACTGACACTGGCTGATGATGATGATAAAAATACTGAATGGTGACTTTGTTTTTAGTAATTTTGAATATGAACATGTGATACTCAATGTACGAGTACAAGGTTTGAGGTTTTCGCCGGCGGAATCCTAAAACGCTCACATAATAGGATATTTACAAGTCACTGTATATTCTTAGACTGTTTAAAGAAGTTTTAACGTGGTCTTGTAGAGCCGGAAGGGTAGAAAAACAAGCCACTACCACAATTGAAGAACCTAAAGGTTTACAGTAGCGAATACTGGCACTTTTGTATTGCGAACACCGCTAAAACGGGTAAACTTATACTCTTAGAGCTGTTGTAGCAAGACGCCATTACATATTATGATTATGCATATTATCATGTTTATAACAACATTATTCACATCACAAATAAACAAAAATTTCGTAACTCTCATCGCTATTTCTTACCCCCGATCCCAATGAAACTACAAATAGGTCTAAAATAATACATTAAAAATAATCTCTATTTGACATCCTGTATAAAGATTCTTTTTTTTATTTGAAAACTAGCGAATATCGCAAGCGCGTGAAAATTTTAATTGATAAATATGTATACATTTACAATAAACTAGTTCTCGCACTAGTATTTCACGTACATTAAAAGATCAATCAAAGTTTAATAACTTACCTGTAGATTCACTTTATATCACACCATTTACGACACATATAAGTAATTGTTATTAAATTTAAATGTATGTTCAGTTCCGCCGTTAAATCGTTATTGCAGAATTAATATAGAGCATTAAGATTTAATTAAGAGATAAAGGGACGTCGAAAAATGGCATAAGCTCTATAATTGCCGTACAAGAACTTATATTAGATCTTTTAGTGTACACTATCGCTCTGCCAGTGCCTTTCTTTCGCCATACTAACGCACATTTACGACCATTTTAGAGCAATTGTAGCCCCTATAGCTGTATAAATCGGTGCCTCTTTTGGAGGTATAGCAGCGCGATAACCGCTTATACAACTACTGAAGCGCTTATCTATGGAGCTAATGCCGTAAATGATTACGCCTAACCGCCTACTATAGAGCTAGTTATAGCGCTTCTGTGCTAGTTGGGTGGTTTATCAATTAGAGACCCGCTCGTGTACGTTCTACCTGCATTAAGTCAACTCTCGGAGCAATGTAATTTTGCTAGAGAATATAAAACCTTATAAAAACTGTTTTTTTATTGAACACATTTATAGTTTTAGGAAGGAAAAGAATAAAGAACGAAAAATCGATTATGCTTACAGCAAAAAAAAACGCACTCAAATTACATAGGTGTGTAAGTAATGTTACGTATAAATAGGAATTAACTTTACGGAAACTAAGTTTACGAACTAATAACACCTAAATATAAAAGATCTTTGGTCTATCTGTAATCTATACTAAGTCTTAACATGATATAAGTACCTATGTGCTGTAAGTTGGCGAGAAGTAGGGTATCCTGAAGATTATAGGAGATGTCTCAGCACGACATCTCTGTTATGTTTGTGAGGAGTAGAGTATTCTGCAGATTTCAAGAATGCCCTAGAAGCAGGTCAAAGCTATCACGTTTTTACAATATAATTAGGGGTTAATAACACTACTAGTAATGTGCAACCTACATAGCTAGTATACTTTTTTCAAGATAGCAAAAATAGATAATATACAAAATTTAAATTGATCAGACACATGAAAGTTGATCTCAAAACGTCATCAACAAGACAAATCTCATAAAACAGCTGACGGGTTTTCATGCTTAGAACACTCTTGATTAAGTGAACAAAAAAATCTTAATCATAATCGGTTCATCCGTATGGACTCTACGATTCCACAGACAGACAGATTCACAAATACACACGTAAAATTTATAACACCGCCTCTTTTTTGCGTCGAGGCTTAATAACCGTCTTTACAAGCCACTAAAGTCCTTTTAAAGCTTCGGCAGACAAAGAGCGGGTCGGGCGTGACATTGCGTCGTGTGTTGATCGCGTACTCTTGGCATACACGATCAACATACGAGGGTTTTTTTACACAGCGCTTGTTTTTCATTATTTGATAGAGTTGTAAAGAGATTTTATTAGCTTCACTTGTTACTACTAAAATACAGATATCTTTAGAAGTCATTGACGTGTTCCGGCGGCTGTCCTTGAGACGCAGTTCCCATTCTAGTTTTAGGCCTAGCGCGCTACCGTCCTCGACCGCATCATCACTTACCGACCAGGTCAGATAGTGGTCAAGCGCTATTCTATACGATGTCAAAAAAAATTACTTACTTCTAAATTGTCGTATTGAAATGAAACTTTGTGTGTATATGCAGTTTAAATGACAATACTAAAATTTGGTATCTTGGAGCTGATCTGATGATGGAACCAGGAGGTGGATAGTAAAACTCTTCAGATGCTACTGTTAAAGAGTTTCCAGTTTGGCTGGTTTGATTCATTTTATTTGTTTTGACTTATCCAATAGATTGGGCTTAGTATTAAGGGTTTAATAATGGAGTTTTCTTTCTCAATTGTAATTACCTGGCTTTTGACCTCTATCACATGTATATAGTTAATACTTAGACTAAAAATAGTTTGGTTATAACATATATTATACAGACCTAAAGAAATAAAAAAGGTGTGGTGAGCTTTTATCATGGTTTTATGAAACTACGATGCAAATGAAACTTTTTGTTTATGTGTAGCTATGGTAGCTAGCTACTATGACAGCAGTTGACATGACACATTAGCATGTATACAAATATGACTACGGAAGCGTTCGCCAATCACAGCTGGATCTAAATGTTATACATCATATCCACCAATCAATTTAAAGCACCGGCTGTAATCTGACATGAGTCATGCGATAGCTAGACGAAAAATATTGAGGCGAAGTGACAAAAGTTTCACTTTAATAACAAAAAAAAATAACAAAAATCAAACATTAATCCAAAGCATTAATCAGTTAGCTACGGAGTGAATTCATGTCGGTGGCGATTCTCCCATTCCAGTGCCGCCGTAATACAAGTCCAAGTATTATACACGAGTTTCATTCCCATTCGAAGTCAGCTGTACTGGAACGAGTTGATGCGTTCTAGGGTTACTATGTAAAGTTTGCTTTATCTATAAAGCGTTTTAATCGTATATAATAAATAATAAATGCATATATAGTAATAAATATTATATATATATATATATAGTAATAAATAATAGTAATAGTAATAGTAAGTATATATAGTAATAAATAATAAATGCAAAAGGAGGGCCTTTTGCATCGGGGATTAAAACGCTTTATGTTTATGTTTATGTTATCAGTTTGACGTGTATATCTGTGGTATCGTAGCGCCCAAACGAATGAACCGAATTTGATTTTTTTTGTTTGATATGTGACTTAATAGAGAGTATTCTTAGCTTTAATAAATGAAAATCCAGTCAGTCCTTTTAAGTCTATGAGATGATAAACTTAAAACGACTGAAAAAAAGTTTTTTTTTTCTAGTTAATGACACTGTGAGATTTACTTTCATTAGTGATTAATTTTAACGTTATAACGTTCAGCTTCAGAAAATATAACACTACTGATTCAAAGCGTCGAGGCGTCCCTACAGTCCTTCGATATTTTCAAAGCTCCATCCGTTTTTCTTTCGACACCTTACTGATGCATCCACAACGTTTCCGTGTCCGATGCGATGTACAAACCTAACGTATGTAGAACTCATTTCCATTGCGTCAAAAGCCGGAACTTTACCCGACACGTTATTGCCATAGAGTAGTGATTGTGCCAAATTCGAGACTGACGCGACTCGTCAAAGGGCATAATACGCCTTTTTAAGCTCAATCGAATAAAATCCTTCAGTGCGAAAGTGGGTTGGTTGTCTATACTTTAACGTCTACGACTTTAATATAAAATCCTAGGTAAAATCAAACCTAAGTATGATGTTATCACAAACAACGGAAGTTGCGAAACTAAAAAAGAATTATCAAAATCAGAAAACTGTAAAACGTTATGCGTGGTTTAACATAAAAAAATATATACGTGTCGACTTGAAAACCTCCTCCGTTTTTTGTCGGTAAAAAATACATCGAAGTGCTTTTATGGGTGGAGTATTAACTTTACGACTTCATATCTCACTAAAGGAAACTTAAACCCGTATACAAACAAAAACTTGACACCATAATTGCGATGTATTAAACACAAAAAAAAAATGCGTCTGCTCTTACAAAAGCAACTTAAAACTAATCGATCTATTAAACTTCTCTTCCTGAACAAATAATCACACGTAAAAATGACACAAATTCGCCATGTAATTACTCGTAAATAGTAAGTATAATTATTTCGTATTAAAATATTTTCGTGAACCCCAGCAACCTTTTCAAAGGTAAGAGTAGGTATATGGTGCACTAATGAAATGAGATGTAGCGGTTACACCGAGCGAGACGTAGAGCCCTAGTCTGGATATAACCACGAAAAGTAACTTAGTTTTACTTACACTGACTTATAAGAGTACGTACACTCAGCTTCAAATACATCTGCCGGGTTTTATTTGTTCATTACTTATCTATTTATTCATCTGGAAACATATGCAGTATTTTCCAGTGTGTAAAATCTTGCAATCTAGCGAATTATCGATGCTTCGTTAGTAGGTATTATTTTCTTTTACGTACTAATGTTTGATTTGGTAGGCACTATCATACCGCCAATGGGTACGACGAGGCCCGGCATGATGTACGGTGCTAGCCAGGTTCGAAAATAGTTAGAAACTACTTGGGAAGCCACACGAGCCGCTGGATTGTAATCAGTTGTCCAGCGACTCGTCTAATTGCTGTCTTTCATTTTCAGATGAGCTCAATTCCATATCTTTTATATTTTAGGCTAGCATTTTATCACTTTTTCGCCTGATGCGCGGTAAGCGCCTTACACCGCCATATCACGTTAATTGTTTCTCCATCAGAAAGTTGTCTGGAAGAAATTGCTCTTAGCGATAATACCGCCTATTGGTACACTATTGTTTAATTTATTTTAATGTACTGTTTCTTTTTTAGGGTGTTCAACAAAAGTGTTTTCTATTCTGTTCTAAGCGATGGTGTGGTTGAAAATGAGGAACACTATTAAATTATGACCATATCATCAAAAACACATGATCACGTGTTTTTCTGGTGTCGAAACAAAACGACGCAGAAATATCAATAGTTGCAATGTTTATACATAAAAGTTAACCTGACAAAAGATGTATTGCGTAAGACGTATCCCTCACACGTAGGTAGTACTCCTAGCAGCCCGGCAATTATTACTAACTGGCTATTGTTTTGAAACTGATTACACTTGTCTGAAGAAATTATCAATCTGTCAGCTGACTTAGTTAAAACTGTGCATCTGACTGTACCTAACTAAGTTTCATACTGCAAAGGTGCAGTTGCTTTATTCACTCCATTTCAGTGTCAGTCGCCTGAAAACGGTTTTATTAAGAGATTCTTTGGAATACTCAGGGATAACAGCCCAAAATATACGTACAGGAATGTTGATTGTTTGTGTAATCTCGCGAAGCAAACAGGGTAAAATTTAACAATGTGTTTAGGGCAAAATACATATTCAAGCGAAAATTTAGAAAAATATTTTTAACAAACCGCTTAATTATTTTTAAATGGACTATACTTATACTTTACATATTAAATTGCTTTTTGAAGAGTGTAACAGTAACTTTTTTTTTAATATACACGCTTGTTTGTATACGTTTTTTTATATTTATTTTTATGGTAAAACACCGACAACAGTAGTTGTTAATTAATACAATTTTATAATACTAGTAGAGCCCCGCAGCTAAAAGCATCTCTTGTGTTATTCCAGGCTATAACCTATTTTACGCCTATCCACATCGGTTTTTAGGGTTCCGTACCCAAAGGGTAAAACGGGACCCTATTACTAAGACTCCGCTGTCCGTCTGTCTGTTGTCTGTCTGTCTGTCTGTCTGTCTGTCTGTCTGTCTGTCCGTCTGTCACCAGGCTATAGTTCATTAACCGTGATAGTTAGACAGTTGAAATTTTCACAGATGATGTATTTCTGTTGCCGCTAGAACAACAAGTACTAAAAACAAAATAAAGTTAAAAATTAAAGGGGGTCCACATACAAAAAACGTGTTTTTAAACGCCATATATCTAATAAGTTTCGGCAAAATGACATAGATGGCGCTAGTAAACGAGCCCCGTCTTTCTAGATCGCGACCAAACCAAATATTCTTGGTAATATCAATTAATCAAATATAATTGGTTAAAACTCTGTTATGTTTCGTATTGTACGGAACCCTCCCTAAGTGTGCGATAGGAGACGCGATGCTGACTCGCACTTGGCCAGTTTTATTTCGTTCCTATATAGGCCCTTTTTGCATAATTGAGGCACAAATATTGACATGTATAATAACAGGATAATAACAGGATTAGTATATAATAACGTTAATAATGTTATTGTTAATATAACAGCTATGATTATACATCTTTATATGCATTAATATAAGCATGTTGCTACATAGAAAACATTCACTTCAATATTTAATTGTTGCTATCGAAATTCAAACGATGGTGTAATACACAAAAGCCCATTCATAAGAATTTCTGTTATCCTAACTACTTATACGGAAAGTTATATTAATTGATGATTGCCTATTACTGTTGGTACACTCAGTGCCATGGGACCTAAATGAACCATATTTACTGAAGTTAGAGATATAACCGTCCGAGTTAATATCCAAATTTATAATGTACGGAATCATGCAATAAACACGAGGTCCAGTAATTGGAATACCAGATAAACACGTATCGTCTAGGTAAGCACGCTACATCATCGATCATGTCATGGTGGGATAGGGGTCCAGCACTAACCTATTATAAATAAAAAAATGCATGTATCGATTTTAGTTTCACTAAACTTAACCGACTAGGTGACTATTTAAAGATTGTTGTATTTACATGGGTAAATTTTGCAAAATTTATGGCCATTGTTCGCAATCGCAATAAAAAAACAAATATATATATATATAACTTATGTATTCTGTGATATTATCTACCCCAAAAATCTGAATAACCGTAATAATACAAACTAATAAGATATTTTTGATATTGGGATTCGAGATATTTGTTTCACCTGGGGGCCTAGACAAAGACACATTTCTACCGTCGATGACGAATTTCGATTAGTCCAACATGTATGGAAATTGGTTTCAAACTTCCAATCAAGCGCATTTCCCGATAAAGATCCCGATAAAGAGAAATAAAATTGAGGGTAATAATTTTGCAAACCTTTCAGCCCATAATAACAGCTCAAATCACGGAATAATCCAGATAAAACGTTAACTTCTTGCGAGGATCAGCGCAAGCGATACATTTTCATCAGCTTAATCCAGTTACTGGAGTCAGCTGCTTGCTCGTTATGATTCGTGGCGCGTTTAATCTAATATTGGCCATGTGGGCCGAAGATCGCTTGTATATGAGACTCTTGCTTTTTCGAGCTCCACATCAATACTCAGGTTAGCGTACAGAAACAAATAAAATACAGTTATGAAATTACTCCCGTGTAATTTCATACCTAACTGTATTTTATTTGTGTTGGGATTTGAATTACAAACTAAAATATTTTCATTAATATGTACTCTAGTGTAATTTTTTCAAAAAAGGAGAAAAATCACCCATTCTAGGCCTAGCGTGCTTACCATCTTCGACCGCATCGTCTTACATTGACTTACCAACAGATGAGATAGTGGTCAAACGCTAGACTAATATATATAAAAATTTAAAAAAAAAACACAATTCGTCAGAATATTTTTAGGGTTCCGTAGCCGAATGGCAAAAAACGGAACCCTTATAGATTCGTCATGTCTATCTGTCTGTCTGTCTGTCCGTCCGTATGTCACAGTCATTTTATTCCGAAACGATTAAGACTACAGAATTGAAATTTAGTTGGTAGATGTATTCTGTATATAGTCTATAGATAGGTCTTTAAAAATTACATTGAGGCTCCTAAAATATTTTTTTCTCAAAGTCAATCATTTAAAAGATATGTGCGTCTAAAGTAGTATAACGTAGTATTCCTTACTTTAAAATTAGGCTACAGCCTAATTTTAAAGTAAGGAAGTGAAAAATCTAAAAGAAATAAAAGCTGTAGATCTCAATAAAAACTAACAACTAAAAATTGGTTTGAACGAGATACAGTCAGCAGTTTTAGAGATATGGCGACCGCAAAGATAACTTTGTTTTTCATACAAATACTATTAAAAACAAAGTTAATTTTGTAGTTGCGAAAAATATAGTTATGGAATACTTAACTGTGTTACGGAACCCTACGAGTGCGAGTCCGACTTGCACTAAGCCAGTTTTTATTTTTTTGTTTGTTTATGTACGTCCCCCAAATACTCAAAGACGCCTGAACCAATTTGGAAAAACATTTTTTGGTTTGAAAAGGTCCCCTTCTTGGTCCTTTTCAGATTCGTGATATGTTCAGTATCTCCAAAGATATGGAGATAAATATCTAAAACTTGGTACTGACAATGACTAGCGCGGTATTTAAAATCTCTGATGTCTCTGAAGATCCTTCATTAAATCTTTTGACTGGAGTAAACTTCTTTTGAAAATAAAAATAATCTAGCAAATATATATATGACGGAATTCTGCCCAAACATACATTAAAAATATATAAACATCAAAATTAAAAACCTCCTCCTTTTTGAAGTCGGTTAAAAAGAGAATCGGCCCACAAGTATAAGAGAAAATACAGTATCTACAAATAAGCGGTACGGTAAATTTTACAATATTATACTGATAAAACAAAAGAGAAAGATCAAGACAGTAAAAAATATACACATTTTGTACAATCTGAGCAAGTCCTATACCTAGAAGTCATAAAATCTCTGCATTCATAAATCATCAGCCTCATAATCATAATTTTCATATAAATATGAAAGTCAAAAAGCGAGCCTCCGCCATCCGAGAAAAGGTCTCTTGGCGATAAGTAAGTAAAAAGGGCAACTTTCTCTCACCTTTCAGCTTGCATAATTTAATTACCTCACAATATAGAGGAACCTCTACTGTGAGGTTATTCTATAACCATGAAAGCCGCTCTTTCGTCGAGAAATATTTGTTTAGGCCCGGCGAGCACATTTTTTCAGAAGTATGCTAGCGGTTTGGCAGTGAACGCCAGTATGTTTTCACAAATTAGTGTCGGTATTTTTAAATGTGCCTGTAATTAAGAGAGGAAAACACGAGCGGGTTTTTGTTCCGGCAAAATAACAAGTCTGTGATTTGATCCTCCCTCTATTGAGAAAGGAAAGGTGAAGCCTCTTGCTCGTAAAGAGAGGAAATTGCACAGTTCCTATGTCTAGGAAGGACATCCTTTTGATTGGGGCGTCGTACACGCTGCGAACGTTTACTTAAATGTTGCTTCCTGAATTTTTTCTGGTCTAGTGGGTTTAATGGAACGGGTCCAAGTAAATGCTCATTATTATAGAACTAATTGTAACTTAACGCAACTGCTATTTTGAGTTTCAAGCTGTGTGTTTGGTTTCGAAACTTTTGTCTGACGATGATAATAAACTTTTATTTTCAGTTTCATTAGGCTAAAAATAGTAACATTGTAGCAATCATGCATTATGGGTGTATTGTTATAAGAAACCTAACTAACGAACTAAACCAAATATGCTGTTCCATAGAACGAAATATGTGATCACCGAATTATCTGAAACGCATGCTGTTTTTTCCTGTTCATAGAAAGATTGGGCATTGGACATCGCTCAAGACATTGTCTTAGCAAAAAGACCAGGCTATTCAGTTTAATATTAAGTTTGTCTCTTATTTACCAAATTTCGTGTATTTTTTTTAACAATGGAACTTACATAATATTATACTTATTATAAATTATTGGTAGTCACTAAAATCTGATAAAAATGTAAAGTCTGTAGTTACCTCAAGCTCACATTAGCAGTATCTGTGTATTTTCGATATCGTCAATTGTCAGAAAACTGCTCTTATTATCAGCCGTCGATGATAGCCCAGATGGATGTAAAAAGGATCAGTGTCATCCATCATAGCACGTCAGGCCGCATCACTGCAATCTCGCCATCTCAATCCAATATCGTGTCGGAGTTCGGATCCAATAAACGTTGTGATGTATGACGAGTTTCGTGATACCCATATAAATAGTAAGACGGAAAAATGGGATCTGCTCGTAAGTGGTTGTCGATACATTCGTTGCGTGTTAGTTTGAGCGAAGGGGAATAAAACTTGATGATCATGTTTCAGGATGAACAAGGTCACATTAGCTTGTAATACAATATGTTTTTGTTTGAAATATAAGTGTGTTTAAATGTTGGATCAGTTAGCTGTCGTAGCCTATTCATTCGTATTTTTGGTCATTATCAATAACCCAGCGGAGGAGGTTATCAGTTCGTCGGGTATATAATTTACTATATATTGTGTATAATATTACCGATGCACGTTATTATTTTGAGAGGTCCCTTTAACTTTAGATATGAAGCTAAACACATCAACGCACAAAACAAATAGCTTCTGTTACTTTTTTTTATTTCAGAGTAACTACATAATCATAATTAGCGCCTGAAAGATGTCTCTTATATATTGGTTAAAAATTGCATCAGGTCAAAAAACTCCCACTATATTTATAGGATATAAAACATCTCAAAGGATTTATAGTAAGACTATAGAATAAGGTCAAAGTAATAATATATATGTGTATGCAGTCGTAACAACACAACTGTGTCTAAACACAGAAGAGCTTCGCGACCGCGTCTAATGGGACGGCACTCAAAGAGAACCATGTTTACGAAGTAACTGCTATATTAATCTGTGACCCTGTTGACATGAATTGAAATGAACTTGTCCTCTTTGTACAACGAGCGGTAAAGTGTTTGGGTAGCTTTTTATGACTGCGACAGATTACCTTAAAATGGAAGTTAAATTTTCAGGATATATGCAACCAATATTAGAATAAGTAAATGATTGTGTGTTGTTGCTTTTTTAAATCCTAAACAGTAATTACAGATGGCGTCACCAATGCATAATTGGTTAAAATGCAATCCAGTAGTTTTGTCGTATCGATAGGATCGTACTGTAGCTGAATTGGTACAGCGCCGGGCATGTTCTTAGGGAGGCGCGAGTTCGAGTCCTATCGGTACGGTGAAATTTCGGATATGTATACATATAACAATGAACAAAAATATAAAAATTAATAACACTTAAACATAATATTATACGAAATAAATAATTAAAGTGGTTTTAGTGAGTATGAAAGAATTTTTTTTTTTTTTATGAATGAGTATTATGATATTTGATATTATATTTTGATATTTCTTTCAAGCACACTCGAAACAGCAGTGAAACATTAAGATCTAAGAAATTGTTTTCTTAAACATAAACTTTTGTAAGTTGCTTACACAACATACATTTCTGAAATACTTAAAACAAAATAAATTCATAAAAGGAATATAAACCGGTAAATAGAAGTTTTGTTACAAAACAACAGACGGATTAGCATAAGTTGGCCATATCATTTTTCTACCTCCATTTATCTGGAAAATCTATTACCTCTTGGTTAAGGTGCTAATAGAATAAAAATTAATAAAATAAAACAAATAAAAATAAATGAGCTGATAAAAATAAACTGGCCAAGTGCAAGTCGGACTCGCACTCGTAGGGTTCCGTTACACAGTTAAGTTTTCCATAACTATGATTTTTCGCAACTACAAAATTAACTTTGTTTTTCATAGTGTTTGTATGAAAAACAAAGATATCTTTGCGGTCGCCATATCTCTAAAACTGCTGACTGTATCTCGTTCAAACTAATTTTCGTTGTTAGTTTTTATTGAGATCTACAGCATATATTTTTTTTAGATTTTTCACTCCCATACTTTAAAAGTTAGAGGGGGGGACACACATTTTACCACTTTAGACGCGCCTATCTTTCAAATGATTGACTTTGAGAAAAAAAATATTTTAGAAACTTCAATGTCATTTTTGAAGACCTATCCATAGACACCCTACACGTGTAGGTTTGAAGAATTTTTTTTTTGTTTCAGTTCCATGTATGGGATGCCCCCCCTTAAACTTTTATATTTTTTATTTTTGTATAAAAATCGGAAAGCGGTTCACAGAATACATCTACCTACTAAGTTTCAATTCTGTAGTCCTAACAGTTTCGGAATAAAATGGCTGTGACATACGGACGGACAGACAGACAGACAGACAGACATGACGAACCTATAAGGGTTTCGTTTTTTGCCATTCGGCTACGGAACCCCTTAAAACGTATCTACGCAAAATTAATAACATCTTACATAGTTCCCTTTGTTATATCCCTTCGTTATTAGGATCCCTTTGTTTCGCATAATTTTTTATTCCTAATTTACTTAGGCATAACGGGTTACGCATAATTTTAAAAGGCATAATAGTTCTATCACATAATTTCTTTTGGCATATTGTATAAACAAACATAACTTTCAAGTAGGCTATATTGTTTTGGCCTAATTTTGATTCGCACAAAGTTATAGGGCATAATTTTTAATGGCCTAATAGTTTTAGACATAATAAATGAAGAGAGACATGTTTAGTTAAATATTCCATGTTTATTTAAGAGTTGTTTGGCTCAAAAAAGTTCGTGGTTCCAAGTTTTTAAATCAATATATATTATTTGTTTATTATTATACATGAACTTCAAGTCCGTAGCCAAATTAAATTTATTAAATAAAGTAGAGAATATAAAGTTATTAATACCAACAAAATGTTCGGTACTAGACTAGGACAGTAGGTTTAAGTTCGGCAGGGGTGGCCCTTGGGCCACCCCTGCCTAAAAAATTAAAAAAGTACTATTTAATAATTATGCTATAATAATATGACAAAAAAAATATGCCAAAACAATTATACCGAATTATAGTTATTCGTTTATTATTATTTTTTAGAATATTATGCCACAAATGCTTATGCTAACAGTAATTATGTCAAGAAAAATATGCCTAATTACTATATGCCAAATTAATGTATGCTTAAATACATTAGGAGAAACAACATTATGCCAAAGTATATTATGACAAAAAATAGTATGCGCAAATCGAGGCAAATCACGTGTTATGCTCGTTTAGTTTTTAACCGAATTCACAAAAAAGGAGGTGGTTCTCAATTCGCTTGTATTTTTTTACGTTTTCCTCACAACTCCGTCATTTATAAACCGATTTGGAAAATATTTCTGTAATTTTATCGGGATATTTTGATAAATATTTCCAGAGATATGGAGAAAAAACACCTTTGACTTAGTATTGAAAATGAATAGCGGCATTTGTAGTCGGTTTTTTATTTTCTTTTTGTAAACGATCTTAAATTATTTTAAGTTGCAATACAAGATATTTTGCCACCATATATGTGATATATATATATATATTTATATATATGTGTGTATATACAATACATAATAAAATACACGTATTAATAATCTTACTAAATCAAGCTTGAATAAAAAATATAGTTGGAGATTTTTCGCTCAATTAAGAGCTTATTATCTCGCTTCACAACTTGCCGTATACTGACCGGACCGGCTCACTATCTTTTACGACAGAATTTTCTATGCCAGATATTCATACGAGATTAGTTTAAATGAAACGCTACCGAGTGTGGTTGTCGGGTGCATGCGAGTGGCACTTGGATTAGCATGCAATTTTCCATATTTTGAACACATTTAACCCAAAATTACTTTCGGCTCGGAGAATTTGATGCTGCCCAATTTGATGATGTTGCTTGCTTGAATGCTTGATATGTATGTAGCTTGTGTTGGGGGTAGAGCTCTCAAAATATTGAATCAAGTTTTTTGAAGACTGCCATAAAAGGGGTATTTTAAGTTATTAATTTTAAGATATAAATAAATAAAAAGTTCTTTATTCAGAATAAAATTATGTGTTGGTACATAATTTACAACATGAAGGGTACGTTGCAACGGTAGCAAAATGTCTGCGCGAAACTGGGTCAATTATGTATCAGCACTATTGAATTGTATTTAAGCGGTAAATATTTATTGAATAAACATACATTTTATTGAGACTCGAACCGAGCTGTTTCTATCTCCCTTTCCCGCGCCCGGCTCTGCCTGCGAAGACTACTAGATCATCCACATCAAACTAACAATGCTAAGAGTAAACTACAATGGTTACAACCTTTGGTGACCACTGCACCCTGCACTAGGTATAAAAAGCCTGTATTGTGGTTTACACAGACCCTCTCTGGTCAGTTCCATTCTTCAAATATGTAAAGATTTCTTTTATGTTTTGTTACCTATAAATAGGTACGCTTACGCTCGTATTAAAGATTTTGATAAACGCGTAGTGCTGAACATTACCCAAGTATTGTTCATTAATATATTGATTTAATTGACCAGTTCGCGAGCATTGTGAAATCACAGAAAACATACTTATTAGTCTGTGTAAATGTGTGTATACGTAACATAACGCCTGAGGTATATATGGAACCTAGATTGAGGAAAACACGATAGTTTACATTAACAAACTTCATGTTTTTACATGTCAACAATCTTCTATTCACTGATGTCCTGTTCCAATCTGAAAGCCATCATAATCATCGACAGCTGGATGATATCGTTGTCCATCATGACGCGAAGGCAGTCAATCACTGTTTTAGCTGTTGTTATAGGAGCGGCTGAATGCGTCCTAAATCCTGCATTGGATGGCCTGACGGTCCAACGCAGCAGGAAGCCGCAGGAAACTCTCATAGACTGGCCATTCAGTCAGCGGTGTCAGCTTCTCAATTTTCAAATCGCGTAGACTCTGAGTAGGTTCGCTATTTTACCGGCGGCACCATGTGCGGCGCCGGCTTCTCATTTTTGTGTCTCTAGACCATATTTACAATTATTACTCTTACATTTTATTGTGTATCGCTTCGTAGAGCTTTCTTACGTAGTATTGATATTCTCTTTGGAGCTTTCAATAGACTGACCTCCGACCGTTTACGCTGTCATTCTTAAATTTTTGAAATTTTGAAAACATTTTGTATATAAAAGAAACATAATTATCAAAGAGGTATGAATAATTAAACCTGAGTGAAGGTGATTCGAGATATACCACAGAGTGTTTCTGTACCAGTTACCAGTATGTTTTTTACGATTATTAGCATTTAACCGCAATAACTGCTACAACACGGGTGCTAATTCCCTTAACGATGTTACTTTCTACAATATTTTCATGTTAAACAAATATCTAATTTAAATTGACATTAAACATTTTCTTTTGTAAAATTTCCACTCACGATGTTGTACTATTTAAATACCAATTTGAAAACTACCAGTATAACAGTAAAAAGTGGTATTTTACTTATTCTATTTTATTCAGAGTTGAGCTTCAACGCTCGAATTTGCGCTTTCTCACTACAACCACATAGAACCCTAACATTCACTAATTAAAATTAATCCGTACCGAAACCCATACGGTTCCACGAGTCTCTCCATGCGCTGCCATGTTTTTCTAAAATGGCACCCGTTCAATTAAAGTCAAGGGTCACTAGACGTTGAAGCTATCATAGCTTTGCAGACAGTATGCTGAAAATATTGTATGGAATGATGTTTTTTGTACTATTCAGAAGGCGAGATTGGATACTCGTAGATATGACATAAAGTAAGTTACTTTAATGTCATGTATGCCTCACCAAACTTCCGTTTTTCTCATTTCGACGAAGCACAATTTCATCTTAGACAACTGCCACACAATACCTAAGATAAAATCGTGGTCCTGTCTATTTTCAAATAAATATCTGACAAGAACGAGCGACGTGCATAATATACTACATTCGTCTGAATAGCATATCGCAAACCGGGACTTTAAACAATTAGCTTCGATGTCATTCAAATTATTTAACTTTAGCAAAACCCCCTCACAGGTGGGCCCACGAAATAATATAGCCCAAGTTCCCCTAACGGCTTCGCCCGCAAAATATGGCATTTTATTCACTGATAATTGAGCTTTCTATAGGTAAAATATTTTTTATTTATTCATTTATTTTCAATGCCAAATAAGAGGTATTTATACCCATATCTCTGGAGACATCTCGATGAAATTACAATGGGCCCAAATGGGAAGTTTACTCTCAAACAAAACAAAATAATTCCAAATCGGTTAATAAAAGACCAATAAGTTCCGAGGTAACAAACATAAAAAATACAGTCAAATTTAAAACCTCCTTCTTTTTTAAGTCTGTTAAAAAACATTTCTGTTTCTGTTTATAACATTAGTCTAAATAGACTAACAATTAATAGACTACATTGTTAGTTTATTTAGACTAAATCTAATAACCGCTGAATCTAGGCAAATTTGCAAATTTTTGATTTGCAATTCCTACAGGTTCTGAAGGTAAAATACGAGTAAATGTAACATTGAGATTAGAGTCTCTGTAACCTATACTACTGGTCTCTACTGCTCTCGCACTAGCTTATGGAGTATTTCACGGAAGTGGCGGCAAACAAAGGGCCGGGTCACTGCCGATTATCGACGCCTGCGAGGACAATAGCTCCGAATAATTATTCAATTTGTTGCCTCTACGCTGCCTGCAGATAAAACACCGTCCATTTAACTTTCCTGCCCTTTTCACAGGCGCCTGATTGCTGCCGCTCAGCCTTTGATTGTTGGATTGGATGACGTGGATAACGTTGCAATAACTCTTGTCTGGTGTTGACGGATTCAATCCACGGATTTTTTGAAAGGCGAGTTGAAATATGATCTGTTGTCTGGTTACATAGACATGCATCAAAGCTTTAGTAATCGAGGATTTAAATAGTACCTGGGCACAGCGGCATAGTTGTTGTACCTATATAATTATATTTTTTAGGGTTCTGTACTCAAAAAGGATACCAACGGAAGCCTATTACTGAGATAGGTAAACAATTTAAATGTTGACATTAAATGTATAACTATGACTGCTATAGCAACCATCAAAATCTAAATATAATTTCTACATCATCATCATCAGCCGGTGTCAGTCCACTGCTGGACGTAGGCCTCTCCCAAGATGCGCCACTGAGCCCGATCTTCGGGTCTTCTACATACAAGAATGTAATTCTTATACATACAAGAATGTAATTCTGAAATTAATTAAGAAAAATATTTCAAATCATAAATACTTAATGAAAACTAACGAGCCTGAACCAGCAGAATCCGTAATTGTTATTATTGTGTCCAATCGCCCTGCAAAATATTAATATTATTGCAGTAGTAGGACTCTGCTATACTTAGCTATACCGCCTGGGGTGGTACCACATTTTTGTCAGTTATTCGGCCGTGAAAAGGAATGTATTTCGCTTCGAATGGCAAATTGTTTAGTTGAATTACAGCGCATGAATCTGTCTATCCAGAATTTGCATATGCTCCTGTGTCTGTAACATGTTGACGTCAACGGATACCATTAGGTGAGCGTCATGCTAACATTTATCATAATCATATCATTAAAATTTATGATAATTTGACAATTTTATTAATTTTCTAGGCCTATTTAGGCCTAGGAGGATTAGTGGTTTAATCGTCCTAGACTTAGGCAAGTACCAACAATATTATCTATCAAAAAGTAAAAACATGTTGAAGAAAGTTTGGTCGTTAGCGATCCAATTTGATCAAGCTCTCCCAAATATTTTAATTAAATCATTGTTCTTGAGAAATCTCAATACAATATACGACCTAGGTACCTAAGTAGACTTAGAACAAACAATGGCTATGCTACGTCCAAGATTATTTTCATCTATTGTTCCAACCGAAAGCTCTAGAATCTGATTTTGTGAATCTGTTTATATAAGCTCAAGGGCGGTTCTAAGCATGTTAGTGTGTAAATTCATCATGTACATTATTAGGTGGGGCTTGAACGTTACCAACGGGTGAAGCTGGCATGCAACAATAAAATACCTCTGTCTACGTCGACGAGACCCCTCGTCAAGTAGGCAACCCTCTAATGAAACTATATTTTGCGCTCAATAGTAACTTAAGCGAATAATGGAATGATGCTGTTATTGAAATGCCTGAGTACGGAGCTTGGACAACTATTGAGTATATTATTTTATTTAGTTAACAGGCAAATATACATATTTCACTGGACAATTTTTTATTTAAATTATTTATTTATTTTGCATGTGTTATTTTTTCTGTACAATACCTATTAGAGTCCCAATCAAACTATACTACGGTGTAATGAAGTAGAAACAATCACGATGTAACCGCTATTCTTGCAAAGAAGTTAATTATTTTATTGGGTTTATTGATGGGGCCCTATCTTTTTGCGTTCTAACTGCTTACGAACTAAAGTTCTAACAAGTAAATTGCCCTACAAATGGTAAGTAAAGATTAAGTAAATAACCCTTTCAGGTCAAAAAAAAAACTTAGTTTTATTTTAAAAAATAATTATAATTGAAAATTACTCATGTCAAAATGGTTAAGTTTTCAACTGTTAACGATCCTAATTTTGATCTGTGGTTCATGGTGTAGAAATAAACCACAATTCAGCATTTCATTAAAGCAGTAATTCAGATTTACTGATATTGATCAGAAAATCTGCATTACAAAAAATAACGCAAAAATCTTATTTTATTATCCTTTCATGCATAAGATCGTTTAAAAAACTAAAAAGAACCGACTTCAATGCGCGCTATTAATTTTCAGTACCAATTTTGAGGTGTTTATCGCCATATCTCTGGAGATACTTATCAGACCTCAGTATAATTACCATGGTACCACACTTGGGATAACTCCTTTCCAACAAAAAAAAGAATAATCAAAATCGGTTCATAAACGACGAAGTTATCCGCGAACAAACATAAAAAAAATAAACATATATACGGTCGAATTGAGAAACCTCCTCCTTTTTGAAGTCGGTTAAAAATGGAACGCAGATGACATCTAAAACAATTTGCTGAAGCAACTCCTATTAGCAAGTAACAGGAAACTACAGCCAATCTATCTATACCCATTTACGTTCTATATTCATCCAGCCAGCTACTAGGAAACGTTTTCTGCCGCGGAACGTATCTACCTAATTGTGGAAAGCCAAGACATAAGAGGTCTCATCATTAAACGTCGGGAAAACAAATAGTCTGACACGCACTCATCAATATTGTCACGACATTATTATAACAATAGGAGCTAGGGTGGGCGTAGTCAGGGTCAGTCGGGCCGAATCATACGACATAAACATATTTATATTATCACTAATACGTGATCTTATATTAGTTTTGTGCCATTTTTACCCAAGTAAAGCGATGCAAAATGGAGGCTTATGAAATTTGACATATTATTTTACGTAGTGGATTTAGGCTTTTCTGCCTCAATAATATAAGTAATATAAATACAATAATAATTTACGTGTTACTAAAAACGTGTCTGTCAGCTCTCAGTCAGTATAATATTACCAGTATAATATTTTATACTTACATAATTTTGCTTGTACTTAAAACATACATAAAATATTTCACAAGTTTAACTTCAATTATATGTTTAAAACTACACTAATGCAAAAAACTTGTTTGGTTAGATTATACTGCTCACTTCAATTTATTAAAATACTACAACGCTGATAATATGATAGACCCATAAGTTACCCTAAATCCGTCACTAAGAACCCACACGGACAAATAAGGAAAGACCAAAATCATGACAAATGTGCCAGACAAATTGTAGGCGCCTTGAAAAAGTGAAGCCACAAAAGATTAATGAAAAGCAATAAGGAAACCCGGGTGCGTTTGCATTTCATTACTATGCGAGATAGGATCGGCAACTTGCATTATTGTGGCTGTTAGCGGGTCGCGTTTTGTAATCGTCTTATCGTGGGATTTTTGGAAAGAACAAGGATTTGGTTCTACTCAGCACTGTTACATTTTATTTTTAACTTCTTTACGTAGGTACCTTAGAGAAAATTGTTAAATTACACTATTTATAATATTTATTTATACACTGCGTGTACTAGCATTGCATGAAATGTTTAAAGAGCACAGGGTCTACTTATGTTTTTATTAGTGCTGCCATTTTAGCGCTTTCGGCGCTAGATCTAGCGCTTTTTTGCTATGTTCAGCGGGCACTTGATAATTTTAGCGCCTAACGGATAATTTAGCGCTTTCTTAATTTTTAATATGGCAGCACTATTTGTTCCGTGGAGAATAAAATTATTGTCTATGTTCAATTTTGTGCTCTATGTCAGCTAGGTTTTAATATGGAAATAGAGCACGGGGAATCCCATGAACATTTATTACGGTTTGTTTCATGTTTTAACTGTCCCATAGTTAGGTGTTAGAAATGATGGTGAAACGAAATATAATTTAGGAGCTAGTTTAGGGGAGCTTTTAGGCTATGGGTCCCATACGTAGGTGGTAGTATAGGGGTTGTTGGTGAAAACGGGCATTATTTAATCACACTGATCGTCTAAAAAGCGCCTTAGTTAAAAGTTTGAATTTAGCGCTTCTAGCGCTTTAATGGCTCGTGAATATATTCGAATCTAGCGCTTAGTGCACCGCTGTCAGCGCTGATTAGATTTTTTCATCTGGCAGCACTTGTTTTTATTTCTTGCTTCTTTCGTATATAGCAGCATTTCACGAAACATTTTGCAATTGTACTTTTGTCTGCGTTATTATGAAATTGTGATGATGTAATGTGGGATGATGTAAGTAATTAACTTATCCCATAAAATCTGGCTAAAATTTACACAATTACCAAATGATATTATTAAATATTCGTTAAGCTGATGGCGCGTCTAGGTTACACTAGGCCTAGCACGAGTTTCTATCGCCAAAGTGTGAGGGCCCGGTGGCGTAATCGGGAGAACGTTCGGCTTTGATGCCGTGGTACCGAGTTCAAACCGCCGTGCACCAATGAATTTTTCTATCGAAAAATTTATGTGCGCTTCTCACAGTGGCCCTCCGGTGAAGGAAAAACATCGTTAAGAAACCAACAAAACCCCCCGCATGGTGGTAGGACACTATCTAGTGTCCGCCTGGCCAGCTACCACCCTCAAGTTAGAAAATCTGTCACCAAACATCTAATGTGTTCCGGCAGCTATCCTTGAGAGCCAGTTCCCATTCTAGGCCTAGCCTGCTTACCATCTTCGACCGCATCATCACTTACCAACAGGTGAGATAGTGGTCAAACGCTAGCCTATAACGTATAAAAAAAAAAAAAAAAAAAAAAGTGTTCGTATATAAACATAACAATTTGTATGGAATTGATTGATTTCCGCCTTTACCTTACCTTATTTACGAACACAATAGAAACTCGTGCTAGGATCGTGCACGGCACACAGAAGGCGAAGAAACTTATACTTATATACTTTATAAGATTCTTAAATAAAGACGAGACAGTTTTTATTTTCCAATAACAGAATAAATAAATGACAAGAGAATATGTAGATATAGAAATATTCTACTGCACGCGAAATCAAATATTCATATACATTTTATGATCAACTTTGAATTCATAAATAAAATAGTATGTGTCACCTTTTTCTTCAATTATTGGCAATAGCTCTTCGTGAAGATAAAAATGATTGCATTGCATCGATATATGCAAATAAAGTGTTTTAGTTTTTCTTCGTTTCCGTGCACCCTGCAATATTTTCTAAATTGAGTTTTCATCCTCACAGGGTATTACTTCCTTGTTATGAGGCAGATAAGCACGTCACCACGGCGCAATCTTTTATAGTGGAAACTCTAGTTTACAGGTTGAAAGGTTTATTTTTATTACTGCGCTGTGCTAGATAATTTAAATATATAATACCTCTGAAAAACATAACTGTTTTTTTATAGGACTGGCAAAGGGAATTGATTTAATATTAATTTCGCTTCTCTTGATTGCTTATCAACACTACTATTATAAATGCGAAAGTCAGTTTGTTTATTTGTTTGTTTGGGACTTCTTCACGGACAGACGGTTATACCTATTTAACTGAAATTTTGCACGGTGTTATGAAATAGGCCATAGGATACTTTTTAACGCGAGTGAAGCCGCAGGGCACAGCTAGTAAGCTATATTTTACTAGTTTACAAATCATAGTATAGTTAGATCATTATCGTACTTAATGGTTTTGGAAATACATGCTAAGGCCCAGATAAGTAGATATGTACGTATTACTTAGATTAAAGAAATAATAATGTTTACATATCTAAATGTACAAGCTCAAATGTATGTGTAGGTAACACAAGTTCCTACAATAAAATAAAAATAAATGTTGAGATGAATATCATATATCTATGTTAAGTAAATATTTCATAGTATGAATTTAATAAATGAGTATAATATGTATGATAATATTAAGATAAATAAATATGTCATGTCAATTACCTATTATAAATGACATACTCTAGAAACAGGGTCCATGTATGCTTAGAAATAAGGACACTTGTAAATGGCTTGCATTAATAACTAAATAAATATTGCATTGTATATATTTGTATTTGCAGCTATCCTTGAGAGCCAGTTCCCATTCTAGGCCTAGCGTGCTTACCATCTTCGACCGCATAATCACTTATCAACAGGTGAGATAACGCTAGCCTATAAGATATATAAAAAAAGGTGTTCCGGTAGCACACCACCCTTGAGAGTCAGCCTATTTTAAGCTATAGCGTATTCACTATCCTCGACCACAGCATTGCGTATAACTATAGCCAAAATAGTGTTCAAACGCCTTACCTAATCAGACATAACAAAAAACTGGCCAAGTGCAAGTCGGACTCGCACTCGTAGGGTTCCGTAATTATTATCCGTAATTTTTCGCCACCACAAAATTAACTTAGTTTTTTATAGAGTTTGTATAAAAACAAAGTTATCTTTGTGGTCGCTATATCTCAAAAACTGTTGACTGTATCTCGTTCAAACCAATTTTTAACCGACTTCAAAAAAAGGAGGAGGTTTCTCAATTCGACCGTATATATATATTTTTTTATGTTTGTTCGCGGATAACATCGTCGTTTTTGAACCGATTTTAATTATTCTTTTTTTGTTAGAAAGGAGATATCCCAAGTGTGGTACGGTGATAATTTTAACGAGGTTTGATGAGTATTTCCAGAGATATGGAGATAAACACCTCAAAATTGGTACTGAAAATTATTAATAGCGCGGCATTGAAGTCGGTTGTTTTTAGTTTTTTAAACGATCTTATTCTTGATAGTTTTTATATTTATATATATATATATATATGATAGATAGCATATATTTTTTTTAGATTTTTCACTCCCATACTTTAAAAGTTAGAGGGACACATTTTTTCCACTTTAGACGTGCCTATCTTTCATATGATTGACTTTAAGAAAAAATGGTTTTAGGAACCTCAATGTCATTTTTAAAGACCTATCCATAGACACCCACACGTATAGTATAATGACGCGTATAATAACACGTAAAAGTAGTATGAAAAAGAAATAGTTACAGTTTCATGTATGAGGATCTCCCCTTAATATTTTATTTTTTATTTTTGTTTAAAAATCGTAAAGCGGTTCACAGAATACACCTACCTACCAAGTTTCAACTGTGTTGTCTTAATAGTTTCGGAATAAAGTGGCTGTGACATACGGACGGACAGACAGACAGACAGACACGACGAATCTATAAGGGTTCCATTTTTTCCCATTTGGCTACGGAACCCTAAAAAGGTACATTTATTTATGCAAGGTGTCATAAGTCCAGCTACGAGTATAATAAAACATTTTATTTTTATATATAATCTTCTAGAAAATCTCATCATAAAAATTCGAGTCACCCAACCAGTAACATTATATATCATACATAATAATAGGAAGAGCTACGTCATTTTCCATCCATAACCGTCTAGATGTATCAGTTCTCTCAGCAATAACAATAACAAACAAGTACGTGCTCTATTAGGGCCACATTTGAGTGAATATTTGGCAGACATCAAGTGGAAACTGCTATGGATGCCGCTGTACGCTGGACGTAATAAGGTTAATTTTCATGGGGTTATAGTGTCATAAAAATAAGTTAAATGAATTCAGCGTATCTAACAAGCCCACACTTCGTGCCGAAACTTTAAAGGATTTAATGCCTGTTTTTTGCCTATGATTCTCAAAATGATAAAAAATAATTTAAGATCGTTTATAAGACTTAATAAACCAAGTCCAACTTGCACTTGGCAGGTGTGTTTTAACCGACTTTTAAAAAAGGAGGAGGTTTCTTAATTTGCCCGTATATACAATATATTTTAATGTTTGTTCGCGGATAACTCTTGTCGTTTATGAACCAATATTGATTTTTTTTTTGTCGCAAGTGTGGAACTATGATAATGTCATCGAGGTCTGATAAGTATCTCAAGAGATATTATGTAGATAAACACCTCAAACTAACTATTACTTTGATTATTTACTTGAATTATCTAAGTATCTATCATGTAATGTATAGTTAATTTACCTTTAGCACTAGCTACTGCACGATGCATAAAATGGATCATAACGGCCCATTTTATGCAAAACTAAAATATTTAAAAAAAAAATTAAATCGCTTAAGCAATATGTAACGCTGAAAAAAGTCTCCGACCTATGTCGGGGGGGAAAAGGCGGAACAAAAAAAAAAAAACACCTCAAATTTGGTATTGAAAATTAATAGCGCGGCATTTGAAGTCTGTTAAAGTTTAATTAAATATAATTATAATTATATATAAATATATTTTATTAGGTTTTTAAAAGATTATACCTTATCGTGTGTCTAGCTAGCATAAAAGTAAAGCTAATAACATTTCTTCATCAGTCTTACTCCGTCCCTGTGCCTCTTCGTACGTTACTGCACTATGAATATTGATAAACAACAATATAATTCCAAGGAATTACGATATATTTGTTGGTTTGATTTACTCCAATGGATTTAATGATCAGTTTATGATATCAATAATTTTGCGAAGCGGATTCTATAAATTTTTATGGTATTTCGGTATAGGGAAACATATAGTAGGTACTTGTGTTTAACAATATAAGATTTATTGGGTGGTAAAAAGAGCTTTTCATTACAATCGTGAAATCATTAACTTTCAAAATATCAGTAATTGAACAGAAAATTTATTTTATATTAACGCTATCTTCATTTTTTAATTTAAATATTTATATGATTTTATGGTTCTGCCAACGCAGGGTGAAAACGGAACCTGACTCTGGCTAGTCGGTAACACCATAATCCGTCTGTTTGCTAAACTTTGGCAAAGACCTCATCCATTTCTTTACACTCTGTTCTGCATTGCACTTGCCTTGTCCCTGTTTTCCCTGCTATAGTTTTTATTTAGTTATCCAACCTGCGAAACTGCGTACTGAAGAAACTGAACTAGGGTAATAGTCCAATATAAAATCATTACGGAAGTTGAAATTGAAGAAGAAGATTGAAATGGCTACTGCAACAACTATGTATTTAGATACAATTGCGCAGATCCTCTGCATACATAAAATCTAATACAAATCGTTACATCAATCTGTGTTCTGTGGTTATATCCCAATGCAATCCTCGTTTCCCCAAAGCTTTTAGTGTTGCCAGAACGATCTGCATCGCTGAAAATTCGTGTTTGATTTTTGTTAGCGTCCCATCCATCCTGTTGGCACTGCAGTATCCTTCACTGGGTTTGGGAATAGACGAATTGCTATTGTGTTTACGGGACGAGATCTACGCGCATGGAATTTTAACCTGCAAGAAGTCGAGTATATTTCTACGAGATGTCCCGTGTGACTACAGTGCTTTGCTGAATATATCTTAAAACTTCTGAACTGTTTTCGACTAAAGTGGAAATGTTTCTAAGCTCTGGAGATAACTTTAAAGTAGTTTGATACCTACGTTTAATAAACGGAACACTTATGAAAATAGTATAAGCAGGTTATTTTTTATATGAAAGCTTATTTGGTTTCGTTCTTGAATTGATCACGACTCGCTGTTATTTGCAATTTACATTAGCAGTAAAAGAGAGTCGGTACACATCATTAAACGTGTTTCTTTTTACCAATCCGAATTAAAGGATTCATTTGGCAAAATTTAATTACTAATGTGCTCCTTTACATCCCATCCCATCATAGGGATCTAAGGGAGCACAAACACCACCTCAGTGCTCCCAGCCAACCCCACTTGCCAACGAACGAGGCTCTGGCGACCGACAAATGGTGGTATAACCCTTTCAAAATTATGGCGTAGCTTAATACTACAGGCCGGTGACGGGCAGCATTACCGGTGCGAGAAGCTAAGTCCTGCGATCGACAAGCCAGCGTGGTGATTAGGGGATATTCCTCCTAAAGATGGAAAGTCACACACAAAGCCAAGGCACCAAGGCAGTGACTAGAAAAAAAGAGCCGAAAATCGGGCTCAGTGACGCATTTTGGGAGAGGCCTACTTCCAGCAGTGAACTGTCACTAGCTGATAATGATGATGATGAATTACTAATAGATATAGACAAGCTATGGCATATAAACAGCTTCTTGTAGAAAAATATTCAAAATATATTTAATTATTAGGCGTTTGATAATTTTGATAATTTTTATTACATAATTTTCATAATGAGCAAAGAATGAGAGAAAAAATTGAAAGAAAATATGAGGTTTGTCAGATTCACAATGTCAGACCGTTGCATTCATTTTAAAGCTATCTGTTGAGCTTCCAGGGACTACAAGAGCCGAAATGTTTAATTGCTTGAACCAAAATCAGTAGTACCTAATTATACCTATATCAGGCCTGTCGCACTCCGCGCTGTAGCTATGAAACTACAAGTACTTCCTCGCACCCTCTCGGGTCCATGTTCAGTCAGTTAAGTGTCACGCGCGCTCTGGATCGGCCGCGGGCCTTACTTGTACCTACCCCATTATTATATTCCTTGCTTACGATATTAACATACAAACATATTATTCAGTATCTCTAAACGAAGGGCTACAAAGCATTGCGTAGCATACGTTTATACATACTTATACGTTTTTACATATTCATTTTCAATTGAACGTAGAACATTATTTTCTACCGACTTTCCAAACAGAAGGAGGTTCTTAATTCGTCTTTGTGTGTATGTTACGCGATTACTCCGTCAATTGTGAACCGATTTGAATGATTTTTTTTTAATCGGTAGAGTTCGTTGCCGAGGTGGTACCATTGTAATTTCGTCGAGATCTGATGAGGGTCTCCAGAGATATGACGATAAACGTCTCAAACTTGCAACCGAAACTGACTCGCGCGGCATGAAAGTCGGTTGTTTTAGTTTTAACTATCTTACTTAAACTATCACATATACTTAATTAATCTAATTAATTAAATCTTAATTAAAGTATAACTGTAGTACTTTTATCCTACCTCGACATTAAACATGAATGTAGCACTTTAAATATACTCATTACATTGTTCTACCTTAAAGTATTCTGCTACCAATTAAAGGCTTCAATAAGTTATCTTATAACATTCAGCCCTATAGGAGAGGCCGCGTGTTGACCGAGTTATTCAGACTCTCGCTGTGCGGACTTACGGTGCATTTCACTGTGCGCAACACGCGGTTCATAGTTACTATTAGTTGATACTGTGACGCAAATTCAAGGTCGCACTCGAGGCGTGAAGCGCATTTTGAACGTTACCGACGTTGTAACTAGGTTTAATCTCGCCTTTTTGCTCTCAGGGAGTGCAATTTCTGTACTTGTACTATTCATTATTCTGTACTTGTACTATTCATTATTCTGTGCCTATATTTTATTCCAAACATCTATTACCATGATTGTAATGCGATGTAACTGTTCGAGAGATAATCTTATGCAGACTACCGCTGAGTTAGCTGTATAACGTGAAATGAGTCCCTATTCTATAGAATATTTAAATTGTATAGTAGTTATGTTAAAGGAACGTTCTCTATAAATTCCTTTTAGTGCATCATAAAGTCGTACGAATCCATGCTACTTTTATATGCTGAGTAAAATCAAAGTGTTTTGTTTCTTTTAAACTAAAATCACGTGGACGAAACCGCTGTTTATATCCACTCGTCTATGAATTTAAATTAAATTAACATGCAATAAAAACTTTTTATGCATGGAAACAATACAATAGGTACTAGACCAAATTGTACTGTCCCACCATAGGCCATAATGGAATTTCAGTCCCTACAGGATGTAGGGACTGAAATTTCTTCATAAAAGGCTCCATCATCAGATCAGTTTAATGACACCATCATATAACATTGTCACCGAACATACATAAGTATGCTGAATCTGATATCAGCAAGTGGAAGTTGAATAAACTGGCCAAGTGCAAGTCGGACTCGCATTCGTAGGGTTCCGTACGATACTACAGTATTTTATAAGATCGAGCTAAATATACCACTATAATGTTTCGACAGAAAAAAATAATAATTAACTAACATTTTATTTCTTATAATGCCATCTAATGTCCGATATCTTAGAGAAAGTTAACACAAAGGTGTTAGGGATCGGTATTTCAATATAACGCCATCTTTGGACGTTTAACTAAGCGTTCATAGATGGCGTTATATTGAAATGCCTAAAAATCAAACGTTTCTTGTATGGGGACCCCCTATTATTTTTAACTTTATTGTTTTTAGTATTTGTTGTATGTGTTAGCGGCAACAGAAATACATCATCTGTGAAAATTTCAACTGTCTAACTATCATGGTTCATGAGATACAGCCTGGTGACAGACGGAAAGACTGACAGACAGACAGACGGACGGACGGCGGAGTCTTAGTAATAGGGTCCCGTTTTCCCCTTTGGGTACGGAACCCTAAAAATGGCATGCAAATTTAGATGAACATAGGTACGAACATTGCAAGATAAATTAAATCTTACAAAAACATATTTTTTTGTATCGTATATCGTATCGTATAGCGTTTGAACACTATCTCACCTTTTAGTCAGTGATAATGCGGTTGAGGATGGTAGTAGCACGCTAAGCTTAGAATGGGAACTGGCTTTCAAGTACCGCTGCCGTAGATGTTTTGACGACAAATTTCAGCTGGCCAGGCCGACACTAGATAGTCTATATAGGCGGATAATAGATAGATTGATGTCCTACAGCCATACGGAATTGGAGGTTTCTTAATGATGTTTTCATTTACCGGAGGTCCACTGTAAAAAATGCGCATCTAAAATTTTCGATAGAAAAATCCATTGGTACGCGGCGGATATTGAACTCGCTATCTCTGGCGTCAAAGCCAACCATTCTGTCACTGCGCCACTGGACCCCCAAAATTATAAAAGTTCGATATATTTTAACTTATAAAGCAGATTTATTGGTTGGAGTAGACTCTAAACATTTGACGTTTTGCAGTTTGTGGCGCAGATGTTATCGGCTAATTTCACTTTATGCCCTGGGGTACCAGATGGCGACTCAATTTTATGTGCACTCAGATCTGGACGCTCGTACTTTTATTGAGCTTGTGATAACCTATCTTTAGACATAGGACACGTTATTATCCGTATATCTACGATATAAAATATTATAGCTAAGTGAGGTACTGTCAAAACATTCAATATAATTTGTGAGTACAAAACGAAAAAACCGACTTTACATGCCGCTTTAGTCAAAATAGCCACTAGCAATAATTATGTCATCAAGGTATACAAATTGGTTTATATTGCTTATCTCCATATCTCCAAGGATGATTATTTATACGCTTTTATAATAACCAAAGAGGTTATAAAGTCTAATTGTTTAGGAGTAAAATCAAAACCGTTATTAAATCTAATGTATCTAAAAAGTCGTACTATACAATAGGTATAAGTATAATAACATAATAATTTAAATATGTGCGTATAATACCAACAAAATAAGTTCGTTTAAAAAACTAAAATAACCGACTTCAATAGCCGGGCTATTAATTTTCAGTGCCAAGTTTGGAGTGTTTATCTCCATATCTCTGGATATACCAATCAGATCTTTATGAAATTACTATAGTTCCACCCCAGGGATATCTCATTTCCAACAAAACAAAAGAATCATCAAAATCGGTTCATAAACGACGAAGCTATCCGCGAACAAAAATAAACCTTTTTTTTTTTAAATCTCCTTCTGTAACCTCCTTTTTGGAAGTCGGTTAAAAAAGAGGAGGATCAGCGTGTATATATATATATTTAGTAGTTACACTGTCCGCTTTAATGTAGTTACAGTGGTGTTGTAATAGGATCTATTGTAATTATTGTATTGTGCCGAGCAAATATTCATAAGTCCATACATATATGTGTCATAGATACTGTTATTAATATTATATATAAACATATATATTATCAATGTACTAAAACAAGCTTGTACGATGAACACTGACTTTTTTAACTTGAAGGTATTCATAGAAACATTTGTGAACTACCTACATTTAATGTACTAAAAACCTATAGCGGTATTTTATAATAACAAATACTACATCTTTCCCCTTCAAATGACACAAAAGGTAAAACTATGATAATATATCCTTTTTTTTTTAACTGTTTCAACTACTTTTCTAAGTACTATTCATTTTACATAGCATTTTTTTTTACATATATCTTTTGCTTTTATCTTTATATATTTCTTATTTTATATAATACAATTAGTTAAACTGCTGAAAAATGAGCTACAACTAATCAATAAAATGGTTATGAATACCCGGTTGTTTGCCTTAGAATAAGATAGATGGTTAAATTAAACTTACATAATCACATGATTAAACATCCTTAAGTATAAATTATTGACCGGTCATAGCGATCTAAGTACAGTTACCAAGTTATGGACTAAAATTAGATAATATGTATTATGTATATAATAGCACACATAACTACCTAAATGCACACGGTACATTGATTAATTATCTTCGTGTGCCGGGATTGTATATGAACCACCCATCAAACGGGCTCTGCGTTTAGTCATAGGGCCTATTATGTCGGGAATGAGCGGGATATTCGCAGTATGCTTGGAAGGTGCTTCTCCACTTCCTCCAGGATGAAGATTAACCTGACTTGCATTACCTGATTGTGGCTCACTCCCACCGTCCCTAGTATCGTGCTCACCATTCAACTCAGCCTCACTGTCAGTTGTTTCCTGGTCGCAGACGTTCCTAGCTCGACGTATTATGTGTCTACGATTCCTGCGATACTGCCTACCTCCTGCATCTCGCAGTAGGTATGATCGCGGTTCACTCGTTTTTTTAATTACTTTTATATCTCTTCTTTTATCACCATCCACTACCACAACTTTATCATTTTTATGTAACGAAGGAAGGTCTGTTTTCGATTGATCGTACCTACTTTTCTGTACATTCTGCTGTTTTAAAATTTCTTCATGATTCTTTTTTAGATTGACTTCTTCGCGTAATGACTGTTTGTGAATCGGTAAACGAGTGTTCACTCGTCTGCCCATCAGTATCTGAGCCGGTGAATCTATCTTATCCCTAGGAGTGGAACGAAAGTTTAACAAACTAAGGTAGTAATTGTGATCCGAGTCTAAACATTTTTTCAGCAATTTTTTTACAGTGCGTATAGCGCGTTCGCTCTTTCCATTTGACTGGGGGTAATGTGGAGATGAAGTTACGTGCTTTATTTCCCATTCCCCAACAAAGTGTTTAAATTGTTTAGAACTGTACGCGGGTCCGTTATCCGTGATGAGCAAATTTGCGATACCGTACCTAGCGAACTGCTCTTTCATAGCCCCGATGACCGCTTTACTTATTTATAGAAACCAATTCATTAACCTCCACAAAGTTGGAAAAATAGTCTACCAATATTAAGTAATACTTTTTGCCATATTCAAAAATGTCAGAACCTATTTTGGACCAGGGTATATCTGGCACCTCGTGCGGTAAGAGTGTGTCACGCCGCGGCGCGGGAGCGTGCAGCGTGCACGTGCCGCACGCGCGCACGCACCGCTTGATGTCGCGCGACATCCCCGGCCAGAACAGCACCCCGCGCGCTCTGTTCTTGCAACGATCTATACCGAGATGAACTTCGTGAATGCGACTCAACATTTCGGCTCGTAATGCTCGCGGGATAAATACAGAATTATCTTTGAAAAGAACCCCATCTATGTATTGCAAATATTCCCTATAAAGCCAATAAATGCCTATATTCTTTTCAACTCCATATTTACTTCTAGGCCATCCGTCTTTAACATACCTAATGAGCAGTTCGGCCTCCTGATCCGTCTTTGTATATTCTTTGACTAAATTTAACTTTTCATCACTAAACTGTACTTGTTGTAACATGAAACAAGTTTGTACGATGAACACTGACTTTATTAACTTGAAGGTATGCAGAGAAACATTTGTGAACTACCTTTAACTCTTTTACCTTTAAAACTTTAACCTTTAACTACATTTAATGTACTAAAAACCTATAGCAGTATTTTATAATAACAAATCATACTACAATTATAATTATTCTGAATCAACGCCGCAGCATTCTGAAATCCCAATTTCTATACAGATACTCCGTCGTAATTACCGGAGAGCGGATAAGGGTGGCAATGATTAGATTACATACAGAAATTACCAAAAGGATAATATACATGTTTATAACGGAATCGCAGCCTTCCTCCTATAATTAAACAAATTGGTTTAATTTCACCCTCGCCTTATAACGAACCACTCAAATAATTACAAAACATTTTATCACCGAAAATAAAACAAAAAGCCCGGTTTCAATTTCAACTTCACAGATGTCAGACATGAATAGCGATGAGAGAATATAATAAACGATTTTCAACACTGCCAAATAAAAAGGTCAGCTCGTAAAAATTACTACACGAGATGGGTCAAATATAAAACAAAAGGTCACATTTAAGCTCTCGCTCAAAAACGTATATTATAGGGACCTTTTGAAATTAGATTTTCAGGGGCCTGGTCATTTAGACGGGCGGAAATTGAGCTATCCATCTCACTTAATCTAGTTTTCGTGCATATTAAGTATTAACATGATATCCACTTATCCCACTATCCTACTTTATATAATAATAGCGATGCCCCACGGCTTCGCTCGGGTTAAAAAGTATCCTATAGCTAATCCATAATACTGGCTAGCCCTGTACAAAATTTCAGCTAAATCGGTCCAGCCATTTGACCGTGAAGAAGTCCCAAACAAACAACAAACTGACTTTCGCGTTTATAATATTGGTGTCAATAGCTTCTCCCCGCGGCTACACTCGCATGGCTTACAGGAAACAAATGACATATTTAGAAAAACCCTTTTTTTAGTGGATACTTCAATTTACATAAAATACACCCTTCAAATCTCATGTCTCTAGAACAGCGGTTTAAGTAATACCTATATTAAAATAGTAGTCAAACAAACGCGTAAGGGTTGATTTTGGAAAAACTGTGATATGGCTTTGTGATACGCCATGGTGGCTCATTATTTAAATTAATAAGAGTGTATACCAATTTTTAGGACAGTCGACTCAGATAATAAAAAGTGTCAGGAAAAATTTTACATCTCATTTCACCCTCTTAGGGGTGGAATTTTTAAAACCCATTTCTTAGTAGATAGTTTCTCTTCAAAAGGAACACAACCTCTAAATGTTGTCTTTAAGACCAGCGGATTATGATAAACGTTGGTATATCAGTTAGTTCATCAGTCAGACAAACGTGAAAGGGATGATTTTGGAAAAACTGTGACAAACGTGTCTCATAATTTTAATTACTTGATGAGTATTTGTGCCATTGTTCGAGACAATTGACCAAGAGAATAAAAAAAAATCATAGGAAGTTCAACCCTCCATTTCAACCTCTAGGGGTGGAATTTCGTAACCCTTTTCTTGAATGTACACTTATACTTTACAAAGAACATACCCTCCAAATTTCATGTATCTAGTACCAGCGGTTTAGGCAGTGCGTTGATATATTAGGTAGACAAACGCGTGAGGGATAATTTTTGATAAACTGTGATGCAAGTGTCTCATAATTGTAATTGTAGAGTATGTGTACCAATTTTCCAGTCAATCGACTTCGTAATTTGGATTAAAGAGTATGTGTACCAATTTTCCAGTCAATCGACCTAGAGAATAAAAAGTTTCATAGAAAGATCAACCCTCCATTTCACCCTCTTAGGTGTAGAATTTCAAACCACCCTTTCTTGGTGGATACCGACACTTCACAATGAACACACCCTCCAAATTTCATGTGTCTAGCTGAACAGCGGTTTAGGCATTGCGTTGATATATAAGTTAGACATACGTGTGTGAAACACGTATTTACTTTTTTTTTTACTGAAGCACTTGTATGAATTTTCGGATAGAAAAGACTATCTAATCTCGTTTCTCCATACAAACTTTGAACCCCCGTTTCATCCCCTTCGAGGGTTAATTTTGGCAAATCCTTTCTCAGAGGGAACTAACGTCGTAATAACTATCTGCATGCCAAATTTCAGCGCAATCCGAAACAATATTGATTTTCACACTTTATTACCCCATTTCACCCTCTTAGGGGTCGAATTTCAAAAAAACCTGAAACACGTATTTACTTATTTTTGTTTCTGAAGCACTTGTGTGAAGTTTGGGATAGAAAAGACTATCTAATCTTGTTTCTCCATACAAACTTTGAACCCCATTTCATCCCCTTAAGGGGTGAATTTTGGAAAATCCTTTCTTAGTAGACCTTTGCGTACTAAGACAAATATACCCTCCAAATTTCAAGTCTCTACGACCAGTGGTTTAGGCTGTGCGTTGTCTGTCAGTGAGTCAGTATGTCAGGACAAAGATTCTTATAGTATTAGATTATCTCTTATTCGTTACATGTCACAGGTCGTATACGCCCGGTCGTTTGGAAGGTATTGATGGAGCTCAAACCAACATAAATAGGCCCTTTACAACTGTTGGTTAACTATGGATAGTGGATGAAAAGATATGGAAAACTATAAAAAGATGGTACATTGTATCATGATTATTGGATGAGCTGATTGATTCTTAATATTATTGTTATTTTTTAAATCATTTTATTCATAATTCCTAACAAGCTAAATGTTTGTATTTTTTAATTATACTCCCTAGGTTATCTACTAATGCTCACTAGGCTCAAGGCGCCATCAATATTTTGCGCTAAAACGCCACCTTCTCGACCTTCCACGACATCGCCATGTGTATAATGAAAATGATTATGATTTTTTTTTATTTGATGGTACGGTGAGAATATTACAGATACACGAAACTCTGACTTACGGAGATGGCGTATAAGCAAGCTATCTTTAATTTCTTTTGAGACTAAAGGGAGCTTGAAGTATCAGTTGCTGCAGGTGTAGCTACATATATACAAATATACATCATCATCATTTTAATCAGCTGATATCAATCCACAGCTGGACATAGAACAAATGTAAATAGTTTTGAATAAAAGTAAACTTGCTATAAAAGGCATATTACCCAAGGTGGCGAGGTACGACCACACCGTGGCGTCCCGCGTCCGCGTGCGCGTTCGCGATATGATTTTCAATCGTTTTCTGATCGCCGTAGATTGCGTTAGGTGTGAACAAGTCGATACAAATACTACTGCGCTATCTGATCGCCGCCTAAATCGCGCATGCAGGACGCCGCAGTGTGGTCGTACCTTACGTTACATAAAGTTATGCCTGCACAAGGCAAGTTGCAAAGTCCTCAAAGAGTTATCTGCGGCTGGATTTACGATTTGCATAGATTTCGCCTAAGGTATCAGCTGGTATTTCTTATCGAGACTAAGCAAAACACTACTGTTAGTATTATATTGCGTTCGTCAACCTCTTCTGTAATAAAATACGTACATTAGATTATATTACACTGAAGTATAATATTATCTAACATACACTTAAAAAAAACTGGCAAGACTAATTTATTGCCCGAGGCAAGCGCCAACTCTTTGGTCGTGGGAAATACGTATCAGACATCTAGACAGCGCCTTTACAAAACCGCGTACTTGTTGACCCCACGGCCCCATGGTCTCGACCCAAACGGAAGAAACGCGTAATTGTCTCCAATGTCTGCATATTTCCTCCGTTCGAGGGGCTCTGCCGCGTATGCGGCTGCACCTGCCACCCGTGAGGTTTTATAGCTGCTAACGTATAGGCGCACGTTGTGTCCCAAACTAGCGGCTCTCTACAACACCAAGGAATCAACGTCATGCCGTCCGGCCTCTTATTATCATCAAGTTTCAATTCTTTTTGATCGAAAAGGTAATGTTGTCCATATTATAAATTTTATTAAAATCCCATTTAAATCTTAGGGAATATATATATTTCAACCATTGTTATTGATTATTTTAAGTTATTATTAAGTAATATTTGTTGCAGCTTCATATATTTTTATTTTATAATATGTTGATACTTAGATGGACCGTTTAATTTACTAACTCAATCAGTCACTTTTAACGGCTGACAGTTCTGCAAGCGAATTCTGTAGGCTCTTATCAAATTAAGTAAAGTTGGAACTTGGAGCAAAGAGGTCGACAACGAGAATCACTTAACTTTAACTTAATGATGGCTAGACGTCCCTGGCCGTCACTTAGCACAGAACTTTACGTGATGCACTGAAAACGTGACTGCTAACAACCTCTTTTATACCTAAGAGTTTGTTTTACTGTTCTGCTATTTGTTAGATTTTTTTAAAGTTCTTTATTTTATTATTTTTGAATGGAATGTTCTTAAGGCGCACTGGGGTAAAATTAAACGTGACGTAGCATCACGTTCAGCATGTAACGGAAGTAACGTAAGCGTCATGCTATATTTTTAACCCCCGACGCAAAAAGAAGGGGTGTTATAAGTTGACGTGTGTATCTGTGTGTCTATGTGTCTGTGTATCTATGTGTCTAACTATGGCATCGTAGCGCCCAAATGGATGAACCGATTGTGATTCAGTTTTTTTTTTGTTTGATTGTTGTCTTCATCGAGAGTGTTATTAGCTTTGTATCATAAAAATCCGTTCAGCCTAGGCTTGTTCCTGCTCGGTCATTAAAAAGATCGCTCCGAACTAGTACATTCTTTCAGCCGTACTAGTTCGGACTTCTAGTACTATTAGTACAGTAGGTCATAATTACTCAATTAAAAATAGTCCCTATGACTGTTACGATAATGTTCAAAATAGCTGTTTAAAATACCATAGAGTGCATCTCACTCGTTCGTTCACTAGTTACGCTAACTTATTCGTTCATCGTCGTTTTCATTCCGTGAGCATGAGCATAAATCACAGACAATAATCGCGAACGAAGTACTAAATGTACTATGTACTAGTAGACTTACGGAATAGTTCATTCTAGTTCAGTGTCGAGAATTCATTCATATTAGTACTTAGTACATGTACTACACAAGGCTAGTTAAGCCGTTCGAATATTAACAACTCTTTTTTTGTTTATAAGACTACGATAGCAATTTTCGTAAACTCGTAGTCCTTAAACCGTGGACGTCATAAAAATCAATAAATTATAAGTAAAAAATATTTTTTAAAACAAGTTTTATCTGGGGCAATGAACTAAAATGTTAAAAATAAATTCTAGTAAGTATTTGGCGTATAGGTACTTACCTATATTCTTAAAAGCTTGAAGCACCGTTTTTCAGGCTAGGTTATTACTATACTTCAGTGCCTCAAGCTCTTAAAAATATAGGTAAGTACCTACACGCCAATTACTTACTAGAATTTATTTTTAACATTTTAGTTTATTGTCCCAGATAAAAGCTTGTTTTAAAAAATATTTTTACTTATAATTTATTTTTAACTTTTTAGATACCCACTACTACCTAAGTATTTAAGAGAAGGCATGATGTTTTAAAATATTCCACGGATATTTGATGTGATTATGGGTAAAGTGCTCTTCAAGGAATCAATCGACTCGGTGGGGCTATGTTGCTTTATAACAGAAATGCCATGGCCACCTTACAGCTTTATCATTAGATCTTGGCTATCATTTAAGTGTAAAGTGCTCCTCAAGACGAATCATTTGAGCCCAAATTCACTGGGGTTACGTTATTTTATCACAGCCACCTTCCAGCTTCATCACCAGTCGCTAAATATCATCTAGGTGTAAAGTTCTCTTCGAGACGAATCAATCGAGCTCAAACTCGGTAGAGTTACGTGGATTTATCACAGAGATGCCGTGGCCACCTTCTAGCTTCATCATCACACCCTGGATATTATCTAGGTGTAAAGTTCTCTTCAAGACAAACCAATCGAGCCCAAACTCGGTAGAGTTACGTTGATTTATCACAGAGATACCGTGGCCACCTTCCAGCTTCATCATCAGACCCTGGATATCATCTAGGTAAAAAGTTCTCTTCAAGACAAATCAATCGAGCCCAAACTCGGTAGGGTTATATTGATTTATCACAGAGATGCCGTGGCCACCTTCCAGCGTCATCATCAGGCCTTAAATATCATCTAGGTGAAAAGTTCTCTTCAAGACGAATCAATCGAGCCCAAACTCGGTAGGGTTATGTTGATTTATCACAGAGATGCCGTGGCCACTTTCCAGCTTCATCATTAGACCCTGGATATCATCTAGGCGTAAAGTTCTCTTCAAGACAAATCAATCGAACCCAAACTCGGTGGCGTTATGTTGTTTTATCACAGAGATGCCATGGCCACCTTCCGTCTCCATCATCAGACCAGCTCCATGGTACCATATCATTGTATTGACACCGAATATACATAAGTACACCAAATTTGAGTCCAATCAGACATCGGGAAGTAGGTCTAATTTAGCTTCCAAGATTCCACCCGAACATACATAGTGACATACATACATACATTGCAAGTTAAATAAAAGCTTGTCAAAAGGCGCTTCTTCTGCGCACTGCGCACTACTTATCTGTCACTCTGCTGCCGTTAGCGTAGTTTACATTAGCCAAATCAAATTTATTAACGAAATTATACATGTAAATTGTTAAACACAATCCAAAATTTCATCGTACCGACGGGACTTGAACCCGCAGGTTGAACCGGAGGTTGCGGGTTCAAGTCCCATCGGTACGATGAAATTTTGGATTGTGTTTAACAATTTACAAAAATATAAAGTGTGAACACTTCAAAGAAACATAATATTTGAAATTATACATATACAAATCAGTCGGGGCTGGTTTTACATTTTTAATTTAAGTATTATATATTTATAAACGCCCTTTATTGTAGAACGGCGGAACTACAAAGACGTATTCGCGATCTTTTGGGCATTTGACCCGGTAAGTTTAACAGGTTGAGTAGTAGAAAAATAAATTGAATGAACTTAATACTCTGAATTCCCATTCTGTGAGGGAAGTTTTACTTCTAACGCGTAGCTTTTTACGCACACTCTTTTTTAGGGTTCCGTACCCAAAGGGTAAAATGGGACCCTATTACTAAGACTCCGCTGTCCGTCTGTCTGTCTGTCTGTCTGTCTGTCTGTCTGTCTGTCCGTCTGTCACCAGGCTATAGCTTATTAACCGTCATAGTTAGACAGTTGAAATTTTCACAGATGGTGTATTTCTGTTGCCGCTAGAACAACAAATAATAAAAATAAAATAAAGTTAAAAATTAAAGGGGTTCCCCATACAAAAAACGTGTTTTTAAACGCCATCTATCTAATTAGTTTCGGCAAAATGACATAGATGGCGCTAGTAAACGAGCCCCGTCTTTCTAGATCGCGACCAAACCAAATATTCTTGGTAATATCAATTAATCAAATATATGAGGTTGAAACTCTGTTATGTTTCGTATTGTACGGAACCCTCCCTAAGTGTGCGATAAGAGACGCAATGCTGACTCGCACTTGGCCAGTTTTATTTTATTATGTCTCTAACTTGATTAGTGTATTTAGCCAAGTTGTATCAAATTATAGGATTTGTTAAGTTTATTGCAAAGTAAAGTTTAAAAGTCAAGTCAAAGTCTAAGTGCAGACCATAGATTTTATCTAGTCAAGTTCAATTCAATTCTCAGACTAGGTGAAGGGATGATGTTCACAAGGTGGCCTTGGATAAAATTGGCCGAGATCGTGCTAAGTGCGTATAATTGGAGAGACCTATGTCCAGCTATGGACTAGCAGAGGCTGCTGATGAAGTTCAATTCAAGTTATGGGGCATGAATTGAGTAAATGCAAATATATGACGTGAGTAGATGTTTGAGAAAAAATATGTATCAACATATTTTCTCTCAAACATCTACTCACGCAAACATACATTCACAAAATTCACCGATATGCGGTCACGGTAGATAACATTACCGTGATTCGGTGGATAGGTAGTAATCCCTCTAAAATTACCGAATTACCGATAAGCATTGCAGTACAATACAATAACTCTTTATTGACACCAATTTACAAAGAAGAAATAAGAAACAAAATTTGCATAACATAAATTAAAGGTACAATAGACGGCCTCATCGACATCATCGATCTCATCTTCCAGACAACCTTTAGATGGATATGACATCTATGATAATCATGGACGGTGGCAAGATAGCATTGTGTTCCGTAAAATTCATTTGTTATTTTTTGGGGTTTGATAGTCGGCAAATGTATGATTTTACAAAATAGACGTCTGCTATACACTGTCTCAACCGACGGTTTCTGTCATTGTAATTCATTTTGTTCTTTATAAAGGTATGGACACACCGCAGCGTCATGCGTGCGCGTCCTAGGCGGCGATCAGATAGCGCAGTAGTATTTGTACCGACTGATTCACACCAAACGCGATCAGAAAACAATTGAAAAGTACTGAGATCGCGCCCGCATTTCGCAGGACACCGCGGTGTTTCCGTACCTTAACGTACATCGAAAAATAATGCAATAATTCTTGATTTCATTCAAGATTCGTATCAGTTCGTAGACGTGTATCAGTTTTCGTAGCATCAAGATTTTTATTTGCTAACCAATAAATAAAAGCGGCCTAAAGGAGGCCTAAAGCGGACACCAGCCTAAAGCGAGCACCCATTTCAAAATCATCGATTATAAACTTTAAGTGGTCTTTCAACCCATTGGCCTCACCCCTCGTATTGCCTCAGTCGATGGAAGTCATGATAAACAGTACTGCCGGTGTACAAAAAACAAGTATTTTAACACTTTTATGCAAAAAAAAAATAAGATATGGAGGATGTATTATATTTAACAGTGAGTAAACCATGTCGTTATTAGAATATGCCTAGTGCATAGGTACTGTTCATCTTACTTTCATTTAATCATATTTGTTTGATGATCTCCATCTCAGTACGGGCAATGGGGTGGCCTGAAAAACAGCTTTGCGTAGACCCCCGCAGAACAGTGCTGAGGTTTCTCTAATTGTGAAATTTTTATTTATAGTTAGAAATTATATGTTTGTATGTAAATGTGTATAATTTTTGGCAGTAAATTTATTTTACTTTACTTAACTTTAAATTTGCTTTAAAAAAAATTAAATTTTTGTTACAAGGTTACATTGGGTTTAACGAGAACGTGAAGTTAAACGCAAAAGGCAAAGTAAGCAGGACAGAGCGAGCATACCCGTACCCGCTCTGCTCTGTATTGCCTAAAATAAAATGTTTTATTATACTTATATTATGAAATTTAATTTGGATTAAATTATAGTTTTCAAAATGAGTATTGTTTTATTAAGTAAGCTTTTCTTTCTTTGGATTGTGAATAAATATAGGAGAAACAAAAATCACAAGGTTCATGGAGTGAAGATAAAAAAGAATATTTTATATTATTTTGAATTTGCAATAAAAAAAAATTGCCTTTAATGTATTTCTGTCAAGATGTTCGTTGATATTTGAAAATTATTTTACTCGGGCGCTTTACCCAATGGGTGCTCTATTTGCCCTTATGCCCATGCCCGCTTTAGGCCATTCCCCGGCTCCTTCCTTTTCAGTCACTGCCCACAATTTTGCATATGAAGTGTCAGTGGGCTAGTCATATTTGCTCCAGGACCAATAACCGTAGGCGTAGACTACAAATCAGGACTGCAAATCGGCAAACGGTATCAATGTGACTCTACTCTTATAAACCACAGGGCTCTTCTGTGACTAGATGGAGCGACGACATATAAGTTAATGTAACAATTTTTTTTTTTTTTTTTTAATACTTTATAGGCTAGCTAGTTTGACCACTATCTCACCTGTTGGTAAGTGATGATGCGGTCGAAGATGGTAAGCATGCTAGGCCTAGAATGGGAACTGGCTCTCAAGGATAGCTGCCGGAACACATTATATGTTTGGTGACAGATTTTCTAACTTGAGGGTGGTAGCTGGCCAGGCGGACACTAGATAGTGTCCTACCACCATGCGGGGGTTGTTGGTTTCTTAACGATGTTTTTCCTTCACCGGAGGGCCACTGTGAGAAGCGCACATACATTTTTCGATTGAAAAATCCATTGGTGCACGGCGGTTTGAACTCGGTACCACGGCATCAAAGCCGACCGTTCTCCCGATTACGCCACCGGGCCCTCAAGTATATGTAATGATTAATAATGATTATAAAACACCGACTATTATACTCACTACTGTTTGTTGTCAAATATCTTGACCTAGGTTTCGTGCATGTCCGATGCACATCCTCGGGAGTTCAAGCAGCTCGTAGTGAGTATAATAGTCGGTGTTTTATAATCATTATTCAAACTCACGATAACTATAAATCTAAAATAATTAACAAATTAGTTTTTTTGTTTTCTTTTATAACCAAACTAAGATCTTCTAAAATCTAACTTAACTAATTAAGAATTGTGCCAAAGCTGCACTTTTGAGACACTTGTCTCAAGATTATGAAGTTTCAGTTGTAAGAAACATCTGCTGAGGTCATAAAAAAGTTTACACATCTTCTATTACCTATTTTCTTGTGTTTCGCTTTCATACTAAAATAATGGCATATGGTGGCATATTATGGCGTACTTGAAAATACGGTATATGAGAGAAAATTTTAAAATTATGTTTTACAAACAAGTTTCTCCGGTTGACACGGTACTATATAATTTTTTAATTTTATTTTACGTATATATAAATATACGTGACAATTTTTTTTATATCTGATAGGCTAGCGTTTGACCTCTATCATAACAATCAGCTAAGGAGGAAAGAATAATACAAAATATTGTAGAAAAACAGCAAATCAATAGAATATCTATCATTATCATTAATTTTACAAGATTGACACAACTTCTAAGCGCACATTTCGGCTCATCTAACCAATAGGTGAGATAGTGGTCAAACGCTAGATACTATAAAAGAACTCTGCACCGTTCAATCAGATATTGTAAAAGTTACCATTCATAGTTTGTGATAATTATTAACTTCAAATAACTAAATCTCTCCGCTACATACTTGATCACCCTTCCTATAAATAAAAGGACAACTTACTAACCAAGAGTCATACCTATACATAAAAATGATCGTAGAACTTGACATGAATAGAGCCGATTTATGCATTGGTTTACAAATTACAAGTAAGGGATAGTTGTCTAGAACCAACACTATCTACAAGCCAGGCATAATAACTTCTGACGGTATTCAATGCTATTATCAGAAGTACCTCTGGTCCTCCGAGGAACTCCGATAGAGAAACATCTGTCAATGAATATTCATGCTCCCTACAGATTAGGTTCTACGTTACACTGATCGTGCTCAAACGCTCTACAAATTGTTATTGTTTTCGACGTCGATTGTTGTTCTGGCCATTCCACTCCGTTGATGTTTAGGATTAAATATAAAGTTGAGATACGGAGCAAGAGCGATTTTTAAATTGTATTTTAAGTGTATTAGAGTTAAAACTTTTAAAAGCTTTGTCGCCTTAGCTAAGCTTTTGTTGATAGAATTAAAGTCTTCGTTGATGAGCTATTTTTTATGATATTTATTATACGATGCTAGTGCTGGTATGCTTTTTTTCCAAGATTCTATTTAGTTTCACCTGTCCCAATTGTTTGTCATCAAATCTTGCAAATTAAATTTGATCCACTTCCCGGTTACCGATAAAGCTGACATTTTTCATACATGTGTAAATTGCGTGACAATGAAATATTATGATGACTTGGTGCAGATCTGATGAAAGGGCTGGAAGGTGGCCAAAGGAACTCCAGTTAACCAGTGCGTCCTACCTGTGATGACATACGGAGCCGAGACGTGGCCACTCACAGTTCGACTGGTCCACCAATTTAAAGTAGCTCAGCGAGCTATGGAGAGACCTATGCTCGGTATTTCTCTGCGGGATTGAATCCGGAACGAAGTAATTCGTCAGAGAACTAAAGTTATCGACATAGCTCAACGGATGAGTAAGCTGAAGTGACAGTGGGCTGGTCATATCTGTTGCAATACTGATAACCGTTGGGGTAGACTTGTCCTTGAGTGGAGACCGCGAATCGGCAAACGTAGCGTAGGACGTCTTGTGACCAGGTGGAGCGACGACACATTAAACACATTTTTACTTGATGTTAGAATATTTTTTTAGCAAAAATGCAAGTAAAGTCAACGTTCACCTGCCTGCCTGTCATCATAACGCTGATAGTATAAACTCATCAATATGAATGTACTACGTTTTATAAACTCATAGTGATGTTTTTCTACTGATTGTTCTCCTCAGAACATAGTCTGATGGTCAAGTAAAATCAATATAAGGTCGCAACTCAATATGTAGACTCGAACTGCGCTGTTTGTCCACTGGTTAGGTCAACCTCTGCCAGGTCATTTGACTTGTAGTGAACAAAGTTTTAGTTAGCTGCATGAATCTACGGCGATTCTTAATCTAGGGTTATTATTAGTAGTAGTATTAGTATTAATTAGTAACTACCAGATTTTTCCTAATGCTTTGTAGCACTATCAAATATATTTTTTATTATTTGAAATCAAGACAGCCAACCATTTATACACGATATAATCTAATATGAGTGTTCGTTTGCACCACACTTAATTTTTGCCTAAGATAGTGAATAAGAGAGTGAAAGTATTCTAGGCCTAGCATGTTCACCATCTTCAACCACATCATCGCTTACCACCAGGTGATATAGTGGTCAAGCTAGCCTATAAATAAGATATTAAAAAAGTTACATAGGAAAATCAGCAGACTAGGTTATTCGGTACACGACATTTTAGTTCCGTATAAGTTTTGATTCAAACTGCTAAAATATGCCTATTTCAAATTACAAATTATGCAAGAACTGACAAGATTAAAGTTCTTTTTAACGTATGTAAATCTGGACAATAGTCTAGCTTACATTCCTAATAAATAGCGTTGCATTTGAAGATAGAATACGTGACTCGAAAAGATTTGTGGCCGTCTACAGTGCGGCGTTAATTCAGCTATCCCACCGACGTTTCCGGATATTAATGTATTCCAGATCTAATAGATAGCTTGTTAGTGCAACCATCGTGAAATTAACTACGGTCCCTAAAATACTAGAACCTATTTAAAATTGGCTTTACAGATTAAACGGTAACCGGGTATTTTATAACTACCTTGTAGTTGCCCCACGTTGGGCACCATTACTTTGAAAAATTCAACGTTTCTGGGTTCTTTAAGATCCTACTGCTGTTCAAATAGGATATAATGCTAGGATTCTTATATTCTTGTTTATTTTACATTTTATTTTGAACATAAGCGCCATGGTAGTTTTTGGATTAGTAACATATTATGGTTGATGAAATATAATATTTATAATGTCTTATTTTGACACGTATTTGCCTTCTTCTCTAAACCAAATTATTGTATCAATTTGACCTAAAATTAAAATGAATAAATAGAACAGTAAGTTTATAAATTAGAATTTTGACGATAGGCGTGCTCAATATTATATTACTAGAAGTGCCCCGCGGTATCGCCCGAGTTGTAAACTTCTTTCATTTATTTAAAATGTTACTTTTGTAAAAACTTTTCTGCCATAATAACACATCAAAAACAAATTGTCAAATCGGTCAACCCGTTTTCAAGTTACGGCGTGACCAAGGGAAATAGGGATTCATTTTTATAAAACCCAGAAAGCCATATTGGTTTCAGACTTTGTTACCCCATTTCACCCTCTACAGGGTGGAATTTCTAAAAAGCTTGAAACACATTTTTACTTATTATGTTTGTGTTACACACTTTATATTTTTTCAAGTCCCGTCGGTACGATGAATTTTTGGATTGTGTTTAACAATTTAAATTTTTACTTATTTATTAACAGAAGTACTAGTGTAAAGTTCCGAATAAAAAATACTATCTAAACTTTTGTTTCCCCATACAAACTTTAGACCCCCGTTTCATCCTCTTAAGGGGTGAATTTTGGAAAATCCTTTCATAGCGGGTACCTACGTCATAATAACCATCTGCACGGAAAATTTCAGCGCAAACCGAAACAATATTGATTTTCAGACTCTGTTAGCCCACTTTACCCTCTTAGGTGTGACATTTTGAGAAAGCCTGAAACATTTATTTGATTATTTATTTACTGATAAACTTGTGAGATGAAATCTTATCTTGTTTCTCCATACAAACTGTAAGCCACCGTTTCTTCCACTTAAGGGGTGAATTTTTGGAAATCCTTTCTCAGTACACCCTTACACATTAAGACAAATATGCTCTTCAAATTTCAAGTGTCTACGACCAGCTGTTTAAGCTGAGACTTTTCAGTAAGTCAGGCAGTCAGTCAGTATGTCAGGACAAAGATTCTTATAGTATTAGAAGAACGGAGGAATTTTTAAAATACTCTGTTATTTTCTAGCTATATAAAGATCAAACTATGTTATATCTTAGCAATGTTTATAGGTAAGGTATACTAGAAAAAAAAATAAGCATTGAAAAAGCAATAAAAAGTCATTTGCTTAACCAACTTTGTTAGAGTGAACTTCAGAGCAGTTGAAGAGGCTATCCTACTATTATTATGTCTCCCGGGAATAAGTTATTGCTGGCATAAATTAAGTTTGCACGCAATAAAAAGTTTTTCTTACTTTTATTATTTCTGGGAAGTTTCACAGTTTTTCCTTGGACAAAACTTTGGATAATGACTTATATATTATACACATTATATTCATAAAAATTGCTGCATTTTCCTGCATGATATCGTAGGAATAAGGGAATAAAATGTAATCAATTTTAGTTACGAATAGCATAGGTTTATAAAAAAGTTTATATTTTAATATTAAAATTATTAGGATTAGTATTATTCAATTATAAATATTATAATTATAAGAATTAATTACAATAAAGATTATTACATAGAAAAAATCATGCGAAGAAATCCGCAAGGATCCTTAATATTTTTACTCTAGGTACTATAGATTCTTACTATCCACAGTGACATAATATTTATACTATAAAAAGAAAATAAGAATTACTGCCGATATGGCAGCATGGTAAACATCTCACGCCCGTAGCATACTCGTACCTCCGCCGCAAAACAAGAGTAGCGAAACCGCTGGATGAATTCCGCCGCGATCAAGTGTATTTTGAATTGCGGAACTGTAGGGCTATTCTTAAAAGTAGTTTACGCATCTCGCAAGCGAAAGCCGCGGTGAGTCGTACTACGAAATTCAAATCGTAGCACGATTGTAATACGGTTGAATTGCGTAACACGAAATTCAAATCTCATTGCGGATTTCGCTTCCGAGATTAGCTTACAGAATAGCCCTACTGTAGCGGAACCAGTTCCCAGGCCCAGGCGTTTTGTCGATTTTGACAAATAGGCGCGAAATTAACGCGGCACCGCAAGACAATAGCGGAGATGTGGCTGGCGTCGGAGAAGATCAACGAAACCGCGCGGGAAAAGAAATAGAATTATAGTCAAATCTAAGCGTTAGGACAGACAGTTACACTAGTGTTCCGCGTCTCCTACTACTGACAGAACATTGCAAAATTACTGCTGTTCGGCTGTTACGGTTTCGCAGCGGAGGTGTGCTACCGGCTTTTAGGAGCATAACAATGTAATATCTCGATAACCAAAACCAATCGGGCAGCCTACATAGGGTAAATATTGATAACGCTCCGAGAATATTTTTTTTCTTTATGGAGCAGGGTATATCTATCTATATACAGGGTGTGGCGTAAACAGTAGTCAAGCCGTAACCTATGGGTTCGGTAAAAGTATCATGGTTTTCAACATGTGCGACCAAGCTACAATAAATTTGCGTATTTCATTGAGATTCCAAAATAATATATTACTTGGTATTTTCAGTCCAAGGAAAAGAGACTATATTTTCGAAATAAGGAAATTTAACTTTAATTATTAAATTAACAAATAATAGTTATTTTTGATAGTAGTGAGGTAAGTTGGTATTTACAAACGAGTAGACGAATGTAAGCCTGAGGCGAAGTCGAGGGTTTACCATGGTCACGAATTTGTTAAAACCCGCACGTGTGTCATACAACGTTTTCCAGCAAATTTGCGATAAAACACTATAATTGGTAATAAAACAAACATAAATCGAAACAATCTTTGACGTTTATAATATAAAAATGGCGCGAAATTGCAAATGGTGCCAACTGCCACGTGTATATTAGATAGAGCTACATCTTTTGTCTCGTTATTAGTATTACCAGCCTCCCTCACTCGCCCATAGCTACTGCGATTTATACCTAAACTTTCGTCACCTGCGTCGGTACTATCTGCCAGTCGGTTGTCACTGCTCACGCGCGCGCAACGTATATTATTATTCTAATGACGGGATAACTGCGCGTTCGTATTCTATCTTAGAAACGATTTAAGTTTTTCATAGTCATTTTGCGGGTTTGACAAAAAACAAGCACAATATGTTTCATTTTTTATGCTACCGATACTAAAATGACAAGACCGCGTAAAATTCACTTTTCCGACATAAAATTCGACTCATAGGAACTTTGATGTAATTTTGTGAGGTAAATAAAAATAATTCGTAAACTTTTTTTTTAGTTTATTAAGTCAACCCTTTACTGTATCGGGGCGCGCCGGTACATTGCGCGCTGAACAAGTAAGAAGTAATAACAACGCTAGGTCGAGCGCCTTAGACACATTTTTGCTTGTGTTGTCTGAAATAAACGTTGGTATTGTGTTTTTGTAGGGGAGTGAGGTATCTGTTACGTAGTTACTATTATATAATCTGTGGTATTACGGAGAATAGACTCTACTCTGTCTTTATCCGTGATTAGTATTAAAGCGAGACAAATGTATAAAGCAAAAGCGCTTTCAAGGAGGTGTTATCATTCAGCTTATTTATTCTCGCAATATGAAACTCTTTGGTGGAATAATTATACGTTTTACGGAAATTAAAAAAATACCGTAAAGGATACACACGGTGCCATATAAGGAAGCGTGCAGAAAGTACTCTGCACGTTCCGTTCTGTACGTTTCGTTGTATAGTGCGTAATTTTTAACTTGCCAACAATGTATACAGGCTTCGTAAATGCATTTTTGTGCAAATGTGCTGAAAAATAATTTATGGCCAAATATTTGTGGATAAGACGATGAAGTTGCCACCAGTTAAAATAATGGTCAAACGCTAACTTATCAGGTAAGAAAAATTAATCAGAGACAGTTTTTATTCAAATTCATAAAATTACAATAACTGCTCAAAATTAACCGCATACCCCTTTTTATCCCTAAGTGGGTGAAATGGAGGGTTGAACTATCTTTTTATTCTCTTTGTCAATTTTCTAGCTAGAAAATTGTTTTTTTTTTAAATTAAAATTATAAGTTACGTGTATAATATACACAGTTTTTCTAAAATCCCCCCCCCCCCACGCGTTTGTCTGACTGACTGAATGTCTGTCTGATGAATGTGGGTCGCTACCCCCTGGCAGGTCGCGAATCCTCTATAAGGGGTCATGGGGGGTCCCGAAGCCTGAGTAAAAGAAAATAAAAACCGGCCAAGTCGAGTTGGAATCGCCTGCCGAGGCTTTCGAACCAACGTTGGTTGTAACCAATTAAGCTAGACCTTTAAATTGTATGAGAACTCATATCACTCGGAGGTCTATCTTAATTGGCGTAAACTATCTATGAATGGGGACACCCTTTAATTTTCTTGTTAAAATTAATTTCTTGCCAAATTTCATTATTCTAGGTCAACGGGAAGAACCCTATAGGTGTTTGATCAAAAACATATAGGGTACATCCCATTGTATGATAGAATTGTAAATTTTAGTTAAAAGCAAGGTCTTACAGCACAAGTAAAGGAAAAATTCCAAAAAATAAAAAAAGTTGAAAATTAAGATACATTTTGGTACTTACAATGTTTCGCGAAAATCTAAATTTGCCCATATATTTTTATCGAGTTGATTCAGGACCTTGATTTTTATAGACCTAATAGGGACTATAAATTTCAGTATCTGGCATAAATTTCAACTAGCCTAGGTATGGGTGGATACCTGAGAAAATTGGTGGTGACACACGAACAGACAGACAGACGGACAGACAGACAGACAGACAGACAGACAAACGGACATACGGACAAGAAAGTGATCTTATAAGGGTTCCTTTCTTGCCTTTTGAGGTATGGAACCCTAAAAAACAATGTTTAAAAATATACTTTTATTAGGAAAATATTAATTAAAGAGATTTTCTAGATTTTGTAAGATTGCATATAATATTTGTTTCTGAAGAAAATATGTAATTAGTTTCCTGTAGGCCACGCGTACAAAGCCGCGGGCAGAAGATAGTAATATAATGAAATACAGGTTATAAACAGTGCAGGTAGGGAGTCAAGAAGTTTTTTTTTTCATTCCAAGGGGTCGCGTCATTAAAAAGATTGAAAAACACTGTGATATATTAACGCACAGCCCAAGCCGCTGGTCCTAAACACATGAAATTTAGAGGGTGTATTTTTTGTAAAGTGTAGGCATACTGTAAGAAAGGGTTTTTCGAAATTACACACCTAAGAGTCTGTGATGGAATGCTACATTTTTTGTGTTTTTTTTTATTACTGGGTCGTTCGATTGTTTAAAACAATTGGTACTCATACTCTTTAATTAAAATTATGAGACACGTGTGTCACAGTTTTTCTCAAATCATCCCTTACGCATTAGTACTACTGACTGTCTGACAGCCTAATCCGTTGGTATTAAAGACATCCGACTTTATCGAACTACCCCTTTGAATTCTAAGTGTGCAGTCTCCCTTCAAAGTCTGCTTTGCTATGATCATAAATAATTCTCAAGGCCAAACTCTTAATTTAACAAGGGTTAGGGAGAACTGCTTTTCACACAGTCGGTTATACGTGAGATGCGCCAAAGTAAGCTCACTGAGGAGCATTTGTTTGGGATATTGTCAGTTTGTAATTTGTATATTGATAGGGAGTGAGATCACATATAATATTTGTTTCTGAAGAAAAATATGCAATTTGTTTCCAGTAGGCTATGCAAGCGAAACCGCGGGCAGAAGCGTAATATTAATATCAGATATAATTATATCGTTTATAATGGATCCAATAGGTAGGTACTAACATACATCATACAATATAGCTCACTAGCCGTGCCCCGCAGCTTCGCCTGCGTAAAAAGTATCCTATAACATAATCCATGATACTAGCTATCCCTGTGCAAAATTTTAGTTAAATCGTTTCAGCTGTTTGTCCGTAAAATATATCTAAAATATTATAAAAACAAGTGTAATCGTAAAACGTACGTATACGTTCCACCTGCTAATATTATATTATAATATAGGTAGGAATATTATAATATAGGTTTCTGGGCAATCTCAGCCTAGCGTGCTACCATCCTCGACCATATTGTCACTTACATGTAAAACAAAGGTTAAGTCTCAGCAAATCAGCTTTACCGCTACAATAGTGGTCCAAGGCTAGCCTATCCACAGTATCAACACAATATTATCAATGCTAAAGTTAGTTTGTATATTTGTGTGATAACCGATTAGGACAAAGACTTTAAAACGCGGGCTAAGCCATGGGGAGATGGGGACCATAGCAGCTAGTATACTATCATAATAAAAGAAAAGTGTAGATTCCCTTTGTATTTGTATCGGTCTAGAGTAGAGGATAAAAACGTACATAACGTAAGGAGTGTAACACAAAATGGTTCGTGTAATATACGAGCAACACATGGCCGATATGTCGCTTTTTCTTTTACGATAACTACCGTTTTTGCAGTCCTTTGAAAATTACTTTCTCACTTGTAGTCGTAAGAAGTAAAATGCTGTATATTTTCAAAGTAAGGGAACATAAGTATAGAAGTTACTATGTAAGTAATGTTTTAAGGGTTCCGTACCTAAAAAAGTAAAAAAAGGAACCCTTATAAGATTACTTTCTTGTCCGTTTGTCCGTCCGTCTGTCTGTCTGTCTGAAGGGCAACCGGATGTACCCTATAGGTTTTGGGTCGAAAACCTATAGGGTACTTCCCGTTGACCTAGAATCATGAAATTTGACAAGAAGCAAAGTCTTACAGCACAAATAAAGGATAAATTCTAAAAAATAAAAAAAGTTGAAAATTAAAGGTTGTCCCCACCCCATACATACATAGGTAACGCAAATTAAGATAGGCTACTGAGTTATATGAGCGCTCATACAATTTAGAGGTCTAGCTTAATTGGTACCATCCAACGTTGGTACGGAAGCCTAGATGGGCGAGTCCAGTCCGAGGTTTATTTTTTTCTCGACAGACAAGGTGGTATACCTACATTTCACACAGGTGGTAAAAGCATTAATAACGATGTTAACTCCATGAAGAAGAATTTCTGCCGCTATAACCTTCAGGTGTTCCGGCTGCACATAGCCCTTGAGAGTCAGACCATTCCTAGACCTAGCGTGTTCACCATCTTCGACAACATCATCGCTCTCATCACCCCAGGCGAGATAGTGGTCAAATGCTAGCCTATTCAGATAATATTATGATTGTTTAAAAACGAAAACAACTGACTTCCATGCCCAGCGAGTCAGTTTCAGTAGCAAGTTTGAGACGTTTATCGTCATATCTCAAGAGATACTTATCAGATCTCGATGAAATTAACACCTCTGAAATGTACCGATTAAAAAAAGAATCGTTCGAATCGGTTCGCAATTAACGGAGTAATCGCATGACATATATACAAAAAAAAACATACAGACGTATTGAGAACCTCCTCCTTTTTGGAAGTCAGTTTAAACAGGCACTTTACCATTATCTCACATGAAATATGGAATGGTGCTCGTCTGCTAATGAAAGAGGGCAGTGAGACGGGACGCCGTACAATTGACTTTAGTCACAAAGCATAACTACTTATCCTAAACATGTACTACTAATTATGTATTCTGTGCCCAAACCGTCTTGAACATGTTTTAACTATATAAGTATATATAGTTATATAAGTTATAAGTTCAGATCAGAATAAAACAATGAGGTTATCTTACCCACCGAGTAGTATCACCTGATATTAAGTAACGATGCTGTTAAAGAATGAATGCCTCCTTAATAATGTAAGTCGGCAGAGAAATGAGGTTCCAGATTACCGACACTTACGTGCAACTATCTCAACGCGTGCTCCAAACTGGAAATTAGGGTAAAAATTAAGTGTCTTAGTTCATGTCTAGTTAAAAACAATGACGGATTTTTCTATAAATTTCGAACGTTTTTAAATTTTATCTAATAAGATACTAGTAGCTACTACTACTATATGTATTATAGTATATATCGCTATCGAATTTTAATTCTCAATTATTAACCACAAAACGAATGAAACAGGTACTCCAAGGTACTTTCATTATTTCTGACTCCATATTAACTAACACAGTTGCTCGCGAAATATCACCAAAATGTACGCAGTTTCAAATTATTAACAAAAAAAACAAATGGTCCGTACTTAGGCTGAATTTATCTGCCTAGTCTATGTCTACTCAGTCTACTCTAAATTAATATTCTACAGCCAGTAAATAAAGAAATTTCGCGCCAAAGAATGTTGAAAACATTTTCCCGAGTTCCTATTACAAAATAGCCTCTGTGCACAGTAATTGGTGACATAATTGGTAGTCACTACAGAAAAATCGTTTTCATCGGTGACGAAGAGTTTCATAATTACAGCAATTACGCAAGCTTTGTAGCGCAGACGTGTCGGGTATACAAATATCGTTTTTTTTATTAGATACGGCTGCTGTGGACGCAGCTTTAAGTCGTTTCGGACATGTGTACGCCTCATTTGTCATATTAATGTCTCTATCATCTTTGGCCTATGATACGTTGTGTTAATTGTGTTATTATGTTAGATTACTAGCTACGTACTTACCACGGCTTTTCCGCTTATATAAATAATACTAGAAGTGCCCCGCGCGGCTACGCCCGCACTAAAAACTTCTTTCATTTACTTAAAACGTTTATTTCGTAAAAACCTTTCTATCATAAAAACAAATCAAAAAGAATAAACCAAATCAGTCCACCCGTTTTCAAGTCATCGCGTGACTAAGAGAAATTAAAGAGAAGACCCAAAAAGAGAAAACCCAAAAAATTATATTGATTTTCGGACTTTAAATGGGGTAACCCATTATACCCTAATAAGTGTGAAATTTCGAAAAATCCTTGAACGTATTTACTTATTTGTTAATAGAAGTACTTAAGTAAAGTTTCGAATAAAAAAATTCAATCTAATTCTGTTCGGCCGAGGCTTCGCACACGTTAGAAAGAAAGAAAGAAAATATGTTTATTTTGCATCAAATACAATAAACGAATTACTAACTTATATATTAATTTAACAAATGTTATTTGATGCAAAATAGGACCCACCTCAGCATAATGTTGGTCATGACTGACATGACCAACGCTGGTCTTCCGTTGGGACCCTAAAGTGATGTCACAGAGGTTCTCAAAGTGAAGCCGCGGGGCACTTCTAGTATTCTTTATATATTCTATTCGATGTGCTACTCTGATGTATAATCTATAATATTGCAAAGTTTTATCAAAATCCGTTAGCTTTTGCGTGAAGGGTAGCAACACAGAAATTTGAATAATACCATATTATACATATTTCAGTGGGTAGCAAACATCCATTCATTCATCTTCGCAAACTCTCGCATTTATAATATTAGTTAGGATATTGGTAGGATATTAGGAAATGCTTATTATTGGTTATGCATGTGTTAGAATATTTTCATAGTACATACAGAGTTACGACATATTTCCAATGTTTGATGATGATTTAATTTATAAATTATTTATATTGCCACAAATAAGGGTATTTATACTGTGATCGATACATTTGAGGGTAGTCTAAACCTTACTAGATTTATCAGAGCCGCCATCTTGGTTTTCTGTTTGACTGATGCTTTAAAAGGGCGGTAGAATCGTTAGTTGAGACACTTGCTCGAGCAGCCTTCGGGCTAACATCGTCACCTTTACTCTGTCGGGAATATCGCTCAGACGACAAAGTGCTGTCCTACTCAATAAAGCTAAGTATTTGTATAAACATAATGTATTGAATAATTATGGCTAGAATGTGGTTTTCTAGGATATGTTTATAATAATGATGGTTTCACCTAGGAATGGTGGTGATAGTGTTTTAGCTTCGTTGAGGGTGGTAAGGAAAGGCTATGAGGGGTGGTGGAGGCCTTTTGGGGGAAACCTCATAATATTTTGTATAAATTGTCTACATCGGTCGTGATTTTCATGTGTTATGTCTTGTTGAAACTTGTTATAAAGCCTTGTGACTTAACATTAAATACTTATTGGTATATTGCTATTCTCTTTGTTCTATTGTCTATTATAATGGTCCTGAGTCTCCTGATGGTACATAAACTGTTGTTACAATGATGAAGGTACAAATAAAATGCTATCTCGGTGATGTCCTGACTTTTATATTTTACTAGCAGCCCGCCCCGGCTTCGCACGGGTAGAACATATATGCCTACAAAATTTGCATCAGTTTGTTGCACCGAATATAAAATATTAACATTTTAACAATCATCGTCATATGTCAACCAATTTACACAAAACCTTAACGAATTATGCACCTAAGACCTAAACCTTCCTCACTAACACTCTGGCTATTGGTGAAAACTGCATGATAATCCGTTCAGAAGCTATTGAGATTATTGCAAACAGACAGACAGACGCAGTGATGGACATTGTTTTATAACACTTACGTAGTGATATTGGACGGCCCTTTGGCATAAAGGATAGTTACCCTGATTCTGACCCGACGGTCGTTGGTTCTAATCCTAGCTATATACCTACCAATGAAAGTTTTATGTGCATTCATGAATCATGGGTTTTCGTGGATCATTAAATCTACCAATAATTAAGATAGTTTAAAAACTAAAACAACTGACTTCAATGCCCCGCGAGTCAATTTCAGTAGCATGTTTGTTATATACTGTAAAGGACAATTTTAATCTATAATATGTGGCCAAGCTAATTAACGTAATTATTTGGATAAAGATTAATACTATATAGTAGAAAATAGCCCTGGAAGTTATGTAATATTTTTTAACAAAAAATTAAAGATTAAAATGGTTACTGTGAATCAATCTTAAGAGATAGACATATGCTGTTGCGGACTTTTTTGTAGGTCTTATTAAGTTGTACAACTCTTCCATAGAAACTATTCTTCCATCTGTTTTCAATTAAGCAGCGTTCGTAAAAAACGTGTTTTTTCGACCGTTTTTTTGTTGACTTAGGTTGCAAATTAGGTCTCCACGAATGTACCTTTGATTTAAACGGGATAATATATAACCTATTTTCATTTCAAAAGTCCATTCTATAGATAGATAGATAGATAGATGAACTCTTTATTGCGACACCAAAGATACAGACACATATAACTTTTACAGCTTAAATTTAACGTGTAACAATGGGCGGTCTTATCGCTAACAGCGATCTCTTCCAGACAAACCTTTGTATGGATAGGATCGAAATAGTAGCCTAATGCAGGGTGCGCCTAATTTAAATTAAAATGAAAAGAATAACAATAATATATTATACCTAAACTAACATAACCATACCTACTTACCTACAACAATAAACACAGATTACTTACATAAATTCCTAAACACGCATTCTATAAATTTTAAACAGATTGACAGAACAGACAGAAGCAGCTTAACACTATTTATAATGAAAGATAAGCTTTTAAACGGCTCTTGAAAATATGAAGGGATTGTGAAGATTTCACAGGTTCGGGAAGAGAGTTCCAGAGCCTAACAGCCTGGACAGTAAATGCCTTATCATAAAAACTGGAACCATGTGCGGGAAAGTTCAGGGTTAAGTTTTCTGATGACCTTAGAGAAAGAGAGTTAGAATTGTGGAGGAAGTTAAAGCGTCCTTTAAGATATCGCGGAGTAGAAGGATTGAATAGAATGTTATAGAGAAGATAAAGAATATGAGTATTCCGGCGGAGGCGAATAGGGAGCCACTTGAGCTTTGTGCGAAACTGAGATACGTGATCATATTTTATATTAGTGAAAGAATTTTTTTAATCGGTCCAGTAGTTTTTGAGCCAAATCATTACAAACATACAAAAATACAAATGTTCTCTCTTTATAATATTAGTATAGATTAATAAGTCCTACCTATTAGCTGAAGTATAGGCAGATAGTTTTGGAAGTGGTTCCAAGTTGTACTATTCATTATTCTGTGTTCCAAGTGAATATTTAGCTCCAGACATATTAAGTTTATGGTAGACCACTAGACTACCACTAGACTACCACCTACCACCCACCTTGTTATTCATCAGTCAGCTAACACATGCATATATATGGATGCAAAATTATACGAAATTAGATGATGTATGTAGCTAATCGATAGATTTAAGTAAGCCCTTTAAAAAAGACAAAGCGTTTCAAAGACTTTGTCTACAAAATATGTACATAATATTAAACTACCGTTAACTTTTAAATATGTAGCTATCGGTATCAATTTAAAATCAAGCACAAAATATGCATGCAGTTGGCTCACATGTTTCGCTTTGTTACCACGCCTACGGATTCTATTTTCATCCCAAAACGATTGCCATGTTCCCTACTTCCATACATCAAGTAAATCGTCCACACACCGCTCCAGAAATCTAGCCTTATCAGACTGTCCCAAAAACATTTTTCTTTCCCACTCCGTGCTTGGAATGAGTATGTCAACACAAATGATTAGTGAGCCGAGAAGATGTAGATACCACTTGAAATAAGTATTCGTTCAAAGAAAGCTTATGTTTTTTTGAATGCTAGGTAAGTAATGTGCCTTCAGTGCTCGAGTCGTGCAAATACTACTACTAATATTATAAAGGCGATATTATAAATTGTGAGCGTGTATGTTTGTTACTACTTCACGCTAAAACTACTCAACCGATTGAGCTGAAATTTAGTATGTAGATAGCCTAGACCCTGGAATAGCATATTGGGTACTATTTATCCCGATATTCTCACGGGAACGATGTCTACGCGGCTAAAACCGCGGCGCACATGTAGTAATCTATATATATATAAAAGAAAGTCGTGTTAGTTACTACAATTATAACCCAAGAACGGCTGGACCAATTTTTTATTTTTTTATTTTTGGAATTGTCTTTGTCAGAAATAGGATAATAAGTATTAAAAACAATGAATAATGGACCTAAAAAAATTATATAAGAATAAATATTTTGCCAATATGTTCCTGGGTTTAAAAACTGCCGATTATTTTATGTACAATTGTTTATCCCGCCGTATTTTTTATATATATAAAAGAAAGTCGTGTTAGTTACTACACTTATAACTCAAGAACGGCTGGACAAATTTTTATGATTTCTTTTATTTTTGGAATTGTCTTTGTCAGAAATAGGATAACAAGTATTAAAAACAATGAATAATTGACCTAAAAAAATTTTATAAGAATAAATATTTTGCCAAAATGTACCTAGGTTTAAAAACTGCTGATTATTTGATGTTCAATTGTTTATCTCCGCCGTATTTTTTTTTTGTATAATTATAGCTCCACACGATTAGTGTATATAGCCAGTGTCAAGTATAAAAATTGTTCCCATGTGTGGATAGCATTACAATATTCGGATTAACGCGTATTTTTTTTGGTAAAATTATGGCTCCAACCGAGCCCACACCAAATCAAATCAAATCAAAGCATTTATTCAGTATGTAGGCAGTATAAATATACGCACATATACACGTCAAAATCATAAATCATAAAATAAATCATAACCAATTATCAAGTAAACATAGCAAAAGCAGAATTTAACGCTTTGAATTAGAAAAAAAAAGTAATGAACCATTCAGCTGTCATCCAATCGTTTACGTCAGAATATTAAAAAAAAATTAAAGTAGGTTAAAACCAACCATACATGTAAGTGTGTGTTTCAGTACTTCAGACAATCAGCCAGTCCACACCAGCCCGTGTCAAGTAGTAAGTAATAATTATTCTTCAAGTTTTTGTGAATTCAAGTCATGTAGATTAAAAAATGTCAAATATTGTCAGTAATGATAATTGTTTGACATATTTATTGATTGTCAAATATGCGTGCGTTCAGAAATGTATGCTTACAAGCAACTTAAAAAAGTTTATATTTCCAAAAACCATTTTTATAAATTTTTATTCTATATCTGGATTGCCATAATACATAAATAAACTTAATATCTCTTTTGTATTCATTTATTACGTTTATAAAAGCCTAAAAGAAGTTAATCTAAAAGGTAACACGACATTCATTTTCTGTTTGGTGGTACGAAGTTCGCCGGGCCAGCTAGTGTTACATAAGTAGGTAAGTATACTTTTCTAAAATTTGTCAAAATGACACCCATTAAAATATACCCGATAAAGATTGAGACCAAACAATGGTAACGTGACATATTACCATTTTACGTTTTAGTAGCCCTCCTTTTACACCAATGAGGATCACGAGTAGTGCCCTACGAACATAGTTGTTTTATGCCCATCGCGATCAAAAAATCAGTTGTACCATAACATCAGTTGAGATAGTGGTCTTGATGTTTCAGGGGTACTAGTAACCGTGGCTTGGACCATCACGGTGAAGCTAAATGTAATAATGCAAAAATGCAAAAATGCAAATGCTAAATAGGTAGACGTCATCGCCTACCATTAGGCGAGCGTCATGCTTTTCTTGTTCACTTTTAACATAAAAAGAAATGCTCCAAACAGGTTTTGGCCTAATAACGTGTTGCCGCTATCCTAGCCGCTCCCAGGCGATGGCCTACGTACGTGTTTGGCCGAAACCTTTGAATGGAAAGAATTAACCCGAGTGCATCCCATGCAGCACAATAGTTTAATTCGATCATGTTAATCATTAACAGGGTTAAAGTACTTATTTTTTGAATTTTCATTGAATTATCTTTCTGTTTTATCATAATAAATCACTAAACTAAATATTTATTGTGTACGTATTGTATCACTTTCATATAAGTCTAAATTTAATTCAGCTAATAGGTAACACGACATTCATTGTCTGTTAGGCGGTACGAAGTTCGCCGAGTCAGCCAGTAAAGGATATAGATGGAACCTAGAGGCCAACTCCAAAATGGTAATCCGAAGTATCGGCCGAAATTATCGGGCATTTCCTACTACGAATCACATTCGGTTTGGTTGGTCGGTTCTACTTATCATTCAGTTCGACCGAAATTAATTTGATATTCTTTTGCATCTTGATAATTGATTTGATAATTTGACAAGTGTTTTATCGTCATTTTATGTCTTTTTGTCTTGAACTTTCGGATATGTCATTTCGGAGTAGGCCTCCTGATAAACAAAGCACAGGGTAAGCAATTTTTGAGTTACACTCCATACTTGTACATTTTATCCTTTTAACTTTTCTATGGCATCGTAAGTTAAAAGTATTGAAACAATTTTCGATTATAATTAGACAGACATTTTGATATTTTACACGAGACCTTAAACAAATAGATAACAATAGAATATTAAATTTGAAGCAAAGATAATATGGGGGAGAAATTGCTGAGTATTTCGCTATAAATTCTAAGTTTCCAAGACACGGTGGCGTAGCATAATGAAAAGTTACATTGGTCTTACACGTAGTGCTTTACTTATTTAATGTATCTACTAGATACAACACTGCACTTAGCACACATTAAAAATCTCAATGTTAACGCTGAATAATGTGGGTGAGTGAGCATGTGTACGCCTACAGTGCCAAAAGTATAACTTGGCGGTGGTGGTTTTTGGAACTAATCCTTTTAATTGAAACTGTGAGTTTGACGTTTGAGAGATTACCGCGACATTACTGTTGATAAATCTGCTACATTAAAATAGTTCAATAATGCCAAAAGTAATTAAAAGTGGTTTAAGAGAAACTGTTATCAAAGTACAAAGTAAAAGCACAGTGGCGCACAGGCACGCCAAGTTATACTTGCCGGACTGTACCTACTATGGCAATATTGGCTATGGTCAAGCATGACGAAGCTAAATTTTGACATAAATATATAATACTGATGTTAGCGAGTTCATATAACTTTGAAAACCAATTCTTGAAAAACTTTGTTTTTACAAGCTTTTATTTAACTTGCAATGTATGTATGTCTGTATTATACTTGCATTTAATTTATTTAACTTGCAATGTATATGTATGTATGTTCCGGTGGAATCTTGGAAGCTAAATTAGACCCACTTCCCGATGTCCAATTGGACTCTGGTAAACTTATGTATCTTTGGTGACAATACAATAATATGGTACCATGGAGCTGGTCTGATGATGGAGACGGAAGGTGGCCACGGCATCTCTGTGATAAAACAACATAACCCTACCAAAATTGAGCTCGATTGATTTGTCTTAAGGAAGTCTTTACACCTGGATGATATCCAGGGTCTGATGATGAAGCTGGAAGGTGGCCACGGCATCTTTGTGATAAAACAACATAACCCCACCGAGTTTGGGCTCGATTGATTCGTCTTGAGGAGGACTTTACACCTAGATGATATCCAGTGTCTGATGACGAAGCTAGAAGGTGGCCACGGCATCTCTGTGATAAAACAACATAACCCAACCATCGATTTGCTATTGATTTGCTCTCATTGTACCACCGTGTTCTTCTGCTTTCAATCTTGCCCATCCAAAGGGTGTCTGGAAGAGATTTTAGCAATAAGACCGCCCATTATACTACACTAGCTCATATTTTTTATATTTTTGTTTGTCTATAATGGTGTACAATAAAGAGTTTTTATATTTTATTCTATTTTAAAAATTGTCGTGTCACCAAACGAAACCGACTTGGAATATTCTTTTATTTGAGAGAGTATACTTTCCGTTTGGACGCATTGTAATTTCATTGAAATCTAATGAGTATCTCCAGAGATTGGGACACCTCAAACTTGGTACTAAAAATTACTAGCGCGGCATTTGAACTCTGTTTTTTCGTTTTGTAAATAATCTGTCTTCAAAAAAACTGTCATATCTAGATAGTATACGTGTAGGTCATTGGACTAACGTAATGTAGGTACCGGGTATCCCGTTGAATGAAGCTTTGTATCACCGTATATGATTAAATCTACGGTTGCTCTGAGAAACGAAAACGATGCAGTATTTTGCACTGAAAATATAGTTCTGAGTACAATTTTGCAAGTGTCTGTATATTTTTAGTGCTAGGGGAAGGAGGCCTAAAGTGGGCACCAGCCTAAAGCGAGCACTCATTTCAAAACTATCGATTATAAACTTTACGCGGACTTTCATCCCATTGGCCTGACCCCCTGTACTGCCGCAGCCCACGAAAGTCGTGGTTGACTTCTCCGATAGACAGTACGGCCCGTGTACAAAAAACTAGAATTTTGACACTTTTATGCAAAAAAATGAAGGTATGGAGAATTGGAAAAGGCAAAGTAAGCAGGGCAGAGCAAACATGCCCGCTCTGCCTGGTATTGCCAGGAATAGAATTTTATATTATAATAGTATTATTAAATTCAACTTGTACTATATGACATACTAGAAGTGCCCCGCGGCTTCGCCCGCGTTAAAAACTTCTTTTATTTACTTAAAACTTTTCTTTTGTAAAAACGATTCTAGCATTAAATACATAAAATAAGAATTAGCCAAATCGGTTCACCCGTTTTCATGTTATTGCGTGACTAAGGCAATTCGGGATTCATATTTATAAAAACCGAAAAACCCAAATTTTCAGACTTTGTTACCTACCCCATTTCAAAAAATCCTACAACACGTACTTTATCTCATCTTATTTCGCCATACAAACTTTGAATCCCTGTTCAGTATCCGGGAGGAATTCTTAGAAAATCCCTTCTGAGCGGATACCTTCGTCGTAATAACTATCTGCATTCTAAATTTCAGCGCAATCCGAAACAATATTGATTTTTGGACTTTGTTACCCCAGTTTATCCTCTTAGGGTGGCATTTTGAAAAAGTATGAAACTCGTATTTACTTATTTATTTACTTAGAAGTACTTGTCTGAAATATCGAATAAAATGACTATCCAAACTTTGTACCCCCGCTTCATCCCCATGAAGAGTGAAATTTGAAAATTCTTTCTTAGCGGATACCTAAGTCAAAATAACTATCTGCATGCCAAATTTCAGCGCAATCCGAAACAATTTTGATTTCAGACTTTGTTACCCCACTTCACCCTTTTAGGGGTGCAATTTCGAAAGAGCCTGAAACACGTATTTATTACTTAAGTACTTGTGTTAAGTTTCGAATATAAAAGACTATCTAATCTTGTTTCTCCATACAAACTTTGAACCCCCGTTTCATCCCCTTCAGGGGTGAATTTTGGAAAATCCTTTCTCAGATGGAACTAACGTCGTAATAAATATCTGCATGCCAAATTTCAGCTCAACCGGAAACAATATTGATTTTCACACTTTGTTACCCCATATCACCCTCTAAGGGGTGGAATTTCAGAAAAACCTGACACACGTATTTACTTATTTGTTTACTGGAGCACTTTTATGAAGTTTCGAATAGAAAATACTATCTTATCTTGTTTCTCCATACTAACTTTGAACCCCCGTTTCATCCTCTTTAGGGGTGAATTTTGGAAACTCCTTTCTCAGAGGTAAATAACGTCGTAATAACTATCGGCATGCCAAATTTCAGCGCAATCCGAAACAATATTGAATTTCACACTTTGTTACCCCATTTCACCCACTTAGGGGTGGAATTTCAAAAATATCTAAAACACGTGCTTACTTATTTATGTCCTGAAGCACTTGTGTGAAGTTTCGAATAGAAAAGACTATCCAATAATGTTTCGCAATAGAAACTTTGTACCCCCGTTTCATCCCTTTAAGGGGTGAATTTTAGAAAATCCTTTCTTAGCTGATACTTACGTCATAATAACCACCTGTATGCCAAATTTCAGCGCAATCCGAAACAATATTGATTTTCAGACTTTATTACCCCATTTCAGCCTCTTAGGGGTGGAATTTTGCAAAAGCCTAAAACACGTATTTACTTATTTATATACTCAAGCACTTGTGTGAAGTTTTGAATAGAAAAGACTATCTAATGTTGTTTCTGCATAGAAACTTTGAACCCCCGTTTCATCCCTTTAAGGGGTGAATTTTAGAAAATCCTTTCTTAGCTGATACTAACGTCATAATAACCACCTGTATGCCAAATTTCAGCGCAATCCAAAACAATATTGATTTTCAGACTTTGTTACCCCATTTCACCCTCTTAGGGGTGGAATTTCGAAAAAACCTAAAACACGTGTTTACTTATTTTTGTACTGAAGCACTTGTGTGAAGTTTCGGATGGAAAAGACTATCTAATCTTGTTTCTCCATACAAACTTTGAACCCCCATTTCATCCCTTTATGGGGTGAATTTTGAAAAATCCTTTCTTAGTAGACCCCTACGTACTAAGAAAAATATACCCTCCAAATTTCAAGTCTCTACTACCAGCGGTTTAGGCTGTGCGTTGTCTGTCAGTGAGTCAGTCAGTATGTCAGGACAAAGATTCTTATAGTATTAGATTTCAAAATTATTATTTTTTGTCAAATAAAGTATTTCTGTAAATGGTGAATAAATATAGATGAAGATCATAAGATTCTTGGAGTGAAAAAAAACTGTTATAATATTTTGAACTTGCAATAAAATATATTGTTATTGCCTTTGACGTATTTCTGTGATGATATTTTCTGATATTTAAAATTATTTTACTCTGGCGCTTTACCTAATGCGTGTTCAATTTTCCCTTATACGTATGCCCGCTTTAGGCCACCCCCAAAGCGAGCATTCGAAAGGGTTTCCTATTTGGGTTCCAGTTTCATATTTTTGTGAAAAATTTTAAGATTGACTATCAAACTGCTATAAATTTTGCATGTAGCTGCATAAACAGTATTTTTTGCTTTTGTGTTATTTAACACGTTTTTCTCTCATTTAACCTTACGGTGCCCGCTTTGGGCCCCCTCTGGTTTAATATATGCTTATTTAATGTATGCTTGAAATTTTATGTATTGACTTGACAAAATTAATAAAATTACGCGATATTTTTACCTTATTATTCAAGAAGATCTGTCTTTAAAAAGTTGATCTTGCAAGATGTTGCATTATTTTACATATTATTAGAACTATTTCAGGCGAAAAAACATAGGTACTTAATATAGGTAATAAGGTACCTACACTTTTATGTTGTGGTATAATTTATTGCTCATGAAAAGTTAGAAATTTTTGAGATGCCTTTAAAAAAGTATTAAAAGTCACATTTTATCTCCTTGAGAATCATTCATTTTCATAAATTATTTTTATCATCTCCATGCATGGTTGTATGGAATAGACCACTTTAAGCGATAAGACCACTCATTGACAAGTTTATAACCATATTGTTTTATTTGTATTACTTTATATATTTATTCTAGCTGTGTCCCGCGATTTCACCCTTGTTAAAAACTACTTTCATTAATTTAAAACTTTTCGTTTATAAAACGATGTGCTGACAATTACAAACACAACAAAAAAAAATTTGCCAAATCGGTCCCGCCGCTCTCAAGTTATGGTGTGACTAAGGAAAGGCGCGGCACAGTATAGCGCGGTGAAGGTGGGAAAACATACCAAAGTGACGAACGGGCAGACAGACGACGATAAAGTATTTAAACGTATGTGTCTTATTTGTAAAATTATTAGCCTAAATATTTAAAAATGCTACCTAAAGCACTATTACACGCGGAGGAAGTCGCGGAAACAGCTAGTATAATATAGTATAAACTTCTCTTTCCGCACTCACTTACATACAATTCACACTGCAAATACTTGTGGCATGCTAGACGTATTGCTCCATTAATATGAATAGGCATCTATATTATTTACCGTCACACCGGCATAAAATGAGAGCGCGAAATTAATATTGTGGAGTAATTTGATTCAGAAGCCTGCGTAGTTGGCGGTTTTACTGTGCTACAGGGATAATATTCATTAAGATATTAAAATTAAATACCTTAATGGTATCGAATTGTTGAGGCATTTCACATACTTATATATTATACAATACAAAATTCTTTATTGTACACCAATTAAAACTAACTTAAGAAACAGTAAACACTTAAAACTACAGTACAATGGGCGGACTTATCGCTAAAAGCGATTTCTTCCAGTCAACCTTTGGATGGAGAAAAAGAGATGCGTGCTGAGCAAGGTCGGTGGTGTGATTATAAGTGAGACAAAAACAATTATTGTAATAACAATTGATTGATTAATAAATCAATATAAGAACCATAACATAAACTACAAACTTTACTAATAAAACAATAATACATGAAAATATACATACACCTATTAATAAGGCTTACATATCTAAACATGTATACATACACATATAAATACATCATATATATTATATATAAATAAATACATATTACATTATATCTTATCAATATGTACTTATAAGACCATATTTACCACGCTGTTATTATAGACAGAAAACTTCGAGAAAATTATATTCATAAGTACAGGGTGGGGCAAAAGTAAACATCTGATGTTCATTTGCTGTAATTTTTTTTTAATGATAAAACTTTGGTTCTGGCTGTAAAATTTGTTTACTTAATCCATTAGAATTTATTCCTTGAAGTTAAAAAAATGATATCGGTCATATTGGTCACATCGGTGATATCGGTCATCAACTCCAGCCAGAGTTGATGACCATACGTCATACGGACCCGTTTTGTGGCATTTTCCATCACTCTTGCCAGAACTTCGGGCGACAGGTTCTCGCATTCCTGGTGAATATTCTCCTTAAGAGTTTCGACAGTCTTAGGCTCAGAAGTCTGGAGCGGTTAAATCGGGTGATCTGGCCAGCCAGTGCAAATCACCAAAACGAGAGATCAAGCGACCCGGAAATGCTTCCTTCAGAATATCGGTTGTGGCTCGAGCAGTGTGCGCCGTTGCACCGTTCTGTTGGAACCACATGTTCTCCAGTCCCAATTCATCCAATGGAGCAAGAAAAAATTCGGTAATCATGGCTCTGTAGCGTGCGCCGTCCACAGTCGTCGTTTGGCCCGCGGCGTTCTCAAAAAAAAATGGCCCGATGTCACCTCCAGCTTAAACAGCATACCATGCGCGCGTGTAATGGGCTCTTCGTGGGTGGGTGATTACTTTTGCTCCACCCAGTATAAGAATCACACTATACCATTGATATCTGCTGGATAGTTAAGTCTATCTTTTGTCCGTTATTGTATTTTTTAAAACGTACGTCATGTCTCGTCCAATCTTTATTCCATCTTTAAATGTTATCCCCACAGGTTATCCCTATAATTTTTTCTGTACCCTGTTCCATATAACCTACATATTATTTACATTATAATATTATTACTAAACCCTACATACCTAATAATATCTACATACATAAAATCACGCCCTTTTTACCGTTGGGGTAGGCAGAGACTACTTCTTTCCACTTGATACGATCCTGGCATGCCTCTTTCGCTTCTTCCACTTTCATAATATTTACAAACTAAATTAATAATATATGAAACAATAAATTAAGGGCCAGTTTCATCGGTTCCTGATAATGCATTAGATAGTTATCTGACACATTACGCTATATAAAAACTGTCAAAAACCTTTCAGATTTCTTTGAACCCGTGAAACTGGCCCTAAGTGTAACAAATATTCCTAAATACGTATACCTGATACCTACCTGTTGTTTCTCATAGATTCTGCACCTAAATCAACACCAATAATATAATTGCGTTCGTCAGTTTGTTCATTTGCTTGGGACTTCTTCACGGTCAAACGGATAGACTGATTTAGCTGAAATTTTGTAGGTATAGGGATAGCCAGAAGTATGGATTAGGCTATAGGAACTTAATGCGGGCGAAGCCGCGGGGCACAGCTAGTTTTCAAATATTTTTAGAATAGGTACCAATTTTCATCAGTATAATAGTATATAAGTAACAGTATAATAGTATATAAAGTAATATAAATATATATATAAAGTATAATAAATAAAGAACTTTTGACATGAACTATCATCCCCATTGCACCACCTTTATGCACCCCTGGCAAAAACATATTGATAACTGACATTTTTTATATGTAATCATTTATGATCGTATAAAACGAAATAACTGCCTTACATGCCGCGATAGTCAAAATAGCCAGTAGCCATAATCATGTCATCAAGGTATACTTTGTTTATATTGCTTATCTCTATATCTCCGGAGATGATTATCAGATATCGATAAAATTTGAATGGGACTAAACGGTAACGGTAACGGCTCAAACAAAATAAGAATTTTTCAAATCGGTTAAGATTTGACGGAGCTCTGATGTAAAAACAACTGTCAAATTGAGAACTTCCTCCTTTTTTTATGAAATCTGTTAATAAACTACTCAAATAAAAATGTTCATCGCTATTAATTCAAAAACAAAGAACTTTCATAGAAACGTTTTCACCCCATTTAACTCTCTTCGGGATGGAATTTCCATAAATCCATTCTAAGTACAACCCTACGTTCTAAGGTAAAATTAAATGTGTTCAAATTTTATGTCGCTATGACCAGCCGATTTTAGGCTGCGTGTTGTCTTTAAGCCAGTCAGAGAATCTATCAGTGCATAGATTCTTGCAGGATTAGAAGATACCTTCATATTAAATGAACTACTCAAATGTCAATTTTCATCAGTATAACTTTATAAATAAAGAAATATAAAAAATAAATATATAAAAAAAATCATTTTAACATGAACTTTCATCCCCCATTGCACCAACTTAATGCACACCTGGCGATATAAAATTGATAACCAAATTTTAATAACAAATGAACCTACTCAAATACCAATTTTCATTGCACCCCTGGCAAAAAAATTAAAGCTTAATTTTTGATATTAACCACTCAAATACCAATTTTCAAAGCTTTAAGTTAAAACGAAAGAACTTTCATACAAAGGTTTTTATCCCATTTAACCCTCTTCGGGGTGGAATTTCCAAAAATCCGTTGTTAGTACACCCCTACTTACTAAGACAATTAATGTACCCTTCAAATTTCATGTCTCTACGACCAGCGGAAGGCTGTGCGTTGTCTCTAAGTCAGTCAATCAGTCAGTGAGTATGTCAGGACAAAGATTTTTATAGTACTTATTAGATTATTGCAACAAGGCATGACGGTATGACTTGGTGATTGATTTTCACCCACGACCGTAAGATTTGAATTTGGAGCCCTAAACCGTAAAATTACACGTGATGTTTGTTACTTACCTCAAAACACCGTCATTTGGTTGGACCCACTGTAATTTTATAGAGATCTGATGAGTATCTCCAGAGATAGTTATGGAGATAAATTCTTCAAACTTGCTACTGAAAATGAATGCATGACATATCTTCTGTTTATCCAAGCCACAGCGTGATCGTTAGCGGAACTTTAATGTAACGTTAACATTCATTGTGTTTATCCACACACGATGAATGATTCAACATTATGTATTCACCAGTGATCGCCCGCCTGCCTTCACTCATTTTAAGTTAACTGCGAAGAAAACCGTCATGAAATATGTAGAAGCATCGTGAATAATAAATATCTCCTATATTGGATTCAGTAAACTGTCGTCATCCAGAGCTTCAGGAGTACAAAGGAACGAGCCTAACGTAATGGATTTTAGAGCCTTATTTCTATTCCCCTTTAGGTATGCCTTTAGGTGATCGATTACTTTCGACCCTTTTGTTACTTTCACGGGTTGGAAGATTTGATTTTTGATCAGAACTCACCAATTGAATGCACGCATACTAAGAGATTCGGAGACGGGAGGAGGAGAGAGAGAGGTCAATCGAAAAGCACGTAAATGTGTTTTGCGCGACCGTCAATCATCCGACCGTTGTAAAGACCTAGGTAGCGTCGTCCACGATGATGCAGATTCAATTAAATGAACAAAATCGCTTGATTGTGTTCAACGTTCAATTCAATAGCCTCGTTTCCACCTTGAATAAATCAGATAGAGTGAAGTTTCTAAATTATTAATCATGGTATGGAGATATGGTAAACAAAGTTATTAATTTAAAATAACCGGCCAAGTGCGTGTCGAGCCACGCGCAGTGTAGGGTTCCGTAGAAGCTTGTTATTCAATGCAAGTCTTTACCCGTTATACACAAGCAACTAGGTACTCCGTTTTTGTCACTTTAAAGGATTTATTCTACGGATTTTGTATTTGGTACAAAATTATCCAACACCCAAGTTCAACGACTATTACTGCTAAACTAATAAAGTTATCTTAAAGTTAATTTTTCTTTTAAGTTCATGAAATGCGCTATTATCACGAATTTTTCCAGATTTTTCAAGCCAGCAGTTTAGCTTTTAGAGGGGGGGTGGGGGGACGCCCTACCGGAACAAACATTTGCAGTTTAAAGTTTAATATTTCGTAAATGGAGCATTCAATCGAAAAATGGTATTAGCAACCCTTAATTCATTTTAAAAGACCTATTCAACGATACCCCACACGATGGGGTAGACGATGAAAAAAAAATCATCCCCACTTCTCATATAGGGGGGCTTACCCAGAAAATAATATTTTTCACAATTTTATTTCAGCACTTTGTCGTCGTAATTTATATACATACCCACACAAAATTACAGCTTTCTAGTATTAACGGTCTCTTAGCAAAACCTCGGACAGACAGACAGACAGACGGACATGACGAAACTATAAGGGTTCCTAGTCAGGACTACGGAACCCTAAAAAATGTTAAGAGATAAATATTTCTCTAAATGGAACGCACACTATTTGGAAAACGATAAGTTTGGTCCTGTATCAATTTATTTATATACCGTACATACCATACCGTACAAGTACCGTAAATTTAATAAACTAATTAAACTAAAATATTAACTATGACTAATAATTAAAATAAAAAACTACAAATAAAAATTGAATTTAGGTCGCTGTCTACTGGTAGACTACCCAAAAATCTGGCGACATTACCTCTTTGAATCACGAAACTAATGCGTTGCCCGAGGTAAGCGCCAGCTCTTTGGTCGTGGGAGACATCGATTAGACGTCTGGACAGCTCCTTAACAAAATCACGTGCTTGTTGACCCCACGGGCCCATGGTTTCGACCCCAAACAGGAGAAAAGCATAGTTGTCACCGATGCTTATATATTTCCTCCGTTTGAGAGCCTCTGCCGCGTCTGCAGCTGCTCCTGCCGCTCGTGAGGTATTATGAAGATGGGAAACTGCCAATGTGTTGAAGCACGTCGCACCCCACACTAGTGGCTTCCCACGACACCAAACACCAACGTCATGCCGTCAGGCCTCTTACCATCGTCACGTGTGATACCGTTCGGCTATAAAATAGATAGATAGATAACTGTTTATTGAACACCACTTACAGAAAGGATACAACTTAAGACTAACAAATTATTTCTAATGATGTCAATGGGCGGTCTTATCGCTCACAGCGATCTCTGCCAGACAACCGTGTACGTAATGGATTGAATATAATGGAGGGCGATTGTATCCTAATTACATAAGAAAAATTCTACTTACTATGATATATTTATATACCTACATACTATTACATACATATTATACCAACAGACATACATACATTTACAACATATATATATATATATATATATTAACAATAATAACAATTAGTTGATAGAGATAAATAGTTAAATGAAGACGAGAGATAGTAAGCTTTTACACGACGTTTAAAAATATGAATTGTTGGAGAAAGTCTAATTTCTACCGGCAAGGAATTCCATAGTACGACAGCTTCAACGTTAAAAGAACCTTGATAGAACGAAGACTTGTGAATAGGAATTTTTAGCATTAAATTCTCTGAAGACCTAAGAAGATTGAAGAGGACAGTGTAAAAGAGTGATAGTGTATGCGCATCCCGGCGACGGCGAATGGGCAGCCACTCAAGGTTAGCGCAATAATCAGAAATATGGTCATACTTCCGCAGTCCGAAAATAAACCTAATACAGAAATTTTGTAAGCGCTCTAGTTAATTTAGCTGTTCTTCAGTAAGGTCGAGATAGCAGGCGCAGACGTCGGCGTAGTCTAGGATATATATAGGTAGAAGGAGAGACTACAAGCGCAATTTTAGTAGTAGTAGGTAGGAAATTACGTAGTCTGCGCAATGATATATATAATGAAACTAGAAGTGCCCCGCGGCTTCGCCCGCGTTAAAAACTTCTTTTATTTACTTAAAACTTTTCTTTTGTAAAAACGCTTCTATCATTAAATACATCAAATAAGGATTAGCCTTAAGTTATCGCGTGACTTCGGGATTCATATTTATAAAACCCGAAAAACCCAAATTTTCAGACTTTGTTACCTACCCCATTTCGAAAAATCCTACAACACGTACTTTATCTCATCTTGTTTCGCCAAACTTTGAATCCCCGATCCGTTTCCGGAAGGAATTTTTTGAAAATCCTTCTGCAGATAGTTATTATGACGTAGGTATCCAACCTACGTCATAATAACTATCTGCATTCTAAATTTCAGCGCAATCCGAAACAATATTGATTTTCAACCGACTTCCCAAAAAGAAGGAGGTTCTCAATTCGTCTGGATGTTTTTTTTGTGTGCATGTTACGCGATTACTCCGTGAACCCGAACTCCGAACCGATGTGAATGATACTTTTTTTTTAATCGGTAGGGTTCGTTTCCTAGGTGGTCTCATTTTTTTCTAATTTTATTTATTTCAGTAATCATACAGCGATTTTAAAAACTAAGTAATAAGTGTATACCTTATAGACTATGGCCATACTCTGGCCAGACTATGGTCCCATTGTAATTTCATAGAGATCTAATGAGTATCTTCAGAGATATACGTCTCAAACTTGCTACTGAAAGTGACTCGCGTGGCATGGAAGTCGGTTGTTTTAGTTTTTAAACTATCTTAATTATTAGACTTTGTTACCCTAGTTTATCCTCTTAGGGTAGCATTTTGAAAAAGTCTGAAAATCGTATTTACTTATTTGTTTACAGAAGTACTTGTGTGAAATGTCGAATAAAATGACTATCCAAACTTTGAACCCCCGCTTCATCCCTTTGAAGAGTGAATTTTGAAAAATTATTTCTTAGCGGATTCCTATTTCAAAATAACTATTTACATGCTAAATTTCAGCGCAATCCGAAACAATATTGGTTTCAGACTTTGTTACCCCACTTCACCCTTTTAGGGGTGGAATTTCGAAAGAGTTTTCCGAAGAGAAACACGTATTTACTTACTTAAGTACTTGTGTTAAGTTTCGAATATAAAAGACTATCTAATCTTGTTTCTCAATACAAACTTTGAACCTACGTTTCATCCCCTTCAGGGGTGAATTTTGAAAAATCCTTTCTCAGAGGGAACTTAATTATTAATATTAATATTTTTTTAAAAATATATTAATATTTAAAAAAAAAAAGATTACTCGCAATGTGGGTTGCACATTACTAGTATTCTTGTTAACCCCTCCAACTAAGCTTAATATGCTTGTGTCTGGAGTGGGTTCACGTCAGTAGTGAAATGGGTGGGGTGGGATTCGAACTCACGACCTCTCGATCGCCAGTCCGACACCCTATCCTTTGGGCTACTGCCGCCTTAGTTCAAAAAATTTCAAAAGAGCGTTCCGAAGAGAAACACGTATTTATTTACTTAAGTTTATGTGTTAAGTTTCGAATATAAAAGACTATCTAATCTTGTTTCTCCATATAAACTTTAAACCCCCGTTTCATCCCCTTCAGGGGTGAATTTTGAAAAATCCTTTCTCGGAGGGAACTAACGTCGTAATAACTATCTGCATGCCAAATTTCAGCGCAATCCGACACAATATTGATTTTCACACTTTGATACCCCATTTCACCCTCTTAGGGGTGGAATTAAAGAAAAACCTGAAACATGTATTTACTTATTTTTTTACTGGAGCACTTGTAGGAAGTTTCAAATAGAAAATACTATCTAATCTTGTTTCTCCATACAAACTTTGAACCCCCGTTTCATCCCCTTCAGGGGTGAATTTTAGAAAATCCTTTCTCAGAGGTATAAACTAACGTCGTGATAACTATCTGCATGCCAAATTTCAGCGCAATCCGATACAATATTGATTTTCACACTTTTTTACCCCATTTCACCCTCTTAGGGGTGGAATTTCAAAAGAGCGTTCCGAAGAGAAACACGTATTTATTTACTTAAGTTTATGTGTTAAGTTTCGAATATAAAAGACTATCTAATCTTGTTTCTCCATATAAACTTTAAACCCCCGTTTCATCCCCTTCAGGGGTGAATTTTGAAAAATCCTTTCTCGGAGGGAACTAACATCGTAATAACTATCTGCATGCCAAATTTCAGCGCAACCCGAAACAATATTGATTTTCACACATTATTACCCTATTTCACCCTCTTAGGGGTGGAATTTCAAAAAAATCTAAAACACGTATTTACTTATTTTTTTATTGTAGCACTTGTGTGAAGTTTTGGATAGATAATACTATCTAATCTTGTTTCTCCATACAAATCTTGAACCCCCATTTCATCCCCTTAAGGGGTGAATTTTAGAATATCCTTTCTTAGTACACCCTTACGTACTAAGACAAATATACCCTCCAAATTTCAAGTCTCTACGACCAGCGGTTTAGGCTGTGCGTTGTCTGTCAGTCAGTCAGTCAGTCAGTCAGTATGTCAGGACAAAGATTCTTATAGTACTAGATAGCCGGCACGTTGACGGTAGCAAGAGCCCGACGGATGACGTCGTTCAGTGAGGCATGTCCTATTTTTGAGAACGCCGTCCCGCACTGCGACGACATGAAAGACCGTGCGTGGTGACTCAGTCTATCCACCTCGTCACCTCAGTCCCACCGCTATACAAAAACTGTTGTTATCCATGAAAGTACCTATATTAGACGAAGGTATCGCCTGCAACCAATATCCAGATTCCCGTTCGCGCGAGGCAAGTAGACGAGCACGGTCCCTACTATCTACATAACTATCCAATAGTTGTTTTTGTAATATTTTTCATAAGGGCTCGTCCCATTGCCGCTGCGAACGGAGGCTCCTTGGGCATGTCATGGACCAGGTGTTTTTTGCTTTTTTCATTATATCAATCGATATATTCGGTAGTGAATTGTTCAATAGTTTCTCGAAAAGACCGGTAATACTATGGACAGAAGATATAAAAAATAAGTTCAAAAACTAAAACCCGACTACTGAAAGATCACACACTCTAAAAAGTATGAAACAAGAAAATATTCTCACCTGAGATCGCTATGTACAAACTATTCAATATGTATCGTGTATTATACAAACAACTTACTTTTAATAAATATTTTATTGAATTTCATAAATATTCTTAGTGGTGCTCAGTGGTTACCCGTGGTCGTATGCTACTTTGCAGAGTGTATTGTTTTGTTACGGTTACACAGCCACGACGGACGGACATACGACCACAGCTATCCTCTGAGCACCACTAAGAATATTTATGAAATACTAGAAGATTATTTATATATTTATGAATACTAGATAATTCTAGAAGAGTCTTTACCGGTTTTTAGGGTTCCGTACCTCAAAAGGTAAAAAAAGGAACCCTTAAGACAAGATCACTTTCTTGTCGGTCTGTCTGTCTGTTCGTCTGTCCGTGTGTCACCACCGATTTTCTCAGGAACGGGTGGACCTAGCAATACCAATAATACCAGATACTGAGATCTATAGGAGACTATATTGATTTTTATACACCTAATAGATATATTAGGTGTATAAAAATCAAAGTCCTGAGTCAACACGATAAGAAGATATGGGCAAATTTAGATTTTCGCGAAAACTTGTAGGTACCAAAATGTACCTTAATTTTCAACTATTTTTTATTTTATATCTCGCCAACGCTACGCCCGAAAAAAATATGATGTATTAAACCCTATCTTCATTTTAAAATCCCTATTCAACGATACCACACACAATGGGGTGTGGTGAATATTTGTTTTTCAGTTCTAGATTTCGTGCCCTCTAGAGGGCGCCACATTCAATTTGTTGTGACGTTACATAGCCTATAACCAGCAGACAAATAAGATGCGTCCAACGACACCTCATTTGTCAAATTATGATAAGTAGTTTAGAAGTTATGAGGGAACAGATGAACATACATACAAACATACATACATACATACTTACATACATACATACCCACATACCGGTCAAAAACATAACCCTCCTTTTTGCTTCGCTGTAGTCGGGTAAAAAACGCCGGTAGCGACAGACTAGAAATTTTGCGTATGCCTATGCCTCCAAACCGAATAGGTAAGGAAGCTTGAACCCATACTTTGTCCGAAAGGTAACAATTTAGAATTTTTGTTAGGATATTTTTGATTGTTTCATCTAAACTTGATAGTAAAGCCATGTGGTTCCAAAACGGGCAACAGCGAAGTATATATAAGTGAATTTCGGAACAAAAAGACAAAAACAAATTATATGGAATTCTATGTGGCAATGAATTCTTGCTAGGCGCTCCAAAGCATCTTCAAATTTTTGGCGCTGTTCATCAACAATAAAACCGGCTAAGTAGAGTTGGGCTCGCCCACCGAGGCTTCCGTACCAACGTTGGTTAGTACCAATTAAGCTAGACCTCTAAATAGTATGAGCGCTCATATAACTCAGAGGCCTATCTTAATTGGCGAAACTATGTATGTATGGGGACATCCTTTAATTTTAAACTTTTTTATTTTTTGGATTTTTTTATTTTATTTTTTTGTGCTGTAAGACCTTGCTTCTTGCCAAATTTCTGAATTCGATCAACCTATAGGTTTTCGACCCAAAACCTATAGGGTACTTCCGGTTGACCTAGAATTGTCAATTTTGGTCAAAAGCAAGGTCTTGCAGCACAAGTAAAGGAAAAATTCCGAAAAATAAAAAATAGTTAAAATTTAAGGTAAATTTTGGTACTTACAAGTTTTCGCGAAAATCTAAATTTGCCCATATCTTCTTATCGTGTTGACTCAGGACTTTGATTTATATACACTTAGGGACTATAGATCTCAGTATCTGGTATTATTGGTATTGCTAGGTCCACCCGTTCCTGAGAAAATCGGTGGTGACACACGGACAGACGAACAGACAGACAGACCGACAAGAAAGTGATCTTGTCTTATGGGTTCCTTTTTTTACCTTTTGAGGTACGGAACCCTAAAAACCGATAAAGACTCTTCTAGAATTGGAGCACGAAGGAGGCAAAGGTTTGTTATGTGTAAAAGTTTAATATTTGGGGCCAGACGGTTGAATTTAGTGAATAAGCCATTTCTTTTATCTATAGGCACACAATTAGTGATCTTCCGATACTAGTAAATACGAGTAAGTACTCGATACTTTTGTTCCGATACCAAGTACTTTTGGTATCACGTCAATCTTGCGATACTACTCGGTATCGAAACAAAAGTACTTGGTATCGAATCGAATCAGACTGACTTAACATTCAAATATTTGAATTGAACCCGAACGCATCAGGCGAACGAAACAAACAAGAAAAGCAAGTACCACGCCACCAAATAATCGTCAAATTATTTTAGTAATACGACTTGGAACGCAAAACGTAAACAAAAATCCACCAAGATTAGTCAGTGTGACAAGTTTTTTGTATCCGAAATTTTGGGGTAATTTTCTCTACTTCATGGCACTCTATACGCGTATCGGTTCATTTGCATTGTATATACGGTCTGCCCGACCGTCGAGCACTATTTCCAGCCTAATATAGTTACGTCTTTTAGTTTCATACAAAAATCATTTAAAGTATCGATATGAGTAAGTATCGATACTTTAGAGCTACTCTTATGAGTAGTATCGAAAAACGATTCGAGTACTACTCATATGAATAGGTATCGATACTTTGCGGGTATCGGAACATCACTACACACAATGTCCGTAAAGAAAACACACCTTGAAAAATTTAGATCCATACCAATTAAATGAAAATTTTCTATGAAAACCTGTAAATCCTGTAATACCGTGTTTGCGACTTGCGTCGCCTCCCAGGGTTCCGTCATCCAAATACTACATGTAAAAAATCTCTAAATTAAATTTATAATTATTTAAAATAAATGACGTAGCTATCCCATTCTGTAGTCCAAAGTAGCACCGAGCATGATGGCGAATCGTTTGACGATATTTTTTTGTGGTTGAACTAAACTACTGCACGACCGAAGCCTACCAGTATTTGACTATTTAAAACCAGCAAGAGATTACGTGCAGGCGGTGTAGGATAAATTAGGGTCTACGAAGGCGGAAAAGTAGCTATGATTCCTACCGTCGAAGACGGTGACATTATAAGACAACATGTGTGTAAGTGGTCCAAATAAAAAATATACTTACGGTATTATTTTATTTTGCAGAGCATTAACCAAACACTAAATGTTTGGCACGCCTAACCTAAGACTCAAAAAGGTTCAGTAAAGCTTTTACTACATTTTGCTAAACATTTTCGTGCCTTTTCTGCGGGCGATGGCGATGGGAAGGCAAATGGATTAGCGGGTTTTAACCGACAACCAGTCTGACATGCCGCAGCACAAATACTCATATGAAAATTGTTATGCCTCTGTTTGTAGGATTTAAAATGAAAATTCCTTTAGTCAAAATTATGAATTTTATGTTAAATTTTATAAAAGTTGCAAGATAGGTACTATTATAAAATTTAAAATATTACATAATTTTGCTACAATCAAGTGTAAAATCAAAGTGTTTATAGATATAGCCACTTCATTCACGTACACCAAGAATTTAGTAGCCAATGTTTATTCTCATGCTATAAAGTATCTCCTTGTTAAATTTCAGTATGATCGGATTGCCCGTTTTGGCGTGATTGATTACCTAAGTAACAAATACACAGAGTGACAGAGTTACAAATATTTTATTATATACATTCATACATCTTCTAATACTGTAAGAATCTTTGTCCTGACATACTGACTGACTGACTGACTGACTGACTGACTGACTGACAGACAACGCACAGCCTAAACCACTGGTCGTAGAGACTTGAAATTTAGAGGGTATATTTGTCTTAGTAAGTAAGGGTGTACTAAGAAAGGATTTTCCAAAATTCACCCCTTTAGGGGATAAAATGGGGGTTCAAAGTTTGTATGAAGAAACAAGATATATTATTAGATGTATTTTCTATTCGAAACTTCGCACAAGTACTTCAGTAATTAAATAATTAAATACGTGTTTCAGGCTTTTTCGAAATAAGAGGGTGAAATAGGGAAACAAAGTCTGAAAATCAATATTGTTCCGGATTGCGCTGATATTTGGCATGCAGATAGTAATTATGACGTTAATGTCTGTTAAGAAAGGATTTTCCAAAATTCACCCTTGAAAGGGTTGAAACGGGGGTTCAAAGTTTGTATGGAAAAACGTGATTAGATAGTCTTTTCAATTCTAAACTTCACACAAGTGCTTCAGTAGAAAAATAAATAAATACGTGTTTCAGGCTTTTTTTAAATTCCAACCCTAAGAGGGTGAAATGGGGTAACAAAGTCTGAAAATCAATATTGTTTCGGATTGCGCTGAAATTTGGCATGCAGTAGTTATTACGACGTTAGTTCCCTCTGAAAAATGATTTTCCAAAATTACCCGTGAAGGGGATGAAACGGGGGTTCAAAGTTTGTATGGAGAAACAAGATGAGATAGTCTTTTCTATTCGAAATTTCGCACAAGTACTTCAGTAAATAAATAAATATATACGTGTTTCAGGCTTTTTCCACCCCTAAAAGGGTGAAGTGGGGTACAAAGTCTGAAATTAATATTGTTTCGGATTGCGCTGAAATTTGGCACGCAGATAGTTATTTTGACGTAGGTATCCGTTAAGAAAGGATTTTTCAAAATTCACTCTTTAAGGGGATGAAGCGGGGCTTCAAAGTTTGGATAGTGAATTTATTCTACATTTTACACAAGTATTTCTGTAAACAAATAAGTAAATACGAGTTTCAGACTTTTTCAAAATGCCACCCTAAGAGGCTGCAGTGGGGTAACAAAGTCTGAAAATCAATATTGTTTTAAATTGCACTGAAATTTAGAATGCAGAGAGTTGTAATAACGTAGGTATCCGCTTAGAAATGATTTTCTAAAAATTCCGCCCGGATATTACTTATTATTTTTAATTATATATATAAACTTATAGATTTACTTAAGTACTTCTGTGAATAAATGAGTAAATACGTGTTGCAGGATTTTTGCAAGAGGTTGGTAAAAAATCTGAAAATCAATATGGTTTTTCGGGTTTTATAAATATTAATTCCTATTTCTCTTAGCCACGTAAAAACTTGAAAATGGGTGAACCGATTTGGCTTTTACTTCTTTGATGTCTATTATGATAGAAAGGTTTTTACAATATAAAAGTTTTAAGTACATAAAAGAAGTCTTTAACGCGGGCGAAGCCGCGGGGCACTTCTAGTTTTCTAATATAAGTCCTCCTTGTTTTTATAAGGTAATGTAAGTTGACCTGTTTAAATATAAATAAGTACATTATTGCTGAAATCTGTGTGATAAGTACTACAACCATAGTTCCTAAATATTTTTTTTAGGAAATTTGAAAAAGGCAGCCATTTTTATCAAGCTAAAAAGGCGCTTTAACCTATATATACTTTAAAGTTCCTTTTTTAATATTAAAAATCTTACAGCATCATTGCGCACCATACTAATGATTCAAGCTACGCGGGTATACAAAATCAAGACGTAGAAATAATAACCCTCTATTCAGGAACTACCCGGCTACGAAGGCAGGTCTATCGAAAACAGGTTCACAGTAGGTAACTCACTATCATTTTTGTGAAACGAAATGCTTTATTTCCATAGAGTGGAAATATTTCAGGTAAGCTTCTCTGTTACAATGGTAAAGGCGAAAAAACTGGAAATACCTATACCAAAAAGTGAGTCGGCTTTTGTTACTGGAATTCTGACGGAAGTCAGTGGCTCCTAAAATCTAATGCAAAAAATGCCAATTCTTTGGCGCCGTGGCAGGCTACCGCATTTTACGGCGGAATAAATTCCAGGAATGGAAACCTACGTTTCTCAGATTTCTACATACGGCGTTAGAAGTTTCATTTGTTTTTAAGTTTTTCTAAGTGAATGAAAACCTAACAATTTTCACTTTATAGGTAATACCTATATTAAATCAACCTTAGTAATGTAGCTTTCTACTATAACTTGGAATATGTTCAGGTTGCGCTTAGGTACTTTTATGTAAAAACAAAATATTATTTCAACATAGCATACACAACTGCTACAGAAATTCCGTGCACATAAATATGCTAAAAACTTCATTGATATGCACCAAGGAGCGAACTTAAATAGTCACACGTTTGCTCGAACAAAAGTTGTAATATAGCTTCCTGAATATAGGCAGCCATATTCAGCATTCACAAAAATACTTATGAAGTTTAGATAGCCTGAAGAGTCCCAATCAACTCCGACGCTTCAACATCTTCAAAGAAAAGCTGAAATAATCACGGTTTGTTTTGTTTAGAAACTACTTCAAACTGCGCTGTAATTTCGCATCGCTCCGCGTAGTACGCCATCTATCTACAATATTTATATCTAGTGTCTGCAATCAGTCTAGAAGCGTGGCACACCGCCACAATTTGCGTGACTGCGGTTGCATAAAAGCTACTCCGTACCACCCCCTTTCTGAAAGCGACGCTGACAAGTTTCCTCGAAGCAGCTAACTAGCCTCACAGTGTAACTGTAGATAATGTACTCGATTCGTCTTGTATTCAAGCTCGACTCCGAGAAAAGCCTCGATTTAATGCTGTAAATAAACTAGAGGTTTAAAAGTCCATTGTTTATGTACATTTCAATTGTTCACTGTTAGATTTGAGAATTATATTATTCAGTCCGTAAACTTGCTTTCATTTAGGAGTGAAGAACTATCAAGTAAGAGCAGCAGCAAAACAAAGAGTGTGATTGAAGTTATATACGGCGGGAATGGAGCAGCTATTACGTTGAGTGAGAGGAGTCGTCGTTTCCAAAGCCAACGGTAGGTGCTCGTAACATTCATCGATGGATATTATTTCCTCCTTTCTTCGTCTGTCGGTGCAGAGACCTAGTGGCTGTGGAGTACACCGTTCCGAGAGCAAACTGAATTAGGAACGTTTTTCTCCATTTTATCTCTCACCCTCTTAGAAGCGACGAAGTGTTGAATTATTGGACTTACTTTATTTTATAAAACGATTTCGCTTCAGAGAGATTTTTGTTTACTTTTCCACGAAACGTTTTTGCGATTCCTTTTCATATTCTATTGATACAAATTTATCGATGGTAAGTCAATATCCATTTCTAGCTTTCAGATTAATATTATTTGGAATTTTCTCATTCGTCTAGATTTTTTCTGGTATTTTTAAGGTTGAATCTCTACGGTAAAGCTTTAACAATCTAAAATTATAGAACATTTCAGCTGGTTAAATTATGTTTATATGTACGTGTATTAACGTAACGTAAACTTAGGTACTTACCTATCTATATATTATTAAGATACATTACATATAACATGTAGGAGTAGGTATAGTAATGCAACCAATTGAGACTTCTAAGACCCATGTTATATAATTATACTTTACTGACTAACATATACATAAATAAACCTATTTACTCTTTATAGAAACCTAACACACGGTTATTTTAAGACGACAGTACAACCAATACAGAGATTACTCTGTTCTGCTTAATTACAGTAAGGTAGTTCTTAGCGAAGATAATACACTAAGTTAGTTATTTTTAGCACACAACTGCTGAAATCAGCTTTGCAATAAAGCGACAGCCGCCAACGCAGGCGAAACCGCACACCACATGTCAGATGCTCACAAATTGTAAAGCTTTGATCTTCACAAACAAACTTTAACAAAGGTCATTAAGTAGCTTGAGCCGTTTATTCAAACAGGAGATTATTTTAATGACTTTATTGTGAGTATTGTGACACAAGATACCGAGAGGGAAATCGTCTTAATTAAATTTCAATTGAATTTCGAGCGTTTGCAATGTTTTCATCGCTATTTTACTTAACGAGACGATGCTATTTGCTGACAATTTTCCTTTGAAAATGCGACAAGATAACAAGATACAAACGCGATAGCTTCATTCAATTCTACATTCAATAACTAATTTTAGAAGTGGGTAGGTACCTTATACCAACATCTCTAAGTATTTCAAGCAATTTGCAGCGAGATATCATGTATCTAACTAATAAACTATACTTTTTAACCGACTTCAAAAAAATGAGAGGTTTTTCAATATATATTTTTATGTTTGTTCGCGGATAACTTCGTCGTTTATGATCCGATTTTGATTATTATTTTTTTGTTGGAAAGGAGATATCCCAAGTGTGGTACCATAGTAATTTCATAGAGGTTTGATAAGTACCTCCAGAGATATAGAGATAAACACTTCAAAATTGGTACTGAAAATTAATAGCGCGGCATTGAAGTCGGTTATTTTTAGTTTTTTAAACCATCTTATCTGAAACAACATGCAGTACGCACGAATCACGATACACTATTCACTAAAAGTAAACGGGTCTAAATTCCCTTTTTTGCCCAGATTAGCTTATCAACCAGCTCTTCTGAAGCATTAAATAACAACATACAAAGTAACAACTAAGTAATATAGAAAACTAAACATGTATAGATTCAAATTAATAAACACCTTATACCATGTGCCCGTTTCGTTATAGCACGAAAAAAACAAGGCACATCTCAGCAACGCGCAAGCCTAATCCTGAAACAGCCTATATCTACGGTACACCTCCCTATTGCGGGCCAGTTACTACCTCCCATTCAAAGCGTTACTTAGAAGATTTTTTCCAACGTATGTTGGCTGGTAATTCAGCTGGTGTTTCCTTTTCATTAAGTTTCCACGCACAATATTGCAGACGGATCGTAAACTCGGACCAAGGTGGTCGTTTGCACCGGGACCGAACCACCCTAGCCTCGCCGAAGTAATGAGACTTCAGGAAAAATTATAGACATGTTTAATGAAATGAGAGGACTTCACTTTCATTTAGTTAGGAACGTATAGGGAAACCAAATTGGACGGCTACATATTCGGAGGCTGCTGTTAATTTGATTGTCTACTTGTGCGCAGAATAAGAGATTATAGAAAGAGGTTGTCCTTTTATATAGATCTAGGAATGTATGTATTTTCTTTACTTTTACTTTCGTTTAGAAGGTTTGTTTTGATTTTAATATGTATAATTAAGATTACAATGGGACCAAACGGGAAGCTCTCCATCGACATATCAAAAAGCATACTGACCCATAAAATAGCAATCATTTTTTGTTCCAAAATTCAACTCTCACAAAATAAAGAAGACGCAAACAAGAATACAGCGTCTCTATCAAAATGAGAGCCAGCGGGTTCCGTATAACCCCCGCGAAATTACTCTTTACACCCCATATCGTTGTGTGGAGCGAGGATTAATCGGAAAGGGACTGTTTGCCCCGCTGCTATAGCGCTGTATTTAGCATACTGAGATTTTGCATACACTTTACTAACTATACTAGGCACTAAAAATCGTTGACATATAATAATACGTTACGTTTGCGTATAGTTCAGTGACTGAGTAGAAAGAAAGCTTTGATATGTAGGTATAGTTTTCATGCAGAAAATGAATACCTAACTCGTTAGTTGTCCTACAACTACTGGTACGTCGTTTATCAAATATTTAATAGTACCTATTTAGCCGCGTAGTGTATTTCTGTTATGATTTATCAGTATGTAGAGCTGCTATACATATTACTTATTTTATACTAGCTGTTACTCGCGCCGTCGTCTACTACGTAGTAATGAAGATACCATAATATATATTTTATTATCCCATAGCAATTTCAGAGTTTGGCAAAATAGGGGCATAAGTTATTATTATTATTGAACGCTACAGCCAACTTCACCACTTTTACCCCTCTTGTTTTTGGATTATTTTTCATAACATCTTATGTAAAATGATATCTTTAGTGTGTCTCCCAAATTTGATTGAAATCCGTTGATAAATAACGGTACAGCAAACTTCTTCCCTTTCCTCCTTAATCGGGACCTGTCGCAAGATCCGTACTTAGCGAACGTTTACCAACTACCAATGTGCCAATTTTCAAGTTTGTAACAAAAAATGAAGGACTTTCATACAAACTTACGAGAGCTCTTAGACCCCTTTAATCCGGCCCTGTCACAAAACCCGTTCTTAACGGACGTCTACTAACCCTGCCTAATTTTATCTTTGTACATCAAGCAGTTTCGAGATTTCATGATGAGTGACCTTTCGCTTTAATATATATAGATAAATATATCTCACATCAAGTTCTTTTCAGATTACTAAGATTAAAATACGAATGTTTTAACCGATTTCACAAAAAAGGAAAACGTTCTCAATACGCCTATTTTTTTAATGTTTAGAGAGTAATACTACCCGCTTGATCCCATGACTACTTTTCAAGATCTGCTTCCTTATTCTCAATAATTTGAAAACCGATTCGGATCCGGAAAGTGCCTGATAATCCACTCGGATCTTTACAATTCACTATACTCTAAAGTCTAACACATAACTTTTGATATGTCAACTCGAGACTCAGTGATTGTACACTTACAAACACTATGAAAATCAAAGTTAATTTTTTGCCGGCGAAAAATGATAGTGGGATTTTTTGCTCGATTTTATAAAATCAATTTTATTTTAATATTTGTTGTTAAATCCCGCATATTAATGTATACTTCGTGGTAATTTTAAGTATTTACCTATTACGGTTAAGAAGATACAGCCCTGTGAAATGCGGACGGACGGACGGACAGACGGACAGCGAATTCTCAGTAATAGGGTTCCTTTGGTACACTTTGGGTATACGGCACCCTATAAATATATACAGACCAATTAACTCCTCCTTTTTGATAGTCGGTTGAAAAAAACATACCTACAAACTACAGACGAATTGAGAATCTCCTCCTTTTTGTAAGTCGATTGAAAAATAAATGATGAGCCGACGAGGTAAGTTACATCGACCTCCCCCAAAGTAGAATCTGAGTACGCCCACATCCATATCTCTGTTTTATTTTGCAGTTGAGCACAATGGCAATGTTTTAGCGCATTTTTATACGAATATAAGAGGAATAACGAAGCCGGGCTCGGGTGGCGAGTGAATTAAAACTAATGGAACGGTTAATTTCTCATGAGGATAACGCTCTGCTGCGAACTTTACCCGGCTGAACTGCTGATCCTGTTGTTCAAAGCGTGTGTCTATTTTTATTGCAAAGCGTACAATAATTGCGTGAAATATTTTGATAAAAATGTTAAGTTATTAGTGTGCTCCTCCTTATATAATGTACAAGAAGTGCCCCGCGGCTTGTTTGATGTTTTGGCGACAGATTTTCTAACTTGAGGGTGGTAGCTGGCCAGGCGGACACTAGATACCTAGTGTCCTACCACCATACCGGGGTTGTTGGTTTTTTAACGATGTTTTTCCTTCACCGGAGGGCCACTGTGAAAAGCGAACATAAATTTTACGATAGAAAAGTCCATTGGTGCACGGCGTTTTGAACTCGGTACCTCGGCATCAAGAAGCCAACCGTTCTCCTGATTACGCCACCGGGCCCTCTCCCTTTGCCCGCGTTAAAAACTTGTTTCATTTACTTAACACTTGTCTTTCGTAAAAACCTTTTTATCATTGAAACACATCAAAAAATAATTAGCCAAATCGGTCCACCCGTTTTCAAATTATCGCGTGTCATACAATTTATTCCTCTTCCGGAGTTTTGAAAAAGAAAAATGTTGTAATTGCTATGGGTAGAAAAGTAGTTAGTGCTGCCACCATTTAAAAAATTTAACTAAATGAATCATTTTTGACGTTACTTGCCGAGGGTGGTATAATATGTTTATTTTTATTTTTGTAGAGTCAAAGTTGGGTGATATTATTTTTTCAATTTCGACTCAAAGAGACTACGTTAATAATAACTTATCAAACTGCTTCGCTTGATTTATGACTGCGATTCGTTAGTACGTTTATTTAACACCACGTCAACGAATAATTAATGTAGTTTAAAAACTAAAATAAATAATTAAGTTCAAAAAAAATATATATACGCGTCGACTTGATAACCTCCTCCGTTTTTTTTTCGTCGGCTAAAAACTAAAACCCGACTGCTGAAAAATCACACTCTTAAAAGTATTGACACCAGAAAATATTCCCATCTGAGATCGCTTGATGTACAAACTATTCAATATATATCGTGTATTATATAAACAACTTACTTGTAATAAATATTTTACTGAACATCACTATGAAGTGCTCAGGTTGTGGGATAGTGTTAGGGCTCGCTTCGCTCGCCCTAATTAAATCTATGATCAAGTCGGCTTTTCACTATGAGATATAACATAAACACAGACCTGCTACTTAATATCTACGTACACCGGCCCCAATGAGACCAACCTTGAACGGAGTTTGTCCCTTTCTTTTGTATGGACAACTTATACAATAATATATGCTATACATATAGTACCTATAGAACATATATAGGACTAGCAGGTTGTTAGACAAGGACACACTCCCACCCGGGTGTCTTTCAATTGGGCCGTTTTGTTCTACATAGCAATTACAACCTTATTGTTAAAGCATACGGATTAAATTGAATTTGTCAAAACATCTGCAGTGCACCATCCTTTAATATTACATCTATGAATATAATATATTATAATATTACATTTTGAGATATAAAATTTTATCGCTCGTTATACATTTTGTACGAGACTGTTTACACTGTGCTATAATTTATATTACATCCCAAACTATTAATATGTTTTCGACCGACTGAGCGATATTTTTGAAGGTGAAGGTATATATAAAGTACTCCACAGATTACTATATGTGTAAGTACTCTGTGGCACAGATTACTATATGACCGACCATCTCCCTGCCTCGGCAGCAGTTTTTTTTATTTTTATTATGGCTCCACACAATTAGTGTATTTAGTCAGTGTTAAGTATTAAATTTTCAAAATTTAGTGGATTCAAGTCCTAAAGATGGGTCAAAGTCACATTTTAGGTAAAGTTGAATTCGTCTGATGAACTGTCGTAGTAATCAAGCAAAATAATCTCCATATTAGAATTCAACCGTTTCGATAAAGAACGTGACATGACACAGTGGTGACCGAAGCTGAACTGTTTCAATTTTCAAAATATATCTTACAGTGTGAACAGCAATCGCGGGATGTAAAGCTCAAGATGTAATATATATTATATCCCATAGTCAAAAGCCGGCTCACTCCAGAGTCCTGAGTTAGGCAGCCTGTACACACTCAATCTCGATCGCGATCACATAGTTCTGATCGTGATTCGTGATCATGGATCACAGGATCACGCCACAATTACATTACACAATCAATCAATCGGGTCATACGTTCCCTTCTTGGGTTCGTGGATTGGGTTTCGAGGCGTACCTCCTTACCCAGGTTGGGCTCCGGGGGCAACTACCCCCGGGGTTCGCTCAGGCTTTAGTCAGCCCTTTAGAGGTTCCGATATGGTCGTTGGCCAGATCTGGGCGTGGTGGATATGGTGGCCATCTTGGCTTTGTGGTGGTCTCTTGCTGGTGTGGTATGCCGCTACTCTTCCTCTTCGCTGTCTTGGTCCTCGTTCACCGGGACTAAGTCGCGTGGGAGTGCACGCCAGGTTGATACAGCGCCATCTGGCGGCCGGGCGTGGTGCGGCGCAATGTTCTGGAGGTGAGGGTGTGGTCCGTTGTCTACACGGTCATATTGACGGTGCGCCATACGGACCACGAACTCCCTCACCGTCTCGATTTTCACGTCCCGGGCGATTACGTCATTGCGCACTTATCGACCGGCTCCCGTGCACATTCGCAGGGTGACGTTCTGGACGGTTTGAAGACGTTTGTGCTGGAACTCCGAGCACAGGGCATACCACGCAGGGGCAGCGTACGTCATCTTGGTGCGTATATACGTCTTGTATATGCCGACTTTTGTATGGAGAGGCAGCTTCGAACGTAGGAGCGGACGGAGGAGCGCCCTGGCGGCTTTCGCTTGGTGGATCGCGTGGTTCACGTGCGGTCTCATTCTCAACATCCGGTCAATGAACACGTCCAGGTACTTCGTGCTTGTTTCCCACGCGACGTCTTGCCCTCGAAGCTGCAGCGGTGGTGGCAGAATGCGTTGGGCTCCGGTTAGCAGCGCGGCCGTCTTCCCCACGTTGACGGCCATGCGCCACTTGTCCAGCCAGACTGGCTGGATATCCAGAACCTTATGCATTCTGTTGGCGGCTATGGTGGCGTTGACAGAGGACGAAATATACGCACTGTTATCGGCAAAGAGTGCTAACGTAACTCCTCGTTCTCCCGGTGCCAGTTGGTCTTCCCCCAATACCGGTATGTCGTCTGTATACACCGCGTATAAGTGCGGTGACAGACAACTCCCTTGGGGGACACCTGCTGCAATTGGCCGGTGTCTGGAGGTGGCGCCTTCGACGGACACGCAAAACTGGCGATTCTTCAAGAAGGAAGCGAGGATGTGGATGAATGCCGCTGAAATCGGTGTCCTGGATAGCTTGAAGATAAGGCCTTCGTGCCACACTCTGTCGAAGGCCTTCTCTATGTCCAGGAACACTGCGACGCTTCTTCCGGTTCCGGTTAAGCTCACTGGTCATATGGTGGAGCACCCTCGTCAGCTGGAGCGTTGTGGAATGGCGCGTGCGGAAGCCAAACTGCTCTTCACGCGGAGTGAAGTGTGGTCGTAGTCTCCGCAGCAGCAAACACTCAAACAGCTTGGCGAGGTGCGAAAACAAGGTGATGGGTCGATAACTGGCTGGATGGCGGCGGTCTTTGCCGGGTTTCGGTAGCATTATCACTTTCCCTACTTTTCATATTTCGGGAAAGTGTCTGGTTCTTAGGATACCGTTGAAGAGTCTGGCTATACACACCAGACCCCTCAACGGCATCTGTTTCAGTTCCGCGTTTGACACCTCGTCCAACCCGGGTGCCTTCTTCGTCTGCAGTTGTCTCACAGCTCGAGCCACTTCCATAGCGAGATGAATTCATCCCCTTCCAGTGGGGGCACCGTAGCCTGTAAAAGCTGCGCTACTTCCGCGTTTACCGTGTTATGGTGAGTTATAACTACGGGATCGACATCTTGAGGTACGGGGTGCAGGTGGAATTGGGACTCCAGATGGTCCGCCAGCAGTTCCGCTCTCTCTATTGGAGCGAACTTACGGCCTCCTGTCGGGTCCGTCAGTGGATACACTGGAACTTTGGCCCTCAGAAGACTTCTGTTTAGTGCGTTCAGGTTAGTTTGGTCTTCAGTGGCTTGGGTGATTTGTGAGTCCCAAGAATCTCCTCTCCACTTTCTGACTTCTCCAGCAAGTGTTTCGGTGATGGCGTTTAGTCGCGCCTTTGTTGTGGGGCAGCGGGTGCGGGCCCACAGTTCTCGCAGGGCTCGTTTCTTTCTCCGCATCCGAATCAGGTTAACCGGAAGTTCTTCTCGCCATCCGGTTCTGGGTTGGGTTTTGGATGCCTCTTCCTTTGCTTCCTTGATAGTGCCTGTGATTTCGGCCGTACATTCTTCTACGTCCTCCGGCGTGGATAGTTGGCCAACAGTCATTGTCGTTGTTGTTGTTGTCTGTTGGAATGCGGGCCAATTTGTCTTGGTAAAAGTGCCCCGACGTAGTGTTGCTTCCACCGATGCTCCAACCGTAATGTGCAGTGGAAGGTGCTGCTCATCCAAGTCGTACAGGACCTCAATATGGACTGGGGCCGGCATGTTCCGGTGGGCTACGACGTCGATGACATCTGGACTATGGTTCGGATTGGTTGGAATGTGAGTGGGGGAGTCGGGGCCGATCACGTCGTAGCCCTTTCTCTCCGCATCTTCTTGTAGCTTCCTTCCGCTGGGGTTGATGACCCTGGACCCCCACACCAAATGTTTGGCGTTGAGGTCCGCTGCCAGCAGGGTTGGAGTGGAGTCCGCGAAGATTCTCCTCATGTCGTCAGGGTCGAAGTTGGGATTGGGTGGCCTGTAGCCTCTCCGCACCAAGGCGGCCGTTCCTCGACAGGGTCGTCCTTGGGGTGTGACTTTGTCGTGCCGATACACGAAGTAATTGGCGATTTTAAATTCTTTGGTTTTCTTGAGCTTAGTCTCGCCCAGGAGGATGATATGGACATCCTGCGACTGGGCAAGAATTCGCAAGTTTGCGGTTTTCGTTTTTGATTCCGCCTGGGTTCCAGTATAGAATGTGGAGATCTTGTCTATTCATACCGGAACCCAGATAATACGGCCAGTCCTCGCATCGCGGCCATTCGGAGGTCCTCTCCAGCAGCGATGGCTGAGAGCAGTCCTGCCAGGGCTCCCACCAGTGCGGCGATGGGTTCCTGCGCAGGTACTCTCTGTTGACCTGCCGGGTGGCAGGGGATTCCCGCGAACATGTTGGGGGCGGGTGCTTGTGGTGGTGGCCAATAAGGTAGGCCTCGTGCTATAACAATACACATTCAATGTTGATTTTTTCAGTTCGTGTATCGTTACCGCCATGACTTCCATGACCGCCTTCGCCATGACCGCCTATTGTCTTCTCATATTTCGTATAAGCGCACAGCGTGACTGATGCGATCCTGCGATCCTGCGCTTACACGTTCAATCTAGATCACACGATCACAGGATATCGCGATCTTGATTTCAAAATATCTACATATTTTGTGATCAGATACATCAATCCATCAATTTTCTTCGTACACACTCAATCTGGATTGCGATCATTGATTTTCATCACAGATCGCGATCGAGATTGAGTGTGTACGGGCTGCCTAACACACGTGGATGGAATATTAAACGGATGTGGCATTTAAATAACAATAATAATATGAGAAGGATAAAACTATACAATCACTGGTATGAGAGAGCGAGATGAACAACAATTTTTTATCCTTTACCTGCGTATGCGATTAAACTGGCTCCAGCAATGTATGGAACAAAGTTCTAGTGCACCCATTGGCTCTCACCCGCTGTCATGTATAACCTGACCAAATAACGTTGTTCATTTTATCTTATAGCTGGCATATGTATCACGTGTTCATCGTTTTAGTCGGGTTATATCTCTATAGCTATTTCATTCGCATACGCTAATGTTCTCTCTACATATATATACTTTTTCTATGCTTACACACGTCTACTGCCAAGCACAGACTATTAAGGAGATACGTATCTATCAGTGTCAAGTCATCAAGTGCCACCATATAGTAATCTGTGAAGTGCCATAAGCCATTCCTTCGCTCGATCGTATTCCATTCGTATTCGCATTTTGCATTTTTGTAAACAAATTGACCTTGTACAAACAATTTAATTTATTTAATATTGTGGACTGAGAACAGTACAGTGTCCGTCCGTGTGTAAACTGTAATCTGAGTGCGTTCCTAATTTCAAAGTGCGTGGGTGAAACTCGCCCTGGTGTAGGTGAGTAAATTAATAAACTGTTTAATTTATTGGTAAAACTCTCGGATTTAATCTTAAAACTTCGAGATTTCGATATAGGTATTCAGTGTATTTTTTCCTTGTATCTACAAAAACTTGTTTCTTGCTACAGTTCGATGATTATAATATGACAGGAGATAATTAAAGGAAGCTCCTAATTATCCACTTTTAGTCAGGTTTGTGATTAGAAGACACATAAGCATTCATGTAAATAATAAGTAAGTCCAAGTCCAATCAAATATTTTTCCATTTAGGTAAGTTAATGATTCACATTACCTTAGTCACAAGCTATATGTTACTTCCTTGTTTGGCCTTACCAAGTAATTAACAGCAGAATAATAAGCAAGTTAAATAAGATTGTAATGACTATTTCTATGGCAAACAAGGGAAAGTTAGTAAATTGTTGTATACAAATGTTTATGTAACTTACTAGAATATTAAACTCTTGGGAGGCTTTCTGAAAGCCGTTTACATGCTGTTATTGAACTTGCAATGTGTGTATATAAGCTTTCTGTCAAAATTGAGGGCCCGGTGGTGTCGTGGGAGAATGGTCGGCTTTGACGCCAGAGGCACTGAGTTCAGTCTCTGCCATGCACCAACAGATTTTTCTATCGAAAAATGTATGTGCGCTTGTGACAGTGGCCCTCCAATGAAGGAAAAACATGGTTACGAAACCCCCAACCCCTGCATGGTGATAGGATACAATCTAGTGTCCACCTGGCCAGCTACCACCCTCAAGTTAGAAAATCTGTCTAGCATGCTACCATCCTCAACCGCATTATCACTTACCATCAGCACACCCCGGACACTCGGCAAAATCTCCATACAAACTCGCGTTTTAACGACCTATCACACAGACACTATACTGCATAAAAGATAGCTTGATCTCTGCGACAGTGACATTTACATAGAAGATTGACATTTTTTAACTATTATCGATGCTAATATAACATACAATTGGGTTTAATTTAATTACATTTATAAAAATTTATAAATTAAGTTTTATTTAAAATATCGTTAGTATAAACTATCGATATTTTAAATAAAACTATCTAAAACTCTGTGATCGCGATCATTCGTCGCCCATCACTAATCGGCATGCCCATAAAGTATGACATTGACAGGTACGGACTGTACTATTAAGAAATTTAGTACTTCATAGGCGTGATTTTTCTGACAGCTGTCACAGAGATCAAGCTATATTTTATGGATTATACACACATGTCGTTTTTCTACAGGCGCAATTGTGTGCGTGAAGTTAAAGGATGTCACTGTAAGAAGAAGAAGAAACTGTCTTCATTTTGAAGTCGGTTTAGACTTGCTAGCCAGTACTTCGCTATGGTTTCAAAAGTATATAGATAATAAAATTATTCTCATTTACTCAACACGATACACCATAACTAAGACACTTGTCTCGCTGTGAACGAAGACCGATATGCGTGTGAAACAGTTGCAAAAGTTTTTGTAAACTAAAATTTTCTAAATATTTGATTACGTTATTTGAATATTGTAGAGTTAGGTAGGGACATTTTATATACTCAACATTACTTGATTTGAAAAAGTGACAAAAAAGATAAATAAATTATTAAGAAAGTTTTTATTCAATATTTAAAAACTAAAGTTTATTTACGCACAAGTATATCGTTGTTTCATTTATGAAAATTAATTCTAAAATACTAATATATAGTTATACAAGGCATTAGGTATAACAAATATAAGTGTATTAGTATATATATTACTAGCAGCCCGCCCCGGCTTCGCACGGGTAGAAAATATATTGTAATAAAAAAAAATTTGTTTATTAAAAATATAAACGTTACTGGTTGTAACATGAAGGTTATAGAGTATAAAAAGCTAAAAACTAATGTTAGGTAGACAGTATTTATGAATATCGAGCGCCCTTGTTCTACCAAGATCTAAAACTTACCAGGATAAATCAGCGGTTTCATTGAGACTTTTAATCTCGGACCGGGGGACAGGCAAATGATAACACTGTTTTGGGAATGTATGATAAATTTTAATACTTCAAAAAGTCCCTTACCTCCAAAGTGAGTTACATATACTTAGTTAAAGCCGCAATACTATGTCTAAACATTTGACTATAAATACCATTCGGTTTTCGTTACTTTTTAGGTTAATTTATTTTACATTTTACTACTGAAATTTGGTTATTGTCTTTCTTGCATCTTGCGAATATAAAATCAAAGTTTTAAGGGTAATAAAAAGAGTTATAATGAAATTTGCTTAGCTGCAGCGTCCGGGGGCGTCCGAGCACACCACTCAAAACAGACGACATCCAAACGTTGAGCGTCGAACAAACATCTCAAAATAACGACGTCTCCCAGCGTCGCACAAACAGTTGACGACACCCATCGTCCCACAAACAGCGCCAAAGGCTGTAACCAAAAATCCGATTGTAATTTGTCGCCATGAAGGATGACGCGAAACATTTTAGGTTATCAAAAATTGACTCACCGCAAAATCACGTAGTTAACACATGCTTGAACATAATATGCACGCCAATTAGCGTCGCATATTTAATTAACAAGATGGATTCATCTTGTTAAATCTGATTAAGAAAAAAATACAAAAAGTTTAGCTCTTTGTAGGCCCCAGGGACAAGAAAAAGTGACGTCCCCCATCGAGAATTGACAGATGTCAAAGTCATTTTTTTTTTTAAAGATTGTCTATAGGATATTGAATGATCCACAGACCAAGTAGTAACTCGATTATTTAAAATCGACTAAAAATGGCTAAATACGAAAATGTTCTAAATTATTTAAAACCAAAAGGTAATTTTGTCAGTCTTAGAAGCTGAAATGTGCTTCCAAGCGAAAAATATGTAACGAGTCGAAATACCTCGTTACAGTACATACCTTCCCAAAAAAAAAATAAAAGAATGAAACTTCTTTTATTTTTGAGAAGAACTCCCAAAAAATTCCTAACAAAAACTTATTCAAAAAAAATTAATAAACAGAAAATATTCCACCACCAAAATATGAAATTTATTCAAACTAAAAGAAGACACTAATAAAGCATAACGTTAAATCAGTTAAGCTTCTAGCCACTGACTAAGTTGCTCTAGAAAAACAAGTTATAAAAACTTTCTAACTAAGTGAAAAACAATGTAAAGGTTTATCAAAACTAATCCATCAATATGACTCAATCCTAAAATCCATCACAAATTAATTATACTCAAGAGTGGATAAGCACCATAGCCTCCATCTACTTATCTGTATTACAAACCAAATAAATATTTCTGAAATATTTAACAAAAGTGTAGATAAGCACCATCGCCTCTATCTTTTATAATCTCAGAACGATTCTAACTAAATTAAAAGGTAATAACAAAGGTTATCTATATTGTAGTACGGTTAAGCATTAGCTGTCGACTTTAGATAATTATTCACTGCAAAAGATTCAGTGAACAAGTTTTCAATGAAAAAGTTGAACAACAAAAGTTCCAATTATTCTCATAAAAGTAGAGAACCAAAAATAATAAGTAGTGACCGGCTCAACTCTACCGACTTTCCGAACACTAACAAATTAATAAAAGGGTTTGTCAAAAAGACCAAAAATTGTATATTGTGACCGGCTCAACACCACCGACATTCCGTGCACAATAACAAGTTAACAAAAGTTTGTTGGGAAAACAACAAAGTTGTATTGTGACCGGCTCAACACCACCGACTTTCCGTTCACAATATCCAAAGTTTTCAACGCTTGAACTAAAAATGTCAAAGCGAGGAAAAAATGAAGAGTAAAAAATTACCCAAAAAAGTTCAAAAAGAGTCAAATCCGAAAGGCAAATCCGGGTAAAAATTATGTAGAGCCCTAAGTGTCAAATCCAAGTCTTAGGTCTACAACAAACACAAACTAAATAATCTAAATAATATATAACATGCTTCAGAAAGACTGAAACACATCTATATTAAAAATGTATTTACAGTATGTGCAGGCTATTTGAAAAGTGGAAAGCTTTTCATAGCAATCTAAAACAATATTTATACTAGAAAAGTGGAAAACTTCTCAAAGTATCTAAAAGAAAGTTGAGTACTTGAAAAGTGAAAAGCTTTTCAAAGTAACCAAAATAATAAAATATACAAAAATATACATAAGATCTTTTGATGCCAAGAAAATTTCTAAAAGAAAATATAATCGTTAGATGTAGCTTTTAAAGTGGGGTAAAAGTTCAAAATTAGGGTAAAAGTATCAGAAATAAGATGAAGGTATCAAAAATAGACCTAAGTTAGGTTTAGCATATTTAAAGTTGTATTTCAATAAAGTGTTGGTTTTCCTTGCAGGCAATCATCTTTCACGTTGAGCATCCTCTTCCATACATCAAATCTCATTCTTCCACAAACAATGCTCCACCCAAACAGAGTATCAAAACAAATCTAAATAAAGTGTTAAATCCAAAAATGAAAATTTTAATATTTAATTATATCTTTAACATGATAACGTCCAGTACTTGTTTTATTAAATTCCTTTAGTACATAAACGTTAGGAGAAATTCTCTCTACTATTTCACATTTAATAAACTTAGGTGCTAATTTAGCCGAAAAATATGCAGGTGCATTTGACTGTACAAAACTTCTACGCCAAACTACATCACCGACATCAAAAGAAATGACTTTTCTTCCCCTATTATAATAAAGAGCATTACGCTTATGAGCTTTCAAAAGATAAGCTTGAACTTTAACAAAAACTTCACTAAGTGAATTTAAAGAGTGAGCATAAGTATCTCTAGTACCAAGCTCAAGTTGATCTAAGTTATCAAAAGAGTTACTAAAACGGTGCAAAGATGCATCAAAAATAAGTTCTCTACCGAACATCAAAAAGTTAGGAGTGTACTCTGTAGCAAGATTTACACTACTATTTAAAGCTAATTGGACATGAGGCAAAAACCTTGACCAAGTTCGATGATCATTTTTAACAAAACAAGAAATACATGTTTCTATTGTCTTATTATATCTTTCTACTGGATTATTCTGTGGAGTGTATAGTGCATTATAAAATATTTTAGTAATGTTGAAATTTTTTAAGAAATCTACAAAATATTTAGATATAAATTGGGGTCCGTTGTCGGCTATAAATATAGGCTAGAAATATTTCTTAAATTTGGTGTACCTAAAATCTTAGTGGCCGACAACGGACCCCAATTTATATCTAAATATTTTGTAGATTTCTTAAAAAATTTAAAGATTTTACAAATTACTTTAGAAGTAGCATTTATCATTGGAAATATCCAACAATATTTAGTAAAAACATCTACAATTGAAAGAATGAATCTATGTCCAGAATAAGATTTAGGTAAAATCCCAATAATATCAACGGATAACATTACCATAGGTTTATCAACTTTCTTAGGGTTAACCATCTTACCAGCAGGAGCAGAAGTTGAATCTTTATAAGCTTTACAAATGTCGCAAGAAGAAATATATTTTTAACGTCTCCGAACATTCCTTTCCAATAATAATGTTGTTTTATTTTATTAAGAGTTTTATGTATTCCAAAGTGTCCAGAATTAATATCATCATGATTAGAACGAATAGTATCTAAAACATGTTCTTTAGGTATTACAATTTTCCAATTTAAACGACTATTAGGGTCAAATTTATTTTTACAGTAACGATATAAAGTATTATCTTCTACTCGAAGGTTTTTCATTCTAGAAGGGTATTTTTGACAATTTATAAAGACTTTTCTATACCAAGGGTCTTCTATATCTTCATCTGGTTAGACAATATTTATAGTGGAAACTAATATTGAAGTTATATTGATTCTAGATAAAGCGTCAGGAACTTGATGTAAAGATCCTTTTTTATGAACAATATCAAAGGTAAATTGAGAAATACGTGCAGCCCATCGAGCTAAGCGTCCACTAGGGTTATTAAGTTTTAAAAGCCACTTAAGACTAGCATGATCTGTCACAACTGTGAATTTCATTCCTTCGACATAAGGTCTAAAATGTTCAATTGAATCTAAAACTGCCAAAAGTTCACGTTCAGTGGTACTATAATTTCTTTCACATTTATTTAAAGATCTTGAATAATAAGCAATTGGATGTTGTTCATTATTTTCGTCTTCTTGACTCAGAACACTACCAATTGCTACAGAACTAGCATCGCAATGTAAAAAGAAAGGTTTTTCAAAATCAGGACACTGTAAAACAGGTGTAGTTATTAAGGCATTTTTTAAATTAATGAAGGCTTCTTCAGCTTCTTCATTCCAAACAAAAGTATGTTTTATCTTTTTACTTCCAGAAGTTAATTTAGTTAAAGGGGAGGCAATATCAGCGAATTTACAAATGAAACGTCGATAATATGAACATAATCATAAAAAGCTTCTAAGTTGTTTTACGGACTCTGGTCGTTGAAAGTTTTCTATAATTTCTAATTTAGACGGATCAGTATGTAGGCCTTGACTGTCTACAATATAACCGAGATAACGGAGTCTTTCTTTGCAAAATTAACATTTTTTAAGATTTACTGTTAAGCCTGAGTTTTTAAGTATTTCATGGACTTTTTTAAGGTACTCTATATGATTTTGAAAATTATCATTTACTAAAATCAAATCATCTAAATATTTAAACAGGACATTGTCAAATTCAGGTCCAAAGAGTTTATCAACCAAGCGTTGTAACTCTGCCGGTGCGTTGGTGATTCCAAAAGGCATCCGAACAAAATGGTACAAGTTTTTTCCAGGAACTACAAAAGCAGTCTTTTCACGAGAGGACTCTTCAAGTTTAATTTGCAGAAATGATTTAGAAAGATCTATGGTAGATATGAATTTAGCCCCACGAAGGCTGTCTAATATCCTAGAAGGGTACGGCAAAGGATAAGAATCTTTAACAGTTATTGAATTTAATCGTCTCGGATCTAAACATAATCTGGTTCCACCATCTTTTTTATCGACGGCTAATACAGGGGAACACCAAGGAGATTTTGAAGGTTCTATAATTCCTTCCTTTAATAAAACTTCCACTTCATCATAAAGTTCTTTTTGTTTAGCAGGACTCAACGGCCAATATCTACTTTTAAAAGGGTCGCCAGTAACGTTAATTTTATGTTCCACAAGGGTGGTAAGGCCTAAACCTTTTTTCTCATAAGAAATATCTTCAAACAAAGCAATGGTTTCATCTAATTGTTGTTTCTCAGAAGGAGTTAAATGAACTGTAGAAGTAACAGCGTTCACTTGAATTTTATTATTGTGAACATATTCAATATTTTTCCACAAGTCTTTAGCTAAGTTAAATTTCAACCAAAAATCAAATCCCAATATAATAGGTGGATCAAAAGAGGGTATTATCAAAAATTCTACAAGTTTACAAACATTGTCAACGGTAACCGGTAATCGCATAGAACTGATAACTTTTCTTGATGAACCGTCAGCAGTACAAGCGGAGGCATCAATAGGTTTAATTTGAAATCCTAGTTTAGAAAAATGCAAGTGTTGGTTATTACCTAAAACACAGCTATTTGAACCACTATCTAGCAATCCAGAAAAAGTTTCATTATAAATGGTAAATTTTAAAAATGGTCTAGTATCATTTTGTTTAGTAAAAAGTATAGGAGCTGCTTTATGAACAGAAAAAAATGTTTTTAAATAGTCAAGCCATTCTGAAAATTCTCTTTTACACGTATCATCATCAGGTTTATAATTGGATATCGGAGCACCTGAAGTTTTTTCAAAAACTTGGGCCCGAAACCAAAAGGTAATTTTGTCAGTCTTAGAAGCTGAAATGTGCTTCCAAGCGAAAAATATGTAACGAGTCGAAATACCTCGTTACAATATGCCTACAAATTTGCATCAGTTTGTTGCATCGAATGTAAAATATTAGCATATTTAACAATCATCGTCATATTTCAACCAATTTACACAAAACCTTAACAAATTATGCACCTAAACTTCCTCATAAACACTCTGGCTATTGATGAGAACCGCATGATAATCCGTTCAGTAGCTATTGAGATTATTGCAAACAGACAGACAGACGCAGAACTATGCTCAGTGTTTCTCTGCGGGATCGAAACCGGAACAAAGTAATTCGCCAGAGAACTAAAGTGATCGACATAGCTCAACGGATTAGCAAACTGAAGCGGCAGTGGGCTGGTCATATCTGCCGTAGGACCGATAACCGTTGGGGTAGACTGGTTCTAGAGTGGAGACCGTGAATCGGTAAACGTAGCGTAGGACGCCCTGTGACCAGGTGGAGTGACGACATTCGCAAAGCGGTGGGCAGTGACTGGAAACAAAGAGCCGAAGATCGGGCTCAGTGGCGTGACTTGGGATAGGCCTATGTCCAGCAGTGGACTGATACCGGCTGATTATGATGATGATGAGACAGACGCAGTGATGGACTTTGTTTTATAATACCTACGTAGTGATATTGGACGGCCCTTTGGCGTAAAGGATAGTTACCCTGATTCTGACCCGACTGTTGTTGGTTCTAATCCTAGCTATATAAATGAAAGTTTTATGTGCATTCATGAATCATGGGTTTTCGTACAGAGGTAGTGGGATCATTAAATCTAACAAAACTGGCCAAGTGCAAGTCGGACTCGCACTCGTAGGGTTCCGTAACAGTAGAATATTTTATAACTTTAATTTTTCGCCACCAAAAAATTAACTTTGTTTTTCATAGTTTGTATGAAAAACAAAGTTATCTTTGCGGTCGCTATATCTCAAAAACTGCTGACTGTATCTCGTTCAAACCAATTTTTGATGAAAGTGTTTATTGAGATAGATCTACAGAATATATTTTTTCTAGATTTTTCACTCCATTACTTTAAAATTTAGGGGGGACACATTTTACCACTTTAGACGCGCCCTATCTTTTCAATGATTGACTTTGAGAAAAAATGATTTTAAGAACCTCAATGTCATTTTTAAAGACCTATTCATAGACATGTATAGGTTTGAAGATTTTTTTTTGTTTCACTTCTTTGTATGGGATGCCCCCCTTAAACTTTTATATTTTTTATTTTTTATAAAAATCGGAAAGCGGTTCACAGAATACATCTACCTACCAAGTTTCAATTCTGTAGTCTTTATAGTTTCGGAATAAAATGGCTGTGACATACAGACGGACAGACAGACAGACTTGACGAATTTATAAGGGTTCCATTTTTTTCCATTCGGCTACGGAACCCTAAAAAGTAGCTTACCACCAAGGAGAACATCTGCCGCCGTAACCTTACGGCATTACCCGACGCAAAAAGTGGGGGTAATATACGTTTAACGTGTGTGTGTATCTGTGTGTCTGTCTGTAGCATCTTAGCACCCAACCGGTTGAACAGATTTTGATTTTCCTATTGATAATTTTTTTTTGTTTGATGGATGTCTTCATCAAGAGTGTTCTTAGCTTTGATTCATGAAAATTCGTTCAATCGTTATAAAACTATGAGCTTTTTTCTAGTTAATTGCGCTATGAAATCTACTTTCATAGGTCTACTTTCGTAGGTTTCATAAATTCGAAAATCTTCTTCTTCAACAATATTGTAAGAACATGGAAGCATTGACCTAATGCTGGGACATCTCCTGGACTCTACAGAATACTCAAATCCTCACCAACTTACAGCTCAGATTTTAAATGTCGTGTTTAGAGTCATTGGAATGCTTTTAATGAAAAGATTATATACATAGATCAGTCGGGGTGGTTCAAAATTTTATATTATTATATACATAGATCATTACTATTTTATACAATAGATCATATTATTATACTATATTGACTTCAAATTGATTGTAATCGGTGGGAATCTACAGAATAGCTCAGCCTATAATAATATTTTCGTTGTAACTATGACCTATTCTGTGGTTTGACTGCAAATATTTTATTAATTTTGCGATGCGTGTATGTAAAATCCGTGATATCTTCTAGAGTTTTCATTAGAATTATATACTGTAAAGGACAATTTCAATCTATAATATGTGGCCAAGCTAATTAACGTAATTTTTTGGATAAGGATTAATACCATATACTTGAAAATAGCCCTGAAAGTTATGTAATATTTTTTAACAAAAAATTAAAGATTATAATGGTTACTGTGAGTCAACCTTAAGAGATAGACATATGCTGTCGCGGACTTTTTTGTAGGTCTTATTAAGTTGTATAACTCTTCCATAGAAAATATTCTTCCATCTGTTTTCAATTGAGCAGCGTTCGTAAGAAACATGTTTTTTCGACCATTTTTTTGTCGACATAGGTTGCAAATTAGGTCTCTACAACCTTTGATTTAAACGGGATATATAGCCTATTTTCATTTCGAAAGTCCATTCTATTTATTAGTGAAAGAATTTTTGCAATCGGTCCAGTAGTTTTTGAGCCAAATCATTACAAACATACAAAAATACAAATGTTCTCTCTTTATAATATTAGTATAGATATAGAAACTACGTAAATTTGAACCTCCTGTGTCTACCTAGTCCCACAGAAATATTCCATAATACTTATTATTAATATTTCTGTGTTTTATATTCATACATGTATGAAGTTTATGTTCTTCTCCCTGAGAGGTAGTATTGTTCTGTAGTTGTGCGCGTATGGCGTCCTTGCTCACACTAGCTCCTCGACAGCTCCAGAATCGGTGGCGAGGTGAGGTAGCCCGGATTTTGGGGAAAGAGTGTCCGTTCTATACGTAGTATTATTATCTTTTCTATGCCATCAGGTGAGATAGTGGTCAAACGCTAGCCTGTATGATATAAATAAAACAAAATAATTTATAAAGCCTTTTTTTCTGCCACTTGCTGGGGTACTCAATAGCTCAATTAAACTGAACTTTTGGGTTGGATCTTATATAGAATTTGAGTACACTGTTAAGAGGGTTTGTACTAAGTGCCTTGAAGCAAAACTTTCTGCCCGTTAAAATATTAATTATTATTTTTTTATATAACTGGAAACTATTGAGAGGAGAGCCAAGAAACTCATCAGCGACAATCTACTAGTAAGCAAGATACTCCAGTCTCGTGCATCGCTGCACACTTGCTTATCGGTTTTTTATTCGGAGAGTGTGCAATGTAACTGCATGATTTGATTCCGCCATCCCCATTTTATAATCAAACAACCAGAGATACTAAGAGGCGCCACCGAGTTATGGTGGATATACCTACCATTTACCCGAACGAAGTGATTTTCTTCTTTGTTCATCATATGAACCGCCAAGGAATGGAATACCCTGCCTGAGTGTGTGTTTCCAGTTAAGTACAATATGGAGATCTTCAAATCGCAAGTGAATAGGTATCTTCTAAGTAGGCACGCTCCTTCATTGATTGCATCATCACTTAATATCAAGTGAAATAGTTGTCAAGTGCTACCCACTTTAGTGTAAAAAGAAAGTAAAATCCTACTGTAGGACTTATACCTAATTTCTTATTTGTAATGTGTATCACCAATGTAACAGATAGCATAAACTCTATCACAAAGAAAGATCCGGACTTACATCAGTAAAAATATGGTAAAAATAGGTCTTGAATTTGATTACATAATTGAGTTGTAGCTAAGATTTTATATATATGTTTACTCTAAATGTCCGATCTTACCGTGCATATTATTCTGTTCTGTGTATCTGTTCCATGCCCGTGTGCTTAAAACTTGGATTTTATCAGCAAGTGCTGGTAGAAAATGGTTTATAAGTTTTGAAACAGATAACTTACATACAAATATTGCAAGTAAAATAAACTGGCCAAGTGCGAGTCGGACCCGCACAAGTAGGGTTCCGATTAAACAAAATTTGCCGGAAAAATAAAGTACAAAGTACATCGATAATATAAATACCGTGTCAATACTAAACATGCTTATTTACTACAACGCCATCTAACGAACTTCTAACGCCAACTAAGTTATTGTTAACACTAGAGATGCGCCGTATAGTGGTTTCACCGAATTACCGAATACCGAATATTATTCGGTTTAACCTTTACCGAAACAGATATTCGGCTGAATTATTCGGTTTACCATTACATTGTTTTGCCGCGTAAACAAGTTCTAGCATGTGCGCTACGTGCCGCTGCTGGTTAGATTAGGAATTCGGATGGATTTAAAATATAAATACCGTGTCAATACTAAACATGCTTATTTACTACAACGCCATCTAACGAATGTCTAACGAACTTCTAACGCCAACTAAGTTATTGTTAACACTAGAGATGCGCCGTATAGTGGTTTCACCGAATTACCGAATACCGAATATTATTCGGTTTAACCTTTACCGAAACAGATATTCGGCTGAATTATTCGGTTTACCATTACATTGTTTTGCCGCGTAAACAAGTTCTAGCATGTGCGCTACGTGCCGCTGCTGGTTAGATTAGGAATTCGGTTGGATTTAATTGAGGTTTATAAAAATGTTGATTATAAGTTTAAAAATAAATGTTGACTATACCTACTAACTATAGGTTAAGAAGTAAATATATTTTCTTTGACTTATAATATAACATAAGTCTTATATATGTCTTTTAGTGCTACACCTTGGCTACATGAGCCAAGAAAATAGAAATGCTTGAACCGAATATATTTGGCAACAAAACAAACAATTTGGCAGAATACAAATAATGGAAAAGATGCCGAATACTCTGAATACCGAATACCAAACGAATATTCAGCGCATCTCTAGTTAACACAAAAAAACTGTTTTTCAACGTGTGGGTCGCGCCACTCGCGAACCCCTGGGGGGTCGCAAAGCCTCTATAAGGGAGTCGCGAAGTCTCAGTAAAGGAAAAATCCAAAGTTTGAAAACATACTTTTAAAGAAAATATTAATGAAAGAGTGAGTAATGTAGGTGTTTTGACTGAGAGTGCTTATAATTTTTGGTTTAAAAGAAAATATGTAATTTGTTTCCTGTAGGCCACACGAACGAAACCGCGGGTAGAAGCTAGAAATATAACAAAATACAAATTATAAACAGTGCAAGTAGGTCGATTTTTTTTCATACTAAGGGGGTCGCGTCGCGTCATGAAAAAGATTGAGAAACACTGGTAAACAATCGTACATAGATGGCGCTATAGTAAAAACACGTTTTTTGTATGGGGACCCCCTTTAATTCTGAACTTTGATCTGTTTTTAGTATTTGTTGTTATAGCGGCAACAGAAATACATCATCTGTGAAAATTTCAATCGTCTAACTATCACGGTTCATGAGATACAGCCTGGTGACGGACAGACCGACAGATAGACAAACAGACAGACAGACAGACGGACAGCGGAGTCTCAGTAATAGGGTTCCGTTGGTACCCTTTGGGTTCGGAACCCTAAACACATAAAGATAAGTGAGCGTCTATAATAGCTTGAAAAACCCTTCGACAAGAATGACCGGCTGACTTTAGACCGATCTTTTTTTTAAATCTTATAGACTAGAGTTTGACCACTATCTCACTTGTTGGTAAGTGATGATGCGGTAGAAGATGGTAAAGCATGCTAGGCCTAGAATGGAAACTGACTCTCTAGGATAGCTGCCGGAAGACATTAGATATTAGGTGGCAGATTTCCTAACTTGAGCGGTGGTAGCTGGCCAGGTGGACACTAGATAGTGTCCTACCACCATGTGTTGGTATCTTAACGATGTTTTTCCTTCACGGTGTTTTTCACTATGAAAAGCGCACATAAATTTTTCGATAGAAAAATCCATTGATGCACAGCATTGACCTCTGTACCTCTGGCATCAAAGCCGACTGTTCTCCCACTTACAATATACCCACCGGGCCCTCGATCTCGATCTTCACCTAGTGTAGATATTTCCAAGGTTAAAGATCTCTGTAGCCAAACGTTTTATAGCTGATTGTGTATTTAATACTAATTAATTAGTCTAACATTTATAACTTTTACAAAAATTAATTATCAATTTGTTTGTAAAACATCTAAGGTAAAAGATTGGATGTTCTCTGTCTGCACTTCCAAGAACGATTCGAACAACGATAACGCACGTCCGGTTGGATAAAGCGTCAAAAACAGATTGCAGGGAGCGGCACAACAAAATGGCGTGTAAGGCGATGCTGCAATCGTTTAAAAATATCGCCAAACTGAGCAGATACATGATATATCCGGTCTTATTACTTCGCCGATCTTACCAGAAAGCACCTTATAATATGAATGATGGAACATTATAGGATAATATAGGAAAGTTGTCTCCTCAAACTATCATAAAAAAAGGTAGACAGATTCGTGCCGAACACCCGAGTGAATGCAAGTTCAGTAATACTAAATGCTTGAGTAATACGCTTCCGCGCTCAGTTTGCTACCAAGCGGCAGCTGGGTCGCTTCTGTGCAGCATTACTTCGTAGCGTTGCTTACGTAGTAATCATGTCGTATTGACTATGCCGGACTGAGCGCAGAAACTTATTACTCAAGAATTTAGTATTACCACAGAATAATGAATAGTGTATTACTGAACTTGCGGTCACTCGGATGTTCGGCACCTCAGAGTAACAATTACTAAAGTATAGAGCGCGCCTATGAGCCCGCCACCTTGCTGCGAGTTGTAAGCAGATGTTCTATAGCTACTTACATTGATATATAGGTATTGCGTAGGGATGCCTGCAAACGCCTATCGATGAAGAGGGTGACACGTGACGACGAAAAATGAACATGAACATTATACATTGAGAGATGTGATATATATTCTGTAATAATTATTATTTTGGCGAAATGAATGAATGAATGATTTATTCAGAACAAACTTACACACTTACATTACATTTATATCACTTATATCTAAAAAATAAGTAAGGTATTAAGGTGGTCCGTGGACTCCACACTAGGATATCCTGTCTCGTGGAGGCCAGTTCTTCCTGACAGACATTATTAAGAACACATAATATTTGAAGTACTCAGCGAACTATATAACTGTAGGTATTATTTACTGTAAGTATTATACTTTCTTATTTTTTTACGACTAATTTCTAAATACAGTGCGAGTAAAATAAGGTAAGACAACGCTTGTCCTATCCTAAGTAACACTCAATGTAATATAATATAAGATGTCTATGTAGGTGTGTGTATGTCTATCTCTGTGTGTATGTGTGTGTGTGTGTGTGCGTATGTGTGTGTCTGTCTGGCTGTGTATTCGTGTGTGTGTGTGTGTGTGTGTGTGTGTGTGTGTGTGTGTGTGTGTGTGTGTGTGTGTGTGTGTGTGTTATTTTGTGTTCAGTCTAATGTCGTAAAAGTGGTATTTTTAAGGTTGATGGGGCCTGGTTCTCCATCAGTTATTCACTAATAACTGTAAAGTTTTCAGTGTATAGGTCAGTTGCATCGATTTATAATAGCCAAACATATTAATCTCAAGATACCTACGCTGTTTTTTTTCTACGTTTACTCAGTCATGATATTATCAATGCACGAAATAGATAGTATTAATGTACGTAAGAGTACCTAAGAGCACTCAAAGGAATATTATTGTGATGTTATAATAATACTGAAATCAATACCAAATCACAGAATAATGAATAGTAGCGTTTGTGGCAAGAGGGCCTTCGACTCAATCGAAACATGGTCTGTTCTGCAGTCCGTACAGTGTTGGCAAGTCTACTGATGATATATCGTAATGATGAGATGTCTGTACTGTATAATGCGGCAACAATGACTGTACAAGCACAAAAAGTACACAATTGTATGTTTATTTACATTTATAATACTACTTGCTGTGCCTCGCGCGGTTTGCCTGACTGACTGAATGACTGTCTGATACATCAACGCACTGCCTAAACCGCTGGTCGTAGAGACTTAAAATTTGGAGAGTACATTTGTCTTAGTACGTAAGGGTGAACTAAGAAAGGATTTTCCAAAATTCACCCCCTTAAGGGGATGAAACGGGGGTTTAATGTTTGTATACAGAAACAAGATTAGACAGTTTTTTTATTCGAAACTTTGCATAAGTACTTCTGTAAATAAATAAGTAAATACGTGTTTCAGGATTTTTCGAAATTGAGGGTGAAACGGAATACCAAAGTCTGAAAATCAATATGGATTACGGGTTTTATAAAAATGAATCTCTATTTTCATTAGTCACGCAATAACTTGAAAACGGGTGAACCGCTTTGGCTAATTCTTTTTTGATGTGATTTTATTATAGAAAGATTTTTATGACAGAAAAGTTTTAAATAAATGATAAAGTTCTTCACGCAGACGAAGCCGCGAGGCACTTCTAGTTAAATAACGCACTGCCTAACAAATGAAATTAGGAGGATGTGTTCTTTGTAAAGTGTGGATACCTCAGAGTAAATATTACTAAAGTATAGAGCGCGCCTACTCGAGTAAGAACAGTAAGCACGGGTCAGAACATCGTCGCTGTCCACCGGCAAGCGCAAACAGTCTACATTTTGGGTTCGAGCTGAGTGAGTTCTGTCACAATTTATTTCGTTTTTGCCGGAAAAATGATAAAATGCGCGGTGCAATCTTGCCAAAACTACACAAGAAAACACACGATACTAAAATGTAACATTACGTTTCACAAGATAGTCAGCTTTTCATACTTTTAGACGGATTTAACATTACGTGATAGCGGGGGTGAAGTTCACGAGAGACGTGCGGTTGCGCGTCGCGTCCCACTACACCGCCTGCCGCTTCACCAGTGGCGCTTGAAGTAGTAATGTACGGCTGTCGATATTATATCGAGGCATTTTTTACGTTCAAGTGAAGTCAAATTAAGGAAATATTCTAATCTAAAATGTTTATGTTTAGTTTTTGTGTGGTAAGTATATGTTAGGTATGTTATACAAATAGAGTGAAAAAACGAGATAGTATGTAATTAGGCATTTCTTTCTCAGGTCAAATTTTGTGTTATTTAATTTCGTATTGATTTTAGTATTATTATTACACCACAATGATATTCCTTTGAGTGCTCTTAGGTACTCTTACGTACATTAATACTATCTTATTCGTGCATTGATAATATAATGACTGAATAAACGTAGGAAAAAACAGCGATTCTTGAGAATAATATTTTGACAACTTCGCCAAAATAATGATTTTTACAGAATATATATCACATCCCTATCAATGTATATATGTTCATTTTTCGTCGTCACGTGTCACCCTCTTCATCGATTAGCGCGCGGGCGTTTGCAGGCATCCCTACGCAAGACCTATATATATCAATGTACGCAGCTATAGCACATCTGCTTACAACTTTCAGCAAGGTGGCGGGCTCATAGGCGCGCTCTATTCTTTAGTAATTGTTACTCTGAGGTGGATACTTACAGAAACTAAGAAAGGGTTGTTCGAAATTCCATCCCTAAGAGGATGAAATGAGATGTTAAATTTTCAGTGAATCTTTTTATTCTCTGGGTCGCTCGATTCACTTGAAAATTGGTACACATACTCTCCAATGAAAATTATGAGATAAGCGTATCACAGTTTTTCTAAAATCATCCCCGACACTTTAGTTTCGATTTGAAATAAAGTTAAAAAACAACCAACTATTTTTTGACTACCCCGACTTTATCGAACTACCGCTACAAATTTAAAGTGTGCAGTTTCCCTTTAAAGTCTACTTTGTCATGATCAATCAAAAAGAGTAGACTAGTTCGGGGAACTGCTTTTCACACGGTCGGTTATACGTGGTCTGTTCCAAAGTAAGCTTACGGAGCAACATTTGTTTGGGATATTGTAAGTTTGTTATATGTATATTCAATTAATAGGAAGTTAGAGCCTCAAGGTTGTGCAGGTTTATATATCCAAGTGTTGAGGGGTCTGTACAACGCCGCTACTATGGCCGTCTAAGTACAGAACCGGCAGTTTGAACCTATCCGCATGCATCGTGGTGTGAAACAAGGGGATGTCATCATCATCATCATCATTAGCCTGTATCAGTCCACTGCTGGACATAGGCCTCTCCCAAGATGCGCCACTGAGCCCGATCTTCGGCTCTTCTCTTCCAGTCACTGCCCACCGCTTTACGTATGTCGTCGCTCCACCTGGTCACAGGACGTCCTACGCTACGTTTGCCGATTCGCGGTCTCCACTCTAGTACAAGTCTGCCCCAACGGTTATCAGTCCTGCGGCAGATATGACCAGCCCACTGCCACTTCAGCTTGCTAATCCGTTGAGCTATGTCGATAACTTTAGTTCTCTGGCGAATTACTTCGTTCCGGATTCGATCCCGCAGAGAAATACCGAGCATAGCTCTCTCCATAGCTCGCTGAGCGACTTTAAACTGGTGGACCAGTCGGACTGTGAGTGCCCACGTCTCGGCTCCGTATGTCATCACAGGTAGGACGCACTGGTTAAAGACTTTTGTCTTTAGACACTGTGGTATAGGCGACGAGAAGACTCGACGGAGTTTTCCGAATGCTGCCCAGCCCAGCTGAATTCTTCTCTGGATTTCCTTCTCGAAGTTATGTTTGCCTAGTTGGAGCGTTTGCCCTAGGTAAACATACTTAGTGACAACTTCGAGTGGGATTCCATCTACGGCAATCGGTTCCGGAACAACGTGCTCGTTGTACATGACTTTGGTTTTGTTCAAATTCATCCGGAGACCGATGCTACGAGAAGAATCAGCTAGGCCATTCAACATCCTTTGTAGGTCCTGCAGCGTCTCTGCCATTATGACGATGTCATCTGCGAATCGTAAGTGAGAGATGTACCTGCCGTTGATGTTAATGCCACGACCTTTCCAGTCCAGCGTCTTAAACATATCCTCCAAGGCGTTAGTGAACAGTTTCGGGGATATGACGTCCCCCTGTCTCACTCCTCGACGCAGGTGGACATGTTTAGTTCGCTGGTTCTGTACTTGTACAGTCATCGTTGCGGCATTGTATAGACATCTCATCACTTCGATATATCGCCAGTCGACTTGGCAACGCTGCAAGGACTCGAGAACAGACCAGGTTTCGATTGAGTCAAAGGCCTTCTCATAGTCCACAAATGCTAAGCACAGGGGCCGATTATACTCTTCGGTCTTCTGTACAATCTGCCGCACCGTGTGGATGTGGTCTATGGTGCCGTAACCGCTTCGAAACCCGGCCTGTTCCGGAGGTTGAAACTCGTCGAGTCTTCGCGCAAGACGGTTCGTGATGACCCTTGAAAACAGCTTGTAGACATGGCTCAGAAGCGAAATCGGGCGATAGTTTTTCAATAGGGTTTTGTCTCCTTTTTTGAAAAACAAAACCACCATGCTTCTGTTCCATGCCTGTGGAGTTCTCCCAGTAAAAAGTACGGAATTAAATAGCTGCTGCAGCTGTTGAACTGCTGGAGCTCCTCCGGCTTTTAAAAGCTCCGTTGTGATTCCGTCTTCTCCTGGGGCTTTTCCATTTTTGAGTTGTTTAAGGGCCATCACGATTTCGTCTAGCCGAGACGAAGGGGATGTAATAACCCCCAAATTTTTCACAAATGCATTGGAGGATATGTTCAAGACGCTGGACTGGAAAGGACGTGGCATTCACATAAACGCGATTTGCGGACGACATTGTCATCGTAGCAGAAACGCTGCATGATTTGTAACATATGTTGAGTGGCCTAGCTAATTCTTCTCAACGCATTGGTCTCCGGATGAACTTGGATAAGACCAAGATAATGTTCAACGAGCATGTAAGTCCGGAACCAATTGCAATACAGCAGTACTCTCGAAGTTGTTAAAGAGTATGTTTACCTCGGGCAAACTCTGCAGTTGGATAAAAACAACATTGAGAAAGAGGCCAATAGAAGAATACAGTTGGGTTGGGCAGCATATGGAAAACTACGTTAGGTCATCACATCGCCAATTCCACAAAGTCTAAAGACGAAAGTCTTCAATCAGTGCGTCCTACCCGTTATGACATACGGTGCCGAGACGTGGACTCTCACGGTGGGGCTGGTTCACAAATTCAAAGTCGCTCAGCGAGCTATGGAAAGGGCTATGCTCGGAGATTCTCTGAAGGTTGGAATCCGAAACGAGGTAATCCGACAGAGAACCAAAGTCATCGATATAGCTCACCGGATTATCAAACTGTAGGGCTATTCTGTAAGCTATCTCGGAAGCGGAAGTTGGAGTAAACGAATTCTTGAGTGGAGACCGCGTATCGGCAAGCGCAGCGTAGGACGTCCTCAGACTATGTAGAGCGATGATCTTCGCAAGGTGGCTGGCAAGAGCTGGATGAGAGTTGCCTAGAATCGTGCTCAGTGGCGTGCAGTAGGATATGCCTATGTCCAGCTGTAGACTAACATAGGCTGATGATGATTAAAGCGCTGTGTGAAAATATTGTTTCCTGTAGGTCACGCGAGCGAAGCCGCGGGCAGAAGCTAGTATAAAATAATGTACAACCGTTATACGTAGGCTTATTAGTTTGACACAGACATGTGAAGTACCGTAAAATTAAAAAAATTGTTTCGTATTACCTGCAGCTTCTTCATAAGGATGTGCAAAAGGAAGCATTAAATTGTAAGGTCTCTCTTACTGTTGCTGGTTCATTTTGAAGGTAAATAATTTGTACTGTTACATTTGCCTTGTTGTTCGTAATTAAAAGATTTAATTAAACTTAACTGTAATGTAATTTAATTTTATTGAATATTAAATATTGTTTGTGAACTTTATGTGGGTTGATGACTGTTGTATTTATTTCTAAGAATATGGAGTTTAACATAATTACAGGATTTTTTCATCATTGGGTAAATACATTATTTATATATGGATATTTTCAGGTCATTATAGTCTTAAAGCTAATTTACCCTTTGTTGGGTGTTATATTGTGCATAGTACCTACTAAAGTAGGTAAATAGGTTTAATACACATTGTTTTATTTTATTTTTTGCTGTATCATAATACCATACACACACACTAATATTAACGACGCGTATTATACGCGTCGTTAATATTAGTTGATATAATATCAATCGTTCTTATGTTATTGCTTAGCAAATGCAATTTGTCTTACGAATTACCTAAAGTTTAAATGCTAAAACAAGTCTTTTCAACCCTGTCCCGTTTCTCTTTAGGAATCTGTCGCGTTTAGGTATGTGTAACTATGAACTGTGAAGCACGAGTAAGCGAACGGCGTATAGAGGTATAAATATGCAACTATCAGCCATATGGCTTTATAACCTATTATTCGCTATTAACTAGCATTCATTTAGTTAGCTAAGACTAGCTTATTCCTGGTATGCACTACTCAAACGAACGCTAGTGAAAATTAACGTACGGATGATGCGAAGGAAAATATGATTTTGTTACTTAAATTTACTGATTTTGTTTGTTAAAAAGCCTGAAACACGTATTAACTTATTTATTTATTTACAAAAGTACCTACGTGTGTTAAGTTTCGAATAAAAAGACTATCTAATCTTGTTTCTCCATACAAACTTTGTAACCCCCCAACAAACTTTGTAAACTCCCCGTTTCATTCACGTATGGGGTGAATTTTGAAAAATCCTTTCTTAGCGAATACTTACGTCATATAATATAACTATCTGCATGCCTTTCAGCGCAATCCATTAAGTAGTTTGAGCTATACGTTGATAGATCAGTTAGTCAGTCAGTCAGTTGAATTTTTTTTATATATATATAGAAGATAAATATTAGTTTATGCATTTCTGCGTTAAAACTTTACCAAACTTCCGTAAGTACTTGTACTATTATTTATTCTGTGCCGTAAGGTACCTTTCATAGAATTTCATTCTTTACATGATTTATTCAGTTCCATAAACAGATCTAGTTAGTTGAGGGAACACTTCCTCCGGACTGGGCCCCACGGCCCACATATACAATTATGGCTCTATGCCAACGCCATCCGGCTAATATCACACGATATCAGTACAGAATCGCATGCTTGTAAGTCACGTCTTGCTCTAAAATGCTCAAAATTGTGTGCAAGAACTGACAGTGAAGAAATGTACAAAGTCCTTAGGTTAGTATTGGTATAATTTCAAGTCAAGGAGAATGATTTTAATAATATAGTATACGCTAGTTTGTACCACAACGATATTATCGATTTCTAATAACTATCCTGATGATAATTTTTTTTACAAGTTAATCGCGGATCGAAAATTTGAAGGAAAGCATGTTTCAACACTGTCGTCGTGCAAACTTGACAGTTTGGAACAGTATGGGCTCGAAAACTGGAACTTTATGATTAAGTAGGTATCCACCCAATTTATCTTTAAGGATGCCGTCAGGAACCAAGACTAAGGAGGCTTGGTCTAATGATGGCAGTAACTGCTGTTACTTTAGCGCAGTACTCGATCTGAATACGAAATGAAGAAGTTAAACAACTGTTTTACACAGGAGTAATATTCTAGAATGGATTCGCGAACGATGGCTGTGGGACAACTGCGGAAGTTGTAGTTTATAGCGCGAACGTTGCGATCGAGTGTCTAGCACGTGATATCGAACCTTTTCAAGGAGTTGAAAATAGTTGTTTTATTTTTTATGTAAAATTCAGCTCATATTGGCCTCGACATAATAAGTTTAAAAGTAATGAGTTGGTCATAAAACGCATCATGATCCGCATGATTAGTCAATATCGGTCCAAATATGGACGGGGCTTTTCCAGGACACACCATTGAACCCAATTGTCAGCTCTTCTTTTTAACCCCCGACAAAAAAGAGGTGTTTTATACGTTTGACGTGTGATCTGTGTATGTGTGTGTCTGTCTGTGGCATCGTAGCGCTCAAACGGATGAACCGAATATGATTTAGTTTTTGTTTAATAGGTGTCTTAATCGAGAGTTTTCTTAGCTTTGATTCATCAAAATCCGTCCAGCCGTTTTAAGACTATGAGCTTTTTCCTAGATTATGACTCTAAGATCAACTTAAATTGGTCCGATCAATTCGAAATTTAGTATCTTCTTACTTTAATGATATTGTAAGAACATGGTAGATTGACTTGATGCTGGAACGTCTCCTGGAATCTGCAGAATACTCAACTCCTCAGCAACGTACAGCTGAAATGTCGTGTTTGGGCTCATTGGAATGGTCTCAATAACCAGATTATATTATACATAGATAAGTCGGGAGTGGTTTTAATTTTTGGATATAAGTATCATTTCTGTTCTATTATCTGTTTCTATTATCTCATTTCTGTCTACCATTTTGCGTATGTGGCGGCTTCGACGATACATAAAACGCGCTTGTTCATATGTAGAAGAGGATGTTGAAAATAAAGTAAAATTAATATACCTAGTAACAAGTACAAAATTTCCACTTTTCTAGTACTAACGGTCTCTTAGCAAAACCTCGGACAGAAATACAGACGGACATGACGAAACTATAAGAGTTCCTTGTCAAGACCACGGAACCCTAAAAAACCGACCAAGTCGAGCTGGGCTCGCCCACCGAGGCTTCCGTACCAACTTCTCAGACTAGGACAAACTTAACTTTGTAGTTCGATCCATAGAAAATGTATTACCAACTACAAATAATATGTTTGTAATAGCAGGCCTGTCGCACTCCGCGCTGTAGCTATGAAACTACAAGCACCTCCGCGCACCCGCTAGGGTTACAAGTTCAGTCAGTAAAGTGTCACGCGCGCTCTCGATCGGCCGCGCGCCTTACTTGTTAACTACCTCAATATTATATTCCTTGCTTACGATATTAACATATAAATGGTTGGTAAGTATAAATCAGCTGAGTTCCATGTTTCAAGGTAATTCACGTTATGATCTTTAGGGAATTTCTATCGACATTACATCTTGAAAATACTTGTACTATTCATTATTCTGTGGTAATAGTGAATTTACATTTTTTTTATTATTTAACTACATATTTACGGTATTCAAATTTATTCCGATACAAGTGCTTCAAGGCCTTGCTAATTGCATTTTCAAAATTCTAGGTCAACGGGAAGTACCCTATAGGATTTCGACCCAAAACCTATAGGGTACTTCCCGTTGACCTAGAATTGTCAATTTTGGTTAAAAGCAAGGTCTTACGGCACAAGTAAAGGGAAAATGCCGAAAAATTTAAAAGTTGAAAATTAGGGTAAATTTTGGTACTTACCTACAAGTTTTCACGGAAATCTATATTTGCCCATATATTTTTATCGTGTTGAATCAGGACCCTGATTTTTATACACCTAATAGGGACTATAGACCTCAGTATCTGGTATAAATTTCAACTTGCTAGGTCTACCCGTTCCTGAAAAAATCGGTGGTGACACACGGACAGACGGACAAGAAAGTGTTCCTTTTTTACCGTTTGAGGTTCGGAAGCCTAAAAAACCTACCCCACCACTACTAGTGCAAATATAATTGCACATCTTAATCTCTTCATCCCTTTTAAGGCACATCTACCTCGAACCAACCTACAAGTTTTCACGGAAATCTATATTTGCCCATATCTTTTTATCGTGTTGAATCAGGACCCTGATTTTTATACACCTAATAGGGACTATAGACCTCAGTATCTGGTATAAATTTCAACTTGCTAGGTCTACCTGTTCCTGAAAAAATCGGTGGTGACACACGGACAGACAGACAAGAAAGTGTTCCTTTTTTACCGTTTGAGGTTCGGAAGCCTAAAAAACCTACCCCACCACTACTAGTGCAAATATAATTGCACATCTTAATCTCTTCATCCCTTTTACGGCACATCTACCTCGAACCATCTAGCAGTTCCAGTAGCAGTCTTTGACATCTACCATCAGGTCAGTCAAGGCACTCCTAGAGAAAGATCTCGTTACGACTAACAAATCAAATCCAAACACGGCACATTTAACTCTAACCGTCTAGACGTGCACACTCATCATCATATTTTTGTACAGGAATAGTCTGTTTTAAAACTGTCGTGTCGCCTGCGCTCAGCCTAAATGACAATTGAGAGTAAAGTTCAGCTTGGTGACTCTTATTGACGTTTGTCGAGTTTTTTTTATATACAATAAAAAAAACTCGACAAACGTCGATAAGAATAAATATAAACATTATGAATTAATTTTTATATTTATTAAATTAATAATTTGTATATTTATTATTAAATTAATATGATATTGAAATAAATATAAAAGTTAAATGCTCATATTAGTTGGGTCTTCATCGGGCGTTTAAAATGTCGTTGAACTTTACTTGAAAATTGGTTAAAATAGTACGTAGTTAGGTTATTCAGAATAAGATTATGTAAAAGGGCGATTAAATCGCCGACCCTATTAAATCCTTTTATGTGGTAGCTATTTGAGCTTATTTAAAAAAACAAAGTTCCAGAGACATTCTCGGTCAAAGAGTCTATTAAGGGGTTAGGGGTAGTCAGAGACACGAAAAAATGATAATTTTCAGTAATTTTTTTTGGCTATTAAATCATTTTATTTTACAAAAGTAATAATATGGAATTATTACACAATGTTTTGACTGGAAGTCACGAAAATTTGAAAAAAAAAATTATAATTTTCAAAGTTATAGCTGTTTCTGTTGACCCAGTCCCAAAAAAGGTCCTTGCGGTGACAATCATAAGTCCTTGGAGATTCATCTAAAATCAATCGGATAAGAAAAAATAGTTTTATAAATAGATAATCCTGGGCCTGATCGAAGCTTTTTTTTTTTTAATTAAAAAAATGGTGGACTCTTGAAATTTTTTTCTAAATTTTTGGGAAAAAGTCAACAGTTAAGGTCTTAAAAAATCTAAATTTTTGAAAGACAAAAAATCTTTCGATCAGGCCCGAGTTTATTAAGTATTCTAAAAGCTGTATAAATTTCATTAAAATCTACTGAGCGGATTTCAAGTTACAGTTGTCACCAGTTCAAAAAACATAGTTTTGAGAAAAACGCATTTAGCTGGTCCCGAGCGTTTTGGAGTGCCCGAGCGCTCTTTGTTATTTGTCGAATAACTCGAAAAGTAATTATCAGATCAACTTCAAATTTTCAGAGAATATTTTTAAGATATTATACTTATCGAAAATGCAAAAAGAAAAATGATTTTTTGAAAATCCTGACTACCCATAACCCCTACCTGCTCCCGAGCGTTTTGAAGTGCCCGAGCGCTCTTTGTTATTTGTCGAATAACTCTAAAAGTAATTATCGGATCAACTTCAAATTTTCAGAGAATATTTTTAAGATATTACACTTAAAGAAAATGCAAAAAACAAAAATTAGATTTTTTGAAAATCCTGACTACCCCTAACCCCTTAAACTCGAATCCTAAAGCAAACCTGTTCAATTTTTTTTATATAAAAAGTTTTATCGTAAAATAAACTTGTAGCTACTTGTACTACAAGTTTTTTAGAATATTTACTTTTTGCTAAAAATACTTAGTCACGCCTAATCCCCAAACACTTCACTGGCTGTATTCTCAGTCCTCAGTCGCATTTTGTCTATACTACATACAGCACTAGAATGACCGCTCCCAAGGATGTTAGCATCATGCAGGCTTCATAAACAACCGGTTTTTCTCACACTATACAGGAAAAATATCAATCTATAAAATGTACTATAAATATAAACGGAACGAGTATCTTGTCTTGAATTTACGGCATCAGCTTGTTATGTAATATTTGTTTGAGGATATGTTATCAAATTGTATAAATCTTAAAGTTTTGTCCTTGCCATTGTACACAATTATTTGAATGTTTGTACCTTTTTATAGACTGGAATATCAACCACCACAATGTTCTTACTTACTTACTGCAAATAGAGGTGAGACCGCCGTTTCATTATTTTGCATTCCAAGATTTTTGTTAATATTCCAAAACTTATAGGACTAAAGGTATTTTGCATATATACTTTGCATCATTAATATACATATACTCAGGTTCAAATAGTCCTTTAGTTCATACAATCTTTGCAGAAGGTATCTTCTTTTATCATCTTAGCTCTCGCTTCCTAGTCATAAATCTTTATACCGGTCGCCGTAATCAGAGGCCACTGATTTAGGTGAGATAAAAGCGGATTAGGTACTGTAAATGTACCAAATACCGAGCCGTAATGTCTGTCTATGATTTAAAAGTTGAGGTTTAGGTATCTGACTCTATTCTAGCATTTCAGATCTTTGTTATGTTAATAATTATTTTAAATGCCAACTCAGAATGCGAATTTCCACAAAAGTTGCACTTCGTCTGATATATGTTTATCCGAAGATTTGTAAAACATTATTACTATCACCGCTCAGTATCCGAGCCTCAATGATATTGTTGGCTTCCAGCCAACCAATAGAATTGTTTGTGCTACCGCATCTCAGGGATCTTTTATACTTTCACACTTTTCTAAATTATCTCGTGTGTGTTCCGCTCAGCTCATGATTTATGTTGATTTCTCTCACGCCCTTCGACTAAATTCACAACTCCGGTATTAACTTGGATAATTTCACCTTGTTTATCGAATATTCGTTCGTTTGGAACACGACTAAATGGATAAAGTTTTGACAGTAATCGCCATAACTCTAGCTAATATCCTCTAATACACATAAATAGCCGTCGATACCCAAACAAATGTACAAAAGAAGCAATTGGTTGTATTACGCATATATTGTGGTATATATAATGTAGATAGATTCCTCTGCGTCATGGGTTAAACATTTGTTTGTAAGATATAGTTTGCGCTTAAATTAGCTGTTGTTTGTAATGTTATAGTTAAACTTATGATCTCATTCAAATTACCCGACCTTATCATTTCTACGTAAAAGTGTATCAGCAGCATGTACTTAATACATACATAAATTACCAATATTTTGTCCATGTAGTGTATGTAGGTATGGTTACACTAGCCAGTGTGTTTCAAACAGTTGTTGTGGCCGTAGGTACGTAATTGTGTCGTTTAAATTTCTTTTTGTTTTTTCCTTATAAGCTTCAACAACATAAATGAAATTGTTATTATAATTTTAACTGGATTAAATATATGCAAACCAATAAATAATAACAAGTAAGTTCACCTACATAATCAGTTAGTCATAAAGTGTAGCTTATCAGATAAATGCATCTTAGATTTAAATTCAGGACGCGTTGCATAAGTCGATTTGTCACACACGAGCTTAGTCCTGCTTGACTGAGTGAAAATCCGCGCAAAACCGTACTCCACTCCAGGCGAACATTTTCACACGAAGTCCGTCGCCGCGAAGTGTGAACGGCGAACACATCGGAGATTTCCGCCGGTATAAATCCGGTAGGCGACACCAGCGCTTTGCACCCGTCGCATCCTTGAATTTGTGGAGTGGAAGCCTGTGCCTGCGAATCCTGCTATGCACCGCGACCTGAATTCAAACGTGCCAAATCTCAACATACTCGACCGACAAGCGACAGTACTTTACTCACGTACATGTTTATACCGTTTGACACTTCGCTTTTACCTTATTTCGCTCCAAACGAGCATGTTCTGTTACTTGTCTTATTCAAAAACTGTCTGTTCCTATTGCTTGTCTTATTTATGCCATTGTTATAACTGCGACTTTCGTGTTTCGCTTTTTGACTGATTCTACATAAGAACTAAGATTTCCTTCACACAAAATCCATGCAATATATTCGCTCTTAGTAATAAGTGGATAGCAGATGAGCGTGAACATATCAGGCGTTTATCTAAACGAAGTCTCGTACAAGATAGATTATAGAGTCATTTACTCGACAGCTGAAGGCTCGTCGGCGGCCGCTGACGGTGTGAGGTGACAGTAGGGCCGTTAACGCGGCCGTAACAGCCTCAAGTGATATATGAACTGCGAAGTGGCTCGGTGCCGCTGTCAGTTCGCGTTCGCCGTCGCGTCGCGCCACCCTGCAAAAAGATAAAAAGGATTCCGAAATACGATTCACAAGTGGCCTGCCGGAAATGGGTGGAAAGTTACCAAGCCCGGCTTTATGTCTGGCAATATATCTCTCGTATCGCTATCCAATTTCTGCTCTATGGCATGTAATGTCCCTCTGGGGATCCTTTTAATTTGGACTCTTTTTAATCAGCGCCATTAATTCCTTACATGATTACGGCGGCTTGGGACGTTGTGATTATATGATTCGCACTATCTTAGCTTCGAGATTTATGTGTTGCTCGCATTGTTTTATTAATGTATATTATCTATTGTTATGTTAAATTATGCATGTACTTATACTTATTAATTTTGACACATTTAATCTTGAGATGTTATGATAGTTACGGGTTCATTTCGTTATTTACGGTTTACACTAGCTCACCACAATGTCCATTGCGTTCCAGCGATATTTTCCGATGTAAAGCGCCCTTTAGTAGCGTGACTGAAACGACCTCTATTGCTCGACCTTCATTGACCTGTGACTGGGGCGGCACCCTCGAACTTCACTCCTTGATTTAACTTCATTTTCACTAGTTCTTTTACTGGAAGGCCACTTCTACTTAGATTTACTGCAAACGCAAGATCAAATATGAAAAATATTTGATCTCGCGTTTGTTAATACATTTTACTGTGTACTATTGTTGACCTGTGATTGTGAGGATTCCATATCTAAAAGTTGACGTCAAACCTGCAATTACGATGAATGGGTACGTCCTCGACTCAACATCCTGCAAAGATCTAAATAATTTGATTGTGCCTCTAACTGTATATTCATGTTATTGTGAGTCAATTTTCGTACGTAGTGTCTAGTGTTCATTTTGGCGTCCTATGTACGAGTTAACTATTGATTTTATGTAGAGAAAAATATGAACACTGCCTGTCTGTGTTTGAAGACGTAACCGGATGTTGTACTCTCGTATATCACTTTTGTAATGAAAGCGATCCTCTGAACTGAGTCTCAATGAGTAGACGTTTGTAAATATTCGTAATAAAATGTAGTACGTAATAAAAGTAACAAAAGTGTAAATTTTATGTATTAAAATCTGCCAGAGCCTTTGCCGCTAGATATCTTGTTAAACAAAACTTTAAATTCGCAATAGAAAAAGTCAGTTTTATAATTTGCCGGGACTATAGGAAGGAAATTGTAATTTAAAAAGTTTTAATAGAATGTTGGGTCCGCGCGACTGCCAAATATGTACTGCAAAACAACGAAATAATATAGCTGCAAATAAGGCGTTCTTAAATCGTTTTTGTAGATATTATTAAAATTTTATACATACTAAAATGTACCTACCATAACATTGTACAACGAACATCATAAACAATGGCCTCACGTGGAATCAACGCAATGTGTGCGCAACTGTTAAAAACCAAAATGTATGAAACGGTTTCTTTGTTTTCTGAAGAGTATGACATTGCGAACAACTGCGAACCTCTTAGTGCTAATAATAACCAAATTGGATACAGACGAAACTACGAAAGCCACACACCGTCTCCCGTTTTCAATAAAGCGAAACAAGTTTTGTCATACCCGCAGAACGTTTACTTACATAGAGAGCACAGTAGCTGGTAACGAGGTTATACGAAACAGTTTCGGCGAAATTGCTACGAGAACGGAGCTAGGTGTCATAAAGTTTGAGCAGTGGCAGCTTACAGACGAGGAACACACGGCGACCTAAACATTTCATCTGGTGCACTTGGGAACTTTGTTAGTCTTAGCGGTTTACATGCTCTCTGGCTTGTAGACTCGGGCACGCTGAGAATTCTTTTTTCTCGATATTACTTTTACCGAATTGGCTGTTTCATAAAATAATGTTGGTCTTGGAGTCATTCATTATTCATATTAAACAGTTTAATATTAGCAAATATCAATTTACACTTGCAATATTCAGCTTTAGCTTGAATAGAAACAACATGCCTTTTGGACTGTATGTACATTTTAATTTCTAATGTACTAGAAGTGCACCGTGGCTTCGCCCGCGTTAAAAACTTCTTAAATTTACTTTAAAAATGTCTTTCGTAAAAATCTTTCTATCATAAAAACACATCAAAAAGAATTAGACAAATCGATTCACCCGTTTTCAAGTTATCGCGTGACTAAGGCAAACAGGGATTCATTCTTATAAAACCCGAAAATCCATATTGATTTTCAGACTTTGTTACCCAATTTCACCCGTAAGGCGTGAAATTTCTAAAACACGTATTTACTTACAGAATTTTAAACTTTCGCGATTTACACACATAATTATATTGAAATACGGGACTTATCGCGCTAAAAACATAATTTTATTTCAGTCTTCTCGTGACCACGGTCAATGCAACTTGATCGAAACGTCGAGGTAAATAAAATTATGTTTTTAGCGCGATAAGTCCCGTATTTCAATATAATTACTTACAGAAGTTATACTTGGGTGAAGTTTCGAATTAAAAGACTATCTAATCTTGTTTCTCCACACAAACTTAGAACCCGCGTTTCATCTCCTTAAGGAGAAATTTTGAAAAATCCTTTCTTAACGGATAGGTATTTACGTAATATAATAACTATCTGCATGCCAAATTTCAGCGCAATCCAAAAAAATATTGATTTTCTGACTTCATTACCCCAACTTCACCGTCTTAAGTTTAGGGGTGACTTTTCGAAAAAGCCTGAAACACGTATATTTACATATTTATTTACAGAAGTGCCTACTTGTGTCAAGTTCCGAATAAATAAATTATTTTTCAAAATATAAAAAATAAACGGTTAAATTTTGGATTGTGTTTAGCAATTTACAAAAATATAAAGTGTGAGACACTTCAAAGAAACATAATATTTGATTTACGCAGTGCACAGCACATCTCTCGTCGGATTTGAAAACTGTAATGATTTCTTCCGAATGATTAACTTACGTAATAAGTAGTCATAGATGGCACCACCAATGCATAATTGGGTTAACAAAATGCAATCCACTAATTTCGTCGTATCGATGTATCGAACCGTGGCTTAATTGGCAGAACACCTGGACGTGTAATCCGGGGGGTGCGGGTTCGAGTCCCGTCGGTACGATGAAATTTTGGATTGTGTTTAACAATTTACAAAAATATTAAGTGTGAGACACTTCAAAGAAACATAATATTTGGTTAAATTATTTTTAAATAATTTTATTCAACCATTTTAGTGCAAAACAAGTTTTAATTAAATTACATGCATACATAAAATTTCATGTTTGGGCTGTTCAGCATTAAGGAGCTTAGAACAGGTTATATTATAGTTAAATCCATTTACAAAATTTCGTATCTTTACTGTTCGCCGTTGAGGAGTTCCACTATCCACCTCCTGACTCCACCATCAGATCAGCTCAAAAGTACCAGATAATTGCATTGTTACTAAACTTACATAAGTATTTATGCAAAATTTCAGCTCAATCAGAAACTGGGAAGTGGATCAACATTGATATTTTTATAGATTGATTATCTAAGATATTTTTACACTGTTAGTTAGTTTTTCCTCGATTTCCTTGAGATTCCATCATCAGTTCGTGACTTGACGATACGAAGACCACCTCGGGCACATACCCTTTCGAACAATTTTTTTTTTAAATCGGTTCTTCAAAAATATTGATGAACATACACAAAAAAAACATCAGACGAACATAGAACCTCCTCCTTTTTGAAAGTCGGTTGAAAAGACTATCTAATCTTGTTTCTTTATACGAACTTTGAAACCCCGTTTCATCCCCTTCAGGGGTGAATTTTGCAAAATCCTTTCTTAGTACACCCTTACGTACTAAGACAAATATTATAACCTCCAAATTTCATGTCTCTACGACCAGCGCTTTAGGCTATGCGTTGTCTCTAAGTCAGTCAGTCAGTACCTATTTCAGGACAAAAATTGTAATAGTATTAGATAAAGTCCTTGAAGCATTGATTTTTTTTCATTTCATCAAAAAACTAGATTTCAGAAATGTGTCATATCAGAAATTATTTGTATCCTGTTGCTAATGTTTATACTCATGCTGTTTCCGTGGATTTTCGTTCCAAACTTCTTTCGCTATTAATTTTCATTAAAAACTGTTTCGTAGAATCGGCAAACAATTGCGAAGTTCGCCGGACAGAAACTTACTGGTTTATAATTAAGAAGAAAGCCAAAAACTATGAACAAGAGTGAGCTTCTCCTTTGTGCACTCCGTAAACTTTGTGACTCCTCACAGATTTTCACGTAGTTACCTTGGGTCACATTGCAGGGTTGTTAAATTCGGTCGTGCACTAGTTTATAGTCTCATATGAACCACTGATGTGAAAATGCTGTATGGAAGATTGCATTTTGTGTAACGAGATGAAATTTTCTATATAGCCAGCAAGATATCAATATTATTTATTCTGTGATGTTAGAAAAGTTTGTGGCTGTTCATCTTATGTTCTTGTCTTGGAATAAAAGCCCGAAGAAATATATGCAATTCCCATTCACCACATAACTTTTTGCCTATAATTGTAAATCACACGATCCCGAGGCGCACGGTTCCTAAGATGTACGCCATAGGTTCGTATCTCAACGACAAGAAGATTTTTAGTACTTTGTTATTTAGATCGAAACGTCACTACAGCCACTAGGCCAGCTTTTTTAAGTTTAATACTAGATACTTAGTCAATCCTATTTGTTTCAGATATACCATGGACTGGAGCCTAGCTCTGACGGTGCTTGCCTTGGCATACTGCGCTGATGGCTATTCAAGTAAGTAAAAATTATGTACTAATAAAAAATCATTGGACTACTATATGTTTATCTTAGTAACTCGTTCGCATTTTATAATTGCTTGATGATAACATTACAAGAAATAACTAATATATTTAAGTTCAAAAGGCTCGTTAAGAGATAAGATAACAAGAATGTATCATTCTTGTTAATCTGACCCGATATAACTGCAAACATGAAATTCTTTAGCTTTATAAGTTAGGCGTATCAGTGCATATATCAGTAGAAATCCAACACCGCATTTAGAGGCATATATCCGACCCACAAATTGCCGCGAGATACGGCGCGAATCCATTACCTAATGCCGGTATAAAACGAACATCTCGCCGCCGCAACAAAACAACGAGTTATGAGCAGACTTTATTTATATTATGATGCGTTTTTTATTTGTTTTTATTAACACTAAAATAGCATTCTTTTGTCGCCTAAAGAATTCGCTCTTTTGCTGATGTTCCCTCGAAGTATTCTCAGTTTATGCGAGCATTTTGACTATTGTGGCATAGATTTTATTGCTCATACGGTTCTGGATGTATGAAAACGCGTATTTACACCGGAAGCTTTTCTCGGTGGAATGTTAAATGGCAAAGATATTGCGCTTATGATAGGTACACGATTTTTGGTTTACTCAGTATTACGTTTGTTTACGTCATAATGTATAAAAGTCTGATGATCTGAATGTACACGAGCTCGAGCATTTCAGTTTTAGGGTTCCGCACCTTAAAAGGAAAAATAGCCTTATAGCCGTTTGAGGGCCTAGTGGGAGAATGGTCGGCTCTGATGCCAGAGTTCAATCCCCGCCGTGCACCAATGGATTTTTCTATTGAAAAAATTATGTGCGCTTTTCACAGTGGCCCTCTGGTGAAGGAAAAACGTCGTTAAGAAACCCCCAACTCCCACATAGTGGTAGGATACTACATATTATATAGTGTCCGTCTGGCCAGCTACCACCATCAAATTAGAAAATCTGTCGCCAAATATCTAGTACTATTAATTATTCTGTGCAAACATCTAATGTGTCCCGCCAGCTATCCTTGAGAGCCAGTTCCCATTCTAGACCTAGCGTGCTACCATTCTCGACCGCGTCATCACTTACCAACAGGTGAGATTGTGGTCAAACGCTATAAGATATAAAAAGAAAAAAAATAGGATCACTTTGTTAAGACCCTTTATCTCCGAAATGCGTAGAGGTATCAAGTTGACACTTATACTAAATACTTGGGTTTACGGTATCTTTCGGCTGTGAAAAAATCAAACCTATAAGTCAACGCTATCAAAAGATATGACTGTTTATGTAGCTTATTTACGCATATTTTGCGATTTCACAAGGACATCAAAAGTACCTACTACCCGCACCCGTTAACCTAGAATCATGAAATTTGGCAAGAATCATGGTTTTGAATCACTTATATAAGAATAAAGCTGAAAACCGTAATTATGTAGTTTAATAACAAAAAAAAGTGAATTGACTATTAAAAACTTATTATTTGCGGTGAGTCTAGTTTCATTTTCTATGAATTGAACTGCAAAGTTAAGTTTGTTCTTTAACCTAGGTTAGGAGGTGAGCGAGTCCAACTCGACTTGGCCGGTTTTATTTATTTATTATTGACGGACTATCAGTTCCATTCGGATCATGATATGTGCTGTGATCGGTATGCGTTTCTTTAAGTTGTGTTTCACTATTTCACTTTTTTTATTTTTTTTGTATAATAATTGTCTGAAGTACTGAAACACACAGTTACATGTATGGTTGGTTTTAACCTACTTTAATATTTTGTCGTAAACGATTGGATGACAGCTGAATGGTTCATTACTTTTGTTTTTTTTTCTAATTCAAAGCGTTAAAATTCTGCTTTTGCTATGTTTACTTAATAATTGGTTATGATTTATGATTTTGACGTGTATATGTGCGTATATTAATACTGCCTACATACTGAATAAATGCTTTGATTCTTTGATTCTTGATTCTATTATTTGCTTTCAAGAAATCTGCGATGAGGGTATATTTTTTAGTTCGATTGGGCCGTTGTTACGTAGTAACTATTATATAATCTGTGCCGTTTTGGCCCTCTTTCTTTGTTGGGCACAAAGAAGGCCATATAACCAGCTCTATACTGCGGTAGTACTAAATCGATCACATCCTGTCCATGTTAATGTTAAGGCCACTTAGTTGGTACAAATCGAGCGCGTCATATTCAAATTTCCTTCTTCAAGGCGTACTAAACGATATTCCACGTATTACCACAGAATAATGAATAGTACAAGTAGTATTACAAAGGTCATAAGTTATATAGTGATGAACATAATTCTGATATGAAGTCCTAAAAACCAATTCGGCGTTCAGTTTAGTTTGATATTTTTCAAAGCGATTCCATGTAAAGGATTTCCAAAATTCCTAACTTTAATTTCCCCGAGCTTCAATATAAACTCTGTATTGTGTATTGTGTCTCTCGATTTATTGGCATGTCTCTCGGGCACTCCGGGCCCTGTATGTATTGTAATAACAATTGTTCCCTGAAATATTAAGACGTAAAGTGCTGAACGCTGGCTTTACAACAACCGTTTAAATACATCATTATTTCACCGCCAGATAGCTTTATTACCCCTGCACAGCTTCGCTTTCACGTTTAGTAGATAGATGAGCCACATTTGTATTCAATTTCTTAAAGTTTTGGTTGCGTTATACTGTGGTGTGCGTAATTCTGGTAAGGGCGTGTACGGGACATAAATTGAAAATGCATATCTCATGCAATTAACTGAAATGCAAAATTTAGTCTAGAGAGCGAAATGTAACAAAATGATCTTCAATCCAGAGAGTAGGAGTTCACTAATGTAGATGGTTTACAATTACAGACAGCCAAACATTCACTATCACTATTTTTAAATATTTTTTTTTTGTTTTTTTCTTAAAGCTATCACACGATAACTATCTTAATTATTGAGAATTCAAATCATAAAGATGGGTCAAAGTCACATTTCAGGTCAAGTTGAAGTCAAAGTCTGGTCCAAGTCATACCCTCAGTAAAGATGTAGACTTGACTTAAGATTTTCAGTGGAACGTTGGTGATAACGCAAATAGCATGTTTTTAGGGTTCCGAACCCAAAGGGTACCAACGGAACCCTATTACTGAGACTCCGCTGTCCGTCTGTCTGTCTGTCTGTCTGTCTGTCTGTCTGTCTGTCTGTCTGTCTGTCTGTCTGTCTGTCCGTCTGTCACCAGGCTGTATCTCATGAACCGTGATAGGTATACGGTTGAAATTTTCACAGATGATGTATTTCTGTTGCCGCTATAAAAACAAATACTAAGAACAGAACAAAGTTAAAAATTAAAGGGTTTAAAACAAAAAACGTGTTTTTTACGATAGGATACGATACGAAATTAATTCACCTCGACGCAGCTAGATGGCAGCACAGGAAAAATTAGCACGCGCAATCGTTTCATTTGTCAAATTTGTGGGCCTCGGTCGATTTGTTTACATAGTTAAGGTTTATTGAAGTGTACAGTATTGAATAATATATCTTTAATTTTAGTTTAATTTAATTTTAATTTAGTAGAAAGTTAGTCGTACGAACGAATACTCAGTCTTCCAGATATTTAATTAAATTAATTACCTTTGTGTTAATATTCACTTAGTTGGTGTTAGAAGTTCGTGGCGTTCGGACTTCGGAAATTCGGAGCCCTCCGTGTGCGGGACAAAAGTCTGACTCGCACTTGGCCAGTTTATTCAATATTGTGCTGTTTTCCTACACTCGCACACATTCATGGTTAATAATCCACATTTATTCCGCATATTAACTCGCGGAAGAACACAATACAATGATAGCACTCAGGGTGCGTACAGACTATGTGACATAACATGTTATAACATTGTTATTTAACATGTGTCAGATAATTTGAATATGGAATTTTATAAAACACTAGCTGACCCGGCAAACGTTGTTTTGCCATATAAATAAATGGCTATTAAAAAATAAGGGTTGATCGTAGAAGGGTGAAAATTGAGGATTGTATGTATTTTGTATGTTGTATCATAAAAAAATAGAAATTAAAAATTTTGTCTAAAAAATAAAAAATAAAATTTAGGGGTGGACTACCCCTAACATTTAGGGGGATGAAAAATAGATGTTGGCCGATTCTCATAGATACCGGATAAGCACAAAAAATTTCATCAAAATCGGTCAAGCCGTTTCGGCGGAGTATGGCAACGAAAACTGTGACACGAGAATTTTATATATTAGATTATATTATAACATGGTATAATATCATGTCTTATAACATTCCTTTTCCACATTCTCTGTTAAATAACAATTTTATAACATGTTATGTTACATAGTCTGTACGCACCCCACTTTTCCACATTCCGGCCAAAACTGCCCACTAACACTACATTTTCCACTAGATATAACATTAACTTCAACCTTTCTTTGGTGGATTCCACTAGATATATTAGTGTACTACAAGATCCGTGAAATGTCAATGTCATTTTTAGTTAAAGATTTATTCCAAACTGACATAGACATAGCATGAATGATGACATTTCATTATAAAATGTTTTAACGTGAAAGAGCTGTCATTTGGACCATTTTACTCAGTGACGCCACCTGATCAAACGGTAGCCCCCAAAGGATCTGCCTCAGTAATGGTAATAGATTATACAACAAATGAATTAATACCGGCCAAGTCGAGTTGGATTTGCCCACCGAAGCTTCCGTACCAACTTCTCAAACTAGATTAAAGTACAAACTTGACCTTGCAGTTTGATCCATAGAAAATGTACTGAACCAACCGCAAATAATAAGTTTGTAATAGTAAATTCACTTTTTTTGTGTTATCAATCTTCATATTTACGGTTTTCAGATTTATTCCTATGTAAGTGGTTCAAGACCTTGCTTCTTGGCAAATTTCATGATTCTAGGTCAACGGGAAAGTACCCTATAGGTTTTGATTCCCTTGTGAAATCCTAAAATATGCGACATAAACGGTCATATCTTTGATCGCGATGACTTACACGTTTGATTTTATCACAGATAAAAGATACCATAGACCCAAGTATTTAGTATAGTTTCAACTTGATACCTTTACGCATTCCGGAGATAAAGGGTCTTGACAGACGGATAGACAGACGGACTAAATGTAATGGGTTCCGTTTTCCTTTTAAGGTACGAAACCCTGAAAGGGAATTTAATTCGAGGGACTAAGTTGGATCTCGAAAGCAGCGAAGTATACTAGAGTTGTGTACTCCACTTTTTACCATTTACCGTGAGAAAATAAACAGTAGTACAGAATTTATACATCATATCATAATAATTTATCATACAATACAAGTATTCGTTTCAATTGATATTTTATCAATGGAATATGGATATGGCAAATACTTGACACTAGCCAAAAAAAGAAAAAAGGGGCACTGCTGCAGAAAATCAGCGCACTGCTGCAGTCCCTGTAGTGATGCATTATGCTGAGCATGTGCCCTTTTCGCAGCTAACTAGGCACATATTATTAACTTACCAATATTGTTACTACTAAATTTTTTTATGGCTATAAATAAACGTATTTTCTTTTTTTCAGTTTAATTATGGTTCCACGCAATTTTTTCATTAAGCCTATTTTAACCGATAAAAATAGGAGGACGTTCTGATTTTGTCGGAATCTACTTTTTATAATTTCGTCGATTACTCAAAGACGCCTGCACCGCAATTAGATAATTCTTTTTGTGTTTGAAAGGGTATATACTTTCCGGGTGGTTTTGCAATGGCATAAAACAACCACAATAACGGATAGAAAATGACCTACCTAACTAAAATTGGCCGGATATAAATATAATTTTAAGTTAATTGTGTAGCTCATTCAATTCTGTCAACACGTTTTATTTATTTTAAATTCAAAATGTTTTTGAAAATATACTTCCTTAGGCGCGTTTGAGTTGTGGCATACGGGGTGGAATCTTTAGCTATTTTTGTTTTGTTACTAACGCCAAAGAAGTATAACTTATTACGTGCGTACATTACACACCTGTGCTACACACCACGTGTGTTTATTCACTGAGTGAGTAAAACAGAGTTTTATTCACTGTTATCGATGAATCAAATGCCCATTTTTGAGTGGCAATGGTAAAAATATTGTATTTAAAAAAACATAAATATTATATCTTCTTTGGAATACTTGCCTATTAATAAAACGTGAATTTAGCTAAAATAACATAACGATGTTTTACCTCACACATCCAAAGGTTCGTCTCAAAGCCTTCGTTTTTCTCGATACTTTTTAAAATAGAAAAGTTACGCACCGTTCCACCAATAAAATAACAAGAAACTTATACCTGTACGTGTACACGAGGAGCCTACAAAAGGGTATAATGATAGATAAGCGCTCGAACTCTATGTAGTGGAAAACAATTCTGCGGCGAAAACTTTTTCGCTTCAGCAGGCCTTTATTACGTGTGATATTGACTCTCGAGCGAGACCCGCCGCGGGAATCCCAATCTAAGTATATAATCTTGTATATGCAAATGATCCCTATTCCCTTACAACCGAATTCTGCCCGGTCACGGTATACGGGTTATATTATAAAAAGGCAAAATTCTCGTAGACACGGTGAAATAAATTCCTGTGGATGTTATGACTTTATTTTTTCATTTTCAAAATTCAGTTTAGCTACTGAAATCCCCTGTATGCCGCCAAGCGAGAACGATTGTTGCGCTTGTGGTGTCTGCAGATAATACCTCTATCTAAGTATCCGCAAATGATTTATGCGGTTTCAAAATTGTGCCTCTTCCGCTTCGAGAATTTCAATGGGGGAGGCAAATATTCGATTCTCGACCTTTTGTCTCCCCGTTTTAGGGGTTCCGCTTATGTAATATTCCGTTTTAGTCGTATATTTCGCGTTCCTTTTTATAAGAAGTGACAAACTGGAACCTGAGTCACTTGAGAGAAAGCGGTTTCCCATATCAAACGTATTCCAAGGAAAATTCTGTGTGATATATTCCTTTAGGGTATCTAATATTGGAGATACATGGTGCTTCAAAGCAGTAAAGCATTACAACGAAACGTAATATATTATGGCGTCCCACCGCGCACCGTGACCCATAAATTGAGTAGAATTTTATCTCGTGGAAACATCGAGTTTACTTTAGAATTCATTACATTAGTCTGATGATATGTTTCAGAATACGGTCGTACGTGCAGAGACATCGGGTGCTTGAATAGCGAAGTGTGCGTACTCGCTGAAGACCCTTGTTCTTTCGGCCACACAAGAGACTGCGGTACTTATCCCACATGCAAGAAGAAGTCTCAAGTTGCAGGTAAATAGATTTCTGTGATATTTAACCTGACATTATGAAACAGTCAAGGGGATTGCCATTGAAGCAGGCAACGCAGCGATGGCAGTCTGCTGTATTTTGAAACAAATCACTTTATTTTAACTACACTTTTTACACACAGTTTGCATCCATTTTAGACTCCACGACATTTTTTGCATGATTCCACTTAGACAGCATCCTTACTTTATTCATCAGGTAAAATAGCGGTCAAAACCTTTTCTGTCAGATATTTAAAAAATCCTATGTAGTAGTAGGTAATATAAGCAGACTATTACAATATGGCACAATATAGTATCCGATGAATACGTGGTTTATGTTTGCACGCAATATTAAAGTAGGTTTGTGCTTAAAGAATTAATATAAGATTTGAGGTAGACGTGTTCTAGAGTGGACACCACAGCTCGGTAAACGTAGTGTAGGACGCCCTGCAGCTAGATGTAGCGATGATACACGCAAACTGTCTAACGGATTGGAAACAAGCAGCTTAAGGTCGAGCTTATTGGCGTGCCATAGGTAAAGCCTTTGTCCAGCTGTAGACGCAGATAAGCTGATGATGTAAGCTTAAAATCAAATACATGTATAATTTTTTTTATATTTTACTATTATTGTTTAGGCTCCAACGCTGAGCCGGCGCCAGCACCAAAACCTGTGACGCCAGCACCGAAGCCACCTTCAAATGATTTCGACAGTCCTCCCAGCTACAACCCTCCTGCACCACCCTCTGGCGGCAGCTCGCCCTACGGTGGAAACTCGCACACTGGAGGAAACTCGCCTTACGGTGGCAACTCGCCTTACGGCGGAAACTCACCATACGGTGGCAGTTCCCCATACGGAGGCAATTCGCATAGTGGAGGAAACCCCCCATACGGTGGTAGCTCGCCATACGGCGGCAGTTCGTCATACGGCGGCGGCTCGCCATATGGCGGCAGTTCGTCATACGGCGGTGGCTCACCTTATGGTGGCAATTCGCAAAACGGAGGCGGCTCGCCTTACGGAGGAAACCACGGCGGATCGAGCATCGGTGGATCTGGAACGAAGAGCCCTCTCGATAGCATCTTCAATACAATCAATAAATATGCCAATGGCGGCGGTGGACAACCAGGCCAGTCGGGCTCCGGCGGCCTTTCCAATATCCTCGGTAATATCCTAGGGAATCTCGGTAGCGGCGGCGCAGGCGGTGCCACCAATGGATTTAACACGAGGCCGATTCAGTTGAACCCGAATTACGCCTCGTCCAGCTCCCAGTCGAGGAGTTCTAATACTCAGCCTTCTTCGTCAGTCTATCAGCAGAATAGCCAACCTCAGAGGAATTATGGACAGACGCATAACGCTGCCCGACGCCCTTACCAGAATTACGGCTGGAACGTTAGGTAAATAATTTCCACACGTGTTTAATTATCCGGTTCTGCACTACGTTTCTTTCGCTTTCACTACGCTATTTTCTGTATAATTTTTAATTTTAAGCTTAATTTTATTTGCTGATGCTTGTACTCAAGGAATGAGCGCTAACAAGGATCTTAAGGGTTTCTTAACAACATACCTACTATACTAAATCACTGAACAGCAATGGTACCTATATGTATCGGGTTTACAGTCACAAATTAAGTCTTAAGAGAATAAGTAACCAACTATTAAGTTTCCATTTCCATTACATACATAATTTTAGGATATTTCAGTCACAATATTTTAGTAAGTATGTAACTACTTTAAAGTTGAAATTCAGATATTATTATCCTTATATAAAATAGAAATACGCAGACTATAACTGCGCCTTGTAATTAGTACCCATATTATATAATTTTAATTAAGTAAAGCTTTTGTTCTATAATTGTTTAATAAACTCGTGCCCATAATAATGATATCTATACTACTTATAAAGAACTCATTAAAAGAGACACAAGGCAATAATTTAATGTAAAACTATTATTTTGCACAATTCCACGCACATTAAAAGTGAATCAATTCCAAAATACTCATATACAACAAGTGATGATTAAATTATTGTCATAATCTACGAATAAATACTTATCATTTATTCGTAGGCAATAATTTACTTATAATTAATATGTGCTTGCAAAATGTTATTGTGTTTAATTTCATTATTACCATACTTTTCCCTATCTGTACCTATACTATTCTTGTTTTACAAGTTCATGATTATGGAAACTTAATACATAGTATTTAATGATGGTTCGAAATAAAGGCACGTGTCCACAAAAAATAATACTCCTAACATTAGGGTGAAGGGTGAACTAAAATTCTTAATCTCAATAATATCAAGATTTTCAGATCTACTTTAATCTGAAGGATGTAACTTTAATTGTTTCGCATGACTACTAAAACTGTGATTCTAAGAGAGAGGCTGTATCATACACATCACTTTATTTTTACCTTTACGTAAGTTTTTATATTTTACTTTGTACCACATTCGCACTGCGTTCATGCTTTTAAAACAACGCTCTTTTTTACGCTATGTTTATAAAAGAACATTCTTAAACTTTCTTAGCATGATCTATTTTTGGATCGTCCATTAATCACGTGATTTCATATCACCAAATTTGCAGAATATTTTTGCGCCGCTGTATGGTTTAGAAATCGAGCGTTAAACGAAAATGATATCTCATTATTTACCTCTCCCCCCCCCCCCCCCTCTTTCGAGCCTCACGTGATTAAGGCTTAAATATTTCAAATCGACAAGTTTTTGATCCAACAGCAAACAATTAATAATTTGCTATTATTATTTGTTTTGATCTAAAAAAAATAATGATGTAGTTCAAAAAACATTCTTGATTATATAATGGTTCAAAACACGATATTAACGACTTCACTCGATCATAAAAAATTACGAAAACTAAGAAATTTAAATAGATTTTTGGGTATTACTATATACTACTTAAAGTGCATTAAACTCTGACTCACAAAACATATGCCAAAAAATAGGAAAAGTAGTTTAAAAAGAAATTAAATGGATTGTTTTTTTTCAAAATAGTCCTTATTTTTTTAACACAATATTATATAACAAAGCAGCCAGCGTGCTCACTTCAGTAGCCCGCAAGGCGTCTTTGAGGTAGGACCTGTGTTTTGCTACCTGACAGTTCCCTGCTAAGCGATTGGAATATCCGTCACGGGGACGGCGGTATCGCTAAATACCTAATGCGCTGAAATATAGTGGCCTTACTGGACGATCCCTAAGAGCGATTTGATTACTACGCGATGCCGATGTGAATTGGAGATTTTTGTGTAGTGTCGCATTACTTTATAGTGAGTGCTTACCATTCCTAAATCTACCGGAATTGAAATTCGAAACATTATCATATGGCTTTTGTTATGCCAATATAATCGCCATCACAACACAGTGGTTATCTGCAACTAGAGGCTAATTTCATACGTTTTTGTTCAGGATATTGTTTGTAGTTAATGGCATGATTATTGTTTAGAGATGTTACTTGGTTAAACCTATCTTTGTTATAACGGTTAGTTCGGTGAACAAATTTACAACCCGGACGACTTGACATTCTATTCTATAACCTATGAATCTATATTACACATTTATTATCCTATCGCGTGTCTTCAATCCAAAGAACACAAGTTTTATTTTTTTACTACCTCTAATCACGCGGGGCTATTTTTATCGGTTACGTTTATAGATGTATAGTGGGTACACTAATTGTTATCATGGAGAACCACTATGCAACTTGGTATTTAAAGTTTTGAAAAGTTTGCACTAGTGGAACTAGTGTTTGAACAATAGACCTAATGACCACCAGTGATATCATTGATGAGAAGTATTTTTAAACTAATTGGGCCCGCAATTAAAAAAAGGTAATGCAGTTTAGACTCAAAACTAGATTATTCAATTCACTACATATCAGGTCTTATTTAGAAGGTAGTGCTAAATATACGTTTAACCTTTCAAATTTGTAATGTAAAACGCTGTAGTTCTTTAGCATGCCATGGAATACTCGTAAGTTAACATTAAATTTTAGTTTTATATTAAGTGCCTTTATTAATACAATTATTGTTATATTTTATTTCAGCGTAACAGTGATTTTCACGTACCTGATACACCAATATATCAAGAATGTGATAAATACATAATTATTTATATTTTAAATCGCTTTTCATGTACTAACTATGGTACCAATCTTTTATAATATTCAGGTTACCAGTCTAAGAATAATGTTGCTAAATAAAACATGTTAATTTGTTGTAAATATTTTGTTTTATTTGTCATAGTTCCTTTTTACACAATATAGCTTACTACCATTGTAGTTTGTAATTTATAATATTTAATGTCCCGCAAAACATTACATTATTTATTTAGTTTTTAATAAATAAAAAAATATAAGGAAGAAATAAACACATTATAAATATTTTTTTATTTATCTGATAGTCTGGTGGTACGATTTCCATACAACGCATAATGCACTTTTATTCTAAATAATTTCACATTATTCAGTCTTATTATGTAGGGTCAGGCCTGTCGCACTCCGCGCTGTAGCTATGAAACTACAAGTACTTCCGCGCACCCTCTCGGGTCCATGTTCAGCCAGTTAAGTGTCACGCGCGCTCTCGATCGGCCGCGCGTCTTACTTGTACCTACCTCATTATTATATTCCTTGCTTACGATATTAACATACAAAAATATTATTCAGTATGTCTGAACCTGTATACTGAACCGATTGGAATGATTTTTTTTTAATCGGTAGAGTTCGTTGCCGAGGTGGTACCATTGTAATTTCGTCGAGATCTGATGAGGGTCTCCAGAGATATGACGATAAACGTCTCAAACTTGCAACCGAAACTGACTCGCGCGGCATGGAAGTCGGTATTAAACTATCACATAATCTTAATTAAAGTATAACTGTAGTACTTTTATCCTACCTCGACTTATTAAACATGAATGTAGCACTTTAAATATACTCATTACATTGTTCTACCTTAAAGTATTCTGCTACCAATTAAAGGCTTCAATAAGTTCTATAACATTCAACCCTATAGGAGAGGCCGCGAGTTGACCGAGTTATTCAGACTCGCTGTGCGGACTTACGGTGCATTTCACTGTGCGCAACACGCGGTCATAGTTACTATTAGTTGATACTGTGACGCAAATTCAAGGTCGCACTCGAGGCGTGAAGCGTATTTTGAACGTTACCGACGTTGTAACTAGGTTTAATCTCGCCTTTTTGCTCTCAGGGAGTGCAATTTCTGTACTTGTACTATTCATTATTCTGTGGTAGGGTAAGTATAATTTATCATAATGTAAAGACTTATATTCTTATATGAGTATTTACAGACTTATAATTCTTATACAGGTCTTATATTCTTATACAAGTATTGACTGATTATAGATTGATTTACTTTATTTATAGATACATCGTTACTTACCATTAGGTGAGACAGCGGCGAAACGCTTGCACATTACGCAATAAAAAAGGTACGATTTCAGCGCAAGTTTTTGCTCCATCGGCATATGTGTGCCTTGTGTATTACACATTAGTATAGATATCATACCACCTTAACTACATCAAATTATACATCTTATCTTCATAGACTATACATGAAAATAGTAAACACAAAATTTAATCAAATCTATTAACTGGGTAACAAACAAATAAATAAATTTCAAAAAATACATTTTACCAAGTTCTCTAATCTTTCATAAAAATATAAATCTCCATTAATTTATTATTTTAAGTTTATAAGTCTATAGATTAAGTTATAATATAAGACAATTTGGCGCTTGTAACAGTATTCTGGCTGAGCCACTTTCGGACTCGGCCAGAATGTTGTACTAACTAATATATAGATAATTTAATGTAATTAGATAAGTAACCAGGCTAACATACTCATTATGGGAGAGGCCTTTTTTATGATTAAGAAAAAAAAAAGTTTATAAGTCAAAAAGAACATTGAGCTGTTCCTAAGTAGTCACTAGTTTTTAATGTTTAGTTAATAAACATAATATAATATTTATTATTGTTGTCCAATAAGAACTGCAAATATCAATTCAGTCTAAATCGTCGTTACCCTCAGAATACTGAGTTATTACTATATTGTACACAGGACCACATGAGTAAAGAAGGAACAGAGACAAACCTTCTTAGGAACGGAAAAAATGTTTACCTATTCTTGTAGGGTTGGTACAAAAAATAAACAAGAAAAATCTTCATCGTAATAAAATCCTCCTTCAAGTAAACATGACCTTCATTTTAATTTTTCAAGCTTCATCATTGTCGACAACGATATATGTCGATCATGATATTGAGATGTCACGAAATGTCATTCAATGGAATGATATGTCATAAATATTATGAAATGTCACGAAATATTATTCAATGTCAAGAAAAGTCACGAAATGTAATCAAATGTAACGAAATGTCACAAAATGTAAATATGTGACATTTCAATTTTCGTGACATTTCGTTACTTATTAGTAACGAAATGTCACGAAATTTCACAAAATGTCACGAAATGTCATGAAATGTTACAAAATGTCATTAAATTTCATAATATGTCATGAAATGTCCGAAATGTCATCAAATGTCACGAAATGTCATGGAATGTTATAAAATAAAAAATCGAGATTGAACGGGTATCTACAAGGTAAGCGTGCCACATCGACCGCATCGTCACTTAACATCAGGTGAGACAGTGGTCAAATGCTTGCCTATCCAGCTTAAAAAAAAATGTCATGTAATGTCAAGGAATTTCTTTGAGCTTCCTTAGACCGGGCACTATAGAAGAACATTCATAAGCCAAAAATTTAAAAAAAAAATACTTTCCCGCCCTAGGGCAGAAATGACCTACTTTGCGCGCTCTTATCGAGGAACAAACCGTCACTTTTCGAATAGATGGGATGAAAAATAATATAACATAACGCGTCGCGAGTAACAGCCCTGTGTTAAAGCACCAGCCGAGCCACTATAAACCGGTTTCACTCCGTACGTGACAGGCGGCACACAGGCCGCTGGTGCTCACGCACTCACGTGCGTCTACGTCATCATCACAGCGCAGTTGTATGAAGCTTTGTCTCTGTTCCTTCTTTACTCATGTGACAGGACCGCAAAAAAAAGGTCGGTTTGAAAATCTTCAATATAAAAGAACCTGACCTAGCTTTATGAAATAAAGACTAAATTAAATAATATTTAATGCCACATAAAATAATATGTAAAATATTTTTATTTAGTTTTCATAATTGTATAAAAAACTGAAGATGTAAAATAAAGATCCTTTTTGAATTTAGTTCCAAAAATTTCAAATCAATAATAATTGTTTCACGTTGAGTTTTGCAATAAAAAGTTATATATATATATGGTGTCTCTGCCTTATACATTTTATTATTCTGAAGTCATCATGTCGTTAACCCTTGAAGAATGTACCAGGATCCTGACAATGCTTGAAGATGGGCACAATCAGCAAAATACAGCGAGAACTGTTGGTGTGACTCTTTCTACAGTTTACCGAATACTCCAGCGTTTCTATGAAACTGGATCCAATCATCGGACCAGGAACAGGCCGAATAAGGTACACTTCGCGAGGATCGCTATATAGTGTCAACAATTTTGAGAAATCGCTTTCTTACGGCTGTTAAAGTAAAAAAATCATCATTAATCGATGAAAACATCTGAGTATGGATACAGTAATAGTCTGGTCAATTTAGACCAAAAAATGAGAGTGAAGGTACATAAAATCCCAACAAGCTGAAAATCAGTAAAATTGTTTAAAACATAATAATAATAAGCCTTTATTGCTGTAACTTAATATTATGCTTAAAGTAACATTATATTTATTATAAAGTAATATTTTATATTAATTTTTTATTCCGTTACATACATATTTATTAATGCTTTATCTAATTGTGTCCGCCGCCGGTTTTTCTGTTACAGCTTGTCCTTCGACAAAGGCCTCCTCTAAAGCTTTCCATTTTCTCCTATCCTTTGCAGTTCGTGTCCATTCGGGACCAGCTATCTTTTTCATGTCGTCTTCCCAACGTTTAGTTTGTCTGCCTTTGTTCCTTTTACTATCACGTGGGTACCATTCCGTTACTAGTCTCGTCCATTTCTCTTTCCCTTCCCGTAGCATGTGTCCTGTCCATCTCCATTTCAAGTGTTTGTATACGGTATGTATATTTTTAAATTTAGTTTTGCTCTTTATGTTTTGTAATCTCACCTTGTCTCTTCTTGTAACTCCAAGTACGCTTCTTTCCATTCCATTTTGGCATACTTGGATTTTTTTGAGTTGTTGTTCAGTTAGTGCCCATGTTTCACATCCATACGATAAACATGGAAGGATACATGTGTTATATACTTTCCTTTTTTCTTTGATGGGCATATCTTTGTCCTTCATGACCTCACTCAGCGACCAAAACCGTTTCCAGCTATTTGCTATCCGTCTATCTATTTCCTTTTGCATTGTGTCTTTTGTAGATATTAGTTGACCCAAATATATATACTCATTGACATACTCTATTTTTGTGTGTCCATCATTTATTTTAATATCTTTTTTAGTTGAGTTTGTCATTACCTTCGTTTTCGATGTATTCATTGATAGGCCTACCTTGGCGCTTTCATCTGATAGTTGTTGTAGCATATCCTCCAAATTATCAGAATTCTCAGAAAACAGTATAATATCATCTGCGAAACGTAAATGGTTAAGATTATCGCCGTTAATGTTGAGTCCATTCCTTTCCCAGTGCAAGTTTCTAAAAATCATTTCGAGAACCGCAGATAATAGTTTCGGCGAAATGGGGTCACCTTGTCTGACTCCTCTTTCGATTGGAAATTCTTCTCCTGTTATTTCCAGCTTGACTTGGGCCGCACTCTTTGAGTAGATGTTCTTGAGTATTTGAATGTACTTGGCCTCCACTCCCTGGCTTTCTAGTGCTCTCCATATACTGTCGTGGTCTAAGGAATCAAATGCTTTATTAAAATCTACGAACCCTAAGTAGTAAACTTTTTTGTATTCATTATATTTTTGTATTACCTGTCTTACGACGTGTATGTGGTCTATCGTTGAGAACTTACTTCGGAAGCCAGCCTGTTCTTTAGGTTGGTTTTCATCGAGTGTGACAGTAATCCGAGATAATATTATTTTTGAAAATATCTTGTAGATGTTTGACATTAAACTTATTGGTCTGTAGTTACTCATATCTCCTTTGTCTCCCTTTTTGTGTATCAATACTATAGTTGATTTTGTCCAGTCACTAGGAATGCTTCCGTTTGATAAGATGTCGTTGAATAGTTCTGTTAGCCTAGGAGCAATCACCGGTATTGCATGTTTTAATAGCTCGTTAGATATTTGATCTGAACCTGGCGCTTTGTCTAGTTTCTGTGTATTGACTGCTCTTATAATTTCTTCCTGTAGTATTATCGGTACTGGTTCTGTCTCTGCCGTTATTTGTTTTTGTTTTTCTACTGGTGCTGTCTTTTGTCTTTGGTATAATGTTCTATAATAGTCTGTGGCAATTTTGAGTATCTCGCGTCTTTTAGTTGTAGTACTTCCATTTTTTGATTTCATTTTTGGCATCCATACTTTCTTTAGGTCCAATTTTTTTAAAGCTTTTTTGATTCCTCCAGTCTTTTCAATGAAAGTTTTTATAGTTTTCTGCCTTTTTATTTTCCTATCTTTCCTTATGTGTTCGTTTATTTTTTTGCTTAGTTCAGATATCATATGACGTGTTTGTTTATTTTTTTTTCTTTATGTATGAGTTCCTTTCTCTCATTAATCAAATGTTTAGTTTCTACGGATAATATGTTCTTACTTTGTTTGTTTGATTTCCTGACTTCTGTTTTGAGCATTTGCAATATGTTATCGTATCTTTCCTGAATTGGTTTATTATTGATTTTTGTATTTTTGTTCATTGCCTTATGTAGTTTGTCAAGAAGTATATCATTATTCCCAGTAGAACCAAGTGCAGTTTTGTCCATATTATTATGTATATAATTTCTCTTTTTTCCTTTTTGCTTTCTCGATAGTGATGTTCTTACCATTCTATGGTCTGTGTGGAAGTTAAGCTGGCTTACAGTACTTACATCTTTAAATACTTTTCGGTTGTTGGTAAGGATAAAGTCGATTTCATTCTTGTATTTGCCGTTGGGTGACACCCATGTCCATTTTTTCTACTTCTTTTTCTTATAAAAACTGTTTAGAATGCTGAGTTTATTTTCAAGTGCAAAAGTGACTAATCTTTTTCCGTTTCTACTTCTTTGTCCACGTCCATGTTTTCCTATTGTATATTCTTCTCCTTTTCGACAGACTCCTATTTGACCATTAAAATCTCCCATCACAATGAGATTTTTGTATGAAACTTGTACGGCTGATTGTAGATCTTTGTAAAATTTGTCAGTTTTTATATTGTCTTCATTTTTATCTGATTCAGTTGGTGAATATGCTTGTATTATCGTCCACGTTTCTTCTTTAGTTTTATGTGTAGGCAATTTAATGTTAAGGATTGCTATTCGTTCATTGATTCCTCTGATTTCTTCTATTTTGTTTGCTAAATTGTAATTAATTAAGAAGCCGACACCATATAGTCCCGGAGTCTCACCAATGTAGTGTAGGATGTACTTTCCATTATGGTCCTCAATTCCTTCACCCAACCGTCTCATTTCGCTGATTCCGATTATGTCCCATTTAATGTTGTCCAACGCCAATTCTAATTCCATTAACTTTTCAGGTGTTCGAAGTGATCGCGTATTCAGAGTCGCTATGTAAATGTCCGAGATTTTTCTGTTTGATTTACTTTTTCTTTCGATTTTTCCGCTTAGAGGGTCTAGGTCGTTTTCCCCCACGAGGACCAGTCGGCTTGGGGGAGGGATTTGTTCTTCAGTTTTTGCGTTTTCTTAATTAGTATTTAGTTTTGGTTTCCGGTTCCCGTTTAGTTGCTATTGGTTCTTATTGGTTGCATAGTTAGAAAGAGAATTTGATCTACTTCTCATTAGATCGAAGGCATTGGTCCTGTTGTCCTTTGACGTCCATGTAGGTTGTTTCCTTGGTTGGGAGTTAGCTTGTGGTGACGAAGAAAGTTCCCTCTTTCGTTTTTCATTAGTTGTGTTTTCTTTTATAATAAGTTTGTCGTATTTGAGATACGCAATATTTCCCTTCTTCTTTTCTTCTTCCAATTTGGGGAGTAGCTCTTTTCTTTTTTCCATTACTTCTTTTGAAAAGTCGTCTTTCACGTTTAAGTTCTTTTTATTTTTCATGATTTCGCCTTTTTTCCATGCACTTACTAAGGACAAGAGAATTGGCCTAGGTTTACCCTCTCTATTTATTTTCCCTAGTCGGTATATTTTGTTTACATCCCATTCTTCTATGTTAATATCTAGATCGTCCTTGAAAGCCATCTTTACTTTATCTAGCATTTGAGTAGTAGATTTTTCACCCTCTTTCAGGCCAAATATGACTAAATTGTTGCTTTTCTTCTCTCTTTTCAAATATTCTATCTCTTCCTCTAGTTTTTCTACTTTAGTTTTTAAGTTTTTATTTTCTTTTATAATAGGCTGCAATTTTTCCTCCATTCTTTCCATAATTGTGGTTGTTATAGACTCCGTTAAAGATGTTGTTTGATTTGCAAGCTCTATTTTCATTTTGTCGAATAAAAGTTTAAATTGTTCTTCCATTTCTACAGCCATATCTTGTTACGTATTTATATTGAGTGGAACGGAACGTTTTTGGTAAGAATTATTTTTCACTGGCAACTCCGTCGCCGTTATGTCAGTTGTCAATGTCTAAATGACAATAGTTTTTCTTTGTATATGACAATTGGAACTAACCTAACTTTTATATTCGTGATTTTTGCTCGTTAAAGTGATGTGAATCCCGTAGAATAAACAGGATCTATTTTCTCCAGCACTTTTTACCACTTTCTATTCTTGAATGGTGGTGGTGGTAAGCTTCAAAACGATTTTTACAATACTTTAACAAGATTAGGTTTAGAGTGACACAGAAATGATGTTTACGTTACTGAGGCCGGAACCGGAATCGTTTAAAACATAATTATAAATAATATTTAAAAGTTCCCCATCATTCCCGTGTATGGAAATTTTTTTATTCGAGGTATAAGGTCAAAAAATGAGTTTTTCACGATTTTCAGAAAAACTAATTTTTATCATAACCACTTAGACAAAATTGTAGATCATAAAATTATCTATTAAAAAAATTTATCATTACTTTTTTTTCTGCGAGCCACCGTTTCTGAGATATCACGATTCAAAAAGTCATAAAAGTTGTTAACTTTGTTTTTCATAGTGTTTGTATGAAAAACCAAGTTACATTTGCGGTCGCTATATCTCAAAAACTGCTGCCTGTATCTCGTTCAAACCAATTTTCGTTGAAAGTTTTTATTGAGATCTACAGAATATATTTTTCATCCCATCTATTCGAAAAATGATGGTTTGTTCCTCGATAAGTGCGCGCAATATAGCTCATTTCTGCCCTAGGGCGGGAAAGTATTGTTTTAATTTTTGGCTTTGACTGTTCTTTTATAGTGCCATGTCTAAGGAGGTTCAATAATAATATTGTACGGGAAATGTTACTGTGCTATTAAATAGAGAGCGCGCGGCGTTAAGTTAAAAAAAATCCGCAACGTCATATAGACGGGGAAACAAATTAAAAATTAATAAAAATTGTGGTGGCCAAGAAGAAAAAAAGCGCTAGAATTATTGGCATTTTTAGTCTGTGGTCACAGACTGTCATAATAACACTTAACCATGGAGTAGGAAATACATATAGAAATGGAGGTGCCGCGATACATTTGCTTGTATGGATGTAACTTCAAAAAAAAGTGCCTAGAAGTCATAATGGAACCTAAAATGACTGCCATTGATTGTCCATTGGTCCATTGATGACCTTGATTGACACAATCCTAGCAATGGACCAATGGACAATTAATGGCATAAGTTTTAGGTTTAGATGTGCACCTTTTTTCTGTAGGTATTTCATGTCCTTATGTATAATATGTCAATGAGTTAAGGGTTAAATGTTAATCGGGTGTTAGAGATATATAGATAATCGAGAATAGAACTTAACCTAAATACCGCCACCTGAGGGATTTGCGGTTTACCGTATCGACGGAATAAACAATTGAACATCAAATGATTGGCAGTTTTGAAACCCAGGAACATTTTTGCATAATACTTTTTCTTATATAATTTTTTTAGGTCAAATATTCATTGTTTTAATACTTATTATCCTATTCCTGACAAAGATAATTCTAAAAATACAATAATCATAAATATTGGTCTAGCCGTTCTTGAGTTATAAGTGTAGTTACTAACACGACTTTCTTTTATATATATAAGATAGATAAAAAGCTTGAATTCTTGAATTCATTTTTATTGAAGAATTCATATATTGTTTTCATTTAAGCACATTAAAATATTCCTTAATTTTTTTTTCGTCTTTATTTCATAAAGCTAGGTACAGGTACTTTTGAAGATATTGAATATTTTCTAACCGCCCCTTTTTTGCGGTCCAGTGTATTATAACTATAGTTATTTTTTGTATGTTTAATATTCCGTTCGCAAATAAAATAACAAATTGTTATACATCAACACATAAATACAACGATAGAAAGTATAAACATAGACAGCAAAATGATTCATTATTCAATTACTAAAATAGAAATCTCATATCGCAATATAATGTGATACTTACTTAATCCCAAACCAATTTCCTATAATATATTTATCGGAGTTACCTATTAGGAATCGATGAACAATAAATTAACATCAAGTACAGAGATACGTTGCAAAGATTATGTCATTTCTAGGGTAGAATATTCCATTCTGTTGCTTCTTTCGAATTCTCTGAATCTACTGGTGTTTCGGCGGAACTCTAACCTGGTATGCAATATTATTAGCGAGCCACTCACTCGCACCTCGCTCGCTGATTTAGATAACGATTGTAGTTTAAGCCAGAATTTCTAGCCGTTACAGAATTGCGGCCCTGATTTCTACTCATCAAAATTGTTTTCTAAATCCAAGACAAAATGCAGCTGCCTCTTAAGCTGTGCTTGTTTTCAACCTACTCTTTGCAACTCAATTATTCATATTACTAAATTACTTAAACCTGCTTAGAGCCGCCTAATCTCGTTTATGGGAAGGTATACATTCTAGTGCTCAGATCTACAGAAAATATAGTAACTTTATTGGAATGATTAGAGTCTTAGGTACAAATAATCGATAAAACTAGATTAGTGCTTGTATTAAAGTACTTGTTCTTGATCGCGTTACATATAAATATTACGTAAGTCACCGTTTTCGTTGAGCTTAGCCCTCCAGTTTGGTTTATCGATAAACAACGGTCTTAAAGACCAACTACACGGTTTGCAAAAAGGTGCGCCATCCAGATACCTTATAGTTAAAATAGATGTGATCAAAATGACAGAGATGCATAGCTGTGTCTCCGTCATTTCGTTTGTTTTTAACCGACTTCACAAATAGTACCGTGACAAAACGGAGGAGGTTTTCAATTCGACTGTTTTTTTTTAAATGTTTATTAAGTACCTCAGAATTTCGTTTTATAATTTATTTTGTATTTATATTGTTTTATTAATTTATATGCTACGTAGTATTATTATAAATTTGTTGTTCTGAAATTGTGAAACAGTTCTGTTCCTATGCTTCCCGTTTGGTCCCGTTGTAATTTTGTCGAAATCTGAAAAGATAAACAACATTCCGCCAAGGAAACTTAGGATGTCGTTTCTTCTTTCCAACCGTGTAGTTGATCTTAGTAATCAATAAGTTAGCTTAGTTTAAATCAATTACATTTTTTTCCCTTATGATCTCCTTTAGCCGTCCTAAGTGTGTGCTCTGCTCATTCGGTTGAGAACGAGACCTATAATGAGTAATGAGAACCAGACTCCGTACCAATAGTGATATACAGATGAATAGTATATCCATATTTTATCGAACGTGAGAAGAAGGAATGCAGCAGCTTGGTAGGATTCAGAATGTGATCGGAGGAACCACATCACGAAGCCGATGATTTTCTTTGTCTGAAAATAAGTGAAGAAATTGTAAAATTTTTCTATTTTTTTTTAATGGTGAATGGTAACAGGACAAGCACGACGCTCGCCTGATGGTAAGCGATGACGTCTACCTATAACTGATACAGAGCATGCCAAAAACTGGACTGCCAGAATTTTGCATGTCTTATCTTTTGTACAGGTGAATGTCTCACGCTTCCCCTATTAAGAAGCCGCTTCCAGCTTCAGGTGACGGCGTGGCCCATGTGCGGCAATTTGAAGGCTTCATTACTTTTTGCTTTCTGATAGTTACCACCTGCTCTACAGTTTAAGATAAATATGTGTAAGTAGTAATTTTTAGACTGCAACTTTACTCAAAGAACAACTTCGATCCATATAAAATATAATGCACCACTACAAATAATAACTTGTAATAGTAAATATACCTTTTTTTGTTATTAAACTACATATGTACGGTGTTCAGACTTAACTACTTTTCAACTTGCTAGGTCTACCCGTTCCTGATAAAATCGGTGGTGACACACGGACAGACGGACAAGAAAGTGAACTTATAAGGGTTCCTTTTTATGCCTTTTGAGGTACAGAACCCTAACAATTACCGGAGGTAGCGGCGACACCGATTATATAATAGTTTTATAGTTATATAAACATGCAATACCAACATGGTAAAGAGGTCTTTTGGGTCTTCTTTCACTATACACATACCGCCAAGGAATCGAATTCCCTGCCTGAGTCTGTGTTTCCGATTAGATATTATTTAGGGGTCTTCAAATCACATCTCCGGGCATTCCCGCAATAAAAGGGCGTGTTACTTACCATTCCCGTAGCTTCTTTGTAATACAGCTTATAGTAAATATCCTCTGCCATTAGGTAGAAGGGACAGAAATATATACAGAAGAAATATCCTGCGTGGAACCCGTGCCATATTACCGATACGAAGAGAGCCGCGTGAATCCTGTAATGAGAAACAATTACATATTTTAACAAACATTATCCATTAATAAATCATCATCATCATCAGCCAGTGGCAGTCCACTGCTGGACATAGGCCTCTCCCGAGATGCGCCACAGAGGCCGATTTTAGGCTCTTCTTTTCCAGTCACTGCCCACCGCTTTGCGTATGTCGTCGCTCCACCTGGTCACAGGACGTCCTACGCTACGTTTGCCGATTCGCGGTCTCCACTTCAACCCCAACATGAATAAATAGATAGCGCAAATTCAAATTTTTATATGAATAATTATGTACTTGAATAAAATAAGGTACCTAATTAAATTAAATAAAAGTACCTATAACCGGCGAGTATGCATGAAAGCGCTCATGTAAGTGGCAGAAGTGAAAGATATGTGTGTCAAGATCGTAGAATGTGGAAAGAAGTAGTCTCTGCCTGCCTCAACGGCAAAAAGGTGTGACTTTATGTATGTATGTAAGTAAATTTTAAAAAATATGAAGTATTTAAAAATTTAAATAATATTTTATTAAAGCGCTTAATGCAGCGCTTATTTTATGTAGTTACATAGGTATTTACATGTGTCTAAGATAACTGGAGGTAGGTATAACGGTGAAGTCATATATTATGTATAACACTGGCTAAAAAAAGGCCTTTTCACCATTGCTGAGTGATAGCTGAGTGACAACAGATCAACACCTATAACATAAATGCGAGTCAGTTTGTGATTGTGATTTGGCTGAAATTGAGCGCAGAAACAGCTAATAGAGTAGAATAGGTCATATTCATAGCTACAGCTAGTAAGTATGGGAATTCTCTTCCAAACTGCGCACTTTTAAAAAAGCAAACGATAAATGCTGAATGAAAATAAAACAGAAACTTGCATAAATTGGTATTTTTTATATACTTATTTTGATAAAATGGTTGATTTTACCTTTACATCTATTTTGCCCTAATAATGTGTTACTTTAAAAATATATATGACTAGCAGCCCGCCCCGGCTTCGCACGGGTAGAACATATATGCCTACAAAATTTGCATCAGTTTGTTGCATCAAATATAAAATATTAACATATTTAACAATCACCGTCATATTTCAACCAATTTACACAAAACCTTGACGAATTATGCACCTAAACCTTCCTCATAAACACTCTGGCTATTGGTGAAAACCGCATGATAATCCGTTCAGTAGCTATTGAGATTATTGCGAACAGACAGACAGACGCAGTGATGGACTTTGTTTTATAATACTTACGTAGTGATATTGGACGACCCTTTGGCGTAAAGGATAGTTACCCTGATTCTGACCCGACGGTCGTTGGTTCTAATCCTAGCTGTATACCCACCATCGAAAGTTTTATGTGCATTCATGAATCATGGGTTTTCGTACAGAGGAAGTGGGATCATGGAATCAAAATCAATCAAAGAAGGGGTATTATACGTTTAACGTGTGTATCTGTGTCTGTCTGAAGCATCTTAGCACCCAACCAGATGAACCGATTTTGATTTTATTATTGATATATATTTTTTTTGTTTGATTGATGTCTTCATCGAGAGTGTTCTTAGCTTTGATTCATGAAAATTCGTTCAATCGTTATAAAACTATGAGCTTTTTTCTAGTTAATTGCGCTATGAAATCAACTTTCATAGGTCTGATCAATTCGAAAATCTTCTTCTTCAACGATATTGTAAGAACACGGAAGCATTGACCTGATGCTGGGACATCTCCTGTACTCTACAGAATACTCAAATCCACACCAACTTACAGCTCAGATTTTAAATGTCGTGTTTAGAGTCATTGGAATGCTTTTATTGAAAAGATTATACATAGATCAGTCGGGGTGGTTTATATATAGATCATAACTATATTATACAATAGAATTTTAAATTTTACAGTAAAAATATATTATTATACTATATTGACTTCAAATTGATTGTGATCGGTGGGGATCTACAGCATCGCTAAGCTTATAATAATATTTTCTTAGTAACTATGACCTAATCTGTGGTTTCACTGCAAATATTTTATTAATTTTGCGATGCGTGTATGTGAAATCCGTGATATCTTCTAGAGTTTTCATTTGAATTATATACTGTAAAGGACAATTTTAATCTATAATATGTGGCCAAGCTAATTAACGTATTTTAATTAATTATTTGGATAAGGATTAATACTATATACTTGAAAATAGCCTTGGAAGTTATGTAATATTTTTTAACAAAAAATTAAAGATTAAAATGGTTACTGTGAGTCAACCTTAAGAGATAGACATATGCTGTCGCGGACTTTTTTGTAGGTCTTATTAAGTTGTACAACTCTTCCATAGAAAATATTCTTCCATCTATTTTCAATTGAGCAGCGTTCGTAAGAAACGTGTTTTTTCGACCCTTTTTTAGTCGACTTAGGTTGCAAATTAGGTCTCCACGAATGTACCTTTGATTTAAACGGGATAATATATAGCCTATTTTCATTCCGAAAGTCCATTCTATATATTAGTGAAAGAATTTTTTAAATCGGTCGAGTAGTTTTTGAGCCAAATCATTACAAACATACAAAAATACAAAAATACAAATGTTCTCTCTTTATAATATTAGTATAGATTTACTTTATTTATTTTGCGTTTTTCAGAATCTAATTTGAGTTTACTTAGAAATTGCTCTTAAAGTATCTATCATGGCGCCTTGAATCACGTCACACTATGAGAAACGAAACATGCAGTTGTTAGTTTTCTTTTATATATTATATTCTAGGTCAATTTGAATTTCACTTTGCGCGATGCTGGATCTCATACACTGAGGCACTGTTTACAAGCGGAACGCTGAAAACGAATTAAGCGCCATCTAGTTCCGATCTACAACAACGATGGCGTTGTCACACGGTGTGACGGCATGACTGAATGCCTTATTACTTATTTAGCATAATTTATTTTAGGGTTCCGTATCCAAAGGGTAAAAGGAGACCCTATTATTAGTAATAGGACAGACAGACGGACAGCGGAGTCTTAGGACTCCGCTGTCCGTCTGTCTGTCTGTCCGTCTGTCACCAGGCTGTATCTCATGAACCGTGATGGTTAGACCGTTGACATTTTCACGCATGATGTATTTCTTTTGTCGATAGAACAATAAAATACTAGAAAACAGAATAAAATAAATATTTAAGGGGGCTACCATAGATCAAACGTGAATTGTTTTGCTCGTTTTTGCTCGATATTTGTAATGGCAACAGGTAGACGCTTGAAATATTCACAGAATATTTAGTTATATACTTACTTTAAAAATAAATAATTAAATAAAACAAATATTTAAGGCGGCTCGCATATAACAGACATCATTTTTTTGCCATTTATATAGATAATGAAGTTCGTGTATGGAACCCTTCGTGCGCGAGTCCGACACGCACTTGACCAGTTTTTTTTAAATATTTTTAATAAATAGTGTTGTTTATAAATATCTCCATACCATGATTTATAATAAGAAACTTCACTCTATATATCCGATTTATTCAAGTTGAGAATAAGCCTATTGGTCCAATAGCGTAGCTATTTGTAATTAAACTTACTTGAGCGGTTTGATAGGAAACCTCTTATAGACCACCATCGCTACCCAGTACTGCACGGCTTTGTTCCACACTTTCATAGAGTCCCGCAGAGTGACCACAGTTTCGCATCCCCACACATCCATAGATTCCACAGTGTTGAAGTCGTACTGGGCTTGACGAGCTTCTTCTTCAGTCCTGGAAATTTTGGAGGATTTCGATGAATATTGATTGATCGATTCATATCCTAAATACATATATCTAAAACAATAATAATATAGCAGTGTAACAAGCAGTTTTTAACAAGGCAGGGATAAATAATGACGCTTAACCATAGACTTAAAAATTGAGAGTGACTTAGCACATCTGATGTCTTGAGGCAGCTCGTTCCATAATCTGACAGCAAACACCGTAAACGATTTTTAGTAAAATCGAGTGGAATGTAGAGGAAACATTAGCTGAAGGGATTCAGATCTTTATGTTAGGTATGTCATACAAATAGAGTGAAAAAACGGGATAGTATGTAATTAGGCATTTATTTCTCAGGTCAAATTTTGTATTATTTAATTTGGTATTGATTTCAGTATTATTATAATGTCACAATAATATTCCTTTGAGTGCTCTTAGGTACTCTTACGTGCATTAATACTATCTATTTCGTGCATTGATAATATAATGACTGAGTAAACGTAGGAAAAAACAGCGTATCTTGAGATTAATATATTTGACTATGTTGCCAAAATAATAATCATTACAGAATATATATCACATTCCTCTCAATGTACAATACAACATGTTCATTTTTCGCCGTCACGTGTCACCCTCTTCATCGATAAGCGCGCGGGCGTTTGCAGGCATCCCTACGCAAGAGCTACCTATATATCAATGTACGTAGCTATAACACATCTGCTTACAATTCGCAGCAAGGTTGCGGGCTCATAGCCGCGCTCTATACTTTAGTAATTGTTACTTTAAAGTCCCGCTGAAGATTCAGTTTGAATCGTTTGTTTAAGAAACCCTACAAGTAACCATACTATTATAGGGCTTTTAGAACTCCTTGCCCGAGTCTGTGTTTCCGGATATCCAATTTGGGATCTTCAAGTCTGAGTGTATAGGTATTTTCTAGGCAAGCATGCTACATCGTCACTAAGATCAGTAGGACTATTTTGTAAGGTAGTTTACACATCTCGGAAGCGGAATCCGCGGTGAGATTACGAGATGTTTAAACTAGCTTACAGAATAGCTCTACAGGTGAGTTGGTGGTCGCTAGAATATATATATATATATATGAATAAAAACAAACTAAGTCACAATTGTGGCGAAACAGAGTTACCTAGAAAAAACCATTCAGTAAGGGTAAATACACAAGTCATAAAGAAATACACTACAAGTACTACTGTATATTACCATAAGGTTGTTTGGAAGCGCTTTGAGCGATAAGACCACCTGTTGTTAAACTGATTATTGTGAAGTAACATTATACATATGTATACCATCAAGACATTATTTTCGTGGGTTAAATTCGAGGAACACCAGATGGAGCTATAATATGTATTTACTAGCTTCTGCCCGCGGCTTTGCTCGCGTGGCTTACAGGAAACAAATTACATATTTTCTTCAGAATAAAATATTATATGCGGTCTCACTCCCTATCAATTGAAAATACAAATTCATCATCATCAGCTTGTGTCAGTCCACTGCTGGACATAGGCCTCTCCCAAGATGCGCCCCTGAACCCGATCTTCGGCTTTTCTTCTTCTCTTCCAGTCACTGCCCACCGCTTTGCGTATGTCGTCGCTCCATCTGGTCACAGGACGTCCTACGCTACGTTTGACGATTCGCGGTGTCCACTCTAGGACAAGTCTACCCCAACTATTATCAGTCCTTTTTTTTTACCCAGGAAAATCCTTTATGGATACCAAATCGCCCGGGGGAGCGAGATGGTTATGTGGGAGTCACTGCCAGAAGGGCAGTATACCCACTAAAAACCTGGGGTGAGCAGTCCTCCGCCGAGATGGGGCAAGATAGGGTCACGCTAGCAGTCACTATCTTGCCCCGGCGGTAGGCCCGGATGAAAACATCCAGGCCCCGGCACAAGGAGGGGTGGCCTCGCTCACCAAGGCCACCCCTCAGACGTGTGGGGTCGTGCAAGCCGGCCGAAAGTCCCCCGACCTTCGGCCAGTGCCCCCACTAACTATTATCAGTCCTGCGGCAGATATGACCAGCCCACTGCCACTTCAGTGTGCTAATCCGTTGAGCTATGTCGGTAACTTTAGTTCTCAGGCGAATTACTTCGTTCCGGATTCTATCCCGCAGAGAAATACCGAGCATAGCTCTCTCCATAGCTCGTTGAGCGACTTTAAACTGGTGGACCAGTCGAACTGTGAGTGTCCACGTCTCGGCTCCGTATGTCATTACAGGTAGGACGCACTGGTTTAAGACTTTTGTCTTTAGACACTGCGGCACGGCCGTAGCTAGGGGGGGCATTGTGGGGCAATGCCCTACCTTAAAAATACCAAAAACGAAGACAAATTATTATAATTAAATTGTTTGTTCATAGTTGAGATAAAAAAAATTGTAGCGATAGGTATCTTAAACTTCTCCGAACATTCCACAGTTTGTGAAATTCATTTCATATTATATATTATTATAATAATTCTTTGTTCTGTGTATAGATGGCATTTGAAGCGCCATCACATGAAGCGATGGGTCTATTTAATTATAATATCTGTGACGCAGAGGGGATTCCCCGTACCATAGATTGCAATATAGCCCATAATGTACGGAGAATCCTAGCATGATTTTTTATTTATTACTTGTAACTTTAACAAATTTAAATTAGTTGAAAATTTTATTTTAGATTTTAATTTTTAAAGGTGAAGGCAAACTTTGCCTCAGCCTCGAGCGGCACAATACCACGCTAAGCCACTGATTGATTATGATTGTTTGTAGCAGCGTTGCAAAACCTACCGATTTTGAAAATGTTTACAAGGTAAATGGTACAAGGGCAAGTTTGGTATCATTTTCGTATAAACCGAAGACGTCGAATTCATTTCTGACATTATTTTTTTCCAGTTTCATACAATAAAAACTTAAAAATACTATAATAAAGCGCAATTCATGTTAATTTTGAAAATATACACTTTTAATAATGTGCTCATGGAAAAAGATGGTGAAAATAATATCGTTTAAAAACTAAAAAAGAACCGACTTCAATGCCGCGCCATTCATTTTCAGTACTAATTTTGAGATGTTTATCTCAATATCTCTGGAGAAACTCATCAGACCTCGATAAAATTACCATGGTACCACACTTGGGATATCTCCTTTCGAACAAAAAAGTAATAATCAAAATCGGTTCATAAACGACGAAGTTATTCGCGAACAAATATAAAAAAAAAATAATTATATATACGGTCGAATTGAGAAACCTCCTCCTTTTTTTGAAGTCGGTTAAAAAATATAAATGACCGCAGCGCGGGTAGCTGAGGTCGCGCTAGGCGGCGTTTATCTGACAAAATGGTTGAGTACGAGTATCTCCTTATGCTAACTTTGTAAAATTTTATGATGCCAAATAAAGTACTTTCTTTTATTATATTTTTATAAAACAATTTAATGCGCACAGTTTCCGGTACACATACATAATTCTGTGCACTTCAATTTTCTTTTAATGCAAGTTCAACGATTTTTGCAACCTGTTGCACTTGCAACGAGTGAGTTCTAGGCACACACTTGCGACATCATAAGAAGACGGGTGGCGGCCAGCTTTGTACCCCCCCCCCCCCCCTATCCGCACATTTCGTATTACCACCCGGACTCCGGACTAGAAATGCTTAGAATCACTCATAGCTCCATAATTTTTTTTTGGGTAAACTTCATAACTGCCTCCACTACTTAGTGACAACTTCGAGTGGGATTCCATCTACGGCAATCGGTTCCGGAACAACGTGCTCGTTGTGACTTTGGTTTTATCCAAATTCATCCGGAGACCGATGCGACGAGAAGAATCAGCTAGGCCATTCAACATCATTTCTACAAACGACAACAGGACCTACGTCCTGCAGCGTCTCTGCCATAATGACGATGTCATCTGCGAATCGTAAGTGATACAAATTACAAACTGACAATATCCCAAGCAAATGCTGCAATGTGAGCTTACTTTGGAGCATACCACGTATAACCGATTGACCATGGCAAAGCAGAATTTGAAGGAAACTGCACACTTTTGAATTCGAAGGGGTAGTTTGATAGAGTCAGGATAGTCAAAGAATAGTGAGTTAATTGTTTTTTAATTTTATTCCATACAGAAAGTAATGTAGGTAATTTTAATTGAAAACAATGTGTACCAATTTTCAAGTCAAACAAGCGACCTAGACCTAGTAGACCTTAGTTTAGGGGTGGTGAAGGCCTTTTGGGGGAAACCCCATAATATTTTGTTTAAATTATGTAAATAGGTATAGATTTTCACATGTTATGTCCATGGTACCAAGTTCAAACCGCCGTGCACCGATGGATTTTTCTATAGAAAAAATTATGTGCGCTTCTCACAGTGGCCCTCCAGTGAAGGAAAACATCGTTTAAACCAACAATCCCTGCATGGTGGTAGGACACTATCTAGTGTCCGCCTGGCCAGCTACCACCCTCAAGTTAGAAAATCTGTCACCAAACATCTAATGTGTTCCGGCAGCTATCCTTGAGAGTCAGTTCCCAGTCTAGGCCTAGCGTGCTTACCATCTTCGACCGCATCATCACTTACCAACAAGTGAGATAGTGGTCAAACACTAGCCTATAAAGTATTTAAAATAAAAAAATTAAAAAAAAGTCTAGGTCTAGTGTCTAGACCTCTAGACTACTACCTACCATTTTATCAAGTTAACACGCGCACTTATCGAGGAACCAACCATCGTTATTCGAATAGATGGGATGAAAAATAATAATTAGCTAGTCTGTGACAGACTTAAAGTTTGTAATTTGATGTTACAGTGCCACAAGTATAACTTGGCGGTGGTGGATTTTGGAACTAATTCTTTTGATTGAAACTGTGAGTTTGACGTTTGAGAGATTACCGCGACATTATTGTTGATAAATCTGCTACATTAAAATAGTTCAATAATGCCAAAAGTAATTAAAAGTGGTTTAAGAGAAACTGTTATCAAAGTACAAAGTAAAAGCACAGTGGCGCACAGGCACGCCAAGTTATACTTGCCGGACTGTACCTACGATTATGTTAATGACCGTTTATTACGTAAACGTGAACTTAGTCAACTACGTGCAGCTATAGCCTTGGACAAAACAACCGGTCTCACGGTTGTCTTGTCTTTCGTCATACAAGCAGGTAAATACTTGTGTGTATGATGGAAGCAAACAATTAATGAAATAAATTAAACACACACCTAAAATACCTACCACAACATACACAACGATATACGAAAGTTATGAATACCCAGATTACTTTTAGTAGGTACATGCAGTAAAATTTCGTATTCGCAAACAATAGGGAACTGGTTGTAATTTGGACATTGTACCACAGAACAGATAATAATACTACGTACTTGTACCTAAAACAATCGTATTAAAAAAAACCCTTCGATTTTAAAAACCATTGTCAATAAGGTTCAAATTTGGTGTTTTGACGGTTTTTAGGGTTCCGTACCCTTCTAGCCGAATGGCAAAAAAGAGAACCCTTATAGATTCGTCATGTCTGTCTGTTTGTCTATCCGTCCGTATGTCACAGCCACCATATTCCGAAACTATTAAGATTACACAGCTGAAACTTGGTGGAATGTGTATTCTGTGAACCGCTTTACGAACTTTACACAAAAATTAAGGGAGAGTTCTCCATAAATGGAACTAAAACTAAAAAAAATTGTCATCAAACTTATACATGCGATTGCGGGGTGTCTATAGATAGGTCTTTAAAAATTACATTTATGTTCCTAAAACCATTTATTCTCAAAGTTATAAAATACTCTACTTTGTTACGAAACCGTGAGAGTGCGAGTGCGATTTGCACTTGGCCAGTTTTTTTTTGTAACATTTTCGGCGACATTTTTTTGCTATCCCCATTGACTAATTGAGAAACACCGCTCTATTTCTCGATGTTTCTGGTACATTAATCGATCGTCGTAACAGTATGTAACAAAATATAAACAAAAATAAATCTTATTTACATATTTAATTATTTACTAACCATAATTCTGGTAGGGGTGGAATTGTCGGGCTATGGGCAATAACATGTTCAGCAGAAGATGCAATCTTGGTACTTACATAGCCTTAAGCTTGTGATATTGGACAGTAGGTCCATGCCCAGTCCTATTCCTCCCTTGCACTGGGTAAGCTCCAAAACCAGCGGATGTGCAAACACTTTCAGCCATTGTCATGCCAGCGTAGATTCTCTGACGGAACGCCGCAAATATAACCCATGGATACAGCATACGATATACAAAGTTGCGATTGTTGTGGTCGTCAGATAAAATATACTGGAAGATATAAATAAAAATTTCCAAGCATGTAGATACTTAATACACAAATGTAAACACATAATAAACTGCATCGTCACTTGTCATGTGTTTAGATAGGCTAGCATCACGCGTTTGATTGACCACTATCTCACCTGTAGGTAAGTGATGATGCGGTCTAGGATGGTAGCACAGTTTAGCAGTATCAGCAGAAATCTGGGCCTAGCGACCCTGATTAGAAACTGGCTCTCAAGGATAGCTGCCAGAACACAAGACGTTTTGCGACAGATTTTCTAACTTGAGGGTGGTAGTAGGTGAGACAGACTAGATAGTGTCCTACCACCATGTGGGAGTTGGGTTGACGACCTTTACCGGAGGGCCACTGTGAAAAGCGCACATACATTTTTCTATAGAAAAATCCATTGGTGCACGGCAGGGGTAGAACTAGGTACCTCTCTGACATCAAAGCAGACCATTCTCCCGCTAAACCATTGGACCTTATAATATAGTTATAGATAGTGACAAGCCCCATAGAGTTTCTTGGTGTTTCTTCTCTGATGGGACTACTTCCGAAACACCAGTAGATTCAACAGTCAATCAGTTTTCATCTTTTGTTTGCAGATCTAGGGTTGCCTCTTACGACGGTATTATGCAGCTGTTAGACGGACAATCAGTTCCATTCGGAATATGATTTGTACTGCAATTAGTCTGCGTTTTATTTGTCTATTATGTTTAATTATTTCACAATTTTTTTGGATAAAAATTGTCTGAAGTTACTGAAACATGTACTGGGTTGCAGGTGCACGTAATAGTACGGTTGGCAACCCTACATTCATCAGGGGAATTAAACATGTTTTTTAACCGACTTCAAGAAAAAGGAGGAGGTTTCTCAATTCGACCGTATATTTTTTTTTATTTTTTATGTTTGTTCGCGGATAACTTCGTCGTTTATGAACCGATTTTGATTATTCTTTTTTTGTTGGAAAGGAAGTATCCCAAGTGTGGTACCATGTTAATTTTATCGAGGTATGATTAGTATCTCCAGAGATATGGAGATAAACATCTCAAAATTGGTACTGAAAACTAATAACGCGGCATTGAAGTCGGTTCTTTTTTAGTTTTTAAACGATATTATTAAGTGTGACGTTCGACGTCTAGATGAAAGCTGAATGGCTAAATCTCTATCTATTACGGTGTGTAAGATCGAGCAAAAAAACTCTGAAAAACATGTTTCTTGTATGGAGACCTCCTTCAATATTTAGTTTTATTTTGTTTTTAGTATTTGTTGTTAAATCCCCATAGTAATACATACTTTGCCTGTTGTTATAGTTATTAAGTAATACTCTGTTAGTAGTTAGTAATTACTCTATCCTATAATTAGTTTTTAAGTAATACTCTGTTTCTTTTTAATAAGGTGTTCAATAAAGTGTTTCTATCTATCTATCTATCTATCTATACTTTGTGAAAATTTCCTATTACAATGTACCTATTATAGTTAAAGACATACAGCCCTTTAAAGTGCGGACAGACGGACGGACGGCCGGACGGACACAGCAGTCTCAGTAATAGGGTTACTTTTGTTTGTTTCCGGCAATACAGACTATTTAGGGCTAGTTCAGAAAACAACAGTTCCAAACTGTTATACCGCTGTAATTAGTTCTAGTTTGAAATATATGCATCGTTTGTTAATATTTTGTATGTAAGGCTTAGAGAAAAATAAAAAATTATTATACCTAATTATACATTTTTATTCTTCGAGCATTTACCAATGGAGATGTTAACGCAAGGCGTAGCCCTCTGCTGGCCATATAGCCATTTTTGGCCAAATGAGCGTGCGTAACTACGCTGTATTTTTAATACTATGTGCATGTTTCAAGCTAGTGTGCGGGATCGCTAAAGTGAGTGATTTGTGTGTGTGCAATGTGTGTTTACCTCGTCCCCCCTTAAGTATAGGCAGAAAATAATGTTTGCGGATTACAACGTTAACATCTCCATTGGTAAATGCTCGAAGATTTTTATTATTACTTTGGTACCCTTTGAGTATGGAACCCTAAAAATGAAATTAAAAATAGGTACCCATCAATAATCCATTTCAATAGTATAGTGACTTGTGTGCACAAGAAAGCTGTTGCTGGTGGTGACATTTTTGGTTATCCAGCTTTATGCATGCCACAGTAATAATATAGCTTACAATCTAATCAAAAGTAATGTATAGTTGCCTCAGAACGATTTACTGTAGCTACAACGAAAAAAAACACTTCTGTTCATTGCTACAGTAAATCATTCTGAGTTTGCCCTTACAGTCCCATCTGGAAAATCCACTCAGTACAATAATGCGGCAATATACATTTGTATTTTTTTGTCCACTCATGCCCTCCCAGCTATGTCCATGAGAGGTCACAAACTTCCACAGCACACAACATTCCACATTTAAATATATTGGTGTTGAAATGATCATCATCCCAATCAGCTGACCTCTTCCATCATAAAGATGTACCAAGAATTACTTTCACATACATAATTTTCGTAAAGTAAAGATAAACTGGCCAAGTGCGAGTCGGACTCGCACACGTAGGGTTCCGATTGAATAAAAATTTGCCGGAAAAAGTATCTACATAGTTTTAACATCGATATATATAAATACCGTATCAACACCGTGTCAATACTAAACATGCTTATTTACTACAACGTCATCTAACGAATGTCGAACAAACTTATAACACCCACCATGTGAACGTTAACACAAAGGTCAGTGACTTTTTTTTGGTTACCATCGTTCATAGATGGCGCTTTAGTAAAAACACGTTTTTTGTATGGGGACCCCCTTTAAATTTTAACTTTGTTCTGTTTTTAGTATTTGTTGTTATAGCGGCAATAGAAATACATCATCTGTGAAAATTTCAACCGTCTAACTATCACGGTTCATGAGATACAGCCTGGTGACAGACGGACAGACAGACAGACAGACAGACAGACAGACGGACAGCGGAGTCTCAGCAATAGGGTTCCGTTGGTACCCGTTGGTTCCTTTTGGGTTCGGAACCCTAATAAAAGATGCTCACCTCCAAAGGCCATACATTAGAGAAAACCAAATACAATGAGATGTACACAGGCACCATTATCAATGTGTTGATTGTGAAACCCAGACAGTCGACATATTTACGATACGGCAGATTGAAGTAGTCGTCAAATGTTCTGTATCTGTAGTATGGACCTAAAAAACATTATTTTGTATAAAATATGTAAAATATGACTTATGGCACATCGGCACACTCTTTAGAGATATAAGGTGGTAGTGTGAAAAATCATAAAAGATTCATAGTAACAAATCAATAAAAAAATAAAATAAATAAATTCTGTCGATCACTACCTTCAGCATTGGAAGTGTTATGCCAGGAAGGTTCCTGGATTTAGGTAAATCCATACTCCACTTTGTTTAATTTCATTCCTAATAGCATTAGTTGATTGCTGATATTGACATCAATAATGATGTAATCTCATAAGTAAAAATATACAATTTGTTAGTATGCATACGCATTTCTAACAAATAAACAATCTAGTATTATTATATTATTTCTAACAAATAAAAATTCTAACAAATAAATATATCTATCTAAAAATATATCGCATTATATTTCCTATTTTAAACATTTTTTATAATAATATTAAACAATTTTTTTTTATCTACAGCTTGGATAAGCACTCATGAATGTCTTGTTATGAAATGTTTTTACATACTTACCAGTCAATAATCCCACATAGAAAAATGAATAATGAAACAGGTCAACTAAACTGGGATTAACAAACTCCGTAAACTCAGGGTCTCTCTCATTCTGATCATTTGATTGATTGGCTTGATTTTCCTCTTTCTTAGATTTGGCAATTGCAAGCCAAGACCCATTGATTTCAAAGGCTACACCTACCACTCGGAGTACTATGATCATTTCAATCAAATTTGTCTGACCAGTTGGTAGAGATAGTCCAAATTTATCAGCCAATCGAAAGAAAAATAAATACCCAAACATGAGAAAAAATGTTGCAATGTGGCAATACCTGGAAAGAAACAATAATTAAATTACACATTGAGATTTGTCTAAATTAGCAGTATGAAGGCATGCACATTAGTTAAACTACATATTATTTGATTAAGAAAATTATATTAGGTATATCTATGAAATAGAATTGTTATATGTATGATTTTGAAGAACGAAAATGGGTAGTACTAAAAGTGCTTGAATGTTAAGTATTATTTTCAACAAGCTGAATGAAAAATATCAATACCTTACTGTAGCAGTCTTTATAACAATAATACCAAGTATTGCCGACAATATGGGATGATAGGCGCTATATCCTGATACTATAATAATAAGCAGGAAGCCTATGAATGTGCCTACCCATTTTTTCAAGTGTATTTCTCTTATTCTTCTGTAATACGGTCCAACTACAACACTAAATAATAGAAGAGATAAATAGATTATGTCATTTTTATTTTTTTCTAAAAAGGATAACATTTCTACGGCAAAATTATTTTTAATATAAATAAATAAAAAATACGACACATGCAATTGCAAACCTATATAAAAAAGTACTCTGTGATTGCAAACACAACAGTTTGATACACAGATTACTAAATGTTTGATATTGCTATCACCACAGATTACTGAACCCTCCTCTGAAGTCTGTGGATTACTGATTACTATAAGCGAGGATGGAGTATTAAGTCGATGTGGCATTTAAACAACAATAATAATATGATATGGATAAAACTATACAATCACTATTATGAGCGAGCGAGATGAGCACCATTTTTAGGGTTCCGTAGTCCTGACAAGGAACCCTTATAGATTCGTCATATCCGTCGTCTGTCTGTCTGTCTGTCCGAGGTTTTGCTAAGAGACCGTTAATACTAGAAAGCTGTAATTTTGTGGGGGTATGTATATAAATTACGCCGACAAAATGCTGAAATAAAATTGTGAAAAATATTTTTTTTAGGGTAGCTCCCCTATATGAGAAGCGGGGATGATTTTTTTTTTTCATCGTTTACCCTATCGTGTGGGATATCGTTGAATAGGTCTTTTAAAATGACTTCAGGGTTGCTTATACCATTTTTCGATTGAATGCTCCATTTACGAAATATTAAACTTTAAAGTGCAAATTTTTGTTCCAGTAAGGCGTTCCCCCCTTCTAAAAGCAAACTGCTGGCTTGAAAAATCTGGAAAAATTTGTGGTAATAGCGCATTTCATGAACTTTAAAGGAAAACTATAGCGGTTAAGATAACTTTATTAGCTTAGCAGTAATAGTCGTTGAATTTGGGTGTTCGATTATTTTGTACCAAATACAAAATCCTTAGAATAAATCCTTTAAAGTGACAAAGACGGAGTACCTTTGTCACTTGAGTTGCTTGTGTATAACGGGTAAAGACTTGCATTGAATAGCAAGCTACTACGGAACCCTACACTGCGCGTGGCCCGACACGCACTTGGCCGGTTATTTATATCCTTCTCTGCGTATGTTAGACGTGTGTAACTCAGCAGTGATAAACTAAAACGAGTTATATCTATTTAAACCAAAGACTGATTCAGTATATCTTACATTTCTCAACCATCTCTTTAAGTCTTTTATATCTTCAATGCAACGACTCATTTCGCGGAGTTAGAGTAAGCGGGATGAAACCAAATAACATACAATGCGTTAAAAAGAGAGCGTAAAAGAGTTAGAGTAAGCGAGATGCATATAACTCCCTTTGCGTTATAAAGAGAGAGCGTCACGGACTTAGAGCAAGCAAGATGCATATAACTCTCTATGCATTAAAAAGAGAGCGTCACGGAGTTAGAGTATGGGAGTTGTAAACTTATAACAATCTATGTGATAGAAAGGGAGCGTAGCGTCACGGAGTTATTAGGGATATAGAGATATAAAAGAGTTATCTCTTTTGTTCAAAAAGACACGTATCTATCTTTTCTCTTTAAGGATATGGATTGCACATGGCTAGCGTATGTGATTAAACTGGTTCCAGCACTGTATTGAACCAAGTTCTAGTGCACCTATTGGCTCTCACCCGCTGTCATGTATGACCCGACCAAATTACGTTGTTCATTTTATCTTATAGTTGGCATATGTATATATCTCTATAGCTATTTCAGTCGCATACGCTAATGTTCTCTCTACATATATATACTTTCTCTATGATTATATGATATGAGTCAGAGAGCTATCACCACGGAGCTCTATTAACGGGGAGGCTATCACCACATGAGTAAAGAAAGGTAACAGAGACAAAGCTTCTAAGGAACGGACAAAATGTTTACCTATTCTTGTAGGGTTAGCACAAAAAAAAAGAAAAATCTTCATCGTAATAAAATCCTCCTGCAAGTAAACATGACCTGCTTTTTTATTTTTCAAGCTTCATCATTGTCGACAACGATGTATGTCGCTCATGATCATGAGATGTCACGAAATTTCATCTAATGTCATGATATGTCATATGTCATGAAATGTCATTGTATACCATGAAATGTCACAAATCGTCACGGAATGTCACGAATCGAACGAAATCATGAATTATTATTAAATGTCATGATATATCACGAAATGTCATAAATGTCATAATATATCACAAAATGTCATGAAATTTCATTTTATGTCACAAAATGTCATAAAAAGTAACTAAAAGTCATTTAATGTCACAAAATTTCATAAAATGTCATGAAATGTAACAAAATGTCATGATATGTCACAAAATGTCATGATATGCCACGAAGTTTCATGAAATGTCAAAAAATGTCATGTAATGATATGAAATGTCAAGGAATTTAATTGAGCCTCCTTAGACAGGGCACTAGAAAAGAATATTCATAAGCCAAAAATCACTTTCCCGCCCTAGGGCGGAAAAGACCTACTTTGCACGCACTTATTGAGGAACCAACCATCACTTTTCGAATAGATGGGATGAAAAATAATAATATAATATAACGTGATGCGTCGCGAGCGACAGCCCTGTGTTAAAGCACCAGCCGAGCCACTATAAACCGGTTTCACTCCATACGTGACAGGCAGCACACAGGCCGCTAGTGCTCACGCACTCACGTGCGTCTACGTCATCATCACAGCGCAGTTGTATGAAGCTTTGTCTCTGTTCCCTTTCTTTACTCATGTGCTATCACAGAGTATAAGAGTACTTTTTATTAATGTCATATACCTGCTACATACACTCCCACCCTTGGGTGGAAGTCTCTACATGAATAGCGATGAATATCGACCGGTAATCGTCGATAAGAAAAGAGATGCAGATAACTACTGTCTAGCTGTATCTCATTCTAGCAGACGTTTGCGATGACAGGACGCATCGCTATCAATGTAGAGACTTCCACCCCTGGTGTCTCTCAATTTGGACGTTTTGTTCTACAAAGTAAATACAACCTTATAGTTAAAGTATACGGATTAAATTGATTTTGGCAAAACATCTGCAGTGCACCATCAATTTCGTAGAGAGAGAAGGCAATAGAGTTCCGATGAGCGTATACGGTATGAGAGAAAAAATGCTATATACACAGATTATATCATTGTATATTGGAATTAGTATGGCTACAAGCTAAACTTCACCCTATTTTGAGGGTAATTAATGCTTAGAGATTACACAGTTTTTGCATTCTAAAATATCTAATCTTCTCTTCATTTGCAAAAATGTGCATGGCATTTAGACTGGGCGCGCACTAGTGGCCAAGTTGCAGCGACTAGCGAGATACACACGTTAGTATGAAATCGCCACAAAGCGTGCACACCTGGCCGCGGGCCGAGGCTGCGCGCCCGGTCTTTCACTTGATTAGCCCACGTGCTTACAATTTTGTTAGGAACACCTTTACTACATTACCCTCCGTATGAGGAGTAATCGGAAAGCGGTTCACAGAATACATCTACCTAACAAGTTTCAATTCTGTAGTCCTAACAGTTTCGGAATAAAATGGCTGTGACATACGGACGGACAGACAGACAGACAGACAGATAGACATGACGAATCTATAAGGGTTCCGTTTTTTGCCATTCGGCTACGGAACCCTAAAAACGAATTGAAAACCTCCTCCTTTTTGGAATTAGGTTGAAAACATTAAACACAAGTAACGTATATCGTATTTTTATTTTTTTTATTTAAATAACTAACGTGGTAAAATAAGTCAGAAGCTAGTATCCCTCACAGTTTATAATGCAACCGTTTAGAAATGTCACGAAGAATAGATACTTAACCATCTGATGAATGTATCTCGCAATTTGGTCGGTTAGCACCACTTCCTTGGTTTGGTTTTTATCATATTTAAGACTACAAATGTAATAAAAATCTACATTTTATTGATTGAAAATACATATAACTTTAATAATCTTATGATTTACTTAATGTGTTTAGTCAAAAATGCAACTTACCGATGAAAGGATATGTTGGGCTCATTTCGCTCAGAACGGCTTTTACAGCCAATTATACTGCAATTTACCATAACTGCATATACTCAATTTTAGTATTATAAATAATACTACAATTCTAGAACATAAATAGACCAGAAATGTAGTTTTTCACCAAAATTCTTTTGACACGCGAAAAAGTCTGCTCCAATCTGCCATCGCGTCAATTAAATTTCAACGAGGCCAAATAATAAATAGGCCATACGCAAATGGAGACAAAACCCTTATTTCTCGACCTGCTGAAACATTAATAATTTGTCATCGCGCCGTCTTACTCTTGTAATTATTATTATTTTAGCACCATATCTAGACTATACTCCCATCTACGATCAATTTATATTACGTCTATGATATAGGGTCTACGAATAAAAAAAAGGGTACTATCACAGGCTAAGTAGAGATGCTACGCCGTGGACGGAGTATTAAATGGACCTGGCATTAAAATAACAAGTATAATATGACAAAGATATAACTAGCCAAGTGCAAGTTGGACTCGCACTCGTAGGGTTCCTTAATACAGTAGAGTATTTTAAAACTATAATTATTCGTCACCAAAAAATTAACATTATAAAGTTAGGTAAACCTGAAACATACACAGATTATACAACCTTTTTTCAATTGCTTGTTAGAAGAACATGATAAACATTTACCCATAGTAACAATACCAAATATAATATCAATTATTTTTTGTAAATGGCCAACCAAGGCCAGGTTATCTATATTGCCAAAATTAGATTATTTAAAGTGTATAGATTACTAAAGAATGGAAAAATAACCAAACATTGTGTAAGTAAATATAGTAAAATATTTAAATATCGTTTCTATGGCAGGCAAAAAAAAATATCGAGCACAAAGAATACTTAAATCACAAAATAAAATGAAATGTGCATGGCAGATTATAAAAGAAGAAACTGGTCAACAAAAATCATGTCCTAGTGTCTGTGATATACTTTTAGATAGTGACAAAAATCTTATTCGTGACAATGATAAAATCTACAACCTATTTAATGATTACTTCGCTAATATAACTAACAATTTGACGACGAGACTTGACGAGACTCATAGAGAATCGATGAGACTTGACGAGAATCGACGAGACTCGACGAGTATCGAGGAGACTTGACGAGACTTGTCGAGAATCGATGAGACTCGACGAGTGTCGATGAGATTTGACGAGAATTGACGAGAACCGACGAGATTTGATGAGACTCGACGAGTGTCGACAAGACTTGACTAGAATAGACAAAAATGAAAATGAATGAAAGCTGTATAATAGTTAATCGAAAAGAAATGAAAAGAAAACATGGGGCTTGTCAGATTTACAATGTCAGACCATTTTGTTCCTTTTGAAACAGCCATCTTTCGAGTCTCCAGGAACTAATATTTTTGAACTGAAACGTCATTAGAAACGTTGGGCACTTTTGGATAGGAAAAAAGCACTGAACTCACGTGTTTAGGCTCTGACAATTATTTTCTTTTAAGTTTATGAAAAACTGTTATATCGATTGTTTTTTATCGTAATCGAGTAATACTAATTCATCGTAATCATAACCCTAGTCTTCAATCAAATTGTCAGTGCTATCTATCAGAATCCATTTGTTATCACTGCCACTGTCAAATGATTGTCAATTGAATAGAAATATTTCGTCAAATTTCGTGTTGGCACAATGGCACATCATCGATCGATCCGGCGCGATTCTGCCTGCTGTCAAACAAAAAGTTCAAAACATGGGTACGAATTTCAGTGATTTCAAAGTTCTAATTCATATTTAATTCACAATGAGTGCATCGAGATTAGACGATGAGACTAAGAAGACTATAGCTCAAGACACTAATTTACGTATTGGCAGTGATATCAACGATTTATCTGCTTGTTATGATGTAGAAAATGAGTTGATCCGAAGGAAAAACCATCTTCAGAGCTGCGTAAGTCTGTGTTTATCTAAATAAATCGATGCATAATGTTTTAAAATATTGCTAGTTAAGAAATGTTTATCTCACCCTATCATTTACTTCCAATTTTCGCAGCTCAATATTGCTAACAATGAAGTGCCGACTAAAATATCTTCTGCCATCAAAAAGGCTGAGGAAAACTCAGGCCAAATCGACAGTCTCAAAACAAGAAGTGAGAAGCTTAAGAAAAGAGTTGAGGCATTTTTGGAGAAAACTGAGCCATTGAGGCTAGAGTTGGAGAAGAGATTCTCAGATATAAATAAACTAGACCAAGTATTAATTTACTTGAAATCATTTGAAAAAATTGATGATATAAGGTGAGAACCTCATTGATACAATGTCATAAATAGAATAATTTACATATTGATACACTCCAGTGTCATAGTAGTAATTCTGTGATTACCAGTGATTGGAATAGACCATAGTGCAATTTGGGGTTAATAATCTTAATAATTGTATTTGTATGGATACACCCAGGCTTTTGGGATTGTTCTAATCAAATTTTTTCACTGCCCACCTAAACAAATTTTATCTGACTTCAAAGAAATAGAGGGGTTGGATCTTATATCGAGTTGCCTGAATTTGAGTTAACTGTGAATGTGGGGGGGTTAAGGGAGTTCTTACTAAGCCCCCTGGAGCAAAACTTGCTGCCGGAAATGCGATAAAATATTTAATATTATTTTTTGAAATTACGTAAAATCCTTATACAGAACATACGAATGCGTAAAACGAAACGTAATTTTCTTTGATTGCTTATCAATTTCAGAATTGTCAAAGTGTGTGAAAAGAAACTAAGCCGCCAATTTGTTGACAGCAGTAAGCAATTATTAATTTGTGTTAAAAATTTGTTGTGTTTACTAATGGCCCTAAAGTGAAGGTTAGGTTATGTTAGAACAGTGACCACACATCGCGCGAGCCGAGCGAGCGTAGCGAGCGTGCGGCGGTAGCGGCTGGCGAAGCGCTACAAAGTAAAATGTATGATGAAAATATTTAAATTTCAATTAAAAAAATTAAAAAAACTGCGCCTCTTCAGCAGGGAAAAACAAGTGGGGGGACTCATCTCGACTCCCTCTACCTCCCCCGACTATTCCTATCTTCCTATGAAGGCGACTTGATTCAAGATCTTTACCAAATAGAGGAAGTTCTCAATACATTTTTTTATGTTTAGTGTTTCAAAAACTCCTCAGAACTCTGTCAAATCTTAACCACTTTGTAAAATTATTTTTTTGTTTGAGGGATTATACCTCCCGTTTGGTCCCATTCAAATTTTATCGAGATCATACAATTATCTCTGGAGATATGGAGATATACAATATAAGCAAATTTGTTACTTTGATGACATGATTATAACTACCCAGGACCTACTTTGACTATCACAGCATGTGAAGTCGGATTTTTCGTTTTGTACAATCATAAATTATTTACATAGAAATCACAGTGAAAAAGCAGATAAAGTTTTAAATAAATATTTCCCACTCTCTTATTCTCGCTTAGTAGTAATTAATTTATTAAATTTAGTTTGTTTCAAAGTACAGGTAAGTTTTATTGGGCTATAGGCTTGCTTAAATAATGCTGTCTACTGTTAAGTGAGTGCTAAAATCTAAAAAAAAAATGATCAGGTCAATAAAAAAAGTATTATTCATATATTTTTCAAAACAGTAGAAAACTTCCAAATAATTTTTATACCATTTTACAATATCTGAATATTTCTAACATTCATACAGGGATAGTAAATAAAGAAGACTGAAACTTAGTTAATGCCATTGAATAAAAAATAACATAAGATTATTTTGTTCAATCTATGTCTCTGCTTTCTCTGTCATTGTCATGACATTGGAAACATCAGATAGTGCATTTTTGCTAGATTCCGCCCGAAACTGGTTTTCCGGGTGAAACCGAAACCAAAACCGAATATTCGGCCATGGCTTCAGTTTCGGTTTTAGCTGAAACTGAAGCCATGACTTGACTCACGTGGTCAAGTATAAAATTCCTTAAAATACTGTAATTTGGTGCATTTTACCCATTATTCTGCATTAATTACGACATACAATTATTTTAGCTCCATATCTACACTAATACCAATTAACCATCTACAGTTGCTACAGAGCTATCTGAACGACGCACGACAATTCCCGAATGGCCGCCAGCGTGTCCGCCAAAGCGTTGCCGCGAGAAACGAAGTCAGGCGAGCGTGTACGACAACTTCCGAAATCAGTTTCGGTTTCGGCAACCGCCGCCGAAACTTGATTTTTGGCCGAAACCGAACTTTCGGTCGGACACTAAATTTTGCATATGCATCTTTGCAAAATCCCACAGTATCAGCACTTTGATTGCTTATCCATCTTCACATATCATGAAATCTCACAAAATTGCACTACCTATTCTGATCACTAGTGATTACTTATCTACATCTAATTTCTAATGCAAGTTCATACAGTGTTTTAAGTCTTATCAATTTTAAAGTGTATGAACATAATAAAATTGTTAAAACTCAGTTACATGATTATATATAAAATAGCTTTATCTTATAATCGGTTTCTAAGGTACGATTATTGAGAGTTTATCTACTCAATTGTACTGTTATTGAATAGATAAACTCTCAATAAATGTACTCAGAAACTGGCCATTAGTGTGTTAAATTGATAAATTAATGTCATACATATATTACAGTCATCAAATGAAACAAAGCAGTGACGATGAGCAGTTAGTATTGTTATATGGTGAGCTGAAGGACATGTGCCAAGAATATCAAACAGGACATAGAGGGAATTATGTCAAAGAGTATACACACTACTGGCATAATGTACTCAAGGACAGACTTACCAAGTAAGTATGTTGTTTAAAGAGCCCTGTTGGTGTTTTTTTAACCGACTTAAAAAAGGAGGTTTCTCAATTCGACCGTATATACTTTTATTTGCGGATAACTTCATCGTCTATGAACTGTTTTGATGATTCATTTTTTGTTGAAAAGGAGTGATTCATTGTAATTTCATCAAAATCTAATAAGTATCTCCAGAGAAGACCTCAAACTTGGTACTGAAAATTAATAGCGGGGCTTTTGAAGTTGGTTCTTTTAGTTTTATAAACAATCTAACTATAAATATAAAGCAACAAACAAGCATTCGGCCCACCTGATGGTAAGTGGTTTCCATCGCCTATTAACACCTGTAATAACAGAGGCAATAATTGTGTGTTGCCTGCTCTTTTGAAAGAGGAATGTTGTGACCTGTTAACTCTTCTTTTGGAGCAATTCAGATCACCCTTCTGTGGGAAATTATCGGGAAGAAGATCATTCAACATCTCGTTTGTATGTGGAAAGAACAAACACCTATGCATTGCAATGCATTTCGTGGGAGGACTATGTGTCTATAATATGAGGGTGAGCCCTCTCACAATATGCAAGTTCCTGTGGTAAAATCGAGAGGGTGGGATCACATCAAAGAGTTCATCACAGCATTCTGCATTATAATATAGACAAAATAAACTAAGTAAATCAACATCGTGACAAAGACTCAAAGGTTCAAGTGTATAAGTCAACGTCGCATTGTCGAATACTCTAATGGCTGTTCTATGAATGGAGTCAAGTGGTTGCAACTTCAGTGCACCACTCCAGAAATGCTAGTACTCTATATGTAGCCGAATCTGCACTTTGTACAACAAAAGTCGTTGACTCAACGTAAAGTTACTGCTTAGCTTTATTTAGTACACCAAGTCTTTTAGCTGTGACTTTAACATTGCTGGCTAAATGTCTCCCGAACTGGACCTCATTAGAGATTTTGACACCTTATATGCTGATTGTCTTTAACAAGTTGAGGGGAATACTCTAGAACTTGAGAGATATATTGAATGGACTCTTTTTTGTGGTAAATGCGATAACTTCGTTTTTGTGGGGTTGAATTTAAAATGATTATGTGATCCCCAACTTGATGCTCTGTCTAAACCTAACCTGTGCAACAAGCTCTGTCCTCCTTTCATTGACTTCCGACCTACAGAGATATTTATACGCCCCGAGTATTTGTCCAGGATAGATAGCTTGATTTCTGAACGAGAGGTTGCTGGTTCAAATCCTATCACGGGTGGTTGTGGACGGTAGGAGCATATTGTATTGATGTTCCGCTTGACTTGCTACCAAAAAGTAGCTTACCACCGTTGAGGAGAAAATATGCTGTCATAACCTTACGGTGTTCCGACAGCACATAGCCCTTGAGAGTCTGAGAATTCTAGGCCTAGCTTAGCATGTTCACCATCTTCAACCACGTCATTGCTTACTACCAGGCGAGATAGTGGTCCAACTCTACCCATTAAGACACAGAACAAACAAAAAAATTAGCTAATCTAACACCAAGCTTGTCTATGTTAACTTTTCAAAATATTTTCAGACATTATGAAGATGTATTGAAACTGCTGAAATGGCCATTTGTATCAGGTGCTGAGAATTCACCCCCTCCCAAAGAGATTCTCATTAAGTTTACCAATCTGACTAGGTACCTATTTCTAATTCAAGAACCAGAAGATTTAATAACTACAACAGCTTCTGAAGATTTTGCTGCAGGTAGTTTATTAATATAATTTTTTTAATTCCTTAGTATATTTAAAGGCTGACCAGTTATTGTATGCCAAAATAATTTCAAATGTCTGTGTACATGTGTGTGTCTTATTAAGTGTAGTGGTAGGATTTCTGCTAGTCCGCCTGGGGCGGTACTACCACTTTGCCAATACATTTTCTGCCGTGAAATAGGATTTTTTTCGGTTGAAATGACAAGGTGTCCAGTGAAATTACAGGGCATGTGAGACTCTAATCTTTATGTCTCTTGAGACTTGACTACCAGAATTTTGCATGCAAAATTCTGGTAGTCCAGTATTTTGCATGCCGCTGTATCTGTAATAGGTAGACGTCATCGCTTACCATCAGGCGAGCGTCGTGCTTGTCCTGTTACCTTATACCATAAAAAAAAGTAATACAGCAATAAAATATCAATGCAATGTTTGTAAGCAACCAACCAAACTTTGGTAGCAAGTTATTTAAGTACTGCATTCCAGGTATATACTTAATATGTATTGATTAAGAGCCAAATTCACCGGTTCCTGATAATGCGTTAGGTAGTTATTTGACACATGACGCCATATGAAAGCTGTCAAAAAACTGTCAGATTTCTTCATATTAGCACTATCAGGAACCGGTGAAACTGGCCCTTAGTCTAATTTGTCATATTTGGAGCCTGACTGTGAAGCCCTCCTTTCCCCTCACTTCACTGTCCCCCTCCCCTTTTCCCCACTTCCCCCTCCTCTCCTCTCCTCTTTCTCTTCTCCCCACTCCCCTCCCCTCACTTTCCCCTCCCCTCCCCCTTTCCCCTCCCCTCCCCCTCCTTACTCCTCCCCTCCCTTCCTATCCCTCCCCTTTCCCCCACTTCCCCCTCCCCTCCCCCTCTCTCCCCCTTCCCTTTCCCCCTTACAAACTTTGAATGTCATATTTATTTATATCGAATCAACAGCCTAAAAAATAAGTTGCAAGCTTCTAGCTTTAAAAATGACGATACTTCCATACAACTTTTCATCCCCCTTTTAACCTCTTACAACGCTCTTTTAACATTAAAAAGGAGCCTTTGTCCTTTCTCAGGCTCTAGACTATCTGTATACCAAATTTAATTTAAACCCGTTCAGTAGAACATTCACATAAACCTTACATATTTCCATACAAACTTTCATCCCCTATTCCCTATTGTTATTTTTACACCCTTAAGGGTAAAACTTTTTTACAAACTTTGAATGTCATATTTATTTAAATCGAATCAACAGCCTAAAATATAAGTTTCAAGCTTCTATCTCTAAAAATGACGATATTTCCATACAACATTTCATCCCCCCTTTTAACCCCTTACAGCCCCTTTTCGCATTAAAAAGTAGCCTAAATCCTTTCTCAGGCTCTAGATTATCTGTGTACCAAATTCCATTTAAATCGGTTCAGTAGAACATTAACATAAACCTTACATATTTCCATACAAATTTTAATCCCCTATTGTTATTTTACACCCTTGAAGGTAAAACTTTTACAAACTTTGAATGTCATATTTATTTTTATCGAATCAACAGCCTAAAAAATAAGTTTCAAGCTTCTAGCTCCTAAAATGACGATACTTCTATACAACTTTTCATCCCCCCTTTCAACCCCTTACAACCCCTTTTGCGCATTAAAAAGTTGCCTATGTCCTTTCTCAGGTTCTAGACTATCTGTGTACCAAATTTCATTTAAATCGGTTCAGTGGTTTTGGCGTGAAACTGAGACAGACAGACAGAGTTACTTTCGCATTTATAATATTAGTTAGGATTCTTAAGGAATTAGCATGGCTATGTGGTAACTTTAAGAGCAAAAGAGTGAGAGTATGAACTTCACAATCTTTTCCTATATGCCTTCATTCAGAGGTCCACCAGAGACAGCAGTCAGTCTAGATAGCTTCTATTACAAGCTTTTATTTAACTTCCAATGTATGTATGTATGTATATATATGTTCGGGTAGAATCTTGGAAGCTAAATTAGACCCACTTCCCGATATCCGATTGGACTCAAATTTGGTGTACTATCTTGGGTGACAATACAATGATATGGTACCATGGAGCTGGTCTGATGATGGAGACGGAAGGTGGCCACGGCATCTCTGTGATAAAACAACATACCCCCCCGAGTTTGGGCTTGATTGATTTGTCTTGAAGAGAACTTTACGCCTAGATGATATCCAGGGTCTGATGATGAAGCTGGAAGGTGGCCACGGCATCTCTGAGATAAATGAACATAACCCTACCGAGTTTGGGCTCGATTGATTCGTCTTGAAGAGAACTTTTCACCTAGATGATATCCAGGGTCTGATGATGAAGCTGGAAGGTGGCCACGGCATCTCTGCGATAAATCAACGTAACTGTACCGAGTTTGGGCTCGATTGATTCGTCTTGAAGAGAACTTTACACCTAGATAATATCCAGGGTTTGATGATGAAGCTGGAAGGCAGCCACGGAATATCAGTGATAAAAAACAAAATACTACCGTGTTTGGGCTCGATTGATTCATCTTGAAGAAGACTTTACACCTAGATGATATTTAGCGACTGGTGATGAAGCTGGAGGGTGGCCATGGCATCTCTGTGATAAAGCAACATAGCCCCACCGAGTCGATTGATTTTCCTTGAAGTGCATTTAACCCATAATCACATCAAATATCCGTGGAATATTTTAAAACATCATGCCTTCTCTTAAATACTTAGGTAGAGTAGGTAGGTAGTCGGTCGCTATAACCTATACCTACCTACTAAAAAGTTAAAAATAAATTATAAGTAAAAAATATTTTTTTAAACTACGAGGCTCGTTCAGTAAATACTTAGCCTACAAAAGAAAAACGAAAATTTTCGAAAAGTGCCGATTTATTTTTCTACATAATCTCCTTTTAACTCAATACACATGGCCCAGCGATGCTCCAACTTTTTTAACCCGTCTAAAAAATACGTTTTCCTGAAGTCTGCAAAACAGGCCTCCGTGTCGGCGATGACCTTCTCATTCGACCCAAATCTTTTTCCGGCGAGTGACTTTTTCAGGTTTGGAAACAAAAAGAAGTCACAGGAGGCCAAGTCTGGAGAGTAAGGTGGATGGGGCAGCAATTCGTAGCGCAATTCGAATAATTTGGCCATGGCGACGGCAGAGGTGTGAGCCGGCGCGTTGTCGTGGTTGTTGTCCAGTGTGAGCAAACGCGGCACCCATCGCGCTGACAGCTTTGTCATGCCCAGTTCATCGTGGAGAATATGATGTACCGTTCTTTCTGCTATGCCCACAGTGTCAGCTATCTCGCGAACCTTCAATCGGCAGTCTGCCAACACGAGATCGTGGATTTTTTTTATGTTTTCCTCCGTAGTAGCCGATTTCGGGGCACCTGGGCGTGGCTCATCAAAAACAGACTTGCGGCCACGAGCAAACTCGTTAAACCAATTCTTGACGGTTGCCATCGAAGGAGAAGAGTCACTGTACACAGCATCCAAGCGATTTTTAATTTCACTGCGCGTTTTCCCTTCCAAAAATAAAAATCGAATCACCGAACGATACTGCTCTTTTTCCATTTTTGTTAAACTGACCGACACGTTCGCTTTCAAAGGCTATTAAAACAAAACTAATAGAGGTCATTGTTTAAAACTTTGACAATAGGCTTCAAAAACATTGCACTGTACTATGGTAATTTTTTTTTGTAATCGCAGTGCCATCGGGCGATGAGGCTACGTACTTGTTGAATGACCCTCGTAGCTTTTATCTGGAACATAAACTAAAATGTTAAAAATAAATTCTAGTATTTGGCGTGTAGGTACTTACCTATATTTCTAAAAGCTTGAGGCACTGAAGTATTGTAATTACCTAACCTGAAAAACGGGTAGTGCTTCAAGCTTTTAAGAATATAGGTAAGTACCTACACGCCAATATTACTAGAATTTATTTTTAACATTTTAGTTCATTGTCCCAGATAAAAGCTTGTTTTTAAAAATATTTTTTACTTATAATTTATTTTTATTTGTCTTTTATTCATGATCTTGTGAGTATAATGATAGAAATTCTGAGCATCTCAGTTCGAAATTGTGCTCTAACCTGTACTTATTGCTTTTGTCTGTTATTCCTATTTCCTGTTACAAATTAGAATTTTTTCTTTTTTAGAAAAGATTGTTTGATTGAAAAATTTGTTTTTTTTTATTTTTTTTTCTCTCTATATCTCGGTAAACAAAGCGTAGAACGCCCTCCAGCTAGGTGGATCGATGATATAAACTGTGTAAATGTATTCTACTTTTCTGGCCACTAATCAATATAAGTAAGAAATGATAAACTGCCTAATTAAACCTTTTTTATTATGTCTATAGATCAAGAACCCTGTCTGCCAGTGAAAATACTAATCCGACCATTGAAGAAGAGATTCGCTTTCCATTTCACGGGTCCGCGACAAACGGCGCGCATCGATCGACCTGAATGGTTTCTAACACAGACTCTGACTTGGATCAGAGATCACCAGGAATTTATCAGACACAACATTCAGCCGGTTGCTGATAAACTGGAGTTGAAGAATGTTAGAACTGTGGTAAGTGTTTATTTAAACTCTATTGATTAATAGCTAAATAGATTTACACACTATTTGCACACCTATTTGGAAAGATTCAATTGACATAGGAAAACTGTAGGTAGGTTATTCAAAGAATATCCTTATTGCATATGCCATCTCTGCCAGTTATGGATACAAAGAAATTATATAGGCCTGCTGTCCTGATTAAATCTTGATTTCATATTACCACATTGTAACAAAACAATACTAAACATGTCTGCTAAAATTCTTGAAAATTATTAAGATCTAAACCAGTACATGTGCCCTATACATATATCCAGATTATCCAGAGATACCAAACGACGCCACCAATTTATGGTGAACATACTATTTACCCGAACTCGCTTTGTTTCTTCGTTCATCATACACACTGCCAGTGAATGAAATACCCTGCGTGAGTCTGTGTTTCCGGTTAAGTACAAAATGGGGGTCTTCAAATCGCGAATGAAGAGGTATTTTCTGAGTATGCGCGCTCCATCATCGATCTCATCATCACCTAACATCAGGTGAGATAGTGGTCAAGTGCTACCCCATTCGGTATTAAAAAAACATAATTAACAAACCACATTTCATCGACAATTTTTGTACATATTGTGTCCAATTTAGGCTATATTTGTAATTTAGTCTTTAATTTTTAATCTTTTTAGTTTTAGCCAATAAACTATTACTATTACTACAATTAAGGTACTATTCTGAGCTACGCTGTTTCTAAGAAAGTTGTAAATTGGTGTGGTACTTGCCAAGAACCTACTTAGGTTGTTGGCAAGTAACATATTATACACGAAAAAAACCCGGCCAAGTTCAGTTGGTCGCGCCCACCGAAGCATTCGACCAATTTCTCAAACTAGATTAAAGGACAAACTTAACTCTGTGGGTCGAGCCTTAGACCGACACCTAGACACTTTTCATGCACCTATCGCAAGTAATAAAGTTTGTAATCGTAAATTATTATTTTTTTAACCACATATTTCCGGTTTTTTGGTTTGCCTTTATATGTGCTGTAAGACCTTGCTTCTTGCCAAATTTTATGATTCTAGGTCAACGGGAAGTATCATATATATATATATATATATATATATATATGTATAGGTTTTGATTCCCTTGTTAAATCGCAAAATATGCGAAAATATGGGACAAATCTTTTGATCGCGTTGACTTACAGGTTTGATAGTGTTTGGTGTATTAACCGAACTCCTAAGTCAGAATTTTTGGCTGCTTGACGTGTTGACTTAGTTAATAAGCCTCGCGACTTGAGTGCATCGTTGATATCCGCGCGATTCGGGTGCATTCACCAACATTTAACATTTCCAACATTTCCCTTAACATTTAACATAAACATAGTCTGTAATTAGCGTATTAAATTAGAACTATCTTAACATTAACAACTTCTTTTACTGCAATCTCGCACCCACCGCGACAGATAGCTTCACAGTCGAAAGACACAACGACGACAAAGAGACGGACAGACAGACAGACAGACGGACAGACAGATAGACAGACAGACGGTCAGACAGATAGACGGACAGCAGAGTAATCCTATAAGGATTTCTATTTTTCTTTTAAGGCACGGAACCCTAAAAATTACATTGTGGCACAATGTACCTACCTACATCTATGTAAGTACTAACACTTATTATACCTCCTTATATGTTACAGGATGAATTCAACGCCGGTCTAATAGCAGTAGCAGCGGAGCGTTTACACACAGTTCTAGCCACCTATCACACACAAGGCACAAAGGGAGAGATCGTCGATGTAGACGCGGCTTTCGCACACGCTGTCGACGAGACACTTGGGTTTAACAAGGAACTTGTGCAAATTACTGGCAAGGAGTCCAATAGTGTTCTGTCTGTGTTGACTAAAGCGGAGACTGTGCTTAGGTGGTTGGCTGTGGAGAAGAAATGTAAGTACTTTACTACATTTGTCTTAGCAAAATGCTGTATGCTGCAACGAATACAGATAACAATTGTCTCCCTATCTCTAGCAGATATTTTATTATTTTAATTGAACTTGTGGTAGCCTCGGAGAAACCTTTGGATTTTTTTTGAGGTAATTAATTGTGCCCCTCGGCGCTATTGCGGTTTTATTGGGATAAAAGTAGCCCTTAGATTAGCCTTTAGATTCAGGATACAAGCTATCTTCAATGGTAAAGTAGTTCATAGCTGATATAGTGTAACATACATTTAAGCTCACACTAACAAATCTACGAATTTATAATATTATCGTATTATCAATATCATATGGAATTTTTTTTTTCAATTAGCAACCAAATCTCTTGCGGAATTTGTAAAGTCCGTCCTTTTCAAAGCTTCTAAAATATATAAGTAAATTATTATACAGATGCGCTAGCGAAAATGGATGAGACACTAGAAAGCGAGCAATGGATCGAGCCGGTGGCAGGCGGCGCAGGCGCAGCCATTGGTGCTTTGCTATGGGTGCCGCGGGGCGCTGATTGGTTCATCACGCTGTTGAAGACTATTGAGGATCGATATACGGCCCTACCGCAGCCGGGACATAGGTATTTTCTTAAACCTGAAAATAGATAGAAACAGGAAGACAGTTAGTCATAATTTCGAATATAGGGTAAAATAAAATAACCAAATGTTGGCCAAATATGATAATCATGCATGATTTGCCTACTATTATTCTATTTATTAGTATGAATATTGACATTAATTAAAGTATATGTATATTTTTCAATTGCTGTGCAAATTTACTGGAAGCTAAATAATGTATCTAATTTAATATAATATTCCTTAGGTTACAGTTCCTAGAGTTGCAACTCGAGCTGATAGAAGAGTGGCGCATTCGCCTCACCCAGTTACTAAGTGCGGCGGTTGACTCGCTACAAGTCGACACGTTTTTATGCGCGTCTGGAGCTCCGCATCTTCTTACTGCGGTTATTAATGCAGCGCATCATACGCAACACGTTCTACTGCAGTGGGCGCATTCTCTAGTAAGTATAGATCAATTGGTGCTCATAATGGTCGCCCAGTGGTCGAAATTCGGCCATATATTCCACCAAGTTATCAATTCGTCTGTAATTTAGTAAGTTTTTTTCCGTATGTTATGCGATTTCTTTAGTCATATGAATTATAATATTTCATGAAAATTTATCTAGATCTCATGAGTATCAGCTATCAGATAAACATCTTAAATTAATTATAGAAAAAGCGCCGATTTGAATATTTATTTTGTTCTTGGGGTATCTTTGAGTATTTCAGCTGGATCTGTAATAAATGTTATCAAGATAAATAAGTATCTTAAGGTGATGGAGATAAATAGGTACTACTTACTGCTACTACTTAACTCAAACTTAATACTGGATTATTTTTATTTTTTTATAAATACTCGCGCGTCATGTAAATAAAGTGTTTTCTTTCGTTTTAAACGATATTACCTTTTCATGTATTTTTCACAGGTGGTAGGAGCATATTATATCGAAGTTCCACCTGACTTACTGCCTACCAAAAACAATGTAGCTTTACCACCATCAAGGCCAAAATTTGCCGCCATCACCTTACGGTGTTGCGGCAGCACACGGCCCTTGAGAGTATTCTAGGCCTAGCGTGTTACCATCTTCAACCGATCATTGCTTATCACCAACTCAGAATAATAAAACAATAATTAAACAGAATAATAATGTACTATCGACTATCGAGGGACAATAGTCCAGTAGCACCTCAATGTTCATAGTAGCCTGCACGATATTTCTGTCGAATGTTCCAACGCAAACAATATTACGTAAGTACGGCATGCTTAGCCAGACCACAGTCGAATAAAAAGGTGAAACGTAGCGTCAGATACATTTGGTAAACATCAAATAGAGATAACAATATTCCACTGTATACTCGTTTTATTTTTGTTGAGTTAACATAATGTCGAGTAAGCTACGCAACAAGTAACGGATGCTTAGATTCGAATGAGTCATTATTATCATATTGGTTGAGTGGTCGACATTCCACCTAGGACTGTTAAGGAAGCAGGAGGCCCGAGTTCGATTCTCCATCCAGTGCATGATTTTGTTATAATTTTGAGGGCTCGATGGCGTAATCGGGAGAACGTTTGGCTTTGATGTCAGAGGTACCGAGTTCGAACCGCCGTGCACTAATAGATTTATCTATCGAAAAATATATGTGCGGTTTTCACGTAGCCCCTTCGGTGAAGGAAAAACATCGTTAAGAAACCAACAACCCCCGCATGGTGGTGGTAGGACACTATCGAGTGTCCGCCTGGGCAGCTACCAGCTTTAAGTTAGAAAATCAGTCGTCACACATCTATGTGTTCCGGCAGCTATCCTTGAGATCCAGTTCCCATTCTAGGCCTACCATCTTCGACCGCATCATCACTTACCATCAGGCGAAATAGTGGTCAAAAGTTAGCCTATAAGATATAAAATAATATTGAGTTTCATGTGCTGTATAATAATTAACTATTTTATTTAACAGCATTACCTACAATTGCACTACTACAAGCGACAATTCCAACACTACACACACCTGCAGCATCACGACGAAGAAACTGAGTCTACATCTAGTTCCTCATCGTCTTCCTCGTCTTCTGAAGACGTGCTTGGAACTCCTGGACCCAGTAAGTTCATTATATGTTTATTGTGTGTTGGTTGTTATGTCTCTTTTTAACCGACTTCTAAAAATGAGGTTCTCAAATTCGGCGCGTTGAGCACTTTTTGGGTGAATAAAAGTCATGGAACTCGCGTCATCGTCACCTAACACTTTCCATGAGCTATATGTATAATGTGTATATATGTGTACTTTTTGGGTGAGCAAAAAGCGTGAAACTCGCGTCATCGTCACCGTACGCTTCCCATGAGCTAGGTATATGTATACTGTGTATCACGACGATATAATTCACAAGTTACTTACTTTTCACTTCTATCGGCAGTCCCCAAAGACTGCCCCGCATGTTTTTTTTGTATTTTTGCTATCCGATTACTCCGCCTATTGTGAACCGATTTGGATGATTATTTTTGTCATGGGTAGAGTTCATCTCCCAGGTGGTCCTATTAAAGTCGTATCAAGATCTGATTAGTATCTCCAGAGATATGGCGATTAACATCCCAAACTGACTCGCGTGGCATGTGAAGTTAGTTTTTTAATTTTTTAACTTCTAATCTTAATTACACAGTAAGCTACTAAACGTTGACCTGGCGTGAACTTCTAATAGACAGGGTCAGAGTGGAAGAAGATGGGGCAGACCTTGGTCACACAACAGAACAGGTTAAAAATATTTACAAAAGAGTTATCCCTTCTTCACCATCCAGAGCCTGTTAGATCGGTATAAGGCCTTTATTTATTATCATATGTATATATTTAATTATTTAGTCAAAATTCCTTTCTACAAACATATATATATTATATTTCTATTTTTTATATATATTATATATATTTAGATAAAGCTGTTATATGAATATGTAATTGAATAATAACAATATAATCATACATGTACAGTAAGCGCTTTGACAAAAAGTATACAGAAGAGTGCTACTGAAAGGGTTTGTGGCATACTTACCTATGCTCTAACCTAAATCTTAAATACCTAGTATTATATCTAGCTTAAATTAATACTTACCTTGCCTACCTAAAATTATAATAAACTTAATTTAACATAACTTAATAAATAAACATTGTAATATAAATATAATAATTAAAACTACTTACTAATAATGTTACCTAATAATTAATTTATTACTGTACTAAAATCTAATCTAAAATTGTATAATCTTAACATTAAGTAAATAAATTGTAACCCGTAAGCGCCCGGTATTCCGGTAGAAAATCGGAAGGCAGCCGCCACTCGGAACGTTCGCTATAAAGGCTTTCAAGCTAACCTGATAAACAATAGACTACGTCACACTGACGCCTGTACCAGACGAACCTAGCGGCGAGCCGGCCGGTGGCCGCCTTCTGCAGTCAGCCCGCAATACTCCGCGCAGACGCATGTCTATCATTGCTATAATTATCCCGTGCCAAATACATCGCAACTTTTTAAACATTGAGTTCTTATTGATCACCGGCATCACCTCAACCAACACCGCCGCAGGTTCCCAAGATACAGGCTATGCCTAGTTTGGGACCCGCCGATAAATGTCGATGTTGCTTTTTGTGTAACTATTACAATTTCTTCTTTATAATTGGTTCTGTGTGCATCTTTATGTAAAATGTTTACCTGTGAAATAAACTATTTATGATTTATACGATTCTAGTGCTGATTCTAATGCCAAATTGACTGGAGCCAGTGACTGGCACCGTGTAGCCGGCTTTTCGTGCCAGTCTGATCATCTGAATTTATTTGATTTTAGTATTGGTTTATTAATTGTTATAATTTTTAATTTTGTTGGGTAATCATTATTATAATATTTTTTTCTTGTATTGTATTATTATTCTATTAATGTGTATACCAGAATGTTTCTTTTTTTTCTGCAGCATCGATTTGGCTGTGTGCTGTAATGTTGTTGCATTTGAAGTGTGTGTAATAAATAAAAAATAAAAAAATCTGGTGCCGCGGCAGCGGCGCGGCGCGGCAGCGGCATAACTGACATACCTACCAGCACTGGCATTGTATAAAGTTGAGGGCCCAGTTGTGTAGTGGGAGAATGGTAGGCTTTGACGCCAATGAATTTTTGCACCAATGAATTTTTCTACCGAAAAATGTATGTCTGTTTCACAGTGGCCCTCCGATGAAGGAAAAGAACGTTGAACGTTAAGAAACCCCCAACCATCGCATGGTGGTAGGACACTATCTAATATCCGTCTGGCCAGCTATCAGCCTTAAGTTAGAAAATCTGTCGCTCTCTATCTCTCCATCTATCTATCTATCTCATCTATCTCCATCTAATGTGTTCTGGCAGCTATCCTTGAGAGCCAGTTCCCATTCTAAGCCTAGCGTGCTACCGTCCTCGACCGCGTCATAACTTACCAACAGGTGAGATAGTGGTCAAACGCAAGCCTATATGGTATATAAAAAAGGCATTGTGGCAAGGCGAGTGCGTCATCAACCTCACTTCAAAGCAAAGTAGGCTCGTGACTCGATCAAGATCGGCTAACAACTAGAGAAAACTACAAGAGAAAACTGAGAGTAATTGCAATTTTAGCTTTCTATTATACGCATTTATGGAAAACACATTATAAAAAAGGAAAATTGGAGAAACCGCCATTTATTTGTAACAAATATAAAATAATGTAGAATGTCATAGAACTTAATTAATGGATTAGGATACTAGAATTGGAAAGAAGTGGCTTGTTAGCCGGTTCCTCGAAGATTGACTTTATTGTGCATCACTACAAATAGTATTATGACCGAAAAGTGAATAATGGCACTTCTCGGCATAATTAAGTGTTTTTGTTTAGAAGCGTGGGTTATAACAGTCCAAAGTAAACTGGTGGTGATGATACTATATGGTGATACCTACGGAGGAGAAATGTACAATAAAGTGTTATTTTCTTTCAGTACTCGAACTAAGGGATGGCATGTCACTGAGAGAGGTAGAACTGCAGGCCAAAAAGCTCGCGTTGACAGAGCTATCTAGACGAAGTTCCATGTTCTATGACATTGTAAGTATTGAGGATCTTAAGAACATTTTTTTGTTTATCATTAACATCATCATCATCAGCCTGTGTCAGTCCACGGCTGGACGTAGGCCTCTCCCTAGATGCGCCACTGAGCCCGATCTTCGGCTTTTCTTCTTCTCTTCCAGTCACTGCCCACCGCTTTGCGTATGTCGTCGCTCCACCTGGCTGGTCACAGGACGTCCTACGCTACGTTTGTCGATTCGCGGTCTCCACTCTAGGACAAGTCTACCCCAACGGTTATAACCCAGGAAAATCCTTTATGGATACCACTCGCCCGGGGGAGCGAGATGGTTACGTGGGAGTCACTGCCAGAAGTGTAAGTGCAAATTTTTAATTTGCCCATATACTGAATAAAAAGAAAAAAAAAAAAGAAGGTCAGTATACACACTAAAAACCTAGGGTGAGCAGTCCTCCGCCGAGATGGGGCAAGATGGGGCCGCGCTAGTATCCGCCATCTTGCCCCGGCGGTAGGCCTGGATCAAAATTCCAGGCCCCGGCACAAGGAGGGGTGACCTTGCTCACCAAGGCCACCCCTCAGACGTGTGGGGTCGTGCAAGCCGGCCGAAAGTGCCCCGACCTTCGGCCAGTGACCTCACTATGAGTGAGGGGGGAGGAGGCGGTTTGCCCGCCTGGCCATCACGCACGCCGCCGCCCAGGACACCGTCCGGTATCCGCGGATTGCCCTCGTCGCTACAACCCGCTGCGGACGTCGCAGCAGGGTTTTGTTGCCAACGGTTATCAGTCCTGCGGCAGATATGACCAGCCCACTGCCACTTCAGCTTGCTAATCCGTTGAGCTATGTCGATAACTTTAGTTCTCTGGTGAATCACTTCGTTCCATATTCTATCCCGCAGAGAAATACCGATCATAGCTCTCTCCATAGCTCGCTGAGCGACTTTAAATTGGTAGACCTGTCGAACTGTGATTGTCCACGTCTCGGCTCTGTATGTCATTACAGGTAGGACGCACTGGTTAAAGACTTATGTCTTTAGACACTGCGGTATAGGCGACGAGAAGACTCGACGGAGTTTTCCGAATGCTGCCCAGCCCAGCTGAATTCTTCTCTGGATTTCCTTCTCGAAGTTGTGTTTGCCTAGTTGGAGCGTCTGCCCTAGGTAAACATACTTAATCAGTTGTCAAACTTCGAGTGGGATTCTATCTACGGCAATCGGTTCCAGAACAACATGCTCGTTGTACATGACTTTGGTTTTATCAAAATTCATCCGGAGACCGATGCGACGAGAAGAATCAGCTAGGCCATTTAACATCATTTGTAGGTCCTGCAGCGTCTCTGCCATAATGACGATGTCATCTGCGATCGTAAGTGAGAGATGTACTTGCCGTTTAGGTTAATGCCACAATCTTTCCGGTCCAGCGTCTTAAACATAATCTCCAAGGCGTCAGTGAACAGTTTCGGGGATATGACGTCCCCCTGTCTCACTCCTCGACGCAGGTTGTAAGGGATCATTATCATCAGCCGGAATTATTCCACAGCTTACGTTTGCCGATTCGCCGTCCCCACTCTAGAACCAGTATATAATACAAAGGCTGAGTGGCACCATATTACTTTAACTATAACAAACGTCAAAAATCTGTCAAAATCCATATAAAACCACTGGTTAATAGTTATAGTTACGGTTAAAGTCAGCCTAAGATTTTATCTTTGAATCAAAGGTCAAAAAGCTAGTTCAAAGCCTGTGAAACGATTCTCTATACTAAACTAATTTTCGCTCTGTTGGGTGAAGCTGTTCAGAGGAAAATCGGTACAGACGTAGCTGGATGTATTTTCTTCCTCACCTAAAAAGACTAAGTGTATAATGACATGCTGGGCTTAGCTTGATTGAACTTGAATATTAAACTGTTCTATTAGGTGACGGGACGAGTAATGACTCCTTTCGTTTCCTATCCTAGTCTAGCAAAGTAGTAACTGTGATGGAAGAAAAAGGAGTAAGGAGGCCCTTGTCCAGAAATGTGGTCAAAAACGGCTTACAATAAAATAAAAAAATCTGGCCAACACGAAACTCTACCTTACTCTACAGCGGCACGAAACTCTGTACTTCCGTGCCGATACCTATATAGATTGAAGTCACATTTCAGGTCAAGTTTCAAGTCAAAGTTAATTCCAAGTCATACCCTCAGTAAAGATGTGGACTTTACTGAAGATTTTCAGTGGAATTTATGTGAGAACAGTTGTACTTTTGTTGTTATTTTAAATTATTATTAATGATTTAAAATTTGAACAACTAAAACGTATACTTACCACATCTCCAGGCATCTCCAATAGTAAACCTAGCAGTGACGGGTCCTCTATCAGGCGAAGAAGAGGCAGAAGAAGCCGGTGTTTTCGCAGATGCACCCGCTTTGTTAGCCCGTCTCAGAGATTCGGGTCTCGCGTCGCTGGCCGACCATATTGTACTAGAGTTCAAAGCTGGCTTGAAGGATTATAAGAAACAAAAGTAAGTAGTAATTGCATAATTTATTATCAGTAGATAACGAATATTAGAGAGAGTATGGTTTCCGTTGGGTCCAATTGTAATTTTATCGAGTTCTGATAATAGCCCTGTCAAGTTAGCCCGAAGAATAACCTTGCAAACAAACAAACAAAAAAAAACATGCAATACAAACGGTTAGTATACGCTCTCAATCAAACGATTCATTATACAAATACAAAAAACAAATACAAAATCTTTCTTGACATACTGTATAGTTAACACAATAACTTTTGAATCCATAGGACTCCTGAACTAGCATAGCTGTGTCTCAGGAGCCTGTGGCTTCTCCCATATTTTACGCTTATTATAGTACGTATCGTATGAATTCTACCACTTTAAATTCACTTATAAAAATGTTTACTAAAACTAAATATGTGTACGTGCGTGTATGTATTTGACGAATGTATGTAGGGAGATGTGGATGCATGTAGGGGTGTGTTTTTGCATGTTTGTGTATAAGTGAATGAAAATATGTTTGTGAGAGTGTAAGTATGTGTATTTCTTGTTTAAGTTACAGTTATCAGAATCTAGAAGTATAATTATGTGTATGACGAGTTTTATTTTAATCTGTAACAGATGGCACGCCCTGCTCCACGTAGAAGAGATGGCGTTAAGCGTATCTCCTCCACTATGCGCGCCACTATCCGCTCTGTGCGGACGCATGGCTGCGGCAGCCGCGCGGCTCGCCCCGCCTCTCACCACACACCTACGATCACATCTAGCGACCGTCGTCGATGACTATATATTTGAGGTAATATATCTTTAAAGCGTATATCTGCCATTTAGCCATAGAATTCCATTCCTTGACGGTACGCATGATAAATTAAGAAGCGAATCGCTTCGTGCGACGACATAAAACGGTGAAGCCTCTTAAGCGCATTTCAGACTACGTTATACTATTCTGCTATATACAGGGTGATTCAGTACCGATGGATCAACCGAAGCAGGGTGGCAGAGGACCTCACTGCACATCTGTTGAACCCCCATGTATGTTCTACCATTTTGGATAGTTTATGAGATATGACATTTTTTAAATGTTTTTGCCTTTCGCCGCTTCGTTTCACAAATTTTTTTTTCTTCTCAACCCTTTACGTTAGGGCGATAATTTTTTTGTGATCGTTGGTAAATAATAGACGTAACAAATGGTATTATTATTATTTTACTCGAAAAGTAAATACTTTCATAATAATAGAAAAAGTTACAAAAATCTCATTGGCCAATGCTATTGCATAAAGTTTATCTAGTATTTATCTAGCTACAACCTCTGCAAATTTTGTTTACTTAAGTTATGCGGTTCATATTAAAAATGTGCGATGAAGTCAAAATTAGTTCACATTATTTTTTTTAATTTGTCCATTCTTTTATAGATGTTTAGATACCATAAGTAGGTATAAGTTGCAGCGCTATATGCAGCAGGAAAAAAATAGGCTTGATATAAAATGAGACTGAATAGCTCTACTATTGATTAACTTTTGACGTCTCATTTACATTTATTAGTTTTGGAAATATGAAGATTTCGCTGATTTTTGTTACCTACGGGAAGGTCATTGTTGCCTTGCTGCGTCCGTAAGCTTAGCTTAGACCTTAATCTACCGTCACGTGATCCCTGGGTGGTGCTAAATAGATGACCATAAGTGGTAGTTAGTTTTGGAAATATGAAGATTTCGCTGATTTTTGTTACCTACGGGAAGGTCATTGTTGCCTTGCTGCGTCCGTAAGCTTAGCTTAGACCTTAATCTACCGTCACGTGATCCCTGGGTGGTGCTAAATAGATGACCATAAGTGGTAGGGTTTGGTCGTGGCTCGAACCACTCACCGGTAAAAAGAAATGTTGCTAATTCTTTTGCTAAGTTCCGGCATGATGTTAATAGCTAGTATGAAGACAATCAGTCGCCCAGCCGTCTAGTCAGCTAGCCAGCTAGTCGTCGTATCTGTCGGTTCGGATTATAGCTGAGTTGGTCCAGTGCTGGGCATGTTTCCTAGTAGGCGCGGGTGCAAATCCCGTCGGTACGATGAAATTTTAGATTGCATTATATAACAATGTACAGTTTTTTTTAATGTAAAATGAAAAATATGAAGTGTAGAACACTTAACGTAATGTTTGTATTATTTATATGAACCAGGAGGTGATGTTAGAGAAGTGGTTCAACACGGGCGGCACAACGCAGATCACACACGACGTGAAGCGGAACTTAGTGCCGGCGTTTGCACCGCCGTATACTGTCGCTTCACAGATCAACCAGCTGCCTAAGTGAGTACTAGTAAATATTATCTAAACTTTTTGAAGTTAAACTTCTTTAAGCGCACTGGGGTAAAATTTGACGGAAGAGACGTAGCGTCACGGTCCCAAGGGAGCGGAGGTGACGTAAGCGTTATGTTATATTTTATTTATATTTATAAACGCCCTCTATTGTAGAACGGCGTAATTACGAAGACTTATTCGTAAAAGTTCAACAGATGGAGTTGTACAAAAAAATAATTAGTGATGTTGAGAAATAAATATAATGAACTTGGAATTTTCACTTCAAACGCTTAGCTTATTATGCACCCTCTTTTTTTAAAGATTACTAGCAATGTGGGTTGCACATTACTATTAGTCTTGTTAAACCCTCCAACTAGGCTAAATGTGATGACATACCAGTAGTATAACATTACGATTTTATTAATGGTCGATGATATGTTTTTTACCATTGCCACAAGGAAAAGGTTAGGTATTTGATTAATCGTTAACAGTGAATAATTAGTAGATGGTACGAGAGCGCGACATAGCATTTTTATGTGAGGCCGCTATTTTGAAGCCAGAGCGAAGTTAAGGATGTTAGATAAGATTCCCCAGCGTAGCGAGAAGCGTTGAGAGCCAGGCCTGTCGCACTCCGCCGATCGGACGCGCGCCTTTACTTTACTATTCAATCTGTTTTCTTACGACACTCAACCTTATAGTAAGAGACATTTGACGGCCCGTGAGCTGACCGAGTTGTACAGACTCTCGCAGCGCGGACTTTCGGTGCATTTTACGGTGCGCAACACGCGTTTCCAAGTTACTATTAGTTTATTCTGTGTCACAAATTCAAGGTCACATCCGAGGAGTGTAGCGTATTTTGAACGTTACCTACGTTGTAACTAGGTTTAGGGCCAGTTTCACCGGTTCCTGATAATGCGTTAGATTGTTATCTGACACATGACGCCATATAAATAAAAAAAATAATAATAAAAGCTGTCAAAAATCTGTCAGATTTCTTTATTTTAGCGATATCAAGAACCGGTGAAACTGGCCCTTAATCTCGCATTTTTAAAATCAGGAGTAGTAGTAAGTTTAAAAAGAAAACAGTTACTATTTGAAACATTTTGTAATGTGCCATGGCAAGGCCAAACATTCACAGTAATTTCTATAGAAAATAAATTGGATATTACCACATTTGTAGCCATAGGAGCCGATAATGCAGAGGAAGGTCTCAAATTTTCTACTTTAAGAAAAATGGGTTTATCTTCCAGACAGCTGGGGATATATTATTCATTTTATATTTTTCTGAGTGGCCGTAGCGTCCTCCACAAGGGTTATCCGTTAATTACCGGACACCCTGTATACAGGGTGATTTAACACCGATGGATCAAACGAAGCAGGGTGGTAGAAGACCTCACTGCGCATCTATTGAACCCCCATGTATTTTCTACCATTTTGGATAGTTTATGAGATATGATTTTTTTAAATGTTTTTGCCTTTCGCCGCTTTGGTTCACAATTTTTTTTTTCTACTTAACCCTTTATGCTAGGATGATATTTTTTTTGTAATCGTAGGTAGTTATGGTTACCCCTCACCCTTCAGTGTTAGACTGAGACAGCTTGCTCAGCAAAAGCTGATGCATTTCTTGTAATGCTGAGCAAGTATTCCAAGAGATGTAAGTAGACTTAAGCTTAGCTAAGAGATATTGTAACTAGATTTAATTCATTAATATTAAAGCCTCTAGATCGGCAACACGTATTTTAATTTTGATTTTAATTAGTTTTTAAAAAGTCTTTAGAGTGCTCCTCAATTTGACTGGCGCAGCCGGTAGGATTTGCTATTAAAGGCTGTGCCGTCTTTTCGTGATTTTAGGTATCCAAATTTACCTTTTCCGTGATTACGGCGCGAATAGCTGCAAGGCAAATCCTCGAACCAAAACAAATTCGTCAAAGGGACTCTAAGAGAGCTGAGTATGGGAGCGACCGGTTGGTGAGTGAAATTTTCGCCATCCTAATTTTCCTTCCCATATTTTTCATTTTCATATTGTGTTATTATTGAGATAGATCTTCGCTCATTATAACGTGACTGGTTTCTCGGTATTAAACTCTACCGTGCCTTCTTATCAGTGTAAGCTGATACATATAACATAGAGTAGTGTAATGTAGAGAATACAGAAAATTATTAATCTGTAATAATTATAGAATAGCGTATAATCATAAAATTTGGTCTCTATATAGATCTTAATTACTAATCTGGTGAATAAAACTTTTGTTAGGAATAAAATAAATGTATTAAATAGACAATATTTCTATTAAATTTCTACAACTTTTACAAAAATTGTGTATATTAATTAATTATTGTTTATTGACTTTATAAGCTGTGTCTATATTATATTTGTGTGTGTTTTACGCTATATTTTATTGTGTGTGAATTTACTTGTGTGTAATCTCTGACTTGCTTATTACTCTACCTAAAAATGGCAGAAGAAATCGTAGCTATTCCGAATGAAATGTTACGTCTGATCCCCTTATTTGGAGGAGATAAGAGACAATTAAATTTATTTTTGCGAAAAAGTGAGTATGTAATTACCAGGTATAGAGGCAATGAGGCTCAAAATTTATATGTGTATCATGCGATAACTAGTCGCCTCACGGATAACGCATCTGCGCTATTATCGGAGCGTGATGATGTTGCGTCTTGGTCCGAGTTAAAAGAACTGCTCGAACAGCACTTTGGAGATCCGCGTAGTGAACAGTGTATTAGTATTGAATTAGAATCATTAAAAATAAAATCCGGGGAAAGTTACTTAGATTTTTGTAACAGAATTCAATCTGTTCGATCATTATTAATTTCAAAAGTTAATCTATTAAATGATGTGGATTTAAAACGAGCTAAAATTGCAATATATAATAACATGTCCTTGAATGTGTTCTTATACAATTTGCCTGAAAATATGGTTAGGATAGTGAGACTTAAATCCACTTCGACCTTGGAGAATGCACTTAGTACAGTACTGGAGGAAGTAAACTTCCACGATCAGTATAACATGCGGAATCGTATCTTTGGTAGTGGTAGTGTGCAACGACCCTTATTACCGGCAATTCAGGGTCAAGGTTTTAAGTTTGGTGGTAATCCACAGCCGAGTCAGCAACCCACTGGGTTTAGATTTGGGGTTCCGTTTGCTAATAACAATGCGGCACCCAAATTTAATTTTGGTGTTCAACCAAGACCATATAGGATGCCCCAATTGGCTCAAGGTCAACCACAAAATTTCGGGTACCGTCCTCAGCTAGGCTATCAACCGCCACAGTTCGGTTACCGCCCGCAATTAGGTTATCAGCCACAACAGGGCTACCGCCCCCAATTCGGAAACAACCCGCAACAATTCGGTTATAAACCAAATTTTGGAACACAGCAATTTGGTTACAGGCCTCCTCAGGTTAACAAACCAAACTTTCAATCGACAGATGTAACGATGAGAACAGCCCCGCCTAGACCTCAAGGTTTTAGACTTAACGAGCTAACCTTGAATGATAACGGTGACGTAGTACAGTGTTATCAGGATCAGGATACTTGTGACGACTACGAATATGACGCATACGACAACGACGCTTACGGTTATGACTTAGGTAGTTATGATGACTCTAACTCGATGCCTTCAGCTTCAGCTTATGACGGACAAAATGAAGACATGACGTATATGCCAACTCAAACAGATTCTTCTCAAGGTCAAGCAGTTGAAAATTTTCCTATGCGTGCCTCGACCAAAAACAAGAAATTATAGAGTTAAATTGTGACCCTAATCTCAAATTACCCTATATCTATATACCCGAAATCAACTCAAAAATGATGATAGATACTGGTAGTACAAGGTCGTTCTTGAGCCCTCAAAAAGCTTACCAAATATTTAAAGAAAATATTCAGCAAGAACCATTCGAAGTTGTCAGTACGCACGCATCTAGTAGACACAACGAGGTCATTGTGATACCACTTCTACCAACATTCAAAAGTAGTGAGTACCACAAGTTTTACTTGTATGATGTTGATTCTCGTTATGACGGACTTATAGGTAATGACCTCTTACAACAGTTGGATGCAATTATAGACCTTAAGAACCTGGTGTTAAAAACAAAAACCACTTGCATTCCAATTGTTAATAACAATCTGGATTATGTTATTGAGTTAAACCCACGCTGTGAACAGCGCGTGAAGTTACCTACCGACCAATATTCGGGAGAAGCTATAATTGATTTTATAGAGTTTGGACCTGGCATCCGCACGCCAAGCGCGTTAGTAAACTGTATAAATGGATACGCCTCAACTGTTATACAGAATACTTCAGAAAAACGCCTAGCGTTGACCATAACACAACCTATAGCGGTAACTAAACATTTGAATACTAAATGTGACTTAAACTTTACTACAGACACGACAGACATACAGACCGACAAGTTACTTGAGGAAAATTTAAATAAACTCCGACTAGACCATACTAATGACGAGGAACACAACAAAATATACAGACTGTGCCAAGAGTACAAGGACATTTTTCACTGTGACCAACTGCCTCTCAGTTTTACCAACCAAGTTAAACATAGAATTCGAACGAAAAATGAAGACCCGATTTTTGTCAAACCTTATAGACAAGCACCGGTACAAGCCGATGAAATAAATAACCAAGTGCATAAACTATTACAAGACAACGTCATACAGGAATCACACTCTCCATGGAATGCACCCGTGCACTTAGTGCCTAAAAAGACAGATGCATCCGGTGAAGTGAAATTTCGTATGGTAATTGACTACAGGCGACTTAATGACATAACGATAGATGACAAATATCCCTTACCGAACATTAACGACTTATTCGACAAGTTAGGTAAAAGTACATACTTCAGCACGATAGATTTAGCCAGTGGCTATCACCAAATTGAAGTCGAAAAACAGGACAGACAAAAGACAGCTTTTAGTACACAAAATGGTCATTTTGAGTTCCTCAGAATGCCATTTGGACTTAAGACCGCACCCGCAACTTTTCAACGCACTATGGACAATGTACTAAGAGGACTACAAGGACTGCACTGCATGGTGTATCTGGATGACGTCATAATATTTTCATCCAGCCTAGACGAACACCTGCAGAAACTAAGACTAATTTTTGACCGACTCCGACAAACTAATCTGAAAGTTCAACTTGATAAATCCGAGTTTTTAAGAAAGGAAGTACTTTACCTAGGTCACACTATTACAAAAGACGGACTCAAACCCAACGATGACAAAATTAATGCTGTACTGAATTTCCCATTACCTAAAACTACAACTGACATCAAAAGCTTTCTTGGACTAGTAGGATATTATCGCCGATTCATACCTGACTTCGCCAGAATAACGCAACCACTGACATCTTGTTTAAAGAAAAGAAACAAAATTATTATTGACCAAAAGTACATTGACGCTTTCAACAAATGCAAAGAACTCTTGACGAACGCCCCATTGTTACAATACCCCGACTATGAAAAACCATTCGTGCTAACTACCGACGCCTCAAATGTAGCCTTAGGCGCCGTCTTGTCTCAAGGCCAAATAGGAAGCGACAAACCTATAGCGTACGCCAGCCGTACGTTAAGTGATACCGAAACACGCTATAGCACGATAGAACGGGAATTACTTGCAATCATCTGGGCAACAAAACATTTCAGACCATATTTGTACGGTCGAAAGTTTTACATTTATACTGATCATCGCCCCTTAGCGTGGCTTAACTCCTTGAAAGATCCAAACAGTAAACTTACCCGTTGGAGGTTACGCCTACAGGATTTCGATTTCGAAATCATTTATAAAAATGGCAAGCAAAACACCAACGCAGATGCTCTATCAAGAATAAAAATTAACGCCTTAAATTCAGATGATGAAGGAAGTTCGATGATGGTTAACGTAGACGATAGGGAACAGAGACTTCAGGAACATTTAAATGATGTAGTTAAAACTATAGGACAGATCACAACAAAAAAACCGATAGCACACGAAGACGATACTTACAAGATAGCAACCGTGACTATCTCGGATAGCAGTACGGATTCCGCAGGGAACGAGTCTATTTCTGATGCGTCAACGTTCTCAAATACAGAACGAATATCTGATTTTGAAAAACCTGTAATACCTTCCGCTTCAGGAAGCAGTAGATCCGAAACTATTCACTCAGCTATAGATATGGAATCCACGGGGATACCAATTTTGCAAGAGGCTATCGACACTAAACCAAATCAAATACTAGTATTTTCATGGTTCAGAAATGAGTTGAATGTCAAGGACATTTCTCGAGATAGACATAAAATTTTAGAAGCATTTCTACCTACAAACAACCCTGAACTTATCAAAGAATTCCTAAAAAAATACATTAGACCAAAGATTAAATATTTTATTTATTTCGAAGAGGACGAACACCGTAGACAATTTAGTAACATCGTTATTCAGCTGTTCAAGAAAGATATGGTACAACTGTATGAGTGTACTAAACGTGTAGTATTCGTGAAGGAAGAGCATGAACAAAAGGCCATAGTATTAAAGTATCATGAGGGTAAGACTTGTCATCGCGGCATTAAAGAAACGTTAACTAGGCTTCGTAGAAGTTACTGTTGGGATAAAATGCAAGAAACGGTTACAGCGATTATTAACGCGTGCGAAGCTTGCAGTAAAATGAAATATGATCGAAAGCCCATCAAACCGGTTATTCAATTGACTCAGACGCAAGATGCTCCGTTTCAAGAGATATTTATCGATCTCTTTTCAATAGAAGGTAAATATTATTTGACGCTCATCGACTCATTTAGCAAGTTAGGACAGGCTGTTGAAGTATCCAATAAATCAACACCTGAAGTAATAAGAGCACTTATGAAATACTTTTCGTTTTACGGAATTCCAAAAAAGATAAGCTCAGACCCAGGAATGGAATTTAATAACGAGTTGATGAAGGAGTTCTTAAGCTTACACAAAATTGAACTACATATAGGCACCATCAACAACCCCAACTCGATGGGACTTATAGAGCGTTTCCATTCGACTATTACCGAAATTTATAGATTGGCGAAATACGAAAAAAGGTGTACAGACGCGGCCTCAGTCATGACATACTCAGTCATGGCTTATAATCATACCATACATTCCGTTACCGGCTTAACACCGTTCGAAATAGTTTTTGGACACACGGATACAAATAGTCCTTATAATATAGATTTTGAAAAGATGTACATGCAACAGTTAGTCAAAGATCATGAAAAGCGTACTAAATGTTTATACAAACACTTAGCTGAAAAGATGGCAATTAACAAAGAAAAGGCTAGAGAAAAGAGAGGTGGTGAAGTGGAAATGGAATTTCCAATTGGAAAAACCGTGTTTGTAAAAGGAGTCAATAAAAGAAAAAGTAAAGACAAGCCAAGGTATACTAAAGCAGAAGTAGTAGATCAGGTTGAAAGGAATATAGTTCCGATCAAGATAGGTGAAAGAAATACAAAAGCGCCCATTATAAACATTAAACGCCCTCCACAGGTGGTGCATTCTGCTCATGATAGGGATGCCGGCGCAGGCCCTTCATCTTCAGGCTCTTGAGGGAAACCCAGGCATACTACCAATAAAGGAAGGTCAAGCATATGTTCAAATCGATCATTGGACAATAATCAAGGTCATAAACTTAGAAACGATTTATAAGGATTTAAATTACATAGTTAATAGTTTAAACCAACTAAGCGAATTAATCGATTGGAAAAAGCCATATCATAAGGAATTTCTAAATATAAGAATGCATACAGAGTTCATACGTGACTTAACTACAGATAAATATAGGCAACTCTTTCCGCAACAACGCTTTAGGAGAGGTCTGGTTAATCCACTGGGCTCTATAATTAAAATTATCACAGGCAACCTCGATCATGCTGACGCTTTAAAATATGATAAATTGACTACTGAGTTAAAATATGATCAAACAATTATATCTAAGAAACTTACATTGGTCTCCAAAATGTTTAGTAGTTTTATAAATATTACAGAAACTATGACTAATAATTCAGCAATGTTTAATGATCGTTTAAAAAGAATTGAAGTAATGTTAATAGATTTAGCTGCAAAGGAGGACAATTGGGTATATGCCACATACATTTTAGGTTTATTTAACATTCTTATAAGCAGTTTTCGTACCATTTACATTAGGCTAAGCGAAATTGAAACCGCTCTAGCATTAAGTAAGAACTCTATATTACATATGTCTATTATAAACTCTACTGAGCTATTAACTCATTTGAAACTCATATCTAATTCTGAAAACCTAATGTATTTACCTACTGAAGAAAATTTGGTAAAATTAGAACAAAATATTTGTGTAAAATCATATGTTAAGAGAAACCGAGTCACGTTCATTATGGAAATTCCTCTTACAGATAATAGTACCTATAATTATTTTAAAATATATTCCTTACCTATATTCAATGAAACCGAAAATAGAACCCTATCCATATTTCCTAAGTACCCTTACCTTTTGGCGAAAGGAATAAAATACCTACCGGTCTCGAAACCATGTCGCTCTCTCGCCGCTAGAAACCAGTTCCTGTGCACTGATGAGGAGATACCTATGAATCCTGGAGTCACTTGTGTGCAGCAACTTATGAATTTTAGCAACAATCTTACCTGTTGTTTGCAACATCAGATTAACATTGAAGAGGTTAAGGTGCAAAAGGTCGATCCTGCAAACTGGATACTATATACAAGACTAAGGACAACTATAACTCAACAGTGTAACAACGAAATAAGTAAGCACCCTGTATTCGGATCCTATCTCGTAACTCTCGACGAGCCCTGCAAGTTAGAAATCCATGGAATTTGGATGCGTTCACATCGTACCTACATTGAGACGAACTACTTAACTCCAATTCCTATGATTAACCTACCGTCACTGCGTAACGTGAGTCTATCAAGTGCACGCGCACTTAACATGCACGCGGTCAACCTGGATGAAGTGAAGCATATGTCATACGCGTTACAGAATAGTGAAATATTGAATAGTGCTATTGACAGGGAAACAGACTCTAAAATCAGTGTTTTATTTTATATTACCTTAGGCCTTGTCATCATATGTTTAATTGTAACTTTATTGCATTTTTATCGTTTAAATATCATGAAAATTGTGCAAAATTATCGGAAAACTTCTCAAATCGATAATTCCGATAATTTCGCTCTTAGGGATGGAGGAGTTATGGTTACCCCTCACCCTTCAGTGTTAGACTGAGACAGCTTGCTCAGCAAAAGCTGATGCATTTCTTGTAATGCTGAGCAAGTATTCCAAGAGATGTAAGTAGACTTAAGCTTAGCTAAGAGATATTGTAACTAGATTTAATTCATTAATATTAAAGCCTCTAGATCGGCAACACGTATTTTAATTTTGATTTTAATTAGTTTTTAAAAAGTCTTTAGAGTGCTCCTCAATTTGACTAGGTAAATAATAGACCTAACAAATGTTATTATAATAATAATAACATTCATTCACTTGAATAGTAAATACTTTCAATGTAATAGAAAAAGTTACAAAAATCTCATTGACCAATGCTACTGCATAAAGTTTGCGAGGCCAATACAAAAAAAAATCACACATTTATTTTTCATGCATATTTAAAAAAAAAACAATATTTATACTAGCTGGTACGGCGAACTTCGTACCACCTAACAGACAATGAATGTCGTGTTACCTTTTAGATGAACTTAGTTTAGGCTTTTAAGAACGTAATAAATGAATACAAAAGAGATATTAAGTTTATTAATGTATTATGCCAATACAGATATGGATTAAAAGTTGGTAAAAATGGTTTTTGGAAATATATATACTTTTTTATGTTGCTTGTAAGCATACATTTCTGAACGCACGCATATTGGACAATCAATAAATATGTCAAACAATTATCATTACTGACAATATTGACATTTTTAAAATCTACATGACTTGAATTCACAAAAACTTGAAGAATTTTTACTTGACTTACTACTTGATACTGGCTAAATACACTAATCGCTTGGAGCCATAATTATACCAAAAAAAAATACGCGATAATCCGAATATTGTAATGCTATCCACACATGGGAAGAATTTTTATACTTGACACTGGCTAAATACACTAATCGTGTGGAGCCATAATTATATTTAAAAAAATACGGCGGAATAAACAATTGAACATCAAATGATTGGCAGTTTTTAAGCCCAGGAACATTTTGGCAAAATATTTTATCTTTATAATTTTTTTAGGTCCATTATTCATTGTTTTTAATACTTATTATCCTATTCCTGACAAAGACAATTCCAAAAATACAAAAATCATAAAAATTGGTCCAGTCGTTCTTGAGTTATAAGTGTAGTAACTAACACGACTTTCTTTTATATATATAGATATCATCAATATTTATATAAATAGCATTGGTCAATGAGATTTTTTTGAACTTTTTACTATTCAAGTAAAATAATAATAATAGCATTTGTTAGGTCTATTACTTACCTACGATTACAAAAAAAATATATTGCCCTAGCGTAAAGGGTTGAGCAGAAAAAAATTGTTTTGTGAACCAAAGCGGCGAAAAGCAAAAATATAAAAAAAAATTTCATACATCATAAACTATCCAAAATGGTAGAACATACATGGGGGTTCAATAGATGCGCAGTGAGGTCCTCTACCACCCTGCTTCGTTTGATCCATCGGTACTGAATCATCCTATATATACATGTATGTATGTTTGTTTGTAGTATCCAGTAGTATTCAGTGAAATGACAGGGCATGTGAGACTCAACATCTTTATATCTCAAGGTAACAGGCGCAGTGCAGTGACATGCAAAATTCTGGACTGCCAGAATTTTGCATGCCGCTGTATCTGTAACAGGTAAACGTCATCGCTTACCATCAGGCGAGCGTCGTGCTTGTCCTGTTACCTTTTACCATAAATATATATATATATACGGTCGAATTGATAAACGTCCTTTTTAGGGTTCCGTACCTCAAGAGGTAAAAAAAGGAACCCTTATAAGATCACATTCTTTTCCGTCTGTCCGTCTGTCTGTCCGTGTGTCACCACTGGTTTTCTCAGGAACAGGAAGACCTAGCAAGTTGAAATTTATACCTGATACTGAAGTCTATAGTCCCTAGTGGGTGTATAAAAATCAACGTCTTGAGTCAACACAATAAAAAGATATGGGCAAATTTAGATTTTCGCGTAAGCTTCTTAGTACCAAAATGTACCTTAATTTTCAACTTTTTTTATTTTTCGGAATTTTTCCTTTACTTGTGCTGTAAGACCTTGCTTTTAACCAAAATTGACAATTCTAGGTCAACCGGAAGTACCCTATAGGTTTTGGGTCGAAAACCTATAGGGTTCTTCCCGTTGACCTAGAATCATGAAATTTGGCAAGAAGCAAGGTCTTACAGCACAAATTAAGGAAAAAATCCAAAAATAAAAAAGTTGAAAATTATACGGTGCCCCCATACGTACATTGTATACGCCAATTAAGGTAGACCTCTGAGTTATATGAGCGCTGATACAATTTAGAGGTCTAGCTTAATTGGTACATACCAACGTTGGTACGGAAGCCTCGGTGGGCGAGTTCAACTCGACTTGGTCGGTTTTTTTTTAAGTTGGTTAAAAACAATTTTTTATTGTTTTGTATACGTTATCGTCAGGCTACTCCAAGGCTGCAAGATCCTGAACCTTGACTACGAAGACGCCCGCCGGCTGAAGACGATGATCAGCAAGCACCCCGCGGCCGGCGAGGACTTCCTCGGTAACCACGACATCACGGACATCACTCCCGCACAGGCTATGCAGATTCTTGCTCACAGGTAACGATAGTTGTAGTGGTAGGATGCCTGCTAATCCGTCTGGGGCGGTACCACCACTATGTTAATTAATTTTCAGCCGTGAAATAGGAATGTTTTTCGGTTGAAATGGCAAGATGTCCAGTGAAATTACAGGGCATGTGAGACTCAATATCTTTATGTGTCAAGGTAACAAGCGCAGTGCAGTGACATGCAACATTCTGAACTGCCAGAATTTTACGTGTCACTGTATCTGATAATAGGTAGACGTCATCGCTTACCATCAGGCGAGGATTGTGCTTGTCTAGTTACCTAATATTATAACAAAAAATATATATTGAGTTCAGTGCCGAATTAAGCAAGCGTGGGGTCCGTAGCAAATTTTCTCAAAAGCAAGCGCGGGGCCCGTAGCAATTTCTTTCAAATAGCTCTACAATACATTACAATTACAATACAAAGCAATACAATTTTGTGTGTAATTAATGGTCTGGGTTTAAATATGGGGTCCCCTTTTGCGCGGGCCCGTAGCAATAGTTACTATCGCTACGTGGTTAATCCGGCACTGATTGATTTACTACGTCCATAGGATACCTTTCTGCCCTACACGTGATCCTTAGGTTGTGCTAATTGGGTGACCAACTGGTACATAGTGGGTGGTAGGCTTTAGCCGTGGCCAAACCATACACTGGACAAAATAATAGCAGTATGGACAGTATAAACTTATGTTATGACTATCTATTTCAGGACTGACCTTGGCGACGCCAACACGCCGTCGTCTGTTCTGGAACTTTTCTGAGGTTTCGACGGAGGGAGCGTCTGACGTGGGATCTAAACGCCGGTAGTGCAACGTGGACTTTGTTTTAATTGATGATTTGAACATATTTTACACCTACCCTTCTACATAGATTTGAAACACATCTCTATAAATCTGAAGGTACTCATCAGATATCAATGAACTGTGTAACGGAACCACCGTAGAGATGTACCCTACCTATGAAAATATAATAATTCAAATCGGTTCACCAAAAAAACATAAAGACGTATTGAGAGGCTCCTCCTTTTTGGAAGTTATTAAAAATGACAGGACAATCCTGTGTAAAATTATAAATGTGAAAGTTTCTATTCTTTTTAACCGACTTCAAAAAAGGAGGAGGTTTCTCAATTCGACCTATCATCAAAAACAAGAATACTTATCAAGAGGTACGCCATTATCTGAAATGGAAAGTAGGCGGCTGGTACTCGTGACAATGCTATCCTAAGTCAAATTTGATAAATACACGAATACAACTCCCTACTTAATATAACAAATTGTTTGTTTGTCGCAGTTAATTTCTGAACCTATATCTTAACGTATACCCATCTAATATCAAAAATTCTTGTATATATGTTTTTTCTTTATGTTGGTTCGCGGATAACTTCGTCGTTTATGAACCGATTTTGATTATTTTTTTTGTTGGAAAAGAGATATCCCAAGTGTGGTACCATGATAATTATCGAGGTCTGGTAAGTATCTCCAGAGATATGGAGATAAACACCCTAAAATTGGTACTGAAAATTAAAAGCGCGGCATTGAAGTCGGTTCTTTTTAGTTTTTTCAACGATCTTATATACACCAAACTGGGTAGCACTTGACCACTATCTTATCTGATATTAATTGATGATGCGGTCGATGATGGAGCGCGCATACCTAGAAGATACCTATTCACTCGCGATTTAAAGACCCCCCCTTATGTATGTTTGTTATTCAATCAGCAAGTACTTTTGAAAGCGGATGAAGCAACTGGATCCACCTTGTAATTATATAAAAGTACTTAAAAACACTTCAATAACCTTAAACTTACGTCATAACATACTAATTCATAAACATTGTATTCAATTTTTTTTTAAATATTCTTGCACGTACATATACTTGGTCTGCCGTCCCCACAAAGCCACAGTCAATTTGTCCTCTATCTCAACTGTTGGTAATTGATAATGCGATGAAGTAGCTTATAATGGAATTTCACCTTCCTTTCTGTCTTGAATATCAAACTACCCTTTAATTTTTCTTGCAAAGATCTGGAGCAGGTGCAAGGAGCATATGATATCGATGTTCAACCTTCATCAACTTGCTACGAAAAAGAAGCCTACCTCCATGAAGGAGAAAAACTGCCGCAATAACCTTACGGTGTTCCGGCAGCACACAGCCCATGAGAGTCAGACTTGGCGTGTTCCTTATATCCACCACTAAACAAGTGATTGCTTTATTTTCGCTGTTTCCACGCGTTCTTTTAACTCTTGCCTCTTGCTGCTCAACACTGCGCTGTACTCATTCACGTCTTTTTATATAACTTTACGACATCGTCAATACATCACGCTTCCGGATGTTTAATTGCTCTTTCAATCAAAGACATTTCACCATAAAGACTGCACTTCCGGCCCGAAAGAGACCGACACTTGCACGGAGTTTGTCCCTTTCTTTTGTATGGACCCCATAAATATATACATAATATGTACTATACATATAATATAGTATATGTATATAGTACCGGCAGGTTGTTAGACAAGGACCCACTCCCTTCTAGGTTCTTTTCGTTTGGGCCGTTTTGATGTGCATTGCAATAAGCATGACGATAGTATCAAAAAATCAAGGATTTGATGATTTTAGGGGAAAATACATATTAAAACAATTCAAAACACTAGTTCACTTTGATACAAAAATTGAGATTTTTAAGATTTCCAATAAAATTAAACATTAAAATACTGCAATCGGCCATTTTGATTGAAACACCAATCACAGCGCATGATGTCACGCCTATGTCCTCTTATGAGGTTTTCTTGAAAATGTTATTACATTTTGGAAAATCCATGTGTATTCATTGTCACAGATTATATAATAGTTACTGCGTTATGTATGTCATTTACCTATGCGTGACGTCACAGCCGACGCCATGACACACGTGAGCTGTTTTTGCGCACTATTGAAAAAATATTAGAAAAATTGCTTTAAACTTCGTTAAACTTAAGTGAATTACCGAAATATAGGTCTTTTCGTGAATAGTAAATGTGTTCCCACATTACGGAAGAGGATTTCAAAATCTTTCGTCACGCCTATTACAACCTTAAGTGCAGAGCATACTAATTGGATTTGAATAGAATCTGCTGTACACTATTCTTTCAATAGTACATCCATGCTTTCAATTTAGACGTTTGAGTCGGCCATGAAGTAGTGCGGGGCTCGGGTGTCAGACTGCGCACAGACAGCTGTTTTTTCCAAACAAAGCGCGAGGTCGCAAATAAAAATCATGTATTCGATAGTTATATATAAGGGTAGTTATATATAAAGTGCGGCCACGGTGCCTTTGCGATACCGGCACCTTACCGTACCATAACCCTAACTATCATCGTAGACTAGCTCTATTTATGATCACCTCCCTTGGCTAAGTGTCCTGCTCATATTCACTGTACTCACCTTAACACACTTAACAATTATTCCATTAGACGCTTCAGTTTTGTAATGTAATCAAATCATGAATTAAAATTAATTTACGCATTTTTGCTAAGCAGTTTGCCTACCGGTGTTTTGAATAGACGCATCTCTCCGTCACTGTGTCATGGACATATTTATTGCTGTGTAGTTTGCTTGAAATTCTCTCTATGGATAATTGTATGTTCATGAAGACTAAGATTAAAGATTAAAGAATTTAAGATTAACTTAGGGCTACGTTAGCACAACTCTTGAATGTTACTCATAATTAGCTTGTATTTAGTAACAAATTGTAGAATTTAGTTGTGAAGCAATTGGGATTTTGTACAATTACTAATGTATTTCCATTCCGCTCGCACAATTTACTTATAAGGCGCATGTGCGAGCGAGACATCATTGATTTATCCGATCAGTAACGAGGGATTGCTCACCCGAGGCTATCGACTAAATGTGAGGCTTGTAAAGCCAAGCTCTTTTGATATTTATTTGCAAGATAAATATGGTCAACTTAAAATAACATTTATTTAAAAATGTATTGCAAAATTAGTATTTATTTAAATATGTGTAATGGGATTGTAGCCCATAAAATGACGTATGTGTGTATCATGGCATAGCTCTAGGTATAGTAAATGTTGCAGCTCACTGCATCCAATAACCGACTATAGTATGTTGTGGCTATAAAGTCACTACATATTATAAAACAAAGTCCCTCGCCGCGTTCTGTCTGTATGTCTGTTCGCGATAAACTCAAAAACTACTAAACGGATATTCATGCTGTTTTCACTAATAGACAGGGTGATACATGAGGAAGGTTTAAGTGTATAATTCGTTAAGGTTTTGTGTAAATTTATTGAAATATGACGATGATTGTTGGAGATGTTAATTTATACACGAAGTAACAAACCGTTAAAAAAATGTAGGCATATATGCTCTACCTGTGCGGCGCCGGGGCGGATCGCTAGTACACTATAATGTATAGTATAGTTGGTTATTGGATGCACTATTTATGTGCGCTTTTCACAATGGCCCTCCGGTGAAGTAAAACTCTTGTAAATGAACCCCCAACCCCCGCATGGTGGTAGGACACGGTTCCGCCTGGCCAGCTACCACCTTCAAGTTAGAATATCTGTCGCCAAACATCTAATGTGTTCCGGCAGCTGTCTTTGAGAGTCAGTTCCCATTCTAGGCCTAGCGTGCTACCGTCCTCGACCGCATCATCACTTACCAACAGATGAGATAGTGGTCATACGCTGGCCTCTCTGATATAAAAATAACTATGGATGACTATTTATAGTGTGGCAATTTCATATAATGTTAACGGTTTTCATATATGTAATTTACTATTATATTTAATACTGTTGTATGAATCTTCGTATGAATACGGTGTTATGGAATTGTGGAAAGACTTATGTTGCTAGGTGCAGGATATATTTATAATGTCGGATTTCTCAGACATTACTTTCTGTGGTTTTAAGGATGTGATATAGTATAATGTGTACCTATTTTATTAAGGCTGAGTTGCACCATCTTACTTTGACCGTAACTATAACTATTAACCGGTGATTTTATATGGAGTTTGACAGATTTTTGACGTTTGTTATAGTTAAAGTTAGTTAGTGCAACTCAGCCTAAGAGTTATGGTCTTCTTTATGGTTATGTAGTTCATAGTCATAACTAGATATCGGATATTCGGATACATATTTAGCAAAAAAGTTCAGATTTTGGCATATATGGAAAGCTATTTTTTATCGAAAAAATCTGCGATTTCGAGATTGACAAATGTAAGCGTTATAGTACTCAGAGATATGTAATAAACCTGATATGACATATGGCCATTACCCTGTTTCAACATATAATATGTTTGCTTCCCTACTTTTATTGCCTGATTTTCGACGAAGCGAAATATTGTAAGGATTCTCTTACATAATGTGTTTTACTCAAAAATTAACTTTAGGTAAATATGCATCCAATTACCCGATCTCTAATCATAACTGCTAAAATGGCGTCTATTGTGTGTATTATCTGTGTCTAGTGTAGCCAATCCAAAAAATGTTGAATTAAAATACAGCCTAGTGGTGTAGTGTAGGCATATATTGCTATTAAAAATGTAGTGATCATCATACCATTTGTGTATTTATTCCTTGGCGAAAAAGAGTTCCGATGATATAATCAATTTTATAATAATAAAACAAATAATTAGAATCGAATCGGTAACACATATATGTATAAAGTTTTCTTTTAATTAAAGCCATGTTTGAAAAAGGAAATAATAGAATTTGTCTATAGTGTTTGTATATGTATAAAAATATTATTTATAGTTATTTATTGGTGATAATTTATTAAAATTCCTTTTATATTTGTTATATTTTTAAATATTTCTGCTCAGTATCACGAATGGCAAACAATGATTGAATGTCTGTCACTATCGTTCAACAAAATTAAACACTAACAATCTCAGGCAGTAGGAGCATATTATATAGATGTTCTACCTGACTTGCTACCAAAAAGTAACTTACCACCCCACCATCAAAGAGAAAAACTGCCGTCACAACCTTACAGTGTTCCGGCAGTATACAGTCCTTGAGAGTCAGAGTATTCTATGTCCAGCGTGTTCACCACCTTCGACCACATCATCGCTTACCACCAGACGAGATAGTAGTCAAACGCTAGCCTATACGATATAAAAAAAAACTTAACATTCTGTACTGAAGGTATTGCAATAAGAAGCCATCTAGTGGGTTTAGAGTCGAACTATTTAAAAAAAATGATTACGTCTCCTTATTCCTTTTATAACTATTTTGTTGTTAATGATACAACGTAGAGCATTATTTTTTTATAAAAAAGAACAAACGTAAGCTTACATGAATATTTACTTAACAAAATACAATATTATTGTTCAATAACTATTTGTAATATCATATTCGCAGTCCCTTAATATTTATCTTATTATAAAATACATTGTAAAGATCAAGATCTTAAATGGCACTCCATCACTTTAGAGACAGATGTGTGTTCAGGATAATAAAAATACAGTTTGTTCACAGCCTTTTTTGTTTGATTTACCTAAAAACGTGAACAAAATTGAAACTTTTATAACTTTGTACTTTTGTAATCAAAATTTAAGACTTACTGTTACTATTTTATATACATTTGTGCTTCAGCTGCTACAATTTATGTACATTCTTATAGTTGGGTCAATTTAATAGATCACATTTGACATCTGTCAGTCTTAGCTTCATAGTAAGGTGACTTATGAATCGATACGCATCAACACAAACAAGAATGATGTTAGTTTGATGTTATTCGAAATAACCAATTTTCCGGCAGCTCTAAATGAGAAATACAATTAGTATTTACATTATTCAGTGTTATTTACTTGTTTGTTTGCGTTAATATGAAATTGATAAGACACGTTAATACAAATTATAGAAATCGGAAATTGTACATATTTAAACGATTTTATATGTATTTATAGATTACAATGGAGCTCCATAGAAAATGGCCCAATAAAATAAAAAACATACTCAAATGTACCTATGGATCTAACGTTTAGTAGTTTATCGTTAGTTTTTTAACCCAAATTATTATGGATTTTAGTTCCTATTCAATTATTTTTGTATTTTTTTAGTCAAATAATAATATTATGTGTTAATTACAATCACAGTGTAGTTATTTTTATAGTTAAACATCCTTCACAAGTAATCATTGCATTCGATTCAACTAATCGACTGAACATTCTTTTGATTTTTTGGGTAGCATCCCTAGTGTTTATAAAGAAAAGTGTTCACTGACGTAACCTTGTACTGACGTTTAGTTTTTTAGAACAAAGATTGTTTATTATGTTTAAAATGAATTATTAGTCAAAGTAAATCGTAAAAACGCTTTCTTTTGTAATTATTAGAATAAATATGTATTTGTAACTGAAAAATGTTAAGTAATTATGCAGTTCTGACTTAAATAATAAATAATTTTATGTGCCCCTCAAGTCACGTTGTTGAATTTTTATGAAGTGTCAAATGTGATCTATTAAATTTACTCTACTATAATTGTATTGACGTGTCTATCTTGCCTTCTCTTTCCTAATTTAAAATCTAGAAAAGGATAGCAACATCTAAAAATTTAATTTCTTCATACATGTTTAGAGAATTCGCGCTTAATCGAGTTAAACATTTACTAACATTATTAATTCTTATAATACTTTGTTTCCTTAAATCAGGTTTTAATTCTATATTATATTACAATTTCATTGCGGTATAGTAATAAATAATGTCTATTCCTATATATATATATCTATTATATTATATTATATCTATATATATCTATTCCTACTAATAAATAATGTCTATTTTTTAAGAAAATTTTAATTGTTAATAATTTTACTAATACATACAAAGTTGCAATCAGTGATAAAATACTCATTTTTTGCCCCACAGTTTTAGATTAATTATTTTATCAAATAAATTATGTAATTCGCTATCCTATGAAACACCATAATTGATTTCTATGTATTTTTTCATTATAGTCAAGCGATTTACTATCTCACCTGATGGTAAGTAAAGATTCCGTCGACGATGTAGCACGCTTGGCTAGACGTAATATAACAAGGTTAGTGTAGATAATTTTTTTAAATGACTTTAAATTAAAAACAAATTTAATATTATTAATAAACTTATTGAAATTACTAAAATTCATTAGTAAGGAAATGCGTTAATTTAATACAGACTTGTGGTGAGGCATACATTAAAACGTTTTGACATTACCTTAAATTCGTTAAACTAATTTAGTTAAATGAATGAAGACATTCAATAAAAATTGCCATTAACAACTTTGGAGGTAATTATATAAAAACTTAGCCCATTGCATTGCTCACATTGATCAAAGTTAATAGGTCTTTGTACTTTTTTGTACTGTACAAATGTTACCATTAACCTTTTCATAAGTAATGATATTTTAATGTTGATAACAACCACTTACTTTCTATTTTTACAAGTTTAGTAGTGAGGTAATAAATAACAGAAGCTACCATTACGTTTACACCCTGAATGGACCTTGCAAGGTAGATATCTTTGCTGGGACGACAAAATAATTCAATCTAGTTTTGTTTCTGTCTCTTTCTATTTTTTTCTATCTCGATCACACTTGCCGTAAGAACTAATATTTAAACACTAAAAACAACGTGAAGAAAAGAGCAAAAACATGATTCAGGGTCGTATTTTTAGTCTTCAATTGTTTATTCTACATGCAACCTCTATTGAGTTATAGATAATCTTGGAAGTTACATAGTAGTTATGACAATTTTAAATACCTACCTGCTAGAACCATTGTTATTGACATATTTTAATACAAAAACCGTTTCAAAATGTTTCCGACCGTGTAGTTTTCAACAGATATTATGAAATTGCTTTGTGGCATTGATTTTTTTATGATAAGTAGGTGCTTACATAAATTGTAATAGGTAGGTTAACCTAATGTTTGGATTTTAGTAGGTTGTAGAAATTTTGTGTAAAATTTCAATGACATATCGATTGCGATATGTCATTGAAATTTTATTCTAATTCAAAAATCAATATTACAATGCTTATATTGATAAGCATTGTAATATTGATTTTTGAATTAGATTTTTTTAAAACAGAATAAAATATATTACAGTAGGTAATTGATAAGTGCAATTATTATTCCACAAGGTTTCAATGTACTATCCTAAATAATTCGTTTATAGATTAAATAGGTAGTAATAAAGCTATTGTCACAGTTTACACTAAAACATAACAATAATAATAACTTAATCTAATCATCAATAATATGTACAATATTTACAAAAATCCACTAACAGGAAAATGCGTGTAGCCTCCATCCAAGTCGGAACACTTCCTTCTAACAGATTACTATCTTATGATGCGACCTCGGATTAAAAAGATCACTTGAATTTAAACCTCCGCAAAAATATACTGCAAAAATAATTCATCTCAGGGTTGCCAACTAACAATATAAATAAGTTAAGCAACGAGTGCGCTTTCAGCTATAATTTGAAACTGGGTCATCACTTGTAGAGATAAAAAAATGTCATATTATTAATTTGAACACATTTTTTATAAAACTCTTTTAATAGAGACTACTATTGCTAATGCAATTACAAAGTCAAAGCAATTGATAAGTAAATAATTTAGGATCGTTAACAAAACGAAAAAACCCGACTTCACATGCCGCGATAGTGAAAATATCCACTAATCATGTCATCAAGGTATCAAATTTGTTTATATTGTTTAACTCCATATCTCCGGAGATGATTATCAGGTCTAAATGAAATTTGAATGAGACCAAACGGGAGGCATAATTATACAAAAAAAGATTTTTTCAAATCGGTTAAGATTTGACGGAGTTTTGAGGTAACGAACATAAAAAAAGTACAGTCGAATTGAGATATACTCCTTCTCTTTTGTGAAGTCGGTTAAACATGATTATATTGGCAACCCTATCAATACTAAATCTTATACAGCGTGACCTTGCCATTGACTGAGGTTTGCTTTGACTTCGTGTCTCTTCCTTTCCTGTTAATTTAAAGTTTTATTTATATACCTATTTTAGCAGATGTTCGTGGACAACTTAGGTAAGTCAAAGAGAACCCACGTGGTAAGAAATCCCGGAAAATGAGAATGCTTAATTAGTGTGTTTTATCCTAAAAACGGACAAAACACTTTCACGACAATATTGCCATAGAAAACTCCTCTCCGAACTTAACCTGGGGCCTTATTCAGTATGGCCAATGAGGTAACGCGTTCCTTAAGGCGTCACGGTACGTTATTGAAAAATTGTATTTTGTATGCTACACGATAGATAAATTATACAAAACGAGCGCGTTACACGTCTTCATATGTCACGAAATTTTGACATCTTAAAACGCGCTCATAACCTTACCCTACCGCATTTTAATTGGCATAGAGAATACCATAACGCGGAGATAACGTAACACGGCGCGGTAAGACTTTAAAATGGTCATACTGAATAAGGCCCCTGACACAGCGACCGACCTGACATCGATTTGGGTTGGATCCTGAATTCCGGACCTAGCCCAGATATTCCCTGGTTAAAACTTCGTAATAATCTCATTTAATCCTTCTGCATATTCTTCAAAAAACATTCAATTAATATCTGCGTGTGATCTTATAGTTTGACCTCAGCGTTGACCGAGCGGTTGGCTTCGACCTCTTGCTTCTTGGGATCCTGAGCTGAGCTATTCCACCATTGTTCATCACCTGACGCCCACGCGACAAACACCAAATTTGTGAGAATGAACACTGCCAGAGTTATCCAGAACACTAAGCGCCATTGGACGAGTGTGCTCTGTAACCAAAAGGAAAACACTTTAAACACACTGATAGTTATATCAAACATATTTTTCTAGCTCGTCAAAAATTTTGATTTATCGAGATCTTTATTTTTCTCGCTAAAATGTATATTTCAGATTTAGGGAGAATAAAATTGATAGTCTGGCGAGATTTCTAATTCTTAACAAGAGATACTTGATATGTATGATTGTAAGAAGTTGAACTGTAGGTATTGGTGGTAGGGTATGAAGACACACCTTATGACTTCTTACAAATACCGGTCTAGTAAATTTTGGATTCGCGCACCAAGGGTTCCGTATAAACTTGTAGAGATTATTGCTCTAACTATAAGACAAACTAGGTTGAAACGATCTTAACTTCGCCGTTGGATCCCTAGAAACGGTTATTTCACCAACCGCAGATAATCAGTTTGTAATAATTAATTCGCTTTTGAGGGTTGCGTAGCCGAATGGCAAAAACGGAACCCTTAGGTAGATATAGATTCGTCATGTCTGTTTGTCTGTCTGTCTGTCCGTATGTGACAACTACTTTATTCCGAAACTATTAAGACTCCACAGTTGAAACTTAGTAGGTAGGAATATTCTGTGAACCGCTTTACGTCATAATGACATTGAGGTTCCAAAAACCATTTTTTTTCAAAGCCAAATTTAATGGTTAGACACTTCTAAAGTGGTATGGTAAAATTTAAATATTAAGGGAGCGAAAGATCTAAAAAAAATATATGCTGTATATCTTTGGTTTGAACGAGATATAGTATATGTACAGTATATAGGTATATATATATATATACTGCTATATATATATATATATATATATATATATATATAGCAGTTTTTAAGATATATCAACCGCAAATATAACTGTGTTACGGAACCCTGCGAGTGCGAGTCCGACTTGCACTTGGCCTGTTTATCTATACTAATATTATAAAGAGAGAACATCTGTATTTTTGTATTTTTGTATGTTTGTAATGAGTAAGCTCAAAAACTACTAAACCGATTTAAAAATTCTTTCACTAATAAATAGAATGGACTTTCGGAATGAAAAAAGGCTATATATTATCCCGTTTAAATCAAAGGTACATTCGTGGAGACCTAATTTGCAACCTAAGTCGGCAAATAAACGGTCGAAAAAACACGTTTCTTACGAACGCTGCTTAATTGAAAATAATAGATAGAAGAATATTTTCTATGCAAGAGTTGTACAACTTAATTAGACCTACAAAAAAGTCCGCGACAGCATATGTCTATCTCTTAAGGTTGACTCACAGTAACCATTTTAATCTTTAATTTTTTGTTAAACATATTACATAACTTCCAAGGTTATTTTCAAGTATATAGTATTAATCCTTATCCAAATAATTACGTTAATTAGCTTGGCCACATATTATAGATTAAAATTGTCCTTTACAATATATAATTCAAATGAAAACTCTAGAAGATATCACAGATTTCACATACACGCATCGCAAAATTAATAAAATATTTGCAGTGAAACCACAGATTAGATCATAGTTACTACGAAAATATTAATATAGGCTTAGCTATTCTGTAGATCCCCACCGATCACAATCAATTTGAAGTCAATATAGTATAATAATATGATCTATTGTGTAAAATAATAATGATCTATATGTATAATAATATTATATTTAAACCACCCCGACCCGACTGATCTATATCTTTTCATTAAAAGCATTCCATTGACTCTAAACACGACACTTAAAATATGAGCTATAAGTTGGTGAGGATTTGAGTATTCTGTAGAGTCAATGCTTCCATATTCTTACAATATCGTTGAAGAAGAAGATTTTAGAATTGATCAGACCTATGAAAGTTGATTTCATAGCGCAATTAACTAGAGAAAAAGCTCATAGTTTTATAACAATACAACGAATTTTCATGAATCAAAGCTAAGAACACTCGATGAAGACATCTATCAATGAAAAAAACTATCAATAATAAAATCAAAATTGGTTCATCCGGCTGGGTGCTAAGATGCTATGCAGACACACAGATACACACGTTAAACGTATAATACCCCTACTTTTTGCGTCGGGGAACGCCGTAAGGTTACGGCGGCAGATGTTCTCCTTGGTGTTAAGCTACTTTTCAACCGACATCCAAAAAGAAGGAGGTTCTCAATTCGTTTTTTTTCTTTTTTTTTGTGTGGATGTTACGCGATTACTCCGTCAATTGTGAACCGATTCGAATGATTATTTTTGTTATCGGTAGGGTACGTTTCCGAGGTGGTCCCATTGTAATTTCATCGAGATTTGATAAGTATCTCCAGAGATATGACGATAAACGTCTCAAACTTGCTACTGAAATTGACTCGCGGGGCATTGAAGTCGGTTGTTTTAGTTTTTAAACTATCTTAATTATTGGTAGATTTAATGATCCCACTACCTCTGTACGAAAACCCATGATTCATGAATGCACATAAAACTTTCATTGGTGGGTATATAGCTAGGATTAGAACCAAAGACCGTCGGGTCAGAATTAGGGTAACTATCCATCACGCCAAAAGGCCGTCCAATATCACTACGTAAGTATCATAAAACAAATTCTATCACTGCGTCTGTCTGTCTGTCTGTTCGCAATAATCTCAATAGCTACTGAACGGATTATCATGCGGTTTTCACCAATAGCCTGAGTGTTTATGAGGAAGGTTTAGGTGCATAATTCGTTAAGGTTTTGTGTAAATTGGTTGAAATATGACGATGATTGTTAAATATGTTAATATTTTATATTCGATGCAACAGACTGATGCAAATTTTGTAGGCATATATGTTCTACCCGTGCGAAGCCGGGGCGGGCTGCTAGTTTTTAATAAAATTTTGGATGTTATACCTATAATAATGAACACAGCTTTGTACCTATATAAAAGAGTGTATTTTATGGTTGACGCTAGCGTAGCGTAAACTTATTTGTGTGAACTAACTATAAGTACCTACCTCTATACAAAATACCTTTTTCAGCAAATACGCGTGTCAACAACATGTTATTAGCGTGGGCGTACAAACATGTTTACGCAACTCGTGAAAATGTGAACTCTAATTAGAACCTTAAATGTTAATTAAGCATTAACTACCATGCTTTGTTTAAGCTAAACCATTTAACTTGACCTAGACTTGAGGACCAACTTGATTATGTTAGCTTGATTATGCTTATCCATGTAAAGTAAGACAAGGTCGAGACAGTTTCGTTTTGGAGCATTTCAATAAACTTAAAACTAAATGAGATTAGTAATTCTATACGTAAGTTGGATAACTGTTTAACAACACCAAGGTAGAAATATATATTTTTTAAGATTTGTCGTAGGCATGTATGTTCAGTCTCCTGATTTTGTAGCGCTTCCCAGATTGTATGTATAAGGGGGCCGAATGATTTTTGCTCTTATTAATAAAAGGTGAAAAATCTTTCCTTAAGCCAGCCTGTTCAATTGACTGCTTACTTCTAGTTTATTTTCTATTCATTTAAGCATAATCTTAGCAAATATTTTGTATAAATTAGATGTCAGACATATAGGCCGATAGTTTCGGCTATCATAACACCCTTCAACTAAAAGAATGCAAGTAGTACCCAAGCAAGAAAATACTTGTACGTGTATATAATTTTATTATTCTAATTATACCTATAGTCGAATTTTTTATTAGACGGAGTAAACTGACAGGTCAAAATGTCACTTATCAAATTAATGTTACCAACATTCAAATGTAGTGATGATCTTTTTTATTTTTATCGTTCAAAAAACTGAACTATAGATTACAAACACTTAAATAAATTAGTATCTAAAGTTCTATTTAACTGAATTATGTATTTGATCAATGTATTAGACATAAGCATTTAAAGTCAAAAAAAGTCTTTAATCAGTGCGTCCTACCCGTCTTGACATACGGAGCCGAGACGTGGACACTCACGGTTCGACTGGTCCACCAATTTAAAGTCGCTCAGCGAGCTATGGAAAGAGCTATGCTCGGTGTTTCTCTGCGGGATCGAATCCGGAACGAAGTAATTCGCCAGAGAACTAAAGTGATCGACATAGCTCATCGGATTAGCAAGCTGAAGTGGCAGTGGGCTGGTCATATCTGCCGTAGGACCGATAACCGTTGGGGTAGACTGGTTCTAGAGTGGAGACCGCGAATCGGTAAACGTAGCGTAGGACGCCCTGTTACCAGGTGGAGCGACGACATTCGTAAAGCGGTGGGCAGTGACTGGAAACAAAGAGCCGAAGATCGGGCTCAGTGGCATGACTTGGAAGAGGCCTATGTCCAGCAGTGGACTGATACCGGCTAATTATGATGATGATGATTTAAAGTCCAGCGTACTAGTTGAATAAGGATGATAAAATATGTAATACTTTTAGGAAAACTTTAATATGAGTTATTGAACTAGTTCACTGAATTGTTATGACTCCGTTAACTAAATCTTTTATACCACATGCCTATTTTTATTTCATGAAAAAGTGGCAATACTCGTAATGTCATTTTACTCCGTTTAATTAAAAATTCGACTATAAGTGTTCCATTGGAAGCATACGGGCATACCCTACCCACATATGAACTGAATGACGCTATGTATTATATTCGCTTAGAGAAGGAATTCACGAAAGCATTAACAATATGAACGGAGCTCAAAAAATTGCATACTATCTCTATGCACCTTATGAATATTAAAGATTATTTAGAATTTCACTTGCGTACCTAGTTACATTCGTCATTTTGACAGGCGTGACGTGACCGGGTAACCCAGTGAGGCGGGAGCCTCGGCTGCCATGAGTTATGAAATTGTTATGTCTTACAATGGGATCCACCTTGGAAATGACCCTACCAATAAAAAAATAATTCGTATCGGTTCTGTCTGTCTGTCCGAGGTTTTGCTAAGAGACCGTTAATATTACAAAGCTGTAATTTTGTGGGGGTATGTAAATAAATGACGCTGCCAAAGTGCTGTAATAAAATTTTGAAAAATATTTTTTTTTAGGGTAGCTCCCCGATATGAGAAGTGGGGATGAATTTTTTTTTCATCATCTACCCCATCGTGTGTGGTATCGTTGAATCGGTCTTTTAAAATGACTTAAGGGTTGCTAATACCATTTTTCGATTGAATGGATCATTCAATGATTCATTCATTTACGAAATATTAAACTTTAAAGTGCAAATTTTTGTTCCAGTAGGGCGTCCCCCCCTCTAAAAGGTAAACTGCTGGCTTGAAAAATCTGGAAAAATTCGTGATAATAGCGCATTTTATAAACTTTAAAGGAAAATTATAGCGGTTAACATAACTTTATTAGTTTTGCAGTAATAGTCGTTGAGTCGTGTTGGATAATTTTGTACCAAATACAAAATCCTTAGAAAAATCCTTCAAAAGTGACAAAGACGGAGTACCTTGTTGCTTGTTTATAACGGGTAAAGACTTGCATTGAATAACAGGCTACTACGGAACCCTACACTGCGCGTGGCCTGAGACGCACTTGGCCGGTTATTTTTTTTCTCCTTTCCCTCCCCTTCCCCTTCCCGTCACCTCCCCTTCCCCTTCCCCTTTCCCTTCTCCTCACTTCCACCTCCCCTCCCTCCCCCTCCCCATTCCCCCTTCCCCTTCCTCTTTCCCCCTTCACCCTTCCGCTTCCCCCCTCCTTCTATCCCCTCACAAACTTTGAATGTCATATTTATTTATATCGAATCAACAGCCTGAAAAATAAGTTTTTCTCAGGCTCTAGACTATCTGTGTACCAATTTTCATTTAAATCGGTTCAGTGGTTTTGGCGTGAAAGTGACACAGACAGACAGACAGAGTTACTTTCGCATTGATAATATTATATATAATATATATATATATATATATATGATATATAATATATAGTTAGAAAGTTAGGATTAGGATTGACACCTTACAACATTTCATCCCCCCTTTCAACCCCTTACAACCCTTTTTTCGAATAAAAAAGTAGCCTATGTCCTTTCTCAGGCTCTAGACTATCTCTGTACCAAATTTCATTTAAATCGGGTCAGTGGTTTTGGCGTGAAAGTGACACAGACAGACAGACAGAGTTACTTTCGCATTGATAATATTATACATAATACTAGCAGCCCGCCCCGGCTTCGAATTATGCACCTAAACCTTCCTCATAAACACTCTGGCTATTGGTGAAAGCCGCATGATAATCCGTTCAGTAGCTATTGAGATTATTGCGAACAGACAGACAGACGCAGTGATGAACTTTATTTTATAATACTTACGTATTGATATTGGACGGCCCTTTGGCGTAAAGGATAGTTACCCTGATTCTGACCCGACAGTCGTTGGTTCTAATCCTAGCTATATACCTACCAATGAAAGTTTTATGTGCATTCATGAATCATGAGTTTTCGTACAGTGGTAGTGGAATCATTAAATCTACCAAAAAGTAGCTTACCACCAAGGAGTACATCTGCCGCCGTAACCTTACGGCGTTCCCCGACGCAAAATGTAGGGGTAATATACGTTTAACGTGTGTATCTGTGTGTCTGTCTGTAGCATCTTAGCACCTAACCGGATGAACCGATTTTGTTTTTATAATTGATAGTTTTATTATGAAGACGCTCATGAAAGTGGAAGAAGCGAAGGAGGTATGTCAGGATCGTAGCATGTGGAAAGAAGTAGTCTCTGCCTACCCCAACGGGAAAAAGGCGTGATTGTATGTATGTATGTATTGATAGTTTTTTTTTTGTTTGATAGATGTCTTCATCGAGAGTTTTCTTAGCTTTGATTCATGAAAATTCGTTCAATCGTTATAAAATTATGAGCTTTTTTCTAGTTAAATGCTCTATCATAGGTCTGATCAATTCGAAAATCTTCTTCTTCAACGATATTGTAAGAACATGGAAGCCTCCTGGACTCTACAGAATACTCAAATCTTCACCAACTTACAGCTCAGATTTTAAATATCGTGTTTAGAGTCATTGGAAAAAGCTTTTATACATAGATCAGTCGGGGTGGTTTAAAATATTATATTATATTATTATATATATAGATGAATATTATTTTATACAATAGATCATATTATTATACTATATTGACTTCAAATTCATTGTCATCGGTGGGGATCTACAGCATAGCTAAGCTTATAATAATATTTTCGTAGTAACTATGACCTAATCTGTGGTTTCACTGCAAATATTTTATTAATTTTGCGATGCGTGTTTGCGAAATTCGTGATATCTTCTAGAGTTTTCATTTGAATTATATACTGTAAACGACAATTTTAATCTATAATATGTGGCCAAGCTAATTAACGTAATTATTTGGATAAGGATTAATACTATATACTTGAAAATAGCCTTGGAAGTTATGTAATATGTTTTAACAAAAATTTTAAGATTAAAATGGTTACTGTGAGTCAACCTTAAGAGATAGACATATGCTGTCGCGGACTTTTTTGTAGGTCTAATTAAGTTGTACAACTCTTGCATAGAAAATATTCTTCTATCTATTATTTTCAATTAAGCAGCGTTCGTAAGAAACGTGTTTTTTCGACCGTTTATTTGCCGACTTAGGTTGCAAATTAGGTCTCCACGAATGTACCTTTGATTTAAACGGGATAATATATAGCCTTTTTTCATTCCGAAAGTCCATTCTATTTATTAGTGAAAGAATTTTTAAATCGGTTTAGTAGTTTTTGAGCTTACTCATTACAAACATACAAAAATACAAAAATACAGATGTTCTCTCTTTATAATATTAGTATAGATATAATATAATATATATTTTAAACCACCCCGACTGATCTATGTATAATAGCTTTTTCCAATGACTCTAAACACGACATTTATAATCTGAGCTGTAAGTTGGTGAGGATTTGAGTATTCTGTAGAGTCCAGGAGGCTTCCATGTTCTTACAATATCGTTGGAGAAGAAGATTTTCGAATTGATCAGACCTATGAAAGTTGATTTCATAGCGCAATTAACTAGAAAAAAGTTCATAATTTTATAACGATTGAACGAATTTGCATGAATCAAAGCTAAGAAAACTCTCGATGAAGACATCTATCAAACAAAAAAAAACTATCAATAATTGATAGTTTTATTATGAAGACGCTCATGAAAGTGGAAGAAGCGAAGGAGGTATGTCAGGATCGTAGCATGTGGAAAGAAGTAGTCTCTGCCTACCCCAACGGGAAAAAGGCGTGATTGTATGTATTGATAGTTTTTTTTTGTTTGGTAGATGTCTTCATCGAGAGTTTTCTTAGCTTTGATTCATGAAAATTCGTTCAATCGTTATAAAATTATGAGCTTTTTTCTAGGTAAATGCGCTATGAAATCAACTTTCATAGGTCTGACCAATTCGAAAATCTTCTTCTTCAACGATTTTGTAAGAACATGGAAGCCTCCTGGACTCTACAGAATACTCAAATCCTCACCAACTTACAGCTCAGATTTTAAATGTCGTGTTTAGAGTCATTGGAAAAAGCTATTATACATAGATCAGTCGGGGTGGTTTAAAATATTATATTATATTATTATATATATATAGATGAATATTATTTTATACAATAGATCATATTATTATACTATATTGACTTCAAATTCATTGTGATCGGTGGGGATCTACAGCATAGCTAAGCTTATAATAATATTTTCGTAGTAACTATGTCCTAATCTGTGGTTTCACTGCAAATATTTTATTAATTTTACGATGCGTGTTTGTGAAATTCGTGATACCTTCTAGAGTTTTCATTTGAATTATATACTGTAAAGGACAATTTTAATCTATAATATGTGGCCAAGCTAATTGACGTAATTATTTGGATAAGGATTAATACTATATACTTGAAGCCTTGGAAGGTATGTAATATTTTTTAACAAAAATTTTAAGATTAAAATGGTTACTGTGAGTCAACCTTAAGAGATAGACATATGCTGTCGCGGATTTTTTTGTAGGTATAATTAAGTTGTACAACTCTTGCATAGAAAATATTCTTCTATCTATTATTTTCAATTAAGCAGCGTTCGTAAGAAACGTGTTTTTTCGACCGTTTATTTGCCGACTTAGGTTGCAAATTAGGTCTCCACGAATGTACCTTTGATTTAAACGGGATAATATATAACCTATTTTCATTCCGAAAGTCCATTCTAGGTATTAGTGAAAGAATTTTTTAAATCGGTTCAGTAGTTTTTGAGCTTACTCATTACAAACATACAAAAATACAAATGTTCTCTCTTTATAATATTAGTAAAGATATAGATATGTATATATATATATATAATATAGATATATAATAGATAGACAGTTACTTTCGCATTTATAATATTAATATATTTAATTTAATTTATGTAATATATTATATATATTTATATATGTATTATATATATATATATATATATATATAATATTATATATTATATATATATATATATATATATTATATATATAGTTAGGAAGTTAGGATTAGGATTGACACCTGATTTTTAGTAACGATGTGATCGACGATGTGGACACCTGTGGTGGACACACATGCCCAGATATACCTGTTCTATCTAAATTAAAGACTCTTTGATTGTATTTTTCTTCCGGTATTTCCCTTCGCTCTGCGTATGATAGATGAGTGTGGACGCAAAACGCTTTATGCTACAGGATTGAGTGTTTACCATGTACCTATCGATGGCGCATGTCTGTGTGCCTGGCATTACGTTGGAAAAATGGGACGGCTGCATTAATTCTTGCTTGAAAGGCACACTCTCGCAGAAAAGATCGATAAACTAGCGACTTTGCGGCGATGCTCAAGGCTCTAGTCGGTTGCCTACAAAATAGTTCTTAGTCGTTGACGAGTTTCTTGTCTCTCCTCTCTCGCAACTGCAAACGCCTCCAGCTGGTATTTAGCAGACTCAGCCCAGAGCTGAGAATATTAATCAATATAGATTTGTTGAAATATGAGTTTAAACGGCTCATAACTTCGACTTGGATACGTAGGTTTCTTTCCAAGAGAGATAATGATTATGATAGTATTTTGCTCATCCCCAGTAGAAAAATACATATAAGAGAAGTATCGGAAAGCATTTATGTAGTAAATACTTACATCAGGCGTCAGCAATCCAACCAAGAACGGCGCAATGATGCCTGTGATGGCTCCTATTCCGTTGACGATGGCCATTATAGTACCCGCATAGTTGCTGCTAAGGTCTAACGCGTTGACCTTCATACCGGGGTAGAAGGCTCCCATCAGACCCATGGAAGCGGTGAAGAGGATGACGACTGTCTGAGTGTCGCAGCCTGAATATGACGCTAGGATCATGCAGATGCCTGGACCGACTGATGCTGCAGGAGAAGGGGGAAAGATTGAGTACCTACATATTATTTTTTACTCAGTCAGTAATTGGGTAGGCTATATTTACTTATATACCTACTTACTAACTTTGTTATATTGGATCGCCGATCGATTGGATAGTCTACAATCGCTAGACGTGGAAGAAAGGAGGGTGTTACTTTTGTATAAGGCGTAAAATCAGAAGAATAGCCCTGTGACGGGCGGTTTCGAATATTCGTGTTATGGAGTTTTTGTTAGTAAGAGAAAAAACACTGTAGTGTAAACTATTTTCAACCGACTTGAAAAAAAAGAGGTTTTCAATTCGTCGGATGTTCCCTGATTACTCAAAGACGCCAGGCCGATTTGTAAAATTCTTCTTCGAACAATGAAAAGGTATGGAGTATACTCTTATACTCCATACCTCTTTATATGGAGATAAATACCTTAAAATTGGTACTGAAAATGACTAGCGCGCGACATTTGATGTCGGTTCTTTTCGTTTTTTAAACTAACTTTAATTATTAAACATTTAGTTTTACAAGTTCTTGCATAATATTCAGTCACTGGCCAATTCAGAAGAAGTATTGGGATACTGGAACCATTTGAACTGGACTAAAGTCGTTTGTCTAGCCACCTTCACTTTCCAGGCAATATCGGATAGCACAGAAGCTAAGCACAGAAATATTAATAATAAATACCTTATTATTCATATTTCTTTTACTTAGCCACACGCTAAGTAAATGTCTCGAGTAAATTAAAATAAACTTACCAATAGTAGTAAAAGTCTTCCTAGCGTTGGTGACTGTCATCCAGTTCCTCTTCACGATCTTATCGCAGATCCATCCGAAGATAATGCTGCTAATCCACATGACAACGTAGGGCAGGGCCGCTAAAGTGCCTGTTCTATGGATATCGAATTTCAACACCCCTGTCATGTACTTCGGGAGATCTGTCACCATTGTAAAGTACCCATAGTCGTGACCAATCTGTGGGATAAGTAAATATTTTGTGACCATTACATGTGTATACTCCTAATTTGGCTTCAATGTGATTTCAATTTTAGTATGTCCTTAGAATGAATTGTATAAAATGTGATAAACTCGTTTGTAAATAATAGGCTTCGTTTCATAGAACTGCTTGTTTTGATTTTCCGTGAGTATTAAACTGTAAGGTTTCTAAGAAATAGGTATGTTTTCTTTCCTTCTTATTGTCGTTACGAAAAAGCTACGCTAGCTATTCATCTATATTTTATGTGTGTACCTGTGTACTGAGTAATTACCTAGTTATGTTATATTATTTATTTATTTTTATTAAAAAAGTGAATATTCAAGAAATTGGCTTTTAACCCATTGATTTAATTGTAGGTAAAATTTGCTCTAACTCGTTTTCTTCTTGACAAGGTCTAACAAAACAAGTTGTATAGGTGGTCTTAACTGGTCTTAATCAGATAAGACGGATATAGGAGAGTTCAAGCCATTTAAAATATAATAATTATAATTTAAAACGATTAGGTATCCATATACCAAATAATAAAATAAGAAATATGGCTGGTATTTAATTAAATTTAAAGAACTAGTTACATAGATACCTACTAAGATACCTATGATCTATTATCCTACATGAGCTATATCATTGAGAATGTGGTGTATCTAACTGCTCGTAAATTACCACTCACTTGCGAAATGACTCAAGTCATGATTTATTCATTAGATTCTATGAATGAATGGAAAAATATCAGCCGTGTGGTTTTTTTAGGGTTCCATAGACCTGACACGGAACCCTTATAGTTTCGTCATGTCCGTCTGTCTGTCTGTCTGTCTGTCCGAGGTTTTGCTAAGAGACCGTTAATACTAGAAAGCTGTAATTTTGAAGGGGTATGTATATAAATTACGCCGACAAAGTGGTGAAGTAAAATTTTGAAAAACAATTTTTTTATGGGTACCTTCCCTTGAGAAGTGGGGATAAATTTTTTTTTCGTCATCTACCCCATCGTATGGGGTATCGTTGAATAGCTCTTTTAAAATTACTTCAGGGTTGCTAATACCATTTTTAGATTGAATGCTCCATTTACGAAATATTAAACTTTAAAGTGCAAATTAATTTTTTGTTCTAGTAGGGCGTCCCCGCCAGCAGTTTAGCTTTTAGAAGGGGGGGCTCCTTCTAAAAGCTAAACTGCTGGCTTGAAAAAACTGGAAAAATTCGTGATGATAGCGCATTTCATGAAATTTAAAGGAAAATTATAGCGGTTAAGATAACTTTATTAGTTTAGCAGTAGTAGTCGTTGCACTTGGGTGTTAGATAATTTTGTACCAAATACAAAAAATCCTTTCAAGTGACAAAGACGATGTGCCTAGTTGCTTGGTTATAACGGGTAAAGACTTGAATTGAATAAAAGGCTACTACGTAACCCTACACTGCGCGTGGCCCGACACGCACTTGACCGTTTATTATTATATCTGTTCTAGCCTATCAGTTTGACCACTTTGACCATTTGACCACTATCTTGCCTTGTGGTTGATGTAGTCGAAGATGGTGAACACGCTAGAATAGCGTAGAATTCTCTGACTCTCGAGGGCTGTGTGCTGCCGGAACACCGTTAAGTTATGACGGCAGATTTTCTTTGATGGTGGTAATGGTAATAAGCTACTTTTTGGTAGCAAGTCAGGCGGGACATCGATGTAATATGATTCAAAGTAGTTTTCTGTTGGACATGGGTATATCTATAGATTATATACATTACTAGTATAGTATTTGACTATGTTCTTACTTTCGCCAACTGTTATTAATTTTGTGCTTTCGCAAGCTTTTCGAAGCCCACTTTTGGTTACGTCCCACGGTGAGTTGTGCTATTTTATGCTGTCACCGTTCCTACCTACAGCGTACGAGCATAGATTAGAAAAAAACAAAATAGTGCGAGCGAAATGCTCATTTCGGTAGCGGCGTTGTGTAAAAATGTAATGTATTAATATTATTTTAATTATTGCAACTAATTATTATTTGAATACTTTTTATATTTGCACGCCAAATGGCAGAATGTAGCGTAACTTAAAATTTTACTTAATACCATATACCTACCTATGTTCGCAAATAAATAATTTTGATTTGATTTGAAAATAGGTTACGATGTTCTGTAACCCGTTCCATCTTTTGTGAAGTAGGTAACTATGTTCAAAAATAGAGTAGGTTATGTTTATTATAAATACCTGTGCACAAACGAGAGCCCAGAGCGGCACAGACATGAAGATGGCTTTCCATGGGATGGCCGAGGGCTGGCTAGTGTGGTGTCTGCCGAGAGCTTCTTCTAAGTATTTCTTCTCCTTGTCCGATATGTACGGGTGGGACTCGGGGTCGTTGTAACAGAGAAGAGCCTGGAAGAGTGAAAAAAGTATGTGTAGTTCAGACAGTATAATTGCTGAAGGTGCATTTTTATATGTAGGTATTTTGTAGTACCTATGGGATGTAAAAAATAAAATGCTCATGCACATTTAGGAGCACAAGCACCATCTCAGTGATCCCAGCCAACCTCACCTGCCCGTGGTACATCCTGCTGACCAACGAACGAGGCTCTGGCGACCGACAAATGGACGTTTAACCATTTCGAAATTATGGCGTAGCTAAATACTACAGACCGGTGACGGGCAGCAGCGTCACCGCTGCGAGAAGCTACGTCTTGCGATTGCCAACTCGCTTGCACAGCGTAGCAATAAGGGCATATCCCTCCCAAGAGATGAAAGGAATAAGAAGAGCCGAAGATCGGGCTCAGTGGCGCATCTTGAGAGAGGCCTACGTCCAGCAGTGGACGGACGCCGGCTGATGATGATTTTATAGTATGTGGCACAATCCACCCAGCCCAGTATTAATAACTATTCTAATTTAAATCGGACATATTCAAATTTGAAAGCATCATATTTTCGCGGATTTAATTATCTTTAGAGGGAATAGCAAAACGCGATTACAACTTGGGCAATCTTCGAGATTTTCCATGATTCTGTATGGTAAGATTATGACGGTCAAGAAAAAGTTGATGATCCCTTGTCCGATTTCAAATCAGTCAAGACCGATTTTGTTCCACTATAGATTGGATTTGACATTCTATTTCACATAAATAATGTGAAACTGTACCTAATCTGCATTTCCAACTGGATCGATTGATTATACTCGATCTATGAGGCTTTCCTAGAAACCGGCGATAACTCGTTAACATTTCTAAATTAATAAGGGTACCGTAGAGATGTAAACATATTGATGATCTAAAGATTTGCGTGTGGGTATGAGAATTGTTTGTCTTTCCATAAGACAGTGACCTGCGTGTCCTAGGCTATTATTTTATTTCACCAAGCAACAATTTAGAAAATCAGAAATGATGCCTTTTGGCTTTTCATTTTAGTCAATTTAGTTTAAACATTTTCTTTTTTTCTCTACTCTATGATTGTTTGGAAAAACTACTTTTTAATACAAAATATACATACCAGTTGATTTCTTATTTTCGGAAATAATCGTGATGACAACTTTTTTATAGCATATAGGCTAGCTAGGGTATCACCACAATCCCACCTGTTGGTAAGTGATGACGCGGTCGATGATGGTAGCACGCACCATTTTAATGGGAACCGGCTTTCAAGAGCAGCTATCGTTTCACATTAGTTAGATGATATTATATTACATGTTTGGCGACAGTCACCAGTCTCTGAACTTACCCAGAATATGAACCACAAGATGCCAACAGCTCCAAAAAGGTAGAACACCGACTCCCAGTCTCCAGTTTCCTTCATCACCAGCCCTGATACATAAGTTCCAGCTATGTTCCCGATCTGAGCGCCCCCGAACACGAGGGAACCCATTCTGCCTCGTTCGGACACCGGCGCCCATCGTGCCAGCATTGCGTTTAGAGCTGGGAAAGTTGTACCCTGGAAAAGTTAATGATATTATAGCTCGTGGACTCTCGGTTGATCTGCAAACGATGTATGATATGGAGCATCGTGTATTTTTTTAATATCTTATAGTCTAGCGTTTGACCAAGTATCTCAGCTGTTGCTAAGTGATGATGCGATCGGAGATTGTAAGCACGCTAGGCCTAGAATGGGAACTCTCAAGGATAGCTGCCGGAACACAAATGTTTTGGCGACAGATTTTATAACTTGAGGCTGGTAGCTGGCCAGGCGGACACTAGATAGTGTCCTACCACCATGCAAAACAACATCTCTAAATTTTGTAAAGAGGCATTAACTCTCTCGTGGACTCTCGGTTGATCTGCAAACGATGTATGATATGGAGCATCGTGTATTTTTTTAATATCTTATAGTCTAGCGTTTGACCAAGTATCTCAGCTGTTGGTAAGTGATGATGCGATCGGAGATTGTAAGCACGCTAGGCCTAGAATGGGAACTCTCAAGGATAGCTGCCGGAACACAAATGTTTTGGCGACAGATTTTATAACTTGAGGCTGGTAGCTGGCCAGGCGGACACTAGATAGTGTCCTACCACCATGCAAAACAACATCTCTAAATTTTGTAAAGAGGCATTAACTATCTGATAGATTGCTTTTGTACCATGTGTATACATTGTTGCTTACTTTAATCAAGTAATTAGAAGTAAAATCTTTGAAGAAAACAGTAAATTCCTAATGAGTTTTTGATCAAGAACTTAGGGTGCTGGGATTTACTACCTACCAACAATATAGCAAAAACATGTTTATTTGTCTACAGAAATGCGTAGTATAAATAGTAAAACTAATATTTATATTATGTGTGCGATCATTGCTAAATGATTCATGTTTTAGTAAAGTGCAAAAGTGGAGTCAATGACTGGACATTGTAGAATGTAGATACGGTATGGTTATCGAAGACATTCTAGAGCAGTGACTCGTTAAAATGTAAGCTAACACATTTAACACTTGATGTATCGTGAGGCTTAACTTTACGTACCTACCTTTCTATATTTTATACCAAAGCCGAAACACAGAATAATGAATAGTTGGCCGAAAGTAAATAATAATAATTCTTCAAAATAACAAAAATACTGGGCCACGGTACATTCATAGATAATGTTTTAATGGTCACCACTTAAGTAAAACTTAAAACTAAACAGCAAATTTTCAAATTTCAATGGCCGGATTTATCGCTTATAACGATCTCTTCCAGACAACCATACCACTACTACAAAATAATTACCAGTTACTTCGATCGATTGGAACACGAATGTCTTTGTTAACCTTTTTGCAAAACAAAAAATGTCGCAGAAAATTCAGTTGACTGTATATAAATGTATGTAAATCTACACTTTTTTTAGTGTGTACACTAATTCGGTACATATTGTGTACAATTTATACATTGCCTTTATAAACAGCAAAATGGATGATGTGATTTCTGGGGAGCATGACGTAAAGTATAGGTATGTATGTTTCTCAAGTGAATTAGCATACGCACCTCACCAAGCCCCTCCAACACCCTGAGTATAATAAGACCCGTGGCGCCCCCCGCGCTGACCGTCCAAGGAGTCAGCAACGTGAACACTGCCGTACTTAGCACCCCGAACCCGAGAGAGTACTTCCCCCCGAATCTCTCGGCTAACATCCCCCCAGGGAGATGCGTCACTATATAGCCATAGTAGAACGCACTAAGAATTATACCCTGGGTTTCTTCGTCCCAGTCGAAACCGGTTACTTCCTGAAAGAAATAATTACATACTGTGATCTTTGATATAGGTTTTTTAAATACTTAGTTGATGATAGTAATTGTTTGATGTTAGGTTTGACGTAATTGGAAGGCTTCTAATTTGAGCTGTAGGTAAATCAGAAAATCTATGCAAAAGTAGGAAAACAGTCTTATTAACAATATAGGCTCTATCTCAGTTGTATTTAGTATTTTAGTTTTCTAATGCTGGGTCCACACCAAGGAACGAAGGCGAACGAATAGCAAATGAAATGAAAATTGCAACTTCAATCATTCTTGTCCAAAATAATTAAAACAATTTATTGTATATCAAGGGTGGAAGTCTCTACATTGATATCGATGCGTCATGTCATCGCAAACTTCACAACACAACTTCAAACTACCGGCCCAGGGCCGGTAGTTTGAAGTTGTGTTGTGAAGTGCGTACTACTCTACATGAATATCGATGAATTTCGACGGATAATCGTCGATGAGAAAAGAGATGCAGATAAAAACTGTCTAGCTGCATCTCCTTCTACAAGACGTTTGCGATGACAGTACGCATCGCTATCAATGTAGAGACCCTGGGGTGGCGCCTTGATAGCGACGCGTGTTGTCATCGCAAACATCTGCTAGAATGAGATGCATCTAGACAGTTGTTATCTGCATCTCTTTTCGTATCAACGATTATCGGTCGAAATTCATCGCTATTCATGTAGAGACTACCGGCCCAGGTCTACTTAACTTAATGTAGGTACCTATCTACATTACTCCTTCATTATTTAAATTGACTGAAATGTATTATACAATTATAAACAGGCTGCGTAAGATAATGATGAACACCACAATTCAAATAGATTTAGCAATATAATATAATACTACCTCTGCGTCCATAGGAACTTCCTCAACCACTTCAGCAGGACAGGAGCCATCATCGAAGCCCGGTGTAGTGACCCGCCGTCTTACCATCTGTGTGATGGCAATGTTCAGACACACTCGCATCGTGTAGGCGTTGGCCACGGCCAGGAAACCCATGATCGCCATCACCCATCGCTGCGGTATGACGAAAACTGGAGACAAAATTCATGAATTAATTTGTTAAATAGTAATCTGGTTTTATACTATTATTTATTCAGTGCCTAAAGAACCGATTTGGAATATTCTTGATTTTTTGTTTTAGAGAGTAGGTATACCTACTTTCCGTTTGGTCCCATATATATATTCATTGAGATCTAATGAGTATCTACAGAGATATAAAAACCTCAAATTACTGGCGCGGCATTTGAAGATTGATTTTTCGTTTTGTAAACGATCCTAAACTATCACATAATGTTTGTGTAATTAGGCGAAATCATCCACAAAAATAATAAGATTTCTACCTATTAATACCGTAAAGTAGGTACCTTTTTTGAGCATGAGCAAGTTTTACATTTTTTTATTAAAATATGTTTTACTGTCAAACAGATATAAGTACCTACACAAGCGTTAAATTCTCAGAAAGAAAATCTAGTGCCAAATCTACCGTATAAAAAAAATTAAAAAAAATAGGCTATTTGCGTGTTGGACCACATAGGTAGTTTCTTATATATAGGTTAATTCTTCAAGGATGGTCATAAAATATCAACGATATTAAAATTAGATGTATTATTCGATAATTTATATAATAAACTGTTGAGGAGAAACAGAAAAGTCGTAATCGTATCTTCAGCTTCGCAACTTGTTAAAGTATATGCATAAGTACCTAACTCGTTATTTATGCTCTACATTAAACTACAACTGCATCATTATTTTCCATTGTCGCTAAGTAAGACTATAATAAATACCCAACTATTGAATAGCTAGAACACATCACCTTGACTTTGTCGTACAATAAGCACTCGAAATGGTTTTGTCTAGCTGTGTGATTGTTGTGAAAGAATATACCTAATAGTCGTTTAATCGTGCATTATGAATACCGACTCAGAACACTATTTCTATAACTCAGTTATTAGTCACAACACAAACTATTTTAAAATATGCTACCATGAAACAGTTGATGGAAAATTCTGAAATTAAAGGTGAGGTAAGCTTCAAATCCCCGCCGTGCACCTAATTTTCTATCGAAATAGGTATGTTCGCATTTCACAGTGGTCCTCCGGTGAAGGAAATCATCATTAAGAAATGATGTTAGTACACTATCTAGTGTCCGCCTGGCCAGCTACCACAGCCTTAGAAAATTTGCCACCAAAAATTTAATCTCTTCAGGCAGCTATCCTTGAGAGGCAATCCCCGTTCTAGGCCTAGCGTGCTAACATCCTTGACCGTATCATCACTTACCGACAGGTGAGATAGTGTTCAAATGTTGCCTAGACGATTTAAAAAAGCTAAGTGTATTTAGACTGTTGTTTGCCTCCCTGAGGAAATAAAATCTTTCATTATGTGTGCATGCTGGTTACATAAATTTCGAATTTTCGCTAACTTTATGAATTGTTTGCTTAATTTCTAAATTGCTTCAAGTAGTTAGTTAGCTAAGCACATTTGAGATAAGTAATGATTGCGTTACTGTCAAACTAGTCTTTTTTGTCAGGACTTTGGCAATGTGCATGGGTATAAACTGATCGCATTCTATACAAAAATATAAGTTAATATAATTATAAACCACCTCACAAAGTGATCTGCTAAACCAGTCGCAAAATAGACTAAACATTATTTTCATTGCCAATGTCAATAATCACTTCGGAAAACAGAACCAAATCAACCGTAGCGGTTGCGTAGCGGACACAGAACATTAACGACATAGATTAAAGCCCGTCACTGACGTACCTATGATTACGTAGTATTATTATCTGTTCTGTGCTATTATGATGCTATGTATATTTATAGGAAGACATATTACCATATGTTAATGAAAAAAAAAAAGTTTAGGATGTCATATATATTATAGCACAGTGTGAACGGTCACGTACAAAATGTATATCGAGCGATAAAAAAAAATATCTCAAGATGTAATATAATATTAAATTATAATGCAATAAAAGATGTATTGGAAAATATTCTAAATGGAATCAATAATATTGTACTTAATGCTGAATGTAGTACAATCATTAAGAAAACAGCTATGCCATCATTTTGAACAATTAATCAGTTAAGGATTAATAGGCAGTAGGTAAAGTGAGAAAAATAAAACAGTATTTCGTTTAAAATGAGCTCTTTCTATAAGTTTGCCGTATGTCATTATTTCCCATAATTCGTTCCTTATTAGCGACACTATCGAACTGTGTAATAATACAGGGTGTGTTTATTATTCTTAGAAGAGGAAAAAGAAGACGTCTAACCGAAAAAAGTGCGGTACCGCACCGACAGGTCCGTCCCATCTGCTGCGACCGCAGATACCCACGACGCAACTGTACATATCCCGCGCACATTATACCATCACTCACGGCGGAGGAGGTGGCGGAATATATCAAGCTGAAGACTAATATGTCTTTGAGGGTGGTAAAGTTGGAATCGCATCACAATGTCAACTTCAAATTATTTGAGTTGCGGGTTCCGTCTAAGTCCCTCGGAATATATATGACGGAGGAATTCTGGCCGAGAGGTATCAAGTTTCGACGCTTTTGAGGTCGGATACCGGACACCATGAAAGAACGTCACACGACGTGAATGTTTTAGTACATAATAGTACATAGTACTATTAATTTTTCTGTGATGCCACTGAGTTGGCCTTTATAATTGCACGCTACCAGTATAATTAATAGTACATAATACATGTAGTACATAATATTACTTAGTATTATTAATAGTACGTAGTACTATATTACTTAGTATTATTAATAGTAATAGTACGTAGTACTATTAATAACGACACTGAGCTGGCAAGCCAGAATCAGCTCATAATTGCCACCCACCTACCTGCTCAGCGAATTGGCGTGCGTAGCTACTCGCACCGGTGTCATTAACTTACGATTCTTTTAATTTCAAGCTTTCAGCCTGCCAAAGATGGTGAATAAGACAAGGCCAATTTATGAACTCGGCGCCGAAACCATTCACTCTGGTTTTTCAGAGCGTAAAGTCAATGAAAAGTTGTTTCATTTTCTATTGTAGTGTCATTAATACCTTTTATGCGGTTGTTTAAAGTACGTGAGTAGGTAGGTACTTTATAATAAAAATCATGATAAAATTATGGGAGTTCATTAAAAGTAACTGTTGAGTTTGTTTTGATTATTAATTGGAGTTATCATATCATTAATTTTACACCGCGGCTTTGCAAGCTTAAAAGTATTCTACTTTTAGGCTTCGAAAAAATAATATGTCTATTTATTCATAGCTTTTTGGGCATTTTTTCTTTAGGGTTTTTGTTATTATAGGGTACCGATTGGCTGTAATATTGCATTAGGTTAGGTATCTAGGGTACACTATTAAGTACCCTATCTATGAGCAATATTTTCGTAAAGAGGTCTTAAACAAACTGACTCTCGCAATTTCAATATTGGTGTTGATATAAGTAAGTATAATATGAGCAAAGTACTTACAGCAAGTAGCTACAGCAATCTATTAAAAAGTATCAAGGTAACTATTGCAAATGAGCGATAGTACAATGCAGTTTCACAAACTGCAGTTTCAACAACAACAATCAAGATCATATTAGACAGGAAAAACTAGTTCCTAGTACCGTTCATTCATCATGTTATTGCAATAGGTAAACTTTTTAGTTTGAAACACACAGATGTCTAAAATAATTAATGGTATTCAGAAAAGCGATGAACAATGAGTTAAGCATGAAATCCAGAACGTTCCGTACACATACAGTAGTTATAATTTATTTTTAAAGTTCTTTGTTACGTTTGTGGGTGTGCGATTGAGCGTGACCAGAATCTGGGAGCGTGGTTCAATAGGAATCGACAAAATTTCAATGATACACGCGAATCTGTTACCTATAAAATTGATGAAGCGAATACTTACTGCTCTGTGCGCAAGTATTGTGGCGGTAGTCTCATCGCCTAGATATTTGTTGGAAACTGGATCGGTGAACCTGAAACCGGCTAAATCCTAGAACATACTCTACGATATTCTATGGTATAAAGCAGATAGAGAATGCAATCCCGGGATACCGGGATCCTGAAATACTGGACTGGCGGGATTACATAGGCGTAGATCATACGTGTTACTTTGCGCGCTTGGCGCGCGGACTAGCTCTACTCTGTTAAAATTTTAAATTTACGTATATTCAATGGTATGAAGCCAACGAACATCGAATTATAACCTACAGAAACCAAGTACGCGCTCGTCATACTCGCCGTTCATTTGGGTCGGAATCCGACCCAATCGGCGCTCGCGTAATTAGTGGTCCGTTTCACAAGGTAGCGAGTGCGTCTCCCGCAAGATTATAAAAAATATGAAATGTAGTGCGGTGATTTTGTGCCACAATACATCGGAAAAGGATCAAAAGGTTTCTGGTGTATCATTCCACAGGTAAGACAAACATTTAATTACGTAAATTGTGTAAAAAAAACAAAAAATAGTGAATAAAAATAACGACCTCTTAGTACGAGCGGAGTGTTGCCAGATGGGTGGTTTGAAATTGATCTAGTTTAATTTACACATTCATTACCAACATCTATTTACTTAAAATAATAACAAAAAAATGTATTAGGTACGTAGTATATAAACTTAAACTAGACTTAACTAAACTACCTTTTTACCTATAGTAATGAATAATTCAGTTTATTACTTTATTATTAGTTTAGTTATCTCGAACAGTTACACAACATCTTTGTCGATTGTGAACGTATTACCCGACTGCGCAAGAAGAGTAATGTTTTTCGAGTGTATGTATGTATGATGTTTCTTTGACATGCCCTACAGCCTACACAGCTAGATGGAATTTGATATGTGAGGTGTCATATGAATGGTCTTAATATTGGTAGTAACAAAGTGTGCAACATTTTAAGATGACTCCGCGAAATAAACTTGAGGGAAAATACGATATTTTTTTACTATTTTACACGCTTTCATTGAACTTGCGATGAAAGTCATATAAATATTACACATAGAGTACTTTTTATCCCGATAATCACACGGGGTAGGTATATAGGTACCCAATACCCATGCAAAAAATCACGAATCATCCTTACCCAACTTTAGCAAAAAGTCTTAATTACTGGCAACATTATAATACGTCTATAATCATTTTTTCTCAAAGTCAATTAATCATTTGAAAGATAGGCGCGTCTAAAGTGGTAAAATGTGTGTCCCCCCCCCCCCCTCTAACTTTTAAAGTATGGGAGTGAAAAATCTAAAAAAAATATATGCTGTAGATCTCAATAAAAACTAACAACGAAAATTGATTTGAACGAGATACAGTCAGCAGTTTTAGAGATATGGCGACCGCAAAGATAACTTTGTTTTTCATACAAACACTATGAAAAACAAATTTAATTTTGTAGTTGCGAAATATCATAGTTATGGAATACTTAACTGTGTTACGGAACCCTACGAGTGCGAGTCCGACTTGCACTTGGCCAGTTTTATTTTATTCGTAGTATGAAGCAGGTGTAAACACTTTTTTTGAAGTGAAAACTTCTTTAGTTGCGTTGTGAACTTTTTGGGATGGGTAAAAAATGTTAAACTCGCGTCAGGACACGTGACCTGATCAAAAATTCGTAAGACGGAGGGAGAGTAGAAACTTTTTTTGGGATGGGTAAAAACTGTTAAACTAGCGTCAGGACAGGTGACCTGATAGAAAATTCGTAAGACGAAGGGAGAGTAGAACAAATGCACAACGTTGTTTTCACTTCTGCCGGCACTCCTGGAGTCCTGTCCTGGCACTCCTGTTACCCGTTGTTTTTTTTATGGTGGTAGTTCTCATAAAACCATCTATGCGAGTCAAACAAATGCTCCAGAATCTCTAGACCGATTTTAAAACATTATTAGAATCTACTAAACTAAATCAATGTGATCAATTTGCTAAGGTTGCTAAGGTGTTATCTGATTTATGTGGTTGAAAGTTGAGTGTTTGTGTCGAATACATATAACTTTAGATAAACACACGCAATTTAATTGTTAAATATGTCTGACAACAGCTCAGTAGGTAATCTACCGTTCTCTTTATCTCGGAGAAATGTAAGGATAATGACAACACGTGTCAGGAATTCATTACAATGCTATAAAACCTCTTGAATAGATACCTACCTACTAGTAATGAATGGTTAAGTGAGTGTCATTATCTGCTTGTGTTAACTGGCTAAGTCCGTGTTTCTATTGACACACTAATTGTGATTGCCACTAAACGATGCGTTTGTTTTCGCCTGGTGTATGACACGTTGCCGGCTACTGCAGGTGTGACATGCGCTTTCCATCTGATTGTTAAATAAAAAAGATAAGTTTCTCGGAAATTGACTTAAGTACAGACTAGGGACGAAGACTGTGACTAAATTTAATTTGCTTGCACATCGGGCTATTTAAAAAGCATGTAGAGTGCCTTGTTCAGTTTTTAACATGTGGATTCTACTTAGGTTTAAATAATTTCGTTATTTTCTTAATTAGGTATCAACTATGTCAAACCACATCTCTGTAATTTGTCTTGTAAAATGTCGTAAGTCAATTGTTGGTAGGTAAAAGACTGCTCAACTCGCCTGCTTCCTTACTGTCTATATTTCTTTTAACTCCGTTCGCTTTGGGGGGAGAACTCTGAAGACGTGGAGTTAGAATGTGGTCATTATGTTCTTCAAAAAGGGTGACAAAAAACAAAACCCTTTTGAAGAACTGTTTTGGCCATAAGCTGTTTTCGAGAGATATTACAAATTTTCTGCCGTGTTGGCTCGATAAGTTTCATCTCTCTGAGCTGCTGAGTTTCGTGGAGGGTACGGCACCATAGACCACACACGCAGTGCGGAAAGTTACACAGAAAACTCAGGAGCATAACTAGCCTGCTCTCATAGTCTACACATGCTAGGCACAGACCTAGCGTTTGTGGACTATGAGAAAGACTTGACGACTATGACTTGCAATACAGGTTGCAGAGTACTCTAAATGATTCTTCTGCACGCATCGGTCTCCAGATAAACTTGGATAGAACCAAGATCATGTTCAACGAACATAATAGGTATTATCCCGGCACCGATTTCCTTTAACGGAGTACCTCTAAAAGTTGTTTAAACATACCTATACCTTGGGCAAATCTTGCAATTGGGTAGAAACGATTTAGAGGGAAGCCCGCAGAATAAATAATAAAGCTAGGATGTGATGATGATGCATAGCTTAGAAAACTTCGTCAAGTTTTTTCATCGCTGATAGCACAACATCTAAAGACGTGAGTGCGTCCTACCTGTAATGAAATACGGTACCGAGGCTGATGGTGCGTCTGATCCACCAATCAAAGTAGCTCACCGAGCAGAGCGAAAGGATTAGAAATTCTCTGAAGGATCGACTTCGAAACGAAGTCATCCGACAGAGAACAAAGTTATCGACATAGCTCAATGGATTAGCAAGCTCAAGGGGCAGTGGGCTGGTCATATGTGTCGTAGAAAATATAGAAAATTCTGGCAGTCCAGAATTTTGCATGCCGCTGTATTTGTTATAGGTAGACGTCATCGCTTTCCATAAGGCGAGCGTCGTGCTTGTCCTGTTACCTTTTACCATAAAAAAAAGAACCGGTAACCGTTGGCGAAGACGTGCTCTAGAGTGGAGATCACGTATTACGTCCTCCAAATATGTGGAGCGATGATATACGCAAGCTAGCTAGCTGGCAGCAGTTAGAATCAAAGAGCTGAAGAATGGCGTTCCATAGGAGAGGCCTATGTTAAACAGTGGACAAATACTGGCTGTTAATGACAATGATGATATTTCGCTTAGCCTTACCTTCATTTCTTTGCATTTTTGCACTGTAACTAACAAAGGTAGGTACTCCATATTTGTTAACAGCCGAAACGGTGCATCATCGTTCAAGCGTTTTATTGTATCCGGTCCTTCACTGCTGCTAGACTAGAATACAGATCAAAGCCTCACCCGTTACAATTCCCGTCGATGGCCGAATGTTTTAGTTAGTTATATTTTGATCTAATTTAGTTGTAGCAAAGTGAGGTATCTTATGTATCTAACATCGAATTATAACCTATTCGATGGTATCTAATTTATAATTTATATTACTGAATCATCTCATTTATTTATATATGGGCGTATAAACTTGAACTAGTATACTGGAGTATTTTTCTTTTATAGTATTTATTGTAAAAAGTTGTCCTGCTGCTGAAGTGTATCGCATATATATATATATATATGCACGAAACAAACATAAGTCGAGATCACATTATCTATTTGCGAGTTTTATATTCGGTACTTTATAATCCTCAAAGATAATATCTGGTACTGTTCGAAAAGTTTTCTTTTTACAAGCTTTTATTTAACTTGCAATGTATGTATGTATGTTTCTATTATATCGTATTAATGAATTAAATTACGTAAGTGTATGTATTATGTGATATAGATATAGGTATATATGTGTGTATATATGTAAGTATTTGTGTAAATGTATATGTTTATGTAATGTATATGTATATTTGCATGTATGTTTGTGTATACACGTGTATTTATGTATATGTATAACTATATAAATAGCTAAGATTTAAAATAGATACGCCACCGTCCGTCACAGTCTCTCAATATCACTATCAGTTTGGTTGTCTGGAAGAAATTGCTTTAAGCGATAAGACCGCCCTTTGCATTACTTAGAATAAGTCTGTTACCTTAAGTATTTTCTGTATTGTTGGTGTGCAAATAAAGTATTTATCTATCTATCTATCTATTTTTAACTATGTCACTATGTATGTTCGGGTGGAATCTTGGAAGCTAAATTAGACCCACTTCCCGATGTCCGATTTGACTCAAATTTGGTGAACTTATGTATCCTCGGTGACAATACAATAATATGGTACCATGGAGCTGATCTGATGATGGAGACAGAAGGTGGCCACGGCATCTCTGTGATAAAAAAAACAAAACCCCACCAAATTTGGGCTCGATTGATTCGTCTTGATGAGGACTTAACACCTAGATGATATCCAGGGTCTGATGACGAAGCTAGAAGGTGGCCATGGCATTTCTGTGATAAAACAATATAAACCCCCCCCCCCCCCGAGTTTGGGCTCGATTGATTTGCCTTGAATAGCACTTTACCCATTATCACATCACAATATCCGTAGAATGTTTTAAAACATCCCGCCTACTCTAAAATACTCCGGTAGTAGTAGTAACCTATACCTACCAAAAATTCAAAAATTAATTAAAAGTAAAAAATATTTTTTAAAACAAGCTTTAATCTGGGACAAGGAACTAATATGTTAAAAATAAATTCTAGTAAGTATTTTGCGGATAGGTACTTACCTATATTCATAAAAACTTGAGGCACAGAAGTATAGTAAGTACTTACCTAACCTGTAAAACGGGTAGTGCCTCAAACTTTTAAAAATATAGGTAAGTACCTATCCGCAAAATACTTACTAGAATTTATTTTTAACATTTTAGATCCTTGTCCCAGATAAAAGCTTGTTTTAAAAAATATTTTTTACTTTTAATTTATCTAAAGGTACGGACACACCGCAGCGTCCTGCGCGCGCGATCTATGCGGCGATCAGAAAGCGCAGTAGTATTTGTACTGACTGTTTCACACCAAACGCGATAAGAAAACAATTGAAAAGTACTGAGATCGCGCCCGCGGATCGCAGGACGTCGCGGTGTGGCCGTACCTTTACCTTTGATTCGGGAAAAGTTTGATTAATATAATTACAGGCTCTACTGCCAACTATTGCAATGAAATCTCATGTAGGTATATTTATTGCCCTTGACTTTTGTCTTAGGATGTTTAATATAATAAAATAATAACTGCAATTAACTATCAGACGAAATCGTAAAAGTAGTTAATGACTCGTAATCAAAGCTTCAATAAACGTGTGTGTATCGGCGTGCGCTCCCTTCGATTGCCAAACTTGGCATTGGTATTGAGAAACTTGTTAGAACCGCCAGTTTTTGTCGCGACCAGATTTCTACTAAACGTGCAGTGCTGTGATGCATTCCGATTTCCGTCGCACGATCCTCCATCCAGTTTGGAACGGCAGACAGGCTGGCAAGTAGCTTGCATTCCTATGCATGGACCGCTTTACGTCGCAACAAAATTACTATATACTTATCTATCAATGTATGTAAGAAGTTCTTAAGATCTACCAAACGAAATAGGAAGTTGCAACAGGATATTTTTATGTTAGCCCTTTAAGATTTTTCCAGGCAGCAACAAGTGCAGCAACCTCTAAATGGAGTGCAGGCAGAGTAAAAGCATGCGTACCATGCGAGTTCTATGTTTTTAGGGTTCCGTAGCCGAATGGCAAAAAACGGAACCCTTATAGATTCGTTATGTCTGTCTGTCTATCTTTCTGTCCGTCCGTATGTCACAGCCACTTTATTCCGAAACTATTGGGACTGCATAGTTGAAACTTGGTGGGTAGATGTATTCTGTGAACCGCTTTTTGTATTTTATACAAAAATTAAAAAATTAAAAATTAAAGGGGTTCTCAATTATTTAATCAAACTTAAAAATGCAGGGTGTCTATATATAGGTCTTTGAAATAAGTCCCTAAAACTATTTTTTCTTAAAGTCAATCGTTTGAAAGATAGACATTTAAGTGGTAAAATGTGTGTGTCCCCTTCCCCTCCAACTTTAAGATAACGGAGTGAAAAATCTAAAAAAAAATTATGGTTTAGATCTCAATAAATACTTACAACGAAATTTGGTTTGTACGAGGTGTAGTCAGCAGATATAATAACCGCAAATATAACTTTGTTTTTCATACAAACACTAAGAAAAACAAAGTCATATTTAAGCTGGCGAAAAATTATAGTTATAAAATACTCTACTGTGTTACGGAACCCTACTAGTGCCAGTCCGACTTTCACTTGGCCAGTTCTTTTACAATATCTTAACAGTTAAGCAAGATTACCTGTACCTGTTAGCAATATTGTTACATAAAAATAATGTTTATAAAATTACATATTACAACATATTGTATTGTATCATATTGTAATTGTATTGTTTATAAAAATATATTTCATATAATACTTATTTTTGGCTATGGTTACGAATAATATAATACGTATATAAATTATCAAGACAAACTTTAGACTGCGTCTAGTGTTATAATATTACATTATACTTAACGTATAATATAGTTACAACTTATACTACCTACCTAATATTAGGTCTTTATTCGATTAATCTATTTTGTAAGTAAAAATGTCCAAAATATTCTAAATTAAAAACTACGCTAGTATATTGTTGAACAACATTAAGTGTGTAACACTTCAAAGAAACATAATATTTGATATGCTTGTATAGTCACGAAATTAATATTAAAATTTTCCACTCCTAAAATTAAATTGATGTAAAAAACTAAAATAAAATCTACCTACATCAGATTTTATAAAATCGAAATACATATGCATCTTTTCTCGCTAAAAGGATAAATTGCATCCGATCCGAACGTTAGTTTGTGATCGAACACGATGCCTAGGTGTCACATTAATTGATGTTTGTGGGAGTGTAGTTTGACGACAACTACCAGCCTTTCACTTTGTACAAAAAAGGAAGGCATTTCACTGAAGTATTATCGTAATCGTTCATTGGAACAAAGGTACACAAAGAAGGTCTGAGAAAAGATGGACAGATTATGTACAAAATTATAAGGTTGAGTATCTTTATTTACTCAACCATATAAGATAATAATTGCCAAGGATTAACTTAACCTGAATGCGGTTTTCCATTTTCCAATCCGCTTAGGGAAGTACTCTTTGTAAGATATTAAAAGTACCTGGGTTATTGCCCTATTTTCCTGTTTTAAGAACAAAACAACAAAACAGAGTTTTCCCATTTATAAAAATTCCTTACTTATTTTAGGAAGCGGATGACATATAACTTAAATATCTAAATGCAAGTTCTGGGTACAATATAGTAGGTACGGAACTAAGTAATTAATATATTTAACACACAAACCATGTAAGTACTAATAACTGAATTTAGGTCGCTATCAGCTGGAATATTTATTATATTTTTAATGAGACGGTTAAGTTATACCAAATTTTCCCAATTCCCATAAATAAATTACAAAATACAGTCGTAAGAAAGCTAATAATTTTACAACAGCGCACGGCGTTGCAAAGGTTGAGTTCAAGAACACGTTAAATAGGTGAATACTCAAAGACGTTGAATGTCCTTAATTTTCTACAAAATTCATGCATAATCGTTTTTCTGTTACCGATTGAGAAAATTAGTTATGTGGTGCTAATTGCTTTTTAAACAAGATAAAAACCATTATGATTAGATGATCAGCAGAAAAACAACATCTGCAATCCAATTTATTGGCGGGTAGCTTTATGCCCGATTAGTTTTAAGATAATTAAGCCTTCGTGGTATTCAAATTAATTGCACATTCCAAATATACTTATTCTTGAATTGAATACGATTTAGAATTTATTTATACCTAGTAGTTGTATTTATTACGGTGTAAAGTCCGTGTATAGGAGTAATAAAATTCTATTGGAACGAGGAAATGTAGGGAGCCGGCTTCCTTATTTTGTGGCAAAAATCAGTAGGTCTACATTAATTGCACAACAAGACTTTTTTTTAATGTTATTAAGTTTCGACACGATAAATATTAAATAGTAACGATCTTAAACTAGTAGTTCTGTGAAAGCTGTGGACCTCGCGTGCCCTTATTACCATGGAATAACCGACACTTGCCCTTTTCCTGGCTTAGCAAAGCCATTTCAGAGTTTGGGTTTTTGCCAAAAAATAGCGATATAACGAGTACTAACTACTTACTAACGTTTTAACGATAACTCGCGTTCCCTTGATCCTAGGAGTTTGAATCTGGTGTCTACGGGTTTGTCTTGTGACGGCTAAGAAAACTGACTACGTAGTCAGATTGGTGTAGGTAGGTTTTCCGAAAAGTTTCAAAAATTAAAATCCATCCGTCCCTATACAACGCTACAGCTAACTTCACCCGCTTTCCCCCTTCCACTCCCCCTATTTGTATTTTTTTTCGCAAAATCTTATGTAGAATGAAGTCAGTGTGCCTCACAAATTTGATTGAAATCTGTCGATAAATAACGCCATAGCAAACTTACCTCATTTACCCCCTCCACTCCCCCTTTTTGATTAAGTATTTTTTCCGCACCTTCTTATGTGTAATTAAGTCCTTAGAGTGGCCTTTTCAGTTTGATTGAAATCCAGCGATAAATTACGCTACAGCAAACTTCTACCCTTTCCCCCCTATTTTCCCCCTAATCAAAAATACGATATCGGAACATTTTTTTAATATATTAAGGCACTCGTGTGCCTATTTTTGTCAAAATCGGTTGAAAAATGCGAGCGGAGGCACAGAATAAATAATAGTACCTGGAGGCGAGAACAGACAGAGAAACGGACAGACTGACTGACATCCGGTCAAAGCATTTTTTGGACAATCACGAAACTGAGACGCTTCGCTCGCTTGGTCAATTATTTCAATAATTATTCTTTTCATTAAAATTTTCGAGGTTTTAATGATTGCTTAAGATACTGAAATCCCTTGCTAAAGATGAACAGTTTTCTCTAAAAAACTTTAAATAGAACTTCAAATGTCCCGCAAGAACTAAAGGAGTTCATCATTTCATCGGCTAATGAATCCTGATCAGTAGTGGGCGTTAAACAAGTAGGTACTAATGCAAATTGTATGCCAGTGTCTCACGTGGTCTGCCACTTTGTCTGTGCCACGTGCTTATCCATTAAATGTCGGTATATCTAACGGACAATTATCAGATCAGAGTGGTATTATTGAATTTGATACGTTTACAATGACCGAGTTCATTAATTTGCATGTATACCGTTTAGACTTAGGTTGAGTCAGTGCTAGATAATAAATATTACAGCCACCATTAAACAATTTGTTTAACCATATAAACTTAGATTGTGTTCCGATTATTTTATCATTAGTATTGAAGAATTATATAATTCAAATAATTTTTGTTATTTTATTTGTTTTGAAGGATGTACAAATATTAATTGAGAAATTTTATTCGATTGGTTCAGATTAAATTTTTTCTAAATGTGACATTTTCTTTACGGACACTGTAACTATAGAATAAAAATGAGATCTTTGCAAAATTTAACAGCCTGGCACCAAATATTTTCAACCTCTAATTATATTTTCCACTGCCAATTTTAACTCCACTTTGACCAATATATTTCAGGCAATAGATAAATTACCCAGCAATAGAAATAAGGTAATAAGTAGCATGCTTATCGTATTATATTTAATATTACTATAAAGTAAATTAAATTCTACACCGAAGGCTGCTAGAGAATGGCTGGCGGGATTGAAAACAAATCTCGTTTTGCTTTTTTGCGGTAACTAATCGATATTACCTGATGATGTGTTTATTGCACCTTACATTAATAACATTTACAGCTTATGCACCGTTAGATTAAAAAGGAGAGAAAACAATTATGGTGCATCTATGCAATTCAGTTTTATCGTTATTACTGTAATTAAATGATCCAACAGACACCTATAAAACCGAAAATAGATTCAAATTGGCAAATTGTAAGAAACATTTTAAAAGGTTGGTCCAGATCCTTTAGTAAAAATTAGATTAATATCTTACCATTTAAAACTCCAGCTACACTGACATAGACATTACAATAATTATGTAGATATGAGTTACAATTTTAAACTACGCTACGCTAAATATAAGCTATATCAGATCTAAATATATTTAAACCTTGTCTAGATATTGGATCTAGATCAGGACTTTTAGAGACTTCAGAGGTCGACGGATATTCGTCCTCAGGTGGTAGGATGGGAGCGTAATTATCACGGATATTATTATAGACCGAGCTAGCGAAGCGTATCAGTTTCAAGATTGGCCAAAATGCTTTTGTCTGGATGTCAATCTGTTCTCGCCTATAGGTCGAAAATTGGCACACCAGTTCCTTGATTTAATTTAGAATTTTTGTTGATCACGTTTCTGTATTATGCTGTATTATCGACAGTCAAATTAGAGAGGCACACTAAGGACTTCATTTTACATAAGATGTTGCGAATGAATTCAAAAAGGGGGAGTGGAGGGGGGGAAATAGGGGAAGGTTTGCTGAGCGTTATTTATCGACGGATTTCAATCAAATTCGTAAGGCACACTAAGGACTTTATTCTGCATAAGATGTTGCAAAACAAATTCCAAAAGGAGATGTGGAGGAGGGGAATGGGTTGAAGTTTGCTGTAGTTTAATATATGGACGGATTTCAATATTTTTATTTTTTTGGGAAAATCTTTACTTACGAGTCCTACACCAACCTGGCTACGCGGCTTTTCTCTTATCTTAGCCTTCACAAGACCGTAGACACCAGATTCAATACTCCTTAGATCAAACGAACGCGAGTAATCTCTAAATCTTTTATCCCTATTTTTTGGCAAAAGCACAAACTCTTAAATGGCTTTGCTAAGCCAGGGGAAAGGGAAAAGTGTCGGTTATACCATGATTATAAGGGCACGCGAGGTCTACTGTTCTCACAGAGCTACTAGTTATATCGATGTTCCGCCGCTTGCTACTAATAAAGTACGCTACTACTATCGAGGAGAAAATCTGCCGCCATAACCTTACGGCAAATTAATGTCTTTGCCTTACGGTGTTCCGTCTGCACTCAGCACTTGAGAGTCAGAGTATTCTAGGCATAATGTGTTCACCATTTTTGACCACATCAACACTTACCACCAGGCGAGATAGTAGTCAAACGCTAGGTCTGCAGATATAAAAAAATATCTGAGCATAACAAAAACAGTACCTAATAGTTCTCAAGTCGAGTCGATATATATATTCTAATCCTTTATCACGAATCACGAATAACCACGAGTAATATTGAAAATATAAAATCACTACCTAATTTACGCGTTGATTTTAGACGCACGTGACAAAACAGCGATTTTTTGTATTTACTGATATTCTTTTTAATATGATGCATTTGAATTATCATAATGGTATCCATTATCCATTGTTTATTTGTTCACTCATTTACTATACCTATACGTAATGAATCAAGAATCCATTTTAATTTTGTAGAGTACCTTTGCTAGGCAATCTGTAAGCTTTATCTTACTATGAAGGTATTTACTACATTTATTATTTGTGTCGGTAATGCTAGACTACATTCTACATTTTTATGGTTCTGTACCCCAAATGCACCAACGGAACCATGTTACTGAGACTTCGTTGTCCATCCGTCCGTCTGTCTGTCACAGGGCTGCGTCTTCTAAACCGAATAGGTAGACAGTTGAAATGTTCACTACCTATGTAATTTCTATGCCCGTTATAACAAGAAATACTAAAAACAGAATACAGTGAAAAATTAAATGCGGTCCTAATACAAGAAACCTGGTTTCGACAAATTTTGTGGTACGGAACCCTACGTGTGCGAGTCAGACTGACACTTGACCAGTTAATCTGTAACTCTTTTAGTTGCATAGTGTAAGTTCCCACACTAATATCACAGATGAATGTGCTCTCTTTTTTGTGCTAATATTTAAAATAATAATACAGATGTAGTTACGTAGTTTAAATTTCTATGTAGATAGGAATATTAACATATGTTCGAATGTCAGTTTGTATAATTTCTTTATTTGTGACACCTTTACTCACGGTCAAACAGCTCGACCAATTTAACTGTAATTTTACACAAGAATAGCCATTGGTTCATGGACGTAGGACTTTTTATGCGGGCGAAACGACTTCTTTATTTTTATTTTTTGCCAATTCTATTCTTATATATATATCTTATATTTATATATCATATCATATATATATATATATATATATATTCTTATATATATATATCATAATTAATTGTAATGCTTTGTAAATTTGAAATATGTGAAATGCGATATTATATATATATTTTTTATGTATCTTTATATAGGACTATTAGTATTTTTTAAATGCTGTTTTTATCACGATGTGTGCGTACGATACTGCACTACAGAATCGTATTGATATATTCACCATGTTATTTAGTAATTATTATTCTGTAATCTGTGGTATGCACCAAGTAAATAAATAAATAAAGAAATTGCAGGTTGCTTATAAATAGTTGTACATACATTTTAAATGTTTGTCGGCTCTAACTCACAGGATGCGGATATAATGATCGACGATTCACTTTTGGCTTCTAGACGAAGCAGTACATTATGGGTCGATCATTAGTCTATAAATTTATATATATCGCGTAAGTTCCAAAAAAACAATTTTAAAGTAGGTAATCGTGACTTTTATAATTAAAATGTACTCGTACATCGCTTAGCAGTTTTTTTTTAATTCGGTAATTAGTTTTGTACCAAAACTGCGAAGTTAGGAGGTAGGTATTAACCTCGCAGAAAAACACAAGTTTTAGGAAAAAAACACAATTTTGCCGTACTCGCTAAAACTTCGTAATATATTTTATTTCTACAATAATATGAATTTGGCTATACTATTCATTTTATTATTTGTTGTTCCTAGTAAAATTTGGTTTGTAATGTATGTTGTAATGATTTTCTTCTTGAAAAGTCTAAACAACTATTGAGATATGTAGGCACCTATTTAATTTACTTTAGTAATACCTGTCCACTTTTATTAGGTATGTATGTTATAGTATATAAAAAATGCATTGAGATTACTTACACTTTGATACAAGCAATTGCCAACCGGATAACATTTTGTTTTAACTAATCACCTACCGTTACAAAATCACAAACTTATTTAATTAAAAGTCCTGAATTTTAAAAGCTGCACAAAATGACTGCACTATGTAATATTATTTTATTAAAATATTTTGACTCGTCTTAATTTTCACAAACTATTTTTAAAAGCTTTTATTTTTAACACAATATTTTCCTTTTTTAAAAAATGTTGATTGGCGCCGTTTCGCACCGGAGTGACTCGCGCGCTATCTGTCATGCGCTCTTTGACATACAGCCTACAATAAGGCGCACGCGCTCGAAGCTTGGCACTATATACCGGCCGTGCCAAACCGTCGTGCCATTCGTAAAAGAAATGAATAGTTTCCGGATTTATTGATTATTTCTCTAATTAAAACTGGGGCTCATTGTGTAACTAACCGGTCAAGTTCAATGCATGCCGGTTCGATTAAGTTGTTACAAAACTTTAATATCGTAATACCTGCATGGGTAAACGAAGTTAGCGTGTACACTGTGCCTGCCTATCAGTTTGTATAATTACAATATTATTAGTCGCTAATAATAATAATTATAATTGCTTGCCTATTTCCTTCCGGCTATTTGTTCTGCGGTTGCTTCATATGAGGTACCTAAGTCTTGTACTATTCATTAGTGCCAAGAGTTTAATGAAGCCTATATAAAGTGTCGAGTTTCATATGGTCCAAACGAAAATCATCGATGGATAACTCCAACGGCTACCCAAAAAACCCTCAAGTATGTTCCGCGAAAATCTATAGTTTTCAAGAAAATCGCGTTTTACTTGTTTTCGATTTAGTCCCCGAAATGTTGCAATTTATGTAATTTTTTTCCCAAACTCAAGGTCCCAAGGTTTTTCCCAAGGTCAAAGCCTTAATTTTTTTGTGGGACTATGAACACTGAATAAAACTACTCAGGGTAAACTACAATTTTTTATTTAAATTCAAACTCATTTACTGCCGGTTTTGTACACCCATATTATTAAAGAGAAGTTCATTAAACATTATTTAAGCTTGTTATTTTCTGAGAAAAAAAATTAAAGATCAATTTATTTTTATTTAGACGATATTAGAACTTTTAATTAGGGCAGACTTTTTCCAAGAAAACACAGAATATAAAAAGTTACAACTAATTGTTAAAACTTGTCTATTTTATGGACCTGCTGCCTGCTAAATTTCATATGGCTACAAGAAACGAGGTTCAGGTCTAAAAACATAATTAACGAAATGGGAAGAATTTCATTATTCAAATTATTTCTTCTAGAGTACAATTATTATTATGAGTATTATAATCTCTTTTTTCAGAATTAACTCAATTAATGGGAAGAAGTTATACTAAAAGCCCAATATCTTTGAATTAAGTAACTTTAGGGGTAAACATTTAAGATTTTATGTTAAAGAATAGCAACAATTTTTCAGACTTTTTTTTAAGACTTTTTTGTCAGATTTAATATCTAATACTATAAGAATCTTTGTCCTGACATACTGACTGACTGACTCACTGACAGACAACGCACAGCCTAAACCGCTGGTCGTAGAGACTTGAAATTTGGAGGGTATATTTTTCTTAGTACGTAGGGGTGTACTAAGAAAGGATTTTTCAAAATTCACCCCTTAAGGGGATGAAATGGGGGTTCAAAGTTTGTATCGAGAAACAAGATTAGATAGTCTTTTCTATCCGAAACTTCTCAAAACTGCTTCAGTATAAAAATAAGTAAACACGTATTTCAGGTTTTTTTGAAATTACACCCCTAAGAGGGTGAAATGGGGTAACAAAGTGTGAAAATCAATATTTTTTCGGATTGCGCTAAAACTTGGCATGCAGATAATTATTACAACGTTAGTTACCTTTAAAAAAGGATTTCTCAAATTTCACCCCTGAAGGGGATGAAACGGGGGTTCAAATTGTCTCTGGAGAAAAATGATTAGATAGTCTTTTCTATTCGAAACTTCACACAAATGCTTCAGGACATAAATAAATAAACACGTGTTTTAGGTTTTTTCAAAATTCCACCCCTAAGAGGGTGAAATGGGGTAACAAAGTCTGAAAATCAATATTGTTTTGGATTGCACTGAAATTGGGCATACAAGTGGTTATTATGACGTAAGTATTAGCTAAGAAAGGATTTTCTAAAATTCACCCCTTAAAGGGATGAAACGGGGGTTCAAAGTTTCTATGGAGAAAACAACATTAGATAGTCTTTTCTATTCGAAACTTCACACAAGTGCTTCAGGACATAAATAAGTAAACACATGTTTTAAGTTTTTTCGAAATTCCACCCCTAAGAGGGTGAAATGGGGTAACAAAGTCTGAAAATCAATATTGTTCCGGATTGCGCTGAAATTTGGCATGCAGATAGTTATTACGACGTTAGTTACCTCTGAGAAAGGATTTTCCAAAATTCACCCCTGGAGGGGATGAAACAGGGGTTCAAAGTTTGTATGGAAAAACAAGATTAGATAGTCTTTTCTATCCGAAACTTCACATAAGTGCTTCAGTAAAAAAATAAGTAAATACGTGTTTCAGGTTTTTTTTATATTCCCCCCCGTAAGAGGGTACAATGGGGTAACAAAGTGTGAAAATCAATATGGTTTTGGATTGCGCTGAAATTTGGCATGCAGACAGTTATTACGACGTTAGTTCCCTCTGAGAAAGGATTTTGCAAAATTCACCCCTGAAGGGGATGAAACGGGGGTTCAAAGTTTGTATGGAAAAACAAGATTAGATAGTCTTTTCTATCCGAAACTTCACATAAGTGCTTCAGTAAAAAAATAAGTAAATACGTGTTTCAGGTTTTTTTTATATTCCCCCCCGTAAGAGGGTACAATGGGGTAACAAAGTGTGAAAATCAATATGGTTTTGGATTGCGCTGAAATTTGGCATGCAGACAGTTATTACGACGTTAGTTCCCTCTGAGAAAGGATTTTGCAAAATTCACCCCTGAAGGGGATGAAACGGGGGTTCAAAGTTTGTATGGAAAAACAAGATTAGATAGTCTTTTCTATCCGAAACTTCAGATAAGTGCTTCAGTAAAAAAATAAGTACATACGTGTTTCATGTCTTTTTGATATTCTACCCCTAAGAGGGTGAAATGGGGTTACAAAGTCTGAAAATCATGTTGTTTCGGATTGCGCTGAAATTTGGCATGCAGATAGTTATTACGACGTTAGTTACTTCTTAGAAAGGATTTTCCATTTTCACCCCTGAAGGGGATGAAACGGGGGTTCAAAGTTTGTATGGAAAAACAATAATAGATAGTCTTTTATATTCGAAATTTAACACAAGTACTTAAGTTAGTAAATACATGTTTCAGGCTTTTTCGAAATTCCACCCCTAAAAGGGTGCAGTGGGGTAACGTAAAGTCTGAAATCAATATTGTTTCGGATTGCGCTGAAATTTGGCATGCAGATAGTTATTTTGACTTAGGTATCCGCTAAGAAAGAATTTTTCATATTACACTCTTTAAGGGGATGAAGCGGGGGTTAAAAGTTTGGATAGTCGTTTTATTCGACATTTTACACAAGTACTTCTGTAAATAAATAAGTAAATACGAGTTTCAGACTTTTTCAAACTGCCACTCTGAGAGGATAAACTGGGGTAACAAAGTCTAAAAATCAATATTGTTTCTGAAATTCAGAATGCAGATAGTTATTATGACGAAGGTATCCGCTCAGAAATGATTTTCTGAAAATTCCTCCCGGATACGGAACGGGGATTCAAAGTTTGTATGGCGAAACAAGATGGAATAAAGTACGTGTTGTAGGATTTTTCGAAATGGGGTAGGTAACAAAGTCTGTAAATTTAGGTTTTAGGGTTTTATAAATATAAGTCCTTAATTGCCTTAGTCACGCGATAACATGAAAACGGGTGAACCGATTTGGCTAATTCTTATTTGATGTGTTTAATGATAGAATCGTTTTTACAAAAGAAATGTTTTAAGTAAATAAAAGAAGGTTTTAACGCGGGCGAAGCCGCGGGACACTTCTAGTTTATAATAAAAGTTCAAAGTTTCCCCTTACAGCTATGCAAGCAAAGTGACCCTATACAACAATGCACATTATTGGACGTTCGATAACGTTTTATGAAGTTTCTTTTGATATGATGAAAGGAGTCATCGTCTTCACTTCTCTTCTTCTGTGGATCTCTTAGTTTAGTGTTTAAAACATCAATATTTCTTATTCATTTCGTTGAAGATGTGCACTCTTTAGGGTGACACTTACACATGTTGATGAATCTCCTGGCCATCAAAATGCCTGCCTGCTTGCGAGTATAAAAGTATCTTCTTGGAAAGCATGCTTCATCTCCGATCTCTTCATCATCACTTATCATAAAGTGCGATAGCGGTCAAACGCTTGCCTATTAAGTATGTTTATCAATAAATATTATAAAAACACGTACTATAATGGCGCAGAATTAAACACCAAACTAAAAGAAGAAAATCAAAAGTAATGACCTCCTTTGATAAAAAGATTATTTTAGATGATAATCTAAAACGAAACCTTATTAAGCCATATGTGCAACGCTGTAAAGGCCACCACCACTTTGAACTTTTATTATAGCTTTAAAGTTACTTAAATCAACGAAATTAGTCTTTTATTATGACTTCTACCTACCTGTTATTTGTATTGATTTCAGTAAAAAGAGATTATCACAGTTTATTTAAGAAGAAATAATTTTAATATTGGAATCATTCACACTTCCTTAATTATGTATTTAGACCTAAACCTCTTGTTGTAGCCGTATGAAATTTGAAAGGCAGTAGGTCCAAAAAAAATAGGTTGTTTTTTATTTTTGATCACTATCTCACCTGTTGGTTAGTGATGATGCGGTTGAAGACGGTAAGCACACTAGGCCTAGAATGGGAACTGGCTCTCAAGAATAGCTGCTGGAACACATAAGATGTTTGGCGACAGATTTTCTAGCTTGAGGGTGGTCTAGCCAGGCGGACACTAGATGTGTCCTACCACCATGCGGGGGTAGGACACATCACACAGGACGTTAGGGGTTTCTTAACGATGTTTTTTCTTCTACACTACTACTTTCTATTACTTCTATTACTACGTAGTACTATTAATTATTCTGTGATATTAGATTACAAAACTCATATTTATTTTACTATTATGAGCGAGATTAATAATGATTTTTATAAAACGAATATACAATAATACTTAAATTTAACTAAACGTGGGGTTTAAAATTACTTAATTAATTTTAAACCACCTGGTTTAAAATTAATTTAAATGTTTAAACACCCCCGACTGATTTGTGTATGTATCATTTGTTCATTGAGACCATTTCAATCCGCCTAAACACGACATCTCAGACGAGGAGTTCTGCAGATCAAAGAGATGTCTCAGCATTAGGTCAAGTTTACCATATTCTTGCAATATCATTGAAGTAACAGGATACTGAATTTCGTTTTAAATTAATACATTTTATTTGACTAATGTAAACTACGCTAAACAGACAGCAGCAAAGTGACGGATATGTAGTGTGCAGAAGCGCCAATTTGATTTTTTGACGTCCGCAGTCAAAGGCTACGAAAGTTGCTATAGTAGTGTCATCTTTGAGTATTCAGCCAGAGTCTCATCAACCAAAAAAGAGCTGATAATATTTAAACGGCTGAACGGAATTTCATGGAACACAGCTAAGAACACTCTCGATGAAAACACCTATCAAACAAAAACAAACTAAATAAAAATCGGTTTAAACCTCAAACTTCAAACTTACAACACCCCCTCTTTTTACGTCGGGGGTTAAAAAACACTGAACACTGCTATACGTCCATCAGAAAAAATGACGTCACGTTAGATCAAGAATAATCAAATTAGTATCTTGAACGCTTGAACGTGACGTCATCGGCACTTTAAAGCTATTAGCGTGGATTTTTAACCGACCTCACAAAAAGGAGGAGGTTCTCAATTCGTCTGTACGTTTTTTAAACTTTGTTCATTTTTAGCAAAATATAATATTTTTGATATTCGTTCGTTGTAATAAAAATATATTTTCGAACATTTTATAGCACTTTTTCATAATTTGTCATCATCCCTATTCAAAATATCACATGGATACGTTACAGCTACGTACTTTTACATCAGTAATAACGAGTAGAAAATATAACAAATGTTACTAAAGTGTATAGCTAAAATTTTAAGAAGATAACATAGTAGAAAATCTTGCAAATTTCACAGTAAGTGCCGACGCACATTTTCTCGATAAATATTTGCTACAAACAAGCTTCTCGAATAATGAATACTGAATAATAATTAAGCCTCTTTTGTTCGTAATATTTTAAAATGATAATACAAAGAGTTTGTTTTGTAGTGGAAGTCTGGAAAACTAATCTTATGCTTGGCAACTTATGGAAATATGGTGACGTCTATATAATATCATACACGTAAGTAAGTGCACGTAGTTGAGAAGTAGGATGTTTACTTATGTATGCACAATGTAAAACATGTCTTTGAATACTAGATCAATATTTTATTATTTTAGAAGCAGCTCGGCGCAGCTGGTACACAATAAGACGTATGTATATAATACCTATATATATTAATTCATGAAGCCATCCGACAGAGAACCTAAGTTATCGACATAGCTAAAAGGATTAGAAAGCTGAAGTGGCAGTGGACTGGTCACATCACATCTGTCGTAGAACCGATAACCGTTATTTATAACCGAAAGCTCAGTGGCGTGCCATAGGTGAGGCCTATGTCCAGCAAAGGACAGACATAGGCTGATGATGATGACATACACTTTTTTATTGTATTGTACTTACTTAGTAGTATAAAATAATACTTAATGCATCATAGATGCCGAGGAATAAACGTCGCTTTCTTATCCACACTCATCAGTTTGATTATTTATACGTTACATATACTTACCTAAGTTTTTGCATGGTAGTAGGACACAGCCTAGTGTCGACCTGGCCAGCTACCACCCTCAAGCTGGAAAATCTGTCGCCAATCATCTAATATGTTCCGGCAGCTGTCCTTGAGAGCCAAGCCAACTCCCAATATAGGCCTAGCGTGCTACCATCTTCGACCGCATCATCACTTAGCAACATATCAGATAGTGGTAAAGCGCTAGTCTAAAAGATGTAAGAATAAAAAAATATATAAATGTTGTTAATCACGTACATACATATCATCATTTCAAACAGCGGTTAAGCATGATCTCGTATGATCCAAAAATAAGTATTAAATTCTACGAAAATCCATTTCATTATTTACTTCTGACCGCATTGCCTACGCCACTGCCATATGTAGTGTTTATATTATGTTTAAACCAATAATGAGCTCACATTAGGTTGATTGATATTTACTTGTGTTTTAATATACAGGTTGTCCCATGCAACTTGTACCAGCGGAGGTCTGTGGTCTGAGGACACCAATACCTATCGATTGGACCCCATGTATGTTCCGCGATTTTTTGTAGTTTCCGAGATATGAATTGTTTTGTGTTCGTCTGTAAAAACATTAAAAACTAAAATTCTATCTAATAGTAGCTCAGAATTAAAACATCAAGCTAAAATTTCTGATTAAATGAAATATTTACTTGATTTCAACTTGAAATAAAAATTACTTAACCCTGGCTGAATAATTTTCTGTTAATTTTAGAAAATGTAAAGGTTCCTTAGCTCTTAAAATAACACAAAAAAGTTTGTACTTTATAGGGAACTTTTAGGCGAAAACGGTGTTTGAAGTTGATACAGCCAAAAATAGTGAATCTTATTTCATGCATTCGAAATGATTTATCTCACATTTTTCCGATGAATATGGTGAATAACATTATTCACCATATTCATGTGTTAAAAGTTTGAAAGTTAGATAAAAAAAACTTAAGATAGCGCAAATTGATTCCAATCATAATATTTTTTTCACATTATGCTATCTGTTGTTTTAACAACAGAAATAGTCATAGTAAATTATTTATTTATTACTGCTTTCACAATAAATGTTCAAAAAAAAAATCAAAAAATTCAAAAATATTTATTCACTTCAGATATGGTAATACAAATATGTTAAAAAAGGCATTGTTCCAGCATATCTTGCCTATTCCCATGTGAATTATATTTGTACACGCAGGTACAATAAGTAGAACTTATGTTGTAAGCACAAATCTGAACCACATACTTAGGTACTTACATTTTTTTAAATTATAATAATTTTGGTAAAATCTAAAAGAGACCAAGTAGTTTAAATCTAAATTTATATAAGATTAATAATAAAACTATGTACAAGGTTCTAATATTATAATTTTTTTGTATTTATACTATATTTTTATTTACATTTGTAGGTACTCTAATGTTTATATTCCATGAACTCTTTTACGGAATAAAAATTGTGCTCTAGTAGCCACTTACATAATTTTTTTTGAACTGTACAAATGTTAGTGTTTTGAGAGATTCGGGAATGTGGTTGTAAACATTTATAGCCATTATATAACAATTTCTGTGAAACAATTCATTGTTACATTGTGGTAGTATAAGCTTATTGGTGTACCTAGTGTTATAATTACTGTAATCTTTTATCTTTGTGTTGTGGGTGTTTTTTTTTACAAAATTACATAATTCAAAAATATACATTAATGGAAGCGTAAGTATCTTTAGTTCTTTAAAAAGAGGTTTGCATGAATCTGTAGGGCAGGCGGAGCATATTGTACGAATGCAACGTTTCTGTGCTATAAAAGCCCGAATCATGTCTACAGAGTTTCCCCAGATCACAAGTCCGTACCGTAGTATTGAGGCTACATATCCGTGGTAGGCAATTAGAGATGTTTGCTTGGATGCTACTAGCGACAGCGTATGAAGCGCGAAGACAAAACTACTAAGTTTCGAGCATACAATATCAACATGAGACTTCCAATCACAATGGTGGTCTATAGTAATGCCAAGAAACTTTCCTGGCGTAGTTTCATGAATTTGGTAATTATTGTATTTTATGTGCAGATTTGCAGGCTTCGTCTTGATGTTATGAAATTGCATTAAGTTAGTTTTTTGGATATTAACTTTGAGATTGTTTTTATTAAGCCAATTGATAACGTTGTCGATTGTTTTATTGATTTCTTCTTCGTAGTCTTCATCTTTATTCTTTTGTATTATTATTGATATATCGTCTGCAAATAGAACACATTTGTGAGTAGTTATGTTAGGTAGATCATTGATATACAGAAGAAATAATAGAGATCCCAGTACGCTAGCTTGTGGAACTCCTGATTTATTATGTAATCAATTTGATTTAAAACATGTCATTAAATTATTTTGTTCATTGATATTTTTAATTCTTACTGATTGACGTCTGTTTTCTAGGTAGCTCTGAATCAATTTAAGTGCGTTTCCCCGGATTCCGTATCTTTCTAGCTTTTGGAGTAAGATTTTGTGGCAAACATGGTCAAAAGCCTTGCGCATATCAACATATATTACTGAAAGTGGTGTGTTTGAGTTGATACTTTTGGTAATGTGTTTAACTAAAAGAAAACTTGCTAAAGTTGTAGATTTATTTTTTTGAAACCCGTTTTGTTCACTTCTCAAGATATTGTTTTTTGTGATAAAGCTTATAAGTCTTTGTTAAATTATCTTCTCAAAAATCTTTGACAATAGATAGATAGATAGATAAACTCTTTATTTGCACACCAAAAGAACAGAAACAATTTAAACAAAATATACTCTAAACTTATAACTATAGCTATGCAAAGGGCGGTCTTATCGCGTAGAGCGATTTCTTCCAGACAACCCAATAGTAAAAAAGAAAACGAGACTGTGACGGACGGTGGTGTATCAATATGGGGTACCAAAGTGATCGGTCTGTAATTATTAATATTTATCTTGTCATCTTTTTTGTGCAAGGGTCTAACTATTGACAATTTTAGTGCCTCAGGAAAAACACCTTGTATTAGGGACATATTAATAAGATAAGTTAAAATGTCAGCAATCTCTTCATTACAACATTTTATAATATATGTGCTGATTTCGTCATAACCTACTGATTTTGTGTTATTAAGTGATTTAATTACTTGTCTTATCTCTTCTTTGTTTGTTGGTTTTAAAAATATACTCGTAGAGTTGATATTAATGGTGCTGCATACATTCAAAGAGAGGTCCTGGTTTATACTATTATTTTCGACTGAATTTATAAAATTATCGTTGAATGAATTAGTAAGTTCAATGGGATTTTTAATTATTCGCCCAGCAAGTTTTATTTTATCTATATTGCATTTTAACGAATGATCATTATTTTTTATTATATTCCACGTTGCTTTACATTTACTTTTAGCAGATGATATTATGTACTGATTGTACTTTTACTGAGATAGATGCATAGATGTTTTTAAAAGCTCTGCATATTTTCTGTGATTGTTTTTTGCAATTTTGTTCTTATTCTTGTAGTATTCATATCTTAGGGTCAATTTATACTAGAGCAGAGTCGAAGCGCATCGAAGCGTCGATCCAAAACTGAACATAACAAATTCAACATTAATTCCACAGCGTAACGTACACATTACTTCTGAGATTTTAAATAGCGTTGGTCACGCGCAGACGCGCGATTTCGGAAGAATGCGCGCTTCTTTTTAAAATCTCAGAAGTAATGTGTCCGTTACGCTGTGGAATTAAGGTTGAATTTGTTATGTTCAGTTTTGGATCGACGCTTCGATGCGTTTCGACTCTGCACTAGTATAAATTGACCCTTAATCTTATTTTTGTAGTGCATGACTTTTTTATTCCTTTAGTAATCCATTTTAGCCTTTTATTTTTATTACTTACTCTGATTCTGATATTTGGAAAACATAATTTATATAATAAAGAAAATTCTTCGTGAAATGTTGAGAATGCAGTATTTAAATCTGAACATTCGTAAACATTTTCAAACGATAGTGATAGATAGATAGTCAAAGTGCCTACCACCTGCCTCAATGCACAGACGGCACCGACGCTAAAAATTACCGCGTAAATCTCGGAAGGCTTGGGTTTTATAGGTATTGTAGTGTGGTACGGAACCCTTCGAGTGCGAGTCCGACTTGCATTTGGCCAGTTTTTTTTGTATCATAAGGGCCGTAATGCACCCAGCACCAATTGCCTAGCCTCCTAGGTTCCCTAGTTCCTAATACTATAAAAACCATCCGAGATTCTCGCGATAATTTTTAGCGTCGGTGCCGTCTGTGCATTGAGGCAGGTGGTAGGATTGTGGAAACATTAAATTTCTTATGATTATTTCTGTTATTTTATTTAGCATAATGTGAAAAAATGGTTATGATTTAAATTTGTTTGCAATTTTTTCACTTATTTTCTGTAACATTCAACATTTATTCACCATATTAATTGGAAAAATATGAGAAAAGTCATTTCAAATGTATGAAATAAATTTCACTATTTTCGACTGTATCAACTTCAAACACCGTTTTCGCCTTTAAGTTCCCTATAAAGTACCAACTTTTTTGTGTTATTTTAAGAGCTAAGGAACCCATACAGTTCAGAAAATTATTCAGTCAGGGTTAAGTAATTTTTATTTCAAGTTGAAATCAAGTAAATATTTTGTTTAATCAGAAATGATAGCTTGATGTTTTAATTCTGAGCTTCTAGTAGATAGAATTTTGGTTTTTATTGTTTTTACAGACGAACACACATCTTAGCTATTATACTAATAAAAAAAATCTCAAAGAATCACTTAACAGAAAAAGTTATAGCTAAAACCGTCAAAAATTATAAAAAAAAAACAGAAAATAAAACAAAACAATTCATATCTCGAAAACTACAAAAAATCGCGGAACATACATGGGGTCCAATCGATAGGTATTGGAGTCCCTAGACCACAGAACTTCGCTGGTACAGGTTGCATGAGACACCCTGTATAAGCGGATGCGGATGGTAAGAACAGAACTTACCGATATATTTTTATCTGGCAAAACAAAACTTAACCGGCCATCACTAAACGATCGTTAGACAAAGTGAAGCAAAAAAGGATGTGTATTGTTTTTACTTACAATGTTTTGTTTATGTTAGAGTTCTAAACATATGGCTTCTACCCCCAAACGATTAGTGCGTGCGTGAGTGCGAATCGTCATTATCATCATCATTAGCAACCTATCTCTGTCCACAGCTTGACTTAGCCTCATCAATGGCAAGCTACTGAGCTCTATGTTTGTTTTCTGTGCAATCGCTGCCAGCTATTTTATTAGCGTTCACTGCTGCCAGCCAGCTTGCGTAAATAATAGCTCCATCTAGCTGGAGGGCGCCCTACGCTACGTTTACCAAGCCGTGATCTCCGTCTACCCCAACGGTTTCCTACCACTTCATCTTGCTTCATTGGTACTAATTCGTCACCTACTACGGTCAAAGAGACCCTCTGAATGATGGTTTTTTGTTGCGCCAGCTTGTTTGTGTTTCTTAATTGTATTATAATTTTATTGATGACAAATCCATATAAAAATAAATTTCAAACATCTAAAAATAAATAATGCAAATCCGTAACAATAACATGTGTGTATGTAGCGTTTCTAATCAATTTTAAAGATTTTATTAAAATGCCGTAGAATTGCAAATTCTGAAGAAAACAACAAAAGAAGAACAGATAAATACAGTAAGTATATAGCGGCTCAGAAATGTGTTGAAAATCTGTAATTTTGTTTATTATAAGTAGTACTTAGTGTTTTTTGTAAGTATTGATAAATTGTGTATTGTGTTTTTTATATTGTTTGTGTTATTTTAATATCTTTCTGTAGCATCGATTTGGCTCTAGCTGTTATGGTGTTATGTTTGATGTGTAAATAAATAAATATGTAGCGGCTCCCAGTTCCCGGCCGCCCTGCTATTCCTGACCACGGTGGCGGTCACGGTAACGGCAGGGCAGGTGCTAAGAATGCCCGGGCTACGGTAGGCTGCCAAAACATACTGACCCTCGCAAAATACAATGGACGCACGATTCGTCTGGACGATCATCTGGCGCAGCTAAAGGAGGAGCTGAAACACATAAGATGGCACATCCTGGGGTTATGTGAAGTCCGAAGACAGGACACCGTAACCTTAGAATTGGGCCATCTTATATACTACAGAGAAGAAGATCAGCCACTCCAAGGCGGCGTCGGGTTTCTGGTCAACAAGGTTCTCAGTCACAACGTTGTAGAAATCTCCAGTGTGTTGACCAGGGTACCTCATAATTAAGTTAACCGAGAGAGAGCCTCAAGGTTATCCAGGTTTACGCGCCGTCCTCGGCACACTTAGATGTAAGGTGGAAAGCATGTATGAAGATATCTACAAAGCTTTACACACCCACCACCTGCAAGGCTCACTACAATGTCATGGGATACTTTAACGCCAAAGTGGGAGTACAGACTTGCAGTGAATCGACAATAGGACTACACGGATTTGGGAGAAGGAATCACAGGGAGCAAATGCTCGTAAATTTCCTCGAGAAAGAGGGCCTTTTCTTGATGAACTCGTTCTTCAAGAAACAGCCCAAACGATATGGACGTGGCGAGGCCTCGACACTGTGGCTAAAAATGAGAACAATCATAGGGGCAAAAAGTCCAAATTTGAGACAGAAATACTTCGGCTAATTGAAGAGAGACAAACGGACCCTTTGTCGACTTTGTCAACTAACCAGTTGCTCAACAAAACTATAAAGAAGCTGGTATGACACGACCACCAATCCTCTAACATGCTCTTGATAAAAAAAATCAATTGAATAGAATCGAGGGTCGAAGGTGTTCACCCAGCCTCTGGATAGAAGCCATATCACAAATCTGACAACATCAACTGGACTAGTCGTCGCATCCAAGTTGGAGATTCTGTCGGAAGTTGAAGACTTCTACGGAAAGCTCTTCGGCATCGCATGCTTCAAGGCCCGTACCCGATATTGAGGATTCTAGAGCTACCTTAACCCGCAACTTCACAGAAGATCTACCTGGAATTAGCCGAGACGAGATCGTGATGGCCCTTAAACAGCTCAAAAATGGAAAAGCTCCACGAGAACACGGAACCACAATAGAGTTTTATAAGCCGGGGGAGCTCCTGCAGTTTAACAGCTTCAACAGCTCTTTAATTCCATTATTTACTTTCGGAGAACTCTACAGGCATGAAACAGAAGCATGTTGGTTCTGCTTCTTCAAAAAAGGACACAAAACCCTCTTTAAAAACTACCGCCCGATTTCGCTTCAGATCCATGTCTATAAGCTGTTTTCAAGGGTCATCACGGACCATCTTGCGCGAAGACTCGACGAGTTCTAACTTCCACAACAGGCCGTGTGTCAAAGCGGTTACGGCACCATAGACCATATCCACACGGTGCGGCAAATTATACAAAAGACCGAAGAGTACGGCCACCACCAATGATGGAGATGGCGCCACCACTTTATAATTGGGTTAAAAATGCAATCCATTATAAATCGTCGTACCGATAGTTTCGCACCGTGGCTTAACAGGCATAGCACCTGGGCATGTTTCCCAAGGAGTGCGGGTTCGAGTCTCGTCGGTACGATGCACTTTTGGTGTATCAATGAATAAAAAAAAAAATTTGGTTGAATTCACATTTGTATTCCTGCATTGGCTTGAGTTTAATAAAATCTAATATAATTATTATCTCCGTTTAATATTATTAACCTATACGTATCAGATTGTACTTACGTATACCTACTACTTTTACTTACTAATTTTGCTTGTCATTCATGGTTTGATCTGCGAATTCTTTCCCATTAATTTCAACCTTACATAATCCAACCATCAAGAATCATCCGCATCTCGACTACTAGAGTGCCTGCCTTTGTAAGTAAACTTGATAGGAGTGACAAGTGCATGCTACTTGCTATTGTCACAAGTGTCGATTACAGAGAGATGCAATGCAGGTAGGTAGCTCTATACATGCATATACTCTAGTACCGCCGTTCATGAACGAATTCTTGTAATACTAAAACGTCTTCTAATACTATTAGAATATACTTGGGGCATTAAGGTATCAAATTTCGTGCCCCATTGGCGTAAAGGATGGCTTGACTTCTAAGTGAGAGGTCGCTGATTCAAATCCAAGCACGGGTATTTGTTCACAGGTAGGAGCATAAGATGTTTTGCCTGTCTAGCTACCAAAATGTAGCTTACCACCATCAAGGAGAAAATTTGCGACCATAAGCTTACGGTGTTCCGGCCGGTGTGTGCTGACACAGCCATTGAGACTCATAGTTTCTAGGCAGATTCTATCAGAAATTCTGGGCCTAACGCGTTCACCATCTTGGAACACATCTTCGCTTACTACCAGGCGATAAAGTGGTCAAGAAAACGCAAAATGGTTTAAAAAAATATCAGTTTCCCGAGTCTTGATCTTCTCATTTCCGTCTCTCATTTCAAGATAATTATGATTTTATCTCAGACACATCGTCACTTAATCTGTAACATAATTATATTAAGGCAAACTTTACTGTAATATAAATAATCAACACGCAGCTCAAACTACTGAATTTGGACTGACCACTGGATTGTGGTGAAATTAGTTATGACGTAGAATTTTTTTTCCAAATTCACCCCTTACGGGTATGAAACGGGGGTACATAGTTTTTATGAATAAACATGATAACACAAAAAAGACTATTTAAGTATTTTTTAATTCTAAAAAGTTTTGAGTAAGTAAATAAAAGAAGTGTAAAACGCAGGAAAAGCCGCGGGACACTTCTAGTGTGATATAGTAGGCAAATGCTTGTTTATTGACGATATAGTTATGATTCCAGCATCGGTGAGGTTTAAAAAAATGTTTTATTTTATTTTAAAAGTAAATTATAATTCAATATAAAAATTACAAAATTTAATTAAATTAAAATATGAATCTACTAGTCGAAGTATGACTAAAGAATGCGGATCGTTTCCGTGGCAGGGCCGTCGGTAGAAACCATTGACGTCAATCGTGGTGCGTTTCGCTGACGGTGCGGCTCGTGGTGGCTGGTGCCGTGTGCAATGAATTAGGTTGATGCAACTGCAGCGGTTTCCATAGGGGTGCCGTACATAACACCTCCCCCCGAAGAACAGCGACTATTGAAGACCTTTGTCGTAAATTGAGCTGGGGGTTTATTGGGATCAACCGGGAGACTGGATCTGGCAGCTGGAGTGGCATAAATAGCTTGTAGCTGAGGTTGACCATTGTCTGAAGACTTTCTCAACTGCTTCAAGCGATACTAGCGGTAACACAGGGCGATGGCGAGCACGCATGCACTGGATAGTACCGTGTAGACTGGAATTGTAGCATACTACAATAGAGACTGGATAGAGACGCCGACAATAGCTTATACCATAGTATAAGCTGTTGTCGGCGTCTCTATCCAGTTTCATTGTAGGCTGCAGTGCAATCTTCGTACATATGGTATGTAGGTTGTCGAGATTTATGGAGTTGAATTTCAAAGCTGGAACAGTGGGTGCGATGGTAGCAGTGTTGTTGTCTAGGTCCAACAACTTCAGCACGTGTCTTTTCAGGCGATCGTGGATGTTAGATATCATGAAGTCAGGCGTCTTCAGGTAGCATTGATGTGGTATTGTAGTCACATAGCTACCCTGTAGAGTTTTATATAAGTCTTGACCACAGGAAAGATGAACCTGTGTTGGTGCAGGGAAGCTTACAGCGTAGTGTTTTTCGTCTAATTCCTCAAAGGCTGGCTTGTCTAGGGAGACCTGGATTGGCTTGCAAATGGGACTCCTCTGCTGCGTCCCGATAAGCTGTGCGTTGCAATCCTCTGACGTTCGGCTCTGCAGAATCCGGTCCTCCTCACATAGATAACCTTTGTTGGTCTTCGGGCATTCAGCCTCTATGTAAGTACTTGAATTCTTTCTCAAAGATGGCTAGGAAAGGCCGCGGGACACTTCTATTGTGATATAGTAGGCAAATGCTTGTTTATTGATGATATAAACAAATCTATATATTTATACATTTTTTATAAATTTTATTAAAAATAATGTATATATATATACTTAATATTGGCGCCGGCTTTTAGTTGAAGATATCTACTCGTAAGTATCTATTCTTCCTTTGTTATTTTCTATAGACTTTTGCTGCTTTTGGAATTTTTCTAGTGATGATGGGCATTGTCTAGTGTCCACTTTGCTCGCTACCGCCTTCAAGTTGGAAAAACTGTCACCAAAACACCTTACGTGATCTGACAGTAAGTAATTTAATGGTCAAGTAGAGTCTATTCTCCGTGGGTCAAACGCTAAAATTATAAATAAACTGGCCAAGTGCAAGTTGGACTTGCACTCGTAGGGTTCCGATTCCGTACCACACTACAATATTTTATAATATCGAGTAAAAAATGCTGAAAGAAATCACGTTTCTTGTAATAAATTGACTATCGCTGTTTTCAGGTAATGAAAAACTCCTACAACATAATTAGAATAATATGAAGGTAAATTTCGCCATCGCTACATTGATACGATAGCTCAGTGGGTGACCGATCGGATGGCGATCAGAAGGACCCCGGTTCGAGTCCAGATGAGATGCTTAATTTTTCCAAGTTTGTTATTTTGTAAGAAGACTATTAATGGGAGCCAAAAAATGAAACGAAACACGATTTACCAAAAAAAAAAAAAAAAAGCTCGGTCATCCAGATATTATCCACGATCATCAATCAATACTATATATTCGTGTCAATTCCAAACATTTATTAAAACAGGAGCCGCGTGCTTATTTTGTACAACGCCATCTTACGAACATCTAACGCCAACTAAGTGAAAGTTAACACATAGGTTATTAATATGATTAATATAGTCAAACATTCATAGATGGCGTTATTGTAAAATGCCGAAAAAATACGTTTCATGTATGGAGGACCCCCTTTAATTTCTAATTTTATTCTGTTTTTACTATTTGTTGTTATAGCGGCAACAGAAATACATCGAATGTGAAAATTTCAACTGTCTAACTATTACGGTTCATGAGATACATCCTGGTGACAGACGGACAGACAGACAGACAGACAGACGGACAGCGGAGTCTCAGTAATAGGGTTCCGTTGGGTTCGGAACCCTAAAAATACCTCCTTCTGTTTTACGCTTGCGATGACTGCAAGCGTCGACCTCTTTGTTTATCTTAGAGACTATCCAGGATATAAGTTATACAAAAAACCGTAGTTATTAGGTAAAACAAGAATTTCCTCACCAAGTTTTTAGGTGCATTATGAAAAGTCAGTAACAAAGCGTAGGTATTTCATAACGCGAACTTGACTTTTTGTTCATACCTCACTACGTATTGTTACCTAGCTCCACTTTCGAGCAATTTACAAATTATGCAAGAAAACGGCAATGATTTTAACGACATTTGTTATTTTGTCTTTAAAGTAAACTATTCGAATATTCAATTGGATATTTGGGTAAATGGCTACTAATTTGTTCTACTGACCTATAATATTATCAGCTAGTAAGGTTACTTGTTGTCTATAGCAAACGCTTGTTTAAGCAAAAAAGTATTATTATTACATTTACCTAGGTGATTACCTTTTTAACCGACTTCCAAAAAAGGATGTTTCTCAATTCGACCGTATATATGTGTATATATATATTTTATGTTTGTTCGCGGATAACTACGTCGTTTATGAATCGATTTTGATGTTTATTTCGTTGTTGGAAAGGAGATATCCCAAGGGTAGTACCATAGTAATTTCATCGAGATCTGATAAGTATCTCTAGAGATATGGAGATAAACACCCCAAACTTTCATTCTTCATTTTAACATTTCGCTACATTCACATAAGGTGAACCATTTTTAACCGACTTCAAAAAAAGGAGGAGGTTTCTCAATTCGACCGTATATATGTTTTTTTTTATGTTTGTTTTTTTTTTTATTTATTTACTGACACAATTTACAATAGTTATTTAACTTAATATTATCTAAAAACCTTTATAGGTTTGTCTTAGACAATAGGTTCTCTATAATTAATGATGTTGCTACATAGTTATACTAAAAACGTCAAGTGAACGTATTTAAATGAAGCTATATATTGACGATGTTAATTAATTGTTCGCGGATAACTTCGTCGTTTATGAAAAGGAGATATCCAAAGTGTGGTACCATGGTAATTTTATCGAGGTCTGATAAGTATCTCCAGAGATATTGTGATAAACACCTCAAAATTGGTACTGAAAATTAATAGCGCGGCATTGAAGTTGTTTTTTTTTTTAGTTTGTAAACGATCTTATTCACTGCTCATTACTTTTCTGTTACCTATATAAATAGTTCTTGTAGTAACGTAATGACCAAGCCACATATTTTAACTAAGGTATAGAGCTTTTGAAGTTAGTGATTGTACAGTTAGAATAGAAGCACAGTTAATAATACTATATTTATTTATATTTCTGTGGATAGAAGCTTGGCTCTAGATCCTGATAACTCTTTGACAGTGCGAGTCGCATGGTCTTGGCAACGGACAAATGGTACACGCCCGGTCTTTTGGAGGGCATTTATGGAAGCCAACATCAAAAGACCCTTTACAATTTATACATACATACTTTCATACATACATACCCACATACCGGTCAAAAACTTAACCCTCCTTTTTGCTTCGCCGTAGTCGGGTAAAAAGTGTAAAGACAGAGTGTATTTTGGAAAACTCAATTGTTTTGACTTGCGCGTAGTATTATTATCAGTTCTGTGCTCGCGCGATATATATCGTGTCACTATGTGACGGGCTGAATGCCATTAGAAGTCCTCTTCATTTCTATGCGTAAAAATAAATAATTAGGTAATAATACTACATTACCTACATTTACCGTAATGTACTGTGGTTATACCGCAAACATTTTCTGCGCAAGCTTCAAGCCAATATCCCTCAAAATACGGATGTAAGAAAATATTTTACTTAATCTCACGTGTATTTTACGAATAGCAAGCACCTAAGTAGGTATACCTACCTACGGAAATTATTCCACGATTCTTAGACTTAGTGCGACATAACCGCTATTCATTATTCGAGGTGGTAAAATATATGATTCTCATATTGATGTTAATCTGACCTTGCTTATGTGGCTTATAAATACAACATTTTGCGCAAAATAATTTAATTACGGAGATGGATTTGTCGATACGTTTAGCATATGTACTACATAAGAAATAAGTCCAGTAGCATCTCAATGTTCATAGTGGCCTGCGCGATATTTCTGTCGAATGTACCAACGCAAACAATGATACGTAAGTACGGCATAATCTATGCCGTACTTACGTATCATTGTTTGCTTTGGTCCCATGTTTAGCCAGACCACAGACGAATAAAAAGGTAACGAGGTAGGTAGGTAGGTAGGTAACGTAGGTAAAAGAAACGTAGCGTCAGATACATTTGGTAATTATTGGTAAACGTCAAATAGAGACAACAATATTCCACTGTATACTCGCATAACGCCGAGTAAGGTACGCAACAAGTAACGGATGCTTATATTCGAATGAGTCATTAATAGCATCTTGGTGAAATGGTTAGATGGAGTACTTTAGAAGCGTAAAGGCACGAGTTCGGTTCTTAAACCTGCGCTTATTTTTGTCATAATTATCAATTATTAATAGCTTGGATTATTTTATACCTCTGTTTAAGCAAACTATTAGCTAATAAAGGAAAATTGGCGATCTATGTTATATGTGACATGAAATAAATGGCACGGTGATAGTTTTTGAGGAAATATTTATTTGTATAACTTAAAAGAATACACAGCAACAATGTTTTTAAATAAACTGATTTAAAACATATCGAAATATCGATATACTACTATTTTAATTTAATAATATCAAATTGAAACCGTTTTTATTGACAATTTTCTACATTGACAAAATAACACTGTTTTGGTTGCATCTAAGAATGTCTCTTACCTATTGATTATTTGAGGTTTTAAGCTTAATTATTCATTTTCTTAAGGAAAAGAGGATTGAAGCTTTGTCCTTTATAATCACAACTTATATAATTACTTATTGCAAATTATCATAGCCTGCACATCGCCTAGTTTTTATATACTTTAAAATTTATATTTCGTGTGACTTCAATTGTTTTCAGCTAAGAAGCCGTCGAAAACTACAATATTCGCACATATTGTGTCTGTGCCATGTAAATTCTCCCCAAGCTGCTTCCAGGGGTACTACAGCTGCCCAGGACATCTCACGTCTCGTGCTTCCCACCTTTGTATTATTAAACCCCATGCATGGAGTGCGCGGCGAACTTTCTGTAATGACGTATCAATTTTTTCTGCAAAACGCCAAGTCTTATTAACATACTTTATTAACAATTTACTTTCACAACTTTGATTATTTCAAGTATATGTATTATCAATGTTTTACAACTATACATTTGACAATTTCTCATCACATGTCACTAACAATAACTTATACATATGCCGCTTTCACTATACATTTGAGATAACATAACTTATTCCATTATATCCAAATTCCATAATTTAGTCCATTTCTATGCAATGCCTAATGAGGCGAATAATGATTCGCCGTCTTCAAAAATCGCATTTACTTGCATTTTGATTTTTTAAATTATTTACTAACCAAACTTCAACCACCATCGAAATTCACCAAACGACAATGGTATGTTCGTACATTTATGCCATCAATTAATTTTGTTTCAAATCTACCCTCTAACTGATAGAAGCAACACTGGTCTAGCTCTTCTACTAATTAATACATGCGGTCTTTTTAATTGGTTCATAATGAAAGAGTGCGATATATGGGTGCATTATATCGCTCTCTTTCATTATGTTACGTTTGGAACGTTTTATAGAAAAAGGTCGTACGTGCATATTTTGCTGTCATGCTATTGCTTTGTGAGACTGCTACTCCAATTATGACCGATACTGTACATATTATATTATGTTTAGTGTTTCCATAAATAAATAAATGTTAGAAAATGAAACTATATGGTTAATAATAAAGTTATTTTATCGCTCTGAATTTAAATTAATTTTTTTTTATTATTATTTTTTAAATATTTTAATTGAATTTACACGGGACCAATTTATTCCCATATTTCCCATCAATCTATCGAGATCAGACCATGAATGATAATGAAGTAAATTTGCAATGTAATATATTATAATATATAATATAATATATTTTATATTACTATAATATACAGTGTTGAAATTAAACTCAGGCCCTGGAGGGAAACTACTTTAAATCCTTAAGCTAGCTAATTTTACTTAAAGGAGACATTCCTTTATTTTTGAAAAGAAACAAATCTGCATTAATAGATTTTTTAAAACTCGCTTGCTTCGCCCGGGACTCGAACCCACTAAAATTTAAAAAAATAAACACTCTTTATTTTAATATACTAATCGGTAGTATTAATATTCAGGATAAAGTTTCTCTAACAAACATTAGGTCTTAAAAATAAAAATAATCGTTAAATCTAACATCAACTTTATTTTACTATCAATTTTATAACACTTAAATTATATAACTGATAAATTGTTCGAAATGAGCCCCGTCGTTCCGGCTACACAACATTAGTCGCCGTTGAAATTCATTTCTTGTAGCCTTCAGCAAAGTGTTGTGGTGTATGCCCCTAATAACATTTTCTATCGCAATCCTTAGCTCTTGAACGGTTTCATAGCAAGTTTCATAAACAACATTTTTTACATGACCCCATAAAAAGAAGTCCATGGGCGTCAGGTCTGGACTTCTTGCAGGCAATCTAATCGTCCCGTTTGTACCTATCCAGGCATTGACATTTTAATTAAGGTATGCCCTGGCAATTCTGCTGTTGTGGGCAGGTGCACCATCTTGTTGAAAAATGATATTATTTCGTTCCTCTTCTGGCAGAATGTTTAATTGATTTTGTAAAAGCTCCAATATTTCAATGTATTTTGCTGCATTCAGATGTCCTTCGTAAATGTGCATCAAAACAACCATGTTACTTTTGATTCCACACCAAACATTAAACGAAAATCTTACCTGATTGTTCGTTTCACGGACACGGAATGGATTTTGACGAGACCAATAATGATTGTTATGTCTGTTATACATTCCATTATTACTAAAATTTGTTTCATCAGACCATACAATACAGTCCAAGAAATTTGGGTTGCGGGCTATTTCTGTTTGAATATTTTCACAAAACTGTAATCTCCTGTCACTATCTCCGGGATGTAGTTTCTGCACCAATCGCCCATCGCGATAACATTTGTATTTGTATTTTTTCAGAACTTTAAGTATACTAGTATGGTTGATGCCTATCTCTTGAGCAGCTTCCCTGCTTGAAGCCTTCGGGTAACACTCGAAGTATGTCAAAATGTTTAACTCAACATCGCTATAGTCCAAATTTTGTTGCTGTGGGCGTCCAGTCTTCTTTTTAAAACTTCCAACGGTCAGTAAATTATTCACAATTCGAGACAAAACTTTTCTAGATGGTAGTTCTCTGTCTGGATACTTCTCGCGATACCACTGCAGAGCTAAATCGTAGCTCTTGTTGCAAACAAAGTAAGCTTCTAATAACTCGAATTGTTCTTGATACGCCATTATGAGATAATTTAATTACGTAAGGAAAGCAACACTACGTAAATAAAATCTGTTGATAAAAATCGTTCGAATTTTAAAATTATTGTCCCGCATTGCAAACAAAGTCAAACGTTCCATTTTTAAACTTCTCCACTGAACGCCTCGGATCATGTAAGAAGGAAATGTGCATAGAGGTATTACCACCATTGAACAATTTTCTTATCGAAGATTTCAACAAGGTACTTAACGATAAATTAGCAAGCGTGTACTTCATACGAAGTCTTTGAGTGTTGGAGAAATAACAGAACTGTTACGTGTCTTTTACTTGTTAAAAGTAACCAAACATTTTTTAGAGAAACTTTATCCTGAATATTAATACTACCGATTAGTATAATAAAATAAAGAGTGTTTATTTTTATTAATTTTAGTTGGTTCGAGTCCCGGGTGAAGCAAGCTAGTTTTAAAAAATCTTTTAATGCAGATTTGTTTCTTTTCAAATATAAAGGAATGTCTCCTTTAAGTAAAATGAGCTAGCTTAAGGATTTAAAGTAGTTTCCCTCCAGGGCCTGAGTTTAATTTCCACACTGTATATATATAATATTATCTGGAGACCGATGCTTGCAGAAGAATCAGCAAGGGTGGTCACGGTTTCCAGCCATGGTTACGATATCATCCGCAAATTTCAGGTGGGAGAGGTAAAATGGTGCCGACGTGCAAAGTATAATTTAAAGAACAGAAACCATTTAAAAATATGAGGATAAACATTTAAGTAAAATTAACATTACAGGAAAAATAAATACTTATATGCCAATTTCACATACGTCCAAAAAGCGATCAATCATTTTACATTATCTTTAATCCTTGGTCCACTTCCGCCATGGTAATCCCAAGCCTCTAAAGCCTAAGGTAAAACCTAGGCTCTGTTTTCCTCTACCTATTGCTATTATTTATTCTGTGCTCGTGTTTAGTTTGGGGCTCACTGGTACACACTATGTGAAACGTAAACTGAAAACTCTAAATTAGTAAGAATAAATCTCGAAAAAGTCGAAATCCTCCATAAGTCGAAAACTCTATAACTCGAATTTTTTGGCGTTTCCCTTGAAGTTCGACTTATAGAGGTTCTACTGTATTTTCTAAGTTAACGCTCTTTCTGAGCCAAAGTTAAGAGTTATATAAGAGTAATATATTATACTAGAAGTGCCCAATGGCTTCGCCCGCGTTAAAAACTTCCTTTATGTACTTAAAACTATTCTTTCGTAAAAACCTTTCTATTGTAAAAACATATAAAAAAAATTAGCCAAATCAGTCTACCCGTTTTAAAGTGATCGCGTTACTAAGGGAAATAGGGATTCATTGTTATAAAACCTGTAAAACCATATTGATTTTCAGACTTTGTTACCTAAAAATCCTGAAACACTTCTTATTATTCTTTACTAGCTGTGACCCGCGGCTTCGCCTGCGTTAAAAACTACTTTTATTTATATTAATTTTTTTTCATAAGAACCATCTCCTGACAATAAAAAATACAACAAAAAAAGGATAAGCGAAATCGGTCCAGCCGTTCACGCGTGATGCCGTGACCAAGGGCAATTGGGATTAATTTTTATATATAAGACTAGCTGTGCCCCGCGGCTTCGCCTGCGTTAAAAACAACTTTCATTTATTTAATTTTTTTTTCATACGAACCATCTCCTGACGATAAAAAACACGACAAAAAAGAATTAGCGAAATCGGTCCAGCCGGTCTCGCGTGATGCCGTGACCAAGGGAAATTAGGATTAATATTTATATATAAATTTACAGAAGTATTTTTGAGAATTTTCGAATAAAATAGACTAAGTATCTAATCTTGTTTCTCCAAACAAACTATGAATCCTATAAGGGGTGAATTTTATAAAATCCTTTCTTAGCGGATACTAACGTCTAATCATCTGCATGCCAAATTTCAGCGCAATCCGAAACAATATTGATATTTAGATTTTTTTTTTTTTTTAACTAATATGGAGTGAAATATCATGTTTCTTTGAAGTGTCTCACACTTTATATTTTTGTAAATTGTTAAACACAATCCAAAATTTCATCGTAACGAAGGGACTTGAACCCGCAACCTCCGGAATAACATGTTCCGGTGCTTTTGCCAATTAAGCCACGGTGCGAAGTATCGTTACGACGAAATTAGTGGATTGCATTTGTTAACCCAATTATGCATTGGTGGCGCCATCTATGACTACTTATTACGTAAGTTAATCATTCGGAAGAAATCATTACAGTTTTCTAATCCGACGAGAGATGTTGCACTACGTAAATCAAATATTATGTTGCTTTGAAGTGTCTCACACTTTATATTTTTGTAAATTGTTAAACACAATCCAAAATTAATTGGCAAAAGCACCGGAACATGTTATTCCGGAGGTTGCGGGTTCAAGTCCCTTCGGTACGATGAAATTTTGGATTGTGTTTAACAATTTAATATGGAGTGACAAACAGGCAAGCGGCCCACCTGATGGTAAGTTGTCACCGCCGCCTATTGACATCTGCAAAACTTTACCGTATTGCCGGTGTGTTGCCTGCCCTTATTTATAGAGAGCACTCTCATTACTCTTCGTTTGAAACTACCTAGTTTGAATGTTTCTGGGAAGGTTTCAGATGGGAGGTCATTCCACATCTTACAGGTACGTGGGAAGAACAATCGTGTGAAACAAGTAGTATGTGATGCTCACGTATCTATAATGTGCTTTTTGACGGTGTCGGCAGTTTTGATGGTAGAAACGGGACGGAGGTATGATATTAAAAAGATTTTCAGAACGCTCCCCGTGATAGAAACCATAGATAAGGCTAATAGAGCCAACATCGTGACGAAGACTCTAAGGTTCCAATTTATCAGTTAGCTTGGAGTCGTCAACAGTCTAACGGTTCTTCTCTGGTGGGAGTCTAGTGGTTGCAATTGATATGTCGGTTCACCACTTCATAGACGAAAACAGTACTCCATATGTGACCGAACCTGCGCCTTATATAACAACAGACGCTGGCTCGGGGTGTGGCATTCCAAGTGACTCCCAAACTGGACCTCGCTAGAAATGTCGACACCCAATATGCTAATCGATTTTGACGAGGTAAGGGGAAAATGTTTTGAATAAGTTATTTAAAAAAAAAAAACCGACTTCATAACCACAAAAAGGCACTCAAAAGCGAAAAATAATTTACTTAAAATTATTATAAGCGTTACCCACTTCTCTATTTGAAGTCGGTGCCAGCCAAGTCTAACAGGTAGTAGATAGATAATACCTACAAGTATCTACCTACTTACTAACCTACAGGTACCTACTTACTACTACTACATACATACTCGTAGTATCTATCTAATATCCAATAGACTTGGCTGGCACCGACTTCAAATAGAGAAGTGGGTAACGCTTATAATAATTTTAAGTAAATTATTTTTCGCTTTTGAGTGCCTTTTTGTGGTTATGAAGTCGGTTTTATTTATTTTTTTAAATAACTTATTTTACTCTTTTTAGTGCAAAAAAAGTTTTAATGAAATGACATGCATCTATTAAATTTCGTGTCTGGGCCGTTATACACTGACGGATATATACTTTTTGAAAATGTCAAGTATGTACCTATAACGGTTAAGAAGATACAGATCTGTAAAGTGCGCACATATAGACACACGGACGGACGGACGGACGGACGGACGGACGAACAGACAACAAAGTCTCAGAAAGTGTTCATTTGGTAGCCTTTGAGTTCGGAACCCTAAAAAAATTGACTTTAAATGCCGCGATTAAGTAAAAATATTCACTAGTAATAATGATGTCATCAAGGTATTAAAGGACAATGTCCAAAATGGCCCTGTACAATTAAAGCATCTGACACACACGATAATTAATTGTCTATTTTATTACAATAATTCCAAATTCTTTTATAACACGGACTAGTTGTATTCCAAAATGAATATTAAAAAATATTATTTGCTTTTATTAACATTAATTGCCGCCATATGGCCAACAGAGTACTGAATCACTCTACTACGTAATAAGAGGCACTTCCCTATATTGTGGATACCCGAATTATGAAAGCACTGTGTAGCCAACCTAACAACGGAAAGTATTATTTACGTAGTAACTATTAAATAATATGTGGTTTTATGCTTATATTTTTTTTTGCTGTGTTGATTGGTACAAAGTACGTTCATAATTCTGAGTTATTTAATTATGTATGCAGTGTCGCGGGACTGAAATGGCCGCCATCTTCGCCAAATGTCATGTCATGTCAAAAAATATTAGGTATGTTTAAAAATGTTTGCACCCTAACAAGACTTTGCCCGGTAGAACATTCCTGTGAAGACAAATTATTTATATTTATATATAATTATTTATTATAATTATTAATATATAATTATTTATTGAGGGCCCGGTGGCGTAATTGGGAGAACGGTCGGCTTTGATGCCGTGGTACCGAGTTCAAGCCGCCGTGCACCAATGAATTTTTCTATCGAAAAATATATGTGCGCTTCTCACAGTGGCCCTCCGGTGAAGGAAAACATCGTTAAGAAACCAATAACCCCCGCATGGTGGTAGAACATATCTAGTGTCCGCCTGGCCAGCTACCACCCTCAAGTCAGAAAATCTGTCGCCAAACATCTAATGTGTTCCGGCAGCTATCCTTGAGAGCCAGTTCCCATTCTAGTCCACTTCTCTATCTTCGACCGCATCATCACTTAGCAACAGGTGAGATAGTGGTCAATCGCTTGCCTATAAATTATAAAAAAAAATTATCCCCACCTTTATTACTATCTCGCTCACAGTTACCGTAAGAATATATTATATGCAATAGCAACCTCCATTGTGTATAATCTTCTTGGGACTCTTCTACTAAAACTAGTACATTCTCCTATGTTTGAGGTATTTATCTCCATATCTGTGGTGATACTAATCAGATCTCGATAAAATTAAAATTGGACCACCTCGGAAACGTATCCTACCTATTAAAAAAAGAATCATTTGAATCCGTTCACAATTAATGGAGAAATCGCGTAACATACACACAAAAAAAAAAAAAAAACATACTGACGAATTGAGAACCTCCTCCTTTTTTGTGAAGTCGGTTAAAAAGCGGGGCAACAGGAAACTGACTTTTTAGCCGAAAACCTGTGTTTTAGTAGGGTTAAATTGTACTATATTTCGTAAACCCAAGGCTGAAACATTTTCTAGAGAACGCTCCACCTTAGGACACTAGCTCTGATCTCCTAGCATTGATATCCACCCTGGGGCATTTGCTTGACCTGAGAAACAACTTGTCTGAAACAAATAAACGGTCATCCGCATAGCAATGAACATTACTGATTTGTAATAAGTCATTGATATGCAAATTTAACAGCGTGGGGGATAGCACAGATCCATGTAGAACTCCAGCGTTAATCAGCATAGTCTCAGAACAAGCACCAACAACGACGGCTTTTATGCTTCGACCATGCAGAAAATTGCCAATCCACTTACAAAGCTCCTCAGGTAGGCCGTAAGAAGGTAGCTTAGCAAGAATGGCCTTATGCCATACCCGATCAAACGCTTGAGCGATATGCAAGCTGACAGCAAGAGTTTCAGCTCTGCTTTCAACGGTCTCTCACCAGCGATGTGTGAAGAAGGCCAGAAGATCACCGCCAAATTTTAGTTCAATCCGAAACATTACTGATTTCAGACTTTGCTACCCCATTTCACTCTCTTAGGGGTGGAATTTAGAAAAAGCCTGAAGCACGTGTTTACTTATTTATTTACCAGTTAAGAGCCCGCTTGAGATTTTTTTTCCCACGCTTGCTCCGCCTACACACGCCGCGGCACCCCCGGTAACGATACAGGCGCGGGGGAACGCGCTGTAATTTCGCGCATGCGCGCTCCACACTCGACTTGCGACCTCGTTTGCTAGCGGACACGCCGAGCCGAGCGGGATGGTAATGACCGCATGGCCCGTGGCGCGGCGCAGCCGAAGTTACTTACTACCTACAGAGCTATACTATACATAAATACGTACATTTAAGGTTTAAAATTACGTATTACGGCTTAAAAAGGATTTTCCAAATCGAACATACATAGAAAAGATATATATATATATATATTTATATTCTGACTAATTGAGAACCTCCTTCATTTTTGTGAAGTCGGTTAAAAATAGTATAGTCTTACAACACTCCTTGCATTGTTTTTGTAAACTTGTATTTATTTGAGAACCCAACATCACAAAAAAGGAGAAGGTTCTCAATTCGTCGGATTTTTTGTTTGTTTTATGTATGATGACCGATTACTCGAAGACGCTTGAACCGATTTGGAAAATCGTTTTTTTATTTGAATGAGTATAACAGATGATCCCATTTAAATTTCATCGAGATATGTTTAGTTCTGCAGAGATATGAAGATAAACACCATAAACCTAGTACTGAAAATGACTAGCGCGGCATTTGAAGTCTGTATTATTCCTTTTGTGAACGAATTTATTTGCTACCGACTTCCAAAAAAAAAGGAGGTTCTCAAATCGTCTTTTTTAGGGTTCCGTAACCGAATGGCAAAAAACGGAACCCTTATAGATTCACCATGTCTGTCTGTCTGTCCGTCCGTATGTCACAGCCATTTTATTCCGAAACTATTACGACTACAGACTTGAAACTTGGTACGTAAATGTATTTTTGAACCGCTTTCCGATTTTTATACAATAATAAAAAATATAAAAGTTTCAGGGGGGGGTATCCAATACATGAAACTGGAACAAAAAAAAATTTTCTTAAAACCTATACGTGTCTATGGATAGGTCTTTAAAAATGACATTGAGGTTCCAAAAATCATTTTTAGGGTTCCGTAGCCAAATAGCAAAAAACGGAACCCTTATCGCCATGTCTGTCTGTCCGTCCGTATGTCACAGCCATTTTATTCCGAAACTATTAGGACTACAGAATTGAAACTTGGTAGGTAGATGTATAAACCGCTTTCCGATTTTTGTACAAAAATAAAAAATATAAAAGCTTAAGGGGGGCAGACAGACAGACATGGCGAATCTATAATGGTTCCGTTTTATGCCATTTGGCTACGGAACCCTAACAAAGTTATTTTTGTAGTTGCGAAAAATAAAAGTTATAGAATACTCTACTGTGTTACGGAACCCTACGAGTGCGAGTCCGACTTGCACTTGGCCACTTTATCTCAAAGTAAATCATTTAAAAGATAGGCGCGTCGAAAGTGGTAAAATGTGTCCCCACCCCCTAACTTCGAAAGTAAGGGAGTGAAAAATCTAGAAAAAATATATTATTTATAAACTTTCAACGAAAATTGGTTTGAACCAGATACAGTCAGTAGTTGTTGAGATATAGCGACCGCAAGTATAACTTTGTTTTTCATACAAACACTATGAAAAACAAAGTTATTTTTGTAGTTGCAAAAAATCATAGTTATAGAATACTCTACTGTGTTACGGAACCCTACCAGTGCTAGTCCGACTAGCACTTGGCTAGTTTTTTTTTTGTGTGTATCACATTCCATCTCATTTCACGCTCTTAGGGGTAGAATTTCAAAAAAACCTGAAACACGTATTTACTTATTTTTTTACTGAAGCACTTGTGTGAAGTTTCGGATAGAAAAGACTATCTAATCTTGTTTCTCCATGAAAACTTTGAGCTCCGTTTCATCCCCTCCGAGGGTTAATTTTGGAAAATCCTTTCTCAGAGGGAACTAACGTCGTAATAACTACTTGCATGCCAAATTTCAGCGCGATCCGAAACCATATTGATTTTCACACTTTATTACCCCATTTCACCCTCTTAGGGGTGAAATTTCGAAAAAACCTGAAACACGTATTTACTTATTTTTTTACTGAAACACTTGTGTGAAGTTTCGGATAGAAAAGACTATCTAATCTTGTTTCTCCATACAAACTTTGAACCCCCGTTTCATCCCCTTATGGGATGAATTTTTGAAAATCCTTTCTTAGTACAAACTTACATACTAAGACAAATATACCCTCCAAATTTCAAGTCTCTACGACCAGTGGTTTAGGCTGTGCGTTGTCTGTCAGTGAGTCAGTCAGTCAGTATGTCAGGACAAAGATTCTTATAGTATTAGATAGATAGGCCAAGTGCAAGTCGGACTCACACTCGTAGGGTTCCCTAACAGTAGAATATTTTATAACACTAATTTTTCGCCACCAAAAAATTTACTTTGTTTCTTATAGCGTTTGTATGAAAAACAAAGTTATCTTTCAAAAGTCGCTATATCTCAAAACTGCTCACTGTATCTTGTTCATACCAATTTCAATTTTGGTTGTTAGTTTTTATTGAGATCTACAGCATATGTATTTTTTAGATTTTTCACTCCCATACTTTAAAAGTAAGAGGAGGGGAGGGGGGGGGGGGAGGGGTTTGACATTCATTTTACCATTTTAGACGTGCCTATCTTTCAAATGATTGACTTTGAGAAAAAATGGTTCTAGAAACCTTCATGTTATTTTTAAAGATGAAAAAAGTGACATACGGACAGACAGACATGACCAATCTATAAGAGTTCCGTTTCTTGCCATTCGGCTACGGAACCATAAAAACGAGGAGGAAAAAAATGGAGGAGGTTCTCAAATCGCCGGTACATCACATACGACACAGTAATGGTTCCGTAACACAGTAATGTATTCTATAACCATGATTTTTCGAAACTAAATAAACTGACGAAGTGCAAGTCGACTCGTACTCGTAGGGTTCCGTAACACAGTAGTTCTATAGTTCTATAACTATGATTTTTCGCAACTACAAAAATAACTTTGTTTTTCATAGTGTTTGTATGAAAAACAAAGTTATACTTGCGGTCGCTATATCTCAACAACTGCTGACTGTATCTCGTTCAAACCGATTTTCGTTGAAAGTTTTTATTAAGATCTATAGAATATATTTTTTCTAGATTTTTCACTCCCTTACTTTAGAATTTAAAGGGGGGGGACACACATTTTACCACTTTAGACGGGCCTATCTTTTAGATTATTGACTTTGAGAAAAAATGATTTTAGGAACCTCAATGTCATTTTTAAAGAGCTATCCACACGTATAGGTTTGAAGAAAAAAATTTTTTTTGTTCCATTTCCAGGTATGGGATTGCCCCCCCTTAAACTTTTATATTTTTTATTTTTGTACAATATTCGGAAAGCGGTTTATAAAATACATACATATATACATAGTTTTGGAATAAAATGGCTGTGACATACGGAAGGACAGACAGACAGACATGGCGAATTTATAAGGGTTCCGTTTTTTGCCATTTGGCTACGGAACCCTAAAAATAAACTTTGTTTTTCATAGTATTTGTATGAAAAACAAAGTTATCTTTGCGGTCGCCATATCCCAAAACCTGCTGATTGTAGGTATCTCGTTCAAACTAATTTTCGTTGTTAGTTTTTATCTTACTTATGATAATACTACAATAACGAAATACTAATAAAATTAAAAACGTCTAAATACCTATAGTGTTTGTGAGAGAACAATTATAATCCAGTTGTAATTATAAAACAATCTTTATGTTGTATTAAATTCAAATAAGAAACTGCCTTACGGTTTCGCATTATATGTATTATATTATATTTCTCAGGATAAAACTCAGTAGTTCAATACCTCATTCATTGAAATCGGTCCAGCCGTTTGGTTCCTACAACCAAAACAATACCCACATATAATCGCGCGAAACATCAACACGATCGGTCATGTAATTATGTTCTAATCTGTGACCTCAGAGGTCGATGCCTTGCTTACTTCATAGTTACTATGGGTAAACATATTTAGGTAAATGACAGGTGCTTGTTTGGCTCCAAAAAAAATTAGTAGGTACATTTTCGAATCTTGAAGGTCTGTCTTGAATCTTATCCTTGTAAGGCCTTATTTACTATTATTAAAAAATCTCGAAAGATCGCAGATACACGCGAAGTCGGCGCGCGCATCCTCACCTCGGAGAGGCTCGCGGCCGACTGGCTCTAGATTCAATATGTTTCGAGTGCTGCTCACTTGCAAGTATATTTTTATACGTAACGCGCCGGGAATATGGTACAATATCGCAATCAACCTATTGACCGTATTCTTGCACAGAAGTAAAGGACGTAAGTCGCAAAACTAATTTAATTAATTATGAGAATATGAATTGGTTTTGAAGAAAATTGTACTGGGAGATTCTTGTAAACCATGTTTTACATTTGATAGTATTTATTTTGTATATGTAACTAAATCTGTTTGAGAGACAAACAAGAAAAATGAAAAAAAAGGCATAACTTTCAAAAAAATAAACTATCGAGCAAATTATTTTCAATTATGTTTCTGTTCTGTGAAACGAAAGAAAAAACATTGAAAAATCTAATATTTAAGTTTGACTTCATTAATATTATTGGTTGATTTACTGTCATTAGGCAAAGTATAGCATTCTGCAGGCATTATCTATAGACACCTGTGGGTACCAACCCACAGGCTCGGCCCGCGAGCGGCTGAAGGGGACGCGGTCGCGCGTTCATACATATTTGGTGTCGGTTTCCGTCAGCGCGACACCACCGACCGAGCAAGAAAAACAGGGTTCACTGTCAATTTATGTAACTGAAATTTGCTTCCGAAAACGGAGTGTATAGGAACAATTTTCAAGATTATGCTACGAATAAATTTAGGCTTAAAACTTAGAGCGGATTTGAAGCTATTTTGTAAAAAAAAAACCAAAAAGGTCACATACAAAACAAGTTGGTTCAATTTATAACGAAAAAACTTTATATGCTTGTACTGGAAAGTCGTGTTTTGCCGGTTACCCCAATCGATATCTACCTACCTGGATATCTACGTACGCAAACCACACATAGGTAACTAATTACTAATGACGTTAGGAGCGGCAGATAGACTGCATGGCTACACTGTAATTTATACCCCGTTCCCACATGCCGGGTGTCGGGTCCGGATTTAAATCAGATGTTCCAGTGGCAGAACATTTTATATGAAGCTATTCAAACTTGTGGTGACCCGATTTTGTGTCGGTGATGACAAGAAATATCTTTTGTTTTGCCAGCCCTCTAAGTCCGGAAAAAAATCGTATCGGATCTCGCTCGCCTATGAGTAACTAACGGCGCTGTTCACATCTGGCGGATGTCGGGCCGGGCCTGACGATCCTCTCCCCGCTACCCTTTCTTCTGCCCGTCTCGTCAATATCTACTTGGATTAGTCTATTGAAAAGATAAATTTGGGGTTGAATTTGTCATAGGACGAAATTTTATTTTTAGGGTTCCGTGCCTCAAAAGGTCAAAAAAAGAACCATTATAAGATCACTTTCTTGTCCGTATGTGCGTCTGTCTGTCTGTCTGTCTGTCCGTCTGTCTGTATGTCTGTCCGTGTGTCACCACCGATTTTCTCAGGAACGGGTGGACCTAGTAAGTTAAAATTCATACCATATACTGAAGTCTATAGTCCCTATTAGGTGTATACAAATCAAGGTCCTGAGTTTCTGAGTCCTGACGATAAAAAGATATGTGTAAAATTAAATTTTCGCGAATACTTTTAAGTACTCGAATTTACCTTAATTTTCAACAAATAAATATTACAATACAAATAAACAAACAAAAATTGATCAAGTTTTCTTTTAGTCCTTATAACTTTTCCTGGCCATTATTCAGAAAAACGCGGATAAAAGTCAATGTATATGTCGCAGGCAGATTTAGAGCTTAATAAGCCGTTCAATCAACAGCCTAGCCTCTTTACTAAACAGCGCCGTTCAACTAGATTTCTGAATGATATCCAGCTGTAGCGTTTGTTACAATATTAAATAAACTAGCTGGCTAATGCTTAGGCACAGAATAATGAATAGTACAAGGCTTAGGCCGTTCATATAATGTCTAAATAAGTTTGACACTGAGGCAAAACACTACAGAATAGTGACCACGGCGAAATATATGTATATGCATGTATATATGGTACTGAAGTGAAGTGTGGTTACTTTTATGAAGGATACTGTTAAACCAGGTATGTACTATATCTACTAGGTACTTAATTATTTAAAAAAATACGAGTATTGTAATCTTCTAATACTATAAGAATCTTTGTCCTGACATACTGACTGACTGACTGACTGACAGACAACGCACAGCCTAAACCGCTGGTCGCAGAGACTTGACATTTGGAGGGTGTATTTGTACGTAAACGTGTACTAAGAAAGGATTGTCCAAAATTTTATGGGATGAAATGGGGGTTCAAAGTATGTATGGAGAAACAAGATTAGATAGTCTTTTCGATTCGAAACTTCACACAAGTGCTTCGGTAAAAAAAATAAGTAAATACGTGTTTCAGGCTTTTTAAAAATTCCACCCCTAAGAGCACCCTCTTAGGGGTGGGGTAAAATGGGGTAGCAAAGTCTGAAAATCAATATTGTTTCGAATTCCACTGAAATTTGGCATGCAGGTAGTTATTATGACGAAATTTTCTTCTGAGAAATGATTTTCTAATTTTCACCCCTTAAGGGGATGAAACAGGTGTTCAAAGTTTGTAAGAAGAAACAAGATTAGATAGATTTTTCTATTCGAAACTTCACACAAGTGCTTCAGTAAATAAATAAGAAAATACGTCGTTCAGGCTTTTTCGAAATGCCACCCCTAAAAGGGTGAAGTAGGGTAACAAAGTGTGATTGGCATGGAGATAGTTATTATGACGTGAGTTCTCTCTGAAAATAATTTTCTAAAATTCACACCACCAATGTTTGGCGCCACCAATGCATAATTGGGTTAACAAATGCAATCCACTAATTTCGTCGTAACGTTACTTCGCACCATGGCTTAATTGGCAAAGCACCGGAACATGTTATTCCGGAGGTTGCGGGTTCAAGTCCCGTTGGTACGATGAAATTTTGGATTGTGTTTAACAATTTACAAAAATATTAAGTGTGTAACACTTCAAAGAAACATAATATTTGATTTACGCAGTGCAACATCTCTCGTCGGATTTGAAAACTGTAATGATTTCTTCCGAATGATTAACTTACGTAATAAGTAGTCATAGATGGCGCCACCAATGCATAATTGGGTTAACAAATGCAATCCACTAATTTCGTCGTAACGTTACTTCGCACCATGGCTTAATTGGCAAAGCACCGGAACATGTTATTCCGGAGGTTGCGGGTTCAAGTCCCGTTGGTACGATGAAATTTTGGATTGTGTTTAACAATTTACAAAAGTCGTGTTAGTTACTAAACTTATAACTCGGCTGGAACAATTTTTATGATTTTTGTATTTTTGGAATTGTCTTTGTCAGGAATAGGATAATAAGTATTAAAAACAATGAATAATGGACCTAAAAAAATTATATAAGAATAAATATTTTGCCAAAATGTTCCTGGGTTTAAAAACTGCCGATTATTTGATGTACAATTGTTTATCCCGCCGTATTTTTTTTTGTATAATTATAGTTCCTACGATTAGTTTATTTAGCCAGTGTCAAGTATAAAAATTCTTCCCATGTGTGGATAGCATTACAGTCTAGGATGATGGAATCATCCTAGATTACAGTATTCGGATAGTCACGTATATTTTTTTTTTGGTATAATTATGGCTCCACACGATTAGTGTATTTAGCCCGTGTCATGTAGTAAGTCAAGTAAAAATTCTTCAAGTTTTTATGAATTCAAGTCATGTAGATTTTAAAAATGTCAAATATTGTTGGTAATGATAATTGTTTGACATATTTATTGATTGTCAAATATGCGTGCGTTCAGAAATGTATGCTTGCAAGCAACATAAAAAAGTTTATATTTCCAAAAACCATTTTTACCAATGTTTATTCTAAATCTGGATTGCCATAATACATTAATAAACTTAATATCTCTTTTGTATTCATTTATTACGTTCATAAAAGCCTAAAACAAGTTCATCTAAAAGTTACACGACATTCATTGTCTGTTAGGTGGTACGAGTTCGCAGGGCCAGTTAGTTTAGAATAAATTAAGATTGGTTGCCTAAATTTGCCTATCGTATAGTTTTTTTTCCCTCTTTTATGATATTTGTTTTGTTAATTGATGTTGATTTGATAATTGTACATAACAAAATTATTTATGCGTTTCATATTTTAATATATTTTTTTTTGTGCGTGGGTCTGGTTTCAGAATCAAGACACGTGAATGTTTATTTAATACTAGCAGCCAACCCCTGCTTCGCACGGGTGAAATTGATACATAATATTTGACGGCTCTTTGGCGTAAAGGATAGTTACCATGACTTCTAACATAGAAAAGATAATAATACTACGTACTTCTAGCCGGAGGGTCGCTGGATATAATCCTATCCTATATATACCAATTTATTTTCTCAAGTTTATATGTGCATTCATTGATCTTAGGTGTTCGAGCACAGGTAGTGCTGGGATCATTAAATCGATGTTCTGCCTCACTTGCTACCAAAAAGTAGCTTACCACCATATAGGAATAAATCTGCCGCCATAACCTCCGGTATTTTGGCAGCACAGCTCTCAGGAGTCATTCCATTCTAGGCCTAGCGTGTTCGCCATCCTAGAGCACATCATTATCAATACCAATATTATAATGGTGAAAGTCAGTTTGTGTATTTATTTGTTTTGGACTTCTTCACGGTCAAACGGAACGGTGGCTGGACCAATTTAGCAGAAATTTTGTACAGGGATAGGCAGTGACTACTTATTAATGTATAAGGCCATAGGATACTTTTTAACACAGGCGAAGCCGCGGAACTCGGCTAGTCTTATACGATAGATCAAACTATACTCGTATTGACATCAAATTGATTTATATCGGTTTGGGATCTACAAAAATAGCTAAGCTTAATCATGTTTACGTAGTAACTATTGTCTAATCTGTGGTTTCGCTGCAATAATTATTATTAATTTTTAATGCGCATAATTTTAAATCTGTAATATCTTTTAAAGTTTTCATTTAAATGATATACTGTTAAGGATAATTATAATCTATAATATGTTACCAAAGTAATTAACGTGATTATTTGAATAAAGATTATTACTGTAATGTAGAAAATAGCCTAGGAAGTTATGTAATGTTTTTTTATTTAAAAATTAAAGATTAAATGGTTACTGTAAGTCAACCATATGCTATCGCGGACTTTTTACCATGTTGCTAAATAAATGTTTACCATGAATACGGGGCAAAATAGTGTGCGTTGCAGTGTGGAGTTTCATACAAACAATACTGAACGGCTCGAGGCGATACAGTGACGATCCCTTTCCAAGTTGATATGTGTGCTGAGACCTTAAAAGTCCATTCTATATCGACACCCCCAACGGACAAGGTTGTAACTTTAGTTTGGTGACTTTTCAGAATGAGCCAAAAAGTGAAATTATTTTGTTAGAATTTTTTTTTACAAAAAGTATTAGGTAAATTTTAAAAAAAATCTGAGCATTCATTGATTAGGGTTAAGTACTTTATTTTGAAAAATGTGTATCTCAGAATAATCCATTAGAAGCTGAGATAGTAACAGTTACAACTCAATGTTTTATACAGCTTCAACTGTAATAAGGTTGTATCTGGCAAGTTACTACCTTGTCAGTATTGAAAGGTAGTACTTATGAAGGAAGTAAGAAAAAAGTATTATAGAATTAAGTTAATTTGTCTAAGTAAGACACATCTTTTAAATATTTTTAAATTTAACAGTCTTCTAAATCAGTCAAATCTAACTAAATAATCATTTTATCTATATCCGTCTTATCACTTTTTATGTTAGCTAAATAATAATCAACATGCTTGATTTTTCTACTAAAGACTTTTTATAGACGGACATGAATTTGGCTTCATACAACTTAAACTTAAACAACATACTCGTAGGTGTAGTGAAAAATAATCTCAATAAACTTTAATAAACTGACTTTGCATCAACTTTGATATAAGTCATACTTATCTGTAAAAGAAATTAAAACAGAAATTACACTGCTATTCTTGTTTTTTTTATTAATCTGAATCATCTGCATTATCATTTTCTTGTCAGATGTATACTTCCTTTCTTGCATTAATCATAATCATTTGTTTCTCTCTCACAATAAGTAATTGGTACAGTTTGGACTTATATGTTATTGTATTATTGAAGATTGTAGAATTATTGTAAAACTTTATGTGACTGACCTCAGTCCATTTAATTTTGGAGTTGTTAATACTAAAAGTGTTTGGCAATGTTTATCAGTAGTATTATTTTCTTAAGTTACTTGGTACAGCCTATAAATACAAAAAATGTCATGTGCGGCTTGAAATTAAATATTTTCTCGTAACTTTTGCTCGAACATAGACTATAAGACTTAACAATGACTGTAATTAAGATAATTTGTGTTCCGTTCCCTCACACTACTCCCTTATTCGTCAGAAATCTTATATGTGTGGTTTTTAGGGCTCCGAAAAGTGTAGAACCCTATTACTGAGACTTCTCTGCCCATCCATCCGTCCGTCTGTCCGCCTTTCAGTGCTGTATTTTCTTAACCGTAATAGGAAGATACTTGAAATTTTCTTAAAAGGTCCCCATAAAAGAAACGTGTTTTTCAGCGTTGTTTGCTTAATTTAAAAACCGTAGTATTTATTTTTTATTAATTACACACACTTCAAATGCAATAACATTACAGCACACAGCCAAATCGATGCTGCAGAAAAAAAAAAGAAACATTCTGGACATTCTAATAGAATAATAATACAATACAAGAAACAATAAAAAATAATAATAGTAATGATTACCCAACAAAATTAAAAATTATAATTAATTAATAAACCAATCCTAAAAACAAATAAATTCAATGATATACATTTTCCACATACTTCTGCACCGCTTCTTTGAATTTCGGCAGGGTACAAAAAATATAAATAGTAGTACTATAGTCTCTATAACAACAATACTATAAACATAATAAAGTTAAATTAAAGGGAATCCCCATACAGAAACGTTTTTTATTCAATCTTATAAACCATAATAGATAGACACTTGAAATTTGCTCATAGTGTATATTACAATAACTGCCTGCTTCAACATCAAATAATAAAAACTCAAATAAACTAAAAATTAAAGGGATCCCATTCAAGACACTTATTTTTTCAGCTAATTATGTTCAATCGGAACCCTACATGTGCGAGTCCGACTCGTGCTTGCCTAGTTTATTTATTATTTCGTCCACGTTCATCTTATTTATCTTCCTAAACATAGTGGTGTGCCTGTCATTTGTCAGAAATACCCAATATATTTTACCACTTTAGACGCGCCTATCTTTCAAATGATTGACTTTGAGAAAAAATGATTTTGCGAACCTCAAAGTCATTTTTAAAGACCTATCCATAGACACGCATAGGTTTGAAGATTTTTTTTTTGTTTCAGTTTCATGTATGGGGTGCCCCCCCTTAAACTTTCATATTTTTAATTTTTGTATAAAAATCGGAAAGCTGTTTACAGAATATATATATCTACCAAGTTTCAATTCTGTAGTCCTAACAGTTTCGGAATAAAATGGCTGTGACATACGAACGGACAGACAGACTGATAGACATGACGAATCTATAAGGGTTCCGTTTTTTGCCATTCGGCTACGGAACCCTAAAAGAAGGCAGTAAGCAGTTATTTATTTGTGTTATAAGTTTGTTGTTTTAACATAACACATTTCATCACATAGCAAATAGCAATAATTAACATAGCAAATCGCTAGAAAGTAAAATAATACAAATATTTAAATTACAAAATAAAAAAAACTACGCCTCTCCGGCAGAGAGAAACAGGTGGGGGGGGGACTCCCCTCAAATCTCTCTACTTCCCCCGACTACTCCTATCTTCTTACGAAGGCGACTTGATTCAAGATTTTTACCTACGAACCCACCTCCCACCTCTTGAGGAGGAACTACGAACCTCGTACCCATGTTTTCATTTTAAAAAATCGTTATTGGTTGCAACTTGCGAGGCACAGTGGAAATATCTGTCCAATATTCAGGAAAACCTAGACAAAGACGTTCCATGACTTGAGTGACTTTTTTTTATATGTTATGGGCTAGCGTTTGACCACTATCTCAACTGTTGGTATGTGATGATGCGGTCGAAGATGGTAAGCACTCTAGGCCTAGAATGCAGCAAAAGGCGCAAAATTCAAACTCTTAACAGTAAGATTAAAGTAAATGAGTTCGTATATGATAGAAGAACAAGACCATTTAGCGCAGCAGCCATGCAAATGTTATTGCCGAGTGAAGTTATGACATAGAAAAGATAATAATACTGTTGTGACAACAAATGAAGAAGTTTAAAATATTGAAGATATGGATAAAACAAATAATATCTATTGATAAAGACTATTGGGACCCGTCCTCTAAATAATTATATCTTAAAATATACCATTTTATCAACATGTTTATTATTTTATTACACTTTTTCCTGATAAAGTAGCTTAAATTACATTTATTTTTTGCCATCATTTAAACCCCTTAGGTAAAAAATATTTTTACCATGCTTGTTACTGTTTTGAACTTATACCATAGAAAATAATACTACGTTATACGTTACTTAAGACAGCAAAATAATTTTGTCTATATTTTTGGGTCTAATACTCCTATGTGCGCCGACAAGTGTCAACAAGAGCGCCGACACCCGATATACCTGACAGATGGTAACAAGCTCTGACCACCAGAATTATAGTATGATATGCAGGCCAAGATTAAGAAACGGTATTTAGAACGCATTAGCGTTTTAAATGTGTGAAAATGAGCAATGAGATTTAGGAAGCTAATTACACAGTTATTTGGAATACTATTTGGAATTTGTCCAAGTTAGGGCTTTACGTAAAACAGAGTTTCTTAAGACTTTCGTCAATATTAGTAATGGTATACCCACTTTTCTTGAAAATTGTATATCATATATATTTTTAATATATTTTATTATTTTTAAAATTTGATTTTTATGGTAAACGACAAGACACTTACTTCATATGACTTATTTTCATTTGGCCAAAATGAATGTTGCGCTCCAGATCCCGATTGCAAAATTCTGTCTATCCAGAACTTTGAACTTTATATGCTTTTGTTACTGCAACGGGCTAAATCGAGTTGGAGGTCAGGATTTTTATTGAAGATAGGCTATATATTATATTATAGATATTATAAGAAGTCTCCACGTAAAGTATTAAGTTGCGGAAACAAATGGTTCTCGAGCAATCATTATTTTAATTTCGTGAAAATTTTCCAGTATTTTCATAATAATTACGTAAATCTAAGAGTTCTGTGGTAGCAGTCTTAGATTTACGTAATTATTATCTACAACAATATGATATGTATTGATCTCTACTCTATTTCAATCACAATTCACTATTATACAAATTTTTCACAATTTTAAATCATTGAATTTTTCCGATTTTGGACAGACGTAGACCAACTCAGACGATACCGAACATGAAATCATAGAATAAACAATTTTTAAATGACACTTTAAATAAATCGGTATCGTCAATATCTCAATAGTTCTTAAAAAAATACTGCAGAAAAAGCTAACAGAGCGTGATACTATTCAATTAAATGTAAAAAAATCATGACTTCCTCATTCTAATTTTAAATCAGAACTGGCGATGTCGTCCCTCGCCACGGTAGGATTGATGTAAAAAGGCACAATATAAATAATTAAGATAGTTTAGTTTTAAGATAGTTTAGATTATTTTGTAGTTGTAGGTAGGACTTCTGCTAGTCGGCCTGGGGCGGTATCACCACATGCTGTGAAATGGGAATGCTGTTTAGTTTTAGTTTGAATGGAAAAGTGTCCAGTGAAATTACAGGGCATGGGAGACAACATCTTTATGTCTCTGGATAACAGGCGCAGTGTAGTGACATGCAAATATCTTATTATCCATACTTTGTATGCCGCTGTATCTGTAATAGGTTGACGTCATCGCTTACCATCAGGTGAGCGTCGTACTTGTCTTGTTATCTTATATCATGAAAATAAAAACCAGCCAAGTCATGTTGGACTCGCCCACCGAGGCTTCCGTACCAACGTTGGTTGGTACCAAAGACATTTTTGCTGTAATGTGTTTGGTTGGTGCCAATTTAGCTAGACCGCTAAATTGTATGAGCGCTCATATACCTCAGAGGCCTATGTTAATTGGCGTAAACTATTTAGGTATGGCGACACCCTTTAATTTTCAACTTTTTTATTTTTTGGATTTTTTCCTTTATTTGTGCTATATGACCTTGCTTCTTAGTAAGTACATTATAGGTTTTCGACCTAAAACTTATATAAAAAATAAAATGAATATAACAATAGGGTACTTCCGGTTGACCTCGAATTGTCAATTTTGGTTAAAATCAAGGACTAACAAAACAAGTAAAAAAAGTTGAAAATTAAGGTATATTTAGGTACTTACAAGTTTTTGCAAAAATCTAAATTTGCCCATATCTTTTTATCGTGTTGACTCAGGACCTTGGTTTTTATACACCTAATAGGGACTATAGACTTCAGTATCTGGTAAAATTTCAATTTGCTAGGTCTACCCGTTCCTGAGAAAATCGGCGGTGACAGACGGACAGACGGACAGACGGACAGACGGACAGACGGACAGACGGACAGACGGACAGACGGACAGACGGACAGACGGACAGACGGACAGACGGACAGACGGACAGACGGACAGACGGACAGACGGACAGACGGACAGACGGACAGACGGACAGACGGACAGACGGACAGACGGACAGACGGACAGACGGACAGACGGACAGACGGACAGACGGACAGACGGACAGACGGACAGACGGACAGACGGACAGACGGACAGACGGACAGACGGACAGACGGACAGACGGACAGACGGACAGACGGACAGACGGACAGACGGACCGACGGACAGACGGACAGACGGACAGACGGAGAGACAGACAGACGGATAGATGGAAAAGAAAGTGATCTTATAAGGGTTCCTTTTTTAGGGTTCCGTAGTCCTGACAAGGAACCCTTATAATTTCGTCATGTCCGTCTGTCTGTCTGTCTGTCTGTCCGAGGTTTTGCTAAGAGACCGTTAATACTAGAAAACTGTAATTTTGTGGTGGTATGTAAATAAATGACGCCGACAAAGTGCTGAAATAAAATTTTGAAAAATATTTTTTTTTAGGGTAACTCCCCTATATGAGAAGTGGGATGATTTTTTTTTTAATGACTTAAGGGTTGCTAATACAATTTTTCGATTTAATGCTCCATTTACGAAATATTAAACTTTGCAAATTTTTGTTCCAGTAGGGCGTCCCCCCCCCCCCCCTCTAAAAACTGCTGGCTTGAAAAATCTGGAAAAATTCGTGATAATAGCGCATTTCATGAACTTTAAAGGAAAACTATAGCGGTTAAGATAACTTTATCAGTTTAGCAGAAATAGTCGTTGAACTTGGGTGTTGGATAATTTTGTACCATATATAAAATCCTTAGAATAAATCCTTTGAAGTGACAAAGACGGAGTACCTAGTTGCTTGTTTATAACGGGTAAAATCTTGCATTGACTAAAAGGCTTCTACGGAACCCTACACTGCGCGTGGCCCGACACGCACTTGGCCGGTTATTTACCTTTTGAGGTACGGTACCCTAAAAAGGTTTAGATGATCCCACACGATAACAGCCATACTGTCTTGATTACTTTGGAATCAATCACATGCATTCGTTTATAATTCGGGCGATTTTACCCAACTTGAAATGAGCTGCATGACTATTCCAAATCATTCGAAAAAAATCAAAGGATTCGAAAACTGCCTCACCTCAGACTCAGATTAGACCGACAGATGTGCCGACAGACTCGGATCTTTACAATTCATAATGCTTCGATCGGGTACTTTTGCCATTTAGGTAAATGAAGGAAAGTAAAAAGACTTCCTGGAGCACATTATTCAATAGTCAAAATTAGACTTTCTAATTCGAAGGTATCCGATTTCTGCAGGTCACGGACCAAGTCGAGGTGTGTCCCAAGTGCCTTTTGGAGATAGTTACCTATTCCCTCAAATGTGCTACTAGTACCCTCTTCACCTGACCTTCGATAAACCACGGTAATATAAAAACAGTATTCTGACTCTATACTAACGGTCGGAACGCGCGTCATGCCTACGCGCTTCGAGTTCGGTACACACCCGGTACACAGCTCACGATAAATGTGGTTGCGCCGCAATGACGAACGAACCGTGTGAAGGTACAGTCGTGTAATGACGGTTTAAACAGTAAGCGTGCGAATTGTGAATATTTGATTGATTGAGAAAATATAAATGTGATACTTAATATGGCACAAAGCAATCAAAGACTATATTTTGCTGTTTATGTGTGCTTGAATTCTTCAATAACGCACCCAGAGATAACAATTTTTAAATTACCTGAAAGCTCCGAACGGTAAGAGTATAAAAAAGTGTTTATATACCTACAAGTACGTAATTTTTTACGTACTTGTAGGTTATTCCAAGTACCACAATATATGGCACCAATAGGAGCACCAATGGCAGCGTTCCCGCCGCTACCTCAGCCACCAAGCATCAGACCTCGCTCCAGAAGAGGTGCTCCAAGGACAAGGACACCACGCTCAAGGGCTACCACCCCTGTCATCACAGAGCCAAAAGAGAGGTTAGCAACTGACACTCAAACGGCGCCCACCACAACAACCTCTCGACAAGTCGCAACAGCTCCGACAACGACTCAAGAGCAGACCCTACACGCGGGCCCAGTGATTCAAGGACCAAGACCGAGCTCGAGGGTTCATTTTACCCCAGTCTCTAGAGTGGAGACCAGAACCACCACCACTGCACCAAGAGTCTCAAGACCAATCCCAAGGCCAGCTAGAGAAACCCAAGGCATGCCTATCCACTACATGCAACCTGGGATCTACATGCCTCCCCAACAATCAATGTCATGGGGCCCTCCACAACCGCAGCAGAGACCTGCATACTGGACCCAGCCCCCACAACCCGCCTTCACGACGGGTGCCCCCCGCTACACAGCGGGACCAGAGCTGAGAGCCGCTCAGGAACCCATCGCCGCTATGGTGGGAGCCCTGGTCGGACTTCTCACAGCCATCGCAGCAGGAGAAGACCTCCGACAAGCAGCGATGCGTGGACTGGCCGCCCTCGCAGGACTCCAGTATGGTTAGGGACCCCCTCCGTATACTATACTGGAATCCAGGAGGCATCCTGAAGAAGACCGCCGCACTTCAGACGCTCGCCCGGGAGCAGGATATTCACATTATCCTCCTGGGCGAGACCAAACTGAAAACAACCGACAATCTAAAAATAGCAAACTTCTTCGTGTACCGGCAAGACGACATCTCACCGATTGGGCGTGCTTATCGCGGGACAGCCGCCCTTGTCAGACGAGATATCATACACGAAGAAATGCCCAGCCTCAAAACAGCTCACACAAAGGCCACAGGTGTGACTGTCAACATAGAAGGCAAAGACGTCAAAATCCTGGGAGGCTATCGACCACCCGATAACAATTTCAACTCCGACGACATGAGGAAGTTACTGGACGGGAGAACACCGACTCTGCTGGCTGCGGATTTGAACGCCAAGCATCTGATGTGGGGGTCACGAGTAATCTCGCCGTCGGGGAAGAAATTACAAGAAGATGCCGAAAAGAATGGTTATGTAGTCATAGGCCCTGACTCGCCTAGACACATTCCAAACTGTCCCAGATACCATCCAGATGTTATCGACGTGGTTGCACACCAGAATCTGCACATCCCGGTACACATCGACGTGCTCTACGACCTAGATGAGCAGCACCTCCCGCTGCTCACCACCAGAGGCACAAGCTACCCTACCAAGAGGCGAAGTAAAAAAGGTTAACTGGGAGAAATGCCAAGCCAGCCTGAAAACTATGACCGTTGGAAAACTGTCGACTCCAGAAGACATCGAACAGTGTGCGATGGAGTTGACAACCACCATCCAGAAGGCCAAAGAAGGTGCCACTACCATCACCCAAAAACTAAGGTGGAGAGAGGAGCTGCCCGCAAGACTGCAGAGGATGCGCGACAAAAAGCGAAGCCTCAGAGCTCTGTGGGCCCACACGAGATGCCCAACTGTCAAGGCTAAACTGAACGCACTCGCAGAAAAACTCTCCACCGAAGTCCATATATGAAAAGGCGCCAATTGGGACAGCCACATAGCCAAAGTATCGGATGACCAAACCAGCCTGCATAGATTGAATCGGCAGCTAACGAGAGCCAAAGTTCCAGTCTGCCCACTACTGGACTCTACCGGCCGGAGGTGCTACCCGGCTGCCCAGCGAGCTGAACTCCTGGCCGATCACCTGTCCGATCAGTTTAAGAACCACCCTGTCCCGAATGATGCTTCGAGGGAAGTCCTGGCCCATCATCGAGAAGTTGCCGACTGTACAGCCGTTCTACTCCAGACCCCGGTCCAACCGCTGGAAGGAGACGCCTTCATCACCCCGACCGAAGTTGCTAAGACCGTGAGGAGACTGCAGGCCAAGAAGGCACCGGGCATAGACGGCATTACAAATGCAGACCTCAAACAGATGCCATATAGAGGCCTGGTCTGCTTAACCAGGCTTTTTAATGGCATTCTGCGTACCTACTACTTCCCCTCAGCGTGGAAAACCGGGAAGGTTATAATGTTGCCGAAACCGGGGAAAGACAGACGGCAACTTGCGAGCTACCGGCCCATCACCCTCTTACCGCATATCGCCAAGTTGTTCGAGCGTCTGCTGCTGCGGATGCTGCACCCACACTTCACCCCGCGAGAAAAACAGTTCGGCTTCCGCACGCGCCACTCAACGACGCTCCAACTAGCGAGAGTGCTGCACCACTTGGCCGAAGAACACAACAGAGGAAGAAGAAGCGTCGCCGTCTTCCTTGATATAGAGAAGGCCTTCGACAGAGTGTGGCACGAAGGCCTCCTCTACAAGATGGCACGTACGACGCTACCGTCTTCACAGTTATGCACCATCGCGTCCTTCCTCAAAGAACGGAAGTTCTGTGTGTCCGTCGAGGGCGTCGACTCCGGACTCAGAACAGTCGCAGCGGGCGTACCACAGGGGAGCTGCCTATTGCCCCATTTGTACGCCCTCTACACCGACGACATTCCGACGCTTGGGGAAACTCATCTGCGCCCAGGAGAAAGTGTTCCGGACAACGACGTTCACCAACAATATGAACGCACTATGTATAGTTAGTTATAAGTTGTATATAATAAAGATAAGTTTTAGCTTAGTACTTTAGGATAGGTAGGGTACTTTGCCATGTATAGAGTTCGCATTTCGATATAGCTTCGTATAGATAGACATATAATTTGTATTGTATAAACGTTCATATTCGTACAGATAGACAGAGATATAGTTTGTAATTGTATCGCATTCGTAAACAGCCTTATTATAGATAGATTTTGTTAGATTCTTATTAGAACATAGGAATATAACTCGTATAAGGTTTGTAATAGTAAAATAGGTCTTATAGGACTAAAGACAGGTCATTCGTACAACCTAAGTAGATAGGTAATAGATAAAAAGCATGTTCGGCTTTAATAGATGTAACAGATAGTCAACCTAGACCATGTTAGGTTTAGGAATAGGGTTGGTACTTGCAAATAGCATAGGTCTGGGAGAGCTCCGCACTCTCTGATGGTTAGCGCTCGACTAAACAGCATCTCGGGAGAGTATATCTCCGAAAAGTCGGCATCTCGTGCGTGCGCCCACACAAGGACACGCCCCGCGAGACAGAGTGCGGGCGCTCCCAGACTATCGACCTCTCGCTCTTTTGCAAGTACCAACAACAATATAAATAGAGCGTCGCTACCGTGCCAAATTGTTCAGTTCACCAACGGCGGCTCTAGAAGAAAGAAGAAAGGAAAACTAGGAAGAATAGTAAATAGTGATAGTGACTAGTGAATAGCTCAGTAGCTATAAGAAGACTGAAGAAAGAATAAATTAACGTTTGCAGGCTTGAAGACGTGTTTAAATCCCAGCTCCAAAGCTTCACAGTATAAGTGTGGGAATCCGAAGGCCTCTCCCGAAGAAATACAGTCCACTGCTCCACCGCTGTGCTTAGGGTTCCCCACATTTTTGGACCTTCGTGGCCGGATAATTGGGACCTTAACAGTCTTTTTCAAGACTAAACGTTAATTTAAACGCCGCAAACAGTCTTTTTTAAGACTACTTCTCGTCGACTCCGATAACTAACGCCGCAAACAGTCTTTTTCAAGACTTGTCGTTGACTCTTCGATTCGATATCCGCTACCATGCCGGTCACCCGCTCCACAGGAAGAGGACGAGCGCCGGCCTCCGAGCAAGAGTCATCCGCCGAGACCACGACAACGGGTACAACGGCGTCAACATCGGGTACTTCGCGCACCGGGGCAACAGTCATCACGGAGGAGCATCCTTCGACCAGCGGCTACGCGTCAGCGGCTGTGGTCTCACCAATGCGACGGGCATCATACAGCTTCGCGCCCGCCGCGACGGCGCCACACGCCGTTCCAGAGCATCACACCGCGACCGTGCCGCCCCCCGCCGCCGTGATGGCGCCACCGGCGCCCACCTCCGCTTCACTCGCCGCGCCGCACCCTGCCGCCGTGATGGCGCCATTGGCGCCAACCTCCGCATCATTCGCCGCGCCGCACGCCGCCGCGCTGCACGCGCCGCGCGCTGCCGCGCCACACACCGCCGCCGTGACGCCGCGGACACCGCCGTTGGGGACTGAAACATTCGCCGCGCCGCACGTCGAGCTACTTGCGCCGCACTTCGAGCAACATGCGCCACACTTCGAGCAACATGCGCAACACTTCGGGCAACACATCGAGCGACACATCGAGCATCACTCCGAGCGTCGAGAGAGGCCGCCACGGGACACGAACAGTCTCGCGGAGCAGCGCGCACGCAGCCAACGTGCGGAATCTCGCCGCTCGAAGAAGTCGCACCGCAACGCTACAGCTAAACAAGAACTTCTTCGACAGATCGAGTACGCGACGAGTCGTCTCGCCGCGCTCGAACAATCCGACAGTGAAGAAGACACCGAGGGGGGCTCTGTCGTCACCGAGTCCGACACCCAACATCGAGTCGACACCTGGTTGAGTGACCAGGTACCACCGCCGCCGCCGCCGCCGGTCTTGTTGGCCATGACCAACGAGACCCTCCGCCCAGCTGAGACGCCACGTGAGCCGCTACCCTCCGTGCCACCGCCGCCGACCGCCGCCGTGTCACGTGATCACCCACGTGTGTCGCCGCCAGCGGGCTTCGAGCTCCGCGCCGAGCTGAGCTACCATTCGACGTGCCCACCTGAGCCGCGTGGACCGCTGCTCTCCGTGCCACAGCCGCCGCTGCCACCGCCTGTGCCACGTGATTCTCCACGCGCGCTGCTACCAGTGGGACCCGAGCTTCAAGACAGAAGCTGCCAACAGCTACGAGACTACGAACTACGGCGTAGCCAGGAGCTACGAGAGAGCTACGAGCTACGGCGTAGCCAGGATCTACGAGATCAACAGCTACGAGAGTGCTACGACCTACGGCGTAGCAAGGATCTACGAGATCAACAGCTACGAGAGTGCTACGACCTACGGCGTAGCCAACAGCTACGAGATCAGCCGCTAGAGGAGAGCTACGGACTACGCGACAAGCCGAGCTACGTGCATCCACCGATGGGAGGGCAGGCGCCGCCACCGTCCATACCGGCGGGAGCCTGCGACCTCTCACAGCTGTCGACTGCCATCACACAAGCTGTCATCGCCGGACAGCGCCCGAGATTCGCCGAGCTACCGATGTTCGATGGGTCACACCTCGACTGGCTGCCGTTCCGGGCTGCGTACATCGAATCTGCACCGATGTTTTCACCAACTGAAAACATTAACCGCCTGCGCCGGAACCTGAAGGGAAAAGCACGAGAAGCCGTCAGCAACCTGCTCATCACTAACGCGAGACCGGAAGAGGTCATGGAAACGCTCACAACGCGCTTCGGTCGTCCTGAAACGTTGGCGATGGTCGAGATCGACAATCTTCGGTCTCTGCCGCGCCTCACCGAGTCACCGTCGGACATCTGCCAGTTCGCCTGCAAAGTGACCAACGCCGTGGCGATGTTGCGAGCCCTCGACTTCGGCTACTACCTCTTCAATCCGGAGCTAGTGGCGGCCATCGTAGAGAAGCTACCACCGACGCTGGCGCGCAACTACTACAAGTTCGCAGCTACTCAACCACGTGACACGCCGGACCTGATCAAGATACAGAGCTACTTGAAGAGCGAAGCCGAGTTTTGCGGACCATTCGCGAAACCCGACTCAACAGTGAACTCGCCAGCACCAGGGTCTCAAAGGAGGACGCAGCGAGTACACAACGTCGTCGAACAACCGCAACAGCAGCAGCCACAACAGAAGTCGCAGCAGTCAACAGCTCGTTGTCCCGTGTGTGAACAACCGGGACATTTCACCGAAGACTGCAACAGATTCGAAACAGCAGATGAGCACGAGCGCTGGGACATAGCGAAGAAACAGCGGCTATGTTTCAGGTGTCTACGCTACAGGAGGCGAGATCACAGCTGCCGTGCCAAGGTGTGTAGAGTCGACGGCTGCAAGACCCACCACCACCGAATGCTGCACTACGAGAAAAAAGAAAAGGGTGCAGTGACCGAAGCCATCAACTCCGCGTGGACCACAGAGCATCACAAATCTTACCTGAAAATGATTCCAGTTCGAGCTGTGGGGCCAGCGGGGACAGTCGACACCTTCGCGCTACTGGACGACGGTTCGACGGTCACCCTAGTCGACGAGCGCATCGCCGTCGAAATCGGGGCAGAGGGACCAGTCGACCCGCTGTACATCAACGGCATCAACGCATCGAAGTCGTCCACAAGCAACTCGAAAAGGATACAGATCACTCTGCGTGGCCCGAACAAGAAGGAAAAGAAGATTCGAGCGCGCACAGTACAGAACTTGGAAATCTCGCCGCAGGAAGTAAACAAGTCTGCGCTACGAGGCTGCAAGCATCTACGTGACATCGGCAGCCTACTGACGTACCAGCGTGCTTCGCCGGGTATCCTGGTCGGCCAGGACAACTGGGAGCTGCTGCTGGCTTCGAAGACACGCCGAGGCGCCCGAGACCAGCCGGTGGCGTCGCTGACGCCGCTCGGGTGGGTGCTACACGGGGGCCACAGCAGAACGCTCGGGAAGAGCATCGACTTCGTGTCCTACGTCACCGAGTCGCCTCAAGATGCAGCCCTGGACGTGATGATTCGCGACTATTTCGAGACTGACGTCATGTATATCAACCCACAGTACACATCGAGATCGGAGCGGCGTGAGGTCAACGAACCACCGGTCATGGACGCGCTCAACGGCGAGCGGCGTGAGGTCGACGGACCACCGGACACGGACGCGCTCACCATCGAAGACAGCAACGAGCGGCGTGAGGTCGATGGACCACCGGACGCGGACGCGCTCAACAGCATCGAAGAGTACGTCGAGGACGTACCCCTACAGAATACAGACACCGGTGAAGAACGGGTTCATCACCTCATCGAGCGCCGACAGAAGCTGAGCGAAGCCCTACCCGACGTGTCCCGCTTCTCCAACTGGGACCGACTTCGCTACACTGCAGCCCGAGTACTTCAATTCATTGACCTCTGCAGGGGCGCTCAACGGGTGTACTACAAACGCACCAAACAGAACAAGGTCGATGACCCCGCCTGGACTAATAAGAAAACGGCTAAGAAGCCCGCACCGGTACAACATTCGAAAAAGGAAGAAACAGAAAAGTTCCTGCCTGTTCCTGCGCAAACACTGAGGGCCGCGGAGGCGCTACTTATGCGCGCCTCACAAGAAGAATCGTTCGCGGACTACATCGATGATCTGCAAAAAGGAAAACCACTTCGGAAAGATAGCCGCCTACAACAGCTGAGCGTCGTGTATGAAGACAACACTCTACGACTGCGGAATCGACTCATCGCTTCAGAGCTACCGAACCACCGAGACAACCCGCTGATTTTGGACGGCGGCCACCCGACAGTCAAGCTCTGGATTCTGCACGTCCACCGCCGCCTGCATCACGCCGGAGTCGAAGCGACGGTGAACGAGAGTCGTCAACAGTACTGGGTGCTACGCTTACGCCCAGTAACCCGAACCATTGTAAGGCGATGTTTATTTTGCAGACTTCGCAGCGCAGCACCACCGTATCCGAGAACCGGAGACCTGCCGGCGTGCCGGCTGGCTCATCATCAGCGGCCCTTCTCCTGCACTGGCGTCGACTACTTCGGGCCGGTGACAGTGACTGTCGGCCGCACCAACCAGAAAAGATACGTGGCTATCTTCACGTGTCTCACCACCCGGGCCATCCACCTCGAGATCGCCGCATCGCTCAGCACCGACTCCGCGGTGATGGCGCTGCGACGCATGATGGCACGACGGGGTAAACTCAAATTTGGTCCGACAACGGGACCAACCTTCGAGGCGCCGAGAGAGAGCTGCGACAGACGATCGACGCAGCAACAGCACAGGAAGCAGCCAAGCGGACCATCGACTGGCGATTCATCCCACCGGGCGCGCCGTTTATGGGAGGCGCGTGGGAGCGAATGGTTCGCTCCGTGAAGACTGCACTCGCCGCTACGCTCCACGAGACCCGACCGCGAGAGGAAGTTCTCGCCACTCTACTCGCAGAGGTGGAGTTCACCGTCAACAGCCGACCACTCACACACGTGTCGGTCAACCCCGAGGACCCAGAGGCCCTGACTCCGAACCACTTCCTTCTGGGCGGCCCTGCTCGTCTCCCATACCTGGGGGAGATTGAGCGCACCGTCTCCATCTCCAGCTGGCGCGCTGCACAACGCCTCGCCGACACATTCTGGGCGCGGTGGCTGAAGGAGGCGCTTCCCGAGCTACAACACCGGCGGGAGCCCCAGGGGAAAGGAGCTGAGGTGAAGACCGGAGACCTGATCCAGCTCGTCGACCCGAATCTACCCCGTAACGTCTGGCTCCGAGGCAAGGTCATCAACACGTTCCCGGGACCCGATGGCATCGTGCGCACCGTCGACATCCAGACCAAGGGCGGAGTGCTACGACGGCCTGTAAGGAAGCTGATCATCCTACCAATCGAAGACGTCGTTCCTACACCGGGCTTTTCTGCTGCAGGCAGCACGGCGGGAGAATGTTCCGGACAACGACGTACACCGACAATATGAACGCACTATGTATAGTTAGTTATAAGTTGTATATAATAAAGATAAGTTTTAGCTTAGTACTTTAGGATAGGTAGGGTACTTTGCCATGTATAGAGTTCGCATTTCGATATAGCTTCGTATAGATAGACATATAATTTGTATTGTATAAACGTTCATATTCGTACAGATAGACAGAGATATAGTTTGTAATTGTATCGCATTCGTAAACAGCCTTATTATAGATAGATTTTGTTAGATTCTTATTAGAACATAGGAATATAACTCGTATAAGGTTTGTAATAGTAAAATAGGTCTTATAGGACTAAAGACAGGTCATTCGTACAACCTAAGTAGATAGGTAATAGATAAAAAGCATGTTCGGCTTTAATAGATGTAACAGATAGTCAACCTAGACCATGTTAGGTTTAGGAATAGGGTTGGTACTTGCAAATAGCATAGGTCTGGGAGAGCTCCGCACTCTCTGATGGTTAGCGCTCGACTAAACAGCATCTCGGGAGAGTATATCTCCGAAAAGTCGGCATCTCGTGCGTGCGCCCACACAAGGACACGCCCCGCGAGACAGAGTGCGGGCGCTCCCAGACTATCGACCTCTCGCTCTTTTGCAAGTACCAACAACAATATAAATAGAGCGTCGCTACCGTGCCAAATTGTTCAGTTCACCAACGGCGGCTCTAGAAGAAAGAAGAAAGGAAAACTAGGAAGAATAGTAAATAGTGATAGTGACTAGTGAATAGCTCAGTAGCTATAAGAAGACTGAAGAAAGAATAAATTAACGTTTGCAGGCTTGAAGACGTGTTTAAATCCCAGCTCCAAAGCTTCACAGTATAAGTGTGGGAATCCGAAGGCCTCTCCCGAAGAAATACAGTCCACTGCTCCACCGCTGTGCTTAGGGTTCCCCACAGAAAGGGATCTCACGCTTGCCCTGTACGCAGACGACAGTGCATACATCGCGTCATCCACAAGTCCGAAGATAGCGGCAAGAAGGATACAAAAGATCCTGAACATCCTCCCGGAATGGCTCAACAAGTGGCGCATGGCCGTCAATGTGGCGAAGACGACGGCGCTGCTAACCGGTCAGCAACGAATCCTACCACCTCCACTGCAGCTGAGAGGTCAAGATGTCAAATGGGAGTCAACAGTGAAGTACCTGGGCATCTATATTGACCGGGCGTTGAGGATGCGCCCACAGGTGGATCACGCCGTCCACCAGGCCAAAGCCGCGAGGGCACTGCTCCGTCCGGTCCTGTACTCTCAGCTGCCTCTTCACACCAAAGTCGGCATATATAAGACTTACGTCAGGACAAGACTGACATATGCCGCACCGGCATGGTATGCTCTTTGTTCAGAAGCTCAAAGAAACCGTCTGCAAATAATACAAAACGTCACCCTGCGGATGTGCACGGGAGCCGGTCGTTACGAGCGCAACGACGTAATCGCCCGGGACGTGAAGATCGAAACGGTGAGGGAGTTCGTGGTTCGTATGGCGCGCGGTCAGTATGATCGCGCTGACAACGGACCACACCCTCACCTGCGGAACATTGCGCCGCTTCACGCCCGGCCGCCAGACGACGCCATAACGACCAGGCGTGCACTCCCACGCGACATCGTCCCGGTGACAACGGATGACACAGACGACGCCAGCGAAGAGGAGGCATGAGAGCATACCACGTTGGATATACCCAACCCATACTACCGAAAGAGGGCCGCAACAAGCCCGCACGCTCCCCGGGGGTAGTTGCCCCCGGCGCCCCACCTGGGTAAAGAGGTCTACCTCGAGACCCATTTTCGCAAACCCACGAAGGGAATGCACGACCCACTTCAGACAGTCGTCATTTTTTTAAGGTTTAAATTTCGCTTTTTCCTTTACAGGATACATACCTAGATTAATAAATAAATAAATGGATAGAGTGAAAAGAGTGATACACGAGTGACCTATAGTCTACGCTCGTGTTAAAAATAGACTAGTATTTAGATAGTTTCCTAGGCTAGACTATCTACTTACTTATGTATTGAGCTACTTACGTATATTATTGAATTCGACGGAATAACATTATGAAGTTATTAAGAGCGTAATAAGCGACAGGTACCTACGTAATAAGATTTACATTGTAATTTATTTTCGAGTAAGATATGGAAGTATATAAAATATGTACTGTCATATTTTCACAACGAATTTCATTTTATTAAATAAAAAATATAATATTACAATCACAAAAAACTAGAAAGTTCGTCAAGTAGGTAGATGCAATTAAAATACTGTAGGCGAGCAGCCCTATCGCGCGTTACGTACAGGCGCGGTGCCGATGGCTGCCGCGCGGCTTTAGCTTTTGAACTCAAGGACACGCCGAGTCACAATACTGTATTATAATATTACCGTGGATAAACTGTCTGTTTCGATTATAAATAAGATAATTTAAAAAAGAACCGACTTCAAATGCCTCGCTATTAGTTTTCAGTACCAAGTTTGAGATGTATATCTACATATCTCTGGAGATACTACTTAGACCTCAATGAAATGACCATGGTACCCCACTTGGGATATTTCCTTTCCAACAAAAAAAGAATATACAAAATCGGTTAATAAACGACGAATAAACGATGATCGATGATAAACGACGAATGTTAACCGCGAACAAACATAAAAATATATATACGGTCGAACTGAGAAACCTCCTCCTTTTTTTTAAATCGGTTAAAAAGTCTGAAATAAATGAAATTGAATTGAATAAACATTTTTTTACTCGCCCTGTAATGTTTAGAGTGTAGCAATTTATTTTAGTTTAACAGCGTAGACAAACAGCATTAGTTCCTTTAAAAAAAAGAGCTCAAAACAGCAGCCGTCAAAACTTTCTTCTACGTAGGTACTAATAGTTATTCTGCTAAGATACTAAGCAATGCGAGTGAGAGTAGAGGTATGGAAAATACCGTTAACTTCGTAAAGCATTGATCGCCAGTGTTGCCGTCCTTATTCTATAAATAAATAGAAAAATATTGCTCGTTCGTGAACATAGCACTTGCAATAACGCCAAAATAACAGAAACGAACAAATGTTGGAAAATGTGGTAAATATCCCGCAAATTATTTAATAATAATAGAAAAATTTTTGGTAACGTAATAAATAAAAATATAAATTTACAATAACGATGGTTATAAATGACAAAAATAATTCATTTAGGGTAGTACATTGGAAAACTGTTTTAAAACAATAAATTTAAAAAATATATTGAACTTTTAATATATTATTATGTTGTTTATTATATATGTTACTTGAAATATTTATTTTTATTAACATATTTATGTGTTAGTTCCTTTTGAAAACTGTACATTTTTGGGTTTAATACAAAAACTACAGATCTACTATATAGTATCTTGATTACTTTGGAATTTCTAATATTAGAAAACACTATTTACTAAAAAGCGTAGATCTACAGTATTATCTTTCAACTGCAGACACTGGCACTCAATATCCGATGCACTTGGTTACCTTATTATGCAGTGGAACTTTTTGCCCGACCTACTTCAACACACTTAGTTTATCTCCAAGAATGTTTACATAGCTGCCTAGTAACTATGTACTTACCAGTGTAGATTATGTACGAGTATGATATACAATATGGAATCGCTGATTCATAGATAATATTTTATTAAATTGATAATCAAATAATCATCGTTTATTTGGCAGTATATAGGTATACTTGTATACAATTATATACTGTCGATATTGTTAGTAGAAGTCCCATTACATTTTGAGCCATTAGTATTCATTGGGTTTCTAAATTTATTTTTAAACATGTATAATTGTATCGAGACAAAATAAAATATATGTGTATACTGAAGCATGTAGTGCAAGTAATGTTATACTGAAGCTTTGGTTGTTTTCTTTAATCGAGAACGTTAGGTAGGCAACTAAGAACCCATTTCCTACGTTTACCACCCAAAATAAGGTGGTTAACGCTACAATTTATTAAATCTAAGAACTTACAAAATACGTTATAGTTTTACTAATTTTCTTTATATATACAGGTTGATTCAGTACTGATGGATCAAACAAAGCAGGGGGTAGAGGACCTCAATTGGCATCTATTGAACCCCCATGTATGTGCTACCAGTTTGGAGAGGTTTTTTACCTACCGCCGGTTTGGTCCACAAACATTTTTTTCTGCTGAACCCTTTACGCTGGGGCGATTTTTTTTTTGTAAACGTAACTAGGTAAATAATAGACCTAACGAATTATTAATTTAATTGAAAAGTATAATAATAAATAAAACTTACAAAAATCTCATTGCCCAATGCATAAAGTATGCGAGGCCAAAAAAAATAAAAACTCATTTTTTTCAAAAACTTCGAAATATATGTATAGCTACCACCTCTGCAAATTTTATTTACCTAAGTTATGTGGTTCATATTAAAAAGGTGCGATGAAGTCAAAATAAGTTCACATTATTTTTTTTCAAATTTTCATAGATGTTTAGATACAATAAGCAGGTATAAGTTGCATCGCTATATGCAGCAGGACAAAATAGATTTGAAATAAAATGAGACTGAATAGTGCTACTATTAACTATCATTTTACGTCTCTTTCACGTGTATGAGTTTTGAAAATATGTAAATTTCGCTGATCATTGTCACTTACGGGAAAGTCATTGTCACGGACGCAGGAAGGCAACAATGATTTTCCCGTAGGTGACAATGATCAGCGAAATTTACATATTTTCAAAACTCATTTTTATTTGAAACTTTACACAAGTATTTCTTTAATTTAATGACGAACGAAATGACCAAGCCACATATTTTGACTAAGGTGTAGAGCTTGTGAAGAGAGCTTGTACATGTGGGGGCGTGTAGAGTTAGAAGCTTGGCTCTACATGAGATCTGATAACATTTTTACAGTGCGAGCTGCATGTCCGCATGTCTAGGCAACATTTTACACGTAAATGTTTTTGATGGGATATAATAAGACTAAGTTAGTGAAATAAGAGTTATATCACTATGTATCACTATAACAGTAAAATCATAATAAACTGGCCAAGGTCCCCAAACAAAAAAAAACTTGTTTTTTCAGGCCTTTTATGCTCGATCGTACAAACCGTAATAGATAGAGACTTGTAATAAAAACTTAATTAAATTAAAAATTAAATTATTAATTATAAATGTGTGCGAGTCCAACTCGCACTAGGCCAGTTTATTTTCTTTCATTCTACGTTAGTACGAAACCTATCGTGTGTGAGTCCGACCGAGTCAGTTCGACTCGCACTTGATCGTTTATTATGAATAGGACGTGTTATGTTTGTTTATTATACACTATGATTTATCTTTAACTCTATCACTGAAAATAACATTCAAGCAGAAAAACAATAGTCACTTAACTTAACACCTTTCTAAGTACCTAAACATATAACTTTAAGTACCTCGTATATTTGTTTCTGTTTATTTTATTACTGGTTTGAAGACTAATTCGATTCATAATTAGTTTTATTAGCATTTAGTAATATTGATAGAGTATTGTATTTGTATTGTCTGTCAATACAGTCATCATATAAATATCTATGAATATAATAAAATAATAGTAAAAAATATTTTTTTAAACATTTTTTTATTCAGGACAATGAACTAAAATGTTAAAAATAAATTCTAGTACCCGAAGTATTTTGCGGGTAGGTACTTACTTATATTCTTAAAAGCGTGACGCACTACCCGTTTTACAGGTTAGGTACTTAGGTACTATACTTCTGTGTTTCAAATAATTTTTAACATTTTAGTTCATTGTCCTGGATAAAAGCTTATTTAAAAAAATATATTTTACTTGTAATTTATTTTTAAGTTTTTGGTAGGTAAGGTAACCTGAGTATTATACAGTAGGCGTGATGTTTTAAAATATTCTACGGATATTATGATGCGATTATGGGTAAAGTGCTCAATCGAGCCCAAACTCGGTGGGGTTATGTGGTTTTATCATAGAAATGCCATGACCACCTTTCAGCTTCATCATCAGATCCTGGAGATCGTTCAAGTGTAAAGTGCTCCTCAAGACGAATCAATTGAGCCTAAATTCGGTGTAGTTACGTTAATTTATCACAGATATGCCGTGGCCACCATCCAGCTTAATCATCAGACCCTGGGTATCATCTAGATGTAAAGTCTTCCTCAAGTTGAATCTATCGAGCCCAAACTCGGTATGGTTATGTTGTTTTATCACAGAGATGCCTTGGCCACCTTCCAGCTTCATCATAAGACCCTGGATTTCATCTAGGTGTAAAGTCCTCCTCAAGACAAATCATTCGAGCCCAAACTCGGTTGGTTTGTGTTGTTTTATCACAGAGACGCCGTGTCCACTTTCCGTCTTCATCATCAGACCAGCTCTATGGTACCATATTATTGTATTGTCACCGAAGATACATAAGTTCACCAAATTTTAGTCAAGTCGGACATCGGAAAGTGGATCTGATTTAGCTTCTAAGATTCCACCCGAACGAACATACTTACATACATTCATTGCAAGTTAAATAAAAGCTTTTAAAAATAGACGAGATGTATGTTCTCTATAGGCTCCAAAACGATAACGTCAACCTTAATAATTCAGTGCTTAACGATTACAAATATGGATTTGGAAAACATTTAAAACAATTAAATAAAGTTTTGATAAAAAAAATCTATTGTCGCAATACTTTTAGACATGAGTAAGGCTTTTGATTTAGTAAATCATAAAATAATGCTTCAAAAATTAGAAAGCCATGGTAGTCGCGGCCATGCTAACGAATGGATTAATAGATATTTTAGTTCTAGATGTATGATAAATTAGCAATGTTTTCTGCAAAATCTTTTGATTCTTACCTTGTTGTAAAATTGATTCTGAAGGCTTCTTTAACAACGGTGTCCATTCGGACGACACTTGTCGCTTGCCAAACGAAACTGAGCCTAAACTATTACTTGTTAAAAGCACTTTTGCTATTGCATTGTGTACCATTTTCTAAAAATGTTTAACTTACATTATTATAAGTACTTAAATTTCACAGTAGAATTACGTAACCAATGTATCTTCCATACACCCGCTTTTATCGAAGTCTTTCAGTACACTGTAGGACTTGGTAACAGCAGTAATTTACTAATTAAATTATACGGTTTTACTGATAACAATGGTATGTACAATGTAAATAATAAGCAGAGGGGTCATTCTATTCTACAGTCATTATAATCGTGATAATCATAAATAATGTATACACAAACATCGTCAAATCGGTGACCTCGCACTAGATTAATCATTGTAAATAAACAAATACGTAAGTCACTGCTGTAAACCACCAGGGGACATTATGATTGTAAAACTGTGACATAATTGATGAATAATAACACTTACAATAGTTCCGCTAACATTTTCGTTACACTCAAACAGTAAGTCGTACAGTTGGCTACAAAATGTTCAAAAGTTATATTTAGGTATATGACTTTTTACAAGCTTTAATTTAACTTGCCATATACATATATGTAATGTATGTAACTATGTATATTCGTGTGGGATCGTGGGAGCTAAATTAGACCCACTTCCCGATGTCTGATTGGACTTAGATATGGTGAACTTATGTATCGTTGGTGAAAATACAATGATATGGTACCATGGAGTTGATCTGATGATGGAGATGGAAGATGGCCATGGTAACTTCTGAAGTAAACAAGATAAACTTATCGAGTTGGAGCTCGATTGATTCGTCTTGAGGAGCACTTTACACCTAAATGATATCCAGGGTCTGATGATAAAGCTGGAAGGTGACCACGGCATCTCTGTTATAAATTAACGTAACCCCACCGAATTTGGGCTCAATTAAATCGTCTTGAGGAGCACTTTACATTTAAACGATATCCAGGAACTGATGATGAAGCTGGAAAGTGGCCATGGCATTTCTGTGATAAAACAACATAACCCCACCGAGTTTGGGCTCGATTGATTCACATTTAAGTGCACTTTACCCATTATCACATAATAATATTTGTAGAATATTTTAAAAATCACGCCTACTCTAAAATACTTCGGTAGTTACCTACACCAACCTACTTAAATGTTAAAAATAAATTATAAGTAAATAATATTTTTAAGAACAAGCTGCTGTCTGGGACAATGAACTAAAAAGTTAAAAATAAATGCTAGACCTAGAAGTATAGTTAGTACCTAACCTGTAAAATGGGTAGAGCTTTTCAGAATATAGGTAAATACCTACCCGCAAAATACTTACTACAATTTATTTTTAACTTTTTGGTTCATTGTCCTAGATAAAAGCTTGTTCTCAAAAATAGTTATTAATTTTAATTTATTCGTTTTTACGGTTCCGAACCCAAAGGGTACCAACGGAACCCTATTACTGAGACTCCGCTGTTCGTCTGTCTGTCTGTCTGTCTGTCTGTCACCCGGCTGTATCTCATGAACCGTGATAGTAAGACGGTTAAAATTTTCACTGATGATGTATTTCTGTTGCCGCTATAACAACAAATACTAAAAACAGAACAAAGTTAAAAATTAAAGAGTTTAAAACAAAAAACGTGTTTTTCACGATAGCGCCTATAATAGATCTATGAATCTTCATAGATGACGCTATCGTGTTTCCCTTAATCTCGGAATCTGAATCTGAATCTCGAATACGGCTCGAGCGATTAAATAAAATTTAGTACTGTAAACAGGGGATTTCGATGTCGATATCGATCGTAGCATGTGGAAAGAAGTAATCTCTGCTACCCCAACGGTAAAAAGACGTGATTGTATGCATGTATTAGACGCTATGGCTAAATATCATTGAGGCTGCTAGGTGAATGGCGCCGTTTAGTAAAAAGCTAGGCTGTTAATTGAGCGAACTAAGTTAGTGGGCTGCGACATAGACATACATAAGATTCCGACATTAGAAGATCAGTTTAAAAATTCATACACATTAGATTGTGTGAATCCAGTGCAGATTCCATGGGCGCAGGACATTCTATACAGAATTATTTCAATACACGTGTTAATAAGTCAATAACGCTGATTTATGATTAGGCCGGTATTGGCTACTTACGGAAAAATACCCACGCTCACTTATCGTACGTAAACAGTGAAGATAAACTGCTAATTACCGGTTTGTGGACAAACAGCACTAGCGTAGTTGTTTTTTGGTAACGCCACAGAATACTGAATAGTACGCAAACATTTTATTGCTTGGTATGTATGTATATATGTTCTGGGAATTATGTAGAAACATCAACCGGTCGAAAAGTGCAATCGGTCGCAATATTCTGCGACATCGAAGAAGATTAAACCACTAATCGTATCGTGCGTAAACTTAGTGCAACATTTTCCAAATAAACTGGCCAAGTGCAAGTGGGTCTCGCACTCGTAGCTACGAGTGTAGACGAAGTCAAATGTAGTACTATGGTACGGAGCCCTAGTACTAGTATTAGCCTTCGTACCATACTACAACAGATGATTTTTATATAAATAAAGTGGAGCAAATAATACCACTATCATTTTTCGTCAGTAAAAAAATAACTTTGTTTTACCTAGTGTTTGTATGAATGACAAAGTTATATTTGCGGTTTTAAAAATGTGCTATATCTCAAAAAATGCTGACTATATCTCGTTCAAACCAATTTTCGTTGAATGTGTTCTACTCGTATCTATAGCATATATTTTTTTAGATTCTTCATTCTGTTATTTTAAAAGTTAGAGGGAGGAGACACATATTTTACCACTTTAGAAGTGTTTACCTTTCAAACGATTGACTTTGAGAAAAAATAGTTTTAGGAACCTCGCGAACCACGTAGGCAAAGCCGCAGGGCTCAGCTAGTATATTATAAAATGGAGCGAAAACACTACCACTACCATTTTTTGCCTACAAATAATTACAGATACCGGCGATAAATATTGCACATCGACCTTTAGAAAGGGACAATCGGCTAATTTCGGCTTCGTAGAGCGTTATCTCTGTCGCACGAAATACTAACGGTCCGGTATCTATTAGGAGCTGTTAAAAAAATTATGATTTGCTTCTTTTGATCATTTTTTTTATTTGTACTCACCATTTTTTTCTAGAAGTGCTGTCTTTAAGTTGGGCTAAAATAAATTAAAAAACATATTCACATCATGTTAACGTATTTATTTATTTTACAACTGCAGTACCTATACCTACATAATAAACACCGTTATACCTATTGTTAAAATAAGACATTCTAATAAAAACAATAATAATTCTAATTCTCAATTCCTTCCATTTCACTTTCTGTGCTCTCAATGAGATCAATATCACTGTGACTATCAGCCGTATTTATCACTAGTCTATCAGTCTGATTGTCTAAACTGTGTTGAAATTTTCGATATTCACTCTCACATTTTATTGCATGATCACAAACCTTTTTCCACTCTTCAGCTCCGATCATGTTTACTTTTTCAGTCAATAATGTTTTACGGTAGTTAAATTCATACCCACATTTCTAGAGGCTACATAGCCTTTCAGTTGAGACCATATATTTTCAATCGGATTAACATCCGGATGATATGGTGGCAATTGCAACAGAGTGTGCCCATGTTCGGCAAGTACTTTATCCACGGAAAACTCTGTATACCTCTCTTTTTGTTGACATATTATACCGTAAATCTGGAGTTTTGTCAATTTTGGGTCAACTGGAATTTCGTGTCTGTTTAACCAGTTGATTTGATTTTTTTAAATGTCTCGGCTTCTGTTGCAAAATATTTATAGACATTGTAGATGATTTCGTGTGACTGACCTCGTAAAGGTTTCCCTCTTTTTTCCTAAAGATGTCATAGTACAACTTTAAAATTATTTAAATTTGGGGGTGTTAATAACTCTATATATATATTTTGAACGGGACGCGACCGCACTTTATCGCACTTGAACAACGACTGACAAAACGTCACATAGGTAGTATGCACAGAGATAACGCTCTACGAAACCGAAATTAGCCGATTGTCTCTCTCTAAAGGTCGATGTGCAATATTTATCGCCGCGGTATCTGTAACTTTATTTTTCATGGTGTTTGTAGTAATGACAAAGTTATGTATATAATACTATATATAATACTAGCAGTGCCCCGCAGCTTCACCCGCGTTAATTCCTTTATTCATTTATTGAATTTTTTTTTCGTAAAAACTCATGAAAAACAGATCTAGCCATATCGGTTTACCCGTTTTCAAGTTATGGCGTGACCAAGGGACATAGGGACTCATTTTTATAAAACCCAAAAAATCATATTTATTTTCAGACTTTGTTACCCCATTAATTTCGAAAAAGCCTGAAACACATATTTACTTATATCTCTGTACAAACTTTGAACTCCGGTTTCATCCCTTTAAGGGGTGAATTTTGGAAAATCCTTTCGTACCGTTCCGTTTTATTTGTAGGTACCACAAGTTTTGAGTGAACCGGACCAAGTTTGAATACCAGTTTTGATAGAACCTTTATCACCCTATGTAACCGTTTCAGTGGTTGAATTTTGAAAATAAAATTAACCTACGTGTTATTTCAAAACCTACATTATCTACGTTTCAAATTTCATCGAAATCGGTTAATTAGTTATGGAGATACGTGGAAACAAATATTACTGAATTTTCTTTGATTTTTCAAAAAAAAATATTTTTTCTCACCCCTTAGGGGTAAATTTGTAAAAGAAAGAAAGAAAGAAAGAAAAACATTTATTCATAGCCAGTACAAGAAAGAAAAATATCGAAAAACTAAAAAAAAAAATAGTTATGAAGTGGTTGACTATGAATAGGGCGCATCCTCAGCATTATGCGCTACTGCACTTACTGCAGCAGTGCGCTGGTTTTCAGCCGCACCCCCTTTATTTTTATTTTTTTTGTCTAGTAGTAGTAAAGTAGTAGTAGTCAAAATAAAAAGCATGTGTCTCATTATTTGTTTTAAGGTTTGTTTGTACCGAGTTTTGATTGGATCGGACCAAGGAATACGTGGAAACTAATATTACTGAATTTTCTATAATTTTTACAAGAAAAATTCATTTTGCTAATCTCCTAAGGGTAGTTTTGAAAAAATTAAATACACGTATGTCATTATCAGTTTTAAGGTTTATTTGTACCGAGTTTTAAGTAAATCGGACCAAGAAATAAAAATCTCCATAGAAACTTTATCACCCTATTTAATCCCTTTAGGGGATGATTATCAAAAATAATATTAACCTATGTCTTAAGTTAAAACCTACACTATCTACGTTTTAAATTTAATTAAAATTGGTTTAGTATATCGAGTATTATCGAGATACGTGATAACAAACATTCACCCGCACACACACACACTGACACTTACTTTCGCATTTATAATATTAGTAAGATAAGTTAAAAATGTGCTATATTTAAAGAACTGCTGACTATACTGTTGAAAGTGTTTATAAAGATCTACAGCATAAATATTTTTTTAGATTATTCACTATCTTATTTTAAAAGTTAGAGTGGAGGGGGAGGGGGGAGCACACATCTTACCACTTTAGAAGTGTCTATCTTTCCAATGATTGATTTTGAGAAAAAAATAGTTTTATGAACCTCAATGTCATTTTTTAAAGACCTATCTATAAGCACCCCCGCACGTTTAGGTTTGATGAATTTGTTTTTTTTTAGTTTCACTTCCATGTATGTAGCCCACCTTATCTTTGATTTTTTTTTATATTTGTATAAAAATCGTTCTTATATGTTATAATAAAAAACGGTTCACAGAATACCAACTAAGTTTCAACTCTGTAGTCCCAATAGTTTTTGAATAAATTGGCTGTGACATACGGATGAACAGACAGACAGGATGACAGACATGACGAATATATAAGTATTCCGTTTTTTGCCATTGAGCTACGGAAACCTAAAAAGGAGCAAATAAAAACTTACCTATCTTAAGTTATTTTTTACCTTTAAAACAAGAATAGTGGAAAAATTACAAATCAAACACATTTTCTACAAAGGTGTAGAAAAATTGTTGCTCTTTTTACCTTTATTTATAAATCATACGAAAACTGCTAGCTCTTCAAGGAATCACATCAATTTACTACAATTTGCAAAGTAAACGAAAATCCGACTTATAAAATGTCTGTCCTTCGAAGCTCCGTGCCATATACCTCCGCATTTTCTGCAACAATGACGAAAACTATATTTTTGATATTGATTTGTTTTACTTTAAGTAATGGCGAAGACTATCAAGATACCGTTATGGTGGGTGATGTTATTAGAGGAATGGCTAGACCTTCCACTGTCATATCTTCACTTTGCTGGACTTTTAGTAAGTTTTCTGGTGGCGTGGAAATTGATTTTTTTCAAATTTTATGATTATTCTCATTTTTATCATCTAGGTATATAAAATGCCGAGGTCATATGATCGTGATAGGGTTTTTTTAAAAGTCAAAAGTCAAAGCATTTATTCAGTATATGGGCATATTAAAAATGTGTACTTACACACGTCAAGTAACATTAAATAGATCATATTCAATAAAACATATTATAGATATAACAGAAAAATAAATTATTGCTTTGAATTTACAAAAAAAAACAACAAAGGTATTGAGCCATTCAGCTTTCATCTACTTAGACGTCGAACCACGGCCGTAGCTAGGGGGGGGGGGGGGGGCATTGTGGGGCAGCCAATTTCTACGACTATTACTGCTAAACTAACGAATAAAGTTATCTTAACCGCTATAGTTTTCCTTTAAAGTTCATGAAATGCGCTATTATCACTAATATTTCCATATTTCAAGCCAGAAGTTTAGCTTTTAGTGGGGGGGGGGGGGGGTGGGGCGGGTTATACTTTGGTTCAGTTTCACCGATTCCTAATTGTATATTAGCACAGAATAAATAATAGTACAAGATATTAGGAACATATCTGCCAGACAAACTACACACACAAAAATACAACTATTATATGGCGTTTATATCACGGTAATGTAATAAATTACCGTGTTTATATGTCAGATCTGATACTTTATCTGGAACATGTGAAATTGAACTTAATTGAATTTCTTGTAGATAAAGCCCAGGTCCTAAGTACGTATTCATATTAATTGTACCTACTGGTACGTATTACTATCAAGTATTCTGTGTTACTGGGACAGTTCAGGCTAATATCAGTGATCTATCTAATAGCTATCTAAGTGATTGATTACGCTAATAAGTTTATGATCTAAGTAGTTAAGGTTCTTATTTCTTTGCAGACAAAAAGGTGCGATTGTATTCATCTCTTGCTAGAGAAAACATGGCACAAATAAGCATGATGCAGTTCATCTATGCTAACCAAACGCCACGGTTTCACAGCCAGGAACAAAATGTGGTATTCCTTGTAGACCTTGCCTGTCCTAATGTAGTACAATATTTAGAACAAGTAAGTAAATAACATGGGACCAAAATGCTGGCATGTTTGCTCACAGACTGAGTAATGAGTATGGATGACTATTCAACGGAATGCATCAAGCACTTTGGGCACATTACCTACTGGCTGTGGTTTGGTAGACTACATGGGTTTAAAACTAACTGAAAAACTGAATTAACGAAAAAAACCATATACAATTAAGGTACGCCCACACCGCGGCGTCCTGCGAATTGCGGGCGCGATCTCAGTACTTTTCAATTGTTTTCTGATCGCGTTTGGTGTGAACCAGTCGGTACAAATACTACTGCGCTATCTGACTGTCGCATAGATCGCGCACGCAGGACGCTGCGGTGTGTCCGTACCTTAAGGTTAATAGGGACTCATATTTATGAAGCCCGAAAAACCATATTAATTTTCAGACTTTGTTACCTACCCCATTTCAAAAATCTTGCAACAGGTATTTACTTATTTATTTACAGAAGTACTTGTGTAACGTTTCGAATAAAACTAAATGACTATCTCATCTTGTTTCACCATACAAACTTTGAATGCCCATTCCGTCTCCTTAAGGGGTGAATTTTTAGAAAATCCTTTTTCAGCGGATACCTAGGTCATAATAACTATCTGCATTCTAAATTTCAGCGCAATTCGAAACAATATTGATTTGCAGACTTTGTTACCCCACTTCACGTTCTTAGGGGTGGCATTTTGAAAAAGCCTGAAACTCGTATTTACTTATTTATTTACAGAAGTACTTGTGTGAAGTTTCGAATAAAAAGACTATCCAAACTTTGAACCCCCGCTTCATCCCCCTATAGAGTGAATTTTGAAAAATTCTTTCCCAGGATCCTCCCTTTAAATCCTCCCTTTCTTAGGATTCCTACGTCAAAATAACTATTTGCATGCCAAATTTCAGCGCAATCTGAAACAATATTGATTTCAGAATTTGTTGCACCACTTCACCCTCTTAGGAGTGGAATTTTGAAAAAGCCACGTATTTACTTATTTATTTATAAGACAAATATACCCTCTAAATTTTAAGTCTCTACGACCAGCGGTTTAGGCTGTGCATTGTCTATAAGACAGTCAGTTAGCCAGTCAGTATTTCAGGACAAAGATTTTTATAGTATTAGAAGATAGATTAAACAAAATTTATTTTTTTCTTTATTTATTTTATAATATTTATGTGCACTGCTGGGCGTAGGCCTCTCCCAATGTGCGCCACACACAGCAAAAGAAATAAATTAATAATATAAATATAATATTAATAAATAAATATATAAAGTCGTGTGCCAATTTTTGTCAGAATCGGTTGAAAAATGCGACCTTTAATATTTTTAATAATTCGAAAGCAAATTCGGATTCAGAAACTGTATTTACTTCGACTTGGATGTTTGCAATTCATGTGAATTGCTCCGATCGGTTACTTTTAATATATCAATTCGAAAAAATCTAATGAAAAACGAAATGAAATCATTAATTCATTTGAAAATATCAGTGATTCTAATTGGAAAGGTTTCCGCGACAAAATAGCTCACGGATTTATCAATATTCAAAATTAAAAATGAAGTTTCGAATCCGTATAGGTTTTCGAATAATTAATATACAGCGGGCTGTAGACGAAAACAGACAGACAGACGGACAAAAGCATTTTTGGCCAATCTCGAAACGGAAACTTTTCGCTCGCTCAGTCAATAATTGTAGCAGATAGTTACATAGTAAGTACATACAAGTAGTACATCCTTTAAATATTGCCTTTCTACCTTATTTCATTAGAGCAGTGCAAGCACGCTTTTCCGTTCGCCATTTCGATGGATTCTCATAGGAGATACGAAAGATGTTACTGAAAATGGCAATAATATCATACCTAGCGCAGTAGCTTCTATCGACATATTTCCTGATGCTGAAGTTACCCTCGCTCGGCGGATTGATAACGATTCCTTTGAATTACACCTCAGTAAGTTGCTATTTTATCTACTCTAGTTCTGTAGCACACAGATTTAGCGTAATTCAAGGATTTTAGTGCAGATTAGTGATTTATGTGACAGATTTTTGACAGCTTTAGCATGGCGTTATCTGTCAGATAACTATCTGAAACTTTATTAGGAACCGGTGAAACTGGGTCTTAGAAGATGAAATTATATTTTTATTACGTTTGCTTTGTTCTGCTAAACTTACTTTTCAGTTTACAAAATAAATTCAGAGGGTGAATGGATAACAGAATTCTATGGACATTGGAACTCTGATCGTGGATTCCAAAATTCACTTAAAAGTAATGAGGCCATGGCCCTCAGAAGATTAAACTTAGAAGGTTATGAAATCAAGATTTGTTACGTTCTCACTGATAATGACAGTATTAACCATTTAACGGATGAAGTGTAAGATATTTCAATATTATATCGCCAGCACTGCATTTACGACAGTAATTTTCCTGTTTCAAAATAAAGTTAAGTTCAGTTATTTGTACTATTATTTATTATGTGGAGACGAGCGACCTCTTCACAGTTTGCCGTCATGATTGATTTGACTGAGAATATGGATCAATTACGTCACTATTGCACATTAGCTCTTATACTGTAAGTTCCCATGTGCGTCATAGTTCTATGAATTATGCACCATTTCCAGGAACGACCATATTGATACAATAACTAAGGTGAATTTCCCAACTACAAACCATCTGATGGATTTCCTCAACGCCGGACGTAATTACTACTTCGCCAATACATGGGGGTACAAAGTTAATGGGACATGGAATGGAATGACTGGGTATTTGGTCCGGGAGGAAGTTGAGATAGGAGGTAAGTATAATGAAGTAATACTGTGTCTAGGGGTGTTTACGGTCTAGGGTGGTTGATAACGTTGCGTGGGACATTGCATGTCCCATATTATGTACTGTGAAATGTGAAACAATGACCCACTGCAGTAGTTTCTGCAAAAGCTCTAAATTGAATGCGCGTGCAAATTCTTTTGATATTTTCTTCCAATCTATATTCCAATTATTGTAGTTGGTACGACTGTTCTATGTAACTATTCGCATTTTAAACGCGCTTGATGCATCACTCTAAATTGCTCATATCTATGAGTGAAAAGTTCAACTACATAATTATGTTATAAAAACTCACGTTCATTTTAAACTTATAGATTTAATTATTTCGCTATATCGACATCGCGTAAGTCACGTTAAATTCCCGTTTTTAAATCTATAAGTACATAATTATGTGTAATTGGTACATACGTGTATGTCATTTAGTCTCTGGTTTGACTCGACTAAACGTTAAATTACAAAGATAACGGGTAAATGTAAGCGTTTAAGAAATGCAATGCCTACATTGCAAGGGGCATCGGGAAAACCCTTTCTCAGGAAAAAGTTAAGTTATTCGCTGTTCCGTGGGTACCTACAAGTTACATATAAAATTTTTATGCATAATAGTGGTCAAACTTTTACCATATTTACAACCTACATTTGACCTGACTTTGCGGTTGATTTTAAATTATTTACCTACTCGTAATACGCTTCTCTGGATTATAAAGACCTTTTTTAGGGTTCCGAACCCAAAGGGTACCAACGGAACCCTATTACTGAGACTCCGTTGTCCGTCTGTCTGTCTGTCTGTCTGTCCGTCTGTCCGTCTGTCTGTCCGTCTGTCAACAGGCTGTATCTCATGAACCGTGATAGTTATACGGTTGAAATTTTCACAGATGATGTATTTCTGTTGCCGCTATAACAACAAATACTAAGAACAGAACAAAGTTAAAATTAAAGGATTTATAACAAAAAACGTGTTTTTGCGATACGATACGATACGATACGAAATTAATTCACCTCGATGCAGCTAGATGGCAGCACAGGAAAAATTAGCACGCGCAAGCGTTTCATTTGTTAAATTTGTGGGCCTCGGTCGATTTGTTTACTTAGTCAAAGTTTATTTGCAGAAATGTAGTGTACTGTATTGAATAATATATCTTCAATTTTTGTACTTAAAGAGTATTAATTAGCTAGAATCAGTAGAAAGTTAGTCGTACGAACACTCGGTCTTCCAGATATTTAATTATATGAATTACCTTTGTTTTAATATTTGCTTAGTTGGTGTTAGAAGTTCGTGGCGTTCGGACTTCGGAAATCGGAAAATTCGGAAATTCGGAACCCTCCGTGTACGTGCGGGACAAAAGTCTGACTCACACTTGGCCAGTTTTATTTCAAGCTTCACATACCAAAGAATTAAATAAAATAATTTTACCTGCGGAGCTTCAAAATAATTGTAAGGTTGTTCATTATAGACTATCATGAATTGCAAAAAAAAAACGATTTATTCACATTTACAAAATAATTCAATCAATCTAATAATTTATTTGCCTGAGGCGGTATCAGCCTGGTCGGCTATCGAATCGAGCAAGCCAATCCCATTGGCCTCCTGCGCTCAGCGAGCATGGGATGATATTGGAGCAAAAAAGAACCTCGAACAGATCTTGGAAAGTGCCACAGGGGCAGAATTGGCAAGACTAAGACCTGTGTCTCAGTCAGAATCTGGTGCATGGTTGCACGCCCTTCCGTCGCCTTACCTGGTCACTCTTTCAGATGAAGACTCTCTGCCTGGGCTGTAAAGTGTGTGAAACTCACAGATGCATTTGTGGTTCTATGGTGGAGGCCGAAGGCCATCACGCACTGAGTTGTCGTCGTTGCACGGGTAGGTTTCCGCGTCACCATGCACTCAAAGACATAGTTCGAAGAGCATTTGTCTCGGCCAACGTTCCCTGTGTGCTGGAGCCGCCGGGTCTCAGTAGGACCGACGGTAAGAGACCAGACGGCTTGACTCTTGTGCCCTGGAGGAACGGCAAGTGCCTTGTCTGGGACGCTACTTGTGTCAGCACTGTCGCGTCCAGTCACGTGAGCCGCACTTCCCATGTAGCTGCAGCGGCGGCGGAAGAAGCCGCTAGGAACAAGCGGGCTAAATATGCGGCAATGGAGCCATAATATTATTTTGTGCCCATAGCCGTGGAGACAATGGGCAGTTGGGGCGTTGACGCTAAAACGATTTTTGAAGTGACTGGAGAAGCCCGTGCCGGCTCGTTTCTGGTGCATAGAATGGCCATCGCCATTCAGCGTGGCAACGCTGCGAACGTTATGGGCACTTTTGCACCGGGAACGTTGCGGGGTGGGATTCTCAACTAAATATATATCTATTTTAAATAATTAATGTAACGAGCTACTTGAACAGTGATTTTATATTAAAATTATATTTTGACTTTGTTAATTAAGACATCAATACAATATATATTTTTTTCTTCTGAAACAAATATTATAAGTGATCTAAATCACAACACCTAACATACCACATATCACGAAATCTTTGCTAGAATATATACAGTTTATAAATGTTTACTTAGTACTTCGATGCCTCCATCAGCACTCACGAGTTGAGCTTTAATATTGTGCTCTTTACTATCCCATATTGACTTAATTGTCCATTGCCTTGCTATAAATTTATAAAAGAGAATTAATATTTTAATTAAGAAGATTTTTTTTATAATTGATAATATATTATATTGATAATGCCACTTAGGTTAGTACCACTATCTCGCTTCGTAGTAAGCAATGATGTGATCGAAAAAGTTGAACACGCTAGGCCTAGAATGGTCTGAATCTTTGTGCTCTCAGGGCTCTGTGCTGCCGGCTGTGCGTTGCCGGAACACCGTAAGACGGCAGATGTTCTCCTATTTTTGCAGATTAGATTAGTTAATAAAGGAGTTTCATCATCAACATCCTCATCGTTAGTCTTGTCTTTTCACTGCTACTATGTCTACTAATCATATGTCACTTCATTGTTGCGTCATGTTTGTCTAGGTCTCATTGAAAGCAAGACCTTTCAATACTAATAAGTATGTTGCATTCGCAAAGCGGTGTGCAGTGACTGGAAAAAAGAAAGAGAAAAAGAAAAATAAAAGAGCTGACGATCAGGCTCCGTGGCGTATCTTGGGAGCCGCTTATGTCCAGCAGTAAACTGATACCGGCTAATTATGATGATGTAGTTGTGAGCTATGATTTCTCTGTCTGATAACTCAACTTTTTCCAGGATCTCCTATGTTCTTCACCTCCGAACGCATATCCATAGTAGACTACATATCAAGTCCGACTCCGACACGGTCCAAGTTTGTGTTTCAGCAACCCAAGTTGTCGTACGAGAACAATCTGTTCCTCTTATCCTTCCAGTGGACAGTATGGTACAGTTCTGTAGCGCTCGTGTTTTTGATGTTCCTTGCTTTGCTTCTGGTTGCTTTTTGGGAGTGGAAGAAGCCAGGACCTGATAAAGATAAGGTAAAGCATTTAGTCAATATTTATAAGACATACTTTTTTGGTATAAGTTTACAAGGGTCATCTTATTCTCAAGAAGAATAGAAATAGTTGAGACGAAGAATTTTAAGATAAATATGAACTTAAGAGGTATAGAAATAATATTTTCAGATATATATAATAGACGAAGTATTTTCAGATAAACATGAATGTGTTCCTCGACACCCTGCTCCTCGACACCCCGGCTCATAGTACGATTTTTTATGACTCATCATTCACTGTCCAAGCCGTGCGCCTGTGGAATGAACTTACCTATTGTTATAAGACGTGCACAATCCATAGATAGTTTCAAAGACCAAGTTCGCAAATTCTATCTCTCTTCTGTCAGATAACTTTTCCTATCATTTCGAAACAAATATAGTATATTGTTTATGTATATGTAAGTTTATGATGTGCATTATGTATTCGTATATAATATTATTATGTGTAACGTTTTTATGTAGTCTATAAATATAATAAGTCTAAGTAAAATGTTTAAAATACACACCACCGTCCTTGTTCTTATCTATAATATTATATCCATCCAAAGGTTGTCTGGAAGAAATCGCTTTTAGCGACAAGACCGCCCACTGTACCTTGTATTAGTTAGTTAAGTCCTATTCATTATGTATTTTCTAAATTGGTGTCAATAAGGAGTATTTGTATTGCATTGTATTGTGTTTTGCTATTTATTTTCAAAGCAATCGCAATTTAAAAAAAATCAACGAAAGGAATTTAAAAATCTCAATGAATTTGACACACAATCTCATTACGTTAACCATCAAATAAAGCTTTTAGTAGGTATATTATACATTATTATTAGATATATAGTATCTATTATATATTATGAGATTATTTGTTATAAAGCATTTAGCTTTGCTTGTAGCCTTTGTAAGCTTTGGACCGTTAATGTCTAGCCATATCGATCTAATCTTATTTTCTTATTTTACTTTTGTTCTAACCACAGACCTAGAATTTCACAATGAAAGTCAACTTTTGTATTAAATTACTACGCTATCATCTATTTCTTCGTCAATTTTAGAAACAATTGGACTCTGGAATTTTGAGAGCCAGCATTGGGGATATCATTATTTTGATATTCGGTGCTGCCTGCCAGCAAGGCAGCCCGGTCGAGCTCAAAGGTAATATTTTGTAGAAAAAAACCCTTTCTTCTCTATACTTATCTTTCACTAGCAGCCCGCACCGGCTTCGCACGGGTAGAACATATATGCCTACAAACTTTGCATCAGTTTGTTGCATCGAATATAAAATATGAACATATTTAACAATCATCGTCATATTTCATCCAATTTACACAAAACCTTAACGAAATATGCACCTAAACCTTCCTCATAAGCACTCTGGCTATTGGTGAAAACCGCATGATAATCCGTTCATTAGCTATTGAGATTATTGCGAACAGACAGACCTGACGCAGTGATGGGCTTTGTTTTATAATCGTACTAACGTAGTGATATTGGACGGCCCTTTGGCGTAAAGGATAGTTACCCTGATTCTGACTCGACGGTCGTTGGTTCTAATCCTAGCTATATACCTACCAATGAAAGTTTTATGTGCATTCATGAATCATGAGTTTTCGTACAGTGGTAGGGGGATCATTAAATCTACCAAAAAGTAGCTTACCACCAAGGAGAACATCTGCCGCCGTAACCTTACGGCGTTCCCCGACGCAAAATGTAGAGGTAATATACGTTTAACGTGTGTATCTGTGTGTCTGTCTGTAGCATCTTAGCACCTAACCGGATAAACCGATTTTGTTTTACTATTGATAGTTTTTTTTTGTTTGATAGATGTCTTCATCGAGAGTTTTCTTAGCTTTGATTCATGAAAATTTCTTCAATCGTTATAAAACTATGAGCTTTTTTCTAATTTTCGAAAATCTTCTTCTTCAACGATATTGTTAGAACATGGAAGCATTGACCTGATGCTGGGACATCTCCTGGACTCTACAGAATACTCAAATCCTCACCAACTTACAGCTCAGATTTTAAATGTCGTGTTTAGAGTCATTGGAATGCTTTTAATGAAAATATTATACATAGATCAGTCGGGGTGGTTTATATATAGATCATAACTATATTATACAATAGAATTTTAAATTTTACAGTAAAAATATATTATTATACTATATTGACTTCAAATTGATTGTGATCGGTGGGGATCTACAGCATCGCTAAGCCTATAATAATATTTTCGTAGTAACTATGACCTAATCTGTGGTTTAACTGCAGATATTTTATTAATTTTGCGATGCGTGTATGTGAAATCCGTGATAAGCAATAAATGATAGGTAAGCGTGCTACATCGTCGATCGCATCGTCACTTAACATCAGGTGAGGTAGTGGTCAAACGCTTACTTATCCAGTATAAAAAAATATATATATATCTTCTAGAGTTTTCATTTGAATTATATACTGTAAAGGACAATTTTAATCTATAATATGTGGCCAAGCTAATTAACGTAATTATTTGGATAAGGATTAATACTATATACTTGAAAATAGCCTTGGAAGTAATGTAATATTTTTTAACAAACATTTTAAGATTAAAATGGTTACTGTGAGTCAACTTTAAGAGATAGACATATGCTGTCGCGGACTTTTTTGTAGGTCTTATTAAGTTGTACAACTCTTTCAAAGAAAATATTCTTCTATCTATTTTCAATTAAGCAGCGTTCGTAAGAAACCTGTTTTTCCGACCGTTTTTTTGCCGACTTAGGTTGCAAATTAGGTCTCCACGAATGTACCTTTAATTTAAACGGGATAATATATAGCCTATTTTCATTCCGAAAGTCCATTCTATGTATTAGTGAAAGAATTTTTTAAATCAGTTCAGTAGTTTTTGACCCAAATCATTACAAACATACAAAAATACAAAAATACAAATGTTCTCTCTTTATAATATTAGTATAGATAACTGTTCCATATAATTTTTTGACGTTTTATTTTTAACTTAGGACCATGGAGTATAGACCTCCGTGTTAGGTACCCTACTCACGTAGAGAAGGCAATTTTAAAGTAACGTGTTAGTTTAAAATAAACGGGAGATTTTTTAAATATTTTCAGGTTCTTTAGGCAGAGTGGTGATGCTAGTTCTTTTCCTATCATTGATGTTTCTGTACACTTCATATTCAGCGAACATAGTCGCTCTACTGCAGTCCAGCTCTTCCCAAATAAGAACGTTGGATGACCTGCTGCATTCACGTATCATGTTTGGAGTACATGATACTGTATTCAATAGGTATTATTTCTCGGTAAGCATATTCAGTATATTCAGGAGCTTATTATATTGATTTTAGATGTAATTTTAGTATGAAAGTTTTCGCGAAAAATTATTCATTTTAAGGTAGATTCACACATATTAGTGAACCCACAGTTCCGGCACAGTACCGTTACAGTTCCGTATCCGTGCTACAGTGGTGCGTCAGTGCTTCAATTCACATATATCAGGCACAGTACAGTTCTCTGCGGGTCTTCGTGCACGACGTTCCCTTCAGACTAGCGTTGACGTCGATTGTTTTGATGGCACTCTTCAATAACACATAATTAGCTATGATAGCCATTGCTTTAGACGAAGAAGAAGAAGAGAATCGAGGAAAAAAAAACAATTCCATTTTGTTTTCGATGCAGCGGCGTCAGTGATCCGTGATAAAATATCGTCGTCGCCGATCACGTCCGTGATGGCCGGTGCCGGCACTGACACTGACGGTACTGAGACGACACTGACACTGACAAGTGTGAATACATCCATAGAGAATGTTTGAAAGAATAATTATCACTGATGCGGTACTTTTGCCGGAACTGTGGGTTCACTGATATGTGTGAATCGACCTTTAATGTGAACGTACCGGCTTTTGTTCGCGTGTATGTATAACTGTCAGTTGCGCCGGGAAGCACGGGCAATACGACAAGCGTTGCCGCCATCCTTGCCGCTCCCAGACGATGACCTACGTAATAGGTTGAAACCTGGTCGGAGCATATCCGAAGTAAATACACGCGAACAAAAGTCGGTACGTTCACATTGTTACTCGTATATTGATGTTCCGCCTGACTTGCTACCAAAAAGTAGCCTACCACCATCAAGGAGAAAATCTGCCGCTATAACCTTACGTTGTTCTGGCGTCTTATCTTTTCTGTGGTTCCAGTACAGAAAAGATAATAGTTCACAGAACACACTTTATCGCTAAGCACCAGGCGAGATAGCCTATAAAATATAAAGAAAAATAATATCAATATTTCAGCCACAAAAAATAGACTAAAATTCAGCGACGCAACAAATATAAGTGTACCTTACTAACTTGTCTACTAAGTTTGTATTTTTTTTTGTTTGTGACCTTTTGACAGTCAATCGGCTCGACCGATTTAGCACAATGTTGCATAGGAATAGCCCGTGGATGGAGTATTATATATATAGTTTCTCTATGACATAGCCAGTACCTATAGGACAAAGGATTCTCATTGACGCAGGACATATTAAATGTTTTAGACAAGATACACTTCTCTTACTACTTGACACCTACGTCTTGATACCTTAAATAGCCAAGTGCAAGTTCAAGTCGGATTCGCACTCGTAGGGTTCCGTACCACACTACACTACGGACAGCGGAGTCTTAGTAATAGGGTCCCGTTTTACCCTTTGGGTACGGAACCCTAATAAAATCATACTCCCGACCGAAAGCGCATTACATTAAAGTATAAATATACAGTATAGTTTAACTCGGCAGTGTCCTTGAAATTCATACTGTGCTGTGCCGAAAGGAAGGTTCCTTTCGCTAAAAGGTTCCTTTTGTTAAAAGTAGGTAAGTAGGTACTTACCTTTATTCCTAAATTAGCTTCGGGAGTGACAATATTGACTACAAGGTATTTTGTAGGTCAGTCAATGTTGTCGGTATATTCAACGAACAAATGATAATTCTTTTGTTTGTAGACTGCAACAGAACCTGTGAGAAAGGCAATTTATGAAAAAAAAGTAGCACCACCAGGAATTCCTCCTCGTTTTATGTCGATGGACGAAGGAGTCAAGAGAATGAGAAAGGTAAGATATTGTCGGTTGAAGATTTTGTAACATTCTATCTAATAGGTAGGTACCTATACGGTATAATGTTTGAAATAAAACGAAATGAAATACATTTTCTCTTTCACAAACAATGTAAAACAAAAATTATAATTATGTAAAACATAAAAATAGAAAGACGTGCAGAATTGTAATTAAAAGTTTACTGTCTTCTTACGAGACGCATTATTTAACTGTCTTCTTACGAGACACGCATTATTTAACTGTCTTCTTCTTAATCAGGGACTTTTTGCATTTCACATGGAGACAGGAGTGGGGTACAAATTTGTGGGCAAATATTTCGAGGAGGGAGAAAAATGTGGACTCAAAGAGATACAGTACCTGCAAGTTATAGATCCTTGGTTGGCCGTAAGGAAGAACACTCCATACAAAGAAATGTTTAAGATTGGGTGTGTACTAATAATATTCTATTAGAATGAAACAAATAATACCAAAGTACTTTTAATATCACGCGAGCGATTGGCTGTTGTTCTTTTAGAGGAGAGACATTCTCTCTCTCTCTCTCTTAAAAATGTATTAGGACATAATGTTAAGTGAATCAGAATATTTTGGGTAAGCGCGCATCATCGACCGTGTTATGATAGTGGTAAATCGCAACCCATTTTCGCATAAACAAAATAATTTTAAATAATATCGTTTAAAAACTAAAAAACAACCGACTTCAATGCCGCGCTACTCATTTTCAGTACCAATTTTGAGATGTTTATCTCAATATCTCTGGAGATACTTATCATACCTCGATAAAATTACCATGGTACCACACTTGGGATATCTCCTTTCGAACAAAAAAAGAATAATCGAAATCGGTTCATAAACGACGAAGTTATCCGCGAACAAACATAAAAAAAAAATAAAAAAAAAAAAAATATATACGGTCGAATTGAGAAACCTCCTCCTTTTTTTGAAGTCGGTTACAAAATAGTCCCCTTTTTTGTAGGTGTTTCTGTAAGCTTACATTGACATAAACCTTACTTTTGTGAAATGTTACTCAGGTAGTTCCTTATTTTTATTTCAGAATGAAACGCATCCAAGAACATGGTCTTCAAAATCGAGAGAACCGTCTGCTATACGAAAAGAAACCAAAATGTTCAGGCAGAGAGTCTAATTTCGTATCTGTTAGCATGGTGGACTGTTATCCAGCTGTCTTAGTTTTGTCTTATGGATTGATCGTCGCTCTCTTTTTGTTGGCAATCGAGAATATTGTGTATAGGAGACATATTTTGAGAAATAGGCTTAAACGTATGAAGCGAGCTGATGTTATAGTTAAATAGATAGTTATCTTAATCTACTTGCAAGTGACTTAGCTAGAGTCAGAGGCAGAACCTTTGAGGTACCTAAACCACTATATAGGTACGTAACGTTCAATTTAATTCAACACGCTAATACTTGGGTGAGTTTTATTATTTTACGCGTGAGTAAGTGAGGTTGGTAAGCTACTTTTTGATAGCAATTCAGGTGGAAGCATTCAAATCTGGTAAAAACCATACTCAATTCTGGTAAAAAGATTTCGGAATAAATCCTTTTTCAAATAATACCTATTGTAGTGCCCGATATCTGATGCTAGGTAACTCTAGGCTACAAACTGTATGTACTTATGTACTAGGCTGTATATTTCTGCATAATTGTATGTACATATTTGAGGACCCGGTGGCGTAGTGGCAGAATGGTCGGTTTTGATGCCAGAGGTACCAAGTTCAATCTTAACACCTTAAAGTGCACCAATGGATTTTTCTATAGAAAATGTGCAGTTTTCACAGTGGCCCTCCGGTTATCTTTTCTATGCTCCGGTGAAGCAAAACCATCGTCAAGAAACCCCCAACCCCTACATGATGGTAGGACACTATCTAAGTAGTGTCCGCCTGGCCAGCTACCACCCTCGAGTTAGTAAATCTGTCGCCAAACATCTAATGTGTTCCGGCAGTTATCCTTGAGAGCCAGTTCCTATTCTAGGCTAAGCGTGCTTACTATCTTCGACCGCCAACAGGTGAGATAGTGGTCAAACGCTAACCTATATGATATAAAAAAAGAAAAATATATATATATATGTGTTAAGATTAATTAATGATTAAGATTTGTTTTCTATTAAAACTCCTCTCCGCAGATTAGTTTATCTGGCCATTGCACCGACTAGAAATCACTCATGTAGGTATGGGCTGGGCACAGACACTGGCAGCCAGGCAGTCTGTAGGTGGCTCATTAACTTTCCGTTATCTAGACTTGTGAAACCTGTAGAGTAACTTACTACCTACCAGAACCACAGAATAATGAATAGTACAAGTACCAGAACCTAGGTAGTCATTACGAGAATCGATTATTTCATCTAGATCTCTAGTGATTAGTGATCCAGTGCAGCTAGATTAAACAAGATCTACCTTCTTGAAATAACTCAACGGACTGGATCATTGCAAGGACTCAATATTGCGGCATTAATATTCAGTGGTTTTTACTCTTGGAAATTAGTCTTAGTTTGTAGGGATAGTCAATATTCCAAATCGTGTGGCAATAGAATTTGATGATGAGTTTGTAGTACCTACCTAATTATAAAATATTTTCTTGGAGTTTAGCGTATGTACCGTACGTGGCACAATATGCTTACAGAAATAATAATACAGCGAATATTAATTACATGAGAAATAGAGCTTTACAAAATATAAATTAGGTAGGTGCCTAATTGAAAGATAGATTAGGTTGCTTAAAAGAGCCAATTAAATTTGTCAAAGCTATAATTTTTCTTTTCATTTTAAATCCTAAATATTGAAAATCCCGATGGCCACTCAGGAAAAAAAACCAGCTAAGTGCGAGTTAGACTCGCGCACCGAGGGTTCCGTAGTACAAACATGACAAACATAGCTTTGCAGTTCCTTCTAGACACGGCTAATACACCAACTGCAAAAAATATGTTTGTAATCGTAAATTTGCTTATTTTTGCAATGAAACTAAATACTTAAGGTTTCAGATTGTCTCTTTGACATGTGCTCCCTTGCTTTTTACCAAATGTCATTATTTTAGGTCAATGGGAAGTACCCTATAGGTTTTGATTCCCTTGAGAAATCGCAAAATATGCGACATAAACGGTCATCATCTTCATCATCGGTCGATCATCTTTTGATTGCGTTGACTTAAAATTTGATTTATTTACAGCAAAAAGAGACCATAGACCTGAGTTTTGGTATAAGTTTCAAATTGATACCTATACATACGCGTTTCTGTGAAAAGATATCTCGATAGACGGATAGACGGACAACAAAGTATAATAAGGGTTCCTTTTTTTCTTTTGAGGTACGGAACCCTAAAAATGGGAAACATGTACATATCAGCAGCTGCAGTTTAAACACCACCACCACAGGTGCCTAAATTACATTTTAAAATCGGTATCTCCAATAATACAAAAAAACAGGTGCAGAGAAAATGAAGCTCTATACTCAATAGTATGTGAACGAAGGTATTTTATTTCTTACTTTTGAAATAAAAAGTATCCACTAAGTGCGTGTTGGATTCGTGCACTAAGGGCATATGCCTTTCTTTTTTTTTCTCTTTTTCTTTTTAGGGTTCCGAACCCAAAGGGTACCAACGGAACCCTATTACTGAGACTCCGCTGTCCGTCTGTCTGTCTGTCTGTCTGTCTGTCTGTCTGTCTGTCCGTCTGTCACCTGAAATTTTCACAGATGATGTATTTCTGTTGCCGCTATAATAACAAATACTAAGAACAGAACAAAGTTAAAAATTAAAGAAAAGTTTAAAATTTTTTTTTACGATAGCGCAGCGCCACCTATCTAGTTGCTAAGATGGCGTTATCGTCTTTACCTTAATCTGAATCTCGGAAGGGGCTCCAACGATTAAATAAAATTTAGTATACCTACAGGGGATTTCGGAGGCGATAAATCGATCTAGCTAGGAGTCATTTTCAGAAAATGTTGTTTTATTCGTGTTTTCAATAATCAACTTTATTGATAATCAACTTAAAATATGACTCTTCCCGACATCTATCGGCGAGTAGAAGTAATGTATCAGTTAAGCAGTTAGTTGCTCTCAATAAAAAAAAAAGTATTATTATTCGTCAATAGATGTCGGGAAGAGTCATATTTGTCTGTTTAAGTGGCAAAAAATACCGAGCATAGCTCGGTCAACCAGATATTTAATAATATTAATTACTACAATTACTATTACTACTATAACTATTACTACTATATTATACTATTCTACCTTTGTGTTAACGTTTACTTAGTTGGTGTTAGAAGTTCGTTAGAAATTCGATAGACGGCGTTCGGAACCCTCCGTGTGCGGGACAAAGTCTGACTCGCACTTGGCCAGTTTTATTTATCTTTTCTGTGCCGAGGGAGAAACTTGTCAAACTATGTTAACCTTTTGACTACAAACGCACTCCCGTGCCCTGTTGGCCTGTACGCCATGCAGTACGGTTTTCAACCGACTTCCAAAAAGTAGGTTCTCAATTCGTCTGTATGTTTTTTTTATGTTTGTTACGCGATTTCTCCGTCAATTATGAACCGATTTGAATGATTCTTTTTTTAATCGGTAGGGTACGTTTTCGAAATAGTCTTATTGTAATTTCATCGAGATCTTATAAGTATCTTCAAAGATATGACGATAAACGTCTCAAACTTACTACTGAAATTGACTCGCAGGGCATGGAAGTCAGTTGTTTTAGTTTTTAAACTACGTTATGTAAGTTTTTTAGGGTTCCGTACCCAAAGGGTAAAACGAGACCCTATTAATAAGACTCCCCTGTCCGTCTGTCTGTCTGTCTGTCTGTCTGTCTGTCACCAGGCTGTATCTCGTGAACCGTGATAGTTGGACAGTTGGAAATTTCACAGTTGATGTATTTCTGTTGCCGCTATAACAACAAATACTAAAAACAGAATAGAGTTAAAAATAATAGGGGGTCCCCATTCAAGAAACGTGTTTTTTCGGCATTTAAATATAACGCCATCTATGAACACTTAGGTTCATCCATACGTCCATAGATGGCGTTATATTGAAATGCCGATCCTTATTATATATTGAAAGGACGTAACATTTTGGTAGCAGAGCGTGGTTTGATGGTAACTCCAAAGTCTCACTTCACTCGTCCGCACGCAAAGTTCACCAAAATGTTTATTACGACTGCGCCCGGTTGCGCACTAGTCGTGTTTTATCACAAATTCACAATTCCAAAAGTCGCGTCCCAAGGGGATCAAATTAACGCGTTTTCATCAAAATCTATCGGTAATAATTCGACCCGTTTCGATTTTCAATGCATACCGATGCCAAAGCAAAAAAAAACCATATCGTCACCCGAATGAATGATTCACACAGCTGGGTGACGGCGCCATTACAGTCGCGAAGTGACAGACGTAAAAGTCATTTCGCTCTAACGTCACGCGCGCGTAGACGCATTATGCCATAGAGCAGGCAAATTTGTTCGGAATAATTGTTTCGGATTGCGTTGAAATTGGCATGCAGATGGCTATGACGTAGGTAGGTATACGCTAAGAAAGTATTTTTCAAAATTCACCCTCTAAGGGGATGAAACGGGGGTTCAAAGTTTGTATGGAGAAACAAGATAAGATAGTCTTTTTTATTCGAAACTTAAAGTACTTTTGCAAAAAAATATGTAACAAATTATAAGTTAAAAATATTTTTTAAATCAAGCTTTCATCTGGGACAATGAACTAAAATGTTAAAAATAAATTCTAGTAAGTATTTGGTTTGTAGGTACTTACCCATATTCTTAAAAACTTGAAGCACTACCCGTTTTTCAGGCTAGGTAATTACTATACTTCAGTGCCTCAAGCTTTTAAAAATGTTGGTAAGTACCTACACGCTTTTATAAAAGCTTGTTTTAAAAAATATTTTTTACTTATAATTTATTATTAACTTTTTAGTAGGTAGGTATAGATACCGACTACCTACCTAGCACCTAAGTATTTAAGAGAAGGAATGATGTTTTAAAATATTCCACGGATATTTGATGTGATAATCACATCTGTAATCGGGTAAAGTGCTCTTCAAGAAAAATCAATCGACTCGGTGGGGCTATGTTGCTTTATAACAGAAATGCCATGGCCACCTTACAGCTTCATCATCAGTTCCTGGCTATCATTTAAGTGTAAAGTGCTCCGCAAAACGAATCATTTGAGCCCAAATTCACTAAGGTTACGTTATTTTATCACAGAGATGCCGTGGCCACCTTCCAGCTTCATCGCCAGACCCTGGATATCATCTAGGTGAAAAGTTCTCTTCAAGACGAATCAATCGAGCCCAAACTCGGTAGAGTTACGTTGATTTATCACAGATATGCCGTGGCCACCTTCCAGCTTCATCATCAGACCCTGGATATCATCTAGGTGAAAAGTTCTCTTCAAGACGAATTAATCGAGCCCAAACTCGGTAGGGTTATGTTGATTTATCACAGAGATGCCGTGGCCACCTTCCAGCTTCATCATCAGACCCTGGATATCATCTAGGCGTAAAGTTCTTTTCAAGACAAATCAATTGAGCCCAAACTCGATGGGATTAAATTGTTTTATCGTAGAGATGCCGTGGCCACCTTCCGTCTCCATCATCAAACCAGCTCTATGGTACCATATCATTGTATTGTCACCAAATATACATAAGTACACCAAATTTGAGTCCAATCGGACATCGGAAAGTGGGTCTAATTTAGCTTCCAAGATTCCACCCGAACATACGTAGTGACATACATACATACATACATTGCAAGTTAAATAAAAGCTTGTAACTTGGAAAAACGTGTTTCAGGCGTTTTGAAATTTCATCCGTAAGAGGGAACAAAGTCTGAAAATCAAAAAGATTTTTCGGGTTTTATAAAAACGAATTCCTATTTCCCTTAGTTACGCAACTACTTAAAAACGGGTTGACCGATATTGCCAATTTTTTTGTGTTTTTGTAAAAGAAAGGTGATTAAGAAAGACAAGTAAATGAGAGATGTTTTTAACGCGGGCGAAGCCGCAGGGCATTTCTAGTTGAACATCATTTAGTTTCGATTAAGGCCGGCCGCACACGCACGGTTTCCTGATTAGGTTTCCTAATCAGGAATGCAGATTCGGAAACCTGAATGCTCTTCTTTCATACAAAACGTTCAAACACGCGCACACGTACTTATTTTTTCCGAACGGAAAAAAACCTAATATCCGTTTCGAAATTTTCCCCGTGCGTTCGGGTTGTTAGAACGGAAAAAAACCTAATGACGTCATCCCGAACGCAGCGATCTCGTACATTTTGGCTCAGCCGCCGCACACGAACGGAAATTTCCATTCAGACTCGCGCTAGCGTTGGCACTGGTCGTATAAAATTCCTTATACAAAAAACCGAACGTCTGCGCTAATCTCACGGAATTCCGAATCTGAATTCCTAATCAGGAAACCTAATCAGGAAACCGTGCGTGTGCGGCCGGCCTTAGGCTGGCCGCACACGCACGGTTTCCTGATTAGGTTTCCTGATTAGGAATTCAGATTCGGAATTCCGTGAGATTAGCGCAGACGTTCGGTTTTTTGTATAAGGAATTTTATACGACCAGTGCCTTCAGAGACACAGTCTTGAAAGCTCGTCATCATGGACGACGACGAATTGATTGCTATTGCACTTTTACTGGCGCTTCATAAGAAGAAGAGGAATCGTCGTTACTGGGTACACCCGTTGAATACTCAAAGATTAACAGAAAGTCAATTCTACATCAAAAGAGCAAAAATGCGAGCATATCCAGAAGAATTCTTCAAGTATTACAGAATGTCCATAAAATCCTTTGATGAGCTTCATAATGACGATACACGTCCACAGACTACTTAGAGATACTATACACGTCCACTCGCAACAACGCTAGCGCGAGTCTGAATGGAAATTTCCGTTCGTGTGCGGCGGCTGAGCCAAAATGTACGAGATCGCTGCGTTCGGGATGACGTCATTAGGTTTTTTTCCGTTCTAACAACCCGAACGCACGGGGAAAATTTCGAAACGGATATTAGGTTTTTTTCCGTTCGGAAAAAATAAGTACGTGTGCGCGTGTTTGAACGTTTTGTATGAAAGAAGAGCATTCAGGTTTCCGAATCTGCATTCCTGATTAGGAAACCTAATCAGGAAACCGTGCGTGTGCGGCCGGCCTTAATCTGTCAACGACACAGGACGACACAGTGTGAAAGCATTTAGTAGTGATTGTATCAAACTACCAATCCGACGATATCCTGCAGTTATCGTGTAGTTACGGTTATCGTCCAATGTGAAAACGCCCTATGGGAGAAGCCACTGGCTCCTGAAACTGACTAGTTCGGGAGCCTATGGATTCAAAACACTTGAACAAGAAATTATGTTAATAAAGACATTTTGTACCAATTTGTATTTGCATTTGTAGAAAAACTCAGGTAAGTATAGAGTTTTTCTATCCAGTATCTATTCTATCTAATCATTCTAATCAGATAGCAATCAATGAAGTCGGTAGATATCTGTGATTTAATTAAGTACAGAACAAGGCATACTTACGAAAAGATAAGATTAATCGCTAAATATTTCGATTGCGATACGTAGAAACAATTGACACACGATTTTATCACTAGAAGTTTGTTTGTGAGACGCAATGGATATGAAAATTATTTTGTTTTTGTTGTGCATCGTCATTTCGAAATCTGCAGGTAAGTTAAATCTTCGTATATTAAATAATATAATATTTATTATATTTAGCATGCATACGAATAAACAGTACTTACATAAAAGTAATAGGGCGTGCATGCTCTGCACGGCAACTGTGATGATTAATGATTTATATATGGTAAGAATAACATGTAACGCATAACGTTACACCTTTTCAAATACATATCGTGCAGAGCACTAATTATATCCTAATTTTGCCTTGCCTTGCTGAACAGACGAAAGTTTCTTTTTAGGTTTTTAATTATTATGGCAACATAATAATTAAAAACCTAAAAATAAATACCAGTTCAGGATTAGATGGCATCACAACTGAATGTATTAAGTCGCTTAAAAATATCATAATAAAGGAGCTTACCAAATGCGTAAATAAATGTTTAACACTCGGCACATTGCCAGATAGTCTCAAAGTAGCTAAAGTAACACCAATTTATAAATCCGTCAACAAATCAGATCCAGGAAATTACCTTCCTATCTCATTACTCCCAGTTCTATCAAAAATATTCGAGAAAGTTTTGTATAAGTGCCTTAAAGATCACATAGATGTTCTAAATTTAATTAATGACACACAATATGGTTTCAGACCAAAGTCGAATACTCTTTCAGCAACAGTGGACCTTGTAACAAATATAAAACTTAATATTGATAAGAAAAAGATAGCACTGGGTATTTTTATAGATTTAAAAAAAGCATTCGATACTGTTAGCCACGACCACAGTATAATGAATAGTGCCACGACATCTTCTTACAAAAATTAAATGATGTGATCGTTGCCAAGTAGTTTAGATTGGAAAATCGCAAAGCAGCTACAGAATCCACTCCTATTTATAATTTACTAGCTGTGCCCGCGACTTCGTCCGCGTGGAATAGTGTCTTTGGGTAGCATTTTTAAATATTTAGGCTAATTATTTTACAAATAAGACACATGCGTATCCCACCTACACCGCACCATACCACGCCGCGCAAATCCCCCACCCCTCTCCCTCCCCCTCACCCCCTCCCTCCCCTCTCCCTCTCTTTTCACTCCAACCCTTTTCTCTCACTTCCCTCTCCCCCTTCCCTTTCCCGCCACTTCCCCTCCCCTCTCTCTTCCCCCCACTTCCCCCTCACTTCCCCCTCTCTCTCTTCTCCCCACTTCCCTCTCCCCTCTCCCTTCCCCCACTCCAACTCCCCTTACCCCCTCCCCTCCCCTTTTCCTCACCTCCCATCCCTCTCCCCCTTTCCCCTCCCCTCATTCCCCCTTCCCCTTCTCCCTCCCCCTTCCCCCTCACAAACTTTGAATGACATTAATTATATCGAATCAACAGCCTAAACAATAAGTTTCAAGCTTCTAGCTTTAAAAATGGCGATACTTCCACAAAACTTTTCATCCCTCCTTTTAACCCCCTTACAACCCTCTTTTCGTATTAAAAAGTAGCCTATGTCCTTTCTCAGGCTCTAGACTATCTGTGTACCAAATTTCATTTAAATCCGTTCAGTAGAACATTCACATAAACCTTACATATTTCCATACAAACTTTCATCCCTTATTCCCTATTGTTATTTTTACACCCTTGAGGGTTAAGCTTTTACAAACTTTGAATGTCTAATTCTAATTCTAATTGGTAATGGTGGCGATAAGACCTGCAATGACGTCCCGCTAAGGGTGTATTGTGCATTTCCCCCTGCCAGCGTCTACCCTAGCCATCCTAGCTCCTTGACGAAGCGGAGCACGGTTTTAGGTTGCTGGCATAACGCTTCCAAAGGTGAAGGTGCTGGTGGTGAATTGTTTAGTAACGGTGATGCTGGTAAATGTATGTGTATGTGCCTGCTTATCTGTCAACTAGGATGTAATGATAGAGCTAAAGCAGATGATGATGATTGTAAATGTTGTTGCTGCTGCTGTGACTGGTACTCTGCATCCGGGTCCTGCTTATGCAACCCAGCTGTGGTTCTCATTTCGTTTAAGACGAGACAGTGTAAGATCATATGTTCCACGGTCTCATCTTCTGACATGCATCCTCGACAAAGAGGACTGTCTGTAGCTCCAATTTTATGAAGATGATAGTTGAGATTACAATGTCCCGTGATGAGGCCTACTATTAGGCGAAGGTCCTGCCTTTGCAATTTTAGCAGATTGTTGGTAATTTTCTTGTCTAAGGTTGGCAGAGCGGCTTTTGTGTGTTTACAACTTGTCGAGTTGTTTCATAACCTTTGTTGTTCGCTTTCTGTGTGACGGCGTAACAGATCTCTGACTTCCATCGATGACGGTCTGCATAGGCCCATTACGTCGTTGCTTACCTGCAGTTTCATACCTTCCTTGGTGAGTTTTTCTGCTGTGATATTGCCGGTACAGGCTGCATGGCTTCTCGTCCACTTTACCGTCACGTTTAAGTTGCACTCGGTTGCCAGAGTTTGTAGAATAGCGTGGCGTTTGGCCAGCACTTTCGATCGAGTTGTAGGTCTTCTTAGCGCATATATAATAACTTTGAATGTCATATTTATTTATATCGAATCAACAGCCTAAAAAATAAGTTTCAAGCCTCTAGCTCTAAAAATGACGATACTTCCATACAACTTTTCATCTCCCCTTTCAACTCCTTACAACCCTCTTTTAGCATTAAAAAGTAGCCTATGTCCTTACTCAGGCTCTAGACTATCTGTGTACCAAATTCCATTTAAATCGGTTCAGTAGAACATTAACATAAACCTTACATATTTCCATACAAACTTTCATCCCCTATTGTTATTTTACACCCTTGAGGGTAAAACTTTTAGAAACTTTGAATGTCATATTTATTTATATCAAGTAACAAGCTTAAAAAATAAGTTTCAAGCTTATAGCTCCTAAAATGACGATACTTCCATACAACTTTTCATCCCCCCTTTCAACCCCTTACAACCCTCTTTTCGCATTAAAAAGTAGACTATGTCCGTCCTCAGGCTCTGGACTATCTGTGTACCAAATATTAATTTAAATCGGTTCAGTTGTTTTGGCGTGAAAGTGACACAGACAGACAGACAGACAGAGTTACTTTCGCATTTATAATATTAGTTAGGATATAAACGGTATAACCCAAATTGGGCTAAAGGGTGACATCACACTGTATGCGGATGATACTATGTCTCAGCAATAAAATTGAAGAAATCATAGACAATGCTCAATAGGATTTAAAATTATTAGATGAATGGTTCCAAACTAATATTTTTACAATAAACGTATCCAAAACGAATTATATTATATTTGCTTCTAATAACAAGAAAATATAAGATTTCCTTCACTAAACAATCAAGCAATCAAATGAACAATTTTTTTTAAATAGGTTCCCAATTGGTGAAAATATCGATGAACATACACAAAAAAAAACATCAGACGAACATAGAACCTCCTCCTTTTTGAAAGTCGGTTGATAAAAGACTATCTAATCTTGTTTCATCATACAAACTTTGAACCCCCGTTTCATCCCTTTCAGAAGTGAATTTCGCAAAATCCTTTCTTACGTACTAAGACAAATATTATACCCTCCAAATTTCAAGTCTCTACAACCAGCGGTTTAGGCTGTGCGTTGTCTATCAGTCAGTCAGTCAGTCAGTATTTCAGGACAAAGATTCCTTATAGTATTAGATTGATAGTATATTACAAAATAATATATTATTTTGAAATGCATTAAAAATTAAATAAATAAAAATTTAAAAATAAAATTAAAAAATAAATAAAATAAAAATTTTACGTTTAAATAAATAAAAGCCATCAACTGTTGAAAGCATTTCAATTTTAATTAGCTGATATTATACTATTGTATATAATTACATACCACATCTAGTAAAGTAACATCTAATTCTTTGTAAATTTTATCAGTAAGCATTGGTCGAACCTGTAGGGCTATTCTGTAAACTAGTTTACGCATCTCGTAAGTGGAGTTCGTATTACGAAATTCAACCGTATCACAATCGTATTACGATTTAAATTTCGTAGTACGAAATTCAAATCTCTCCGCGGATTCCGCTTGCGAAATGCGTAAACTAGCTTACAGAATAGCCCAAATCGTCTGCTACTACACTACTTTTCAACCTACATGCATATTATATTTTTGTTAGAAGGCACTAATTATTAATATTAGATATGCCTAGTCTAAATAACAAATTGTAAATATTTAAATTTCTCGTTTAAGTAATTCTTTTGAGATATACATAGTTAAATGTCTTAAATCACAAAAAAGAAAAAAAAAAAAAGTTTATAAGCAAGCGTTTGACCACTATCTCACCTGATGTTAAGTGCAGATGTGATCGACGATGTAGCACACTTGCCTAGAATTTCGTACTTGTAGGTAGGTACATACATAAAAAAATATGATCTGGGTGCGTTATTTAAAATATATGCTGTAGATGTCAATAAATACTTTCATTAAAAATCGGTTTCAACAAGCAATAGTTAGCAGTTTTTGAGATATATAGCACATTTTAAAAACTGCAAACATAATTTTGTCGTTAATACGTGTGGTTGTGAGTAAACGCAGAAAACGTGCCAAACGAGCGCTCAAGCAGGCATGCGGCAACCGACTGTCGGTTCACGGTTGTGTCGTGGACGATACGCGAAGCGGTAGCACAGACATTACTACGTAGGTATTATTATCTGTTCTGTGGCTGGCGGAAGGTATAAAACTTGTGTCCTTGAGCTAGTGAATGACGCCTGGCAAAACCTATCGAATCGACTCCTGCAGCACGAATGGGTTCTCACTCACAATTAAATTAAATTCATGTCGCAACCAACTTAGAGTACTTTTCCAAGTAGTTTTCTCTCAGTAAATCCTCACGTGATTGATCAATTAAATTCAAGTTTCCAAGGAAAGTGGAAAGAAAGTGGCGAATATTTTTCAGGTAATCTACTATGTTATGCTTGCGGTTTTTCTTCGGCGGACACCGACCAGTCCTGTCTGACCATCACCAATAATACTTTGATTGTGAACTGCGAGCAGACCTACTGTACAATAATGCGACAGGAGTTTCGGGTAAGCAGAAACACAGTGCAGTACCCTTAGTACGAGTTTTCATCGTAAACGCTTTTGACAGATCTCACATAGTTTTCAACTTATTCTGGCTCCCTGATTGGTCTTAATTTAGTGAAGTGTAGTAACCACTAGAGGTGCTGTACAGTTTTTCATACAAAATTTGTTCGATATACGATATCGAGTTTGGTATGAAAACTCGTACTAAGGGTACAGTATAAAGGAAACCATCGTGGTTGTGTCTCACCGCACGTATATGTTTTAATAGAAAACAGCAAATATTGCCTTCAGATAATTTTCTAGATTTGCTTTCTTGTTTTAGGATCCAGCGGGTGCTGTCTCCAGTTTCGTTCGTGGATGCGAATCGGAGCCTGACTTTTTGAACCATGAAATTACAGATTCCACTTTTAGAACCTTCTATAGGGCTTGCACTAGCGATCTTTGCAATATTGGTGAGTAGTGCGCAATGTAACGTAAAAATATAGCAGCAAAGAAAATACATGTACTTAGAACATGTGAAGTGCAAGAGACTAACTTACTTACTTACTTAATAGACCGGTACTTTTTTCTGTTTTTTTACAAAGTATTAATATCATCGAAGTAGCGAATATTATAGTTATATTAAAAAAAATGACTATAATATTCGCTACTTCCACATAGGTACCTACCCACTACCTATAAAGATAACTCTTTATTGTTACACCTTCTTAAAACTAACTTACATAGTAAACTTAAGAATAATGTGTTACAATGGGCGGTCTTATCGTTAATAGCGATCTCTTCCAGACAAAACCTATATTAAATATAACAAATATAATTCGCTTAAAATAATTACCTACTAACAAATATCTTTACATATAAGTTAGTGGGTACATTGTATAAAACAAAGTCGCTTCCCGTGTCTGTATATTCTTAACTACGCAACGAATTATTAAGCAGTTTTCATCAATAGATAAAGTGATTCAAGAGGAATGTTTATGACTAGGATTAAACGCGGCCATAGCCGCGGGGCGCAGCTAGTTATACATAAGCAGATAATAGGGTCGAGTGCCTCACATTGATCCATGCAGCTACATTGAACCACCCCAGCGCCATAATATATTTCCAAAGGCAAATGGTGTAGGCCACAGATTCTATAAATAAACTGGCCAAGTGCATTTGTGCAAGTCGGACTCGCACGCGTATGGTTCGGTACCACACTACAGTATTTTATAAGGTCGAGCAAAAATACCACTATCATTTTCATTATCAGGTTCATGAGGTACAGCCTGGTGACAGACGGACAGACAGACAGACATACAGACAGACGGACGGCGGAGTCTTAGTAATAGGGTCCCATTTTACCCTTTGGGTACGGAACCCTAAAAAGCAGATACCACGCACGAAACGTTGTAACGAAGCGTTATATATAGATATTGTTATTACTAAATTCAACAATTCGTTTTATTTAAAAATTCGCGCCGTGCGCAACTTCAAGCGCTCTGCGCACGAGCATCCGCATGGAACAGAGGGGAACCGACGCGGGCGACGGGGGGGAAGCCCCGGTCGACACCGCGCGCCCTCCCACGCGGCGAGCCGCTCGCCACTCGCCAGTCGAAGCTAGACCCGTTGGACAAATAGTCCACGCCGACGTTCGCAAATCCGTGCGCTCTAGCCGGTGCGCGATCTACGATTTAAAAATATAATGTTTTATTTTACTTATTTTAGTATTTAAATTGCAATAAATGTGCACAACTGCACATAAAAGTGTATTCCCGCTATAGGGTAAGTTTCAATAGCACACAAAACTCTCATTTTTTTGTAATTAGTTTTTTTATATGGTTTAATTGTATTTTTAATCATTTTTTACAGCTTTTAAATTGTTTTACTGTTTGCTATTTTACATCAATACCACATTGCAAGTTTAAATGATATTGCATCATCTTTTTATTTTTTACTCATACCTTCATTTTTTTTTACATAAAAATTCTGTTCTAAAATCTTTTATATTTTAATTTAAACTCATCATTTGTTCTTCTTTTTGTATACAAATTGTAAACTCCGTTCTGAAGTACTCCACCACGGCAATACTACTACGCAGGTTTTTCTGTCCTGTCGCGCTGTTGTGGGTACCTCAGATCGGATGTCTCATTTAACAGGCCTTAACCCTACGGTTTTTGTGCATTCCAGGAATAAATAACGAATTAAATAAGACATTTAAACTGAAGTTCGGTCTACGACCAACTTCCTGGATCCAACCAACCGAGCTACGCCTGACTGACCGTGACGAGGAATATACCCGGGGCAGTCATCGGCCGGACACTACCACGGCGAAACATCCATCTTCACGCCTGGACTACCAGGACAGTACCTGAACTGCGAAGCATAAACAGATAGGCCTTACAACCACGACCTACAAATTTTGTGTTGCCCTACCACTGTAGCAGCGGGATAAAAAAAAAATATAGTAATATAGATCATATACCTATTTTTATTTCTAGCTTCCTCTATGTAGGTTAGAGATAGATTAGGGCAGGCGACACTGGCGCCCTTACCGTGGTTAATCTGTTTTTGCTTCGTAGTAAGTAGTTAGTAATTGCACGGTTGTGTTTTTTTTTTCATTCTTGTAAAACGCTTTACATTTTTGGTTTGCAGTAACTGAGGTGAATTTAGTGTGTCTAATCATTTCTTTGTTAATATAAATTTAGTTAAAAAAAAATATACATACAGGTTGTTATTTTATTCATATACATGGTGTAAACTCAGTTTTTTTTTATGTTTTGTTATTCTGTGAGAAATCCATAATTTTATATTCTTGTATTTTATAAAGCTAGCTTCACATCAGTTACATTTTTTTCTTTTATTTGAGTTTTATATTTTCTCTACGCATGTTTTCAGTTCTCATTCATCATCTCATTATAAAATCAAACCAAGGCGTTCTGTTAGAGTTTTTGTAACAGAACGGAGTATATATTTCACGGTCCATCGTTTTGTGTGCTATTTATAACTTACCAGTAGCGAATAACTTTATTTTTAACCGACTTCACAAAAAAAGGAGGAGGTTCTCAATTCGATTTTTTTTTAATTTTGTTAATTATTTATTTGTTTTCTTTGGTCATATTTTGAACTCAAAATGGCGTATGCGATAAAGTTCTTGTCTTTACAAAAATCGGAGCTGGAGTATGAAGTAGCCGTTAGAGGCGAAACTCCTGCTAGTACTGTTGCCGATCTTCGAAAGCAGATTAGTAAGCTCAGTCAACTTATTCCATCCGAAGATATTTTGTGTTCCCATCTGGACCCTCTTGAGGATCTGCACATTTCTTTAGAATTGTTGAACAGAATCAAGACAAGCATTGATGCGGATATTTCAGACAAGAGTACTTTGTCTCGTATTGAAAATATCTTTCACCACCTTTATCATAGGCTTAACAGAATTGAAGTAGAAGAGAAAGTGCTTGAACAACATGAAGAATGTACTTCCCAATTCAAAGAGTACTTTGAACTCTTTCAAGCATTAAAGAAGAAGAGCGTTGACACTTTGTCTATCGTAGGTTGTAGTTCGGAATCACACACCCCTTCGACACCGATACACGTTTCGGTGACTTGTGACGGTAGCAGTAGTAGAACACCAGACTTAGGTAGGCTTAAATATGATGGAAATTCGTGCGTGCGTACTTTCATCCAGCGCGCTAACGAGTTTAGCGAAGCTCGTGGGATTACAGGGACTAGGCTGCTCTCTTTTGCAACCGAAATTTTTGTAGGTGATGCTTTACACTGGCTTAGAAGTGTTAAAGGCCAAGTATCATCTTGGGATGAGCTTGTCGTCCTTCTGAAGCAAGATTTTGACAGATCTGATTATGATTTTCGGCTTTTGTCTGAGATTCGGTCTAGGACTCAGAGTGATACGGAAAACATAACAATATATCTAGCAATTATGTCAGGCATGTTTGCACGTTTATCAAAACCTTTGTCTGAGGAAGATAAACTTGAAATAGTCATGCACAATATAAAACTTTGCTATGCCAGTACTATAGCTTCAGCAACTGAAATAAAGTCCATTGAAAAGTTGCGTACTATATGCAGAAATTTCGAAATTATTGAATCACGTTTAACACAATGTCGTCAACCGTCAAATGCAACACTAGCACCTGAATTTTCTAGTAAACAGAAATTAAATACTTTTAATAAATATAATCAGGCCACAAGCTACCACAATTTTAACAATAATAATTCAAACTACATTAATTATAAACACAAACAACAAAATTCAAATAAGCCTAAAGAAAATCATAACGTCAACGAAAAATATTTACATACTATGGCTGCGAATATTTCTGATACGACTAAGAAATTACCGTATTGCCCAAGATGTCGCAATAACTCTCATAGTTTGAAAACGTGTCAGAATACTGAAATTATGTGTTTTAAGTGTGGAAATAAGGGAGTTAAGAAGCCGGACTGCCCGAAGTGCACTATTTCAAAAGAACTAGAGGAGCAGAGTCGTAGTTGTTCATCTTCAATAAACTGCCGCGAGGATAAGGAAGATTGGAACAATTGGTTAGAAACAGTACGTTTGTTTTTTACTACCTACAAAACAGCTTCAATTCTGCAAAGTAAACCTTCGAATGACACGCGGCCATATATTAATATTAAAATAAATGACATTACAGCCTCAGGTCTCCTCGATTCTGGATCAGCGGTTACCATCTTGGGTGATAATGCTCATAGTACTTTACTGAGTCGTGGCCTTATACTATGCACAGACGATAAAGTTCATATCGTTGCTGCAGGTGGACAAAGTTTTGACAGTATTGGTTATATTAATTTGCCAATTAAATTTGAGAACCAATTTCATATAATCAAGACATATGTAGTTCCAGAAGTACAATCTTCGCTAATTCTAGGTATAGACTTCTGGCGCGCTTTTCATATATGTCCGAAATATCTAGGTTCTCTTCAACTGTCAAATGTGCCACTGATGGATTTAAACGTTAATAGTCCACAAACATTTATTAAATCCTACGATAACTTAGATGTATCTCAGAGAACTATTGCTGATAATGTCATTAATCAGTTTAAGGACATTTCTTTCGAATGCAAGGGTTTAGGTCGAACTAATTTTATAACGCACCACATCAATACTGGTGATTCGCCTCCGGTAAGGCAGCGATATTATAGGCTTTCTCCAGAGAAGCAACGCATACTTATCGAGCAGGTTGATGAGATGTTAAGTTTAGATGTAGTGGAACCCTGTGAAAGTGCTTGGCAGTCTCCCGTGCTTCTAGTCACTAAGAAGAACGGTCAGCCCCGTTTCTGTCTCGATAGTCGAAAGTTAAATTCCGTAACGAAGAAAGATGCATACAATTTGCCATACATATCGGAAATTTTGGATAACTTACGGGACGCCCATTTTCTTACTAGTCTCGATTTATCCAAAAGTTTTTGGCAGATTCCTATTGCTGAAGAGGACAGAGACAAGACCGCATTCTACGTCCCAAGCCGCGGAACACTTAGATTTAAAACTACCGCTTTTGGCTTGACAAATGCTCCCGCAACACAACAACGGTTAGTTGATGCATTGCTGGGTAACGTAGATCACAGAATATTTGCTTATCTTGATGACATTATCCTGGTGAGTAGCACTTTCGAGGAGCACGTATCCCTTTTACTTAGTGTCCTGCAAAAGTTACGTGACGCAAACTTAACTATAAACCTAGAAAAGTGTGAATTTTTCAGAAGTCAGCTTAAATATTTAGGCTATGTTGTCGATGCAAGCGGCCTGCGTACCGACCCGGAAAAAGTTAATGCCATCCTTAACTACGCAACTCCTACCAGTAGGAAGGAGCTTAAGCGGTTTCTAGGCACTGCTACTTGGTACCGTCGGTTCGTTCCAAATTTTAGCACGATCGCAGGGCCACTCAACAAGCTAACTTCTCATAAGAAAAATTCACCACCATTTGAATGGTCTAACGAAGCTGACGCTGCTTTCAAGATGCTCAAGGAATGCTTAGTGTCTGCTCCTGTTCTTTCTTGCCCAGACTACAATCTGCCATTTGAGGTGCACACGGATGCGAGCAATTATGGTGTAGGTGCTATGCTGACTCAATCCATAGATGGTAAAGAGCACCCAATTGCGTATATGAGCAGATCTTTAACGTCAGCAGAGAAGAACTACAGCATTACTGAGCGTGAGACCTTAGCAGTTCTAATTGCACTGGAACACTGGCGATGTTATTTAGAGAATGGGAAAACGTTCACCGTATACACTGATCATAGTGCGTTAAAATGGTTCCTTTCTTTAAATAACCCTACAGGCAGACTCGCACGCTGGGGTGTTCGTTTATCAACCTTTGATTTTGTTATCAAGCATCGCCGAGGAGTGGATAATGTCATCCCCGATGCCCTCTCACGAGCTGTACCTGTCTCATCTATTGTCACTGCCCAATCTATTGCGACTACTAGTGATGATTGGTATAAAAACATTTATAATAACTGTATGCATAGACCAGAGAATTTTCCAAATTATTTAATTAAGAATGACACCCTTTTCCGTCTTAGTAAAAATAAGTGTCATTTAACCAATGAATTTTCATGGAAGGAGGTAGTTCCATCAGAACTACGGGATAAGGTTATTGGAAACAACCATAACGAGCAAACAGCTGGTCATTTAGGCATTTTTAAAACCTACAAACGTATTGCGCTTAGGTACTACTGGCCAGGTTTGTATAAACAAGTAGCAAAATATGTTGGTTCTTGTTCTACTTGTTTGCAATATAAGTGTCAAAACCATACTACTCTTGGGGAAATGGGACGACCAAAACAGTGCTCTCGACCTTACCAGATGTTGTCGATTGACCTGATGGGCCCTCTTCCTACAACACGGAAACAAAACAGTTACATTCTAGTTGTAACATGCTGTTTTTCCAAGTTTTGCCATATTTTCCCTATTAAGAAAGCTACTTCAGAAATCATAGTTAAAATCTTAGAGGAACAAATTTTTCTAGTTCACGGCGTTCCACAGAGCGTTTTTATGGACAATGGAAGCCAATTTATCAGTGGCCATATGAATGATTTTTTCAAGACATATAATGTCCCGAACATATTCTTCACGCCTAAGTATACCCCTCAGGTAAATACTGTAGAGCGGTACAACAAAACTATAATAACATGTATTTCCACCTTTGTAGAGAACGACCACAGATCCTGGGATATATTTATTCCAAAGGTCCAATTCGCGATGAACAATTCAATAAACGAAGCTACAGGATTCACTCCATCTTTCTTAGTTTTTGGAAGAGAACTTGTTTCTTGCGGTTCTCATTATTTAGATGTAGACTTAGGAGATGAGGTTTTGTTTTTACCGCGTAATATATATGCAGAAAACCTTGGTTGTTTAGGCACAATATTTGACAAAGTTCAAAAGTCTCTATATGACGCTCATGTAAAGAACACATCCTACTACAATTTGAGACGTAAGGCTTTTGAATTTAATGTTGGCGATATTGCTTATAAGCGAGCCTACGTATTAAGTGACAAAGATAAATTCTTTAGTAAAAAATTAGCACCAAAGTTTATCAAATGTAAGATTATCCAAAAGTTATCCCCGTTAGTTTACGTTCTCGAAAACATGGCAGGTAAAAATTTAGGTACATGGCACATAAAGGACCTGAAATGTTCTGGTCACAATTAATTATAAATGTTTCGTTATATGCCGCCACTCCGTTTACATCATTTAAAACATTTTTACAAAAAGTTATTTGTCGAAATGCTATAGACTCATGACTTTCAGTTTTGCTAGGGAACGTCACATAATTTTATATTGTTTGATGTTTATTTTAAATGGTTGAATGATAAGAGATGTATATTAGTATTGTAAAAGGTCGAATGAAAGGTTCTTGTAAAAATTGATACGTATTAGGTTAAAATGGCGGATTTTATTATTAAAATAAAATCCTTATGAGGGACCGGCGGGTAATGTAACGAAGCGTTATATATAGATATTGTTATTACTAAATTCAACAATTCGTTTTATTTAAAAATTCGCGCCGTGCGCAACTTCAAGCGCTCTGCGCACGAGCATCCGCATGGAACAGAGGGGAACCGACGCGGGCGACGGGGGGGAAGCCCCGGTCGACACCGCGCGCCCTCCCACGCGGCGAGCCGCTCGCCACTCGCCAGTCGAAGCTAGACCCGTTGGACAAATAGTCCACGCCGACGTTCGCAAATCCGTGCGCTCTAGCCGGTGCGCGATCTACGATTTAAAAATATAATGTTTTATTTTACTTATTTTAGTATTTAAATTGCAATAAATGTGCACAACTGCACATAAAAGTGTATTCCCGCTATAGGGTAAGTTTCAATAGCACACAAAACTCTCATTTTTTTGTAATTAGTTTTTTTATATGGTTTAATTGTATTTTTAATCATTTTTTACAGCTTTTAAATTGTTTTACTGTTTGCTATTTTACATCAATACCACATTGCAAGTTTAAATGATATTGCATCATCTTTTTATTTTTTACTCATACCTTCATTTTTTTTACATAAAAATTCTGTTCTAAAATCTTTTATATTTTAATTTAAACTCATCATTTGTTCTTCTTTTTGTATACAAATTGTAAACTCCGTTCTGAAGTACTCCACCACGGCAATACTACTACGCAGGTTTTTCTGTCCTGTCGCGCTGTTGTGGGTACCTCAGATCGGATGTCTCATTTAACAGGCCTTAACCCTACGGTTTTTGTGCATTCCAGGAATAAATAACGAATTAAATAAGACATTTAAACTGAAGTTCGGTCTACGACCAACTTCCTGGATCCAACCAACCGAGCTACGCCTGACTGACCGTGACGAGGAATATACCCGGGGCAGTCATCGGCCGGACACTACCACGGCGAAACATCCATCTTCACGCCTGGACTACCAGGACAGTACCTGAACTGCGAAGCATAAACAGATAGGCCTTACAACCACGACCTACAAATTTTGTGTTGCCCTACCACTGTAGCAGCGGGATAAAAAAAAAATATAGTAATATAGATCATATACCTATTTTTATTTCTAGCTTCCTCTATGTAGGTTAGAGATAGATTAGGGCAGGCGACAACGTGAGAGTGAAGCGCGCACAAAGCGTTATACTACATCGAATCAGTAGGGCTATTCTGTAAGCTAGTTTACGCATCTCGCAAGCGGCATCCGCAGTGAGTCATACTACAAAATTCAAATCGTAATACGATTGTAATTCGGTTGAATTTCGTATTACGAAATTCAACCGAATTACAAATCTCACCGCTTGCGAGATGCGTAAACTAGCTTACAGAATAGCCCTACAGTACGCAACGAAGCGTTGGCCAAGTGAAACTGACGCGTGAATCTCCGTTCCTAAAATATGCCGTATTACTGTTTGTAAGGTCAGGGAAGTTTATTAGACATGATATATGTTTTAAAATGTTTACCTACCACCGGTGGTAAGATGTTGTGTGAAGATGCCGTCAAATATGGATTCGTAATGTTAAGTGCTAGCCAGTATGGAGCACGGGGTGGGATAGTTGCACTCTGGAATTGGCTGAAGGTCGATTCACAGAGCGTAACTATCCCACCTCGTCTCCCATACTGACTAGCACCTAACATCATGCCGGAACCTGTCGAACGAATTAGCGACATGTCTTTGTACCGGTGAGTGGTTTGAGCCACGGCTGAACTCTACCACTAATAATCACCCATTTAGCACCATCCTCGCAAACTTTATGCATTAGCATTGGTGAATAAGAATTTTGTAAGTTTTTTATTATTATAAAAAGTGTTTACGTTTCGAGTAAAATAATGATACTACCATTCGTTAGGTCTATTATTTGCCTACGTTGCCAAAAAAAATAGCACCCTAGCGTAAAGGGATCGGCAGAAAAAAAAATTGTGGACCAAACCGGCGGTAGTTAAAAATATTAAAAATAAACTGGCCATGTGCAAGTCGGACTCGCACTCGTAGGGTTCCGTACCACACTACAATATTTTATAAGATCGAGCAAAAAATACCACTATCATTTTCGCCAGCAAAAATAATAATTGATACACATTTTATTTCTTATAACGTCATCTTACGTTTAATATCGTGAAAGTTAACACAAAGGTGTTAAGGATCGGCATTTCAATATAACGCCATCTATGGACGTTTACCTAAGCGTTCATAGATCGCGTTATATTGAAATGCCGAAAAAAAAACACGTTTCCTATATGGGGTCCCCCTATAAAACTTTATTCTGTTTTTAGTATTTGTTGTTATAGCGGCAACAGAAATATATTATCTGTGAAAATTTCAACTGTCTAACTATCACGGTTCATGAGATACAGCCCGGTGACAGACGGACAGCGGAGTCTTAGAAATAGGGTCCCGTTCTGCCCTTTGGGTACAGAACCCTAAAAATATCATATCTCATAAACTATCCAAAATGGTAGAATATACATGGGGGTCCAATAGATGCGCAGTAAGGTCCTCTACCACCCTGCTTCGTTTGATCCATCGGTGCTGAATCACCCTGTATAAAAAAATCAATTGCTGTTCGTTAGTCTCGCTAAAACTCGCAAACGGCTGGGCCGATTTAGCTGATTTTGGTTTTGAAATGTTTGTCGTAGTCCAAAAAAGGTGAGAAAATACGGAAAAATTGCGAGAAAGATAGTAAAAACAACAATTTAATTTTCCCATGTAAACTGTTCTACCTACTTACCTGTCAAACATTAATTGACGTTCGTCCCTTCGGTACGGTAGGGTAGACTCTGTTCCTCTTTCGAATTGAAATTTGAAGTACGTATTAAATTAAGGGTTTTGAATCGACAACATAATATATCCACATTGCTCGGATTACCGCGTAGTTGTTTAAATGTTAATATTTTGAATTTCGATGGTTGTCCCAAGTTGTCATCTTTGTTTCGTTCAGACTTTTTTGTCATTTTATTGACATAATATTTTGATGGTTGTCATTATGGTGCTTCCATACATGGGTATTCGCTATTTGTGTATAAAACCGATAAAAACAAAATTAAATTAAATAATATAGCACATACATGAAACGCGTTTTTGAGGCTTTTTATTCTCGATCTTACAAACCACTTGAAGTTTACTCATGGTGTGTATTACAATGGCTGCTAGAAGATCAAATAATAAAAACTAAATTACATTAAAAATTAAAGGGGGTCCCTATACAAGAAACGTATTTTCCAGGCCAATTTTGTTCAATCGGAACCCTGCGTCTGCGGGTCCGACTTCACAAACATTAGATACTCAGTTACAGCTCATTCTTTTTAAAGTCACTACTGAGTCAGTAGTGAATTTAAAAAGCATCGACGTCCAAGCAATTTGCTAGGACGTTGATGTTAAAAAGAATGAGCTGTAATGGCCGCCTAATGAGGTGGTAGGCAGCGAAATCTATTCAATACTTTTAAATCGATATTTAAGAATAAGTTGATTTACCGTATAGATAATAGCTTAGTAATTTATTAACTATGAATGTTGCCTAGTAGGTCAAAGGACTACCAGTTAATTTATATCTTCAAATGAAACCACTCATATTATATCGATCGAACTTCACTTCCAGAAGTTCATTTGATCCATCGATGTATATTTACTACGTACTACATGTACCTACCTCGATGGTTTGATCATATATAATATTTTTTTAGGTAACGGAGTGCAGTCAGTAGTGGGAGGTGCATTGGCACCTGAACAAATCTATAATAGTGTTAATTTACTCGTGCCTGGAACCGGCGAAATCGGCAGTGCTACACATATGCACATAAGTCTGGCTTTAATGTTTTTGAACATTGTTGCAGTATTTTTCTTTTAATAAAGGAAGATTTTAAAATTTTAAAATGTAGGTGTCTTTTACCCTTGAAAACCCTTATGTCTTTGCGTATACAGCCAGTATTTATCTGAGCCTCATGTCATACAGTAACATCCATTACTATGCAGGTAATATGAATACAGTGCATAATGAAACTACTTTGTAGAACTTACTCATCGAGCTAGAACAAAAGGTCAATGGACTTCTGAGATCACATATCAACTAATACAACAGCAAGCAAATCGCGGGCTTCAAGCCAGAGCGGCGTATATGCAAAAATATGATATTTTTTATAACGTCAACCTATTCTAATTTTATCGATACATCAACCCACATTTTTTTGTAATAATCAGTAAATTACTTTTAAAGTTAGGTATACACTAAATACTTTTAGACGTATACCGACAGTCAGATATGATTGTTAAACCAGAAAGACGTACAGGGGTCGTAACTACGAGTGACGGATTGTGTATCGTACCATAATAAAACTGGCCAAGTGCGAGTCAACATCGCGTCTCTTATTGCACACTTAGGGAGGGATCCGTACAATAGGAAACATAACAGAGTTTCAACGTCATATATTTGATTAATTGATATTACCAAGAATATTTCGTTTGGTCGCGATCTAGAAAGACGGGGCTCGTTTACTAGAGCCATCTATGTCATTTTGCCAAAACTAATTAGATAGATGGCGTTTAAAAACACGTTTTTTGAATGGGGCCCCCCTTTAATTTTTAACTTTATTTTTTTTAGTATTTGTTGTTCTAGCGGCAACAGAAATACATCATCTGTGAAAATTTCAACTGTCTAACTATCACGGTTAATGAGCTATAGCCTGGTGACAGACGGACAGACAGACAGACAGACAGACAGACAGACGGACAGCGGAGTCTTAGTAATAGGGTCCCGTTTTACCCTTTGGGTACGGAACCCTAAAAACGTATGTGCATACGACTATCGATTCTTTAGTGACCTGCGAATATAATTTTACGCCATATAGACGTATGTGCATACCACTATCGATTTTTTAATGATCCACGAATATAATGTTACGCCATATAGACTTATGTGCATACGACTATCGATTTTCATAAAACCTGCAATATAATGTCGCGCTATTTAGACGTATATGGCATATATGGCTATAATTTTTTTTTAAATTGTCACTTAAATGTCATGCTAAAAAGACGAAAAAGCTTATTTTAAAGCCCGCAATAATGCACATACTTCTATTTGACTCTACAATATTTTATATTAGACAGACCGCATGTTATGTTTTCTCAGAAAATACTAGGTAGTCATATAGAAAGTTTTGTTTCTTTATGAGCATAGAAAAATAATATACAATTACGGACGTAGACAGGAATATTAGCTTACGGAGAATCTCCGGTTAGGAGTATTGCCTTTTCTTTACTCATGTGGTATAGTTATTCTATGCGGGGAATTGAGCCCGGAGGAATCCGGAATCACTTTGACAACTTGTCATGGCGATGCCGGAATTGCCGGATTCCTCCGTTACCTAGCATAACAAACAAACAAACATCGCTACGATTGGTAATGGATTCATATTGAATAAAATCATGTTTTGAAATTGTTAAATTCATTTAATAATAGCGACACAGAAAAATGAACAGTAGGTACAAGTAATAAAATGCGATGCTTTGTATTGTCGGAAAGAGGAAGTTTCTAAACATCTAAACCAAAAGCACGTAGTACGTAGTAACTATTATATAATCTGAGGTTCTACTGAGTATAATATAATAACTGTAGCATCGCAAATCGCCATTAGGGATGGGCAAGTGAAATAAAACTGACCAAGTGCGAGTCAGACTTTTGTCCCGCACACGGGGGGTTCCAAACACCATCTAACGAATATCTAACGAACTTCTAACACAAACTAAGTAAACGTTAACACAAAGGTAATTAATATTATTAAATATCTGGAAGACCGAGCTTTGCTCGGTACATAGAGACTAGTATATATATATGTAGAGAGAACATTAGCGTATACGAATGAAATAGTTATAGAGATATAACCCGACTAAAACGATGAACACGTGATACATATGCCAGCTATATAATAAAATGAACAACGTAATTTGGTCGGGTTATACATGACTGCGGGTAAGAGCCAATGGGTGCACTAGAACTTGGTTCCATACAGTGCTGGAACCAGTTTAATCGCATACGTCATATTTTAAGTTGATTATCGATAAAGTTGATTATAGGAAAACACGAATAAAACGACATTTTCTGAAAATGAATAGCTAGATCGATTTATCGCCCCCGAAATCCCCTGTATACTAAATTTTATTTAATCGTTGGAGCCGTTTCCGAGATTCAGATTCAGATTCCGAGATTAAGGTAAACACGATAGCGCCATTTATGAAGATTCATAGAAATCATAAATATCGTAAAAAACACGTTCTTGTTTTAAACCCTTTAATTTTTAACTTTGTTCTGTTCTTAGTATTTGTTGTTATAGCGGCAACAGAATCATTCATCATCTGTGAAAATTTCAACCGTCTAACTATCACGGTTCATGAGATACAGCCTGTTGACAGACGGACAGACAGACAGACAGACAGACGGACAGTGGAGTCTCAGTAATAGGGTTCCGTTGGTACCCTTTGGGTTCGGAACCCTAAAAAATATATCGACATTTATCCTACTATTGATATTTTTAAACAGAATCGATAATTATTGAGTGAAAAATGTTGATATATCAATATACGAGTATCATCAGTTCTCGCATGCTTACTCACACTGATGGTTTAATACTATTACTATTTTCGTGCATGCAGCCAATAGTCTTACTGTTAAAATGCATTTTATAAAGATTGTGGCAGGATTTTTTTAAAGTTAACAATGCGCGAGGAGCATGCAAGGAGTATTTAGTAACATTAAACAAGAAACCAAAGTTGCATTTAAAAAGAACAACGGGATGCACTCCGGGAGTGCAGGCAGAAGTGAAAATTGAACATTAACGTTGTGATATTTGGTCTACTCTCCCACCGTCTTAAGAATTTTTGATCAGGTTACGTGTCCTGATGCGAGTTTAACATTTTTTACCCATCCCAAAATGTTCACAACGCCGCTCAAGAAGTTTTCACTTTAAAAATCGAAATTCATACGAATTTCATAAAATAAATATCGAATGTCGATATATCGCGATAAAAAATATCTACAATATATATCAATATTTTGATATATCGATAGTTTTTGCCCATGCCTAACTAATCGCAATACGTAGTATCTGTCATCTCATCTCATCTCCTTTCCTTTAGACTATTCATTATTCTGTGCCTTTAGTAGTTAGTAGTCTGTGATCACAATTCGCAAGTCGCAAAATGTCAATCAGTTTAGTGTTGAGGTTAAGATCCCTTTATTTATTAAAAATGTGATAAAATAACATAAATTATCAGTTTAACTGGTTAAAATTCAATCATGACAACATCACCTACTAAGACCAAACAGAAGCTGTCGCTCCGGAAGCGACTTTTCGTCAAAAAGTCACCAAAAGTGGGGTGCTATGTTGATACAGATTCAAACGATGAATTAGCTCAATCAACATCGCGTCCGATATCGCCAGCGGACCCATTCTTGGCGCAAAGTTCGCACTACCCTGATATGCATGAAGAATTAGGTGAGCCCGCTCGGAACAACAGCGCCGATGTCGTTTGTAACAACTCGAGTGTGAACACTGACCACACAAACGACGACGATAACAATCCCAAATGCTGCAGAACCTTTTTCAGAAGGTCACGCCCCAAGAGCTTAGTAGACAACCAACCTTGCCCTTCCAAAGAAGATCATACCTCGAGGGATTGTAGTCCCGTAAACAACTCCAATAGTGTGAGTGACCAAACAATTTCATGTTCTCAATCGAAATCTGACGACATCCCTAAAGCTACGGTAAAATTCCCTAAGGATGATCCTAGAAAGTGTTTTGAACACTCTGGTTCATTTGAAGGTATCAAAACGAAGAATAAATTGTTTGTTAAAAGATTGTCAGCTGATCACTTGATAGCAAATGAAAATAAACCTTATTACCGCTCGTCATCTCCGGAGAGTGATAGGAGCAGTTCTTTAGATCGTAAAAGAAGGTGAGTTGGATTCTATTTTTTATATTCTATTTTTGTTTATTGTTGGCATTGGGTTGTTGATAATATTCTGTCTGGTGTGGTTTGTCTGCTAACATAGGAGCAAGTCTACAATAACCCGATCTGCGTCGCGTGCCGGCAGTACCGACAGCTTAGCACGTAACTCCCTGCTCGCTGCACAGGTGTTACGTCTCATTCCTACACAGGAAGCTCGGGAAAGGTTAGCTTGTTGTTACGTCTTAATTTGTGATGTTATGTGTATCTGTTCAATTAATTAAATGTTTCTGCCTGTGCCCATTATTTTGTTCTGTTATGTATACTTTTACTACTTCATTTGGATGACCAAAAACACTAAATCTATTATCTATTCACCTATACAAGTAATGGCCTTATAGAATGAAACCTTTTTATTCATGTATAAACATGAATAAAAAGGTTTTAAAATATGAATTTTTAGTAACATTACGTTAAGATAAATACTGCAAGTAAATAATCTGATATGTAATTCTTGCGCTAAAGTTGCATTTCTAGATTTAATTTTAGCATATAATTTACTTTTATGCTATTTGAGGTATTTGAGTAACGCAGAATAACAAGAGTTATGGATGTATCCCACCTCAACATTAAACCATTTAAAAAAACATACTGGCCTATTACTGCTCACTCTTAGAAGACACAATATGTAAATTATGATGATAATATTTCAGGAACTATCTGTATGGAAGGCTAGCATCACATTCCTTACTCGGTGCTGCAGAGCTAGAGCATGTGTTCCCCGACAGAGAAGTCAAGATATTTGTTGGCACGTGGAACATGAATGGACAAGCACCCCCTAAGTAAGTCTGATATTATTTACTTTATGATTAGTAGGGAATATGCATGTATTTTTTTATATGAGATTATATCATTATATGATTAGAAATAATTTCAGATCGTTTAAAAAACTAAAAGAACCACCTTCAAACGTCACGCTAGTCAAAGTAGCCAGTAGACATAGTAACTATTATCTAATCTTTGCCAGTAGTACTCATTAGTAGTAAATCATCGAGATAAGTAAATGCATTGGAATACAAATGTTGACTAATTAAAAAGGACTTGGCCGATTTCATTAAAATTACAATGGGACCAACTTGGAAACGTACCTTATCCATTAAAAAAAGAATCACTCGAATCTGTTCACAATTGATGGAGTAATCGCATAACAAACACACAATTATTTTTTTTTTAAACTGACGAATTGAAAACCTCCTCCTTTTTTGGGAAGTCGGTTAAAAAATACCCATCACTTAAAAAAGGAAATAGGGATAAATAAAAATAAACTGGCCAAGTGCAAGTCGGACTCGCACTCGTAGGGTTCCGTACCACACTACAGTATTTTATAAGATCGAGCAAAAATACCACCATCATTTTTCGCCAGCAATAAATAATAATTAATAAACATTTTATTTCTTATAACGCCATCTAACGTCTAACAAAGGTGTTAGGAATCGACATTTTAATATAACGCCATCTATGGGACGTTTACCTAACTAAGCGTACATAGATGGCGTGAAATGCCGAAAAAAACACGTTTCTTGTATGGGAACCCTCTATTATTTTTAACTCTATTCTGTTTTTAGTATTTGTTGTTGTTATAGCGGCAACAGAAATACATCATCTGTGAAAATTTCAACTGTCTAACTATCACGGTTCATGAGATACAGCCTGGTGACAGACGGACAGACAGACAGACAGACAGACAGACAGACGGACAGCAGGGTCTTAGTAATAGGGTCCCTAAAAAGGGGATTTTCCATACACTTCAAAGCTCGTATTGTAGGGTCACTTTTTGATCTGACCAATGGCATGCTATTTTAACTACCATGAATTGCCCGCAAATTTTTGCCACTTTTTAATAAATATTTTGTAATCCAAATATGTAGTATTAATTTAAAAAAAAAAGATATGCAAGACATTTTGAAGCAATAAACTTTAGAAAAAAACATTTGTCCTATATTTAAATCAAACGCATATTGCCTATTGAGGTTTGGAACATTAATTCTAATGCTAGTATTTTAGAAAAATACCCAAGCACAGATCTTCGTTTTAGGGTTCCGTGCCTCAATAGGTAAAACAATTAACCCTTATAAGATCACTTTCTTGTCCGTCTGTCTATCTGTCTGTGTGTCACTGATTTTCTCAGGAACGGGTGGATCTAGCAAGTTGAAACTTATACCAGATACTGTCTATAGTCCCTATTGGGTGTATAAAAATAAAGGTCCTGAGTCAACACGATAAAAAGATATGGGCAAATTTAGATTTTCGCGAAAATTGTAAGTACCAAAATTTACCTTAATTTTTAAATTTATTATTTTATGGAATTTTTCCTTACTTGGGCTGTAAGCTTGCTTTTACCAAAATTGACAATTCTAGTTCAACCAGAAGTACCCTATAGGTTTTGGGTCGAAAACCTATAGGATGCTTCCCGTCGACCTAGAATCATGAAATTTTGCCAAGAAGCAAGGTCTTGCAGCACAAATAAAGGGAAAATTCCAAAAAATAAAAAAATGTTGATAATAAAAGAATGTCCCCATACATACACAGTTCATGCCAGTTAAGATAGGCCTCTGAGTTATATGAGCGCTCATACAATGTAGAGGTCTAGCTTAATTGGTACCTACCAACATTGGTACGGAAGCCTCGGTGGGCGAGACCAACTCGACTTGGCCGGTTTTTTTTATACATATCTTATAGGCTAGGCTAGCATTTTTACCACTATTTTGCATGTTGGTAAGCGATAATATGAAAGAAGATAATGAACACGCTAGGCCTAGAATATTCTGACTTTCTAGAGCTGTTTGCTGCCGGAACACCATAAGGTTATGGAGGCGGATTTTTCTCCTTGATAGTGGTAAGCTATGTTTTGATAGAAAGTCAGACGGAACATCAATATAATATACTTCCACCACCTGTGAATATAATGTGATTACATTTTATGAATTTAACTTAATTTCTGTATTTTTCTGCAGAGAATTAGCAGACTTCATTTTCCCAAACCAAGTGAAGCATGTTCCAGATATATTTGCTATCGGCACTCAGGAGTCATTCTCGGAAAGAACCGAGTGGGAGATAACCATACAGGAGGTGCTAGGACCATCACATCTTCTACTGCATTCTTATTATCTAGGTGAGAGCATATATTCTTGAAGAAGTCCAATACTGATCACAAGAGGTTTTTAATTCGTTTTTTAAGAGTTCCATACCCAAAGGGTAAAACGGGACCCTATCACTAAGACTCTGCTCTTCGTCTGTCTGTCTGTCTGTCGGTCTGTCACCAGGCTGTATCACATGAACCGTTATAGATAGACAGTTGAAATTTTCACAAATGTTGTATTTCTGCTGCTGTTAAAACAAAAAATACCAAAAAACATGCTCCCATACGAATAAAACCGGCCAAGTCAAGTTGGACTTGCCCACCGAGGCTTCCGTACGTTTGTTGGTACCAATTTAGCTAGACCTCTAAATTTTATAAGCGCTCATATAACTCAGAGGCCTATCTTAATTGGCGTATACTAAGTATGTATGAAGACACCCTTTAATTTTAAACATATTTTATTTTTTGGAATTTTCCCTTTATTTGTGCTGCAAGACCTAGCTTCTTGCCAAATTTCAAATTTCATGATTCTAGGTCAACAAGAAGTACCTTATAGGTTTTCGACCCAAAACCTATAGGGTACTTCCGGTTGACCTAGAATTGTCAATTTTGGTTAAAAGCAAAGTCTTACAGAACAAATAAAGGAAAAATTCAGAAAAATAAAAAAAAGTTTAAAATCAATGCAAATTTTGGTACTTACAAGGTTTCGCGAAAATCTAAATTTGCCCATATCTTTTTATTGTGTTGACGCAGGAATTCAGAAACAGAACTCAGTTGATTTTTATACAACTAACTAGCTGACCCGGTGAACTTCGTACCGTCGTAAATATAAATAAACTGTCCCAAGTGCGAGTCAGACCCACACACGCAGGGTTCCAATTGAACAATATTTGCCGAAAAAATACGTTTCTCGTATGGGGACCCCCTTTATTGTTTAATTTATTTAGTTTTTATTATTTGATCTTACAGCAACCATTGCAATACACACTATGAGTAAATTTCAAGTCTATCTATTAAGGTTTGTAAGATCGTGCATAGAAAGCCTCAAAAACACGTTTCTTGTATGCGGGATCCTCTTGATTATTTAATTTTATTGTGTTTTTATCGGTTTTTATACACAAATAGCGAATACCCATGTATGGCAGCGCCATAATGACAACCATCAAAATATGTCAAGACAGTGACAAACATTTCTGAACGAACCCACAATGAAAAACTGGGACAACCATCAAAATTCAAAATATTAAAATTTAAATACCTACGCGATACTCCGAGTAATGTAGATATATTATGTTGTCGTTGATTTCAAAACCCTTAATTTACTACTTGCTTCAAATTTCAATTCGTGAGTGGAAAAGAGTCGACCCTACCGTACAGAAGGGACGAACGTCAAATGTTTGACAGGAAAGTAGGTAGAACAGTTTATATGGGAAAATGAAATTTTTGTTTTTGCAATTTTTCCAAATTTTCTCACCGTTTAAACCTTCCCTGGACTACGACAGTCATTTCAAAACCAAAATCAGCTAAATCGGCCCGGCTGTTCTCAAGTTTTAGCGAAACTAACGAACAGCAATTTATTTTTATATATAAGACTAGAAGTGCCCCGCGGCTTCGCCCGCGTTAAAAACTTATTTTATTTACTTAAAACTTTATTTTTGTAAAAACGATTCTATCATTAAATACATAAAATAAGATTCAGCCAAATCGGTTCACCCGTTTTCATGTTATCGTGTGACTAAGGCAATTCGGGATTCATATTTATAAAACCCGAAAAACCCAAATTTTCAGACCTTGTTACCTACCCCATTTCAAAAAACCCTACAACACGTACTTTATCTCATCTTGTTTCGCCATACAAACTTTGATTCCCCGTTCCGTATCCGGGAGGAATTTTTAGAAAATCCTTTCTGAGCACCTACGTCATAATAACTATCTGCATTCTCATATCAGCCACTTTTAAGACCAAATAGCCTACACAAATATACTCACATACGTATACACAAACCACACAACTATTAAACGCTCACACATAAACACACCTCACACACATTTCACATACACTCAGACTCGTAAATAGAATTCACCACAACAAATAGTAGTAAGAACGTTGGGTTTTGTTTTTTTGTCTAATATTATTATTATTTTTTTTTTACATTTGATTTCTTTTCACCTTCTTTTAAATTGTGCTTTTGTTTGTTTGTTCTCTTCATGATTATATCATGTTATGCTAACCCGCTACTACATAATCCTACGCTCGACAAACATCTGAGTTCGAGCAACGGAGTGCACTGAAAACCAGCCCTGCGGAGATTCGTATCTCCGCAGAATTGTGCTGAGTGTACTCCGATTGTCAAAACTATATCTTGTGATTGGAAATGAAATATGTATGATGTGCTCTATTTGTTCTGACAATAAACCAATTTTTTTTTATTTTTTTATTTTTTATTTTTTTTTTATTCTAAATTTCCGCGCAATCCGAAACAATATTGATTTTTAGACTATGTTACCCCAGTTTTCCTCTTAGGGTGGCATTTTGAAAAAGTCTGAAAAACTCGTATTTACTTATTTATTTACAGGAGTACTTGTGTGAAATGTCGAATAAAATTACTATCCAAACTTTGAACCCCCGCTTCATTCCCTTGAAGAGAGAATTTTGAAAAATTCTTTCTTAGCGGATACAATATAAGTCAAAATAACTATCTGCATGCCAAATTTCAGCGCATTTCGAAACAATATTGATTTCAGACTTTGTTACCCCACTCCACCCTTTTAAGGGTGGAATTTCGAAAGAGTCTGAAACACATATTTACTTACTTAAGTACTTGTGTTAAGTTTCGAATAGAAAAGACTATCTAATCTTGTTTCGCCATACAAACTTTGAACTCCCGTTTCATCCTCTTCAGGGGTGAATTTTGGAAAATCCTTGTCCTCCTCAGATTCCTCAGAGGTAACTAACGTCGTAATAACTATCTGCATGCCAAATTTCAGCGGAATCCGAAACAATATTGATTTTTACACTTTTTTACCCCCTCATTTCACCCTCTTAGGGGTGGAATTTCAAAAAAAACTGAAACACTTATTAACTTATTTTTTTACTGAAGCACTTGTGTGAAGTTTCGAATAGAAAAGACTATCTAATCTTGTTTCTCCATACAAACTTTGAACCCCCATTTCATCCCCTTATGGGGTGAATTTTGGAAAATCCTTTCTTAGTACACCCTTACGTACTAAGACAAATATACCCTCCAAATTTCAAGTCTTTACGAACAGCGGCTTAGGCTGTGCGTTGTCTGTCAGTCAGTCAGTATGTCAGGACAAAGATTCTTATAGTATTAGGTAGGGATTATAGACTTCAGTATCTGGTATAAATTTCAACTTGCTACGTCCACCCGGTCCTGAGAAAATCTGTGGTGACACGGACAGACAGACAGACAGACAGACAGATGGACAGACGGACAAGAAAGTGATCTTATATTTTTTTACCTTTTGGGTACGGAACCCTAAAAACGTGACTATTTGCTCGTTTTTGCTCAGTATTGATAACAGCAACAGGTAGACGCTTGAATTATTCACAGAATAATGAGTATATTTTCACTTTATAAATAAATAATCAAATTAAAATAAAACAAATATTTAAGGGGCTCTTATACAACAGACTTGAATTTTGAAAGTTTGCACAGGAATACTTATAAATTTATAACTTACTAGCAGCCCGCCCCGGCTTCGCACGGGTAGAACATATATGCCTACAAAATTTGCATCAGTTTGTTGTCGTCATATTTCATCCAATTTACACAAAACCTTAACGAATTATGCACCCTAAACTTTCCTCATAAACACTCTGGCTATTGGTGAAAACCGCATGATAATCCGTTCAGTAGCTATTGAGATTATTGCGAACAGACAGACAGACGCAGTGATGGAATTTGTTTTATAATACTTACGTAGTGATATTGGACGGCCCTTTAGCGTAAAGGATAGTTACCCTGATTCTGTCCCGACGGTCGTTGGTTCTAATCCTAGCTATATACCTACCAATGAAAGTTTTATGTGCATTCATGAATCATGAGTTTTCGTACAGTGGTAGTGGGATCATTAAATCTACCAAAAAGTAGCTTACCACCAAGGAGCCCGGGCCCGGTGGCGTAATCGGGAGAACGGTCGGCTTTGATGCCGTGGTACCGACTTCAAACCTTACCGTGCACCAATGGATTTTTCCATCGAAAAATGTATGTGCGCTTCTCACAGTGGCCCTCCGGTGAAGGAAAACATCGTTAAGAAACCAACAACCCCCCGCATGGTGGTAGGACACTATCTAGTGTCCGCCTGGCCAGCTCTCAAGTTAGAAAATCTGTCGCCAAAAACATCTAATGTGTTCCGGAAGCTATCCTTGAGAGCCAGTTCCCCAGTCTAGGCCTAGCGTGCTTACCATCTTCGACCGCATCATCACTTACCAACAGGTGAGATAGTGGTCAAACGCTAGCCTATTAGATATTTTAAAAAAAGAGGTGAACATCTGCCGTCGTAACCTTACGCGTTCCCCGACGCAAAATGTAGGGGTAATATACGTTTAACGTGTGTATCTGTGTGTCTGTCTGTAGCATCTTAGCACCTAACCGGATGAACCGATTTTGTTTTTATTATGGATAGTTTTTTTTTGTTTGATAGATGTCTTCATCGAGAGTTTTCTTAGCTTTGATTCATGAAAATTCGTTCAATCGTTATAAAACTATGAGCTTTTTTCTAGTTAATTGCGCTATGAAATCAACTTTCATAGGTCTGATCAATTCGAAAATCTTCTTCTTCAACGATATTGTAAGAACATGGAACATTGACCTGATACTGGGACATCTCCTGGACTCTACAGAATACTCAAATCCTCACCAACTTACAGCTCAGATTTTAAATGTCGTGTTTAGAGTCATTGGAATGCTTTTAATGAAAAGATTATACATAGATCAGTCGGGGTGGTTTAAAATATTATATTATTATATATATACATAGATGAATATTATTTTATACAATAGATCATATTATTATACTATATAGACTTCAAATTGATTGTGATCGGTGGGGATCTACAGCATAGCTAAGCTTATAATAATACTAGAAGTGTCCCGCGGCTTCGCCCGCGTTAAAACCTTCTTTTATTTACTTAAAACTTTTCTTTTGTAAAAACGATTCTATCATTAAACACATCAAATAAAAATTAGCCAAATCGGTTCACCCGTTTTCATGTTATCGCGTGACTAAGGCAAATCGGGATTCATATTTATTAAACCCTAAAAACCTAAATTTACAAACTTTGTTACCTACCCCATTTCGAAAAATCCTACAACACGTACTTTATCCCATCTTGTTTCGCCATACAAACATTGAATCCCCGTTCCGTATCCGGGAGGAATTTTCAGAAAATCATTTCTGAGCGAATACCTATACCTACGTCGTAATAACTATCTGCATTCTGAATTTCAGCGCAATCCGAAACAATATTGATTTTTAGACTTTGTTACCCCAGTTTATCCTCTTAGGGTAGCATTTTGAAAAAGTCTGAAACTCGTATTTACTTATTTATTTACAGAAGTACTTGTGTGAAATGTCGAATAAAACGACTATCCAAACTTTGAAATCCCGCTTCATCCCCTTAAAGAGTGTATTTTGAAAAATTATTTATTAGCGGATACCTAAGTCAAAATAACTTTGCATTTAAAAAATTATGTAATAATTATATAATAACTTTGCATTTAAATAATTTTAAATCTGCCAAATTTCAGCGGAATCCGAAACAATATTGATTTCCACACTTTGTTTCCCTATTTCACCCTCTTAGGGGTGAAATTTCAAAAATACATTAACCACGTATTTACTTATTTTTTTACTGAAGCACTTGTATGAAGTTTCGAATAGAAAATACTATCTAATCTTGTTTTTCCATACAAACTTTGAACCCCGTTTCATCCCCTTCAGGGGTGAATTTCGAAAAATCCTTTCTCAGAGGGAACTATCGTCGTAATAACTATCTGCATGCCAAATTTCAGCGCAATCCGAAACAATATTGATGTTCACACTTTGTTAACCCATTGCACCCTCTTGAGGGGGGGGGGGGGGGGGGGGCGTAATTTCAAGAAAACTTGAAACACGTATTTACTTATTTTTGTACTGAAGCACTTGTGTGAAGTTTCGAATAGAAAAGACTATCTAATAATGTTTCTCCATAGAAACTTTGAACCCCCGTTTCATGCCCTTCAGGGGTGAATTTCGGAAAATCCTTTCTCAGAGGGAACTAACGTCGTAATAACGATCTGCATGCCAAATTTCAGCGCAATCCGAAACAATATTGATTTTCACACTTTGTTACCCCATTGCACCCTCTTAGGGGTGGAATTTCAAAAAAACATGCAACACGTATTTACTTATTTTTTACTGGAGCTCTAGTATGAAGTTTCGAATAAAAAATACTATCTAATCTTGTTTTTCCATACAAACTTTGAACCCCCGTTTCATCCCTTTCAGGGGTGAATTTCGGAAAATCCTTTCTCAGAGGTAACTAACGTCGTAATAACTATCTGCATGCCAAATTTCAGCGCAAATCAAAACAATATTGATTTTCACACTTTGTTACCCCATTGCACCCTCTTAGGGGTGGAATTTCAAAAAAACCTGAAACACGTATTTACTTATTTTTGTACTGAAGCATTTATGTGAAGTTTCGGATAGAAAAGACTATCTAATCTTGTTTCTCCATACAAACTTTGAACCCCCATTTCATCCCCTTAAGGGGTGAATTTTGAAAAATCCTTTCTTAGTACACCCTTACGTACTAAGACAAATATACTCTCCAAATTTCAAGTCTCTACGACCAGCGGTTTAGGCTCTGCGTTGTCTGTCAGTGAGTCAGTCAGTCAGTATGTCAGGACAAAGATTCTTATAGTATTAGATTTTCTAAGTAACTATGACCTAATCTGTGGTTCCACTGCAAATATTTTATTAATTTTGCGATTCGTGTATGTGAAATTTTTTTTTTTATTTTTTTTTATACGTTATATATTATTTTATACGTTATATAGCGTTTGACCACTATCTCACCTGTTGATAAGTGATGATGCGGTCGAAGATGGTAAGCAGGCTAGGCCTAGAATGGGAACTGGCTCTCAAGGATAGCTGCCGGAACACATTAGATGTTTGGTGACAGATTTTCTAACTTGAGGGTGGTAGCTGGCCAGGCGGACACTAGATAGTGTCCTACCACCATGCGGGGGGTTTTGTTGGTTTCTTAACGATGTTTTTCCTTCACCGGAGGGCCACTGTGAGAAGCGCACATAAATTTTTCGATAGAAAAATCCATTGGTGCACGGCGGTTTGAACTCGGTACCACGGCATCAAAGCCGAACGTTCTCCCGATTACGCCACCGGGCCCTCAGAATTCGTGATATCTTGTAGAGTTTTCATTTGAATTATATACTGTAAAGGACAATTTTAATCTATAATATGTGGCCAAGCTAATTAACGTAATTATTTGGATAAAGATTAATACTATATACTTGAAAATAGCCTTGGAAGTTATGTAATATTTTTTAACAAAAATTTAAGATTAAAATGGTTACTGTGAGTCAACCTTAAGAGATAGACATATGCTGTCGCGGACTTTTTTGTAGGTCTTATTAAGTTGTACAACTCTTGCATAGAAAATATTCTTCTATCTATTTTCAATTAAGCAGCGTTCGTAAGAAACGTGTTATTCGACCGTTTTTTTGCCGACTTAGGTTGCAAATTAGGTCTCCACGAATGTACCTTTGATTTAAACGGGATAATATATAGCCTATTTTCATTCCGAAAGTCCATTCCATGTATTAGTGAAAGAATTTTTTAAATCGGTTCAGTAGTTTTTGAGCCAAATCATTACAAACATACAAAAATACAAAAATACAAATGTTCTCTCTTTATAATATTAGTATAGATAACATACGGTCTACCAGTAACATTTTTAGAAAGTTCTTTATTCACAATAGCTTATGTGATGGTACATAGTTTAGAATATGCTTATATAATATAACTTAATGATAATAAAACATTAAATTAAAAAATCAAAAAACCCGACTGCGCAACAAGTGAAGTGTTAAAAAACGAACTGAAGAGAAAAAAAACAAGTAAGTCTAGTAGTTTAGACTTCTGTTTAGGGATATCAAAAAACTATACCATTTAAATTCTTTCTCGGTCGATACACTCATAAAATAAATTATACATTGTTATATGGAATGTAGAGACTTAAACAGTCGGGACACATTAATCCCCATAATGTGTCCCGACTGTTAAAATCTATTCTAGTTGTATTCTATCTAAAACCTAAATTAAAAGTGATTCCTAAACTCCTCCATCAATTATAAAGTTTTAGGGTTGATTATGATAGATGATCTGCTGCCTTGCTTATTGCATAGAATGTGAAAGAGATTAGCACTGTTGAATAGTTGTGTGTGGGATACTAAAATATCTCTAGCATGACTGGTAGGAAATGCTATTTTAGATAGATAGATAGATAGATAAACTCTTTATTTGCACACCAAAAGAACAGAAACAATTTAAACAAAATATACTCTAAACTTATAACTATAGCTATGCATTTTAGCATTAAGTCCTCCATGTACAAAGATCTAATAGGCTAGCGTTTGACCACTAACCTACACTAACACCTGTTGGTAAGCGATAATGCGTCAGGTGAGAGGTTACATATTTGAATGTCGGAAGTTAAAATATCTACTGATAAAATATCGATGTTCATAATATCGAAAATTAAAATATCGACTATATTAAAATATCGAAAATGTTATATCGAAGCATAAAATGGCTAAAATTTAAATGCCGAATGCTTAAAATATCGAATGATTAAAAAATGTCGATAATCATTATATCGAAATTCAAAATGTCAACATTTATTACATCGAAGATCATCATAAATACTAGTTAAAATATCGAAAAAAAATTATATAGGTAGTATGAGTGAAAAAAATGTTGGTAGATTGGAAAAAAAATGAAACAAGGGCTGATTCGGTTCTAGCCTAGAATTGTTCATTTGTTTCATTTTTTTTTCCAATCTACCAACGTTTTTTTTCACTCATACTAGGTACAATCGCCTTCATTTGTGCGTATCCACCTTAAGGAATAATTTCCTGTGCACTCTTATTGAATTGGCATCTCGCTTCTGTCTATGTTGACATTGTTGACCAATGACAAGAAGGGACAAAGCCAAAAATTATATTTGTTTTTGATTTTGGCTCTTCTGATTGGTAAGAAAATTTTTTTTTGGTTTTGCCTCTTCTGATTGGACTTGCAACCGAAAATGTTTTGAAACTGGATACGCGCAACTGTACGCGATGGTACCTATATAAATTTTTTGCTAGAACCGAATCGGTCTCTTGTTTCAATGTTTTTTTCCATCTACCAATATTTTTTACTTCGATATGTAGGACATTCGATATTCTATATACTTGGATATTTAAATCTTTCGATGTTAGTTTTGTCGATAATTATATTTTAGATTCATTGATCATATATCTATTCGACAATATAAACTTACGATATATTAAAATTTTATTTTACAATTTCAAAAAAAATTACATTAAAATCACGCCTCTTTCCCGTCGGGGTAGGCAGAGACTACTTATTTCCATACATTCAATATTTTAATTTTCGATATTATATCACTAGATATTTTAACTTTCGACATTCAAACATGTAATGTAACCCAGGTGAGATAATGGTCAAGTGTTACCCAGGTCCAGGTCCAGGTAAAAAAATAAAAATAATATAAAGCTTAACTGTCTAAGAGTCATGCAATCGCCTTAGCTTACATAATATTTCTACTCATATTGACATTTCTTTACAGGTACAATTCATTTAACAATATTCATCCGAAGAGATCTCATTTGGTTTTGTTCACTACCTGAAGACGCAAGTTTATCAGTCCGACCGGGCACTGCGTTCAGAACGAAAGGCGCTGTAGCTATATCATTCGCGTTATTCGGTTCGACATTTCTATTTGTGACTGCTCATCTTACTGCACACCAGGAAAAAGTTAAGGAGAGAGTTTCTGACATCAAGAGGATTATCAGGTCTATTGACTTGCCCAAGAATTTGCCGTGTCGGCATAAAAGTAAAGGTATGTTTGCGTAAACTTTCTGTGACCCTAGGGCTTCAAAGGACGGGAGCTATTAATTATTTCCTCTGCACTGACATGCACTTGGCGACTAACTTTCTGATGTTACATGACGATGCGGTATAAATGTTATCACACACCATGCGTAAAGAAAATTGCACGTACTGTTGCGGATTTTCAGCGCCGGCACGTTGCATCGCCGCGGCTACGGCTAGGTGACGACGCGCTTTCTTTTTTTTAAATATTATATACTAGCTGACCCGGCGAGCTTCGTACCACCTAACAGACAATGAATGTCGTGTTACCTTTTACATGAACTTGTTTTAGGCTTTTATGAACGTAATAAATGAATGCAAAAGAGATATTAAGTTTATTAATGTATTATGGCATTACAGATATAGAATAAATATTGGTAAAAATGTTTTTTGGAAATATAAACTTTTTTAAGTTGCTTGTAAGCATACATTTCTGAACGCACGCATATTTGACAATCAATAAATATGTTTTTCTTTTCGTTTCAACAAACAATTATCATTACTGACAATATATAACATTTTTAAAATCTACGTGACTTGAATTCACAGAAGAATTTTTACTTGACTTACTACTTGACATGGGCTAAATACACTAATCGTGTGGAGCAATAATTATACAAAAAAAATACGGCGGGATAAACAATTGAACATCAAATGATTGGCAGTTTTTAAGCCCAGGAACATTTTGACAAAATATTTTTTCTTGTATAATTTTTTTAGGTCAATTATTCATTGTTTTTAATACTTATTATCCTATTCCTGACAAAGACAATTACAAAAATGAAAAAATCATAAAAATTGGGCCAGCCGTTCTTGAGTTATAAGTGTAGTAACTAACACGACTTTATTTTATATATATAGATGATAGGCTAGCGTTTGACCACTATTCAAGGATGGCTGCCGGAACACATTAGATGTTTGGTGACAGATTTTCTAACTTGAGGGTGGTAGCTGGCCAGGTGGACTAGACAGACATTGACCTACCACTAAGCGGGGGTTGGGGGTCTCTTAAAGATGTTATCGTCACCGGAGGGCCACTGTGAAAAACGCACATTTTTTCGATGGAAATATTCATTAGTGCACGGCGGGGATTGAATTCGGTATCTCTGGCATCAAAGCCGACCATTATCCCATTACACCACTGAGCCCTCAAAAACGTATGCTTACGGTAAGGCAAGGTGCTATGTTCAGCAATCGTTGACGTAAAGTAAAAATAGTAGAGGGGCTAAGATGCTGCCTTTTGGAACACCAAGCTATATAATATATATGGAAGTAGATAAGACAGTTCTTTGTATGGAACAGTAACGGCAAAGACAAAGTACTACTATATAATATCGATTAAAAAACTAAAAAGAACCGACTTCAAATGCCGCGCTATTAATTTTCAGTACCAAGTTTGAGGTGTTTATCTCCATATCTCTGGAGATACTTATCAGATCTCGATGAAATTACTATGGTACCACCCTTGGGATATATACTTTCCAATAATTTTTTTTTTATCAAAATCGGTTTATAAACGAAGAAGTTATACATAAAAAAAAAATATACGGTCGAATTGAGAAACCTCCTCCTTTTTTTGAAGTCTGTTAAAAATGTCCAGTATGTACACTAAACAAATATGTTACTACTGTTGGATCCTTTTTTGAAACAATAGATGGTGTATTAATATAAGAATCAGTGTTTTAAGTTAGTGCATAATACATATATTGAACACATCATTTTCTTTCTCGTTTCCTATGAAGGCTAAAATGTGCTTATCCTAAAATTTGCTGAGGCTAAGTTTTAACCAGGAATGAGATGCGATTCGAAAAGCATTTATCAGATCTCAGATATGGCAGGCTACAAGAAGTATTTTACTTGATATTTTATTCTCCGCGTTATAACTACGCCCGAGGCAGAATATCAGAAGTCCTACCACTTAACTAGCTATATTTATTTGCAGACGTCACAAACAATTTCGACTACGTGTTTTGGTGTGGCGACCTCAACTTCAGGTTAGGGGAACCGAGAGCAGCCGTCATGAGGTGGATAGAACAAACAAAGGTTTGTGTTCATTTTTTTTAATATCTTATAGGCTAACGTCTCACACTATCTCTTCTGGTGGTAAGTGATGATGTGGTCGAAAATAGTGAACACGCTAGGCCTAGAATACTCTGACTCTCAAGGGATGTGTTCTGCCGGAACACCGTAAGGTGGCAGAATTTATACTCGATGGTGGTAAGCTACTACTATCATGTTCATATTCATCCTTATTTGTCCTCCATCCTGTTTGACGAGTTTCTGAACGATAGAATAGAATAACTCCTTATCGTATGATTGTGTGCCTAAAAAAAACCGGCCATATGCGTTTCGGGCCATGCGCAGTGTAGGGTTCCGTAGTAATTATTTTTTAAATTATCCAACAGCCAAATTCAACGACTATTACTGCTAAACTGATAAAGTTATCTTAACCGCTATAATTTTCCTTTGAAGTTCATGAAATGGACTATCATCATGAATTTTTCCAGATTTTTCAAGCTAGCAGTTTAGCTTTTAGAAGGGAGGGAGAGGGACACCCTATTGGAACAAAAATTTGCACTTTAAAGTTTAATATTTCGTAAATGGAGCATTAAATCGAAAAAAGTATTAGCAACCCCTAAGTCAATTTAAAAGAGCTATTCAACGATACCCCACATGATGGGGTGGACGACGAAAAAAAAGTCATCCATACTTCACTTGTACTTCATATCTACTTAAAAAATATATTTTCCAAAATTTTATTTTACTACTTTGACTTCGTAATTGATATACACATCCCTACTAAAATTACAGTTTTCTAGTACTAACGGTCTCTTAGCCAAACCTCGGACATACAGACAGACAGACGAGACGAAACTATAAGGGTTCCTTGTCAGGACTACGGAACCCTAAAAAGTGAGTCTGAATTGAGTAAATACTTCGTTGTCATAACAACACAAACATAACTCCAAATAATTGTATTCTGCTTGCGCATAAATGATATGCACGTTACACTGCGTGTTAAATTTAAAAATAGAATAAATAAATTTTAGTATTTTTGTATACACAACACGCGTTTTATATCTATAAAAAGTGAAATGTTTATCTATACTAATATTATAAAGAGAGAACATTTGTATTTTTGTATGTTTGTAATGAGTAAGCTCAAAAACTACTGAACCGATTTAAAAAATTCTTTCACTAATACATAGAATGTACTTTCGGAATGAAAATAGGCTATATATTATCCCGTTTAAATCAAAGGTACATTCGTGGAGACCTAATTTATAACCTAAGTCGGCAAATAAACGGTCGAAAAAACACGTTTCTGACGAACGCTGCTTAATTGAAAATAGATAGAAGAATATTTTCTATGCAAGAGTTGTACAACTTAATAAGACCTACAAAAAAGTCAGCGACAGCTTATGTCTATCTCTTAAGGTTGACTCACAGTAACCATTTTAATCTTAAATTTTTTTTTAAAAATATTACATAACTTCCAAGGCTATTTTCAAGTATATAGTATTAATCCTTATCCAAATAATTACGTTAATTAGCTTGGCCACATATTATAGATTAAAATTGTCCTTTACAGTATATAATTCAAATGAAAACTCTAGAAGATATCACGAATTTCACAAACACGCATCGCAAAATTAATAAAATATTTGCAGTGAAACCACAGATTACGTCATAGTTACTACGCAAAATATTATTATAAGCTAAGCTATGCTGTAGATCCCCACCGATCACAATCAATTTGAAGTCAATATAGTATAATAATATGATCTATTGTATAAAATAATATTCATCTATATATATAATAATATAATATAATATTTTAAACCACCCCGACTGATCTATGTATAATCTTTTCATTAAAAGCATTCCAATGACTCTAAACACGACATTTAAAATCTGAGCTGTAAGTTGGTGAAGATTTGAGTATTCTGTAGAGTCCAGGAGGCTTCCATGTTCTTACAATATCGTTGAAGAAGAAGATTTTCGAATTGATCAGACCTATGAAAGTTGTTTTGATAGCGCAATTAATTAGAAAAAGCTCATAATTTTATAACGATTGAACGAATTTTCATGAATCAAAGCTAAGAAAACTCTCAATGAAGACATCTATCAAACAAAAAAAAAACTATCAATAATAAAAACAAAATCAGTTCATCCGGTTAGGTGCTAAGATGCTACAGACAGACACACAGATACACACGTTAAACGTATATTACCCCTACATTTTGCGTCGGGGAACGCCGTAAGGTTCCGGCGGCAGATGTACTACTTGGTGGTAAGCTACTTTTTGGTAGATTTAATGATTCCACTACCACTGTACGAAAACTCATGATTCATGAATGCACATAAAACTTTCATTGGTAGGTATATAGCTAGGATTAGAACCAACGACTATCGGGTCAGAATCAGGGTAACTATCCTTTACGCCAAAGGGCCGTCCAATATCAATACGTAAGTATTATAAAACAAAGTTCATCACTGCGTCTGTATGTCTGTTCGCAATAATCTCAATAGCTACTGAACGGATTATCATGCGGTTTTCACCAATAGCCAGAGTGTTTATGAGGAAGGTTTAGGTGCATAATTCGTTAAGGTTTTGTGTAAATTGGATGAAATATGACAATGGTTGTTAAATATGTTCATATTTTATATTCGATGCAACAAACTGATGCAAATTTTGTAGGCATATATGTTCTACCCGTGCGAAGCCGGGGCGGGCTGCTAGTGTACAATAAATAACTTTGAACCAAAAAAATACTAAGAATAAGATTAGCACAAAGTTTGCATTATTTAAGCATCTTGCTGATTTCATAGGCAAAACAGCGCTACAGAACATGTCCACTCATTCCAATGTAATAATAGTGTAAATAAATGTTGCAGTTCCCGCTTCCCCACCACTTACCCCACGGCTTGCTTCACGCAGACCAACTGACGGCGGTGTTAGAAGATGGCGCCGCTTTCAGAGACTTTAGAGAAGCACCCATCACCTTCCCGCCTACTTATAAGGTAGATAGATAACTCTTAATTTTTTTATTGTACTCCACAATTTACAAGATACACACAAACATAAAAGGCTTAACATAATATAAACCGTAACTAAGGCTGCATATTTACGGTAGCTCGGCGAGGAAGCGAAGCGGCGCGCGAACTGATAATCAACCAATCACCAAACGTACGCTGAGCAAGGCTACGAAAATAAAGTGATACTATTGGCAGATTATTTCGTATTATTATAAGTATCCTTCGTTTATTATTTTATATATATTATATTATAAAAAAACCTGAATAATGAAATAAATATGAGAATAATAATTTCAGTACGACCCAGGTAGTCAACAGTTCGACACGTCAAGCAAACAGCGTGCGCCCGCTTATACCGACCGGATACTCTATAAGTCTAAATCTATGACTGGCAACATTTCCTCTGCATTTTCTGGTCAGTATCTAATAAATTATACATCACCTTGGAAACTTTATAAAAATAAAATATACCTACTCATGTTTATTATCTATGTGATATTTAATGGTAATCACTGGTTTGGCAATATTATAATATTTATATATCTTATCCATCCTTTCTTCGAAATTAAAAAAGAAATATGTTCTGTCGCTTGTGCATCTGCCTAGCTAAACAATATTGATTACATTAGGCGTTCTTATAAACATAATATAAGAAGGATAACCAATGTTTAGAATTTGTAGTTTGGAGACGAAAATTAGTTATTTATTATGTCATTAATTAAATGTATAAGATCCATTTAATTAATCAAATAAAGGATTTCGAAAAAGTACATTTTTTCCAAGTAGCTCATTAAAACTAGACCTGTTTTCGATTGGCTAAATGTTCTTAAAAGATTAAGAACGTTCTCGTCAAAAAATATAACAATTAATTTTTTTGAAAACTAACTTAACTGACTTCAAATACTGCGCTAGTAATTTTATGGTGATAATTACTTATCTCCATATATCTGGTGATACTCATCGGATCTCGATAAATTGTACAATAGAAACGAAATAAGAATGTTCGAAATCGGTCAATAAATACCGGTGTTCTCAGATAACTAAGATAAAAAATACAGTACAGACGATTCGAGTCGAGAACCTCCTGCTGTTTTGAAGTCGCTTAATAATAAAACCCTCATGACCAATCAAAACACAAAACGTTTGCTTGAACCTTTATACTTTATACCATCGTTTTGTTTCTATACAAAACAATAAATATTGTATTTTATGTGTATCTATTCTCAAAGATTCTCCAGCATAAAACAAAACATAATACAATTTTTAATTTAATGGCAGGTAACCTTCCAGCTAGGCCGATGCACCTGCGTCCCTAGTTTCAACTTTAAATATAACTATATTATAATAAACTTACACCACACTTTGAATAAAATGTATGAAACGGTAATTTTATGGTCAAACAAAATATAAGGACGTGGTCAGAATATATTGCTTGATTCCACCAGACGATTCGCCTCTCCAAGAGGCATCAGGACCTCCCCTTTGTCTCGTCGAACGCACGTTTGAGCTTATTTCAAATCTTAGTGAGTATGAACTTCTAAAGTAACGCTTCATGATAAACAACCATTTCATTAGCATTTTCATCGAATAATAAATATCATAGCGAGCGTCCGATACATAAAACTGGCCAAGTGCAAGTCGGACTCGCACTCGTAGGGTTCCATACCACACTACAGTATTTTATAAGATCGAGCAAAAAATACCACTATCATTTTTCGCCAGCAAAAAATAATAATTACTAAACATTTTATCATAGCAGAGTTTTGAGCCGCGTGCTTATTTCTTATAACGCCATCTAACGTCTTATTCTAAAAGCTATCAAGTGAAAGTTCTAAAGAAATCTAAAAGAAAAAAAAACGCAAAGATGTTAGGGATCGGCATTTCAATATAACGCCATCTATGGACATTTACCTAAGCGTTCATAGAAGGCGTTATATTGAAATGCCGAAATAAAAACGTTTCTTGTATGGGGACCCCCTATAATTTTAAAATGTATAATTTTTTTTAGTATTTGTTGTTATAGCGGCAACAGAAATACATCATCTGTGATAATTTCAACTGTATAACTATCACGGTTCATGAGATACAGCTTGGTGACAGACGGACAGACAGACAGACAGACAGCGGAGTCTTAGTAATAGGGTCCCGTTTTACCCTTTGGGTACTGAACCCTAAAAATTACGCTCTTCTATGTGTTGTGATTGCGACTAAAAATGTAGCCTTTTTGAATGACACTCAATTTTACGCCTATTCAATAAAATTTAAAAAAAAATGGATAATTTCATGTAATAATTACTCGTATAGCTATTTTTGTCATGGTTTGTCAATTACCAATTGTATCTTTAAAATTTGGAGTTGATTCTATTGGGTCGAATGGGCTCATAGACATAACATAAGGCATGACATAGGCATAACTCCCAAAGTTATTTCACATAAATCACGAAAATACATATACATACATATTTCTATTCTTCTCACTTTTACTACTATTTTTTTTGTTTCTGTTTATTCTTGCAGCGATGTGCAAAACGCACGCTTGTCACTATCACGCGTTTACTCTTGCTTTGTGTATTAATAGAATTGCTTACTACTGGTTTTTGTTGTATAGATTTTGGCTTTGTGTTTGTGTATAAACTTTTAATTGTTCGTGGATTGGCGACATAATATAGAAATATATAGAAAATAGAAATCTACTAACTTTAGCGAACTGGAAATTAGTCGACAGTTTACTGTGAGATTAGTGAGATTCTCAGATAGTATACATACACCCCGGCACGGATCTTAAAGTGCGAGCAAAATTGTTGCGCTGCGGTACAATCGCAGGATGATAGCGCGGCAAGCAAACTCTCAGACAACGGACCAATCCCAGTCGCCCATTTCTCGACACGCGCACCGCGTCCCGCAAAACATATCAGAACAAAATTGATGTTTGCCTGCGCATAAGGCCCCCATATACCTTTAGTTTATATACGACTAGCTACGCTCCGCGGCTTTGATTGCGTCATAAAGTATCCTATGTGTTAGTGCAGGTTATATAGTACATATGTGTTTACCAAATTTCGTCCAAATCTTCTGCCGTTTGATGATTTTCTGTAATAAAAATAGCCCATGTGTTATTCCAAAACCTATACTATCTACATTTCCAATTTCATTCAAATCGATTAAGCAGTGACAGAGAAACAAGCATTAATGTATTTTCTATTATTTTTCAAACAATTTTATTTTCAATACTTCTCCTAGGGGTGTGTAAAATTAAACATTCATTTTAAATAGGGTGATAAAGTTTCTATGAAAAATTTAATTCCTTGGTCCGATTCACTCAAAACGCGGTCCAATAAACCTTAAAACAATGAAACACGTATTTTTATTTTTTCAAATCTACTTCTAGGGTAAGTAGATTTGTGTAAAATAAATGTTTCATTTTACACACCCCTAGAAGAAGATTTGAAAAAAGAAAAAATACGTGTTTCATTAATTGTTTTAAGGTTTATTGGACCGCGTTTTGAGTGAATCGGACCAAGGAATTAAATTTTTCATAGAAACTTTATCACCCTATTTAAAATGAATGTTTAATTTTACACACCCCTAGGAGAAGTATTGAAAATAAAATTGTTTGAAAAATAATAGAAAATACATTAATGCTTGTTTCTCTGTCACTGCTTAATGAATTAAGGACCAAGGAAATAATTTTTTCATAGAAACTTTACACCCTATTTAACCCTTTTCGAGAATGATTTTTAAAAGTTACATTAGCTTATGTGTTATTTCAGAACCTACACTATCTACACTTCCAATTTCATTAAAATCGATTGACCGGTTACAGAGATACTAGTAGGATCAAAAAGTAGTGAGAATGAGATAGAATATAATGACTATTGATAACTTAATAATTTATTTTTCTACATAGTCTCCGAGTCTCTCTACACACCGAGTCCTACACGAGAGTTCAATCCCTTTCAAAAAAAAAGTGTTGTCTTGGTCCTGCAAAAAACTCTCCACGGCATCCATCACCTCGTTATCGTCTTCGTACCTGTTTCCCCTTAAGTATTCTTTCAATTTGGAGAACAGATAAAAATCGCTAGGTGACAGATCTGGTGAATTGGGGGGGTGGTAAACCAATTCGAAGCCAGCTTGCTGAATGGCAGCCATCGCAACTGCCGACCTGTGCGCGGGTGCGTTGTCGTGATGAAACAGCACGCCCCTTCTAAGTTTCCCTCTCCTTTTCTCTTTGATGGCATTCTGAATCTCCAAAATGGTAGAATATTCGCCTATGCGGATGATACAGCGCTAATTTTTGTAGGTAAAAACTGGGAAGAGGTGAAAAACTATGCTGAACGAGGACTCGGCATTGTAACTAACTGGTTAAGTGATAATTTGCTTTCTCTTAACGTTGAGAAAACCAAATTTGTCACATTTACAAACTCTTATATTAGAATTTCCTCCATGAATCTCAAGATAAACGGTGATTGTGCCGACACAAGCAACTGTAGCTGTCCAAGCCTGCAGCGCGAATCAAGTGTGAGGTATTTGGGGGTAATTCTAGATTCTAGATTAACCTGGAAACCTCACATTGAAGCGCTCTGCAGTAAGGTTCGTAAATTAATATATTTATTCAAAAGTTTACGGGATGTTGCTGATCGGCCATTGGTAATTAGTGTATATGAAAGCCTTTGTAGATCCCTTCTCACCTATTGTATCACGTCTTGGGGCGGAGCATCGGTACACATATGTTACAACTTGAACGTGCTCAACGTGCTCTTCTAAAAGTAGCAACTTGTAGGCCTATGAGATTTCCCACTACAGAACTATACAAAGATGCGGAGTTCTCACAGTACGGCAAATATATATTCTATGTCTCATTTTAGTACAACGCAAAAACGTGACCCACAATGAAAAATCAAAGATTTTAACGAAAAGAAGAAAGGACAGAGTTTTTGCCCAGTCAAATACCAACACAAGATCTGCTCAACGACAGGAGTCATTTCTTGCTCCTTTTGTTTTTAATAAGACGTGTAAAGTTGTAAAAAATTTAATCTTGCTATCAGGTAAAGAAATCAAATACGAGGTTGATAAATGGCTTAAAAGCCTAAACTATGAAGATACTGAGAATATACTACACATTATGAAATAGCCAATTTCGTAAATAACCTAACACAACACATACACGTAAATTTCATTCAATAATAATTAATATAATATAATAAATATCTTAATGAGTTACTTACCTCTAAATATATATGTATATATATATATATATATATATATATATTTTCTTTCTGCACTCCGTATGGCTTTAATGTACACCTGGAAGGTTTATGCAGATCTCTACGACACAAGATATATTCTTAGTGTAGGATCTGCACGTCATCTGATTATGCTATGTAAGCCAAGATAAACAATGTCTTTTAAAGCAATTAAGACAACCATAGAGACATATTCTTAAGCAATTTACTTTAATTAGAGAGTAAGTACTGTAATTTTAATTGAATTTGTATGCCTAATTATTTTGTATTTACATAACCTACTATTTGTGGAATAAATAAATGATTATGATTATGATGATTCCTCAACTTGGGAATTAAAGCTGCATAATATTGGCATGTAATAATGGTTCCACGCTCCATGTAATCAATCAACAATATTCCTTCTGAGTCCCAAAATATTGAGGCCATAACCTTGCCAGCCGATGCCACGGCACGAAACTTCTTCGGGGTCGGTGATGATGGCCGTTTCCATTGCGAAGATTGCTGTTTTGTCTCGGGATCAAAATGATGGACCCATGTTTCGTCCATTGTTACGAAACGAGACAAAAAGTTTTCAGAATTTTCTTGTTACTTGTCCAACAATATCTTAGAAATGTCAAGTCGATTTTGTTTCTAACTGTCGGTTAACATTCTCGGCACCCATCTTGCGGAGACGTTTCTCATATTCAAAGATTGTTTCAATATGGATTGAATACTTCCATATGAAATGCCAGTTTCTTGAATGAAGTATTGGATGGTGACTCTTCGATCGCTCAATACAATTTTCTCGACTTTCGCAACATTTTCTTGGGTGACTGACGTCGATGGACGGCCGCAACGATGTTCGTCTTCCGTGCACGTTCTCCCTACTCGAAATTGAGAAGCTCACCTTGCGACAGTGGAATACGGTGGAGCAGACTCTCCTAATGTTGCCTCCAAATCGCAATGAATCTCATGCGTCGTTAACCTTTTTAAACAGAGGTATTTAATAACGGCTCGCACATCGTTTTTCTCCATTTTCGAGAACACGTTCTGACACGAAGCAAACCAATGACTACATTCAGAAAAAAACAAAAGAGAATCGAAGATTCTTATTTTTATTAATATTACAAATATGTATCTGAGCTAAGCCTGCCAGTATTTTTTTTTCTTACCAAGGAGTATGTCGTTCTCACTACTTTTTATCCTCCCTCATATATGGAAACAAACATCAAATGAATTTTCTACGATCAAACAACATATTAGTATTTTTTTCATAGAAACATAATTACCCTGTTTAATCCCTTTAGGAGATGATTTTTGAAATTAAGATAAAATTATGTCCAATTTTCCAACAAAAATCATTTTAAACACCCATTAGGGGTGTATATGTAACAAAATAAAAAAAACCAATTCATTTTATACACCCCCCTAGGGGTAGAACGTGGTAAGGCTTTAAACAGCCCAGCCTCAATAAGTGCAATATATAAAATCGTAATTTTACCTCGTGAGTGTAAAGCTGTTTATTGATGACAGGTCTGCGTCGCATCAGTTCCGTGCAGGGCGGGAGTACAGGCGTGAAGTGTCTCGCCTACAACTCAGTACAATCTATATGTACGAGTGACCACAAGCCGGTGTGGGCTCTGTTTTCTACCACATTGCGGCCGGGGACTGACGTGTAAGTACAATCATTATCATCATTTACAGCCAGTATTCGTCCACTGTTGGGCATAGGCCTCTCCTATGGCACGCCACTGAGCTCAATTATTCAACTCTTTGTTTCCAACTGCTGCCAGCCAGCTTACGTATATCGTCGTTACTACAGTAATCATTAATAATAATAATTTAAGATCGTTTAAAAAACTAAAAGAACCGACTTCAAACGTCGCGCTAGTCAAAGTAGCCAGTAGACGTAGTAACTATTACATAATCTGTGCCAGTTATAGTTGGTAAGTAAATGCGTCGTAATACAAATGTTGATATATTAAAAAATTCTCGGCCGATTTCGTTAAAATGTAATGTGACCTGCAGCTGGGAAGGGTAGTACCATTTGAAACAAAAAAAGAATTTTCCAAATACAGTTCAGGCATCTTCGAGTAATCGGTGATCATACTTATAAATAAAGGTTCCGACGAATTGACAACCTCCTTTTTTGTGAATTCGGTTAATAAAGACTCCCTCGTTTAAAATAAAAAGTTAATTAATACTAAAAAGAGACGATATATATATATACATATATAAAAGAACCTAGACTATATATATATAGTCTAGGTTCTTACATATTTTCCCAAAATACTTTATATCGTATAGACCAGCGTTTGACCACTATCCCAACTGTTGGTAAGTGATAATGCGGTCGAGGATGGTAGCACGATGGACCTAGACTGGCAACTGGCTCTCAAGGACAGCTGCCGAAACACATTAGATGTTTTGGCGACAGATTTTCAAAACATGTTTTATTCCAGCGTGCCGCTAGCAGCCGGTCAGTTCAACCGTGAGGTATACCTAGAAGGCATCAAGAGGCGACGCGCGTTGCTCGACCATGCGCCCGGCACCTCCGCCGTGTGCGCGCTACAATAACACATGCGTCGCCTCTTGCTAACTGCACACACTCACTGGAAGAGGGCTCGTAGGGATATATAAAATTATTCTTTGTTTTTTTTTACAGATTGAAATATGTTACGGTACTTAAAGTAAAGGTATTAATACAATACATTGCTGTAAGGTAAGCATTAATGCATAATGTAAATTCGAAATGTATGGGAAATACATTTCTTTTCCAAAACAAATCAATCAATGTCATTCCCATACATTTTGACTTAGCGTTGGACGTAAATGCTAACAGAAATATATTTTGTATTGGGCTTCTGGGCCCCAACTCTGTTAGCTAGCGATTAGAAAGCCGATGCCTATATGCTGTTGTGAATGGCTTACATATTACGAACTTTGTCGTAATCGGCGAGCGAAATGCAAGTGGCTTACATACATACAGATCCGAACGAAGACGAACTAAGATGATTTGAAGAATACGCATATATACTCCCTCCATTTAGTGTTGATTCGCGTTCGTTCGGCCCTGTGTGTATCGCGCATCACAGAATTGGAGCCCTGGCTACATGAATATTTAAAACTGGTCGATAGAACAATCGAACGCCGATATGAGTAAGATGCAATTATTAAATCGTGTCGTTGCAACTTGTTCTATTGAAATTTGTTGGTTCAAGAACGATTTATATTTGTGTAGCAAGGCCTTAAGTAACTTAACGTACGGCTCTGATAGTCTCTGTATTGAAAACGACCATTTTGCGACCGATGTTATGTGTGGGTACAGAATGAGCTTCAGCCAAAAACGTTGTACCCCAACAGCAAACAACTCATTTTAACAGTATTTTGTTCTCTTATATTGTATTTTGAGCTCTTTCTTTAAGTTTGCCGTATGTCATTACTTCCCATAATTCGTTACGTATTAGCGACACTATCGTATGGCGTAATAAAACAGGCTTTTTTATTTTTCAAAATCTCAATGATGCCGTTTTAGTTTTCATCAAAATCGGGCGCGAGACTTCGAGCATTTTTTGTCATTCCTCATAGTTTCTGATTTGCCCATCCAGGCCCACTTGAAAAATTCATTCTGTATATCAACACGAACTACCTACAAAAAGGTGCATACTTAGACCTAAATTTATGCCATTGATTGTCCATTGGTCTATTGCTAGGATTGAGTCAGTCAAGGTCATCAATGTACCAATGGACAATCAATGGCAGCCTTTTTAGGTTCCACTATGACGTTTAGGTATGGAACTTAAGTTATTTCCACACAGGCAAATGTATTGCGGCGCTTCAATGTTTATATTTATTTCCTACTCCATAGGTAAATATGATGTGATGACAGACTGAGACCACAGACTAAAAATGACAATAACTCGGGCGCCTCTTATTGTTTCATATCATAGACTAGAAAAAAGAGACTTGAAATCTTCTAGTTCTAATTCTTCTAGAAATCTTTTATAATAAAAAATAATAAATACATAACAAAGTTAAAAATAAAAGGGGGTGCCCAAACAAGTAACGTGTTTTTTCAGCCGTCTTATTTTAGATCGTACAAACCGTAATGGTTGCTAAAATATCAAATAATAAAATCTGAATTAAATGAAAAATGAAAGGGGGTTTCCCCGTAAATTTTGTTCATTCGGAACCCTACGTGTGTGAGTTCGACTCGTACTTGGCCAGTTTAATTATGGTTCATGAGTACAAGAAAAAAAAAACGCCGAAAAAACGCGTTTCTAATATGGGAGCCTCCTTAAATATTTATTTTAATCTGTTTTTTAGTATTTGTTGTTATAGCAGCAACAGAAATACATCATCTGTGAAAATTTCAACTGTCTATTACGGTTAATGAGATACAGCCTGGTGACAGACGGACAGACACACAGACGGACGGACAGCGGAGTCTTAGTAATAGGGTCCCGTTTTTAGTTAGTGTTTTTAAAAACACTTTACCGCCAATGGGCGGAGAATATTTATATTGTGCGCACTTATCGAGGAACAAACCATAGTTTTTCAATAGATGGGATGAAAAAAAAATGCGTTGGCAACTATGTATAAGTGCAGTAGTCAGTAACGGTGATTGTGTCATATTTATAGACCATTTGCCTAAGTAGTCTCTATGTAGTTAGCGACGCTGACATCGCATCCATCCTTATAGAGAGAGTTGCAACTAGTCAGGTATGTAGGCTACTTCTCGTTCTACTACGAACATCGGACGCAAACTCATCAATATAGACACTAATAAGGCTGCCTTATAAATTATTTATTATTTGTACATGATTATATACATTCCAAAATATCATCGTATCGACGGAATTCGTCGGTAGGATCGTATTGTAGCTGAGTTGGTACAGCGCCAGGCATGTTTCCCAGAAGGCACAATTACGGATCCCATCGATACGATGAAATTTTGAATAGTATATAATAATTTACAAATAGTATAAAGTGTAGATAACACTTAAAAGATACAGAATATTTATAAATAATGTTATGTTTTTTTTAGTAGCAATAGTCAGTCGACTATTGCGCCAGTCTTAGATCTCTTAGAAACGTTTTTTTGATTGATTTTATTGGTTACTTTATCAAAGCTCTCGATTCAGCGTTTGTGGACAGTTAGCAAAGGAATATGTGTGAAGTTACTATATAAATAAAGAACATTTTATATGCGCTAAAGGGTTATATGTATATTCTTTAGATTCATGATCGACTTCCATCTTATTCTTAACCATTTAGACAATACTACGGTTCTGGGAACGGTAGAAAAATTATGTGTTATATTTTTTTTTAATTAAAAAATTCAATGTGTTAGTTTATTATTGACAAAAATGTTGTTTATTTACTTCTTTTTTTTTGCTTAACGCGATACTGTTACATACGACTTTTATAAAAACGTCGAGATAATTTATTTTAATTTTGATATCAATTGTATTCTAAATAGAATTATTATTTTTATAGTTTTGTTATGTTTTATTATGACATGTTTACTTTATTTACTTAACTACATTAGATACATAGAAAAAGACAATGATAATATCTATATGCTTTAAATATGTACATTTAATTGTAAAGTTAAACAATATTTATGGGAAGCTCAGCTAAAACAATATTTTAAATACAATAAAAGGTCATATCAAAGGGTACCTTATTTTAAATACATTTAACGAATGACAAACGCAAAGAAAATTGACAATAACGGCCGATTTCTATAGTCGATCGATGCCGATTTCTTAGAGCTGTAGATTGCATTTTGACATTACTTCTATGAAGTATTATGTCAAATAATAATCTCTAGTTGCTTGAAACTTGGATCAATCGATTGATTGTTGAAACCTGTCAAATATGATCCTGAGTTTCCTAGAAATAATGTTAAATATATATAAAAAACATTACATTATTTAACCAAAGTGCTCATTCACAAAAGACAAATCTAGTCAGTATCCAAAACGAACATCAGTATTTACAACAATAATTTATGTTTACAATGAATTATTAGTAATTTTAGTTGTATTGAAAAGTATTATTTATTGAATTAGTTGAATTAGTTACTTAGTTGTTATTGAGCTTTTTTTGTGCGAAATGCTTTAAAGTGTATGTTAAATGTAGCAATGCTGAGCAAAATGCAACATAAATGTATTATTAATATGTGTCATGTGTTCTTATTATAAGTAGTGTGGAAAATATCAAAGAAATAATGGACTTTAATTTTTATTTTGATTTTAATTGAAAAGTATTGGACTGTGGAATAAGTACTGGTGTAGTTTCAAAATGGGTATTTATATTTTATGCCTTAATAAATGTTCTAAACATTTCTAAAAACTTAAAGGGCTAAAGCCTCTCCTCAGGACTTAAGGTATCAAGAAACAGTATAATTATCAAAAGGACTCGTAAACTTTTGTGACATTACTTGGATGCTATCCAACAATGTTTATCTAGATTCGATTACCTTGGGTTCTGATATTAAATCCATTCCATAGATGCATGGTGACGTCTAAATGTTTTGTTATGGTATAAGAAAAGGCAAGACGCTCACGTAATCGTAAGCGTTGACGTCTCACACACACATATACACATGCATACACACACAAACACACATACACATGCATACACACACACACACACACACACGCGCACACACACACACACACACACACACACACACACACACACACACACACCTTAATTCCATATATACGTAAGTAATTGAAAACGGCCGTTACTACCACAGGTTTTTAGAATTGAAATGTCAATTTTTCAATCGGATCATTGTGAATTTAAAAGATCCGAGTCAAGGAGAGTCGGTTTTCAAATCAGAATTTGTTCACGTGACCATGCGTTTGTTACCTCCGAACTCTATTAACACATTTGGAAAATTATTTTCGGAAAATATTTTTTTTGTTTAAGAGAGTATGCTTCTCGTTTGGTCTCATTGTAATTTTGATGAGTATCTCCAGAGATATGGATATAAACACCTCAAATTTGGCACTTAAAATGACTATCGCGGCATTTGAAGTAGGTTTTTTCGTTTTGTGATGTTCTTAATATATATTAAATTATGTGAAATGTTTCTGTTAGTGAACATTTCTACGTCACTAGGCATCTCATAAACTTAGTGCTTATAATAACTGAGAGAAATATCTATAAACGGTTGTAAACTGTCCCAAAATAATGTTAATCACTCTAAACTAGTCCATTTAGACTTGGCCATAAGTTTTGAACTGCCGTCTTTAATGCTATGGCTTTTTTAAGATTGTTTTATGGAGGCTAAGGTAGACAACGGTCCTGGTAAAAGCTATGGCTTTGTATTAAAATGCGCAAAGCCATACTTTTAAATCTTTGTCATTTATGGGAGATCTCCTTGAAAGAGTGTTGCATAAAATATGGGCTTTTATGTATACTTCTTACTTTATAGTCTCAAATAAGGCTCACAAAGACAAAAGGCGGTTTTAAACTAGCTATTGCTAACTATGGTAATCTCGTACACTCGTTGCCCGCGAGGCTATAAAATATGGAAACAGGACGCCGTCTGTTGCGCCCTCTATCGCTCTTAGGGATCTTATGGGAGACATGGACATATAACGTACTACAAGACTATCATGTAGATATTTATATAATAAAAAAGTTGAAATATATGCGGCTATCATTAATTTATTGTCCTCACGCGTCCTTCCCTAGGGCACCGTCGATTGACTTATGGTACCGTGGGCAGTGAGCATTTGACATAACTATGACTATAAACATAATTATAATAGATCGACTATCTCGACCGATATTTTTGAATATGCGATACCATTGTCAGGAGAGTGTACACTCACAACTTCTTTGAAACGCCGTCGCACCGAGGCATTAAAAACTAAATAAGAGTCCAGAAGTTCAAACCGTCCTTTGTCTGTGTGCGCCCTTAAATTATATTGTCCAATAGAACGTTTAAAATATCTATGATATTGTTTTTGTTTAAATAGTGATGTGGTTAATAATATGTACTTAATGTTATAGGTCAATTTGATTGTGTAGCGTTCTATTAGTTAAGTATAAAGTTATTACAATGTCTAATGTACAATGAAAAAATAAAAGAAAGGATACTGGTTTCTACAGTATGGAATATTAAGGTAGAATTGCTTTTTAAATTTTTTGAGAGCCCGGTGGTGTAGTGGGAGAATGGTTGGCTTTAATGCCAGAGGTGCCGAGTTCAATCGCCGCCGTGCACCAATGGATTTTTCCATCAAAAACATTATGTGCGCTTTTCACAAGCCTTCCTGTGAAGGAAACACATCGTTAAGAAACCTCCAACCCCCGCATGGTGGTAGGACACTAGGTATCTAGTGTCCGCCTGACCAACTACCACCCTCATGTTAGAAAATCTGTCGCCAAACATCTAATGTGTTCCGGTAGTTATCCTTGAGAGCCAGTCGCCAGTCTAGGCCCAGCGTGCTTACCATTCTCGATCGCATCATCACTTACCAAGTGAGATAGTGGTCAAACGCTAGCCTATATGATATAAAAAACAGTTTTATTTAGCTTGAACTCTTTGTTTGGGTTAAATTTAGTAATTTAAATTTGTACCTCTCCCTGTGGACAGATTGATCTGATATTTAAGACACACCTTGAGTTCTGGTGACAACACAATTTAATACATTCTGTATCGTTCTAAATCCAAGATGACCGCCGCTATAAAATGGTAAAATACATATTTTTTCATAACTACCTCATTATGGATAATGAATGTAAGGGCATGACTAGTAGAATAGAGTTCATTGTGTAAAAAGATGAAAATCCATTATGGCCGCCAACAAAATGGCAGATCGTCTGACGTCATCACACCACACTCCTCATAAATCTAATGTTAGTGAACTTAGCAGATCATTGTCCAGCAGATCAAAAAAAAAAATTGGAGTTCTTTTCGCATGCAGCCGAGTTCTACAGTTCCTGATACTTTTTAAGAATAGTTCTGGCGTTTTTGCCATAAAAACGTCAACTGTCAAAATGATCTGCTAACTTCACGTAGCAGATCAATTTGCAGCATATGAGAAAAAAATGTGTGTTCTATCCGCATGCAGCAGAGTTCTATAGTTCCTGATACTTTTTAAGAATAGTTCTGGTGTTTTTGCCTTAAAAAACGTCAACTGTCAAAATGATCTGCTAACTTCCCGTAGCAGATCATTTTGCAACATATGAAGAAAAATGTGAGTTCTATTAGCACGAAGCTGAGTTTTATAGTTCCTGATACTCTAAAAGAATAGTTCTGGCGTTTTTGCCATACAACTTGATTCAATTCCAGAACTCTTGTATGAATGCCAGCAGATCATGTCAGAACATTTTAGAGTCGAAAAATGTTTTTTTAAAGTGTTAATCATACAAGAAGCTAGAACTTTTTTGTTTATGTAAGAGATATATAACAACTGCAGCCTTAAACTCGATTCAACTCCGGAACTCTCGTTTGAATGCCAGCAGATCATGGGAAAACATTTCAGAGTCCAAAAAAAATATTATAATATCCAATCATACAGGAAGCTAGAACTCTTTTGTTTGTGTAAAATATATATCAAAACTGCAGCCTCTAACTCGATTCAACTTCAGGACTCTCGTATAAATGCCAGCAGATCATGTCAGAACATTTCGGAGTCGAAAAAAAATATTTTAATAGTTTCCAACCATAAAGGAAGCTGGAGCTCTTTTGTTTGTGTAAGATATATATCAAAACTGCAGCCTGAAACTCGATTCAACTCCAGAACTCTCGTTTGAATGCCAGCAGATCATGTGAGAAGGGCATTGATCAGAAAAAAAATCGTTGGAGGCACAAATATAAAATGTCGGGCACATTTACACGATATAATGCACTAATTATCTGCATCATTCAGTTCTTGAAAAGGCGATTTTTTTTTCTGGGCAAACGCACACCTACGCCAGCGTAACCTGAGAAAATTGAGTCTATAGAAATTTTACGCGCCGTACGAATTTATTTTTTTGTCTGATCAATGCCCTAGGTTTATGAGGAGGGTGGTCATAGTGGTTTGATGACTGGTACCTAGGATCTACTAAATTATTTTGTAGCTTTTTAGTACATTAATCTAAATCATTATTATCTATATTTTCTATAAAACCGTTTAAATAAAACTTAAATTATTTTACATCTTATAGGCAGCGTTCGACCACTACCTCGCCTGGTGGTAAGCGATGATGTGATCAAAGATGGTGAACACGCTAGGCCTAGAATACTGACTCTCAAGTCTCAAGGGCTGTGTCACAGTTTTACTATCATACAGTTTGGAATCGAATGTACTTGCGCAGAGCAACGGCGGGGTACTCGCGGAGGCGGGTACTCGCGGAGGCGGGCGGCGCGGACCGCGTCCCACAATCTCGCTTAGTTTGTGGGATCGATCGTTGAGGGACGCCGTGAACGTGTTAAAGCGCGAGCGAGTTTTAGTTACGAGAATCGTTGATGACATTCATTTTATTGGTGGACACTTGTGACTTGTTCTGACTTACGATTTCATTTATTAAATTAATACGTTGTATTTATTATACATATAATATTTCTTTTTTATAAATTAATAATTACCCATACCTAGGTGTTTAGTAAACTTGCGTTGAGATTAAAGATTGACATCAAGAAACTTTTTGAAAAAAAAAAAACTATCGACATCATTTATATTTGGTATTAGGCAATGATTTTCTATATAAACTGAGGTTTTTAAGTACATACGCATCACGTCGCTATGATCTTGTGTGAACCAGAGTTTAACACTACACTACTAATACGTTTATTTGATATACCTACCTACACTTCGCGCACGGGCTACTTAATCTTAATTATATTTATTTAAAAAGGTGTACTATTGTATATTCAAAATCTATAACAATTTTTGTCTCTTAATATTATCAGCTCGTAGATTTTTTTGACAACCCCTGCACATTTGCGGCTGATAGCGTAAGTACCTACTCGGGCGGCGGTGGGTGTCGTCTAACATCAAAGGCGATTCTTAACTGTATGATTGTAAAACTGGCTGTGTGCTGCCCAACGGCGGATCCAGGGGATGGGAGGGGGGGGGGGGGGGGGGTTCATGGGTGTCATGACCCTTCCCTGAGCTGGTTCCAGGACTTAGGTGGACCAGTAATTGAACATAATGATTTTATTTATATATTTTGTCAACATTTATGTAACTACATACCTTCAATGTTTGATTAATTTAATATAATAATATTATATGATGGCAAACGTTTGGGAACGAACGCATCGAAAATATGAATTTAAATCCCCCCCCCCCCCCCCCCCCCCCTTTTATTAATATGAATCCTTATTTCCCTTAGTCATGCAATAACTTGAAAACGGGTGAAACGATTTGGCTTTTACTTCTTTAATGTCTTTTATGATAGAAAGGGTTAAATAGGGCGATAAAGTTCGAATGAAAATTTTATTCCTTGGGCCGATTTACTCAAAACTCGGTGTAAATAAAATGTAAAACAAATAATAATAATCTGATGTGCCTACACGAGCCGCGTTTCGCGGTTAGGGGGGGGGGGGGGCACAAATTTACATTTTTTTACCAATTTTGAAGTGTCTTTTTTTAAAACTTGACTTTGAGAAAAAAATGTTTTAGGATAATTAGTATAGATAGTTTTAAAGATAGGTCTATAGACGTATAGATTTGATGAAATATTTTTTTTTAATATCAGTTCTATATTATGGTGAGCCCTCCCTTAATCTTTATTTTTGAATAAAAATCGTATAGCGGTTCACAGCATACACCTACCTATCAAGTTTCAACTGTTTAGTCTAAATAGTTTCGGTATAAAGTGGCTGTGACATACGGACGGACAGACACGACGAATTTATAAGGGTTCCGTTATTTGCCATTCGGCTACGGAATCATAAAAACACTCCTGAAGAAGTCAAGCAAAACAAAACTAAACAATAATCCGTTGTTCCGGTTGGGATCTACGATGCTATAGACCGACATTCAGATACTCATATCAAACGGATAACACTTTCATATTACGTCGCGGTAAAAAAATATGAATGTTTTGTTTGTAAATAATGCTCCGTAATACAAACATTTACATATTAGTTATAATTCCAGCAGCCGTGAGGTTAAAAAAAAATGTTTTATTTTATTTAAAAGTAAATTATAATTCAATATAAAAATTACATAATATCGTTTAAAAACTAAAAAAGAACCGACTTCAATGTTCATTTTCAGTACCAATTTTGAGATGTTTATCTCAATATCTCTGGAGATACTTATCAGACCTCGATAAAATTACCATGGTACCACACTTGGGATATCTCCTTTCGAACAAAAAAAGAATAATCAAAATCGGTGCATAAATGACGAAGTTATCCCCGAACAAACATAAAAAAATACGGTCGAATTGAGAAACCTCCTTTTTTTGAAGTCGGTTAAAAATTAAATTAAATTAAAATATGAATCTACTAGTCGAAGTATGACTAAAGAATGCGATGCGTTTCCGTGGCCGGGCCGTCGGTAGAAACCATTGGCGTCAATCGTGTTGCGTTTCGCTGACGGTGCGGCTCGTGGTGGCTGGTGCCGTGTGCAAGTAATTAGGTCGATGCAACTGCAGCGGTTTCTATAGGGGTGCCGTACGTAACATATTAATTTGATATTCTTGCTGAACGAACAATACAATCAAATTCTTATAGTAGCGTAACGAACATCATAATATCATAGATGATTACGTTGCTTTTAGTATGAGTCGTGTCGCTAGAGCGGCCCAAACCATCAAGATCGGGCTGTTATTCAGGTTCAAATACCTGTTCCTACTTACAACAATATTCACAGTGGGCTCTTTCACCCTCAACTATGACTGAGGCATCAACATAGTTTTTATCAAAAATAAAACGCTGCCGAGCTATGAATTCATCGACACCGGCGAAAAATTCACCATCGATACTGAAGGATGCACCATACCAACCCTGAAACCATTGGACGCGAGCATCAAGAAGTTTGTGAAATATCCATATTCGTTGAATCCTTGCAGCAATTCGACAATAGGGATATTGGGCAACACTAAAAAGAAGATTTGGATCAGACATCGAAAATTGCAATTTTACAATTTTAAGAAGACAAGTTTTTCATGTTTCTACCAGCCCTTTTATAGACCCGCTTCTATAGAAGATATCGGATCGTGGAATATTGATAAGAGAGTTAAATATGAGAAGTGTGTTCAATTTAAGGACTCCGTCTCTGTCAAAGATGAATTTGTCAGAGTGTCTTGCTTCGTCAAAACAAAGAAAGTTTATGAGCAATATTTTCTTTTTAATACAGTTGCTCAAAAAGTGGCCTATTGGAGGGACGTATAGCGTTCGGGATATGAGCTATTACATACTCGTGCGTTCTCTTTCCCAACTGTCAAAATAATGTCTATTAAAAAGAAAAACCAACCATGAAGTTTTTACTAAAAAATTCATAGAAGTTTTTATGATTCATGAAAATACGTATATTTCTAAAAAGAAACTACTAATTTGTTTCAATATCAGATTTAACGATTTGATTTAATGAGTTAGGTTAGGTTTCATTTCGTTTCATTTCATTTCATTTTCATTTCATATCAATAAAAAAAATCTACTGAAGACTTGGCTGTATGGGCTGAGTTCCCTTTGCCTACCAGAATGGGTGAAGAAAAAAAACTGCTTATATTCTACCTAGGATGATGGATTACAAATCATCCTAGTATTCTACGGTTGGCGCCATTTTTCAGAAATTTTCTTTGCGAGTTTAGTTGTTTGTTGCACAAAATTAGTAATTTCGACCCTAGTTTTTTTTAAATTAACACCACCGGAACTCAGTATAATTGCACAAAATGCTTCGGAGAACATTTTACCGGAAAAATCAAAAAGTCGCTACATCTACATACGACGAATTTATTGCATGGAGAGAAATGTTAAGTTAGTTGAGTTTATTATGTTTTTATTATTTTATTAAATTGCTTCATTTTTTCGCAACTGTATTAAAAATAGTCGTTCAGTACACGTGCGGAACCGTCATTGCAACTTGTTCCGACTGTCAACCCTCGCCTTCAGCTGCGCCTTGGCTCGGGTAGACATTTGTATGTCGGTATGACTCTTTGCAATGACAGCCTTTCCGCACTTGTAATGAAATATACTATTTCGCACCAAATAAAAATTTCACAAAACACGAAGAAACAGATGAAATTTCGCAAGAAAAACCAGGATACAATTTAATCCTAGGAATAGACGCAGTCTCCAGGCTGAACTTTCATAGAACGATGCCAAAAACTGCAAGCTATCTGAAAAACAAGGGTGCTGTTGAATTGAAGGGTCGGACAAGGTCGGCGATAATACATTTCCTAACTTAATTCCCATGCTGTTAGGCATTAAAGATATCGAATTGAAGAAAACCTGCTTTCCGCATAGCAATGCGACCTTCGATAATTGCCCTTTTATATGGGAATGGTATAAACAATCGGGATATTATACTGCGCTAGGAGAAGACAGCGCCTCCCTCGGAACGTTTAATTACAACGAACCTCATAAAATAGGTTTCAGTAAAACCCCCACTGACTACTACCTCCACACGTTCATTCACGAAGCGGAGACCCATGTTGGACACAATAAAGATTTCAATTCGAATCTATGCATGGGCGAAAAGTATTTTTATAAAGTTCTATTGGAATATGTTGCGGATATAACACAGACTTTAAAATACAAAAGAATGTTCGGTTTATTCTGGGAGGTCACTATGAGCCACGATCACTTGAATTATCCCATGGCCATGGATAATGCTTATTTGAATTTATTTGATAAATTGGAAATGTCAAATTACCTAAGTAACACAATCGTATTTTTTGTGAGCGATCATGGCATACGATGGAGTGCAATAAGATCTACTAAACAAGGACGACTAGAAGAACGGCTACCTTTTCTTTATATCCTGACTCCACCGTCATTTCAAATGAATTACATAAATGCTTACAGCAATTTGAAATTGAATAGTAAACGGTTAACGACCCCTTTCGACGTTTTCGCCACACTGTCAGATTTGGTCGATCTTCAAAATATACAAAATGATGCAGTTATAACTCGGGAAATTAAAACTTTCGCATCGGAGAGAAGCATCAGTATGTTTCTACCAATACCGGTAAACAGAACGTGTCACATTGCAGGCATCGACGACCACTGGTGCACTTGTTTGACAGACTTCCCGATGTCCAGTGACGATCCCGTGGCTCTCGAGGCAGCTAATACTTTTGTGATCATGTTGAACTATCTCTTGCAAAATTATCTCCAATGCCGGATATTGGATCTTTCGAAAGTACTCCAGGTGACGGAGGTACGAGTTGGTAAACCAGACATCAACGAGGCAACGTGGTCTGAATATGTGATTGTTGTGAAAACACTTCCTGGAGATGGTATTTTCGAAGCCACCCTGCGACGGAATAACGAAACACTGATGTGGAATCTCTCAGGCACTCCGAGCCGACTCAACCAGTACGGAGATCAAAGTCGATGTGTGGACCACTATCAAATGAAACTGTATTGTTATTGTGGTTGATGAATATTTGCTCTCACAATATTTAGAAATGCCTATTCAGTTTTATTTTTTCAAAGCCTAAGTATCAAGTCTCATGTGTGATATTTTAAACTTTTGTGCCTTAACAAAGGTGTGTTGCATTTCGGCATTTCCTTGCTTTAGTGATCATTTAAATCTTTAAGTTAATGGTAAAAAGTAATGTCCAAGTAATACGAATAAGTCTTTTTTGTTTACCCATGGTAGGGTTATAGTTGCCTACCTGCTCATCTGCCTGCATTCATGAGCTTCCATTAATAAGCTAAGAAACACCAAAAAAGACCATAATTACCATATACGTGATATCTGGATAGTGCTAAATGTATGACCATTGTTAGTATGCTTCGTTAATTCATTAATTCGAACCATCCACCAAACAAAGACATGTTTTTTCGTTCATTCACATCGGTTTTTCGAGTTCCAGCGTAATGATCGGCGCCAGCCAGTTTAAAAGTTGGGATAGTTACGCCCTCTGACATCTACAGATAGGCCGACAGACGTCACTTGTCTTTGTCCCACTGTTGTCTTCCGTTTCCAGACAAGCACGGTTCCATCTTAGACCGTATTATCTTAACATCAGATGAGATAGTGGTAAAGTACTTGTTCGTTGTGTAAACAGGTATCTTCTAGGTAAGTGTGCTACATCGTCGATTGCATCGTCACTTAACAGCAAGTAAGATAGTCGTCAATCGCTTACCTATACATATTGTATTAAAATATTAAAGGCTGCTTGTTATGTTACTTTTTACTTATGTTTCCCTACCCAAAGGATACCAAAAGAACCCTATTACTGTGACTTCGCTGTCCGTCCGTCCGTCTATCTGTCTGCATTGCACAGGCTGTATGTCCTTAGCCGTAAAATGTAGATACCTGAAATTTTCACAAAGTATATACATACTTTGTAAACATTTCAACTATGGGGGATTTAACAACAAATATTAAAAACAAAAAAATATATATATCCCCATACAAAATCTTGATGTTTCGGCGTTTTTTGCTTGAATTTATGAACCACAATAGATAGAGACTTGAAATATTCACAAAGTATATATTTCCACAGAATAATTAAAAAGTACTCTTCGGTTACGAATTTAATTTACTTTATAGTAATAAAAAAATAATACTATAAGCATGCTACTTACTACCTAATTTCTATTGCTGGGTAATGTATCCATTGTTTGAAATATATTGGTCAACGCCGAGTTAAAATTGGCAGTGGAAAATATAATTTATTTAATTATAATATAAATATAACACTAGGTTGAAAATATTTGAATTCTATAATTCTTCGATACCAATGATAAAATAATTGATACACAATCCAAGTTAATTTGATTAAGGTGGATGGTCCAATGCATTGGGAAACGACATTGCTATGTCGTTTCCCATACAAACTTTGACGAACCAATGACGATGATAGAAAAGATTATAATTTCTTCTATATTATTTAATAATGAGTAACAACTAATTAAAAGATGGTGATTATTCCGTTTTACTGCAAAAGATGCTATTTAAAACTGCAAAAAGATATTTAAAAATCTTTAGATAATTGCAATATATTAGTATTTGTGAGTGAGTTTTGAAGTGTATTAAAAGCTGGTTTTAGCGCTATCTCGCCAAACATGAAAGAACTATTTAGCAGCATGGCAAGCGCTAGGTTTTATTCCTAAAAAAATTTCAAACATTCCAAACATTAAAAGCGCCACGCGACGTTGCCAAACTTCACTGTTTTGAAGCGTTGCCAGACCGTGCCATTTGACAAGTAGAGCAGACTAGGTAGGTACGCGATGTATTATGCTTCCCGAGACGTCCTAATTTTGGGAAATATGTAAATGAGGTTCCGTTTTATTGCATTACAATATTTATTATTTATGGTAGGAAACTGTATTAGGCATTTAGACATAGTAAGATACTATTTTTAACCGACTTCACATAAAAGAGGAGGTTCTCCATTCGCCTGTATTTTTTTAATGTTTGTTACCTCAGAACTCCGTCAAATCTTATCTGACTTGAAAAATTCTTTTTTGTTTGAGAGATTATGCTTTCCGTTTGGTTCCATTTAATTTTAACGAATTATGACAATTTTCTCCGGAGATATGGAGATAAACAATGTAAGCAAATTTGTATACTTACCACACGACATGATTATAACTAGCCATTTTGACTGTCGCGGCATGTAAAGTCGGTTTTTTCGTTTTGTACGATAATAAATAATTATTATTTGGCAGTCGAGTTTTTTTTTATCTTATAGGCTAGCGTTTGTGGGTGATTCTTCAGAAACAAAATGTTCGATGTCTGAGGGTATATCTCTGAAACCAACTAACAAAGCGGTGTGTTAATTTTTTTTTAATAGTTTAGCGTTATCCATAACTTGTAAAATTCCTATATTTTTGAAATATTTGCTGTTTTGGTACAAAATAAAAATATTTGAAGTGTGTTCTCCTGATTCATATAGTGCGTCCGTTTGCCATTTTCCGGAACAAAATGGTAGATGTTGCATTTAGCCTTTGATACTTCAATATTAATTAAAATTTAATCGAAAGGTAATAAATTGTCCTCTTAGAAAAAAAATTAGTTATAACTACGTTAGTGTGTTTATAAATAAATAAATAAGAAGTGTCCGGCGTATAATACTGATTAATGTGGCGTAAGCTGCGCTTGGCCATACTCGGTTAGGTGTTAATAATGAGAGTCTGGCTTCACGTGCGGGGGGAAGCCAGTCGTGCAACGAACGAGCTAGAAGACGAATAAACCCCTGGTTAGCTTAGAACCCGGTATTACGAAGGTAAATGTCTGATTAATCTGTGATTCATCTGTGCCTGATTCATATTGTCCAAACCCTATATGAATCATGGGATGGGATCATCATTGGGATGTAAGGGCGCACACATACCATCTAAGTGCTCCCAGCTAACCTCACCTGTCCAAGGTGCATCCTGCTGACCAAATAACGAGACTCTGGCGACCGACAAAGGGTGGTATAACCATTTCATATAATAGCGTAGCTAAATACCATAGGCCGGTGACGGGAAGCTTGCATCACCGTTGCGAGAAGCTACGTCCTACGATCACCCAACCCGACTGCCCAGCGCGTGGTGATGATTTGGGCAAAACCTATATGGCACGCACAACTATACAACGGCCCCCATTTCCCAGTCACCCCGCAATTCCTAACTAAGGCGGTTAGGGTAACGGCGGGGCAAGGGGAGCTAAGAATCCTCGGGCTAAGGTTGGCCGCCAATACCGACTGACACTGGCTACGTTTAATGGACGCACGCTGCGGCTTGATGCACACTAGACACTACTATAAGAAGAGCTGAAACAAATAAGATGGCATATTCTGGGGTTGTGTGAAGTCCGAAGAGCGGGGGAGGACACCGTTACCTCAGAATCAGGCCATCTTATGTATTTCAGAGAGGGAGTACAACCATCACAAGGCAGCGTCGGGATTTTGGTCCACAAGATCCTCTCCTACAACGTTCTAGAAATCTCCAGTGTATGTTGACAAGGGTAGCGTATCTTGTGATCAAATTCACCGAGAGGTATATCCTCAAGGTTACCCAAGTACACGCAACCGACTTCGGCACACTCAGACGATGAAGTGGAAGAAATGTACGAAGACATTTCCTTGCACACCACCTAAAAGGCCCACTTCAACGTTGTCATGGGAGATATCAACGCTAAAGTGGAAGTACAAGCAAGTAACGAATTGGTAGTTGGGAAGCAGAAATCGTAGGGGGTTAATGCTCGTCAACTTTCTAGAAAAAGAGGGGCTTTTCCTATGATTTCCTTCTTTCAGAAAGACCCTCAGAGGAAGTGGACGAGGCAAAGCCCCGACGCTGTGACTAAAAACGAGATCGACTTCATTATGATGGACAAAAAGCGCATATTTAGAGATGTCTCAGTGATCACTAGGTTTACAACTGGCAGCAATCACCGACTAGTGCGAGACTCTCTAGATATTACTGCAAGTTCGAACGTGTTCGTTTAATGAAGTCCACGCTGCGACCTATATAATATAAACTATAATATGTTACAATCCGTGATTGGGTCCAAAACGTTCCAGCTGAAACTGGAAAACCGATTTGCTGCACTGGAAACCACAATAGACTTTGACGCTGACCAGAATCTCGACCACGTGGTAAGCATCCTCAGGGAGGAGGGGACAAAATTCTGCGAGACGCGAGGTGCTGGCAAGAAGTCTAAGCTTTTAGAGGATCTCTAAAGCGAATGCAGAAGCGACGTGAAAATCCTGCAGTCACTTCGTAAGATCAACGGTCCCTAAACAAAAAGATTTTTAGACTGGTACGATGGGATCTCCGGAGCTCCAACACACGCTTAATTAAAGAAGCGATCGAGCAAAACCGGGGCTCAAAAGTCTTTGTCCAACAGTTGGGCCGAAGCCACCTGACAAAGTTGACCACTTCTAGCCGGACTGTTGTCGCTTCTAAGCTGGAGATTCTTAGGGAAGTAAAATACTTTTACAGCCAATTAAACACCTCACAAGCGTCCCTTCCCCAACCCGATTCGGAGGATCCTACAGCCACTCTAACCCGCCAATTTACCGAAGATTTGCCAGAAACCAGCCTTTATGAAATTGTAATGGCTCTCGTCTGAGAGCTTAAGAAAGGAAAAGCCCCCGGCGAGGATGAAATTGCAACGGAGCTCTTAAAAGATGATGGAACTCCTACGCTACTACAGCTGCAGCGTATTTTTAATTCCGTTCTTTTTCTGGGGAGAACTCCGAAGAAGTGGAGTAAGAGTGTCGTTGTTATGTTCTTCAAAAAGGGAGACAAAACCCTTTTGAAGAACTATTGACCAATCTCACTCTTAAGCCATATCTAAAAGCTGTTTTTGAGAGTCATCACAAATCGTATCGCGCGTAGGTATGACGAATTTTACTGTGTCTAGCGTTTATGGACTATGAGTATATATATGATACTTTAACACCATTGAATCCTGGTCTGTTCTGGAGTCACTGCAACGGTGTCAAGTTGATTGGCGATACGGCCAAGTGGTCAGAGATCCCTATGACGCTGCGACTATGACCTCCCAAGTACAAAATTAGCAGACTGAACATATCCGCTTACATCGAAGAGTGAGACAAGGGGAAGTTATTTCCCCTAAATTGTTCACAAACGCTCTAAAGGGTATGTTCAAAACGCTGAATTGGAAAGACACACTTTAGATTTGCGTTACCATGGCTTAAACCGTGCAGGACTTGGAATAAGTTGCAATACATGCTGACCACCCTTGCTGATTCTTCTGCACGCATCGGTCTCCGGATGAACTTGGATAAGACCAAGATCATGTTCAACGAACATGTAATTTCGGTACCGATTGCCCTGAATGGAGTTCCTCTCAGAGTTGTTCACGAATATATCTACCTTCACGAATTGTCTCAGTGAACATCGCGATCTCACCGCGTGACCTCACTCCCGAGGAAGAGCGACTGACTCGCTTGAAACCTAGGTCGAGAAAATTCGACTAAAGGTACGTGAATTACAGCCAGTAAATAACAATAGTAATGTCTACCTTGGGCAAACCTTGCAATTGATATTTTCCTTGTTCACGCCATAACTTGAAAACGTTTTTTGATGGGTTTTTACGAAAGAAAGTTTTGAATAAATGAAACAAGTTTTGAATGCGGGAAAGTCGCGAGGCATTTCTAGTTTTTTATATATATTTACTTAGCTACAACCTCTTGAATAATTTTAAAAAAATAGGAAAAAGGAGTATAAACCTTCGCATTAATAATATTAGTTAAGATTAACGCTTTCCCAATACAAGAGTTATTATACCGTAGTATAAAAAATGTTTTACAATAATTATTGTTCTATTCGCCAGATTTTTCCGTAAAATGTATGATCTCTGATATAATTATTATAATAATATTAGATCGTTCACAAAACGAAAAAAACGACTTTAAATGCCGCGATAGTCATTTTCAGTACTAAGTTTGAAGTGTTTATCTCCATGTCTCTGGAAATACTTGTCAGATCTTGAAAAAATTACAAAATGAACAAACGGAAAACATACTCTGTCAAACAAAAAAGAACTTTCCAAATCGGTTAAGAAATAGCGGAGTTGAGGTAACAAACATAAAAAAATACGGGCGAATTGAATATTTCCTCCTTTTTTGTGAAGTCATTAAAAACATATTCGCGATAAGTCAGTCCCGTATTTTCATATTTATAACTATGTGTTCAAATCGCGAAAGTTTAAAGTTTACAAAAGATTATTATTGTTGTTAAAATATAAATATTTTCTTAATATAGAGCCAATCTACATAAAGTTTTTCATTTTTATTTCTGTTTCTGATTCATATGGGCACAAAATATTTGTACGCCGATATCTTGAAAACTACTTTATGAAAAAGTGTCCCTCATTCAAATATTTGTTATTTGGTATACCTATTTTCATATGAACATGTGTTACAGAGCTGAAAGTGTAAATAAATTTTGGCCATATGAATCAGCCGAAAAATGAAATTTCGAAATCACCCTTGACCACTATCTCACCTGTTGGTAAGTGATCATGCGGTCAAAGATGGTAAGCACGCTAGACTAAAGTGGGGAATGGTTTCTTAACGATGTTTTTCCTTCACCGGAGCATAGGAAAAGATAATAATACTACTTGGACCGGAGGGCCACTGTAAAAGGGCACATACATTTTTCGATAGAAAAATCCATTGGTGCACGGCAGGGTTTTCACTCGGTACTTCGGCATCAAAGCCGACCGTTCTTCCGATTACGCCACCGGGCCCAGCGAGTCTCGATGACCACATTTTTTTTTACTGAACTTAGTAAATATATCACAAAGTCAGCTAAACAGTTTGACCCATTCAGCTGAAATTTTGTTAAAAGATAGACAATAGATAATTGAAGTTTATAGAATACTTTTTTCTGGCAGTCGAGTCTAGATGTTCAGAATTTTTTATTGAATTTTGTTAATGTGTGACGTCATATCAGCGGCTTGACCGATTCAGCTAAAATTTTGTACAAAGATAGTCAATAGGGCATAAAAGGACATAGAATACTTTATTTCTGGCAGTCGAGTCTGAATGTCCAAATTTTTTATTTTATTTTGTAATTGTCTGACGCCTTTTCAGCTAAACAGCGTGACCGATTCAGCTGAAATTTTGTACAAAGATAGTCAATAGGACACAAAAGGACATAGGGTACTTTATTTCTGACAGTCGAGTCTGAATGTCCAAATTTTCTTATTATATTGTAATTGTTTGACGTCTTATCAGCTAAACGGCTTGACCGATGTAGCTGAAATTTTGTACATAGATAGTAAATAGAGCTTAGAAGGACAAAAGATACTTTGTTTTGGCAGTCGAGTCTCGATGACTTGATTTTTTTATTGAACTTGGTAAATGTGTAACGTCTTATCAGCAAATCGGCTTGACTAATTCAAGTGAAATGTTGTACAAAGATAGTCAATAAGGCATAGAAGAAAATAGAAACAAAGTTATTTCTGGCAGTCTGAATGTCCAGATTTTCTTCTTAATTTTGTAATTGTGTGACGTCTTATCAGCTAAACGGCTTGACTAATTTAGCCGCAATTTTGTACAACATCAACAATCTAGACATTCAGACTTGACTGCCAGAAATAAAGTACCCTATGTCCTTCTGTGCCTTATTGACTATCTTTGTACAAAATTTCAGCTGAATCGGTTTAGCTGTTTAGCTGATAAGGCATCAGACATTTACAAAATATAATGAAAAATTTGGACATTCAGACTTGACTGCCAGAAATAAAGTATCGTATGTCCTTTTATGCCATATTAACTATATTTGTACAACATTTCAGCTGAATCGGTCTAGTCTTTTAGCTGATATGACGTCACACATTTACAAAATTCAATAAATAAATCTGAACATCCCAACTCAACTGCCAAAATTAAAGTATTCTTAGAAATATTTCAACTATCCTCCTGCGACTAGGCTCGATAGTATATAATATCGTTTAAAAACTAAAAAACAACCGACTTCAATGCCGCGCTATTCATTTTCAGTACCAATTTGGAGATGTTTATCTCAATATCTCTGGAGATACTTATCATACCTCGATAAAATTACTATGGTACCACACTTGGGATATTTCCTTTCGAACAAAAAAAGAATAATCGAAATCGGTTCATAAACGACGAAGTTATCCGCGAACAAACATAAAAATAAAAAAATAAAAAATATATATATACGGTCGAATTGAGAAACCTCCTCCTTTTTTTGAAGTCGGTTAAAAAGCGGACAGCGAGCGGGCAATGCTCGCTGTCCGCACTGAGTCACGATGCCCGCCGGGCATCGTGACTCAGTTGTTGCGTGGCCGTCGTACGGTTCGGACGTAGTGGTTACGTTGTAAGCTTAGACACATTATGTAATTGTTATTATGTTGAGGTTCTAAGGCATTATATAGCTGTGGATATTGTGATAGTGCTTATTTTGAGCCTTTTTCACTTCTGGTATCTAAGATCAGAAGTGGGATAGGTCCACGTGCATTTTACGCGTGTAAGCTGTCTCCGACATTTGCCTTGATCTATTCAAAGTAACAGTTTTGAATAAATTAGGGTTCAAAAATGTTTTTGAATTGAAATGATACTGAGATCTAGGTAGTTAACTATCGAGAGCGTCGAAGATAGTTTTTAAAAACTAGAATTAAAACTAATTTAATTAAGAGCAAGACTTTATTGCTCGGAAGATCGTCTAAGACTAGCTTAAAACCTAACATGCATTACACCATTGAGGGTCTCTTATCTTTTGCTTACGTTGCGTCTGGCACCTCGCGTGATTCTGCGTAGACGGGCGCTGCGTATGCACATTGTTATACTCTCACATAGTGATGGGAATATAACGCCTTCCCCGTCAGACCGAAGTTATCGGAAAATGATTATTTCTGAGAACTTCGTTAACAAAACTTATTTCTTAACAGGACATAATATGTCTATTGTTAACAACAGGATTAACTTCAATATTGTTTTGGGGAGTTTCCTGTATTTTAGTACACTTATCTTGAATATTAACTTTAAATTTGTACCAGATTGCCGAAACTATAATAATTGTAATAACAATGTAGATCACTATTGTGGCAATGCCAACACTTTCCACTTGAATTACACTATTGTCACTTTTCACACTTTTCTTCAATAAGTAATTGAGATGTTCGATATCGTCCAGATTTATTCCATTTAAGTTGACTGGTTCCGTATCACGTGCGAGGATTTTCTGTTCATGCTCTTCCAAGTTAGGTAAGTTGACTATTGGAATTTTCTTAAAATATGTTGATTCCAGGGAGTGGAAGCGATGTCCATAAATGGGAAGACTATCAATGAAGACATCACATGGCTTCTGAATAGTAAGTATATATGTGCCACATAGTTGTTCTTGGATGACGTCATCGCCACATCTCTGAAAAAGGGTTTTCTCGTACTTGGAAAATATTACCCAACTATTGCGGGAGATTTTCTGGAATTTCTCTGGGTTGACACGTTGCGGCATGCAGTTAGAGAGGTTTTGTTTATACTGCATCAATTGTTCTACACAAGTCTCTTCTGTATAGATGGCAAGGTCGTCTTCCAAACAAAGGTGTTCTTTGGCGGTTATCTCTTTGCATTTGTGAGCGATCGGATGATACTTTGTACCTTCTATTAATAGGTAAGGGAATTCAGGAATAATGGCGAAGGTGTCCTTGGTGGGATCAGAGGATATAGGTAGTGAGTACAATTTGTAATAATTATAAGTAACATTATCGACAAATGGCACATTAATTATGAATTTTACATTATTGTCCTTAATATAAGTTTTAACAGTAAAAGTCTCTTCCAGGTTAATTAAATTTTGTTCATTTACAGGATACATTAAGCGACCAAATTTACTGACTTCTGTTAATACATTAAACAGTTCTTTTGAGTTTAAAATGGCTTTATGTAAAACGGATACTTTACTTAAAGCTAAAGAGGTTTCTATATCACTAAGTTTCATAAAAATAGTTCTAAAGTTAATTATAAACAAGTTGAATACATTTATTATGTGTGACACAATAAAGTCCTTATTTTCCTTACTAGACATTTCTTTTACTAATATTTCTAACTTATTTAGCTTATTGTTCAGAATTTTAGTGTTATCATCCATAATTTTTGTAGAGTTTACAACATGGTCCAACATTTCAGATATTACAGTAACTCTTTTTGTTATAGCTTGTTCGCGAGTTTTTAAATTAGTTATTAATTTGTCAAAATGTACTGCGTCGTCATTGTCAAGATTACCAGTGATAACCTTAATCAATGAGCCCAGTGGGTTTATAAGGCCGCGTTTAAATCTCTTATTTGGAATCAGTTGTTGTAATTTTTCTAAGGCTTCGTCACGAATATACTCTACCTGTAGTCTGTATTCCTTTACGTCGTTCATATATGTATTATTTTTAAGTGATGTTAGTTTTTTATAAAACTTCGAATATTGTTGAGAGTTAAACTGTAAATCAGATGCTATTCCTTCTAAGTTAATTGATTTTATAATTGACCATTCGTTTTGTTGAATAAAGGCCTGACCTTCCTTGACGGGCAGAACGCCAGGATTCTTGCTAATTTTCTGCACTTGAAGGCCCTGGTCTAGGGGACCTTGGTTTAGAAGGGCCTGGATCGTCGACATCCATACTATCAGGAGTACGCACCACCTGCGGAGGGCGTTTTACATTTTTAATTGGAACTTTAGTGTCTCTGTCTCTTATTTTTACGGGCACAACGTTACCTACCTCACTTGTTACAATTGCTTTTTGGTACTTAGGTTTATCTTTAGACTGCCTTTTATTTACTGCTTTTGCAAAAATTATCTCTCCTATTTCTAATTCCGGTCCTTTCTCACCTCCACGCTTATTACTTACATTCTCCTTGCTTTTACTCATCTTTTCTCTCAAATTTCTATACAACTCATGCGTTCTTTTTCTATGATCTTTCACCAACTGCTGTTTGTACGTTTTGTCAAAGTCTGTGTCAAATGCAGAATTTAGTTCAGTGTGACCGAATACTACTTCAAAGGGCGTTAAATCTGTTGTGCTGTGAATACTATTATTGTATGCCATTATAGCATAGGTCATGACGCATGCGGCATCGGTGTATTTTCTTTCATACTTTGCTATACGGTATATTTCGATTATGGTGGAATGAAAGCGTTCCACCATGCCCATAGAGTTAGGATTATTTGGTGTTCCTATGTGCAATTTTATTTTATGTAGATCTGTTAACTCTCTTAATAATTCATTATTAAATTCAGTTCCGGGGTCGCAGCTGATTTTTCTAGGAATCCCATAGAAACTGAAATATTTGATAAGTGCCCTGACTACTTCTGGAGTTGATCGAGATGGTACTTCAATTGCTTGGCCTAGTTTGCTAAAAGCATCTATTATAGTTAGATAATGTTTTGATTCAATAGAAAATATGTCAATGAACAGTTCCTGGAATGGTGCATTTTGAGTTTCAGTAAGTTGGAGTGCCGGTTTAATAGGTTTCCTGTCATATTTATTGATTTTACATTGTTCGCATGAATTAATGACGGCTGCAACAGTCTCGTGCATGTTTGGCCAATAATAATTACGTCGGATTCTTTTGACAGTTTCCGTTATTCCGCGGTGACAGGTTTTGCCTTCATGTAGTTTTTGGATTACTAATTTTTGCTCATTTTCATTATCAATCGAGACTACACGTTCCGTACATTCATAGAAGTTAATAGTTCCTTTCTTGAATAGCGTTATAATAGCATTACCAAAATCTCGCCTGTGCTCTGGTTTTTCGAAATAGACAAAGTATTTGATTTTTGGTCGGATATATCTTTTTAGAAACTGGTTTATTAATTCCTGATTGTCAAGTGGCAGAAAGACTTCTAAGATTTTCTGATGTTTTGTGGACAAGTCTGTTACTTGGATATCATTACCGAATTTCTGAAATATTAATATTTGGTTTGGCTTTGTGTCTACAGCTTCATTGAGTATAGGTTAGACCTAGACTCTGTAGGAATCTACAGAGTCTAGGTCCTTACCCGAATGCACTGTGTCTGTAGCGCAAGAGCTAGTGTCGGATCGCACTAACCAACCGGATTCCTTTTGTAAAATGTTGCCTATAGATTCAGTATCGGATATGGTTATCGGGCTTGCAGTTGCAGTTCTGTCAGAGTCAGATATAGTTATTGTTTTAGAGTCTTCAGTAGAACGTCGTCTAGTCAGTCTCGATATTTCTCGGGTTACGTCTTCTAAGTGACTTTGTAGCCTGCGTTCACTGTCATCCACATTAACTACCATTGAACTATTATCATCAGGTTCGCCTGTACTTAATGCGTTTAATTTAAGCCTAGATAGTGCATCCGCGTTTGCATTTAAATTACCGTTTTTGTGTTTGATATCAAAATCGTACTCTTGTAAGCGCAAGCGCCAGCGTGTGAGCTTACTACCGGGTTCTTTTAGTTGATACAACCAAAGAAGAGGTTTGTGGTCCGTCACAATATCAAATTTGTGTCCGTACAGGTATGGCCTAAAATGTTTAGTAGCCCAAATTATAGCCAATAGTTCCCTTTCAATTGCACTGTACTTCCTCTCGCTTTCAGTTAGAGTACGGCTGGCATAAGCCACTGGCCTATCACTGCCTATAGTACCCTGTGAAAGCACAGCACCAATCGCTACTTCTGACGCATCAGTAGTCAGGATAAACGGTTTGGTCAAATCCGGATATTGTAAAATGGGTGCATTAACCAATAACTCTTTGCATTTTTGAAATGCCTCCGTATATTTTTCTGTGATCTCTATCTTTTTGCCTTTTTTCAAACAAGCTGTTAATGGCTGTGTGATTTTAGAAAAGTCCTTAATAAATCGTCTGTAATATCATGTAAAACCAAGAAATCTTTTAATTTCTGTCTGTGTCTGTGGGATGGGGTAGTCGAGGACAACTTGAATCTTGTCATTGTTTGGTCGGAGTCCGTCTTTAGTCAATGTATGCCCTAGATACTGTACTTCCTTGCGGAGAAATTCTGATTTATCTAACTGTACTTTTAAGTTAGTGAGCCTCAGTCTATCGAAGACTGCGCGCAACTTTTCGAGGTGCTGTTGGAGCCCGTTCGAGTAGATAAGTATATCGTCTAATATTGTAGACCTCTCAACACGTTATCCATCGTACGTTGGAAAGTTGCCGGAGCCGTTTTAAGACCAAACGGTATCCGGAGAAATTCATAATGGCCGTTTTGGGTGGAGAATGCAGTTTTCTGTCTATCCTACTCTGCAATTTCGATTTGATGATAGCCTGACGCTAAATCTAGCGTCGTGAAATAGTTGCTTTTGCCAAGTTTGTCAAACTAGTCGCATATATTGGGAAGTGGGTATCTATCGTCAGTCGTAATTTCATTGAGTCGGCGGTAATCAATGACCATTCTGTATTTCATCTGGCCAGAAGCGTCTAGCTTCTTCGGAACCAAATGTACAGGTGCGCTCCAAGGTGAATGTGATTCTTGGACCACATTGTCCTTAAGTAGTTTATCTACTTGTTCCTTTATTTCTTGAGCTTGAGCTGGTGGTTGTCTGTATGGCTTTATATAAATAGGGTCTTCGTTAACTGTTCGGATATTATGCTTGACCTGATTTGTGAAAGAAAGTGGTAGGTCTTCACAATAGAAAATGTCCTTATATTCCAAACATAAGTCCTGTATCGCTTTGTTCCTGATTTAAATGGTCTAGTCGTAATTTAGTCAAATTGTTTTTTAATACTGCGTCAACTTCAATGTCAGTCATATCAGTGTTATAGTTAATTTCGCAAATGTCATTGTCATGTTTTATCTTTAATACATTGAACGGTTTTGTGACTGTCATTACAATATCGTTTTCCGAGGTATTTTGAATGATTGTCGTAGCAAAGTAATTTTCGCATTTTACAATAGCAGACGGCATGCGGACATCGTCTGAAAATTGTTTATAGTTTAAAATTGCATCACCTTCTTTTAGACTTACAGGCAACTTTACGCGATGTTCACTGCGTGCTTCTAGATTGAATGTGTGTTCCTGATCATATTTAATTGGTATACTGATTTGATTCATTTTTAAGGTTTTGTCTCCAAGATCTAGATTTGCCTTTAGTTTTTCCATTAGATCCCAGCCTATCACTCCGTCATATTTTTGGTCAACATCGTATATGAAGAATTTATGTTTTCCCTCACTATTGAAAATAGAAAAAAGTGGAATGTCAACCACTTCATTGTGAGAGCTGGAAGCGTGCGTGCTAGTAACGGTAAATGGTTCATAGTACTTTTGTTCCGCGTAATATTTTTTTGCTTTAGAAGGGCTTATGAACGATCTGGTGCTTCCAGAATCTAGCATGAATTTTGCATCTATTTCCGGTACATAAATGTACGGTAACTTAAGGGTGGCATCGTAATTTAATTGGATTACCTGGGGAGTTTCTGGGTCACAGCTAAATGAAAATTTTCTGCATCACTGACCTCCTTTTCACATTCGTAGGCAGTTGCGTTATTTTCAGGATTTTCTATCGGCTCTGGATAGTCTGTGACGTAATGTGGCTGGAATTCATCGTGAGTTAATGGTTCCTGTGCCTGTTCCTCGTAATGGGGTTGATATTCGGGGTAGTAATACTCACTTTCATTTGTTGTGTACATTTCATTTACAGGAACCCTTTGAGGAAGTGCTGGGGCTGTTCTCATCGACACATCATTAGTGAAAGGTGGGGGTCGATAGCCCTGCTGCTGTGGTGCTCTGTATCCGAATTGGCCGGCTTGAGGTCGGAACCCAAATTGAGGAGGCTTATAGGTCTGAAGCCGGTTTGAGGTCCTTGCATCTGAGGTCTAAAATATGCTGGTTGCGGTCGCGAAAACTGCTGAGCCTGTTGAGGTCCGCTAGTGAAATTTGGTTTAAAACCAAACTGTTGTGGGGGTCGGTAGCCGAAATTGTTATTTGGGATCTGAGGTCGCATTAGTTGATTCATAAATTGTGGTCGTGCTAAAACATGGTTTCCCGGAATACCAAATTTCAATTGAGTTTGGGGCATCAATGACCTAAAATTGTTTGAGGTCTGAGGTGATTGGTTTAAATTTTGAGTTTGAGGGCGCATCTGTAACATTTTTGATCGTGCATTATATTGTTCCGCAAAGTTAATTTCTTCTAAAACGTGTTTTAATGCTTCCTCTAAAGTTTCAGGGTTTTTAAGTCTAATAAGGTACCATGTGTTCAGGTAGATTATACATGAACACGTTTAGGGCGGTGTTATTGTAAATAATATGTTTGGCTATTTTCATGTCTGGTCTGTTGTTTGGATTTTGATCAACTTTGCATAAAAGTGTAGCGCGGACATCCCGAACTCTACCACAAAACTCCAAATAAGATTCGTTAGTTCTGATTTTTAATGTTTCGAGCTCTATTGCAACGCATTCCTCGCTCCGAGGATCTCCGAAATGTTGAACTAACACATTCTTAAGCGTATCATATGTCTCATACACGCCTCTCTCACTAATAAGTGCCGCGGCTTTCCCTGTCAACTTGCTCGTTACATAGTGCATAAGATAAGTGTTACATTCTCTAGGGCCCTGGTACTCACTTATTACATATTCACATTGTCTTAAAAACAAATTGAGTACTTTAGGGTCTCCATTAAACTCTGGAATAAGAGTTAATACATCGCGGGGTGGAATTTGCGGCTTAGCTAGTGCTGGTGCAGGGGCCACTGCGGCTTGCATATTTTGGTCATGTGACATTTTAAAATCTAAATATAACTAGTATAAGTATTTTAATATACGATAGATTTTATATCGTGCGTAATTCACAAAAATACCTGTATCATATACACTTATATTGCTATATTATATCAAAAGTGATATAACATAAAGATGTTAATGTTAACTATTTATTTCTTTTAGATAATTTATCTATTTTACACTTATTTATAATATACCATCGAGTGCAATTTCATTCACTTAGGTCACTAATCTAACAGTTAAAACTATGTGCAATTTTCGTCACAAATGAAACTAAAATAACAATCTTCAAGGATATGAATGGGAAGGAAGTAGAAGGATTTCACTTACAGTCCGATCGCCATTCTCCAGATGCCTCTTGTAACTTATTTGTTTGGTTCGCAAGATAGCCGGTTACGCGAATCACTGATTTTGAGTAATGTCGCGTTTTCACTGCAACAACGCGTCTTTTTCACATAAAACTCGGATATTACGAGCGCGAATTTCCGCGAGGGCAGCAGCCGACTATCCTACCGGCTGCGCCAGTTAACTATCGAGAGCGTCGAAGATAGTTTTTAAAAACTAGAATTAAAACTAATTTAATTAAGAGCAAGACTTTATTGCTCGGAAGATCGTCTAAGACTAGCTTAAAACCTAACATGCATTACACCGTTGAGGGTCTCTTATCTTTTGCTTACGTTGCGTCTGGCAACTCGCGTGATTCTGCGTAGGCGGGCGCTGCGTATGCACATTGTTATACTCTCACATAGTGATGGGAATATAACGAGGTTTTCGTTAATATTTGTCGGTGAAAGTGTAAAATAGACGTTCGTCTAGATCCAGATGTAGATATGTGATATTTCTCAACAACGGAGGAAAAACCTTACAAAAGTAATATCGTCAAATTATTTACAGTAAAGGGTAGTTTGCCAGGGTCCTTATCTGGTTGTGTTTACCACTGCGCTCGAATACCGCACGCCAGGAATAATTGCCGTTGCTTACCAGCTTTGATTTCTTTGTAGTCGTAAGCTGTTTTTGTGTGCCTCTCCGTGCAATATAGCTGATAATGCCCGTCGGCTAGTAAATGCGGCGGACTGGATTATTCAAGTATAGTTGGTGTGAATACAATGTCACTTTTGTTTCGTTAATAAACAATGCGAGGTTGACTGTGCTAAATAATTCGGTAAGCCCGAAACATTTAGATACGAGTAATTGTCTACCTAGAAACGCAACAGCGTAGTCAAATTATTGTGTGACAACCTATAAGTCGTGTTAACATTTGTATTTACATTTACACTAACGGTGCTCATTGCTATTACACAGTATGATGTTATAGGTTTGTTTGCCGTGTTTAGTGCGATGAATAATCGTTTTCAAGTCGAAGAAATGCTGGTTGATCAGTAGAGTAATGGAATTTAGTCGAGAGTGTTAACCGACGTCAGGGAAACTAATTCAAATCAAGACCATTAATGTTTGTCAGATCTAACTTATTAGTGTCCTTCCTGGTTAGTCCGACATATTTACCATGTTAAGCATGTTCCTACCGTGAAATTTCGGGTATAATAAAAATATTTTGAGGGCTTAGATACATAAAAAGTGAAATGGAGTATTAAGTAACTGTAAAGGTTTCAGTTTGTACTCGACCACAGTTTTGAATTTATGGCCGTAGTATTGAGTGGTAATGTTTGAGGGTTAAATAGGTGGCAAGAACTATCCGTCTCACTCTTAACCCTGTAGTTATTCACAAACAGCACTGTGTGACTGTGTGGTCTCGCGGTGCTCGCGAACGCATTAAGTTGGTCAAATCAAAATCAAATCAAAAAGTTCACTCAGTAACGCCTTTAACGGTGTTAATCACGACCTGTTGCTGGCTATCCTCACCCATCTTAATTTTTCGTCTTCCTCTGTTATATGGTTTACATCATACCTGTCAGAGCGCCAGCAGGCTATTCGCTTGGACCAAACCCTTTCCGAGTGGTGTGACGTGGATACTGGCGTTCCGCAAGGAGGAATATTATCTCCTTTGCTATTCTCAATCTTTATCAACCTACTCTCTAGATATCTTCAATGTCATTATTATTTTTACGCAGACGATCTGCAACTTTACCGTCATACTATAGTGGAGGACCTAGACGCTGCCATTGCCGATTTAAATGAAGATCTTTTAAAATTATTATCCAGTAGGGCTATTCTGTAAGCTATCTCGGAAGCGGAATCCACGGTGAGATTTGAATTTCGTATTACGAAATTCAACCGTATTGCGAACGTAATACGATTGAATTTCGTAGTATGAAATTCGAATCTCACCGCGGATTCCGCTGTCGAGATAGCTTACAGAATAGCCTAGCTGGTCTAGGCGCTTCGGTATTTTAGTAAATCCAAACAAATGTCAAGCAATCGTCATAGGAAGCAGTCGGTAACTTTCAAAGGTCCAGTTATCAAATTTACCGTCGTTTCACTATAATAATATTGTTATCCCTCTCTCAAATACTGTTAAAAACTTGGGTGTCTTACTAGACTCTAACCTTAACTGGACAGCTCAAATCAATGAAGTTTCCCGAAATTTTTTGTGTCGTTACATGCCATACTACGGTTTAAAAACTTTCTTCCTGTCACTACCAAAATTGCTCTTGTTAATTCACTGCTCCTGCCAATTATTGACTACGCTGACGTTGCTACGTTAATATAACGGAGGAGTTACTTAATAAATTGGATCGTTTGCTAAATACCGGCATTCGGTTTATCTACAGTCTCCGTAAGTATGACCATATATTAGAATACATAGCCAAACTTCAGTGGCTCCCCATCCGTGAAAGACGTAACTGCAGAATATTAGGAGTTTTATTTTCAATTTTGAGAGATAAGTTTGCTCCAGACTATTTACAAGACGAATTTAATTTTTCATTAGTTTGTTTGACCTATATTTAAATTATGGTGTTATAAATTATAATATTTTTGAAGTTAGTGCATTTGGTTAAATATAATTTTATTATGAAAAGAAAGCTATAATTTTAGATTAATTACATATATTTTGTGATTTGTTACTTCATTTTTGTACTTAACTATATATTTTATGTAACAATTTACAATGAAATACTTTTTAAATACGAACTTGCTGTGCCCCGTGGCTTTTGGCTTTACCCTCGATAAAAAATATTACTGACAACATGCATGTTATTGGCACAAAAATGATCAGAGCACATAACTGTTGCTTTAGCTAGATGCCAGATATTCATTTTGCGGCTTTTTAGGGTTCCGTAGCCGAATGGAAATAAACGGAACCCTTATAGATTCGACATGCCTGTCTGTCTATCTGTCTTTCCGTCTATGCATCTGTCAATACCCTAAAGGGCATTGACAGACGCATCTATGCTATGCGTCTATGCTATGCGTATGCGTCTGTCAATACCCTTTAGGGTATAGATAAATTTCCGGAACATGTAGAGTTGTATCAAGTTGAAACCTATACGGCTATATTTCGGCTGAGAAAAAATTTAACCTATACATACGTCAACGCATTATTCCTATTTCTGTGAATACAATCAAATACGTTGATTGCTTAATGACATTTAAGACGCTTCATACCTTATTTTGGTTTCTTGGGTCTTGAATCTTAATTCTTCGTTCGTTATTCGCATATATTCGTTTCCGGCCGGGGCCGGCGGTTCCCGGCCCCGAAGAATGTACGCATGCGCTTACATTCTTCCGGGGCGTTGAAAGCGATCCTGCTTTCAATACCCTTTTCTGCCTTTGGTTTATAATCTTCTTCCGGCTTCAACACCCGTTGAGGCCTCCCGTCCGTCTTCTTCTTGGGGTGCTGGTGCGAGTTGACAGATCTTATTTACTGCTCGCGTGATTAGTCCCCGACTGGTTCAAATTTCCACCACCTGGCAGACGCCATCTTGGCCTGGGAAACATTTTGTTACTCTCCCCACTTCCCACTGAAGCGGCATTAAGTTTTCTTCTCAGATGACTATCAAGTCTCCTATTTTGATATTTGGGCAAAGTTTTCTCCATTTCTGCCTATCCTGCAGTTCGGCTAGGTATTCCATTTGCCACCTCGACCAAAAGCTTTGCCGAAGTTTTTCTACTTGGATGGCACTTGGATGACATTGCCATGAGGGCGTGAGTGTGGAATTAGAATTAGCAGCTAATAAAATATCCCTAGTTTTAGGGAATTGTTTAACTCGACCATAATGAAATTTTAAATTAGGAATTGTTTTGATGATAGGATTTATTATATGAAAATAAAAAGAATGTAAATTATATTAAATAATAAAACAGTTTTTTTTGCTGTAATAATGTTCTGCATTAACTATATTGAGAAGAGATTGCATAATATGAAATTCTTAACCATCTTCAAATCTTCAAAATCATCATCGTAATTGCTTCACTGTCAGAGCGTAATTGTATGATGAAAGATTCGTCTAAATATCTATCTCTTTTTTGATACTCTTCTTCTAGTTCCTTGACGTGGGCGCAATGTTTGCGCCATTCATTGACAGGAATGGAATCAAAAGCATTGTGTGTACCATTTCTAGCATTTGATTGGATGGCTTCAAAATATTTACCTCGGCTAATTTTCGTTTCATGGATACCCAGACCATTTCAATGGGATTACGATCACAATGATGCAGTGGTAACTGCAATATCTGAGAAAAAAGGGCAGAACAATTAAGTAGATAGGTGCTTAACCATACGTAAAGTTAATTTAATACCTAAGTACTATATTTACCTAAGCCAACGAAATATGAATTAGTATTTTTTGGTAATAACGGGGACACTTACAAGGTATGGTATGGTAACGCTTGCCTGTTGCAGCTGCGACGCGCTCATTTACTGAATAAAGAATGTTATGATTATGTTGTTATGTATGTATGTAATTGTGATGTTATGTATTATGTGTTATAATAATCCATTTAAGAAAAGCAGTCTACTTCTTTTCTTTAAAATAAAAATCTTCTACTTTTAGCATCAACTCTCTAACACCAATTTTTATCACTTCTGGCATATTTTAAGACATTTTTATTACAATAAAAGCACGTAATATCCACAACAAATATCATCTCCAGCTGTCTGTCAAAGTGATCATAAGTGACACTTTACAAGACGACAGTGTTAGTACTAATTTTGGCCACGTGCCAAATGATCCTTGTAGCACTGTACTTAGCCGACGACTTATATTTTATAGCATTAACTTTTCAACCGATTTCCAAAAGGAAGAGATTTTCTATTCATCTGCATGTTTTTTTTGTTTCTTATGCGATTACCTTGCCAAATTGTGAACCAATTAGAATGATTATTTTTTCATGGTAGAGTATCTCTAGACATATGGAGATTGTCAATTAACTTATTTTAATTAATTCGTAAGGAGGCGTGGTTCTTTAGTAAATTTTTGCAAGATCTGATGAGTAGGACCTCCAGAGATATGGAGATAAACATCTCAAACTTGTTATTGAAACTGACACGCGCTCACATTGGTTTAATAGTTTTCAAACTATCTTAATTATTCTAGTACAAGAACAAAAACAACGTAGGTATCATAAAAACTTATAATCTATACTAATATTATAAAGAGAGAACATTTGTATTTTTGTATGTTTGTAATGATTTGGCTCAAAAACTACTGAACCGATTTAAAAATTCTTTCACTTTTCAATACATAGAATAGACTTTCGGAATGAAAATAGGCTATATATTATCACGTTTACATCAAAGGTACATTCGTGGCGACCTAATTTGTAACCTAAGTCGGCAAAAAAACGGTCGAAAAAACACGTTTCTTACGAACGCTGCTTAATTGAAAATAGATAGAAGAATATTAAATCTTAATTGAAAACTTAATAAGACCTACAAAAAAGTCCGGGACAGCATATGTCTATCTCTTAAGGTTGACTCACAGTAACCATTTTAATCTTAAAATTTTTACTTTAAATATTACATAACATCTAAGGCTATTTTCAAGTATATAGTATTAATCCTTATTCAAATAATTACGTTAATTAGCTTGGCCACATATTATAGATTAAAATTTTCCTTTACAGTATATGATTCAAATGAAAACTCTAGAAGATATCACGGATTTCACATACACGCATCGCAAAATTAATAAAATATTTGCAGTGAAACCACAGATTAGGGCATAGTTACTACGAACATAAAATAGAATAGAATAACTCTTTATTGAACACCATAAAGAACTTATTATCTAAAATAACAACAACATAAAATAATTATATTATTATTTAATTATAAATAAACACAAAATATTATTTATATTATATAGATTTAGCTATTCAGTAGATCCCCACGATCACAATCAATTTGAAGTCAATATAGTATAATAATATGATCTATCGTATTAAATAATAATGATCTATGTATATATATATAATAATATAATATTTTAAACCACCCCGACTGATCTATGTATAATCTTTTCATTAAAAGCATTCCAATGACTCTAAACACGACCACAGAATAATGAATAGTACAAGACGCGACATTTAAAATCTGAGCTGTAAGTTGGTGAGGATTTAAGTATTCTGTAGAGTCCAGGAGATGTCCCAGCATCAGGTCAATGCTTCCATGTTCTTACAATATCGTTGAAGAAGAAGATTTTCGCATTGATCAGACCTATGAAAGTGGATTTCATAGCGCAATTAACTAGAAAAAAGCTCATAGTTTTATAACGATTGAAGGAATTTTCATTAATCAAAGCTAAGAACACTCTCGATGAAGACATCCATCAAACAAAAAAAACTATCAATAATAAAATCAAAATCGGTTCATCCGGTTGGGTGCTAAGATGCTACAGATGATACTACTTTTTGCGTCGGGGAACGCCGTAAGGTTACGGCGGCAGATGTTCTCCTTGGTGGTAAGCTACTTTTGGTAGATTTAATGATCCCACTACCTCTGTACGAAAACCCATGACTGAATGCACATAAAACTTTCATTGGTAGTTATAATATAGCTAGGATTAGAACCAACGACCGTCGGGTCAGAACCAATAGCCAGAGTGTTTATGAGGAAGGTTTAGATGCATAATTCGTTAATGTTTTGTGTAAATTGGTTGAAATATGAAGATGATTGTTGAAACGAACAAACAAACATGTGACGACGAAACATTTGAAAGTTCTTATAGAGTAACCAGGAAGACTTTTTATGAATTGCATAGCATGCTTGGACCTCATTTAAGGAAGAATGACACTAACTACAGATTATCGATTAGAAGTGAAGAAAGGTTGGCGTTGTGTCTGAAGTAAGTGAATACTATTTAATTGTAAAAAAAACATTTCAGAACTTCACTGTCCCCATGATATGCTTTTTTGAAATACTCCACGCTCTTACATACATTGTTTCGGCCTTTGTTGTTTTTTTATGGGATTGCATTTTCATTTTCAAATCTACATACTCATACCAAATTTCAAGTTACTCTGACATCTCGAAGTAGGTGAAAATCGACTTGTAAGTTCATGATGTGTAATACAAACCAACACATAAACAGCGGGACAGGTGAAACTAAATAAAACGCTTGTAATAATATTTATTAGTAATTATTTATTGTTACAGGATCGTGACAGAGACACACTTGATTTTTTTATATTTAACGCAGTATAAAACCGAGCGGGCTGGATCATCTAGGTTTCTGTTTATGTTATTATCGGGTGTAGCTGGTTCTTTATTGTTTATGTTAGTATCGGGTGTAGTTGGTTCTTTATTTCGCAAAGTTTCCGTGTTTGAATAATTGGCCGAAGTATTTGAATCTGTAGTTGTGCAGTATCCATAATTCGGAGCAGTCCACAAATGTTGTTCATTTACTTCCTCGGCTTCCATAAGAGCGTTCATTGCGTTCCGTTTAACTTGGCGTTGTAAATAAGCCGTAAGTTTTTTCACACTCTTTGTCATTCCAAGAAAAATATGATCTATTTCGTCCACGTTATCGGGTGCTGTCAAAATTTCTTTTATTTCAGCTCGTTCTTTCATCAATTGCTGGTGATTTTCTTGAGGTTTTTTTAGTAGCTCAGTAATATCATCAGCTTTTCTTTTATTGGTAGTTGTTGAAGAAGCGTGAGATGAATGAGATGGCGAAGGAGCAGCATTTTGTGTGTCAAATGTCGAATTTAGAGTTTTTAGTTGTAGGTTCTGACAGAATACTTTCTATATCTGATAGCAGCTCTTCTTGTGATCTCGAATTCTTTTCTGTACTGGAACCTGCGGACATTCGTGTATCGTCAGTGCCTGGGCTCCTGATTTCTTGTTGCTCGTAGTTCGTCGTTCGGTCTCTGTTACACATATACGGCAGTAAAAACTCCATATGTTTTTGATACTTCCATTTTTTTTTGTTTTGTTTTCTGACCACTTCAAGTACAATTTTGTCTTTTTAGGGCGTTGTGGTGGTTGTCGCGTAATTTTTTCCACTTGGCTTTAGCTGTGGTAACTGAAAGAAAAGAGAATCAAGCTTTATTTTGTGAAAGTAATATAATAAAATATATTTACAGGTATTTAGCGACTGGCAGCAAGTTTTCAACCATTGCAGAAAATTTTAGAATTGGAAAAAGTACTGTATCAAAGATTATTCCAGAAGTTTGTGATTGCATTTGGAAGGTGCTGCAGCCGTTATACATGCCAGTACCAAATAAAGATGATTGGTATAGAATAGCAAAAGATTTTGCAGACTTGTGGCAATTCAAGAATTGTGCTGGTGCGCTGGACGGCAAACATGTGTACATTAATGCATCAAAAAATTCAGGGTCTTCATTTTTTAATTATAAACACAGATTTTCAATCGTTTTAATGTGTGTAGCCGACGCTAGAAGGAAAATAATAATGGCAAATATTGGGTCTATGGGGAGGTTCAGTGATGGAGGAATATTCTCTGATAGCGAATTTGGAAGGCGACTACAAAACAATGCTTTAGATTTACCACCACCTGAACCACTAACTCAAGTTGGAGAACCAGTACCATTCGTATTTCTTGGGGACGAAGCTTTTCCCTTGTCTTATAATTTAATGCGTCCATATCCTAGAGATCAATTGAATGCAAGCAAAAGAATATTTAATTACAGGCTATCAAGAGCTCGTCGTATTGTAGAGGCGACATTCGGTGTGTTGAAAAGGAAATGGTATGTGTATCATAGAGAATTTGAATGCCAAGTCGATACTGTCGATAAAATTGTTAAAGCAACATGCATTTTACATAATTATTTGATTGAAAACCAGCCAAACTTTTTAAATGAAATAAATGCAGATGCGGTACCAAGAGACGAGAGGGATAGCAATACATTGATGATAACAAATAATGCAAGTACAAGGGAAATTTACCGGATCCGAGATATATTTTGTGATTACTTCAACAACGAGGGTATAGTCCCGTGGCAGGAGACCCGTATTTTGCGACGCCTGAGCATTTTATAATTTAAATAAATACGTATTGTACTTACCATTCTGAATACTTGTTTCATTCGCCACTATCTGCCATGCTGCATCCTTCGTCTCATTACACTTGTAAGTAGTAAGTTGAGTGTTCCACAAACATGGGTGCTTTTTGACATTTTCTATGAACAATTCGTCACCCATTGTGAAGCGTACGCAGTTGTGTAGTATCGGTGACGCTAGCGGTCCAACTGACTGTGCGGCTCCAAACCGATTCGAATCCCGCCGCTCCACTCTGCTTCGCCCCTCTCTGGGCCCTTGATTGTCGATTTCTACCACGTCACTTCGCCGCTCATCTCCGCTTGACTGTTTCCATTGAAGCGGAGCGGAGACAAGATGTGGATTTCATGTAATGTGATTGGTCAATCCCCACACGTCTCCTCTCCGCTCCGCTCGTCTCCGCTTGACTGTTTCCATTGAAGCGGAGTGGAGACGAGATGTGGATTTCATGTAATATGACTGGTCGATCCCCACACGTCTCCTCTCAGCTCCGCTCGTCTCAACCTCAGTGGAGCCGCAGCCTTAAGCTAACTTGTATATTTGTATAAATGTGAGGAAATCAGTGATTTCTGTACTCGCTAAAAGGCTGTATTATTTACACCTACCTAGGGGTAGGGTTTTGGGTTCGTCCACCATGTATCAATATAATGAAAAGAATTACTGTCGTGTGGATATGATATGTGCAGGTAGACCGAACAGTATCAATGTAGTGTTGTCAGTTGTTACACTTCCATTACTGCTGTAAGTACATTGGTGCTTTGCTAGCTGCCTGGGGAACGGTACGGTAATGCATCAACACAAGGAGGTTATTATTTTACAAATATTACATGTTTTGATGTTATTTATTATTATGTTCATTGTGGCATACTTCTTCTGTGCTATACGATATAGACATGAACATGAATCCCACATAACGCACAGCATTTTCAGGTGACCGAGGCAGTCAGTTTAGTGCATTGACTTGACATTATTCTTAATCTGTTCAGTGAAAATGAGACATCCAGCGGGTGGAAGGAAAATTGTAAACCAAATACTTGTTATGTTTTTACGGTCAATGGTAACGTCTTGGTTTTCGTGTGTTTTAGACCTGGTGTTGTGCTTATGTGCGCTTACTGCAGCGTGACTGGACCCTCACCGGAGCGGCGTGGCTGTGCGAGCTCACAGGAGCGGCGTGGCTGTGCGAGCTCACAGGAGCGGCGTGGCTGTGCGCTGTCATTGGAGCGGCATGGATGTGCGCACTGTCAGAGGCGTGCTGGTGTGCACTCTCCTCAACGCGACTGTGTGCGGTCTCTGAAGCAAACTGTGTGCTGAAGCGCGATGCTGTCGCCGGTCGCGCCACTGCGCGAGTACGCGCCATGCTGTGCGTGCTCATTGCGCGCTGATGCTCGCGTGCCGAGCTTCATGCTGAGCTCCACGCAGGGCAGCGCGCTGAAGCGCGATACTGTCGTCAGTCGCTCCACTGCGCGAGCGCGTGCATGGTACCGTGCAGCATTGAGCTTGGCTCGGCTGTGGCATATACATGCCCGAGTGTACCATGCCGCGTTAAGTCTTGTGACTTGCTGTGACATTATATATCCGAGTGTACCGTGCAGCATTGAGCTTAGCTCGGCTGTGGCATATACATGCCCGAGTGTACCACGAAGCGTTAAGTCTTGTGACTTGCTGTGATATTATATGTCCGAGCGTACCGTGCAGCATCGAGCTTAGCTCGGCTGTGGCATATACATGCCCGAGTGTACCATGCAGCGTTAGATCTAGTGTCTCGCTGTGACATTATGTGTTCGAGTGTACCATGCAGCATTGAGCTTAACTCGGCTGTGGCATATACATGCCCGAGTGTACCATGCAGCGTTAGATCTAGTGTCTCGCTGTGACATTATGTGTTCGAGTGTACCATGCAGCATTGAGCTTAGCTCGGCTGTGGCATATACATGCCCGAGTGTACCATGCAACGTTAGATCTAGTGTCTCGCTGTGACATTATGTGTTCGAGTGTACCATGCAGCATTGAGCTTAGCTCGGCTGTGGCATATACATGCCCAAGTGTACCATGCAGCGTTAGATCTAGTGTCTCGCTGTGACATTATGTGTTCGAGTGTACCGTGCAGCATTGAGCTTAGCTCGGCTGTGGCATATACATGCCCGAGTGTACCATGAAGCGTTAAGTCTTGTGACTTGCTGTGATATTATATGTCCGAGCGTACCGTGCAGCATCGAGCTTAGCTCGGCTGTGGCATATACATGCCCGAGTGTACCATGCAGCGTTAAGACTGGGGACTGGGGTATTCAGTACCTAATTATGTTCTATTTTCTCTACTCACAGTTGAAAGCGAAACACCAGTAGCGCCTTGTTTTACTAAAAACGAAGCGCTTGCCATCCCAGGGTAACAAACGACTTCACCCGAGCCAGATATGTGGTCGAGGACGACTACACGTCAGGAGAGGCCGTGTTAGCGACTCCGGCGCCATCTTGAAGACGACGAGTCATCGAAACCTATATAAGCGCGCGAGAAACAGCGGCGCGCCCATTCCGTTTTGCATTCCGTTGCCGACTTTCATAGCGAGCGGTAGCTCTTGGTCGTTCTCTGTATGTTTGTTTTCTTTTTGGATAAATTGTTAATTTCAATAATCAGTATTTCTTTAAAAATTAAATTGTGTTAGTAGTCTTATATTTTTTTAAATCAAATTTGTTAGGACTCGCTAAAAATATATTTATTTATTTATTTTAAATGCATGCTACACTTACAGTTAAAACCAAAGCGTGCAGTATGCCAGAATTCGTATAGCTATACAAACTTAACTTAAGTAAAATACTCATACATATATTTATAAACATACTTTGTATTTTTTGTATGGAATAAGTCGGTATCGGGTTCATCAGCAATCAAAGCGTTAAGAAAATTTAGAGCCTGCGATGTGGGCGCATACTATTTATATATTTGTTTGTTGGCGGATAACTTGGTCGTTTATATGTATTGATTTTCATGATTATTTATTTGTAGGAAAGGAGATATCTCAAGAGTTGTCCTTAAAAATTCATCGCAATGTGCGGACTTCTACCACAGAACAGATAATAATACTACGCACTTCTATGACACTCTATACTTTATTTACAGAATATGCGTGCGGTAGAATAAGTGTACCGCAACCACTGTGTGCGCTAGGCCTAAGTGTGTTCCGATAGTAACAAACGGAAATAATTATATCGTAAAAAATCTTAAATTTATCGTGAGTGAATATTACCAAATACTATTATTTTTGGAAATTAAAACGAATACTGGAGTTGGAAAGGCCCCAGGTCCTTTTAAACCACACACGCCCCCTTATTAACTTAAAATTGATCCTTACATCTACGCAAAATAATTGCCAAGTAGGCTGGCCACATTAAGCGATATTCGTTGATGTTTTGTGTTTCTATTCTAAAAATATCACGGTAAAAATAAAATTTAAGTTACGATCATAATACCATCTTTTGTCATGGTTTCTGTAAACAGTTTTTACAGTGTTTGAACACGCAATATGGCATATTTATAAGCTGAGATTCACGCTTTCAGTCGTCTCGTGACTACGATCAATGCAACTTGGTCGAAACGTCGAGTTAAATAAAATTAATGTTTTAGGTGCGATAAGTCCCGTATTTTCATATTTATAACTATGAGATTCACGCGTCACGTAAGTACTCACTCAGCCAGCGCTTCGTCGTAGTACTATTATGTTTTCTATGGTTTTGTTACGTACTGACTCACTGACTGATCCACTTTGTATTTTGGTATCCGCTTCGCGCGCGCCACTCATGTTCCGTGCGTGGTATTTATTTTTTTGCTCAGGTCATCCAACCAACCTGTATATTCTGGCTGTATACTCAAAGGTTTGTTTGAAGCCGGCGCCAGACACAAACAAATGTTTGACAAAGACTTTGTCACATACTTTGTCACATAATTGAGCACTTATTTGCGGTACCTGCCACACATACTTTGCAAACAACACTTTTTGCAGTTTCGAACTTTGAACGCTTTGATGTGCGCCCAAAAGCCGACACCAAATGGCAAAGTGCCAAACTTTGTTCAAACTTTGAGCAAACTTTGAAAAAATACTCAAATACCCGTGCTTCACATGTGCTCAAATGTGTGTTCAAATAAGTGCCCAAATGTTTGAGCTATGTCTGGCGCCGGCTTGAAGGATCTGTGAGTATAACCTCATAATTGTAAAGGCTAACCCGCACTAAGCAACACTTCACGGCAGCGGCGCGACGCGACACGTAGCGACACTATTAGGTATACCGCACTTGAACTGCAGTGCCACGACAGTTTGCAGCGAATTTCTATTGTCTATCAGTCGTTCGGCAATTTCTGATGAAGATGGACGAAACTGATTTGAACGTTATTATAATGAACGTTATACTTATATAGAACGTTATACAGACTGACTGATACAATTAATTTCTCTTCTTCAAAAGCCATTTTAAACTTAACTTGTCGTAATACGAACCTAACACTTGAATATCTTGAATAAAGTGAAGTGTCACGTCGCTTCTGCACTGACGGCAGCGGAACTACACGACGCGACACGGCGCGTCAGATTTTATAAGTTGGTCAACTTTAACGCGCAGTGACGTGGTGCGTAGTTACGCTGCTGTGTAGTGCGTTATGCCTCATACAATTTCTTACAAAGAATACTTTGTCGCTACGGGTCGCGTCGCGCCGCTGCCGTGAAGTGTCGCTTAGTGCGGTCTAGCCGTAATTCACAAAATGCCCAAAGAGCAGAAAAAGTTAAATTCTAAATTCAAAATACTTATTATTCAAGAAAACTAAAACTTGTAAAGTTGTCATTGTCATTCCTGGCATTGAAAAAGCGAGTACAGGGATTTTAATCCTAACTATTATTGCTTATATTTGTGGAAAAAGTATCTCGTCATCATGGAGGGGTAAGTTTTATATAATGTTATACTGGAGTCACTATTTCCTTATACAAAGTAATTTTGTACGTACGACAGGTTTTGTTAAAAAAATCTCATTTTTCGTATTTCACTCTGTATGAATAATAATGCTACGCATCTACTAGGACAGAATCGGTACCATAGAAAACATAATAATATCGCATGTACGGAGCGTTCTATTTACAATATTATGCAGGTGGGTGGCAATCTGTTTTTGCATCACCATATACATTTTTTCGAGGCAATCGAGTTCGGTATTTTCGAGGCGATCAGGATCCGATAGGTGCGAATGTCGTAATCGGTCGCTGGAAAAACTCGAGGCGTTGGGGATTCCAATGGTGGTTCACTGAGGATGATGTCAATGGCAAAAATCCTGGTCTCTAGCGCAGATTAATATTTGTTATTATTATTATTTGTAGTTGGTGCAATACATTTTCTATGGATCAAACTAAAAAAATTAAGCTTGTCCTTTCACCTAGTCTGAGAAGTTGGCAAGGAAGCCTCGGTGGGCGAGTCCAACTTGCCTTAGCTGGTTTTTTTTTAATCATATAGACTAGCATTCGACCACTATCTCACCTGTTTACGAACAGGATGATGCGTTCGAGGAATGTAGCACGCTAAGCATAGAATGGGAACTGGCTCTCAAGGATAGCTGGCGGAACACATTAGATATTTCGGCGACAGATTTTCCAACTTGAGGGTGGTAGCACATGAGTAAAGAAACGGAACAGAGGCAAAGCTTTTAAGTAGCGAACAAAATGTTTACCTATTCTTGTAGGGCTGGCATCAAGAAAAATCTACATCGTTATAAAATCCTCTTTCAAGTAAACATGACCTGTTTTTCTATTTTTCAAGGTTCATCTTTGTCGATAGCGATCAAATTTGATTAACAGACTTCAAAATTTGACAATGTCACCATATAAAAAAGTCACGATTATAAATAAATATGAGAACCGGCAAAACGTGAGTCGTACTCGCACACCGAGGGTTCAACGCGATAATCATAATTTTAGCGAGTTTATTAGTCTTCAAGAGTTAAGGTGTATAATAATCTTCTTTGTTGGCACAGGAGCATAAAAATAAAAAATGAAAACGTTTATCAGCTTTTTATTTAACAACTATGATAGAACTAGCTGTTATAAAAGTTGTTGTTGAAATTTTTTATGACTTCTTATGATTCTGATAGTTTTATGAATTAATGATCAAGTCAGTTAAGACGACTCTAATTAAAGTATAGCTCGATTTCCTCTATTGAAAGTAATTAATTATTATGGTTTGTTAGGCTGATGAAATATAAACGTTCCTGAAATATTTCCTAAAAAGTAGATAAGGCGAATGGTTGCGTTCAAGAAAAACTCTGAAGATCCAGACTCGACTGCTATAAAAAAATATCCTATGTCTCTTATTTAGTATCTATGTACAAAATTTTGCTGATTAGGTCAAGCCGTTTAGCTGACAAAACGTCACACATTTACGAAATGTATTAAAAAAATCTGGACATCCAGACTCGTCTACTAGAAAAAAAGTATCTTATGTCCTTCTATGCTCTATTGACTATATTTGTACAACATTTCAGCTGAATCGATTTAGCTGTTTATCTGATAAGACGTCACACATCTACAAAATTAAAAAAAAAATTGCTGACATCCAGACTCCATTGTCAGAAAAAAAATGCTTTGTCCTTCTGTGCCCTATTGACTATCTTTATACAAAATTTCAGCTGAATAGGTCCAGCCGTTTATCTGATAAGATATCACAAATTTACAATATTCAATAAAACAAAATGGACATCCAGACTCGTCCGTGAGAAAAAAGTATCCTTGTATGTTTTATTTTGTACAAAATGTTAGCTAAATCGGTCGAGCCATTTATCTGATAAGATTTCACAAATGTACAAAATTTACAAAATTCAATTAAAAAATCTGGAGTCCCAGACTTGACAGCCAAAAAAAGTTGCCTCTATCGTATTCCGCCCTCTGTGTTTATACAAATTTCAGTCAAATCGGTCAAGCCGTTTAACCGTGAAGAAGTCCCAAACAAACAAATAAACAAACTGACTTTCGCATTTACAATATTGGTGTTGAATTTTTTAATAAATTACTTACTCTAAATATTTTTTTTTATAATATTTGTTTTTCAATAATTTGTTATGCCTTTTAATTGAATGTTAAATTCTAAATCTAACATAAAGTTTTTTTAAATAATCTAATGGAAAGCACTCGCATGGCATATCAAATTTACATTCTTGCACACTTTTTAGTATATTCATGCCAATATTACTAATGTTTATTTCAAGATCAAAATATTCTCGAAATTTTTGCTCGCAACCTCGATAAGATTTAAACTTACGTAGGTATTAATAGCTGATGCTACAGTACGACTTCAAACTTGAGTGGCTACTTTCACACGCATCTTCTGAAAATTATTGGGATTGATGTGAATATCAGTTAGTTTTGGTGCTAATCTATTTGTCGCTTTTTATCTTCTCTATATAGGTCTATAATATGTGACCATTTTGCTACTTTATTGTCAAAAACAAAATTACATGTTTTTAAATTATTCCTAACAAATTTAAAAAGATGCGGCACATCAAACATGTACAACATTTTGTGTCCGTTTACTTCAAAATATGTTTTATCCCTGCTCACGAAACGTGACTTAGAAGCGCTTGAGAAATCTGAACCTAAATCTGAAATAAAGACGCGTATGTCTAGACCAATATTTAGCAGTGTTGTTATAATTTCGTCAATCCAACCATTGACTTCGGGGTAATTTTTACATTGAGACAGAAATTAATGAGCTATTGGTTGCTTCCAATTATGTATAATGTCACGAATCATCATAACAATAACATATTTGGCTGGTTCTTTTTTTTTAATTCCGTTTATTTCATGGAATCCTACAATTCTGTCGTTTCTGACGTCATAATACAGATTAGCCTTTAAAGACATGCAGTCCACACAAACAATACAAATCTTTTCTTGATATCCCATTTTGTCTACCTTTGTTTTTAATGTACAAAGCAATCGTTCATCTAGCTTAGTACCTATTGGCCTAACTAACTTTTGTAATGTGACTAATGAAGGTAAACAAAACGTATTTGTTAGAAAACTATACGCTGCTGGACCGGAGTAATAAAGATTTAGTGCGAAAAATTTGAAAGCTTGGCTATACCGGTTTCCACTATAGCCTGCCTTCACATCTATTTGCCATTTTATAATTTGAGACATACATAAACTTATCACATAATTTTAAAAAGTCATTTTCAGTTACACTATCTAAATCATGTATTTTATGCCTTTTTGCTTCTTGAAGTTCAAGTGATAATTTCCGTTTTCTCGGAGAGTTTGCTGAAAGGTGAAGTGCCGTTTGCGCCGATCTACTTTCACAAGTAGCATGCTTATCATAGGTATCAGAATCCGTCTGAATGTTGCAAGATGTTTGATCTTTCAGGATGAGTATTTTCTTAAAAGGAATATTTGAACTTGAAGGTATCTCAGTAGTAGGTATAAATTGAATGTTTTCTTGTGTGGATACTTTCTCACACTGGCTCGAACTCGAACTCGCCCCGTCATTTGTCGGCAAGTTGTGAGTGTTGGAAAAGCATTATCAAATAAATATTTTCTGGTTCTGTTTTTAGAAAATTTAATACAGGATTTTTCGGAGTGTTCCTCTCAGATCCTGTATTGTGTGCTTTTTTATCATCATCAAGTTTTAATAGGAGATCTTCTCGCCTGACAACTTTTAACCACTTTGAAATAATAAGTCTTCGATATCTGTACTGAACTAAAATTAAATAATTTAAGATTGATAAAAAAACCTAAATAACCGAATGCCCGCTAGTTATTTTCAGTGCCTACCAAGTTTAAGGCGTTTATCTCCATATCTCTGATATTCATTAGATCGGGAAGGGGAGGGGAGATGGAAGTGAGGGGAAGGGGGTAAGGGGGGAAGGGAGGCGAGGGGAGTAATATAGAAATTAATTTTAAAATGAAAGGGGTCCAAACCAAATTCCATGTATTGACGGTAAATTTTGTTCAATACTATGTATTGTACTGTAGTACGGAACCCTACAAGTGCGAGTCCGACTAGCACTTGACTAGATTATTAGTTTTATTGTTTTTTTTACTCATGTGCTTTTGGTACGGAACCCTAAAAATGAATTTTTATTTTCAATGATTTCATTTCAATTATTCAATCACTAATAGGTTGGTGGGTACTTATTACATACGTATTATATCCTATAAATAATACAACAAATAATCAAGTTATTACTTACTTAGTGTGGAGTCTTTGGGATAACAAAAATATGATATTTTTTTTATTTGTTCTATTATTGTTTATACACTGTACAGTAAACCATTTTTGACCAAAATATATAAATAATATATAATATATATATATTATTTATATATATATATATATATATATTATATAACACGAAGTGTCGCGAGCGACGACTGAGTGAGCCCTAAGTTGGCGCACCAGCCGAGCCACTATAAACCAGTTTCACTCCGTACGTGACAGGCGGCACACAGGCCGCTGGTGCTCACGCACACACGCGCGTCTACGTCATCATCACAGCGCAGTTGTATGAAGCTTTGTCTCTGTTCCGTTTCTTTACTCATGTGGTGGTAGCTGGCCAGGTGGACACTAGATAGTGTCCTACCACCTGCGGGGGTTGGTGTTAGTTATATCAAATTAAAAAGGGTTGCTTTTGCTGCCTACATAATATTTAATACCACGTTACAGCAAATACCTACAAATGGAAATGCGAAGTAGGCGTGGTCCGATGGTGCTAATATACTTTTTGGTAGCAAGTCAGGCGGAACATTGTAAATATGCTCCTACCAACTGTGGACGAACATGCGTGCTATGATTTAAATCGGTGACCTTTAACTTTTATTAATCAAATTACGCTGAGAATAGTCAGAATCTTTGATAACGCTGCGGGATACAAGCTCGGAGACCATGCTGCTCTTCTGACTTTGGCATATTGGAACATTGCGTAGATTTAGTATACGGTGGTGTTTAGCGTATACAGAACGCGAGTGTGAGTGAGCTGGGGCCTTATTCAGTATGACCATTTTAAAGTCTTACCGTGCCGTGTTACGTAATCTCCGCGTTATGGTATTCTCTATGCCAATTAAATCGCAGTAGGGTAAGGTTATGAGCGCGTTTTGAGCAGGGGCCTTATTCAGTATGACCAATGAGAAAACACGTTCCTTAACGCGCCACGTCACGTTATTGAAAAATTGTATTCTGTATGCCACACGATAGGTAAATTATACAAAACGCGCGCGTTACACGTCCTCATATGTCACGATATTTTGACAGCTCAAAACGCGCTCATAACCTTACCCTACCGCGATTTAATTGGCATAGAGAATACCATAACGCGGAGATTACGTAACACGGCACGGTAAGACTTTAAAATGGTCATACTGAATAAGGCCTCTGTCAAAATATCGTGACATATGAGGACGTGTAACGCGCGCGTTTTGTATAATTTACCTATCGTGTGGCATACAGGGGCCTTATTCAGTATGACCAATGAGATAACGCGTTCCTTAACGCGCCACGCTACGTTATTGAAATGTTGTATTCTGTATGCCACACGATAGGTAAATTATACAAAACGCGCGCGTTACACGTCCTCATATGTCACGATATTTTGACAGCTTAAAACGCGCTCATAACCTTACCCTACTGCGTTTTAATTGGCATAGAGAATACCATAACGCGGAGATAACGTAACACGGCACGGTAAGACTTTAAAATGGTCATACTGAATAAGGCCCCTGAATACAATTTTTCAATAACGTGACGTGGCGCGTTAAGGAACGCGTTTTCTCATTGGTCATACTGAATAAGGCCCCTGCATGGCGCTCGGTGTAGCGTATGCCACCCGAACACGGGCATACGCGTGAACGCAGACGTCAAATTATCATCATAGGCAGCACAGCACAGATTAAGATAGTGGCTAGCAAGGTAGAATAGGATTTTTTTCAGGGTGTCGGGTTTCATTTGGTCCAAACAAAAACCATCGATGGAGGACTTCAAAGGGGCTACCCAAAGAACCCCTCCTGTATATTCCGTGAAAATCTATAGTTTTCGAGAAAATTGCGTTTTACTTGTTTTAGATTTAGTCCCCGAAATGTTGCAATTTATTTCAATTTTCTGCCAAACTATACAGCCTAGTCTCAATTTTTATTGTTGTATCATGAGCAATAAGTAGGTTTTTCAGGGTAAACTACAATGTTTAATTTAAACTTATTAGTTTCTGAAAAAAATTATAAAGGTTGATTTTTTTATTTAGGCGATATTTTAACTCTTACTTTGGGCAGGATTTTCTCAAAAAAAAAACTAAATAAAATTTAAAACAAAACAATTTAAATCAAACAATTTTGCATTATATTAGTAGTAGGAAGTAGGATACAAGCTTGTCGCGAAATTTACCTTTGTAGATAAACAATATAATCAAAAACTTGATCTGATTCATTTAAATTTTTAAAATCTTGCAAAATTAAAATACTAGTACATAAATCTCGCGTAAGTGTAATTATAAGGTAATTTTATAGTAAAATTTTAATTATAATTTATTTTTTATACCTCTTCCACTTGTAGGTTTATGATGGTGAAAGTTAATGGTGCAAACGGTACGACGGCGTTTAGACTACTCTAAAAAAGGTTTTGCAGAGCCTGACGGTTCTGACCCTGTAGGTATTTGCTGTTCCGTCCGTATATACACTATTATGACTCATTAGTAATGATTTTTTTCTATATTTACGATTAGTATGGAATGTAAGAACACAATCAATAAAAATAATAATTATTTGTTTCGTTTGATTTCAGATTAATTTCGAATTTGTAAGTATATACTTTAATGAAGTTATCGTGAGAGAAACACATACTAAAATAATTCAAAAGGGCTTTACCCTCATGGAAATTACACCGACACGTTTCGGACAATTTCTTCGTCTTTTTTCACAGGAGTCAGGCCTACCGCTCGTTCCTAGCGTGACGCAAATCCGTCTGAGTAATTTATACAACTCAACCAGTCAGTGTAAAGCCGTTTTAAATAATTTTCATATAGGTATCTCTTAAATCCTCTATAATAAAAAAATACTATTAGATATCAACCAATTTCACTGTGTACCAAAAAAAAATCACGCTGTTAAGCCGTAGTACTATTATTTAGTCTTGTGGTTTAGCATACAATGTCTAGATATTTTATACTAAGCAGCGTGGCCGACACGGTTTTATGTACTCTTCTAGATGAGTCTGTAAAATCTAAATAAAAAGTAATGGTTTCAACGAGGTAATTACTTCTGAATAGTTATTGCAGATGGAGCTACTAATGTATAATTATTGGTGAAAATGCAATCTAGAGGTTTCTTCGTTTCAGTGGAAATCGTTCATAGCTAAGTTGGTAAAAGCGCTTGGGCGTGTTACCCAAAAGGCGCGGATTTGAGTTTCGCTGGATTGCGAAATTTTCGACTATATAAAAAAGTACAAAAATATTACTGCAGTATTTCATTTTTTGACAAGCTTGATTTTTTCTTAACTTTGACACTTGACGTATTACCAGCTGATGTAGCTATTAGACCGGCCTCATACAGCCGGAATGTCTCTCTGAATTCATATTATGAATTCAGAAAGCCCGGAATCTCATACAATGTCATTATGTTCCACACACATGATTTTTTCAGATTATGAATTTATCAGATCGATCTGTAAGAATGATACTGACGAGCGTTCTGAATAGGGAAGATGCAATATTTTTAAATTTGCTTTTATTTTCAAGAATTACGTGTAGAATAGTACACTCATAAATTATTTTTCTTCTATCTTATTTATTTATCCCAGAAATGCGGTTTGAAAGTCTCCGTTTTTTTAACACGCGAAAACGTTACATCTATACCGATGACGTCAGGTTTGTCTTCATCCGGTCCGATGTCAATGTGATTTATTGTGTCACTCAACAGTCTCTGTTGTTTGAGCCAGTGTGACCAGCTTTAGTAAAATTATAAGTACGAGTAGTAGTATATTAATAATATAGTAATATTATATTAAGTTTTTAGCAAAATTATACTATAATCTATTTTATGTTTATTTATCAGTGCAAACCGTACATAAGGGTTCTTATTTCAAAAACTCTTGCGAAATTCTTCATGAGTATACCTTGTATCACTTCCGGGATTTTTTTCTTTTTGTGAATTCCCATCTGGAATACTGATTTTTACAAAATAATAATTTGAGATCGTTTTAAAAACTGAGCGGCTGTGTAGTTTGACATAAATGAATGACACAGCTTTACTGAATATAAAAATATATATAGTAGTTTTAGTACGTTTAGCTACTATAGCCATAGTTGGCTTAATTTTGTATTTTTACCTGGTCACCCTGCTTACGTTTATATACCATTTTAAAATTTATGCCATTTCTATAATTTCGTACATAGTTCTCCATCTCTTTTATTTGGACATAGCCGACTGCATTGTCGCCATAAGATTCCCTTGTTGAGCTGAAATTACAGATAGATGTAGAAGATGCCGAATGAAATAAATATGAATATTTCACTGCGATTTTTACATACCGTAGTAGTTTAGTCCCTTTCATTTCAACACTTGAGAACTCTGCACTTTCAACGAAAAAAGACATAACAATGTCAACATCTACTTTAGGCAGATTACTTGAATCCGCTTTGGTAAATCCTACTTCCATTTTATCTCAATTAAGTTGATAATTATGTTTATTTGCGTTTTGCGAATATCACGTACTTATCCTATCCTACCGGCAAGCCACAGACTAAGTAGAGAATGTAGAGATAATAGAAGAGATGTTACAGAACAAAGTAGTATTAATATATATTATGTTACTCTATGCTACTGAAGTACACAATACACAGACAAGCGGACAGTGATGACGTCACTACGCGCTGATTGGCGTTTCAATATACGTTTCGTTTCACGTAACTTAAAACTCAATTTATTTGAGAAATATATAATTATATTAGATAAGAAATATACAGTGGCCCCTCTTTTGTATTTAATTATCATTTTATTTACATATTATTCATTAATATTACTTTTGCATCTTCCCTATTGCGGATCTGAATATTAAGATAATTAAGATTATAAATTCATAACGCGCGTAATGCCATACATTTGAATATAGTGGCACACACATACTGAAATCAGATTATGATTTTTAGGGTTCCGTACCTCAAAGGTAGATAAACTGGCCAAGTGCAAGTCGGACTCGTACTCGAAGGGTTCCTTACCACACTACAGTATTTTATAAGATTGAGCAAAAAATACCACTATAATTTTTCACCAGCAAAAAATAATAATCAATAAACATTTTATCAAAACAGAGCTGTGAGCCGCGTGCTTATTTATTATAACGCCATCTAACGTCTAACGCTATCTAAGTGGTAGCTAACACAAGGGTATAAGGGATAGGCATTTCAATATAACTCCATTTATGGACGTTTACTTAAGCGTTCATAGATGGCGTTAGGTATATTGAAATGCCGAAAAAAAACGTTTCTTGCATGGGATCCCCTATAATTTTAAACTTTATTCTGTTTTTAGGGTTCCGTACCCAAAGGGTAAAACGGGACCCTATTACTAAGACTCCGCTGTCCGTCTGTCCGTCTGTCTGTCTGTCTGTCTGTCTGTCCGTCTGTATCTCATGAACCGTGATAGTAAGACAGTTGAAATTTTCAAAGATGATGTATTTCTGTTGCCGCTATGACAACAAATACTAAAAACAGAATAAAGTTAAAAATAATGAGGGTCCCCATACAAGAAACGTGTTTTTTTCGGCATTTCACGCCATCTATGAACGCTTAGTTAGGTAAACGTCCCATAGATGGCGTTATATTGAAATGTTGATCCCTAACACCTTTGTTAGACGTTAGATGGCGTTATAAGAAATAAAATGTTTATTCATTATTATTTTTTGCTGGCGAAAAATGATAGTGGTATTTTTTGCTCGATCTTATAAAATACTGCAGTGTGGTACGGAACCCTACGAGTGCGAGTCCAACTTGCAATTGGCCAGTTTATTAGTATTTGTCGTTATAGCGGCAACAGAAATACATCATCTGTGAATTTCAACTATCTAACTATCACGGTTCATGAGATACAGCTTGTTGACAGACGGACAGAGAGACAGACAGACAGACAGACAGACAGACAGACAGACAGACAGACAGACGGACAGCGGAGTCTTAGTAGTAAGGTCCCATCTTACCTTTTGGGTACGGAACCCTAAAAAGGAACCCTTATAAGATCACTTTATTGACCGTCTGTCCGTTTGTCTGCCCGTGTGTCACCAGCAATTTTCTCCAGAATAGGTGGACTGAGCAAGTTGAAATTTATACCAAATACTGAGTTCTAAAGTCTCTACTAGGTGTATACAAATCAAGGTCCTGAGTCAACTCGATAAAAAGATATGGGCAAATTTAGATTTTCGCAAAAACTTGTATGTACTAATATAACCTTGAATATACCTTAATTTTCAACTTTTTTAAACTTCCCCTTTAATTGTGCTGTAGGACCTTCCGCTTGACCAAAATTGACAATTCTAGGTCAACCGGAAGTACCCTAAGTTGAAAATTAAAGGGTGTCCCCATACATACATGGTATGCTCCAATTACAATAGGCCTCTGAGTTATATGACCGCTAATACAATTTAATGGTTTAGCTTAATTGGCATCAACCTTAATTAACGTAAATAAATAAAATTGTGCAATCGTGTGATTTTCTTTTGGAATTTTTCTTTTGTTTGTGCTGTAAGACCTTGCTTTTAACCATACCTAATTGGCAATTCTAGGTTAACCGAAAGTACCCTATAGGTTATGGGTCGAAAACCTGTAGGGTACTTCCCGTTGACCTAGAATCATGAAATTCGGCAAGAAGCAGTCTTACAGCACAAATAAAGGGAAAATTCCAAAAAATAAAAAAGTTGAAAATTAATTCCTCTGTTCACATTAAGAGGATGAATCCAGTATTTTCGTTTGCGTTTCTTTTTTTATTGTATATAGCCAAAAGTAGTTAGATTAATATTAATTCCTCTTCCACAATCGACGTCTGTATGTGCTGCGATCCAAGAAACTACTGATCAATCTGAATTTTTAAGATATGTGTGAGGCAAGATGCCGCAATTAAGATTATAAATTCAGAATATGAATTCAGAGCGAGATTCCGGCTGTATGAGGCCGGCCTTAATATTCAATTTTAAAACGATAATATTATAGACTGAAAAATGAGCAGCTTTACAATTTTAATTCAATTTTCGATTTTTATTTTACAGCAGAAAAAAAAAAAGTACATATCGGAGAAAGGTTATAGGATCGTAAATCTTATATCAGAGCACCACAGAGGCTTGATTGGCACGCTAGTACCGCTCTGTGCATTGACATGGCTAGGAGATAAAGATACCGTTAGTATGTTTTTTTCGTTTGTTCACATGAGTCCAACTTTTCAGGAATCCAATTTTTATACCTCAATTCAGGTGCCTGAAACATTAAATCACAAAACATCAATTATTTATGCGCATCATTTTCTTATTTCTAATTTGAAAATAATTGGTAAAAGCTTTTTACAAATTTCCGGGCCGCCAGAGTGCAGCGTCGCAAATTTATGATGAAACATTTAAGATGAAGATACCTTTAAGACCCGAGGGATCAACCTATAAAACATGGCCTTAGATTTAATATATTCGTGATTAACAGCAACTGTTATATAAGCCTTTAGTGGAGTTTATAAAACAGAAATTTGGACATAAAAGTAGATAGATAGATAGAAACTCTTTATTGAACACCAAACAAATAAAACTTAAAAAATAAACATTTAACAAAAGGTGTAACAACAGGCGGACTTATCGCTCAAAGCGATCTCTTCCAGACAACCTTAGGGTGGAGAAAGAAAAACTTAACATACATGGCGGTAAATCGGTGTTAAAAATGAATAATATAATAAATAAATAAATCAGAATAGGTAATAAGTACATTATAACAAAAGTACGTACATATTTTATACATTACAATACACATACATAACAATACCACACACACAATAAAAGTATACAATACAATATATATATACAAAACTATGCATAACCATATGTACATATTATATATATACATATTATACATATATAAATATAATAAAACTAGCAGCCCTCCCCGGCTTCGCACGGGTAGAACATATATGCCTACAAAATTTGCATCAGTTTGTTGCATTGAATATTAGTAGTTTATGCAACTGTCATATAATGAAGGGTATTGTATATATAAAACACGAGTGTGAGTTTATGAAACGAGCGCAGCGAGTTTCTTAATAGTAACGAGTGTTTTAATACCCGTGTTATATGCAGTTGCATACACTACTTTATCTTCACTAATGCAATTAATCAAACAACAAGAGTAAAAGCTGACAATAGTTTATTTATAATAATTGTTCAAATTTTGGATGGTACAATTTTGAAAGTTAATGTTAATTATTGATCCAGCAGCTGTAGCGGCCGCGGGGCAAGCACTAGAGCTCGTAGACGGAGTCGGAATATTTATAATTACTTCATTCGTCTTGTTTTCTATACTGTTCAAGATCGTATTTGAGACTTGAAAAATCTAACCAATGAGAGCGCAGCTGCGCGCGCAGGGCCAATCAGGAGCGAGCGCGCGCTGTTCTTTTTTTTATTTAATTGGCACAAGATCTTACCAAAGAGTTTTGTGTATGTAAGTTTAGTAGTTTCGACGAAGTTTTCACGTATAACCCAACTGTTTTCAAAAGCCAGCCTAATATCAAAATTTTATACAACTTGTATGAGGATTTTGACATAAGGCTCGCCAGGTTAATTGGTCGCGTTTTATTGATGTTATAATGAGATTTTACGATATCGATGTGGATATTATACCATCATGTGAAATTGCTTAAATTGAGTGTTTTGTTATCTGCGCTATAACAGTAGTAATTATAAGTCAAGTATTGGAAACATAAGTAGAATGTTATAACATTAGTGTAGATAAAAAATATTAAACATATTTAACAATCATCGTCATATTTCAATCAATTTACACAAAACATTAACGAATTATGCACCTATGGCTTAAACCTTCCTCATAAACACACTGGCTATTGGTGAAAACCGCATGATAATCCGTTCAGAAGCTATTGAGATTATTGCGAACAGACAGACAGTAAAGCTGTGTCGAACCGTATGTATTCGTTACTTTAGTAACGAATACATACGGTTATAAACTACGGATACTGCCTATGCCGATACTGCCTACAATATTGCCTATATATATATAATCTATACTAATATTATAAATAGAGAACATTTGTATTTTTGTATGTTTGTAATGATTTGGCTCAAAAACTACTGAACTGATTTAAAAAATTCTTTCACTAATACATAGAATGGACTTTTGGAATGAAAATAGGCTATATATTATCACGTTAAAATCAAAGGTACATTCGTGGAGACCTAATTTGCAACCTAAGTCGAAAAAAAAACGTTTCTTACGAACGCTGCTTAATTGAAAATAGATAGAAGAATATTTTCTATGCAAGAGTTGTACAACTTAATAAGATCTACAAAAAAGTCCAGGACAGCATATGTCTATCTCTTAAGGTTGACTCACAGTAACCATTTTAATCTTAAAATTTTTGTTAAAAAATATTACATTACTTTCAAGGCTATTTTCAAGTATATAGTATTAATCCTTATCCAAATAATTACGTTAATTAGCTTGGCCACATATTATAGATTAAAATTGTCCTTTACAGTATATAATTCAAATGAAAACTCTAGAAGATATCACGAATTTCACATACACGCATTGCAAAATTAATAAAATATTTGCAGTGAAACCACAGATTAGGTCATATTTACTATGAAAATATTATTATAGGCTAAGCTATTTATTTTATTTTATTTATTTATTTATTTACTTATAAAGCGTGTTTGTTACCTAGTACATTTTCACTTATCTTAATTTATGTACAATGCTATAGATAATGTTATGTATGTAGGTTATAATTTACAGTTTAGGTAGGCGCTTGAACATTATTTTGTTTTGTTATTATCATTAAGGCAATATGAATTCATAAAATGTTATAATTACATTCAGGTAACATTTCAAAGACACGTTAAAACCAAGCTAGGTAGAAACCTGTGTTATGGTGTTAACGCTACCCCTCGATAATACCAATGCATTAAATTACATTTCCATTTTCTGTAATAAATCCTAAGTAATCCATAGAATGACAATATTTATGTCGCCTGTTTATGTTCATATAACTTGTAGGTATTTACATTAACTAATTAACTGTAGCTTAAGCTACAGTTAATTATTATGCATTTCGGTTACTCTTGCTTTTAAAAGCAAGAGTAAACGAAATGCACAATAATAAGATTTTTTAATGTTATTTATGGTAACTTATGGTCTAATATTCTTGGGTAGTAGAACTTAATTTCTAGTAATTAAATTCTAATAAATATTATGCGTAACCCATAAATATCAATAGGAAACCGTAAAGTACTATTAAACTAAAATTATAAACTAACATGCAGTTATTATACCTTAATATAATGAAATGTCGGTACCTAGATGCTCATGTAAACTACCCACCATTTAGTAATTTTATTACCTACTTGTCATAGGTAAACAGTGTCGTTGCCTTTGTGTTACTGTACTACAAACCAAATAACGTATACTGGTTTTTATGTAGGTGTAAATACAATATAGTTGTGTGCGTGGTATTGCTTGTGTAATTAGGAAATTGATTCGAAAGAAATCTAACTTTTGGCAATACCTGTAGTTGTCAAGACATGGTAAATGTTTAAAATCAACTTTATATTATTGTTATCAATCTATTTTGATTTTTCTCAGTTATTTTGTGCGTCGTTTTTAGCGAGCATTATCTCTATTTGTGTGTATTCGGAGAATTAAAGTGTGTGAGTTATAGTCTGGGAGCTAGTCTGTACATAATTAATATTACATCGCTCAGATATCAGTTTTTTTTTCTTTTAAGTTATTAAATGTTAAAATATAATACAGTTTTGAATGAAATGCTCATATCGTTTGAAATTAATTATGAATTATTAAGTGCGAAAGAATTTATTTTTACCTTTTATGCTGTTTTATTTGTTGTCATTTATATAATAATAATAACTGAAATAGTACTTACTGTGTATTATAAAATAAGAATGTAAGATATAATTATTAGTTTGGTAGTTTTGTGTAAATTTTTTTTATGAAAAGCTTTTTTTTTTTTAAATTATTATTTGTTTGTTAGTTTTTATTGTAATAATTCCAAGATACAAAATCTAAAATAACTATATTTATGTTTGAGATATTTACTTAGGTTGGCATAGTCTAAATGTACAGGTCTATACAGAGCAACACAGCTACATTAATATAGTCATTTATGATTGTTTAAAAATAGTTCAGTTGAGTTATACGTTTGTTCTAAAAGCCATGTTTTAGTTGTCTTAATGAGGTGGTGACGATTTAGTTCATGAATATTTTTAATTTTGTCTAGCTTGTTGTATATAAACGGTCCAAGATAGCGTGGATGGTGTCTAGCAAAAGCCGTGTTAGTTTTAGGGGTCGTGCAAGGTTTGTCTTTTCTTCTTTTTCGCATCGTGTCAGTAGGTTTCTTTAGTAGTGGCGTCAACGAATGTTGCTTCAGGATAAGATTCAACAGGAAAAGCTGACGGACTGTCAGGACATTGCATTCTTCATATAAAAGTTTAGTGGGGTACCGAAATGGCTTAAAGTTAATTACTTTTAGCAGAGATCTTTGAGCCCGCTCAATTTTTATCATTTTTGTTTTGCATGCAGCACCCCATACAAGGATACAGTAATTTAGAACAGATTGAGCCAAAGAAAGGTAAACAGTTTTCATTAGGACAGATGATGTAACATAGCGTAGTTTTTTAAATGTGAAGATTAGCTGACGTGTACGTGCAGATAAAGCATTGATATGTGCAGACCAGTTCAAATGTTTGTCAAGAAGTACCCCTAGGTATTTTACTGTATCAACTTTTTCTAATGGTAAACAGGAGCAGTTTTGATAGCTATGCTGTAGATCTCCACCGATCACAATCAATTTGAAGTCAATATAGTATAATAATATGATCTATTGTATAAAATAATATTCATCTATATATATAATAATCTAATATTTTAAACCACCCTGACTGATCTATGTTTAATCTTTTTATTAAAAGCTTTCCAATGACTCTAAACACGACATTTGAGTATTCTGTAGAGTCCAGGAGATGTCCCAGCATCAGGTCAATGCTTCCATGTTCATACAATATCGTTGAAGAAGAAGATTTTCGAATTGATCAGACCTATGAAAGTTGATTTCATAGCGCAATTAACTAGAAAAAAGCTCATAGTTTTATAACGATGGAACGAATTTTCATGAATCAAAGCTAAGAAAACTCTCGATGAAGACATCTATCAAACAAAAAAAAAAAAAAACAATAATAAAAACAAAATCGGTTCATCCGGTTAGGTGCTAAGATGCTACAGACAGACACACAGATACACACGTTAAACGTATATTACCCCTACATTTTACGTCGGGGAACGCGTTAGGTTACGGCGGCAGATGTTCTCCTTAATGGTAAGCTACTTTTTGGTAGATTTAATGATCGCACTACCACTGTACGAAAACTCATGATTCATGAATGCACATAAAACTTTCATTGGTAGGTATATAGCTAGGATAAGAACCAACGACCGTCGGGTCAGAATCAGGGTAACTATCCTTTACGCCAAAGGGCCGTCCAATATCATTACGTAAGTATTATAAAACAAAGTCCATCACTGCGTCTGTCTGTCTGTTCCCAATAATCTCAATAGCTACTGAACGGATTATCATGCGGTTTTCACCAAAGCCAGAGTGTTTATGAGAAAGGTTTAGGTGCATAATTCGTTAAGGTTTTGTGTAAATTGGATGAAATATGACGATGATTGTTAAATATGTTCATATTTTATAATCGATGCAACAAACTGATGCAAATTTTGTAGGCATATATGTTCTACCCGTGCGAAGCCGGGGCGGGCTGCTAGTTATATATATATATAGATCATTATTATATTTACAATAGATCATATTATTATACTATATTGACTTCAAATTGATCGTGATCGGTGGGATCTACAGAAAAGCTAAGCCTATAATAATATTTTCGTAGTAACTATGACCTATTCTGTGGTTTCACTACAAATATTTTATTAATTTTGCGATGTGTGTATGTGAAATCCGTGATATCTTCTAAAGTTTTCATTTAATTTATATACTGTAAAGGACAATTTTATTAGTGAAAGAATTTTTTAAATTGGTCCACTAGTTTTTGAGCCAAATCATTACAAACATACAAAAATACAAATGTTCTCTCTTTATAATTTTAGTATAGATATAGATATATAAGAGAACTTAGATAGAAAACAGTAGCAGTTTAAGAGAGATAGTGGGCCTTGACGCGGTCTTTAAAAGTAGCAAGTGTTTGTGAGCGTTTTACTTCCAATGGAAGCGCATTCAAGAGTCTGACAGCTTGTACTGCAAATTATTCGTCATAGAATGAGCTATGATGGCTGTTACCGGTTTAAAAGCAAATGGAAGTTGACATTTTTACAAAATGAGGGAACCATATTTTTACCGAAAGCTATTTAGCAATCGCAAACTTAATCACAATTTAGTAATATAAAGTTACTAAAATGTAAAATGTTGTGATTGATAAAATTATATAATTTACCTAATTGATATAATTTACTAATAATATCAGTGTTTCAGAGTTGTCATAACCATGTGAGTATCAAAATAAGTATTAATATGACTATAAGTTTTTTGCAGCTTAATTTGATTGAGAGGCAACTTTGCATCCTATGTTATTATAACAAATAGTTTACGACCACTAAGGGCCAGTAGAATCTATCAATGAGGAATATCCCACCATGCATCGTTTTGTTATATCTCAAAGGAAAATAGATAGCGTTTTCTTATATAGATAGAATTTGCACAAAACCTTGGAAAATTATATGCCTGAACTTTCCTTATTAAATCACTATCTATTGGTGAATACCACATGAAAATCGGTTCAGTAGTTCTTGAGTTTATCGTTTACAGACAGACGCGGCGGGAGACTTTGTTTTTATAATTATTATGTAGTAAAGTATAAATACCCACGACGGAACGGCTCCGGTATATTATGATGCGTTTGGGGTGAGAGGAAGTTTGTTTGTGCAAATCGATGTTGCAATTTTTCTCTAAAACTACTAGTTCGATTTTGATGCAGTTTTCAGTGATGGGTTTGAATTTTATTGGTGCATGTTTTTAGATAGGTGTTACGGTGACAACTCACCAGGGGGCGCTGCAGTAAACATTTGTAAGTGCAAATCCATGTTGCCATTTTTCTCCAAAACTACTAGTTTGATTTTGTCTTTAAACGGTTCGTAATTAATCAGTGGTGGATTTTAGATAGATGGTATGACTTTAACTTTCTAAAGTACGCTGTCGTAGGTATTTATTCAAAATTTAATTTTTTTATTTGTAGCAATAAGAGAAAATAATGTAATAAGTTTAGTTTTTTAGTTTGGCACAAAAAAAGGGAGAGTGGAGAGTTGAGGGGGGAGGGGAGGTCCCCCTTTCCCTTTTCCACCACATTCATTACAAGGTAATGCATATTGTTTGAGTTATGCCTTTTTTGACCAACTTCACAAAAAAAGAGGAGGTTCTAAATTAGTCTGTTTTTTTTGCTGTTACCTTCTTTTTTTGTTTGAGAGATTATGCCTCTCGTTTGGTTTCATTCAAATTTTAAATTTGGAGATAATAAATATAAACAAATTTGATACCTCGATGACATGATTATGGCTAGTGGATATTTTCACTATTGTGGCATGTGAAGTCAGTTTTTTTCGTTTAGATCGAGACGATCTTAAATTATTGTAAAATCATGACCTCACTTTTTAACCGACTTCACAAAAAGGAGGAATCTTGGAAGCTAAATTAGACCCACTTCCCGATGTCCGATTGGACTCAAATTTGGTGTTCTTATGTATCTTCGGTGACAATACAATGATATGGTACCGTGGAGCTGGTCTGATGATGGAGACGGAAGGTGGCCACGGCATCTCTGTGATAAAACAACATAACTCCACCGAGTTTGGGCTCGATTGATTTGTTTTGAAGAGAACTTTTCACCTAGATGATATCCAGGGTGTGATGATGAAGCTGGAAGGTGGCCACGGCATCTCTGTGATAAATCAACGTAACCCTACCGAGTTTGGGCTCGATTGATTCGTCTTGAAGAGAACTTTACACCTAGATGATATTTAGCGACTGGTGATGAAGCTGGAAGGTGGCCCCATGGCCACCTTCCAGCTTTATCACGATGATGCCATATCTCTGTGATAAAATAACGTAACCCCAGTGAATTTGGGCTCAAATGATTCGTCTTGAGGAGCACTTTACACTTAAATGATAGCCAGGATCTGATGATGAAGCTGTAAGGTGGCCATGGCATTTCTGTTATAAAGCAACATAGCCCCACCGAGTCGATTGATTTTCCTTGAAGAGCACTTTACCTATAATCACATCAAATATCCGTGGAATATTTTAAAACTTCGTGCCTTCTCTTAAATACTTAGGTAGTAGGTAGGTAGTCGATATCTATACCTCTATACTAAAAAGTTAAAAATAAATTATAAGTAAAAAATATTTTTAAAAACAAGCTTTTATCTGGGACAATGAACTAAAATATTAAAAATAAGTTCTAGTAAGTATTTGGCGTGTAGGTACTTACCTATATTTTTATAAGCTTGAGGCACTGAAGTATAGTAATGACCTAGCCTGAAAAACGGGTAGTGTTTCAAGCTTCTAAGAATATAGGTAAGTACCTACACGCCAAATACTTACTAGAATTTATTTTTAACATTTTAGTTCATTGTCCTAGATAAAAGCTTGTTTTTAAAAATATTTTTTATTTATAATTTATTCATTATTTAGACAATAGATCCATTTAGTTAGTAGGTACTTATCATAAGCCTTAATAAAATAAATTGTTAGTCATTAATTATATATTACATATTTAAAATTAGATTATTATTTTTGAATTAAATTAAATGTAATGTCAAATTAATTTGAATTAAATAAATAATTAAAATTGTGCATTGAAATTTAAAAGGTTGATACTATTTAATAAGGATCTCAATTTGATGACTAAGGATAAGGCCAGTCAAACCTATCTGTTATAGCCCTCAGAATGATGTTGTTGCTGCCCCGTGTAGCAGAGACGCAACTTTTTTGCGTACGATAGCAGTAAAGCCATCTGTGCGCGCCTCTGCTAACATACCAGACGAACTACAGAAACTAGGCAGCCGCATCAGCATTCTGAAAGCATTATTATATTGAACACGTAGAGCGTTGATGGTTTTTTGCGTTGTTGCTCATAGGCTACTTCCATAGAAGCTTTGACAATACACCTTCAAACGTGTAATTTTTGTTTCCTCAGAGCAAGAAACAAATCTACGGGACAACATATTAGCTCTCACCATCAACGCTCTACGTTCTCTGTTAATGTCCTCTCTCAATATATTGTCACTGCGCCTGCAAAATCCGCTATGGATAATAACCCAACTTTTCCAGTGAAGCAAAAACCTGTATCTTTTACAAACTTAGTATACAGAAAATTAAATTTTGTGTCGGGACATCTAGAAATATATATTTTTTGGTGCCAGATGCTAGAATTTTTTAGAGATTTTGTGTACGTAAGTTCGCTTACAATCACATTACAGGTAAAAAGTAGGTTACTAAACAGTATACAAAACAAGTTTTAAATGAATCAAACAGACGATTGTCACAAAAAGTGGTTATCTCTATGCATGAAAGCTTTCAAAGACTATGAATAATCTTTTATTTTTATCCATTTTTCTCGGCGTTTTAAACAAACACCGAGCTTCCTCGTTGTTCCTAGCATGTAAGGGACAACAGGTATGTAAGAAAGCAAAATTATCTTCTAAGTGCTCCAAGCCAACCTCACCTGCCCGTGGTGCATCCTGCTGACCAATAAACGAGGTTCTGGTGACCAACAAATAGCGGTATAACCATTTTATAAATTAAACAGCGAATACCACAGACCAGTGACGGGCAGCAGCGTCACAGGTGCAAAAAGTGCTACGTCTTGCGACCAACACGCCTGCCAGCATGGTGATTAGGACACAATCCTCCCACAAAAATGAAAATGGAAAGTCACAATAAGCCACAGCCACCAGTTCCCGGCCGCCACTTCCACACAGTGCAACAGATCGTACAGAAGACCGATGAGTACAATCGCCCCTGTGCTTAGCGCGTTTGTGGATTACAAGAAAAAATTTGACTCCATCGACATCGGGTCTATCCTGGAGTCCTTGAAGGCAACGTTGCCAAATTAACTAGCGATATATCGAAGTGAAGTCCAAGGACAGAACCAGCACAAATCAAACATATCCAACTGCGCCGAGGAGAGACAAATAGTTGTTATCCCTAAGTGATGATGATTACTGTAGAGACGCTGCTGGAATTACAAAGGTTGTTAAACAGCTTAGCTGATTCTTCTCATCGCATGGCTTTCCGAATAAATTTGGACAAAATCAAAGTTATGTACTACGAGTACTTTGTTTGTACCGGGACCGGTTTCCATAAATGGAATCCAACACAGTACACCAGTATATGTACCTAGGTCAGACTTCCCAACTAGGTAAATACAACTTTGAGAAGATATTCAGAGAAGAATGCAACTACGGAGTTTGCCGAATGCTGCCCAATTCGGCAAACTCCGCAGAGCACTGCAGTGTCTAGAAAGACCAAAGTCTTTGGTCTTGTCTTGTTAGTGCATCCTTCCTCCTTTCTGTTTGACATATGGAGCTGATACGATATAGGGATCAAATGCGTTATACGCCAGAGAACAAAGGTGATTGAGATACAACATCGTATTAGAAAGCTGAAGTGGCAGTGGACTGACGATATTTGCCGTAGTACCGATAACAACTTGGTCCTCGGAGTTGAGTCCTTGAATCAGCAAACGTAGTGTAGGTCGCCCAATGACCAAGTGAAGCATCGACATACGCAGAGCGGTGGGCCAGTGATTGGAAAAGAAGAGCTGAAGATCGAGCTTAGTGGCGTGTCTTGGGAGAGGCCTATGTCCAGCATCCCTGACTGATGCATGTTTATGATAATGATGATGACCTTCACAGATCAGCCGTTCTTCTTTGTGGCAACAAGGCTCATTCAGTATCATAGTGTCATAACTTTTAATCACTGTAAATATACTTTGGTATAACAGTGACTTTATATTGGCAACCGTGGGATCATTTCCTTTTTTATTCGGGATTAATCGATTAAGCATTGCTAGGTACAGCTTCAAAGTTTTTAATAAACGTATAATCTTTATGTTCAATAACGTAAGGTTGGCTTGGTCTCGCTTTACGCATGCATGCGACATTTGCAGGTGTGTACATAAGCGGAATACAGCATTTCTCTAGAGCCGATGTCAAACTAGAAAAGTCAAAGCAGATGTTTCGAAGCTGAAGTCGCTTTGGTTGTCTGGAAGAAATTGCTGTAAGCAATAAGACCGCCCTTTGCATTACAAAACTTAAGTATTTTAAACCGACTTCAAAAAAAGGTTTCTCAATTCGACCGAATATATACACATATACAGGGTGTCCCGTTACTCAACGTCAAGCGGGCACGAGGTGAGACCCCTCTCACCTCGTGCCCGCTTGACTTGAGGTCACAGCAGTCCCGGGAAAAATAAAAAAAAATCTTTATCTGTTAGTAAAATGTTAACTGGCAAATTAATGAAAATGAGAAAAATTGACATTTTAAATCATACCTTTAGGTCCTGTGACCACACATTTCACAACTTTACGTTGTTTTTGCAACTAACGTGGTGCTAAATAAACGTACTAACGATACGCAATCACAAATAAAGCAAAAAAGGTTGATAAGTTAGTTAAAATTAACGTATTCTCTTTGAGTCGAAGTTGAAAAAATAATATCACCCAACTTTAACTCATCATAAATAAATAAAAAAACATACTGTACGACCCTCGGCAAGTTACGTCAAAAGATGGCTCATTTAGTTAAAATTCTAAAATGGTTCAACACTTCCTACTTTTCTACTCATAGCAATTATTAAAAAAAATTTAAAACGCAAGTTTAAATGAAAGAGAAAAGGAGGCAGAGGGATGGCTAGAGCCCCCCCTTGAAGGGTAAGTTGCGGAAAGCCCCCCATTTGGAGATATGATTTTTCTTGTTTTCTAACCAAACTTTTTTTTTTTTTAAATCAGCTTAAAAGGAACACTCATTAACTAACTTTAATACCCCAGACTTGCTACTGAACATGACAAACTTACATTCTCTTGACATTTTAAGTGTTTGACATATATGCGTATATGACCTTTAGTGTATGCTCATACACTTCAACCCACCCTTTCCACATCCTACACCAGCTGATTTTTAATTTTTTTTAAGTTTGGTTAGAAAGCAAAAAAATCGTATCTCCGAAAGGAAGGGGGGGAGGGTTCTGCAAATTTCCCTTTAGGGGGTGGCTCTACCCATGCCCCGCCTCCTTCTCTCCCTAAAATTGATGTCAGTTATTGTACCATTCCTACCAATTTTTTACTTATTTAGATGATTTTATTGTTAAATGTTCAAAACAAAAAAAATCATACCTCCGAAGGGGTGGGGGTCTTCGCAACTTCTCCTTTAAGGGAGGGGCACTACCCCTTCTCCTTAACCCCCTACCCCCCCACCCCTAAAATCGATTGGAGTAGAATTAAAGTTAAGCCAAAAACATTGTTGCTGTGTATTCTTCTAAGTTATACAAATAAATGTTTCCTCAAAAACTATTAAGATAACATCAACGTGCTATTCATTTTATTTCGCATGTGACATAGATGACCAATTTACCTTTATTAGCTAAGTTTGTTTATACAGATATAAAATAATACAAGCTATTAATAATTGATTTTTTTAAAAATATTTTATAGGCTAGTGTTTGACCACTATCTCACCTGTTGGTAAGTGATGATGCGGTCGAAGATTGCAAGCACGCTAGGCCTGAATCGGAACTGGCTTTCAAAGATAGCTGCCGGAATACATTAGATGTTTGACGACAGATTTTCTAGCTTGAGGTTGGTAGCTAGCGTGGCGGACTACAGATGGTTTCCTGCCACATGGGTGCACGGCGGTTTAAACTCGGTACTACCTCTGGCATCAAAGCCAAACGTTCACCCAATTACGCCACCGGGCCCTCAAAATTATAACAAAATCATGCACTTGATGGAGAATCAAACTCGGACATTCTGCTTCCTTAACACTCCACAAAACATCTCCACCAAGATGCTATTAAAGACTCATTCGAATTTAAGTATCCGTTACTTGTTGCGTAGCGGCGGCGTAATGTTAACTCAACAAAAAGAAAACGAGTATACAGTGGAATATTGTTATCTCTATTTGATGTTTACCAAATGTATCTGACGCTACGTTTCACCTTTTTATTCGTCTGTGGTCTGGCTAATCATGCGATCTATGCCATATCTTTTGTGTTATTGCTTGCGTTGGAACATTCGACAGAAATATGGTGTAGGCTACTATGAACGTTGAGGTGCTACTGGACTATTGTCCCTCGATAGTACATAACACGGTCCTTTTCCACCTTTAGATAACACCATAATCTCAGTTTTTTGACATTATGCCGTGGTAGACAGCGAACGCTTCACAAAATTTTAGTAGCTTCCGTAGAGTGCTAATGAAGGGTGCCAACAGAACCATATCGTCGGCGTAGCTTAAGTTGTTGAGAAAAGTCCCGTCAATAGAACAGTCGACCTGCATGCCACTGAGACCCTCCATCAGCTCGTTCACATAAAGGTTAAACGGGGGAGTTGTTGGGACGTAGGGAGAGCTTACCCCTCCCTGCTTCACCCCGCACCGTAACCCGTATCGCTCAGAAAGCTGTTCAGCCCACTTTACATGATTCACCTGATTGTCGTGCTAATATTCAAAAACTGAGCACACTTCCAGCGGTAAGGTAGTGTTTTTAAGATTCATCCAAAGCACATCGTAAGACACCACGTCGAAGGCATTGGAAAAGTCAAGGAAACAGGCATATATACTGAAGTTTTTCTATCGAAATAGTATCTTACGGTGTGTGCGAGTGTTAAAATCGCACTTTCCGTCGAAAGACCCGTCGTGAGATCAAACTGTCCACCATGCAGGTGTAAATGCCTAGGGAGGTGCTTGTCTAGCAGGCGATCCAGTACCTTTTCAATAATAGTAGCTAGTACAAAGAAGCGATAATTCTTTTTATCAGAAACATCACATGTTTCAACATTGGCACGACAATGGTCTTCATCAGATCTATCGGCAAGTGACAATGAGAAATACATGGTGAGAAAAAAATATACAGAACCCGCGCGAAGATGGACTTCCACGTACTGCAGATGTTCAATACTCAAACCATCGGCTAAGTACTAATGTGATTTTTTTATCATGAAAGTACCTAATCTATAATATATATTTCAGCCCTCAACCACGGTGATGTGCATGTGGCTGTGGATGTTTTGGTTTTATTTCCTACAACCTGTCACCATCCCAGTAACTGGAATGATTCCCATATTCCTACTACCTATGGCAGGTGTTTTGTCAACGGATGTAATTGCCGACTGTTATATGAAGGTACGTTTATTACATTACACAAAAATAATAGGATAATAATCCCTATTGAAAACAGTCAGTATGGAAGACGGGTTGGGATAGTTGGGCTCTGTGGATGGGACTAAATTCAGTTGTCCAGTCTTCTAGCTTAGACCGCATCGTCACAAGTGTAAAGGAGAATTGACCGGTTAAAAGGATTATAGAGCGCGTGCGTGTCCATACAAATAGAAAAAGCTTTTTTATATCTCTTAATATCGTCCGATTTCGATGATTCTTTCTTTCATGTAATCATCACACTATTTTCTAGGATTTAACGTCTTTTTTATTTCAACTGTTTAAATAACTTCGAGTTGAACATTGTTAGCATTTAAAACAGCCAATACTTACGCTGAAACGATGACTATTTAAAGTTAATACTTTCCAAAAACTTATTTTTTTATGAAAATACCAAAACATAGAAGCATATAATAGATATTTAAAATAACGGATACTCCGAATGACTTTTTAAAAACTAATTAATTTAATTTATTCTAAAGGAGACTGAATTAAACGTCTGGCCAGAGATTATGTTCTATAATTAATGAAAGTACAATACAGTCAATATCAATGTCAATATAGTACAATTATATTTTTACAATTAAAAATTACATATTCTAAAATACATAAAGGTAATGTAACATATAAATACAATAGTGGCTAAGCTTACACTGTTCACATTAATAAAGTCCGAATTGTCCATTTTTACACTTTCAACTTTGAGATTTTCCATTTTTAGCATAAATGATAAATGCTTGATATCGTCGAAATTCACGTTTTTTATATCATAAGTCTTGTTTAACGAAATATAAGAGGGCAGTAATATGGGGAGGTTTATAATTGGCGCGGATGTCTTCTCTGTCTTGCTATATATCTGTCTATGATGAAGTTTAACATTGCCGAGGTAAATGGTGCAGTTTTCTCCAACATGAAGTATATGCGTGCCTTGCAGGGATTTATAGGCAACATCATTTTTAGGGTTCCGTAGTCTTGACAAGGAACCCTTATAGTTTCGTCATGTCCGTCTGTCTGTCTGTATGCCTGTCTGTCTGTCTGTCTGTCCGAGGTTTTGCTAAGAGACCGTTAATACTAGAAAGCTGTAATTTTGTAGAAGTATGTATATAAATTACGCCGACAAAGTGCAGAAATAAAATTTAAAACATTTTTTTTTTTAGGGTAGCTCTCCTATATGAGAAGTGGGAATGATTTTTTTTTCCATCGTCTAGCCCATCGTGTGGGGTATTGTTGAATAGGTCTTTTAAAATTACTTAAGGGTTACTAATACCATTTTTCGATTGAATGCTCCATATACGAAATATTAAACTTTAAAGTGCAAATGTTTGTTCCAGTAGGGCGTCCCCTCCCCCCCTCTAAAAGCTAAACTGCTGGCTTGAAAAATCTGGAAAAATTTGTGATAATAGCGCATTTTATGAACTTCAAAGGAAAATTATAGCGGTTAAGATAACTTTATTAGTTTAGCAGTAATAGTCATTAAACTTGGGTGTTGGATAATTTTGTACCAAATACAAAATCCTTAGTATTAACCCTTTAAAGTGACAAAGACGGAGTACCTAGTTGCTTGTTTATAACGGGTAAAAACTTGCATTGAATAACAGGCTACTACGGAACCCTACACCACATGAGTAAAGAAGGTACAGAGAAAAAGCTTCATACAACTTCGCTGTGATGATGACGTAGACGCACGTGAGTGCGTGAGCACTAGCGGCCTGTGTGCCGCCTGTCACGTACGGAGTGAAACCGGTTTATAGTGGCTCGGCTGGTGCTAACTCAGGGCTATCGCTCGCGACACGTCACGTTATATTATATGATTTTTCATCCCATCTATTGAATGAAAATGAAATGAAAAGTGATGGTTGGTTCCTTGATAAGTGCGCACAAAGTAGGTCTTTTCCGCCCTAGGGTAGGAGAGATTTTTAAAATTTTTGCTTATGAATGTTCTTTTATAGTGCCCTGTCTAAGGAGGTTCAATGAAATTCCTTGACATTTCGTGACATTTCATGACATTTAAGGCATTTTATGACATATGACATTTCGTGACATCTCATGATCATGATCGACATACATCGTTGTCGACAATGATGAAGCTTGAAAAATAAAAAGCAGGTCATGTTTACTTGAAGGAGGATTTTATTACGATGAAGATTTTTCTTGGTTTTTTTTTGTACAAACCCTACAAAAATAGGTAAACATTTTCTCCGTTCCTTAGAAGGTTTGTCTCTGTTCCTTCTTTACTCATGTGCCTACACTGCACGTGGCCCGACATGCACTTGGCCGGTTATTACAGGTTTCATTGATAGTGACCTCGTTTTTAAGGAAAACAATCCATTCATTGTACTGGATTCGTTGGGTTTTAATATTTTCCACGTCTACTGCTACTGCTCTACATATGTCTCTATAGAAGGCTGGATAAGTTCATTTTCGGTGCATAAGTACTGGGTATCTCCAATTTCGTTACAGAGGTCTGCGGCCGGCAGGTATTTCAACTCTTTCACCTTAAGGTAGGGGAATTGAGGAATAATTGTATGAGTTTTGTTATTTTTCTTATTTAAGATCGGAATCGAATACAATTTATAATAACTGTAGGTATTATCATCAGTTAATGAAATCTCTATAATGAACGTTATCTGGTTTCCTGTAAATTAAATTAAATAATTTAATTAAATTAATAAATGAATTTTAACTAAATTCTGAGCGCTGGCTTCTAATATCAGATTTTCGGTAGCTTCAATTCTTTCTAATAATAAAAGTAGTTCGGTAGAGTTCAGGATTGACTGATGTAGCACAGACTTTACTTAGCCCTAAAGCTGATTCGATTTCACTTAATGTTGCAATTAGAGATTTAAAATTAAGACTGAACATGTTAAACATCATCAGAATGTGTGTTTCCATTCCTTTCACGGAAACCTTTTTTTTTTAAATAATTATTTTCTTATCAGTTGACAATTGATTATTTTTTAATTGTGTAACGAGTGAATCATAATGAAGTGCATCATTGTTGTCCAGGTTACCGGTAATGAGCTTACCAAAGATCCTAGTGGATTAATAAGACCTCTTTTTACTCTAGTGATTGGCATCAGTCTTAATTTTTCTATTGTTAGGCTACGTAAATATTCTACCTGTTGCTGAAGTCCTAAATATTCATTAGAATACTGCTTATTTTTATCTAATAATTCATTAAATTCATCATAGTTCTTTAAATTAAATTCCAACGTTACATGTATTTGGTTTAAATCTAATACCTTAATTATAGGCCAATTGTCTTTCTGTTTAAAAGCCTGCCCAATGTTAACTGGAAGAATGCCGGGGTTTCGCTCAATCTTTTGAACCCGAAGGCTCAGGTTTGGGACTACCAGGGTCAATACGACCAGGCAGCACCTGTGGAGGGCATTTAACGTTTTTAATTGGTAATTTTGTTTGTCTATGTCCTACATTTACTGGTACAATATTGCGTTCTATTGTGCTTCTAGCTGTTGCTTTATTATATCTTGGTTTGTCTTTACTTTTGCGGGTGTTTACATCTTCATCTTGACTTGCCCTTCATATAAGTTAGTATCTATCTCTCCTGATTTCTTTTCTGTATTCTCTTGTTTTTGTAAAAGCATTTTATTTGACAAATGATTATATAAGTATTTTGTCCTTTTAGCATGATCTTGTAAAATTTGCTGTGCATATGATTTCTCAAAATTGGAGCTAAATGTTTGGTTTGAGTCGGTATGACCGAAAACAACTTCAAACGGTGTTAGTTCTGTTACAGAATGAATGGAGTTATTGTAAGCCAATACGGCATACGTCATAACATTAGCCGTGTCTGTACATTTTTGCTCGTATCTAGCCAGTCTGTAAATTTCTATAATTGTAGAGTGAAATCGCTCTACAATTCCGGTAGAGTTTGAGATTGTTTGGCGTAGTAATATCTAACTGAATTTTGTACATGGATGCCAATTCTTTAATAATTTCGTTATTGAATTCAGTACCAGGATCGGCACTAATTTTTGTGGGGACTCCATACATTGAGAAATATTTTATAAGAGCCCTTACTATTTCTCCTGTAGATCTGTTGCTAATTTCTATTGCTTGTGCGAGTTTGCTAAACGCATCTAGGAGTGTTGTATAACCATTCACACCAAGGACACACGCTCACAGTTTTTATTTTCGCAAAAATAGTATTCTTTAAATATTAAACATTAAAGTTAGTGTTGTTTTCTCCTGCGTATGGTGAGCCACCGCTTGTGTTTGTGTAATCAAAAGTGAGATGGATTGATCAAAACCTGTGAATAATCTGGATTATCACACAGCGATAATATAAAAATATGGGTGTTTCCAAACCTCCATTTAGTTACCCTACACTAGACACATAAATATTGATTTTTAACAGCGCCATCTAGCATCGCCTAGACGAACTATTTTGTAATCATTCATACTCAGGCGCAGATTTCACCAATATAAGAACCCGTCATGGCCAAATGTACAGCATGCGGAAAGTTTCTATCGCCGCCAGGGGCCGTCACTTGTATGACATGCCCGTATTTATTTCATAAAGCATGTGTGGCAATTCCTGACTCCTCTACAATATCGAAGGACTGGTCTTGCCCTGGGTGTAAGAAGAACTAAAGGGAAGGCGATAACAGCAGCACCCCCGTAAAAGGGTTATGTGACACCTCGCCTACTTTGCAAGAATCTACTCGGGAAGCCACCCTGTCTCGTCCCGCCTCGCGCCCCGTCTCCCCTGTCGTTGGGGACCAGGACGTGAAGGAAATGCGGCGTGAACTTTCCGAAACGAAACTCGAATGAATATTCGAGTTTCGTGAGTTTCGGAAAGAGTTCCGTCTCTCCAAATCAGTTATGGGGGTGCGAATGGACGGGCTGAATGGGGAGAAGAGGCTGCAAGTAATCGAGGAGAGGGATGTAGCCGCGGCCGCGCAAGGAAGTGCCAAGGTAACTGTACTTGCGGCCAAACTGGGCGTCAACCTGGAACAGCGCGATATTGTGTTTGCTGAACGGGTGGGAGCAACAGAATCGAGCGCGGATAGCGCCGACGATAAGTGAGCGGGGGCGGACGCACCCGAAAAGTTGTGGTGCGGCTGGCGCGCCGTGACCTGCGGGACGAGCTGCTGCGCACCGCGCGCGTGCGGCGCGAGACGTTTAAACTAAAATTATATCATACTAGTATCTTAATTCGTTATATTGAAATAATAATGTATAATACTTTTGCTAAAAAATCGAACTTCACTGCGATTCATACAAACATACTATACAAATACAATAATATATTTATATTCAACTCAACAGAAAAAAATATAATATCTTACTATGACTTAGTTATTATTTATAATATTACGTATTTGAATCATGTAAGGTATAAGTTTTCATATGGTATTATTCCGTCTCATTTTGAGTTGTCCATATTATCAGGCGTTAATAATATAAATAAGAACCAATATTTGCCGCCGCTGTCAGGAAAAACTACTACACACAATATGAGCCAAGAACTGTCTGATTTTTATCAAAGAAAACTCCTGACATCACATTTTGTAATTACGCATATTATTACCGTAAAAAACACCGGATTTGATTTAATAACAGTGCTTATATTTTCGATAATTATTTTCTCAGTTCATTTTGTCTTTAATTCCATTATAACCAGACTAAGGCGACAACAGACTCACATAAACATAATTTATAATTGAATCTTTATGAACAAAAGATGAGAGAATATTGTAGAGTTATATTGTTATCGATCTGTGAAGGCAATAATGAGAATAAGAGAAAGAGGCCGTGCCCCGGTGCGTCAGCCTTTATATTGGATTGTGTCAGCGCCACCTGCGGCCATTTTAGGAACTAACTTTGATGTAAGTAAGAATGGTAAGTGACACTGACAGCTGTGTTAACATGCTGACGCGCCCGAACTCAGACTTTTACAATATATAGGTACAACTATATAAATATATATTTAATGTACTCTGAGAAACCAGAAGTGAAAAAGGCTAAAAAAAATTAAAACTATCACAATACCCACAGCTATATAATGCCACAGAACCTCAACATAATAACAATTACATAATGTGTCTAAGCTAACAACATAACCATTACGTCCGAACCGTACGACGGCCACAGGAAGACTGAAGACTGATACCCGCTCGCTGTACGCTTTTATACTATAGAGCCCAGTCTATATATATATATCTATATATCAGAAATAATTCTAACGCGGCCTCTCCTGACAGCGGGATGTTCTCGACCGCTTCATCAGCCACCTGGTTCCCACCTGGCACCAGCACCTGCATTGATTAGATCAACCAGCACGGCGCGCAGTCGCGCTGCAGGGAGCGCGCACCAGCACGCCTCGGACGGCGCGCAGTCGCGCTGCGGGGAGCGTGCACCAGCACGCCTCGGACGGCGTGCAGTCGCGCTGCGGGGAGCGCACACCAGCACACCTCGGACGGCGTGCAGTCGCGCTGCGGGGAGCGCGCACCAGCACACCTTGGACGGCGCGCACAGCATAACGCGCAGTGGTGCGACCGCCGACAAATGCAGAGATGCTTGGAGTAGAAGATAGCCACACAATAACGGGACTGCGAACACCACAAAGTCGGGGTACGAGTACCACTATGTCGGGGTACCAGTACCAAAATGTCGAGGCACGAGTACCAAAATGTCGAGGCACGAGTACCAAAATGTCGAGGCACGAGTACCAAAATTTCGAGGCACGAGTACCAAAATGTCGAGGCACGAGATAGCCACAATGTCGAGGCACGAGATAGCCACAATGTCGGGGCACGAGATAGCCACAATGTCGGGGCCGCGAGTACCACAATGTCGGGGTACAAAATAACTAATCAAAAATAAACACTCAATAGTCACCGTACAAAATACAAAATAAACACTCAATAGTCATTATACAAAATAAACACTCAAAATAGTTGCAATGTCGGGACTACTTAATAACAAGTTACCACAATGTCAGTGTACAGAATAGCCGTAATGTCGGCGCTATTAAAATGACTCACCAGTGTTGAATAACGCTTCGCAAGTAATAGAAATAAAATCAAATTAAAATACGGTTTGCATCATAAGTAGTAAGTAACTTACTTACTTTTTCTATCACCTCATTCTTAACTTGCCGCTGTAAGTCTTATATTTCCCCAGATTCAAGTTTCCTACGTTCGGCCCAACCTGACCATCGAAAAAACGCCATCAGTTACGCTACTACTGCACGGTCTAAACTGGGATCGTACCATAATAACTGTACTACGTATTGACAAATAACACTAATAGAATGTAGGTAACAGCCCATGTACAGCACTCGTTTGTCGGCATGACTATAGTCTGCCTATAACAAATACCTTGGCGCTTAAACCTTATGAACATCACTCAAAGTAATAACACGCAAAGTAATATCAATGTCGCCTTGTGGGTGTAACAGCAAATACAAATGTTAACACGACCTATTATAGGTTGTCGCACAATGATTTGACTATGCTTTTGCATTTCTAGGTAGACAATTACTCGTATCTAAATCTCTTGGGCTTGCCCAATCATTTAACACAGTCAACCTCTTCGCATAGTCGAGTAACGAAACAAAAGTAACATTGCGATCATATCTGTATCCACACTAACCATACTCGAATAATCCCGTCCGCCGCGTTTACTTGCCGACGAGCATTATCAGCTATGTTGCACGGTAGTATCACACAAAACAGCAACTACAGAGAAAATCAAATAGTTATCAGCAACGGCATTTACACGTGGCGTTTCGTATTCGGACGCGGTGGTAAACACTACCAGATAAGAACCCTGGCAAACTACCCTTTATTGCAAAAACAATTCGACGAAATTACTTTTCCGAAGTATATATTTTTTTTATTTTTAAGAAATATCACACCCTGAATACCCACACAAACGTCTAATTTACACTTTAACTGACAAATCAAATATTCATGGAAAACTAGATCTCAGTATCACTTCGATTCAAAAACATTGTTGCACCTTAATTTATTCAAAACTGTTACTTTGAATAGATCAAGGCAAATGTCAGAGACGGCTTATAAGCGTAAAGTGCACGTGGACCGATCCCACTTCTGAGCTTAGAGACCAGAAGTGAAAAAGGCTTAAAAAAATAAAAACTATCACAATACCCACAGCTATATAATGCCACAGAACCTCAACATAATAACAAATACATAATGTGTCTAAGCTAACAATATAACCATTACGTCCTAACCGTACGACGGCCACACAAAGACTGAAGACTGTGAAGAAGTTTCGGTTGGCCTGGTTCTTAAAAATCTTGAATTCTTAGGAGTGAGAAGACTGACGTTCGAATAGTTTAGATCCTACCTAATATAATCGCAAACAGTTTCTTTAAATTAGTAGTTCTCATCACAGTGATTTATCTCTCTATAGACTTTGGCGTTCCTCAAGGCAGCTTGCTCGGACCGGATTGGTCCGAGCAAGCTGCCTTTTACATTCTACATTAACGACATCGTCGGTTATCCACTAAAAAAGGCTGAAATTATCACTTACGCGGACGACACCGCTATTATATTTCACGATAAGGTCTGAAACCGTCTGTATCAACTCGCAAAGGAGGGTCTAGCTGAGATTGCCCGTCTCTTAGATAATAACTTACTTACATTACACATTAAAAAAACAAAATTTGTAGCATGTTCCAAAACTTGTGCCTCTAGACCTCCCACGGATATAATTCTCAAAATTCATTGATGTGACTAATATATGAACCAATTAAATCCAGGGTGCTCATGCAGTACCATCGAAAGTACGGCATCACTCAAATACTTGGGTGTTGATGAAAATCTCTCTGATAAAAACCACATTGCTGATCTGTCATATCGTGCACGAAAATTAATTTTTATAATGAAGAAACTAAGAGACTGTACTCCACTAGATTTACTCTGACAATTATATACAGCTTTATGCCAGTCTATTCTCCAATATTGCGTTGGGGTCTGGGGCAAGGCCGCCAAAACTTGCTTCATGACTGTTGAAAGAGCTCAAAAAGCGCTAATTAAAGTGATCTTAAGAAAACCATTTAGATACGCCACGGACAATGTCTATGATGACTTCAAAGTACTTAGAGTGCGTCAACTATACTTATTAAATGCCTCGGCGAAAGCTCATAGGAACTATATGAATCGGCCTGACAAGGAAGAATACAGCTAGGCGTGTTTTTAGACTTCCTTATCTCAAGCCACCTCACTAATGACACGCAGAAGCCCGGCGTTTGCCCACTTTTGCACCTACAACAAAATTCGCAAATTGTGTGACGCCAAAGATTGCTCCGTTTTTAAGTTCAAGAAAAAAGTTAAAGAAATACTGTTAAAAATTTCATACGAAGACACCGAGGACCTACTATGATTTCTGCGTTATGCCTTAAAAACACGCACACACACACAACACACACAAACACACTCACACACACACACACAACACATACAAACACACTCGCACGCACACGCACAGACACACACACAAATACACACACATACACACTCTGTTGGCTTATACAAAACCATTACTAGACTATTAAGAAAAGACAAAAATGATACTAGTAACAAGCTAACTATTATTGGCTGGTTATTACAAGTGAAAAAACTAATTTTGGAAAATTTAAGGATGGATATTTTGGTACATTTAAGGTTGGTTTATTTACTTTTTGTTTATTAGATATGCACAATCTTTCATATGAAAATCTTAGATTAAGTATAGATATTGTCAAACACTCGGAAATCCAAGATACAGGCCTTGAGCCTAGATTGGGTTTCACAGTTCTCTTGTCATCGTATTCCATTACCATTATATGTACATTTATGTAACTTAAATTATGTGTTTCATTTTCATTTTCATATACTAATGATAAGTAGTGTCTATTTTCGATGCTAAATATGTCCATAAAGATTTCCTGAAAGGGTGCTGTTTACGTTTGTGTTAGTTGAAAAGTCGGTTTTATTGGCTCCCTATCATACTTAATTTTCTGGCATGCTTCACATCCATTCAATACTGTTGCAACTGTTTCGTGCATGTTATTCCAATAATAATTTCTCTTTATTCTAGCTATTGTTATATATTATCAAGCTTTTATTCCTCTATGACAACATTCTTATGTTCCTGCTCATTCTCAATATATATTACGCACTTTGTACACTCTTGCATATTTATTGTGCCTTGTTTGAATAGACATATGACGACGAAATTAGTGAATTGTATTTGTTAACCCAATTGGTGGCGCCACCAATGCATAATTGGGTTAACAAATGCAATCCACTAATTTCGTCGTAACGATACTTCGCACCGTGGCTTAATTGGCAAAGCACCGGAACATGTTATTCCGGAGGTTGCGGGTTCAAGTACCGTCGGTACGATGAAATTTTGGATTGTGTTTAACAATTTACGAAAATCGTCACAGTTGAACTTTCAATTGTGACGATTTTTAGGCAACAACGGTATCTCAATTACTTCTAAATGTAAGCTAGACGCATGAATACTTATCACTTGAAACTGCTCATGACGTACGTAATGTGAAAAATACTCGTATGTTTTGCTCATTCAATCATGAGTTTTGAATCGATCTCTGGGATGTATATGTATGGCATTTGAGATTTAGGTCGCAGTGTATTTCTATTATTTCAGAGGGTATTTTTTTGAACGCTGGTGAACATTTTCGAACTTTGTCTAATTGGTTTTGTTCATAATTCAAGTTTTCATCAAAATTATTTTGCTGACCGTTGTAAAAATTCCTATTCTAGCGGAGGGTCATAGCAGTTGTCCTCGTAAGAATAATAGAAAGGATTTTTACCGTCATAGTCATAGTCATACTCTAGTTCCGGTTTACAAAACTCAAGTTCGTTGAGCCTAAATCCTTGCTGCATTTTAAGAGGGGGTGCTGTGCGCAATGATACGGCGTTTGTTGAAGGCTGATTTGCAGGTGCGGGTGGTTTGTACCCGAACTGTGCATTGCCTTGATATTGCGGCCGCATGCCGAACAGAGGGCGCATTCCAAATTGTTGGGGTTGCATCCCGAACGGTTGGGGTCGCATCCCGAATTGTTAGGGGTTGCATTACATATTGTTGGGGTTGCATCCTGAATTGTTGGGTGTTGCGTACCAAACTGTTGAGGGCGCATGCCCTGATGTTGGTAACCGAACGGTGGTTTGAAACCTAACTGTGGTTTAAAACCGAAGGGTGGTTGGTTACGGGTTTTTTTTTTTAACCGACTTCACAAAAAAGGAGGAGGTTCTCAATTCGTCTGTATGTTTTTTTTTTTTTTTTTGTGTGTATGTTACGCGATTTCTCCATCAATTGTGAACGGATTCAAATGATTCTTTTTTTAATTGGTAGGATACGTTTCCGAGGTGGTCCCATTTTAATTTTATCGAGATCTGATTAGTATCACCAGAGATATGGAGATAAATACCCCAAACATAGGAGATTGTACTAGTTTTAGTAGAAGAGTCCCAAGAAGATTATACACAATGGAGGTTGCTATTGCATATAAGATATTCTTACGGTAACTGTGAGCGAGATAGAAATAAAGGTGGGGAATTTTTTTTTGTAATATCTTATAGGCAAGCGTTTGACCACTATCTCACCTGTTGCTAAGTGATGATGCGGTCGAAGATAGAGAAGTGGACTAGAATGGGAACTGGCTCTCAAGGATAGCTGCCGGAACACATTAGATGTTTGGCGACAGATTTTCTGACTTGAGGGTGGTAGCTGGCCAGGCGGACACTAGATATGTTCTACCACCATGCGGGGGTTATTGGTTTCTTAACGATGTTTTCCTTCACCGGAGGGCCACTGTGAGAAGCGCACATATATTTTTCGATAGAAAAATTCATTGGTGCACGGCGGTTTGAACTCGGTACCACGGCATCAAAGCCGACTGTTCTCCCAATTACGCCACCGGGCCCTCAATAAATAATTATATATTAATAATTATAACAAATAATTATGTATAAATATAAATAATTTGTCTTCACAGGAATGTTCTACCGGGCAAAGTCTTGTTAGAGTGCAAACTTTTTTAAACATACCTAATATTTTTTGACATGACATGACATTTGGCGAAGATGGCGGCCATTTCAGTCCCGCGACACTGCATACATAATTAAATAACTCAGAATCATGAACGTACTTTGTACCAATCAACACAGCAAAAAAAAATTATAAGCATAAAACCACATATTATATAATAGTTACTACGTAAATAATACTTTCCGTTGTTGGGTTGGCTACACAGTGCTTACATAATTCGGGTATCCACAATATAGGGAAGTGCCTCTTATAACGTAGTAGAGTGATTCAGTACCCTGTTGGCCATATGGCGGCAATTAATGTTAATAATCGCAAATAATACTTTTTTATATTCATTTTGGAATACAACTAGTCCGTGTTATAAAAGTATTTGGAATTATTGTAATAAAATAGACAATTAATTATCGTGTGTCAGATGCTTTTATTGCACAGGGCCATTTTGGACATTGTCCTATGAGACCTTGATGACATCATTATTACTAGTGAATATTTTCACTTTAGCGCGGCATTTAAAGTCAATTTTTTTAGGGTTCCGAACCCAAAGGCTACCAAATGAACACTTTCTGAGACACACACTTGAAATTTTCAAAAAGTATATATCCGTCAGTGTATAACGGCCCAGACACGAAATTTAATAGATGCATGTAATTTCATTAAAACTTTTCTTGCACTAAAAAGGGTAAAATAAGTTATTTTTCAAAAAAAATAAAACCGACTTCATAACCACAAAAAGGCACTCAAAAGCGAAAAATAATTTACTTAAAATTATTATAAGCGTTACCCACGTCTCTATTTGAAGTCGGTGCCAGCCAAGTCTATTGGATATTAGATAGATGCTATGTATGTAGTAGTAGTAAGTAGGTACATGTAGGTTAGTAAGTAGGTAGATACATGTACTCGTAGGTATTATCTATCTACTACCTATTAGACTTGGCTGGCACCGACTTCAAATAGAGACGTGGGTAACGCTTATAATAATTTTAAGTAAATTATTTTTCGCTTTTGAGTGCCTTTTTGTGGTTATGAAGTCGGTTTTATTTTTTTTGAAAAATAACTTATTTAATATCTTATAGGCTAGCGTTTGCCCACTGTCTCACCTGTTGGTAAGTGATGATGCGGTCGAAAATAGTTAGCAAGCTAGGCCTAGAAATTGACCTTGGTTTTGTATACCGAATTTAAATTGTGGCTGAGCGTTATTAAATTTTAAAGGCTGTGGGGCAACAAAAGGTTGCACCAAATGAATTGATTTTGCAGGATTCATGATTTTATTTCGCATGTTATACTGTTCCTGAAAATTTACTTCTTCCATAACAATACTTAATGCCTCTTCGAGCGTATGTGGCGATTTTAAGCGCACTATTCTTGCCTTGTTTTCCGGCAAATAGTAAAGAAAAACATTGAGGGAAGTATTGTTAAAGATCGTAATTTTACTTGATTTCAAATGCTTCCTGGTGGTCTTTAAATTAACTTTTTAAATTAGGACAGAACGTACCGATTGTATTCTATTACAGAACTCTAAATAAGTTTCACCTTGTTTTATTTTTGAAGACTTTAGCTCTAGCGCAACACATTCTTCATTACGCGGATCTCCAAAATGCTGAGTTAACAAGATTTTAATTCCTTCCCATGATTCGATGTCGTCACGCTCGCTAATAAGCGCAGCGGGTTCTCCGGATAATCTAGTTATCAATGAATGCTTTACGTAATTATTTTGTTCGATTTGATCTGGCGTACCGATATATTGATGAATAACATATTCACACTGCCGAATAAATAAACTAAGCTGTTGTTTATCACCGTTGAAAATTGGTATTAACCTTAAGATTTCTGAAGGAATTAATGTAATAGTTGTCATTAGAGGGGGCACTTCCGGGATAGAATTTCACTTAAATACTAGATTCCGATCACACAGATTTTATGCATAAACCAGATAACGTTAAAAAGAGAAAAGTTCGATCTCTAGAAAACAAAACTTTACAACTTTACCAATTTCTCAAACTAAGTTAAAGGACAAACTTATCTTTGCAGTTGGATCCATAGGAAATGTACTGCGTGAAATACAAATCATAAGTTTGTAATACTAAATATGTCTTTGTTAATAAACTACATATTGACGGTTTTCAGATCCATTCCTATACTCGTACGAGTGATTCAAGAAACTGCTTCTTGCCAAATTCTATAATTCTAGGTCAATGGATAGTTTTTGATTTAATTCCCTTGTGAAATAGCAAAATATGCAACATAAACGGTGATTATCTTTTGATCGCTTTATGTATAGGTACCCAAGTATTTAGTATAGGTTTCAACTTGATACCTCTACATGTTCCGGAAATTTATCTCTATGCATCTGTCAATACCCTAAAGGGTATTGACCTATAAGGGTATGATACCCTTTAGGGTATTGACAGAAGCATAGACATAACATAGATACGCAAACGCATAGCATAGAAGCATAGCATGTAGCAATGCCCTTTAGGGTATTGAAAGACGCATAGACGGAAAGACAGACAGATAGATAGACAGACAGAAATGTCGAATCTATAAGGGTTCCGTTTTTTTCCAATCGGCTACGGAACCCTAAAAAGCCGCAAAAAGGACTAAAGCATGGCATCTAGCTAAAGCAACAGTTATATGCTCTGATAATTTTTGTGCCAATAACATGCATGTTATTAGTAGTATTTTTTATCGAGGGTAAAGCCACGGGGCACAGCAAGTTAGTATTTAAAAAGTATTTTATTGTAAATTGTAACATAAAATATATAGTTAAGTACAAAAATGAAGTAACAAATTACAAAATATATGTAATTAATCTAAAATTATAACTTTCTTCTCATAATAAAATTATATTTAACCAAATGCAGTCACTAACTTCAAAAATATTATAATTTATAACACCAAAATTTTAATATAGGTCAAACAAACTAATGCCTCAAAACCAAAACATGTTTTTACCCTACTTTTATGGAAAATATTCAAGAGCTGGTATCACTCAGAATGCCATCATTGACGTACCGCGCTTGTCAATAATGACGTGACACGCTCACGTGCGCTTCAAACCTGGCCTGTCGTTTAATTGCGACTGCAGCGCAACTCTCTAGACAAGTAAATTATCTAAGCTAAAAACCTACCTCAAAATAAAAAACACAATGGGGTTCTATGTACATAGAATAAGTAACAGTATTTATTTGCTTAATTAATGACGTATATTTTTAAACTAGCTATTTGTTACAGGAAGGTATCTTGTTCTTCATATTGGGCAGTATGATAATGTTACTGCTGAATAATTCTGGCTTTGATCGACGTGTAGCGTTATGGTTTATTTGTGTTGGTGACACAAGTCAATACACAGGCAAAAGGTAAGTAATAGAAAATATTTATAATTATTATAACTAGCTGGATATTGCATGCAAAGGTACTGATTACAAGAGTGACGAATGAAACTGATAAAAAAATGTGGGATGCGCAAGCAATTTCAGAAGAAGAATGGGATGCATGAATCAGGTATTCTCCTTACGAAACATAGCCTAAGAAAGTTTGGCCAATAACCAAAAGGTCTATTGCGCATTTGTAGACTTGGAAAATGCCTATGACAGATTTGTGAGGAATGAATTGTGGTCAAATTGTCTATTTATGGGATGGGCGGCAGTTTGATACGAGCACTGAAAATCACTCTATGAGGGTTTCAGTGCTTGTGTCGGAATGTACACGGACTGGTTTAACATTGAAAAATGTGTTAGGCAGGGTTGTGTGGCATCGCCAGTGCTGTTCAACCTATTATTAGATAAGTGCTTGACAGATCTAAAGAAAAGATCTAAAAGAGAGTGTGTACGGATTAAGAATAAATGATTTAACCATCAAATGCCTCCTATACGCTGATGATCAGGTGATATTATTATCAGCATCATCGCAGGAGAAGTTGCAAAGAATGGCTAATATTATGATGCATGACGCTTTAAAAAAAAGGGATGAAAGTGAATGTAAGCAAGACCAACGTAATGGTTTTTGAAAGAGAAGAAAGAATTACAGATTGTAAGGTAACGATTGATGGAAAAAGAGTGGAACACGTCAAACAGTTTTTGTTCTAAGTTTACAAGAGATGGTAAGTATGAAAGTGTTATCGAGTTCGAGTTTTTCCTGAGTTTTGGCAGGAAACCAAGTGAGTGGGGCACTGCATAACTTTATGAAAAGTCCATAACTTTATAAAAAGTCAGAACGTGTCTAAAAAAGTACATCTGGTTGTGCATGAGGGAGTGTTGGTTCCCACACTTATGTATGGTAGTGAATGCTGGGTATGGCAGAAGAAGCATGAATGTAAGGTTAATGCTGTAGAAATGAGAAGTTTGAGAAGTATGATTAGCGTGACTCTGATGAATATGGTGGAGAGAAGCGTGATAAGGGAATGTTGTGTTGTGGCAGAAGATGTAGTGACAAAGAAAAAGGGACGCTTCGATGGTTTTGACATCTAAAGAGGATAGATGAAGATAGATTGACGAAACAAATAATGTGAATGGGCCAACCGGTAGAGGCCGAACGAGACGAACGTATAGAATTAGTAATAAATCGGAGACGTTTGAAAGTAATGCCAATAACCAAAAGTACCTATAACCGGTAAGTATGAAAGTGGAAGAAACGAAAAGAAGTATCAGGATTGTAGCATGTGGAAAGCATGTCTCTGCCTACCCCAACGGAAAAAAGGCGTGATTGTATGTTTGTATAAAACATCTAGCGGATACCTGGAAAATGGCAGCGTATGTTTAGCGTTAACAACCTCATGTTAATGACGTAAGAATGATTTTTTTATGGATAACCTACAAAATAAGTTTAAACAGCTCTGATCTGTTTCAATGTAACCTTATTGGCTTAGTGCCACTGACACTACTGACTATTGTTATACTCAAAGGTCAAGTTCGGTAGTCATAGGTGACTGTCAAATATTTTTTTCAGATTAGTCTACAAATTTAGCTGCGCAAGTTATTGGCTGTCCTTGTTTAGTAGCAGGCTTATTGCGTGCAATATGTTGACACAATTCATCACACCGATTCTAACTGGCATAACGGTTGGTATTTTTACTTACTTAGTATTTAAGCTAAAAAATAACTATTCTTCTTTGTAGTATCATATTATTATGCAGTTATTTTAGTGCTTCGAATTAAGACTTATTGCAATATCTATAATCATCATCATTATCAGCCGGTATCAGTCCACTGCTGGACGTAGGCCTCCCCCAAGATACGCCACTGAGCCCGATCTTCAGCTTTTTGTTTCCAGTCACTGCCCACCGCTTTGCAAATGTCGTCGCTCCAGGGCGTCCTACGCTACTTTTGCCGATTCGTCTCCACTCTAAAACCAGTCTGTCCCAATGGTTATCGGTCCTTGTTTTTGTTTTTGACCCAGGAATATCCTTTATGTATCCATAAGGAATATTCGGATCCCACTTCGCCCGGGGGAGCGAGAGAATTATGTGGGACTCGCAGCCCAAAAGCAGGATACCGCAATAAAAACCTGGGGTGAGCCGTCATCCATCGTGGTGTGGCAAGATGGGGTCGCGCTGACATTCACCAACTTGCCCCCTTGGCAGACCACTGCAGAGGGCTGACCTTGCTCACCGAGGTCAACCGTCAACCGTCATGTGGGGTGTGCAAGCCGTTGGAGAGTCCCCCGACTCTCCAACAGTTACCCTACAATGACAGAGGTGTGTGGCTCGTCTTCTCGTCAAACTTACCACACCCTCCGCCCTCTGATGACAGGTGTGTGGAGAGCGAATACCCCTTATCGCACACCGTCCGCTGGCAACGACAAGACTCAACGGAGTTTTCCAAATGCTGCCCAGCCCAGCCGAATTCTTCTCTGGATTTCCTTCTCTAAGTTGTGTTTGCCTAGTTGGAGCGTTTGCCCTAGGTAAACATACTGCGTGACAACATCGAGTGGGATTCCATCTACGGCAATTGGTTTCGGAACAACGAGCTCGTTGACTTTGGTTTTATCCAAATTTATCCGGAGACCGATGCGACGAGAAGAAACAGCTAGGTCATTCAACATCCTTTGTAGGGCCTGCAGCGTCTCTGCCATAACGACGATGTCATCTGCGAATCGTAAATGAGAGATGTACTTGTATAGTTATCGTTGCGGCATTATATAGACATCTCATCACTTCGATATATCGCCAGTCGTCTTGGCAACGCTGCAAGGACTCCAGAACCGACCAGGTTTCGATTGAGTCAAAGGCCTTCTCATAGACCACAAATGCTAAGCTCAGGGGGCGATTGTACTCTTCGGTTTTCTGTACAATATGCCGCACCGTGTGGATGTGGTCTTTGGTGCCGTAACCGTTTCGTAACCCGGCCTGTTTCGGAAGTTGAAACTCGTCGAGTCTTCGCGCAAGACTGTTCGTGATGACCCTTGAAAACAACTTGTAGACATGGCCAGAAGTGAAATCGGGCGGAAGTTTTTGAATAGGGTTTTGTCTCTTTTTTTGAAAAACAGAACCACTATGCTTCTGTGCCATGCCTGTGGAGTTTTACCAGTGAAAAGAACGGAATTAAAGAGCTGCTGAAGCTGTTGAATTGCTGGAGCTCCTCCGGCTTTTAAAAGCTCCGTTGTGATTCCGTCTTCTCCGGGGGCTTTTCCATTTTTAAGTTGTTTAGGGGCCATCACGATTTCGTCTCAGCTAATTTCGGGCAGATCTTCTGTGAAGTGGCGGGTTAAGGTGGCTCTAGAATCCTCAGTATCGGGTTCGGGCCTTGAAGCATGCGATGCGTAGAGCTTGCCGTAGTCTTCAACTTTCGACAGAATCTCCGGCGTGGATGCGAAGACGTTCCCCGTTGACATTGTCAGCTTTGTGAAGTGGCTTCTACCCAAAGGCTGGACGAACACTTTCGACCCTCGATTCTGCTGAATTGATACTTTAATCAAGAGCGTGTTAGAGGATTGAAGGTCGCGTCGTACCAGCTTCTTAATGGATCTGTTGCGCACTAGGTTAGTTGACATAGCTGACAAAAGGTCTGTTCGTCTCTCTTCCATTAGCCGAAGTGTTTCTGCCGAAAGTTTTTGCCCGTACGCCTGCTCTTGCAAAACTTCGTCCCTTCATCCCTGAGGATTTCCACCACTTCTTCGAGTTTCTGGTCTACGTCATCTGTGGTTTCCAAGGCAACGAATCGATTTTCCAATTTAAATCAAATGTTTCGGACCCAACAACGGTTTGGAGTAGGTTCCGGCGGGGTGTAGACTTTATCAATCGGAATCTCTCGGCTTTAAAGTCGATATCCAGAAGAGCCATGTTATATAACTTGTGTTTTATAAAACGTCCACATTGTTACCTTGTTATTCAACATTTCAACATAAAACAATACTGCACACATTACGGTGCGTACAGACTATGTAACATAACATGTTATAAAATTGTTATTTAATATTTTTCAGGTAATGCCTAGATACGGAATGTTATAAAACATGATATTATAACATGTTCGTGTAACGTGTTTTGTAACATTGCGTGTCCACATTATCTGAAACATGTTAAATAACAATTTTATAACATAATTATATTGTAATGCGGGACTTATCGCGCTAAAAACATAATTTTATTTACCTCGACGTTTCGAGCAAGTGAAAGACTCCCGCCACTTTGTACAAATCCTTGGAGAACTCAAACTGGAACCAGAGGACATCGTGGTGAGCTTTGATGTGGAATCTCTTTTCACCAACATTCCAGTGAAGGAGTGTATTGAGGTGATAAGGACAAGGCTAAGGGATTACGATTTTCCAGAAACATTTTTAGTGCTCTTGAGAAATTTTTTGGAGGGAAATTATTTCCGGTGCAGTGGTCAGCATTACCTCCAGATGGATGGTGTTGCCATGGGAAGTCCTGTGGCACCGGTTCTTGCCAACATCTGGATGGAACATATCGAGAAAGCCATAGACCTACAGTCTTCATCGGTGAAGGTATGGAAGAGTTATGTTGATGACGTCTTCTGTATCATGACGGGAGATGAACAGACGGTAGCCGCTTTAGCAGATAAGCTTAACTCGATCCACGCAAACAAAGTACCTACGAGCTGGAAACTAACAAGACACTACCTTTTCTGGATGTAAAAGTAACGGTGAGACCAGATGGTTCGCTATCTCACTCTGTTTTTAGAAAAGCGACGCACACAGACAGATATCTAAACGCCTCATCATGTAGCCAGGTCTTTGATGGACAGAGCTCATGACCTCTGTGACCCTGAACATCTGGAAGAGGAAATTGCTCATGTTCAGGAGGTTCTTGTAAAAAACGGCTACAAGGTAAGGGGAAGAGGCCAACCAAGATGCAGATTCAAGAAATTGAAGTTGAACGGACAAGGTCGGAGCTGTGTTACAAAAATACTCTATTAGGACAGTTTTCACCCCTTTATCGAAGGTAGCAGCGCAAATCCGTTCACCTAAAGATGTGATACCGTTTCAGACACCTGGTGTGTATAAAGTTGATTGCAGATGCGGATAATCGTATATTGGACAAACAAAGCGCACAATCGCAGAAAAAGTCAAAGCACATATTGCAGCTGTAAAAAACCGCCAAATTAATAAGTCCGCCATCGCTGAGCATTTGCTAGATTCGGGACCTAACCACTGGATTGAACTTCACGACCGTAAAATTTTCTCCACCGAACGTTACTATTACTCCCGTATTGTACGTGAAGCGGTTGAAATCAAAAAACATCCGAATTTCAACCGGGAGGATCGTTTTAGATTGGCTACAACTTGGAACCCAGTGATTAGCAAGTGTGTCAGACGAAGTTTAAATCAACGAAAATCTGCCGATGTCGTCAGTATTGTGTGTCGCAATGGCAACTCCGATCAAGATCAAATGAGGGTAGTTTCAAACTACTCTCAATCAAAACAATGCTGATACCCACAACTTCAGTCTTCTCGTGACCACGGTCAATGAAACTTGATCGAAACGTTGAGGTAAATAAAATTATGTTTTTAGCGCGATAAGTCCCGTATTAAAATATAATAATGTGTGTAAATAGCGAAAGTTTAAAATGTACTAATTTTATAACATAATATGTTACATAGTCTGTGCGCACCTTTAGAATAACAACTAGCTGGCCCGGCGAACGTCGTACCTCTTAACAGACAATAAATGTCGTGTTACCTTTTAGTTGAACTTAATTTAGGCTTGTATGAACGTAATACAATGAATACAAAAGAAATATTAAGTTTAGTAATGCATTATGGCAATACAGCAATAGAATAAAAATACAATAATTAAGTACCAACTGCGTGTCAGCAAGATATGATGGTATGAAACAATGCTATTATTGTTAAAGATAAGTTATTAATTTGACATTAGCTCGATTGAGTTTAATTTTAATTGTTAAAATATAATCACCAGTATTTAATTCTGAATAAGTATACTTACTTCATGAATAACTGTCTAATATTTTATTGCCTTATGGATAAGTCTGTATACGGCACTCATAAATTGGCTATCACATTCTTGCATATCTCTATATTTACCTACATTCTGACAAAATAAAAAATTGATTACGCATTGATTATTATTGTCTTGAATAAGCATCAAAGAGAATATACCACTACATTAAAAAAAAATGGCTGCACACAATAAGTGTATTCCAGTGTATGCCAGTGTCAAGTATTAAAATTCTTCAAGTTTTTGTGAATTCAAGTCATAAAGATGGGTCAAAGTCACATGACGGGTCAAGTTTCAAGTCAAAGTCTAGTCCAAGTCATACCCTCAGTAAAGATGTGGACTTTACTGAGTAAGCATACATTTCTGAGCGCACGTATATTTGAAAATCAATAATTATGTCATACAAATGTCATTACTGACAGTATATAAATTTATTAACATTTTTAAAATCTACACGACTTGAATTCACAAATACTTGAAGAATTTTTATACTTGAGACTGGCTAAATACACGAACCGTTTGGAGCGATGATCCTTATTAATTTGTGGTTTACCGTATCGATGGAATTGAACATCAAATGATTGGCAGTTTTGAAACCCAGGAACATTTTGGCAAAATATTTTATCTATGAGATTTGTTTAGGTCAATTATTCATTGTTTTTAATACATATTATCCTATTCCTGACAAAGACAATTCCAAAAATACAAAAATCATAAAAATTGGGCCAGCCGTTCTTGAGTTATAAGTGTAGTAACTAACACGACTTTCTTTTATATATATATACTAGCTGTGCCCGCGACTTCGTCCGCGAATGGAATAGTGTCATTGGGTAGTATTTTTAAATATTTAGGCTGATTATTTTACAAATAAGACACATGCGTATCCCACCTACACACCGTAACACGCAACGCAAATCCTCCTACCCTCTCCCTTTCCCTCCCCTCTCCCTTTCCCTCCCCTCTCCCTCTCTTCCCTCTACCCCCTTTCTCCTTACGTCCTTCTCCCCGTCCCCTTTTCCCCCACTTCCCCTACCATCCCCACCCCTATATTCCCCCACTTCCCCTCCCCTCTCCGTCTCTCTTCCCCCCACTCCCCTTCTCTCACTTCCCTCTCCCCTCTCCTTTTCCCCCTCCCCCTCTCCCACTCCTCTTCCCCCCACTTCGCCTCCCCTCCCATCCCACACCCCTTTCCCCTTCCCCTCATTTCCACCCTCCCTCCCTCCTCATTCCCCATTCCCCCTCTTCCTCCCCCTTCCCCCTCTTCCTCCCCCTTTCCCCTCTTCCTCTCCCTTCCCCCTCTTCCTCTCCCTTCCCCCTCTTCCTCCCCCTTTCCCCTCTTCCTCCCCCTTCCCCCTCACAAACGTTGAATGACATTAATTTATATCTAATCAACAGCCTAAACAATAAGTTTCAAGCTTCTAGCTTTAAAAATGACGATACTTCCATACAACTTTTCATCCCCCCTTTTAACCCTTTTCAACCCTCTTTTCGCATTATAAAGTAGCCTATGTCTGTTCTCAGGCTCTAGACTATCTGTGTACCAAATTTCGTTTAAATCGGTTCAGTGGTTTGGCGTGAAAGTGACACAGACAGACAGACAGAGTTACTTTCGCATTTATAATATTAGTTAGGATAGAGATATTAAATAAAAATTCTTTAGAGCTAGTGAGTACACGTGACTAATATGACATTGTTGTACATATTAATACATGTGGAAAGAAGTAGTCTCTGCCTACCCCAACGGGAAAAAGGCGTGATTTTATGTATTATATATATGTATTATTTTATGTTCATATTAATAACATGTTATTATAACATCTTACATTACATTTCGTATCAACATTCTCTGAAACATGGTAAATAACAATGTTGTATAACATGTTATGTGACATAGTCTGTACGCACTTTAAGATTTTTAAAAAACTACAAGAACCGACTTCGAATGCAGCGCTATTAATTTCAGTACTAAGTTTGAGGTGTTTATGTCCATATCTCTGGAGATACTTCTCAGATATCGATGAAATTACTACGTAATCACACCTGGAATATCTCCTTTCCAAGAGAGAAAATTAACGTCGGCTATTAGCCGATATTAGTACGACGAAGTTATCCGCAAACAACCATTAAAAAAAATATATATACCTATACCTATACCTTCGAGTTGAGAAACGTCATTTTTTTTAAAATCTGTTAATAAAATTTTATCGTTAATTTTTAATATTACCTAAATCACATACATATTTTTACATAATAATACTTTACAGGGTGATAAAGAGGTCGAACGGAGATTACGAAACGTTATTAACAGTGCAATACAAACTTCTTGTACCATTGGTAAGTTATCTAGCTATAAGGCATACCATACCTCACCTACAACCTACAATCTACAATCCAAATCCTACAATGCTGATATTTCTTAAATCTGGCCTAACAAATACATGACCATTATTTCACCTGTGTTACGATGCGGTCTAACAAAGATCATGCTTGTCTGAAAATGCAAAACGATGATGAGAGGAGGTGCAGGATATCTAACTAGTTCAATCCAGATAACACAACAATCCCAACCCGTCTTACAAGCTGGGGCTGAAACTCAGTGAACCGATTTGCGACGTGTTTTTTTTAAGTGGCTGGTTCAATCTAGGGCCAGAGCCTATTAACAGTGGTCATTTAGTCATTTAGCTCATTTAGTGCCACTTAGGGATCACGGATAGGGTAAAGGTCCTTAGCCTTCGGACGCAGGGTGGTAACAATGATCTTCCCGTGGCAGCCAAAAATGAATATGAACTTTACATTGTGTATCTATTTTTGCATGGAATTACGTGAAGTTTTTTTTAAATATTATGTAGACTAGCGTTTGACCACTAATTTACCTGTTATCTGTAAGTGAAAATGCGGTCGAGGATGGTAGCACGCTAGGTCTAATAGAATGGGAACTGGCTCTCAAGGATAGCTGCCGGAACACATTATTATTGGCGACAGATTTTCTAACTAGAGGGTAGTGGCTGATCAGGCGAACACTATATAGTATCCTACCACCATGCGGGGTTTGGGGGTTTCTTCACGATGTTTTTCCTTCACCGGAGGGCCAGTGTGAAAAGCGTATATAATTTTTTTGATAGAAACATTTTTGGTGCACGGCGAAGATTGAACTCGTGAGTTATACCACATACAACCATTTATTTAATACAGCTCTAGGGTCGGGGTTGGGTGCTTTAAATATATCGGTTGTGAAACTAAAAATGATAGTATTTCGGCAAAATGATCGTATATCACTGATCGCTACGTATATTTAAAATGATACTTGAAATTTTGTAGATAAACTACCTTTTCTCCTGCTTAGTAAGAAAAAAAATCTATCTCCAAAAATTGAATTTGAAAGTAATAATTTCAAATTCTAATTCTAATTCTAAATAAACAAAAATCTAAGTAGCTGTCCTTGAGAGCCAGTTCTCAGTATAGGTCTAATGTGATACTATTCTCAGCCGCATCGTCACATAACAGGTGATAGTGGTCAAACGCTAGGTTATACGAGATTAAAAACAAAATTATTGTAGAGCAAAAATGTCATATCAAAGTTGTGAATTGATTGAAATAATAATAGAATCAGTTACGCATTATGACATTACTAATTGATCAATACTTGATAAAATAAATAAATAGTTAAATAGATCCGACAGTAAGTGACCAGACGGTATGACTCTTGTGCCCTGGAGGAACGGCAAGTGCCTTGTCTGGGACGCTACTTGTGTCAGCACTGTCGCTTCCAGTCACGTGAACCGCACAAAATTTTATGGGACGATTAAGATTTTTATTATATATTTTTATTATATATTTTAATTAAGTTCTTTGAAGTGACTGGAGAAACCCTTTCCGGCTCATTCCTTGTGCAAAGAATGGCCATCGCTATTCAGCGTGGCAACGCTGCGAGCGTTATGGGCACCTTTGCACCGGGAACGTTGCGGGGCGGGATTCTCAACTAAGTATATCTATTTAACGAGCTAATTGAATAGTGATTCTATATTAAACTTATAATTATAATATTTTGACTTTGTTTATTACCATAGATAGAATTTTTTACGGTAAAATTGTATTCATTAAACTATTTAGTTACGGTTAAATAGATAATATATAAATAGACAAGCAAGATACTTGCCTTATGGTAATATAAATATTGCCAAAATGTCGAAAGCACTGCACTGCCGTGAATCCCTGAAAACTCACAATAATTCTATATCACTTCTAGGGAGCCTTGGATTTGTGGTGTCATCGTATAGCATATTAACGTTCAGAGCTATATTTTACGAGTGAGTAAATCAAGTTATAAATTAGTTAGATCCCATCATATTTCTGAAGATTCATATAAGCCGCGCCCGCGGCTTTGCCTGCATTATAAAGTACTTGTTAAAACTATGCCATTTGCTAATACATGTTATAAGACAAATTGATTGAGTAACAGACAAAGGTACAGACTTTTATTTATAATATTAATAGAAATGTTTATTAGATATGGCGCACACCGGCGTATGGTAAGACAAGGCTTTTTGAATTTGCCTACGTAAATTCCTACATGTTCTAATGGTAAGTAGTTACAGATTTCAAAGGCCAGTGCTTATTTCAGGGATCGGGGAGGATTACATGCCGGCCAGCAAACTTAAAAATCTATTATCTTGTTGTTACAGAGACGTATGAATGTATGTTGTCGTTAAAATACTGAGGCTCACCACAGCATTTTAATAGGAGACTTAATAAAAAAATATATATAGGAAACACCAAAGTGAGACCTGTATAGAATCAACAATAAGACCACACAGTTTTGGCAGTAGCGATGTCTACTACTACAGGGGGAAAATTCCCATCAACTTTCTCGAGAAAGTGGGGCTTTACTTGATGAACTCGTTCTTCAATAAAAAGCCTCAAAGAAAGTGGACGTGGCATAGCCCCGACACTGTGACTAATAAAACTGGCCAAGTGTGAGTCAGACTTTGACCCGCACACGGAGGGTTCCGAACAGATACCTATCCCTAGCCAGGGATGAACTCGCCCTTTGTCAATGAAACAAACAAGGTTACGAATTCAGTGGTATATATTGAACCCTTTCTTTGTATTGTAAAGTAATCGCCAGAGGTACGACTACTCAAAAGAATTCGCCATGTAAAAATTCCATAAAATCAACACTATTTACCGGAGAATCTTGATAGCGCGATTCAGGAAAATGCATTGAGCGACATTAGCACATCTAGTTCGTTACAGTGGTACTAATATGTCATTACGTCTACGCGAGACGTAAGAAAGGTGCAACTTTTGCATTGCACCTACATAACATCGCCCACCAAGGACAACCGTACTTGTCCAAAAATCCAAAAAAAAGTCCAAAATCGCCCACCCTGGCGTTAGGTAGCCACATACAACCTTAAAACTAAAATAATATTATAACAAAACCAAGTGACTAAATTATCCGCTAAATTATATATACCACACCAATAAACTTATTATTCAATTTGTCTACTGGAAGAAGACACAATTTGGGTCTTTTAAGGCCGTTTTTAATTTTTAAAGTTATTATTCGAACGATATTAACCAAACCAGGATGCACCTTTACTACTCTGCCGAGCAACCATTTGCACGGAGGAACACCGTATTCCCTTACAAACACGCGGGCAAAAATAGTGGTAATAGTAATTGTAGTAATTAATATTATTAAATATCTGGTTGACTGACTAGCTTTGCTCGGTATTTTTTGCCACTTAAACAAATATGACTCTTCCCGACATCTATTGACGAATAATAATACTATTTTTTTTTAATTGAGAGCAACTAACTGGTTTACTGATACAGTACTTCTACTCGCCAATAAATGTCGGGAACAGTATATTTTAAGTTGATCATCAATAAAGTTGATTATTAAAAACACGAATAAAACAACATTTTCTGAAAATGACTCCTAGCTAGATCGATTTATCGCCCCCGAAATCCCCTGTAGGTATACTAAATTTTATTTAATCGTTGGAGCCGCTTCCGAGTTTCAGATTAAGGTAAAGACGATAGCGCCACCTTAGCAACTAGATAGGTGGCGCTGCACTATCGTAAGAAACTTTTTTAAAACTTTTCTTTAATTTTTAACTTTGTTCTGTTCTTAGTATTTGTTGTTATAGCGGCAACAGAAATACATCATCTGTGAAAATTTCAACCGTCTAACTATCACGGTTCATGAGATACAGCATGGTGACAGACGGACAGACAGACACACAGATAGACACACAGACAGACAGACAGACAGACAGACAGACAGACAGACAGACAGACAGACGGACAGCGGAGTCTCAGTAATAGGGTTCCGTTGGTACCCTTTGGGTTCGGAACCCTAAAAATTAAGTTGTCAGGCAAATGATCTTAACTCTGGTGAATATAATTTTTGTACCGAAGAACCCTGCGCTTTTTTTAAATACCTAACGAGAAAATCTTTATTATTACCCGGAATATTCTTCAAAATGTGAACGTCATCTTGGTTCAATTTATTTTTCAATTCTGAAATTATTTCAGAGAACTGTGATACCTTTTTTCTTAACCGTGTACGTTGTTGGCGCCGTGCCTTTATTTAAGTTTTTTATTTTTCGAAATGAGCCTTTTCTTCATGGTTTCCACTTTAGCATCAACTAATAATGAAGAAACAGGAACCAGTTCCTGTTTCTGTGGCTGTGAAGGAGCAGGTACTAAATTTGACGAGCTTGGCATACTTTCTTGTACCTGAAAATTTATAACATGAATTCAGTATGTATTTAAACTGTCAATTATTACCTAATGAACTTCAGCATAGATTGGGATAAATTGTATCCTATGTCTGTACTCTAAAGCCCTATATGTATTTCTAAGTGAAAGGAGGACAAACAAACACACTTTCAGACTTATAATATTAGGAAGGATAAAAGCCAAATAATAAATACCGAATTATTATAAGTATTTGTCACAAGAATAGCACCAGCTATTCTTGTGAAAATTATTTATTGAAGCAAACAAACAGTGACAACAGTGGGGCTGTTTAGGTCTTGTATACAGACATATAAAATGAAGGGAATCCCTTCATGTCTGTGGTTTCATATTAGTATTCTTGTTATGTAATCCTTACTTATATATTATGTACAAAATAACTTACTTTGAAAGGGATCTCAGTCATAGAAGATGTAGAAGCAACAGGTACTTTATTTTGTACTTCTTGAAGTACAGAAATGATCCTCCCAGCTGCAGTTCGTTTTTTTGCTTGCAATTTTATGGCCCGGCGAGATTCATTTTCTTGGTCCTGAAATTAATAGACCGGCTAATGTATATGACTATAAAGTTATTACAAAAAAAATTCTAATATTAATAATAAGATCGATGGTGTGTGAGTCGGACTTGCACATGAAGGATTCCATACTCCATGCCATTATCAGTAAAAAATTATGTGTATATGAGTACCTTATAAATATTTATTTTATTCTGTTTTTATTATTTTTTTGTTATAGTGGCAACTGAAATATTATATTATCTGTAAATATTTAAACTGTTTAGCCATCACGGTTCATGAGATACAGCCTAGTGACAGACAAATATCCGAGTCTTAGTAAACGGGCCCCGATTTTCCCCTTTGGATACGGAATCCTAAACAATTTAACATTGATATATATAACAAATGTATTATATCCATGACTAGCGACTAGTTTTTGTACTTAAAATAATATGTAGTAATACTCACTTGTGTAGCCAAGGGCAATTCGTCAAACAATGTAGAAATTGCTCTAGAACGAAGTCTGTTACGGGAACTTCTAGCATCAAACAAGTGACGCTCAAAATGCTTTGAGCATAGCACACTATAAGTATTGGGTTGCCAATCTTGTCTTTTCATATTTTTTAACCATACATTCCGAGTACTTTCATCCTTTGGAAACCTGAAACAAAATTGTGTGTGGTTATTTGCGTTGTCCCTGCCCAAAGAAATATGAGTAGCTAGTCTATAATATGTATCTATATACTATTTTAATTGCTTTAAAATTGAAATTACAACAAAAATACGAATGCCGTGTTTATACTTTTAGTCTTTTTTTTACTGAGTCCATCCTTTGAAGAGTCAACAGGTACTTCGGCTGTCAAAATTTGTCATCACCTAGCAAAATTTATCTTGATTACTTTTATTTATTTACTTTTAGGTTAATACTATTTACCTCTGGCGTCTTAGAATGTATGTTCCGTGCATGTTCCGCGAAAATCTATAGTATTCGAGAAAATTGCGTTTTACTTGTTTTCGAGTTAGTCCCCGAAATATTTGCATTTGATTTTAATTTTCTTCCAAAGTAGACCTTTTACTTGGGGTAGGCTTTTCTCTAAAAAAAAACCAGAATAAATAAAATTACAACCGATTTAAAAAACTTTTTGTTTAATGGACCTGCTGCTTGCCAAATTTCATACGGCTACGACAAGACGTTCAGGTCTAAAAACATAATTAACAAAATAGAAAGGATTTTGATTTTCAAATTATTTCTTCGTACATATACTCTAGTAATTTCCTTTTTACAGAATTAACTCTATTAACTAGAAGAGAAGAAGTTTTAATAAAGGCCCAATTTCTTTGAATTAAAGGGTTTTATGTTGAAAAATATCGACAATTTTCTTAATTTTCTTGTCAATTTACAGCCATGCACATTATTGCACATTCGATAACGCTGTATGGAGTTTCTTCTGATATGATGAAAGAAGTCATTGTCTTCACTTCTCTTCTTGTGTGCATCTCTTAGTTAAAGTTGATATTTATTCTGATTCATTTCGCTGGAAAAGTAAAATCTTTAGGGTGACACTTACACAAGTTGATGTATCCGGTGCGATGGATCTGTCTCTGGCCATCTGATGCCTGACCTCAAATTATTTGAACTTTTATGTGGAACAACGACCCAAGCTCGTGAGTGTAAAAGTATCGTCTAAGAAAGCAAGCATCATGGTCGATCATCACATATCATCAAGTGAGATAGTCGTCAAACGCTTGCGTTAATTAAACACCAAACTAAAATAATCATAGAAGAAGAAGACTAAAAGTGATTCATCCTTTTATCATCTAAAAAGAAACTTTATTAAGTGATATCATGTGCATAGCTGTAATTTTGAACTATTATTATAAAAATGACAAAAGATAGGCTACGAAAATTCTCGACATTTTACAACATAAAACCTCAATGTTTACTCTTAAAGTTCCTTAATTCAAAGATATTGGGCTTTTATTACAACTTCTTCTCTTCTTTTGAATTAATTCTGTAAAAAAGAGATTATTTAATACACTCGTATAAAAAAAAAAAAAAGAAAATTGAAAGCCTTTCTATATCGTTAATTATGTTTTTAGACCTGAACCTCGTCGTAGCCATATGAAATTTGGCAAGCAGGAGGTCCATAAAACAGTCAAGTTTTTAAAATTGGTTGTAACTTTTTTATTCTGGGTTTTTTTGGAGAAAAGCCTGCCCAAAGTAAAAGGTCAAATATCGTCTAAATAAAAAAATGTGATGACTTATTTTTTTCTCAGAAAATAATACGTCTAAATAAAAAATTGTAGTTTTTCCTGGACAACCTATTTATTGTTCATAGTCCCACAAAAAAAATTAGGGCTCTGGCATTTATACTTTGGGAGAAAATCTAAATAAATTGCAACGTTTCGGGGACTAACTCGAAAACAAGTAAAACGCAATTTTCTCGAAAACTATAGATTTTGGCGGAACATACATGGGGGCCGTTCTCTGGGTAGCCCTTGGAGTCTTACATCGATGGTTTTCGTTTGGACCCGACGATATGAAACCCGACACCCTGTATAAAATTTAATTTTTTAAAATCTGGACACTCGACAGACGACAGCCAGAAAAAAATATTATTATTTTATTTTGCCCTATGAACTGTCTGTCTAATACTTTTACGTACGTACCTAATTTTGTATCGCGCCGCCGACCTACCAGTGCATTAAAACCATTCAAAGAGAGAATACGTTTAATTTAGTCCCAAACCGTTCATATGCTAGAACCGACCTTAATGCAGTAAGCATATGGTCCTTCGAGCCGGATATAGAACGGCCCGGTAGAAAAGGCATCTTCGTTGGAGAACAAAAGAAGACTCGATAATTAGTGCAGTTTTATGATGTTTAAGAAGATAGTGCGTAAATAGACTGTGAAAAGACTTTTAAATACAACTTAGTGACTTTGTTTTGTGTTGGTGATAAGAACAATTGTTGCCTTATGGAAAAATGACTGCATTAACGGCAGAACAAACTGGATATTTATCTACACTGGAAGATGTAGCCGGTATGTTACAAAAGGCGCAAATAAACATTAAGAAGTGTCCAAAGGCGCGCCTCACTGAGGGCTATGTGAAAATAAGATTAAAAACGATTGACGAGTATTGGACAACGTTTAAACAAACTCACATAGCTATTAACAAATGTACTTCGCGGGAACAAAAAGCGATATTACCGTATTTTTCTAATGAAGAATATTAAAAATGCGAAGAGTTGTACCTTTGTTTACAAGGCGACTTAAAAGATTATATCACAAGTTTTCAACCATCACCGGGGGAAAATTCGACTTCTAATGTGCAGAATACATCACAGGACGGACACTTAGCGTTATCTCGTCTACCTAGGATTGAGTTACCTACATTTACGGGAAGATATGAAGACTGGCCTACATACCAAGATTTGTTTATGGCGTTAGTTCACAATACGTCATTAAGTAACCTACAGAAGTTACATTATTTGAAAACTAGTGTTTCTGGTGAAACGGAAATATTACTACGGCATATACAAATAGAAGACAGCAATTATACAACTGCGTGGAACTTGCCTAAGCGGCGTTTTGGAAATAAGAAAATGATTGTGACGTCACTTCTAAAGCGATTGTTTGGCCAAAATCGAGTAACTATCCAGTCGGCTAATCAAATTAAATCATTGTTAGATACAACTACTGAGTGTATTAGTAGCTTGAATAATTTGGAAGTGAAAACCGATACTTGGGATCCTGTGATCGTGTTTCTAGTATCGCAGAGATAAGATGCAGGGTCGCTTGGCGACTGGGAGGAGCACGCACAGAAGGTAACATGGGATGTCATGGCTACTTGGGAGGACATGAAAATATTTCTAGAAACCAAGTTTCGTACTCTTGAACTTGTCGCACCATTTACTACGTCATCGCGAGAGAAAACTAAACCACAGAAATCATTCTACGTTACTGTAGTAGATCAGCGTGACCACTACTTGTTTTATATGTAACGTAACCGCCTAAGTACTTATTTTTATAGTTTACGAAGAATTTTGGTTATTTAAATAAAATACGATGCGCTTGCGATTACTGACAAAGGCTTCTAATCATATTCTTCATTACAAAAATCAAGGAAAAAAAGTGAAAGTACAAAGTTTTACAGCCAATAGCGGCTCGCGGATCGATACCACGTAGTACGTTACGGCACACCGATGTGTACAGCACTGATTGGTTAAGAAAATTAATTTGTGTAGCGTAATCGCGAACATGCCGCCGGCCTTGAAAGCAGTGGCTTTCAATGTTCCTGGATTTACGTAAGGTTCTTCATGCGTAGGTTTCATCAGGTACAAGTATCTTGAATTAGAGGGCAAATCTTCGCGTAGCTACGTCGAATAACACCTGACGCCGTTTGTATGTCCGCCACTCTTGAAATGCCGTCGTTGCCCGGGATTGTTGCAAGAACTCGACCCATGTGCCATTTTAGAGGTGGCAGATTGTTGTCTTTGATCAACACAAGTGAGTTAACTTTTAACTCCTCCGTCTTATCGGTCCATTTAGTCCGCACCTGCAACTCAGACACATATTCTTTGGCCCAGCGGGTCCAGAAATGTTGGCGTATTTGTTCCACTCTCTGATAGCGGTTTAGCCGATGCGCAGGAATGTCGCTGATGTCTTGGCTTGCTGGTGCAGTCAGCGGTCAACCAACCAAAAAATGAGCAGGTGTCAAAAGAGTCAGGTCATTGGGATCTGGAGAAAGAGGAGAAAGCGGCCGGGAATTCAGTACAGCTTCTATTTGCGATAACACTGTGTCAAATTCTTCGAAAGTGAGATGTGCGTTTCCTACTACTCGGCGTAAGTGATGTTTACATGACTTTACTCTTGCCTCCCACAGACCACCATAATGCGGAGAATATGGGGGAATAAACTTAAATTTAATATTTTGGCTGGTTGCGTAATCAATAATATCAGGGCTACATTGGCGCAAAAATTTTGAAAAATCGTTCATTAATCCTACAAAGTTACTCCCATTATCTGAAAATATGTCAGTTGGTTTGCCACGGCGAGATACAAATCGCTTCAAAGCTAACAGATATGCATCAGTAGTGAGATCACTGATAAGCTCTAAATGTATAGCTCGCGTTACAAAGCATACAAACAGGCAAATGTATGCCTTAGAAGTTTTAGCTCCTCTGCCTTTGCGGTTTAGTATAAGCACCGGCCCGCAATAATCTACCCCGCAACGATTGAAGGAGAAGCTTGGGGTTATCCTTTTCTTGGGCAAGTTACCCATATAAGGCGTGAGTATTTTACCCTTTAACCGTGTACACACAACGCAAGTGTTAACTGTACGCTTAGCTAGGTTCCTACCACCTAAGGGCCACCACATGTCGCGTAACTGACAAAGCAATGCCTGGCCTCCAGCGTGGAGAAGCTGCAGGTGCTCGTGACGAAACAACAATACTGTATAATAATGTTTAGCGGATACTAAAATAGGATGTAAGGGAGCAAGGGATGTAAGGGAGCAAAATTCCACCTGATTGCTCTCAGCCAACCTCTCCTGCACGTGGTGCATCCTGCCGATCAGCGAACGAGGCTCTAGCGACCGACAAATGGCGGGATATCCATTCAGAAAGACGTAGCTAAATACCACAGGCCGGTGACGGGCAGCAGCGTCACCGGTGCGAGAAGCTACGTCCTGCGATCACCCAACCCGACTACCCAGCGCGTGGTGATTATTTGGGCAAACCCTTCATGGCAGACACAACCACACAACGGTCCCCAGTTCCCGGTCACCCCGCTTTTCCTGACCAAGGTGGCGGTTACGGTAACGGCGAGGCAGGGGGTGCTAAGAATCCCCGGGCGACGGAAGGTCGCCAAAACCGACTGACCCTGGCTACATTTAACGGACGCACGCTACGGCTCGATACACACTTGGCACTTCTGGAGGAAGAGCTGAAAATCATAAGATGGCATATTCTAGGGTTATGTGAAGTCCGAAGAGAGGGGGAGGACACCGTTACCCTAGAATCAGGCCATCTTATGTATTTCAGAGAGGGAGATCAACCATCCCAAGGTGGCGTCGGGTTCTTGGTCCACAAGATCCTCTCTGACAACGTTTTCGAAATCTCCAGTGTGTCGACAAGGGTAGCGTATCTTGTGATTAAACTCACCGAGAGGTATAACCTCAAGGTTATCCAAGTATACGCACCGACTTCGGCACACTCGGACGATGAAGTGGAGGAAATGTACGAGGACATTTCCAAAGCCTTGCACAGAACCCAAAAGGCCCACTTCAACGTTGTCATGGGGGATTTCAACGCAAAAGTGGGAGTACAAACAAGCGGCGAATCGGTAGTAGAACCACACGGATTGGGAAGCAGAAATCATAGGGGGCAAATGCTCGTCAACTTCCTAGAAAAAGAGGGGCTTTTTCTGATGAACTCTTTCTTCCAGAAAGATCCCCAACGGAAGTGGACGTGGCAAAGCCCCGACGCTATGACCAAAAATGAGATCGACTTCATTATCACGGACAAAAAGCGCATATTTAGGGATGTCTCAGTGATCACTAGGTTTAAAACCGGTAGTGATCACCGACTAGTCCGAGGCTCTCTAGATATTGACTGCAAACTTGAACGTGTTCGTCTAATGAAGTCCACGCTCCGACCCAATATGCTACAATCCGTGGTCGGGTCTGAAACGTTCCAGCTGAAACTGGAAAACCGATTTGCTGCACTGGAAACTACAATTGACGTTGACCAGGATCTCGACCATGTGGTGGACATCCTCAGGGAGGAAGGGACAAAATTCTGTGAGACGCGAGGTGCTGGCAAGAAGTCCAAGCTTTCAGAGGAATCTCTGCAGCTAATACAAAAGCGACGTGAAAACCCTGCAGTCACTTCGTCAGATCAACGGACCCTAAATAAAAAGATTTTTAAATTGGTACGACGTGACCTCCGGAGCTCCAACACACGCTCAATTAAAGAAGCGATCGAGCAAAACCGGGGGTCAAAAGTCTTTGTCCAACAGCTGGGCCGAAGCCCTCTGACGAAGTTGACCACTTCTAGCGGGAGTGTCGTCGCTTCTAAGCCGGAGATTCTTAGGGAAGTAAAAGACTTCTACAGCCAACTATACACCTCACAAGCGTCCCTTCCCCAACCCGGCATCGAGGATCCTAGAGCCACTCTAACCCGCCACTACACCGAAGATTTGCCAGAAATTAGCCTAGATGAAATTGTGATGGCTCTCAGGCAGCTTAAAAATGGAAAAGCCCCCGGAGAGGATGGAATTACAACGGAGCTCTTAAAAGCCGGTGGAACTCCTACGCTACTACAGCTTCAGCGTATTTTCAATTCCGTCCTCTTTTCGGGGAGAACTCCGAAGACATGGTTATGTTCTTCAAAAAGGGAGACAAAACCCTTTTGAGTAACTATCGACCTATCTCGCTCTTAAGCCATGTCTATAAGTTGTTTTCTAGAGTCATCACAAATCGTCTCGCGCGTTGGCTCGACGAATTTCAACCTCCCGAGCAGGCTGGGTTTCGAGGAGGATACGGCACCATAGACCACATCCACACAGTGCAGCAGGTTATATAGAAGACTGAAGAGTATAACCAGCCCCTGTGCTTAGCGTTTGTGGGCTATGAGAAAGCCTTTGACTCCATTGAAACCTGGTCTGTTCTGGAGTCTCTGCAACGGTGCCAAGTTGATTGGCGATACGTCCAAGTGTTGAGAGGTCTATATGACGCCGCGACTATGACCGTCCAAGTACAAAATCAGCAGACTGAACATATCCACTTACATCGAGGAGTGAGACAAGGGGACGTTATTTCCCCCAAATTGTTCACAAACGCTCTAGAGGATATGTTCAAAATGCTGAACTGGAAAGGACGGGGCATAAATGTGAATGGCAATTACCTCTCACACTTGAGATTTGCGGACGACATCGTCATCATGGCTGAAACCGTGCAGGACCTGCAACACATGCTGACCACCCTCGCTGATTCTTCTGCACGCATCGGTCTCCGGATGAACTTGGATAAGACCAAGATCATGTTTAACGAACATGTTATTGCGGAACCGATTGCCTTAAACGGAGTCCCTCTCGAGGTTGTTGACGAATATGTCTACCTTGGGCAAATCGTGCAATTGGGCAGAAACAACTTCGAGAAGGAAGCCCGCAGAAGGATACAGCTTGGATGGGCAGCATTCGGAAAACTTCGTCGAGTCTTTACATCGCCCATACCACAAAGCCTGAAGACGAAAGTTTTTAACGAGTGCGTCCTACCTGTTATTACTTACGGAGCTGAGACGTGGACACTGACGGTGCGACTAGTTCACCAATTCAAAGTCGCTCAGCGTGCTATGGAGAGGGCTATGCTCGGAGTTTCTCTGAAGGATCGAATTCGAAACGAAGTCATCCGTCAGAGAACCAAAGTAATCGACATAGCTCAGAGGATTAGCAAGCTGAAATGGCAGTGGGCCGGTCACATCTGTCGCAGAACCGATAACCGTTGGGGTAAACGAGTTCTAGAGTGGAGACCACGGCTCGGCAAACGTAGTGTAGGACGCCCTCCAACTAGATGGAGCGATGATATACGCAAGCTAGCTGGCAGTGGTTGGAAACGAATAGCTGAAGATCGAGCTCAGTGGCATGCCATGGGAGAGGCCTATGTCCAGCAGTGGACGGAAATTGGCTGATAATGATGATGATGAAAATAGGATGCATTTTATAATAACTAAACTCATGTGAGTTTCCTAAACGCCCACCTACGCGCATAATTTTATCTGCATCTAAAAACAGATTTAATTTTGTTAAGTTACCTTTACCTTTAATGCTTGCACAATTACTTAATAATTTATACTCATTAGGATAACTTTCCATTTGAGACCACCTGACCAAAGTTTTTTCAGACTCATCTAGCTCATCTACAGTAAGAGCGCCCGTGCGCCTATCTGTTTTACTGCGTATATTGTGTATGAATCGTAGCATAAAAGCTACTGCGCGCTTCATTCGTTTATACTGCGAAAATCTATCGAATTGAAACAGTGACAAGTTGGATGAGTTATAGGTCACAAAGGAAGATATAGCTGGCCTAAGCTCAGGTAGATCTTCGCAAGCGTCAGTGACCCCGTAGTCATCTATTGTGTAACTCGGATTTCGTAAGAACTCCGGACCCTCCCACCATAAAGTTTAAGAAGATAGTTCTTCCAAGCTGCAACCACGTGATGCGAGATCAGCAGGATTCTCTTTGCTACTCACATGTCGCCAAAGAACCTCTTTCGTTAAGTCGTGAATTTCCGAAATTCTATTTTGAACAAATGTTTTTAGTTTGTTTGGTGCCATGTGTAACCACCCTAAAACTATGGTCGAGTCGGTCCAAAAAACGACACCATTAAACTTGCAAGTTAACGATCCGCGTACTTTATCAAGTAACTTGGCACCAAGCAAGGCACCGCACAGCTCAAGTCGCGGGATACTCATAGGCTTTAGCGGTGCGACCTTGGCCTTTGAAGTAAGCAGTCTTACCGATAACGCTCGATCCTGGTTTACTGTGCGAACGTAAACACAGGCGCCGTACGCAGTCTGCGATGCATCGCTAAAAACATGCAGTTCTATATAATTAGGTTCAGTACCTACCTATAATGTGGCGAGGAATCCGAATAGTATTGAGCCTCTGTAACGAAATAACAAATCGGTTCCACGTTCGTGCGACACTGCATGGTACCTTGTCATCCCAATCTATTTTTAGAAGCCATAGTTGCTGCAATAATACTTTTGCGATAATTATTGTAGGGCTCAATAAGCCAATTTGATTTTTAAAGATTTGAGAAATGTTTGACAAGATAGACCTTTTAGTGACGGGTTTATCATCGCTTTTAAATTGCGTGTTGAAATAAAATTCATCGCTAGAATTATTCCAACCTAATCCTAGCATCTTAGAGCTCGTATTATCGTTGCATTTAATTTTTTTTAACCGGTTCGGCAAAACATCATCATCATCACCCTCGCATGGGAAATTGTACATCCATTTTTGGAGAGGAAAGCAACCTGACTTTAGCGCGTCTTTGATGTCAACACAAAGCTTCAGTAGGCTCGACTTATCATTACTTCCGGTTAGCAAATCGTCAACGTAAAAATCATCTCTTACAACCCTCTGGACGTCAGGGGATGATGATTCAACCCCTGTCAACTGTTTTAAACATCTCACGCTAAGGAACGGTGCGGATGCAGTACCATACGTGACCGTATTTAGTTGGTACATACCTAAGGGTTTTGATGGATCATCGCGCCATAAAATCATTTGCAACATACGTTGACTATTATCTACCCAGCAATTTCTAAACATCTTAGTAACGTCTGCGCAAACAACGAATTTGTGTTGTCTAAACCGTAGAAGAATGGAAATTAGATCACCCTGTATCGGTGGGCCGACTAGTTGCAAATCGTTTTTGCGATTTTCCTGATGAAGAAGGTGCGCTTGCATCGAAAACGACGCGCAACTTAGTCGTAGTACTATGTTCCCGGTAAACGCCATGATGCGGCATGAAATAGCACGGACTCTCATATGAACTCACCGGACTCATATGACCCATACTTTCATATTCTTTCATAAAATTTGCGTATAATAATTTATAATCGGGCGAACGTTCAAGACGTTTTTCTGTTGCGATAAAACGGCGTTCAGCTTGACAGTATGAATCGCCCAATGCACTAGGTGACTCTTTTAAAGGAATGCGTACACAGAACGTGCCCTCACTGTCGCGTGTAGAACAAAATGTTCTTCACAGGTACGTTCTTCCTAAGTCTGCGTATCCCTAGCACTGCAAAGCTCTTCAACTTCCCAAAACATGCGTAGTTGCGTATCTATCGTATTACTTAAGTTACAACTGATGCGTGTAATTTTATTATGCGCTTGGTTAACAATAGGGCCAGAAATAATCCACCCTAGCTTCGTATTTTGTAGGTAAGGGCCTGTCTTAGCTTACCTTCCCCTAACAGGTCCCAAAACCTATCAGCACCTATTAATATGTCTACTTTTCTAGAATCTAGAAATTGCGGATCGGCCAACCTTATGTTGTCTGGAATACAGAACTGTGCGCTTAATTGACATAAGGTCGGCATAGTAGACGTTATTTCTGATAATACAAAACAGTCAATGCGTGTACTGAATGTATGATCGACTTGCGACTTAATTTCAATGCTACAAGTTTCCGAACATTGTATCACCGAATCACCTACACCTCTAACTTCATGAATGGACTGTAATAATGGCGCGTTTATTAAATTACAAAATGATTTTGAGATAAAGCATCGCTGGCTTCCACTGTCAAGCAGCGCGCGCGCCTGGTGATAAGTACCGTTAGTGTCGGCTACCTCGACCACAGCTGTTGACAGTAGAACTGTATGCATATCTATAGATTTAGCGCCTTGAGTTTGCATGTGTGCTTTGTTTATGTGGATCGGGAGCGTGTCTGCGGCGGACGAGGACGGACGGTCGAAAGAAGCCTGTGCCTCTGTTGCTCCCGCAGTCACGGCAGGTTTCTCGGACTGCACACTCGAATGAAATGCGACTGAGCTACTTGTGCTATTTCTGTGGATCAATGAATTATGTTTCTTATTGCATTTCCTACACGCTCCAAACTTGCATGTATCAAACGCGTGGCCCGAACGTAAATAATTCTCGCATAGCTTTTTATCGCGTATTAATTTTAATTTAGATTCTAAATCACTATCTAAAAACCTTTGACAAGAATATAGCGGATGTGTTTAATTGCATTTCAAGCAGGATCTACTAAAGCGAGACTGGCGGTCATGCGGTTTATTAGTGGAAACATTACAGTGCGAGTATGAACTTTGTTTTTTATTGTCGGGTTGTGAAGTTTGTGCTTTGTGTGACAGCTGCAGTGTTTCTAGCATATCCGCCCTGTCATTCAAGAAACCAATTAAATCACTTAATTTAATTACGCGTTTAGAGCTATTATCGCTTGCCAATAAAGTGCATTTAAACGTTTCCCACTCGCGCTCAGTTGTCTTGTCTAACTTAGACACTATAATATAATTTATTAGCGTGTCCCAGCTATCCGTAGCTTCACCTAGAATTTTTAGTGCGCGTAGATTCTTTAGTATTGTATCAATAAGCTTTCTAATGCAAGCGGGCGATTCTTTAGACAGTGCGTTGATAGTAAACAAAGCCTTTAAGTGGTTGTGCACCAAAAGTCGGTTATTATTGTACCTATTGAGCAATAATTCCCATGCAATAATATAGTTATCAGCTGAGAATTCTAGTGAGTCTATAACTAAAGTAGCACTACCTTTAAATGATGACTTTAAGTAGTGAAACTTCTGAATGCTACTTATCTGTTTAGAGTTGTGAACCAATGATAAAAAGGAATCCCTGAACTCAAGCCAGTGCTCATACGATCCATCAAAGGTGGGCATGGCAATGGCAACTTCACCGATTGTGACTTGCCATCAGAGCATGGCATATCAGAACAGCTGTTAGTGACCTCATCACTGGATAGCATAGACTCCGCGAGAGATAAGGTACCATAGTATGAATTTTCAAACAATTCTCGGTTAGATAACTGATTAGGTATCTCACTATCGTAAACAATTTCCTCTATTTTAGTTTGTACATCATGGAATTCTTCAAAGAAACTAGCTGCCCCTTTGATTCGTAATTTTAGATCTATACGATCTCTAGAGGAAAAGACTGCAAGGTTCTCGTTATTTTTAAAGATTGAACATAGCTTGTAAATTTAGATAGTCTGCCCTTGATGATTCCTCGTTTTCTTATAAACTCACGAGTCAAATCAGGGTTGTTACTGAGGGCGATGGGAGATCTATCGCGAGATTTGACTGTATCCACGGGCAACGTAGTGAGTGTTGCCGGAATGGGGGATTTATCGCGAGATACAGGAGTATTAGTAGACATTTTGGTGGTCAGTAAACGCAGGAGTACTAACGATTTAGAAACTCTATTAGTAGGAAAGATACGGCAGCCGTGATAGCAACGTCACCAGCTTTTGTTTTAGCGTCTTTCACTTCCACGTAGTACACACAGGTTCGCGAGAAACTGAAATCAATTTCGACACCGATATCACAAAGAGAAAAGGTAGGAGATTAGGAAAGAAAAGATGGTTGACCCCACCAGATTGCGTAGATATGTAGTTCGATGGAATGCCAATCAAATTTCACTTCCAATGAGCGCTTTGCCTCCAGGTTGTCTTGAGTCCGTATTTATTGCGTGATACGTATTTTTTCAATAATGGCGGCCACATCCACGTTGCACTCCATAGGATGCTCGTTCTTATATCCGGCTCGAAGGACCACATGTAGTAGATCAGCGTGACCACTACTTGTTTTATATGTAACGTAACCGCCTAAGTACTTATTTTTATAGTTTAGGAAGAATTTCGGTTATTTAAATAAAATACGATGCGCTTGCGATTACTGACAAAGGCTTCTAATCATATTCTTCATTACAAAAATCAAGGAAAAAAAGTGAAAGTACAAAGTTTTACAGGCAATAGCGGCTCGCGGATCGATACCACGTAGTACGTACGGCACACCGATGTGTACAGCACTGATTGGTTAAGAAAATAAATTTGTGTAGCGTAATCGTGAACAGTTACAACCAACCAAGAAGAAGAAGTGTTACACGCTGCGCACGCTAGTATGCAATCACAACCATCGTGCACATATTGTAAAAGTAGTCACTATATTCACAACTGCAAAGATTTTGGAAGACAGTCGGTGGAGCAGAGAAGAGATTTTATAAAGAAGAGTAATTTATGCTACAACTGCCTTGCACCGAATCACACTGTATTCAATTGTAAAAATAAAATGACATGCCGAGTCTGCAGAAGAAAACATCACTCTCTCTTACATGAAGTACGACAGCAACCGGAGAAGAAAGAAGATGCACAACCACAACCGGAACCGAAAATAACAACCGCACACTTCTCAAATACACAACCTGGTCATGAAGTATTATTGGCAACAGCACAAGTAGAGGTTACATCGAGGAATGGAGATACACACATACTTCGTGCTTTAATTGACCAGAGTTCAGAGGCTTCATTCGTTTATGCAAGGGTAGTTAAACTATTGGGGCTGACAAGAACCAATATCAACGGTGCAGTCTCTGGAGTAGGAGAAGGAACTCAAGTACCAATAAGACACATGGTTAACTTGACAATTGCATCGCGATTTAAAGACAAACTTTTTATAAATATAAAAGCATACGTCTTGAAGAAGATTTCCACAACTTTACCTTCGAAGCACATCGCGATCAACTGGCCACAGCTTCAAACTTTACAACTCGCTGACCCTACATATAACACACCTGGTAATATAGATATATTACTCGGTGCCGATGTCTACGGCAAGATCATCGAAGAAGGACTGTTAAAATACCAGATGGTGTAGTGGCTCAGACAACAAATTTAGGATGGATTCTCTCCGGTCAACGGGAGAACCTGACATCGAGTAATCAACACAATGTAACCACTCTACACGTGACAAGAATGGTTGCAGAAGATAATGACATGCTAAGAAAGTTCTGGGAAATAGAGACAGATTTATACAAAAAGAAGAAGATACTTACAAAAGAAGAAGAGAGATGTGAAGAGATATACAAAACTACAACAACGAGAGATGATGAAACAGGAAGATATATTGTACACATACCTTTAAAGCAAAACCTGGAAGAAACAATCAAATTATGTGGAGATACGAAACAACAAGCTATAGATAGATTTAAACAACTAGAAAGGAAATTTCAACGGGACGACAAATTGAAGACTGAATATACAAAAGTCATTCAAGAATATAAAGATATGGGTCACATGAGAAGATCAGAAATGTCAGAAGATAAAAATGCAATATACTTACCTCACCACGCTGTGATCCGTGAGGACAAAGACTCGAGCCGCGTCCGCGTCGTCTTCGATGCCAGCGCTAAAGGTTCTCATGGTCACTCCTTGAATCAGACAATGATGGTAGAACCTGTACTACAGCCCGATCTACGAAGTCTTATCATAACATGGAGAAAACACAGAATTTGTATTGTAGGAGATATAGTCAAGATGTACAGGATGATAAAAATGACCGACGAACATACAAACCTGCAAAGAATTGTCTGGCGAGATAATCCCAACGATGAGCTGGAAGTCTTCTTCTATAGAACATCTAGAGGAACATCAAGACGGCATCCATTTATGGTAGACATTCCAAAAATTCGCACAAAACGTTTTGCCTCCTCGTTTGTCATAAGAACAGCCAATAAATGGAATTCCCTGCCGTCGACTGCGTTTCCTAAAAAATATAACCTGGCAATGTTCAAATCGAGAGTGAATAGGTATTTACTGAGCAAGCGTGCTACATCTTCGGCTACATCGTCACTTACCTTAGATTGTAGTCAAATGTTTGCTTAGTCGTAAATAAAAAAAAAAAAAAAAAAATCAACAATCTGACGACAGTTACGTTTGGAACAGCTGCAGCGCCTTACCTCGCTGTGAGAACATTAAATCAGCTCGCCGACGATGAAGCATACGCGTACCCGGAAACTGCACCTGTAATCAAAAACTCATTTTACATGGACGATTTGATGATGGGGAATGATAATATAGACAAGACAAAGAAGATGTGTGAGGAACTAAGAACAATATTAAAGAAAGGTGGATTTACAATGCAAAAATGGTCAAGCAATTCGGAAGAAGTTTTAAAATATTTACAAGGGGAAAAAAACACAAAGGATATAATTGAAATTAAATTAGACAAAGTTATAAGGATATTGGGATTGACGTGGGACAGGAAGGATGATGAATTAAAAGTAACTGTAAACTTACCTGAAGTGAAATATCCTATAACGAAGATATCCATACTTTCCGATGTAGCTCGTCTATTTGATCCTTTTGGGTGGCTCTCACCAGTTGTCATCACGGCCAAGATTTTGATCCAGAAGTTATGGCTCTGTAAAGTAGAATGGGACGACGAACTACCTTCGAATTTAAGCGATGAGTGGTTAAAGTATAGAAGAGAGTCAACGCATCTACAACCCATTACCATACCAAAATGGTTCAAGACTACATCGACTAATGTGAAAAAGGTTCATCAATCATTTGATGGAACTGCTAGATGTTCCTAAATGCAACGTCTTTGCTTGGACTGACTCAATGGTAGTCCTATCATGGTTACAATCTCATAAATGGCAATCTGAGTATTTGAAAACATTACAACAACGTTACAAATGGCAAGTCACAGTACCATCACCTACTGTCGGAGACTTGGTTATAATCAAAGATGAAGATATGCCACCTACAAAATGGTTACTTGGTAGAATCCGACATCTACATCTCGGAGCAGGTAATTTGGCCAGAGTGGCAACAGTTCAGTGCAAGGGGAATCATGAATTGAAAAGACCGATTTCTAAACTGATACCACTACCTAAGAAACCAGATGAGTGAGTTATGGTGGGCGGCAAAGGATACTTTTGTTAACTTACATATTATTATTGTGAAGTGAAGCGATGTGTAGTATTAAATATTTAAGCAGTGTTTTGAATTTTTAAGTTTTTATTACCAATCAATGTTTACAGTCCATTATTTTAAGAAAGTTTAGTTTAATTTGTTGTGAAATTTTATAAGATACAAATGTTATCGAAGATAGTTTTTAGCTGAAGTTGTTTTTTTTTAAATTCATTTTGTTAAAAACTATTGTTTTTGGTGGGCGGTATGTCTAATACTTTTACGTACGTACCTAATTTTGTATCGCGCCGCCGACCTACCAGTGCATTAAAACCATTCAAAGAGAGAATACTTTTAATTTAGTCCCAAACCGTTCATATGCTAGAACCGACCTTAATGCAGTAAGCACTGTCTTTTACAAAATTTCAGCCAAATCAGTCATTTCAGTCTAACCGTTTGACAGTGAAAAAGTCCAAAACAAACAAATAAACAAATTGACTTTCACAATTATAATATTGGTGTGAATTTAACCCCTGAAGGGGGCGATTATTGAAAATAATATACACTTGTGTTATTTTACAACCAACACTATCTACGTTTCCAATTTCATTAAAATCGATTCAGTAGTTATGGAGATGCGTGGAAACAAACATAAGTGAATTTTCTATGATTTCTCCAAATAAAATGCATTGTCACACTCTCTAGGTGTAGATTTTAAAAATAAATAAATAATACAATACAAAGAAATCTTAATACATTTAAGTGTTTAATTTTTTTGTACAGAGTTTTGAGTGAATTGAACCATGAAATGCGTGGAAACAAACATACTGATTTTTCTTTGATTTTTCCAAATAAAATAATTTTACACACCCCTAGGATAGATTTAAATGTATAAAAGTTTTTTTAATTATTTGTTTTAAGGTAGTAATTAAAGTAGGAAGTAATTGTGTGAAGTTTCGAATAATAAAGAATATCTAATCTTGTTTCTCCATACAAACTCCAAACAAACAAACTTACGTGTGCAACTTTTATGTGCGCTTCTCACAGTGACCCTCCGGTGAAGAAAAACACTATCTAGTGTCCGCCTGGCCCCACCCTCAAGTTAGAGAACCTGTCATCAAACAATAATGTGTTCCGGCAGCCATCCTTGAGAGCCAGTTCCCATTCGAGGCCTAACGTGCTTGCCATATTCGACCGCATCATCACTTACCAATAGGTGAGATAATGGTCAAAGGCTAGCCTATAAAATATAAAAAAATCTTAGAAAATCCTTTCTTAGTGGACACCTATGCCATAAAAACTATCTGCATGCCAAATTTCAGCGCAATCCAAAACAATATTGATTTTAGACCTTTGTTACTCCATACACATCTTAGAGGTGGAACTACATCAAACCCTGAAACATGTATTTTTTTCATTTTCAGAAGTACTTGTGTAAAGATTCGAATAAAAATACAATATAATCTTATTTCTCCATACAAACTTCGAACCTCCGTTTCATTCCCTTAAAGGGTGAATTTTAGATTTTTTTTCTCAGCAAACACCCACTTCGTAATTACTATCTGCGTGCTACTTTTCAGTGGATTTTCAAAATTTATTACCCCATTTCACACTCTTAAGGGTAGACCTGATAAACGTTTTTACTCATTTATTTACAGAAATACTTGTGTAAAGTTTCGAATAAAAATGACAATTGAATCCCTTTTCTCCATAGAAACTTCGAACCTCCGTTTCATCCCCTTAAAGGATGAATTTTAGAATTTTTATTCTCAGCAAATACCTACGTCATAATAACTATCTGCATGCTACATTTCAGCGCAATCTATTTATATTGGATTTTTAAAAATTTGCTTCCCCATTTCACCCTTTTAGGGGTAGAATTTCGAAAAAACCTGAAACCGTATTTCCTTTTGTATGTACAGAATTACTTGTTAAGTTTCGAATAAAAAAATACTATCTAATTTTCTTCATCCATATAATTTTTGAACCTTTGTTTCATCCTCTTAAGGTGGTTGCTCGTCGTCAGCTAACCACAATAGAGCCAATAGATGGCGCTGATACTCTTATTTGATGAATTTAATTTTTTAATGACTGAAATAGTATTAGGTAAATAAAAAATATTGATTTTGCGAGTAAAGCGTATACATTTTAATTTATTCAGCTAAATTTGAAGTATATATACACTCTCTACATACTTTTATTTGTAAACAAGCGTGGCGTCAGGACTGAACACGCACACACGCGAAAGTATTTTCGTATCACAGATTATTTAATAGTGTATTTGACGTTTACAAAAGCATTTGCTAATTTTGTCACTTTTTAAATGAGTAATGTAGCCGATTGGTGAGAACTACTGGATTAAGCGCATCAGGGACCGGGTTCGAACCCTTCGTTACCAACAAACTTTTTTCGTTTTCCATTCGAAACATTACCTTTTTATTTATTGTTATTAGTTTACTGTCTACATTACTCTCGCTAATAACAAAATACCAAATATCATATAGATTTGTACCACTTTTTGATGTGAACTGTACCTACTCATACTAACGCTATTGGGTGGTTTTTCGACGAGGTTCAACGTACATTTCGTTGCTGCATGCTGGAGTCTGTTCTGTAGATCCCAAAGCACAGAGTACTAAGGACCCAAAGTGAAGCATTTGGCGTACTAGTTGTGCTTTGCGGTTTTACCCACAATCTAATAGAAACTGCTATTTGCGATAAAATGTAGCCTATGTGACTACGAGAGCGAGTAGAAGCATTTGCTGATTATAAATTACAAACAAAATAAAAACAGTAAGTCATATGTAAGGTATATTAATTACCCGACTACGGCGAAGCAAAAAGGAGAGTTATGTTTTTGACCGGTATGTGGGTATGTATGTATGTATGTATGTATGTTTGTATGTATGTTCATCTGTTCCCTCATAACTTCTAAACTACTTATTATAATTTAACAAATGAGGTGTCGTTGGATAAGTCTTATTTGTCTGCTGGTTATAGGCTATAAGACGTCACAATAAATTGAATGCGGAGCCCCCAAGAGGGGACGAAGTCCAGAACTAAAAAAAATATCACCCCACCCTATCGTGTGTGGTATCGTTGAATAGGGCTTTTAAGATGAAGATAGGGTTTAGTACATCATATTTTTGTAGGGCGTGTGTGTGTGTGTATATGTTTGTTGATCACTATGTATTTATGTAAGTATGTTAACATATATACATGTATACATCTATCCAAAAACCTCAAAATGCTTTAAATAAAAAATAAGTTCATAAACTTAAACCCCACACTGAAAAATCACTCTCTAAAAAGTATGAACTAGAAAATATTCTCATCTGAGATCGCTAAGTACAAACTAATCAATATGTATCGTGTATTATACAAACAAATTATATATTTTGTACATAGTTTGTAACTTGTTAATATTTGTATATCTTTTTGTGTTGTTAATAAAGTTTAATAAGTCTGTATCATGTATAATATAAATGATAGAAAAACAACTAACTTGTAATAATATATAATAACCACTAAGAATATTTATGAAATACAATAAAATATTTATTACAAGTTAGTTGTTTGTATAATATACGATACATATTGATTAGTTTGTACTTAGCGATCTCAGATGAGAATATTTTCTTGTTTCATACGTTTTAGAGAGTGTATTTTCAGTAGTCGGGTTTTAGTTTTTGAACTTATTTTTTATTTACTTACTAAAGTATACTTTCCTTTTATAAGTATTTCAAAAATATTGTACACGACAATATTTTATTTTCATTTACAATATTTATATAAAAATAATAAATATATCCGTAAATGATAATGGAGCGGTCCTAACAGAGCAATGCATACGCTACGTTTGCCGATTCGCGGTCTCCACACTAGAACCAGTCTGCCCCAACGGTTATCGCTCCTATACAGCAGATATGACCAGGCCACTGCCATTTCAGTTTGCTAATCCGGACATCAGGAAACTATATGCCTGATACTTCTTCTTTGGTCCTACCAAAAATAAAATATCTAAACAATTTAGTCAATTAGTCGTACTCTCCTCAGTACACTCTCTGGTAAAACACATTTTTTATAAAATGTCACTAATTTTAGTAACATGTTTGTTATAAAATCTTCGTCACGTTAAATTTTGAGAATAGTGATGTCATGTGTGTTTCGGTAATATAGCCAACATAATTTATAATCGTACAAAATTAAAAATCCGACTTCACATGCCGCGATCGTCAAAATAGCCAGTTGCCATAAACATGTCATCAAGGTATACAAATTTGTTTACATTGTTTATCTCCATATCTCCAGAGATAATTACACGGTAATATTATAATATTACCGTGATGACTATCAGATCTCAATAAAATTTGAATGGGACCAAACGGGAGGCATAATCTCTCAAACAAAAAAAAAATTTAAATCGGTTAAGATTTGACGAAGTTCTGAGGTAACAAACATGAAGAAAAAATACCGTCGAATTGATATCCTCCTCCTTTTTTGTGAAGTCGGTTAAAGAGTTATTCCGTTAGTTAGTCCGTTTATTGGTATACAAAGACGTATTTGAGAATGATCTGACAGATGGTCTGACAGGATCGGATCGATTTATCTATGAATGAAAAGCTGATGTTGGTTTTAAATTGGCCTCTAAAATATCACCATCATCAGGCTATCTCACCTACAGCACGCCACTGAGCTCGATCTTCAGCTCTTTGTTTTCAACCACTGCCAACCAGCTTGCATATGTCTTCGCTCCATGTAGCTGGAGGGCGCCTTACACTATTACGAAAAAGATACTTTTAGTGCGTTTATCGAGCCGTGGTCTCCACTATAAAACACGTCTACCTCAACTGTTATCGGTTCTACGACAGTTGTAAACAGCCTACTACCACTTCAGCTAGCTAATCCTTTGAGATATGTCGATAACTTTGGTTCTCTAACGGATGACTTCATTTCGAATTTGATTCTATTCGTATAAGAGCGATGAAAAGACCAGTCGGTGAATACTACGGTGTTGAACCTAGTGATCATGATCACTGTGAAATCTCTAAATATACGCTTCTTGTCCGTTATAATAAAATCAATCTCGTTTTACGGTTCCGTAGCCGAATGGTAAAAAACGGAAGCCTCTTCCTTTGAGTATTCAGCCAGAATACTCAAAAATGTTCACCGATTACTCAAAGATACCTAAATCGATTTGGAAAATCCTATTTCTTTTTTGTTTTAAAAGCCCTTCCCAGGTAGTCCCAACTAAAAGAAACGACATCAAATGCCGCGATATTAATGTTCAGTACCATGTTTGAGGTGTTTGTCTCCATATCTTTAGAGATACTTATCAGATCTCAACAAAAAAATAATCATCAAAATCGGTTCAGAAACGACGAAGCTATCCGCGAACAAACATAAAAAAATATATACGGTCGTATTGAGAAACATCCTTTTTTGAAGTCGGTTAGAAACAAAATAAAACTAAATTTGAGTTTAGTAGAGCCTAACCTAACCGATAAACCGACGAAATATTTGAAGGCCACAAACTATAATAGTAGGTACTGTAATGCTAATGAAAACTTGAAAAAGTCCTGAAAAAGCGGCGACTCGCATGTAAGCGGTCTGGCAACGTCGCATTTTCAGCGAGCGCACGGTTTGGCAACGTCTGACAATCGCGGCAATACACACCAATGAGTTTAGCGTATGACACTATAAAAACTTCACTCGCATATTGACAAAAATTAATTAAAATCTCGATCCTAGTTTTCATATTATTTAATCAAATTATGTAGTAAGATTGGATTTCGCGTATGTAAAGAGTTGTATAAAAACCAATAGATGTGATTTCATTGCAATTTTTTGATCCATTTACTCGTATTTGTCAATATACTTTTATATGGAAATCGAACCACCTTAAGGGGTGAATTTTGCTAAATCTTTATCTTTGCATATATCTTTGAGTATTCACCTAGGGTGTAGTTACAAGCAATTCCGTCCATCCAGAAAATCTCGCCAAAAACTGAAGGGGACGAGGAAACTCTCACAAAAAATATTTACCTCATACGTAATTTTCAAATCACGTTGCTACGCACGCAAACGACGAAAAATATAAACACTAGTCCTAACTATACGCACACAATCGCGCACACAAACATAGGCGTCCTATCGGTGCACGACGTCACGGCGACGTTTCCTGTAAACCAACTAAAGATTGAAGCTATCGATATTGTGCTATCGATATTTTTCGATGATTTAAGAACACGCAAAAATATCAACACCAATATTATAAATGAAAAAGTCAGTTTTTATTTGGGACTTCTTCACGGTCAAACGGCTGGACCGAATAAGCTGAAATTTTGCACAGGGATAGCTAGTACTATAGATTAGACTATTATAGCGTACTTTTTAACGCGGGCGAAGCCGCGGGGAACAGTTAGTCATTCTTCCACTTTGATTTCCATTTTCAAATTTTGGGCTTTACCAACCATGTTATTTTCATCTTTAGCTACTTCAAGTATAAAATGCCAAAATAGAGACTATACTATGAATGAAAAATATTTTACAACTACATACCAATATGTTGAGGATAAAAAGCAGAAGATGAAATATTAAAAAAAATATTTATTCTGATCTTTATTTCTGAATCTACAGAATATTTCATAGGTACAAAAACAGGATTAAAATAAGATCTCAAATTTCTCGGTTTTGTAAGTGTTTACTCAACGGCAACCTTTTTGAAAATCGTAAATGTTGTGTTGATATCCTAGACTCCAAAACGCATGGTTTCATGGATTTTGTTACTAAATAATTAAATGAAATTAATAACCTCCACTTTTTTTCTTTTAATTGATATATATAAAATTTAATTATTTTAAGATTAATAAAAAGGTACAACTCAGTTTAAATAAATATAAAAGATGAGTTTTTAATTTTTTTTAAATCAATTAATTATACAACGTATAACATATTAAACGCAAGACCTGAAAGTAGTTTGTTCAGAATCGACTACTGGGGCCTTATTCAGTATGACCATTTTAAAGTCTTACCGTGCCGTGTTACGTTATCTCCGCGTTATGGTATTCTCTATGCCAATTAAAATGCGATAGGGTAAGGTTATGAGCGCGTTTTAGGCTGTCAAAATATCGTGACATATGAGGACGTGTAACGCGCGCGTTTTGTATAATTTACCTATCGTGTGGCATACAGAATACAATTTTTCAATAACGTGACGTGGCGCGTTAAGGAACGCGTTACCTCATTGGTCATACTGAATAAGGCCCCTGAATCCGATTTGGTGGTTTTTATTAATTTTTAATTTTCACCTCATCAATTTTAAGTATATCTGAAATTATATTTATTTTTAACCGACTTCAAAAAAAGGAGGAGGTTTCTCAATTCGACCGTATATTTTTTTTTTTTTTTTTTTTTTTTTATGTTTGTTCGCGGATAACTTCGTCGTTTATGAACCGATTTCGATTATTCTTTTTTTGTTCGAAAGGAGATATCCCAAGTGTGGTACCATGGTTATTTTATCGAGGTATGATAAGTATCTCCAGAGATATTGAGATAAACATCTCAAAATTGGTACTGAAAATGAATAGAGCGGCATTGAAGTCGGTTGTTTTTTAGTTTTTAAACGATATTATTAGGCTTACGATTCCATCGGTTGGTTGATCTAGAAAACTGAACCTTATTTCAAACACGTAAGACTCATTTCCACTTGTACTAAATTGTTCGTGTTCGTTTCGAAGTAACTATTAACTGTGGTGTTAGCTTAAATAATAAGTTTCATTGGGTTTTTCACGAATAGACAACAACAAAATCTTCTGGGTGACGTTAGCGCTATGACACTGTCATACGATTATGACACGTTTTGATGTACAATCTTTTATTCCTATATTTAATTCAGCGTAAATAAATATTCAGCCACAGCAAATTAGAAAGCAATCTGCTATTGAAAGTTTGTTAAGTTTTCTCCCGTAATCGCGAAACCCCCATTATCCGGGCAAGTGAGAGGCGGTTAATTTTATTGTGTCGCGCGAAGTGAGATACGAGAGTGACAGAAAAGTAATACTTACTACGTAACTTGTTAGTGCATCCAAAGGTGCATCCACACATTTGGTGTTAAGTTGGTATATCTAATCTTTTATAAAAAAAATATTACATGTCTGGAAATGAGTTTACATATATATATATATATATATATAGTAGGATTTGATATTATAATTGGGGTGTCCAAAGTCTTGCGCTTATTATGTTACACGTTGTATATGCATATATTATATATGCATAAGTATATATTTTGTTACATTAAAGTATATATACATCTTTAGTAAATAAGAAGGTTATAGCAATACATATATAATTCGAATCTTGCAAATTTTTTTTTAAATATTTATTAAAAAAAATTAAAGAAATTCGCTCTATGTAATTTATATATCTATAGATATATACTGAGAAATTAAAATCAATTGAAATTATTGAAAAAAATTAAAATCTCATGATAGTCATTTTTTTTAATGAATATTTTTCCTCTTCTAGCGCATGGGATGGTAGATGGTAGGGACCTCTCAGTCGCACACATTCACTCGGAGCAAAATGTAATCTTTTAAAATTCGGCAACCGGTATTCAGGACTGATTTTTCGTAGGCAACCCTATATCACCGTGTTCGTAATGAAATAAAATTTATTTTTATTTAAGTTTCATTCATTAACCAGACCGGTGCAAATTACTAGCATCGAGTTAATACCTGGCAACCCAAGGGTTGTGACAGGAAAAAAATAGGCAACCTAACTTTTTTAGGGTTCCGAACCCAAAGGGTACCAACGGAACCCTATTACTGAGACTCCACGGTTCGTCTTTCTGTCTGTCTGTCTGTCTGTCCGTCTGTCTGTCCGTCTGTCACCAGGCTGTATCTCATGAACCGTGATAGTTAGACGGTTGAAATTTTCACAGATGTATTTCTGTTGCCGCTATAACAACAAACACTAAGAACAGAACAAAGTTAAAAATTAAAGGACTTAAAACAATAATCGTGTTTTTTGCGATAGCGCCATCTACGAATCTTCATTGATGGCGCTATCGTGTTTACCTTAATCTCTGAAACGGCTCCAAAGATTAAATAAAATTTAGTATACAGGTGTTTTTGGGGGTGATAAATCGATCTAGCTAGGATTCATTTCCAGAAATTTTGTTTTATTCGTGTTTTCAATAATCAACTTTATAGAAAATCAACTTAAAATATGACTCTTCCCGACATCTATTGGCGAGTAGAAGTAGCTTTAGTGTTATTGTGTAGTTAAAGCAGTGAGTTGCTGTCAATTAAAATAAATAGTATTATTATTGCCAATATATGTCGGGAAGAGTCATATTTTCTATTTAAGTGGCAAAAAATACCGAGCATAGCTGTGCGGTGTTCAATTTGCAATCAACTACAAATAACTTACCTGTGTAATAGCCTTTGAAATTAATTCACCTCGACGCAACTAGATAGCAGCACAGGAAAAATTAGCACGCGCAAGCGTTTCATTTGTTAAATTTGTGGGCCTCGGTCGATTTGTTTACTTTAGTTTTATTTGTAGTAGTGCACAGTCAGTATTGATTATTATATCTTTGATTTTAGTACTTACAGAGTTTCATTTAGCTAGAATCAGTGGAAAGTTAGTCACGTACGTAATATTTATATTCTCTTTGAGTTAGTCGTACGATTACGAACACTTAGTCTTCCAGATATTTAATAATATTAATTACATTTGTGTTAACGTTTACTTAGTAGGTGTTAGAAGTTTGTTAGATATTCGTTGATGGCGTTCGGAACCCTCCGTGTGCGGGACAAAAGTCTGACTCGCACTTGGGCACTTGGCCAGTTTTATCATATACTATGGGCTGCATACTTTCGATTGGTATAGAATTTATCTATTAACCGAACCGGTGAAATATATTTTTAAAAAAAATTAAAATTAATTAAAATAATCCTGAACTGAAATTTGCTAGGCAACCCATATGCAATACATTTTTTGATATATTAAATTACATAATAAAATGTGTTTGATCCATTAATCAGCTCGGTGAAGGTGGTTGTATGACGGAATCCTATCCTATCATAGATGCAATAGATTTGTACAATTCAATGCTTTGTGATGGTGATAAGTCGGTATTAGTTAATTTTGTACTAAAAAGTCGTTTAAACAAGAGCGCGAAAATGCGTTTAGCTGATTCTTACAATAGTGTTGATTTGCTTCTGAAGGATATGCGGCAACATTTACTGTCAATAAAATCTGACGCCGCTCTGCAATCTCAATTGCAAAAAGTTAGACAGGGAGACAGATCAGTTCAGGAGTTTTGTCAAGAAATAGAACAACTTTTGGTAGACTTGATAATCACCCAGGCTAATTTAAATCAGGCAGCTTATAAAGTACTCCTAGTAAGTAAGTAAGTAGTATAGTAGTAAGCTTAGTAAGTAAGTAAGTAGTAAGTACTAAAGTGCCCTGCCGTTACTGTGACCGCCGCCGTGGTCAGGAATAGCAGGGCGGCCGGGAACTGGGGGCCGCGGCATATTGTGACTTTCCATACTACTTTTTTCATCCCTTGGGAGGGATATGCCCTAATCGCCACGCTGGGCAGGCGTGTTGGCGATCGCAGGACGTAGCTTCACGCACCGGTGACGCTGCTGCCCGTCACCGGCCTGTAGTAAGCTACACCATAATTTTGAAATGGCTATACCGCCATTTGTCGGTCGCCAGAGCCTCGTTGGTTTGTCAGCAGGATGCACCACGGGCAGGTGAGGTTGGCTGGGAGCACTGAGGTGGTATTTGTGCTCCCTTACATCCCTGCATAAGGAATGAGACTATAAAATTCAAACCCTTATTTAAAACATGATTTTAAGAGTGCAGTGTCACATAACTCGTTATCCGATAAATTCACAATTGTTTGCGACGCATCGTTGCATGCTGGGTAAAGGAGTACATTTAGGCAGTCAGAGATGTATATCTGCGATCGTGGAACTTATGTTGGATTCCAGCACCAACAACTGGATTGAGTTACACAGATACTTCAGATACTTTCATTCGACTGAACGACTCTACATACCAAGATTGGTTAGGTAAGCGATTGAAATAACTAAATTTAAAAAACTTCAATCGTGAGGATGGGTTTAAGCTATCGAATATCTGGCATCTAGTGGTAAGTCTATGTAAGCCTCATACAAATGTAGTCCAAAACATGTGTCGTGAACGAGTTTCATTGATAAAAAATAGTAGGGTTGCTAAACGACCGAAACGAGTTCGAAAGCGGGTAGATCGCTTCGTTTGCTCATGATACCCTCTTCACCTGCAATTTAAAGTTTGTCCGTGAACATGGCGCGTGTAACAGCACCGAAATAACGGAAACTCATTATTAAATCAAAACCATAGTATATACAGGGTACAAAAGTAATCATCTGATGATCTTTATTTTTAATGAAAAAACTTTGGTTCTGCTTGTAAAGTTTGTTTACTTAATCCATTAGAATTTATTCCGTTAAGTTGTGTAAAATATATCGGTCAAGTGACCGGAGTTCATGACCATACAGGCCCGTTTTATGGCATTTTCGATCACTCTAGCCAAAACTTTGGGCGACAGGTTCTCGCATTCCTGGCGATTATTCTCCTTAAGAGCTTCGAGAGTCTTAGGGCTTGTTCACGTAAGCCCGCGACTTTAAAAAACCCCATAAAAAGAAGTCTGGAGCAGTTAAAATGGGTGATCTGGCTGGCCAGTGCAAATCACCAAAAAGAGAGATAAAGCAATCCGGAAATGCTTCTTTTTCAGAATATCAGTTGTCGCTCATGCAACGGTGCACACTGGTGCATCGTTGCACCGTCCTGTTGGAACCACATGTTCTCTAGTCCCAATTATTCATCCATATGAGGAAGAAAAAATTCGGTAATCATGGCTATGTAGCGCGCGCCGTCCACAGACGTAGTTTGGCCCGCGGCGTTCTCAAAAAAATGGCCCGATTACACCTCCAGCGTAAACAGCACACCACGCAGTAACTTGAGCGAGTGTAATGGCTCTTCGTGGGTGATACACGAATTTCCAGTGCCCCAGAAACGATAATTTTGTTTATTCACGTAACCACTAAGACGGAAATGAGCCTCGTCGCTCATAATAATTTTCGATGAAAAATTGTCCACCTTTTCGTTGAGATTCGGGATGGCTTCAGCGTAGGTTAGACGCGTTCGGCAGTCAACAGCTAACAGTACCCTTAGTACTAGTTTTCATTCCAAACTCGATATAGTATATCGAACAAATTTTGTATGAAAAACCGTACAGCGTCTCTAGTGGTTACTACACTTCACTAAATTTAGACCATAGCAATCAGGGAGCTAGATTAAGTTGAAAACTATGGGAGTTCTGTCAAAAGCGTTTACGATAAAAACTCGTACTAGGGGTACAGTTCATGCACTGTCTGCACTTTGTAAGAAAACATCTTCAAATCTTTCACCAGAATTCAGCGTAGGGACCGCCGGCTAATGCCCAATTGCGTGGCACGTCGTCTGGTCGATGTTTCCTCTCTGACATCTTGGGCAACGGCAGCGATATTCTCAGCAGAACGGCTGCTCCGGGGCCGGCCAGCCTTGGGAACATCTCGTGTTGTCCCAGTCTCTTCAAATCGAGTGGCTTAACGCCGTAGTGTTTGTCCAGTTGGAGTAGGATGGCCAGGAAATCTGCGACGAAATTCACGCTGCACCAACACAACCGACGAATGATTGCGCAATATGGAAACAATTATTCCGCGGTCTCGCGGAGTAAACTGATTCATGGCTTGTCGATTTGTATTCTGCGGTTGTTTACTTCACAAATGTCAAAACAGAATTGACATTGGCGCCATTTGCTAAAGTTATAGCGTATTCCAATAGGTAATCACCCTATTTGACCCACCCAGTTTATCCCATAAACAACACTAATAATAGCACACTCAAAATCTTAAAAGCGTTGGAGTATTTGCACATTCTACACCAACACGTGAAGTGGACTGACAAAACCGAACCACTGAAAGTTGGGGACCTCGTTTTGATTAAGACTGCCAACCTCTCGCCATTGTGTCGGCAACGGGGACGCATCCTTAATTTGGTTGTTGGCACAGATGGTTTCCCCCGCTTTGCGGAGGTACTGATGAATGGTTCTGTGATAAGAGAGCGGTGTTTCGTTTGCGAATGGATTAGAAAACTGGTACCTCGTTTGGAGCGAGTAGATATACGAGTATATGCCGTTTTTATTGTTGAGACGCGCGCGTGCAGCTAACGGGAAATAGTTCGGCGGGGCACGGGGTGAGCATCGCGACATCCGATCCTGTAACACGCTCTTCATTAAAAAAATAAGCAGATTCGGGGTTCAAAAGGGTTCCGTCCAGCCTCTAGGTAGAAGCCACCTCACAAAGCTGAAAACGTCAACGGGGAATTTCGTCGCATATCCCCGAAACTGTTCACTAACGCCTTGAACGCTGGACTGAAAAGATTGTGGCATCAACATCAATGGCAAGTACATCTCTCATTTATGATTCGCAGATGACATCGTCATTATGGCAGAAACGCTGCAGGACTTAAAAATAATGTTGAATGGTCTAGCTGAAGCTTCTTGTAGCATTGGTCTCCGGATGAATTTGGATAACCAAAGTCATGTACAACAAGCACGTTGTTGCGGAACCGATTTCCGTAGATGGAATCCCATACAAAAATGTAACGCAGTATTTTTACCTAGGGCAGACGCTCCAAGTAAGCAAACACAACTTTGAAAAAGAAACCCAGAGAAGAATTTAGCTAGGATGGGCAGCATTCGGAAAACACCGTGGAGTCTTCTTGTCACCTATACCGCAGTTTCCTACGACAAAAGTCTTTAATCAGTGCGCCTTACCCGTCTTATATGGAGCCAAGACGCGGATCCTCATAGTTCGATCGTTGGGAAAGACTTGTCCTAGGGACCGCAGATTGGCAAATGTAGCGTACGATGGCCTATGACCAGGTGGAACGACGATATACGCAAAGCAGCGGGCAGTGACTGGAAAAGAAGAGCTGAAGATCGGGCTCAGTGACGTATCTTGGGAGACGCCCATGTCCAGCGGTGGACTGACACCAGCTGATTATAATGATGATAATGATCTTTAAGTCTAGCTTGGAAGTAGCCAACACAGAAACGTACCTACTACATATATCTAAACCGATAGCAAACTCTCTTTAAGGCAATAATTTACAAATGTATTTTGCATACATCATGCATTATTAGTGACATTATCAGCCAGATACTAACCGTTCTTCAGAATTTTATCAACTACGTCAGTTAGCAAGCTTTTGACCGCAATTTTTTTTTTATATACTTTATAGGCTAGCGTTTGACCACTATCTCACCTGTTGGTAAGTGATGATGCGGTCGAAGATGGTGAGCACGCTAGGCCTAGAATGGGAACTGGCTCTCAAGGATGGCTGCCGGAAGACAGATGTTTGGTGACAGATTTTCTAACTTGAGGGTGGTAGCTGGCCAGGTGGACACTAGATAGTGTCCTACTACCATGCAAAACACCAAAAAAATTGTTTTCATGTTTTTTTCATTTCCATTTGGTTTTTGTTATTTTAAAATTACTTACTTACCACTTGAATTATAATTTACGACACTTGCGGCATGTTAAGAGACTGCTCATCTTTGTGATCATGCGTGAATGTATAATGCTCTCCATAACATCGAATGCAGTTGGAACTGACGCTATCAGTCGAAACACGCTCATCCCTATTATCGACATCATACTTCCTGTCATTTGCCACATCATGAACTTTCCTTATCCAGTTGCACATTTCTATCAGAATGGAAAGATGCCCAAATTATTCCTCTGCCCAAAAAACCTAATCCCAAAACCGTTTCAGATCACCGTCCCATATCCATCCTGCCTTTCCTCTCTAAGATACTTGAGCGACTTGTTCACAACCAACTTCATTCCTTCCTTATATCCAACCAACTCCTCAATCCATTTCAGTCTGGGTTCCGTCCTAGACACAGCACAGTTACTGCCCTAGTCAAAATAACAGATGACATACGTTTAGGAATGGAAAACGGGCAGTTAACTGTGCTGACGCTGCTTGACTTTAGTAACGCATTCAATACAGTTGATTTCGACATTCTGCTTGCGTTAGAATAGAATAGAATAGAATAGAAAAATTCTTTATTGCACACCATTTCAAAAAACAACAGACAGCAAATTAACGTACTTAAATTACTATAGGTAATACAATGGGCGGTCTTATCGCTTAAAGCGATCTCCGCCAGACAACCTTTGGATGGACAGAATTTTTAAAAGGAGTTGCTGGTGGTACAATGCGTAACATAATACTAACTACAGTGCTAATAAATGAATAAATAAAATAATCAAAACTCATGTAATCATCATAATAATATATAGATACATTTACATACTACTACATACCAATACAAAATACAAACATACTTATACGTACACAAATATTCATATTCCATACATACAAATACACATACATACAATTATACACACATACACAATATATAAATATATACATACATGCATATACATAAGTCAACGGAAAAGTACTACAAATGTGATAGATAATGATTTTTAACCATATTTTTAAAGCTAGCGAGGGATTTAGCTTGGCGTATATCTAAGGGAAGTGCATTCCATAGTCGTGCAGCTTGGACGGTAAAGGACTTGCCGTAGTACTCAGAAGTATGGGAGGGAATTTTCAGGATAAGAGTGTCGGAAGATCGTAGGGATAGAGAATGTGACTGATGTAGGAACTCAAAACGTTCTTTCAGGTAATAAGGAGTAGAAGGGATAAAGAGTATAGAATAAAGGAGGGAGAGGATGTGTGCATTCCGGCGCAAACGAATCGGTAACCATTTCAGCTTACTACGAAATTCTGAAATGTGGTCAAACTTACGGAGGCCATAAATAAATCTTATACAGAAATTCTGTAATCGTTCTAGTTTATTCAGCTGCTCTTCGGTTAAGTCGAGGTATGAGACGTCGGCATAGTCAAGTATTGGGAGTAACAAGGATTGGGCAAGCGCAATTTTAGTGGATATTGGCAAAAAATTTCGCAACCTCTTAAGGGAAAAGCGGAAGCAAAAAGGTTGCGGCTTACTTCAGCCACCTGAGGCACCCATGTAAAATCGCGATCTATATAGATACCGAGGTTTTTCAGTGTCGCAGACTTTCAAAACTGTACCATCAAAAATGAATTGTGGCAGGCGAAACCAGTCTTATTTTGGAAACCATCCTCGAACTACCTATGATAATAATTTGGGTTTTCGCCGGATTAATGCTGAGACCATAAGAGTTGCTCCATTCAGTGATACTTTGTAAATCGGAATTAATGGTTTCAATAGCTGCAGGTAATTGTGTAAGTGAAGACTGTGTATAGATCTGCAGATCATCAGCGTAAAGGTGGTAGGAAGAAATAAGAAAACGGGAAATTGAGTGAATAAATAATGAGAACAGAAGAGGAGAAAGAACGCCGCCCTGGGGTACACCTGCAGACGTATTACACCACGACGAATACGTATCATCGATGCGAACACGTTGCCGGCGACCGTACAGGTAAGTTCGAAACCAATCAACCACCGTTGGAGATATGTTAAGAGAGCGTAGAATTTCTAACAGAATGTCAAAATCAACGTTATTAAATGCATTACTAAAGTCTAGCAAGGATAATACTGTCAGTTTGCCGCTATCCATGCCCTGTCGCACATCCTCCGTAATCTTAACTAAAGCTGAGACTGTGCTATGCCCAGGACGGAAACCGGACTGGAATGGGTTCATGAGGTTGTTCCGGATAAGAAAGGTTGTCAGTTGCTGGTGCACAAGACGTTCGAGGAGTTTTGATAGGAATGGTAGTATGGAAATAGGCCGATAATCGGAAAGAGAGGAAGGATTGCACTTTTTAGGGAGGGGAGTGATCTGTGCTTCCTTCCACATAGAAGGAAACACGCCACAGGATATGGATTCATTAAGGATGTATTGGATCACATGCACAGTCTCGTTCAGTATAAGCACGATCATCTTTCGGCTGATAGCGTCGCAGCCAACAGCGTTAGATGAGATTGATTCTATGCCCTTCTTAACATCACAATCGGTAAATTGTAGAAACTCAAAGGAAGAATGGTCAGGAGTTGGTATTCCGGCAAGGTTACGTAAGGTAAATTTTGGCTGGCCCATCGAATGTGGCAGAAGATGAAAAATGCTGATTCAGAGTGTCAATATTTAAATTATTGGGTATAGTGTTACGGCACTTACCAACTCCTAGAGACCTCAAAAACTTCCATACCTTCGATGGATCCTCGTTTTCTAAATTACTGTGAATATGTCGGCGTTGCGCGTCCCTACACACCTTGTTGCATTCATTTCGATGTTCATTGTATTTGTTTTTGTTGTAGTCTGTAGGCTTGCATTTATACCTACTCTTAGCAGCAGATTTTTTATTTATTAGTTTTCTAATATCTTGAGTAAGCCAAGGCGCAGGTAAATGCTTCATTTTTACTGGTCTCAGTGGAGCATGTTTATCGTAAAATTTAGTGATAATAATATTAAAAAATTCAACTTTTGCGTCGATACTAGATGCATTTAGAAGCTCAGACCAATCTAAACTACTAGCATCACTACGTAGATTGTCCATGTCAATGCCACCAAAATTGCGCTGCATAAGGACTTTGGGCTTTGCTTTCGGCGGACGAATTTTGTAAGAAAGGTAAACCATGTCATGGTACGAAAACCCGTCGGCCGGACACTGACCATGCTTGCTGACATGTATAGAAGATTGGACAAGAATTAAGTCAAGTAAAGAGGGTATAAAATTAGGAAGATTGTGAGTGGCATCTAAGGGAAGAATGGTCAGGTTGCAGGCTCTCACAGTGGACTCAAAAGCCAGGGAACGGGAGTCTCTTTTTAGTAAGCACGTGTTAAAATCCCCCATAATTATGGTGTGATCATAAGACGGCATAAAGTTCTCTAAAAGGGTTTCAAACGAAGAGAAGAAATTAATATGAAGTGACGGAGAATAGTAAACACCAAGTAAGATTTTAGAATGGGATAACGAAATTTCAATTAAAAGGTGTTCACCAGCGTTGGAGGGGGGAGGCTGTGCTGACATATTTACTATGGTGAATGGTATATGAGAGCGTAGATATATGGCAACACCACCACCACCCCTGCCAATGCGGTCGTTGCGAATAAGCTGGAAATCAGGCAACGTATATAAGGATGAAGGGAGAGATGGTTTCAGCCACGACTCGGAAACGAGTATGGCATGAATGCTTGTATGCTGAAACGACGCCATCATATCAGTGAAATGAGCCGGAATGCTTTGCGCGTTGATATGAAAAACATTGAAGTTTTTCGCAACGCCCATTAAAATGGTGTCAATAGTACTCGACAAGCTGGGTAAACTATGGAAGCTATCATCACTGCTGCTATTTGCCGATAAATACGACGTTAAAGATTCATCACTACTACAATCACTTTGGGACATGGAATATTATATATGTTGTACAATATAAATATATATATATATATAATCAATAAATAATGTTAAATATATAACTAAATATCTAATAGTATAATTAAATAATAATAATAACCGGTAACTCGAAGGCTAACAATAATGCCCACCTGCCAGTTGTGCTTTGACAATGTAAACCAAGATTTTTTATCATAAAAAAATAAATGAATATTCATAAATGACTAATTTCAAGAAATTATATAGTAAGCTGTGTACAAACTTACAACAAAATATATTTTTGGATAAACATTCGAACTGGGTTAGACATGTAGCAATAACAAAACGCACATTAGATATATTTTTACTCTGTGCTGTAAAAATCCAGTAACCGTAGACGTTGCAACCTATAATGAATTTTCATGGTAGAACATTGGTATGAAGAAAATATTAATTCAACCCTCCATAATCTATCTTTTTCGAACTTGCTCTCACTAACCGTAACAACATCTGTCAATCACCAAAAAACAACGAAAATAAAGTAGTAACAAACATGATTGAAGGTCATAATTTTTAGTCTTCAAAGGTTTATTCTATATCAACCTCCATTGTATAATTAATCTTTGTGACAGAAACCAAAAATATTCTTAAAAAGTTACATGAAAGTATGATGCAAGAAATAGTGCAAAATGGAACAAAATAGTGACTTTGACAGATCGGTAGGGTTAAAAAGAGAGAGACATACATTTACATGACATATTATCAATTTGTCACTGCTGTCATATAAAATTTATAAAAATGTAGTATAGGTGAAAAATTGAAGGTGTATTGAGAAATTCGTGTAGTATTATTATCATTAAATTATCTACCTTCTACCCAGTCCATAATGTCGAGAAAAATAAATAATGAAGTAGAATTCATTTCCTGGCGGCCGTCCGCCTCTGTTTGGTCTTCGGTGCGGCGGCAACCTTCGCCGGGGCTGACGATACGATGGCGGGCCCCGTCCGGCCCTAGAACAAAGATGCAGCCGTCCCGGGTCCAGCACTTCGATACACCGTACCGCTGACGTGCTGCCATGAACACGGTGTGCCTTGACTTGGTCAGGAACTCGGAAACCGATATCCCGGACCCCTTCAGACTGGACTTGGCATCCCAGATCTTGTCTCGAAGAGTGACGTCACGGAGCTTGCACAGTATCGGCCTGGGCTTGTCTGGGCTACTCAAACGCCCCATCCTATGACATCTGCTGATGGCACTCACCGTGAAAGTGAAACAAAGTTCCACTTTAAGCTGTTCTACAACCGTTTTAGCTGCAATAGAAGCAGTGTCTTCGTTTGGTGTCTCAGACAGACCATGCAGCAGAAGTATTTTGCGGCGACTTCTCATCTCTAATTGATCCATATCCTGTACAATACCATCAATTTGCTGCTGGAGGGAGCGAAGTGCATTTACCACAAACTTTTTGAACGTGGCAAACTCTACTGCAAGGGCATTTGTGTCAGTGTTGGGTGGAGCATTCTGCAGTCTTCCCTCGAAGTTATCCATGCGTTTGTCAAAGATCTCCATAAAATCGTCGAGAGATTGCTTCAAATTATTAGAATCCATATTGAAGTAGGTACACAGTTGAGTAGTGAAATAATATGTTGAAAATCTTGTAGTTGTGAAGTGATTATGTGAAAATTAGCACAGTATGGCAGGTATGGTGCGTTGTTATATCAGATTTTTTATGTACATTAGCTTGATTATTGTTGATTATATTTTAAATAATTAAATAACTGAAGAGCACTGAGAGTTTAATGTTACACGTTTTACACCTACCCGCAAAATTTATTATTATAAAATTTTTTATCTAATAAATTATCTAATAAAAAAACAAGCAAAGCAGGAGCAACTAACATGTATAGAATTTGTAGTAAAAATGTATTAAAAGTTGAGAGCTGTTCCGGATAATGGGAAATAATTTCCCACTTAATTATATTTTGCTTTACCGGATAATGGGAAATAATTTCCCACCGCAAAACCCCCATTTCCCCCCTCTTTATAGAAAAAGGAGTCTTTTTTCGGAATCTCCATAACCCACTTAACTAAAAAACCTGAACAGTTTAAAATTTTCTCAAAAAAAATTTTTGTTTGATTAAGGGTTAATATCTTATTTAATCCTACTTCTCCTGGTTATCTAAAAGAACGCTTTGTTTTTCTTCAGTCCTACAATTCTCTCTCGTTAAGGTCATCAGAGAATCTAATGCTTTCGTTTCCTAGTCATCACAGCACCTTTTACGACAAATCTTTTGCTGTACAAGCTGTCAGGCTATGGAATGAACTTCCATTGGAAATTAAACAGTCACAAACTATTTCCACGTTTCAGGAACGCGTTAAGAATTACTATCTTGCTAAACAGTAATCATTGTTGTATTTATTTGTCACTAATTCACTTATTTACATAAACGTATTGTTTTCTTTTATCATTTAGTCAATTTCCATAGATATACTTAATTATTTAAAAGCGTATTTACATACATATACCTATTTATTATGTATTATATATTATATATTTAATTTGATAAATCACCATACACCGCCGTATCACGTTGTTTCTCCATCAGAAGGTTGTCTGGAAGAGATCGCTCTTAGCGATAAGACCGCCTATTATTACACTTGTTTTATTTTTATTTATTGTATTGTATTGTTCTTTTATTATGGTGTTCAATAAAGTGTTTTCTATTCTATTCTATTCTAATGTACTTTTAAGTAGATTATATGCAAAGGCCTCACAGAATGACAAGCTGCGCATTGTGGCTTTGCCTTTGTTCAAAGGTATCCCAATGTCCTATATTACTATATTATTAGCTATCCTGTGCAAAATTTCAGCTAAATTGTTGACCGTAAAATAATAATTCTAAACTGACTTATTAATAGTATTAGTGTTGACAAAGAAAATTGTGATTACTCCAGTTGTGACACATAAGCATTGGTTTGTTTTATTTTTTCAGATCTGCAGTTATCAATAAAGCATGGCCAGATATATTTAATTTCTTTGAATACTCATGTTTTGCTATACCATTGTCTATGGTAATGTTTATTGCAAACTTACTGTATCATATACGGCTTGTAGGGTACGAAACTATGTCTGCTGTTGATTTAACTCTGATAAGAACTGCAATGATGGAGTATAAAGAGCAAGTGCCAAAAAAAATAACCCTTCATGAAAAGGTAATATTAATAATATTTTTTTGTTATTTTGATAGATCTATATTATAAAGAAACCTAGACCTAAGATAAAACAATAAACACGTGAATAATAATTAACTTTATAATATTTTAATTAATAATGGACAGCTTATCACTATACATTGATGACAAACGATGTTTTATATGCATAATTTAAATAATATGCACATAGGCAAACGTAGTGAAGAACGTGTGCGACCTGGGGGCCACATCACATTTTTACTATAGTTGACGAAGATTGGCATTTTGGCTAAAGTGAGACGGTACTTCACACCGGGACAGTTGCTTAATCTTTACCAAGCACAAGTCCGGTCGTGTTGTAATATAAAATTTTGTGTTATAAAATATATAAACGTTACTGGTTGTAACATGAAGGTTATAGAGTATAAAAAGCTAAAAATTAATGTTAGGTAGACAGTATTTATGAATATCGAGCGCCCTTGTTCTACCAAGATCTAAAACTTACCAGGATAAATCAGCGGTGTCATTGAGACTTTTAATCTCGGACCGGGGGACAGGCAAATGATAACACGGTTTGGGATTGTATGACAAATTTTAATACTTCAAAACGTCCCTTACCTCCAGAATGAGATACACATTATTTAGTTAAGGCCGGAATACTATGTCTAAACATTTGACTATAAATACCATTCGGTTTTCGTTACTTTTTAGGTTAATTTATTTTACATTTTACTACTGAAATTTGGTTATTGTCTTTCTTGCATCTTGCAAATATGAAATTAAAGTTTTAAGGGTAATAAAAAGAGTTATAATGAAATTGGCTTAGCTGCAGCGTCAGGGGGCGTCTGAGCACACCGTTCAAAATAGACGACGACATCTAGCGTCGCTCAAACAGCTCAAAACTACGACGACATCCAAACGTGGTGCGTCGAACAAACATCTCAAAATAACGACGTCTTCCGGCGTCGTACAAACAGTTGACGACACCCATAGTCGCACAATCAGTAGACGGCAGTCGCCCAAACAGCTCAAACAGCGCCATAGGCTGTAACCAAAAATCCGATTGTAATTTGTCGCCATGAAAGATGACGCGAAACATTTTAGGTTATCAAAAATTGACTCACCGCAAAATCACGACGTTATCATATGGCACTACGCCATAAGCACGCCGAGTATCATCGCGGGAGCGATTTGAAATACGGATTCGTTTGGTGGAATCCGATTTATAAAATTTTCTAAAAATTAGCCCTTTGTATGCCTAGGGGCAAGGAAAAAGTGACGTCTCCGATCGAGAATTGACAGATGTCAAAGTCATTTTTTTTTTTGAAAGATTGTCTATAGGATATTGAATGATCCACAGACCAAGTAATAACTCGATTATTTAAAATCGACTAAAAATGGCTAAATACGAAAATGTTCTAAATTATTTAAAACCAAAAGGTAATTTTGTCAGTCTTAGAAGCTGAAATGTGCTTCCAAACGAAAAATATGTAACGAGTCGAAATACCTCGTTACAGTACATACCTTCCCAAAAAAAAATAAAAGAATGAAACTTCTTTTATTTTTGAGAAGAACTCCCAAAAAATTCCTAATAAAAACTTATTCAAAAAAATTAATAAACAGAAAATATTCCGCCACCAAAATATGAAATTTATTCAAATTAAAAGAAGACACTAATAAAGCATAACGTTAAATCAGTTAAGCTTCTAGCCACTGACTAAGTTGCTCTAGAAAAACAAGTTATAAAAACTTTCTAACTAAGTGAAAAACAATGTTAAGGTTTACCAAAACTAATCCATCAATATGACTCAATCCTAAAATCCATCACAAATTAATTATACTCAAGAGTGGATAAGCACCATAGCCTCCATCTACTTATCTGTATTACAAACCAAATAAATATTTCTGAAATATTTAACAAAAGTGTAGATAAGCACCATCGCCTCTATCTTTTATAATCTCAGAACGATTCTAACTAAATTAAAAGGTAATAACAAAGGTTATCCATATTGTAGTACGGTTAAGCATTAGCTGCCGACTATAGATAATTATTCACTGCAAACGATTCAGTGAACAAGTTTTCAATGAAAAAGTTGAACAACAAGTTCAAATTATTCTCATAAAAATAGAGAACCAAAAATAATAAGTAGTGACCGGCTCAACTCTACCGACTTTCCGAACACTAACAAATTAATAAAAGGGTTTGTCAAAAAGACCAAAAATTGTATATTGTGACCGGCTCAACACCACCGACATTCCGTGCACAAAAACCAGTTAACAAAAGTTTGTTGGGAAAACAACAAAGTTGTATTGTGACCGGCTCAACACCACCGACTTTCCGTTCACAATATCTAAAGTTTCCAACGCTTGAACCAAAAATGTCAAAGCGAGGAAAAAATAAAGAGTAAAAACTTACCCAAAAAGGTTAACTGAGACAAAAGCTCAAAAGAGTCAAATCCGAGAGGCAAATCCGGGTAAAAATTATGTAGAGCTCTAAGTGTCAAATCCAAGTCTTAGGTCTACAACAAACACAAACTAAATAATCTAAATAATATATAACATGCTTCACAAAGACTGAAACACATTTATATTAAAAATGTATTTACACTATGTGCAGGCTATTTGAAAAGTGGAAAGCTTTTCATAGCAATCTAAAACAATATTTATACTAGAAAAGTGGAAAACTTCTCAAAGTATCTAAAAGAAAGTTGAGTACTTGAAAAGTGAAAAGCTTTTCAAAGTAACCAAAATAATAAAATATACAAAAATATTATACATAAGATCTTTTGATGCCAAGAAAATTTCTAAAAGAAAATATAATCGTCAGATGTAGCTTTTAAAGTTGGGTAAAAGTTCAAAATTAGGATAAAAGTACCAAAAATAGAATAAAATTACCAAAAATAGACCTAAGTTAGGTTTAGTATATTTAAAGTTGTATTTTAATAAAGTGTTGGTTTTCCTTGCAGGCAATCATCTTTCACTATGAACCATCTCTTTCATGCATCAAATCTCATTCTTCCACAAACATGGTTCCTCCCAAGCAGAGTATCAAAACAAATCTAAATAAAATGTTAAATCCAAAAATGAAAATTTTAATATTTAATTATATCTTTAACATGATAACGTCCAGTACTTGTTTTATTAAATTCCTTTAGTACATAAACGTTAGGAGAAATTCTCTCTACAATTTCACATTTAATAAACTTAGGTGCTAATTTAGCCGAAAAATATGCAGGTGCATTTGACTGTACAAAACTTCTACGCCAAACTACATCACCAACATCAAAAGAAATGACTTTTCTTCCCCTATTATAATAAAGAGCATTACGCTTATAAGCTTTCAAAAGATAAGCTTGAACTTTAACAAAAACTTCACTAAGTGAATTTAAAGAGTGAGCATAAGTATCTCTAGTACCAAGCTCAAGTTGATCTAAGTTATCAAAAGAGTTACTAAAACGGTGTAAAGATGCATCAAAAATAAGTTCTCTACCGAACATCAAAAAGTTAGGAGTGTACTCTGTAGCAAGATTTACACTACTATTTAAAGCTAATTGGACATGAGGCAAAAACCTTGACCAAGTTCGATGATCATTTTTAACAAAACAAGAAATACATGTTTCTATTGTCTTATTATATCTTTCTACTGGATTATTCTGTGGAGTGTATAGTGCATTATAAAATATTTTAGTGATGTTGAAATTTTTTAAGAAATCTACAAAATATTTAGATATAAATTGGGGTCCGTTGTCGGCCACTAAGATTTTAGGTACACCAAATTTAAGAAATATTTCTTTTTCAAAGATTTTACAAATTACTTTAGAAGTAGCATTTATCATAGGAAATATCCAACAATATTTAGTAAAAACATCTACAATTGAAAGAATGAATCTATGTCCAGAATAAGATTTAGGTAAAATCCCAATAATATCAACGGATAACATTACCATGGGTTGATCAACTTTCTTAGGGTTAACCATCTTACCAGCAGGAGCAGATGTTGAATGTTTATAAGCTTTACAAATGTCGCAAGAAGAAATATATCTTTGAACGTCTCCGAACATTCCTTTCCAATAATAATGTTGTTTTATTTTATTAAGAGTTTTATGTATTCCAAAGTGTCCAGAATTAATATCATCATGATTAGAACGAATAGTATCTAAAACATGTTCTTTAGGTATTACAATTTTCCAATTTAAACGACTATTAGGGTCAAATTTATTTTTACAGTAACGATATAAAGTATTATCTTCTACTCGAAGGTTTTTCATTCTAGAAGGGTATTTTTGACAATTTATAAAGACTTTTCTATACCAAGGGTCTTCTATATCTTCATCTGGTGAGACAATATTTATAGCGGAAACTAATATTGAAGTTATATTGATTCTAGATAAAGCGTCAGGAACTTGATGTAAAGATCCTTTTTTATGAACAATATCAAAAGTAAATTGAGAAATACGTGCAGCCCATCGAGCTAAGCGTCCACTAGGGTTATTAAGTTTTAAAAGCCACTTAAGACTAGCATGATCTGTCACAACTGTGAATTTCATCCCTTCGACATAAGGTCTAAAATGTTCAATTGAATCTAAAACTGCCAAAAGTTCACGTTCAGTGGTACTATAATTTCTTTCACATTTATTTAAAGATCTTGAATAATAAGCAATTGGATGTTGTTCATTATTTTCGTCTTCTTGACTCAGAACACTACCAATTCCTACAGAACTAGCATCGCAATGTAAAAAGAAAGGTTTTTCAAAATCAGGACACTGTAAAACAGGTGTAGTTATTAAGGCATTTTTTAAATTAATGAAGGCTTCTTCAGCTTCTTCATTCCAAACAAAAGTATGTTTTATCTTTTTACTTCCGGAAGTTAATTTAGTTAAAGGGGAGGCAATATCAGCGAATTTACAAATGAAACGTCGATAATATGAACATAATCCTAAAAAGCTTCTAAGTTGTTTTACGGACTCTGGTCGTGGAAAGTTTTCTATAATTTCTAATTTAGACGGATCAGTATGTAGGCCTTGACTGTCTACAATATAACCGAGATAACGGAGTCTTTCTTTGCAAAATTCACATTTTTTAAGATTTACTGTTAAGCCTGAGTTTTTAAGTATTTCATGGACTTTTTTAAGGTACTCTATATGATTTTGAAAATTATCATTTACTAAAATCAAATCATCTAAATATTTAAACAGGACATTGTCAAATTCAGGTCCAAAGAGTTTATCAACCAAGCGTTGTAACTCTGCCGGTGCGTTGGTGATTCCAAAAGGCATCCGAACAAAATGGTACAAGTTTTTTCCAGGAACTACAAAAGCAGTCTTTTCACGAGAGGACTCTTCAAGTTTAATTTGCAGAAATGCTTTAGAAAGATCTATGGTAGATATGAATTTAGCCCCACGAAGGCTGTCTAATATCCTAGAAGGGTACGGCAAAGGATAAGAATCTTTAACAGTTATTGAATTTAATCGTCTCGAATCTAAACATAATCTGGTTCCACCATCTTTTTTATCGACGGCTAATACAGGGGAACACCAAGGAGATTTTGAAGGTTCTATAATTCCTTCCTTTAATAAAACTTCCACTTCATCATAAAGTTCTTTTTGTTTAGCAGGACTCAACGGCCAATATCTACTTTTAAAAGGGTCGCCAGTAACGTTAATTTTATGTTCCACAAGGGTGGTAAGGCCTAAACCTTTTTTCTCATAAGAAATATCTTCAAACAAAGCAATGGTTTCATCTAATTGTTGTTTCTCAGAAGGAGTTAAATGAACTGTAGAAGTAACAGCGTTCACTTGAATTTTATTATTGTGAACATATTCAATATTTTTCCACAAGTCTTTAGCTAAGTTAAATTTCAACCAAAAATCAAATCCCAATATAATAGGTGGATCAAAAGAGGGTATTATTAAAAATTCTACAAGTTTACAAACATTGTCAACGGTAACCGGTAATCGCATAGAACCGATAACTTTTCTTGATGAACCGTCAGCAGTACAAGCGGAGGCATCAATAGGTTTAATTTGAAATCCTAGTTTAGAAAAATGCATGTGTTGGTTATTACCTAAAACACAGCTATTTGAACCACTATCTAGCAATCCAGAAAAAGTTTCATTATAAATGGTAAATTTTAAAAATGGTCTAGTATCATTTTGTTTAGTAAAAAGTATAGGAGCCGCTTTATGAACAGAAAAAAATGTTTTTAAATAGTCAAGCCATTCTGAAAATTCTCTCTTACACGTATCATCATCAGGTTTATAATTGGGTATCGGAGCACCTGAAGTTTTCTCAAAAACTTGGGCCCGATGCCTTACAAGTTTTTTGAATTATTATTATTTTTAATATTGTCAGAATGACAAGTATCACAGTTCTTTGTCAAAACGCCTCGTTTATGACATTTAAAGCACACTGGTCCAAGAATCTCTGTACACTCTTTATAAGTGTGGTCAGTCGACTTACACTTCAAACAAGAAAGTTTGGTTTCAACCGCATGAAAGTTTTGTTTAATTTCCTTTACAGGTTTTCGGTTAACTAAAATCTCTAATTCCTTACTAATTCGGATAAACTGTTCAATAGTGTCTATTGATTTTCCAAATAAAAACGGTGTGTAAATAGGTAACATGTTGTGTTTAATTATAGTTATCAAAACATTCTCAAAAGTTGGATTAGCTAATCTGCTAGACATATCTAAAATCTCAGTAATGAAATCAGGAAGTGACTCATTACTCCGTTGTTTGCGAGTTCTCATTTCATACTCCAAATGATAATCAAATTCAGGTTTGTCGAATCTGTTCAACAATTCAGTTTTAAGTGTTGTCCACGAAGAAACCCTAATTCGAATACTACGGAACCATTTCGTTGCTGTTCCAGTGAGCAGATCAGAAAAAGAACCGACTAAAAAGTTTTCATCAAAGTTTTTATACAAAAAATATTCCTCAACCGAAGTGATAAAATCTCTAACACAAGTTTTCCCATCAAAAGATATCTTACTACGCTTCAAATCAGGAAGTTTATCTGTTGAAGGCAAATGCTTTTTCAATTGTTCTTTGAGTTGAACATTCATCGAGTTAAACGAAGGTAAAGGTGTAAAATTATGCAAGCTACTATGACCAAGGTTAGGTAAGAAAGGGTCAACAGCCTCTAAATTATCCAACGCCGGATTAGAAATAACATCCCTAGAAGTACCAGGTAAGTTCTCTTCCAACAAGGGTGGAAATTGAACCTGTTTGTCAGTCATGATGAATAATCAAAAATATTAAAGAAACAAAGACAAACAACCAACTAAAAATTCAAAGAATAGTTAAAACTCATCAAAGTTTATAAGATTTTTTGTTAAAACCGGTTATTATGTTATTATGTACAAGTTATTATGTTTTAAAGTTTATGTTAATATTTAATAATGTTCAAAAGTATTTAAAGAAATTTGAATGTACAAAGAAACATTCAAATTGTGAAGTATGTAAGATGCAAAAAAGATTCACAATTTATCTTAATTTTCAAGATCATTAACAACGGCTAAGGTTATATCTATTTGTGAAAAGTAAAATCAATAAACTAGTTAATAATTATGTTAATAAGCTAGTATTTTCTAATATGAATGTAGCTTAATGCTTCTCAACAGTAAACAAACGTTATAACTTTATATAAGACAAAGTCATATCAATTCAAACAAAAACTTAGCACTTTCAATGTGGTCAAGGTCAGTTCCTTACAAAATGTAAACAACGCATATCTCAAATGTTATTATATAGTAAGTACACACTTAGATTAGTCTATCCAGTACATAAGACATATAAAGAACATTGTATGTTAATTAGTTTTGTTAAAATACAAAAAAAAGTTGTAAATAAAGTTACAATTCTGTTTTCAAAGTACAAAAACTGTAAAAATGCTAAAAAAATAACACAAAAATTGTGACAAGAAAAACAAAAATAAGATGCAAGAAAGATTATATATGTGGAGGTAAATCCGGTCCCTGTTCTCGCGCTAATTGTAATATAAAAAATTATGTTTATAAAAATATAAACGTTACTGGTTGTAACATGAAGGTTATAGAGTATAAAAAGCTAAAAATTAATGTTAGGTAGACAGTATTTATGAATATCGAGCGCCCTTGTTCTACCAAGATCTAAAACTTACCAGGATAAATCAGCGGTGTCATTGAGACTTTTAATCTCGGACCGGGGGACAGGCAAATGATAACACGGTTTGGGATTGTATGACAAATTTTAATACTTCAAAACGTCCCTTACCTCCAGAATGAGATACACATTATTTAGTTAAGGCCGGAATACTATGTCTAAACATTTGACTATAAATACCATTCGGTTTTCGTTACTTTTTAGGTTAATTTATTTTACATTTTACTACTGAAATTTGGTTATTGTCTTTCTTGCATCTTGCAAATATGAAATTAAAGTTTTAAGGGTAATAAAAAGAGTTATAATGAAATTGGCTTAGCTGCAGCGTCAGGGGGCGTCTGAGCACACCGTTCAAAATAGACGACGACATCTAGCGTCGCTCAAACAGCTCAAAACTACGACGACATCCAAACGTGGTGCGTCGAACAAACATCTCAAAATAACGACGTCTTCCGGCGTCGTACAAACAGTTGACGACACCCATAGTCGCACAATCAGTAGACGGCAGTCGCCCAAACAGCTCAAACAGCGCCATAGGCTGTAACCAAAAATCCGATTGTAATTTGTCGCCATGAAAGATGACGCGAAACATTTTAGGTTATCAAAAATTGACTCACCGCAAAATCACGACGTTATCATATGGCACTACGCCATAAGCACGCCGAGTATCATCGCGGGAGCGATTTGAAATACGGATTCGTTTGGTGGAATCCGATTTATAAAATTTTCTAAAAATTAGCCCTTTGTATGCCTAGGGGCAAGGAAAAAGTGACGTCTCCGATCGAGAATTGACAGATGTCAAAGTCATTTTTTTTTTTGAAAGATTGTCTATAGGATATTGAATGATCCACAGACCAAGTAATAACTCGATTATTTAAAATCGACTAAAAATGGCTAAATACGAAAATGTTCTAAATTATTTAAAACCAAAAGGTAATTTTGTCAGTCTTAGAAGCTGAAATGTGCTTCCAAACGAAAAATATGTAACGAGTCGAAATACCTCGTTACAGTGTATGGAGTACTGTTTTCACCTTTGGGACGGTTCTGCCAAATACCAGCTGGAGAAACTGGAAGCTATTGAGGGGAGAGCCAAGAAACTCTTTAGCGACGACCTACTAGTAAGCAAGAGACTCCACGAGTCTCGCGCCGCAAAGTCGCTTGCTTATCGGTTTTCTATCGGATACATTTCGGAGAGTGTGCATGGAACTGCATGATTTGATTCCACCATCCCCATTTTATAATCGGACATCCAGAGACACTAAAAGGCGCCACTGATTTATGGTGGATATACCATCTACCCGTACGAAGCGATTTGCTTCTTCGTTCATCATACGAACCGCCAAGGAATGGAATACCCTGCCTGAGTCTGTGTTTCCGGTTAAGTACAATGGGGGGTCTTCAAATCGTGAGTGAATAGGTATCTTCTGGGTTAGCACGCTCCATCATCGATTGCATCATCACTTAACATGAGGTGAGATAGTGATCAAGTGCTACGCAGTTCGGTATAAATATAAAAAAAAGATCGATACGACCAAAATGTATGGAATCGGCATAAGCTTTAGAAATATCATAGAAAGATCCTATAAAAGTCCTATCCTAAGTGCCGGTGAGTGTGTGCGAGTGTAGAGAAACAACCTAATGTTGAAAAACATGCTATTTGCGTTCTCACTAAAATTCCACTGAAAATCTTCAGTAAAATCCACAGTTTTAGTGAGTATGACTTGGACTTGACTATGACTTCGATATGACCTGAAGTGTGACTTTGACCCATCTTTAATTGAATTAATTAATTAATCTTTAATTTAATTGACTTGAATTCTCAAAAACTTAAAGAATTTTAATACTTGACACTGGCTAAACACACTAATTGTGTACAAATAATTACATACTAATTGCAAGTATAAGAAATAGTTTTTTTTAATTCCACCCCTAAGTTAGTGAGTGAAAGGGAGGGTTACATTTTCTGTGAAACATTTTATTCTCTGGGGCAATGGACTTGAAAATATATACACATACTCTTCAATTAAAATTATGAGGCATGTGTTTCGCAGTTTACCAAAACTAAAATAATATCCCTTACGCTTTTTTCTAATTAAATGACTGATATATCAACGTGCAGCCTAATCGGCGAGTCTTAGAGATCAACATCAATATTATAAATGCGAAAGCCAGTTTGTTTATTTGATTGTTTGGGACTTCTTCACGGTTAAACTATAGGTATAGGATAATTTTTTCCGGCTGTTGAATTTGGGTAACCAGATTTTTTAATTTAATTTTGTAAATATTAGATCTTGTCTCGGCTGGACCGATTCGACTGAATTACTAATTTTACAAAGACAATAAGTCAATAAGACAAAAAAGGACATAAGATAATATTTTTTTGCAGTCTAGTTTAGGCACGGTAATATTATAATACAGTATTGTGACTCGGCGTGTCCTTGAGATCAAAAGCTAAAGCTGCGCGGCAACCGGCGGCACCGCGCGGTACGTACACGCGCGATAGGGTTGCCCGCCTACATTACCATCACCACATACCACCACCTTCACCATTGGAAGCGTTATGCCAGCAACTTAAAGCCGTGCTCCGCTTCGTAAAGGAGCTAGGATGGCTAGGGTAGACGCTGGCAAGGGGAAATGCACAATACACCCTTAGCGGGACGTCAGTGCAGGTCTTATTGCCCCCATTACCAATTAGAATTAGCTGAAATATTGTATAAAGATATTCAATAGGGCACAAAAGGACATCCGAATTTTTTTTTGGCAGTCGTTTGGGTGTCGAGATTTTTTTGATTGCATTTTATAAGCGTGTGGCCACTTATCGGCCAAACGGCTTCACCAATTTCACTGAAATTTAGTATAAAGATAGTCAATAGACACAAAAGATAATAGAATACTTTTTTTTTGACTATCCAATCTGGATGCCCAGTGCCTGATTCTCATTTCAATCGGATACAGTCGAATTCGAAAGCTCCCGATTTTCACGGATCGAATTATTTTCCGAGGGAGCAGCAAAATGGGAATCTCAACTTCAATCGAAATCTGTCGGAAACCAACTTCGGCAATCTTCGACAATTTCCGATTTTAAAACCACAAATTATAGAGCATGACTTTTACAGAGAGTATGGATGGATGTTTTAACAATTTACAAAAAAAATATAAAGTGTGAGACACTTCAAAGAAACATAATATTTGATTTACGCAGTGCAACATCTCTCGTCGGATTTGAAAACTGTAATGATTTCTTCCGAATGATTAACTTACGTAATAAGTAGTCATAGATGGCGCCACCAATGCATAATTGGGTTATTAAAATGCAATCCACTAATTTCGTCGTATCGATGTATCGAACCGTGGCTTAATTGGCAGAGCACCTGCTAGGCTATTCTGTAAGCTATCTCGACAGCGGAATCCGCGGTGAGATTTGACTTTCGTATTACGAAATTCAACCGTATTACGAACTTGATAGGATTGAATTTCGTAGTACGAAATTCGAATCTCACCGCAGATTCCGCTGTCGAGATAACTTACAGAATAGCCTAGCTGGACGTGTAATCCGGGGGGTGCTCGTTCGAGTCCCGTCGGTACGATGAAATTTTGGATTGTGTTTAACAATTTACAAAAATATAAAGTGTGAGACACTTCAAAGAAACATAATATTTGAGTATGGATGGATTATGGTAGAAATGGTAGAAATTTTTACGTACATAAATTTAAAATAGTATCATTTAAAACAAATGTAACAAGCAAATAAAACGAATCAATCTCTTGTTTCGATTCAGTATTTTGTATTTTGTCTCAAATAATATATAAAGTCGTAATTATTGGATAGTAAATCTTTAAAAACACTTTTAGGTCAAAAAATTGTATCACGGATATGATTCCGCCAGCTATTGGTCGCAGAATACTTTACGAATTTAGCCACATGACTTTCCGAATTGAAATGAAAGTTTTCGATCCGAGCATTTAGAATCGCAATTTCACGATCTCAGTCGGAAACGACGCACTTTCCGACTCCGAATGGGTTTTCGAATGATTGAGAATCAGGGCACAGCTAGGCTATTCTGTAAGCGATCTCGACAGCGGATTCCGCGGTGAGATTCGAATTGCATACTATGAAATTCAATCGTATCACGTTCGTAATACGGTTGAATTTCGTCGTACGAAATTCAAATTTCACTGCGGATTCCGCTGTCGAGATAGCTTACAGAATAGCCTAGCTGATGTTTTATTGAACTTTGAAAATCTTATCAGCTAAACAGCTAAACTGAATCAGCTGAAACTTTGTGCAAAGATAGTCAATAGAACATACAAGGACAACGGATACTTTTATTCTGGCAAACAATAGGGAATATGCATGTTTTTGAAGTTATACTTCTTTTGGCGCAATAGAGAAAAATTATGAGAGTCAATTTTTACGATGCGCGCGCACACATTCTAATTCACATTCACACAAATTCTACACCGTGAAGTTAGTTCTAGGTGGCATGACTATGTTCAAGTTGTATATTCCAGTATTTTTATATTTAGAACACGTGTTTCGTAAGTACGTCATATTTAACGTCATATTTTTACGTTAATAAAACCTTTTTTATTCAAATAAAATCTTTTTGATTAATTTTAATATTTATCGTTAATCACTACTGCATTTTAGTTTTTTTTCCATACGCCACAGAAGTATAACTTCTAACGCGTGTACATAAGTACACACAAAGTAAATTTTTATTTCACTCATTACTTCCATATAACTTAATAAAAAAATAAAATACAGCTGGAATTAGACTCATTATTTTTTAAATAAACATTTAAATATACAAATAAATTTGAGCAGTTTAAACGCCATTTCCCGGGCTCTTTGGCATTGCATTGTGACGTCACGCACTTACGTCAGACACACGCCGCTTGAGGCTGAGCGCAGACTATAGACAAAACAGTCTTAACGGTCTGTCTCAAGACAGTTTTGTCTATCACCCTGCGCACACTGCGAACAAAACTTTTTTGTCTGCGAGGATGCGACACAGAACAAAATATAGAATGGACACTTTGATCACTCCACCAATACATGTATTGTGTACCTACCTACAATTTGTCTTCTTCAGTTATACAGTAACTAGATATCTACTTTATCATTTCTAGGGTTCCGTTTCTCAAAAGGTAAAAAAAGGAACTGAGCGCTCATACAATTTAGAGGTCTAACTTAATTGGAACCAACCTTAAAATATGTTAATAAATAAAATAGTGCTATTGAGTGATTTATTTACGTCGCGTCGTTCGCGTGTGGCGCGTCCTTGCTCAAGTTAGTTCCTCGACAGCTCAAAATCGGTAGGGAGGTGAGTAAGCCTCGATTGTTGGGGCGAACAGAGTGTCCATTCTATACGGAGTATATGTTCTGTGTTGCATCAGTTTTCTTTGTCGGCACCGAGAACAAATAATAATACTACGTATAGAATAGACACTCTGTCCCACCCACCAATCGAGGCTTCCTCACCTCGCTACTGATTCTGGAGCTGCTGAGGAGCTAGTTTAAGCAAGGCACCACACGCGGACGGACACAGAACAATAATACTACTCACGTGAAGATTAACGTCAACTTCATACATATATGTTGGGACCAGTACACACAGGAGGTTCAAATTTACGTAGGTTCTATATTATATATAAAAACCAGCAAAATCGAGTTGAACTCGCCCACCGAGGCTTCCGTACCAACTTCTCAGACTAGTTTAAGGGACAAACTTAACTTTAAATATTATGTTTCTCTGAAGTGTTTCACACTTTAGAGAAACAATTTAACAATTTACAAACTTAACTTTGTAGTTCGATCCATATAGGAAATGTATTGCAACAACTACAATTAATCATAAGTTAAATATTGTTTCTTTGAAGTGTTTCACACTTTATATTTTTGTAAATTGTTAAACAATTATTTGTTTAACAATTAATCATAAGTTTATAAAAGTAAATTAATCGTTTTTAGGGTTCCGTATCTCAAACGGTAAAAAAGGAATCCTTATAAGATCACTTTCTTATCCGTCTGTCCGTCTGTATGTCCGTGTGTCACCACCGATTTTCTCAGGGACGGGTGGACCTAGCAAGTTAAAATTTATGCCAGATATTATATAGGTTTTGGGTCGAAAACCTGTAGGGTACTTCCCGTTGACCTAGAACCATGAAATTCGACAAAGAGCAAGGTCTTACAGCACAAAAAAAAGGGGAAATTTCAAAAACGAAAAAATTATTAAGGTAAATGGTGTCCCATACATACATAATTAACGCCAGTTAAGATATGCCTCTGAGTTATATGAGCGCTCATACAATTTAGGGGTCTAGCTCAATTGGCACCAAACTTAAGTTTGGTGCCAATTGATTGAGCCAAATACATAAGGTAAATATGTAACTAAAATTGTGCCTCTGTGTAATTTATTTTATTCATAGTTGACGCTAATTAAGATAGGCCTCTGAGTTATATGAGCGCTCATACAATTTAGATGTCTAGCTAACCAACCTTAAAAAATGTAAATAAATAAAATAGTGCTATTGAGTGATTTATTTTCGTCGCGTCGTTCGCGTGTGGCGTCCTTGCTCAAGTTAGTTCCTCGACAGCTCAAAATCGGTAGGGAGGTGAGTAAGCCTCGATTGTTGGGGCGAACAGAGTGTCCATTCTATACGTAGTATCTGTTCTGTGTTGCATCGGTTTTCTTTGTCGGCACCGAGAACAAATAATAATACTACGTATAGAATAGACACTCTGTCCCACCCACCAATCGAGGCTTCCTCACCTCGCCTCTGATTCTGGAGCTGCTGAGGAGCTAGTTTAAGCAAGGTACCACACGCGGACGAAAACAGAACAATAATACTACTCACGTGAAGATTAACGTCAACTTCATACATATATATTGGGACCAGTACACACAGGAGGTTCAAATTTACGTAGGTTCTATATTATATATAAAAACCAGCTAAATCGAGTTGAACTCGCCCGCCGAGGCTTCCGTACCAACTGCTCAGACTAGTTTAAGGGACAAACTTAACTTTGTAGTTCGATCCATAGGAAATGTATAGCAACAACTACAAATCATAAGTTTGTGTTGTGTTGTGTTTTTAAAAAAAGTAAATTAACCGTTTTTAGGGTTCCGTGTCTCAAAAGGTAGAAAAGGAATCCTTATAAGATCACATTCTTGTCCGTCTGTCTCTCTGTCTGTGTGTCTGTCTGTCCGTCTGTCTGTCCGTCTGTCCGTGTGTCACCACTGATTTTCTCAGGAACGGGTGGACCTAGCAAGTTGAAATTTATACCTGATACTGAAGTCTATAGTCCCTATTGGGTGTATAAAAATCAAGGTCTTGAATCAACACAAAAAAAGATATGGGCAAATTTAGATTTTCGCGAAAACTTGTTAGTACCAAAATGTACCTTAATTTTCAACATTTTTTATTTTTCGGAATTTTTCCTATACTTGTGCTCTAAGACTTTGCTTATAACCAAAATTGACAATGCTAGGTAAACCGGAAGTACCCTATAGGTTTTGGGTCGAAAACCTATAGGGTACTTCCCGTTGACCTAGAATCATGAAATTTGGCAAGCAGCAAGGTACAGCACAAATTATGGAAAAATTCCAAAAAATAAAAAAGTTGAAAATTAAAAGGTGTACATACATACATAGTTTACGCCAATTAATGTAGACCTCTGAGTTATATGAGCGCTGATACAATTTAGAGATCTAGCTGAATTGGTTCGTACGGAAGCCTCGGTGGGCGAGTTCAACTCGACTTAGCCAGTTTTATTTTTAACTTTATTTTAGTTTTTAGTATTTGTTCTTAAATCCCCATAATAATACATACTTAGTGAAAATGTCAAGTATCTACCTATTACTGTAAAGGAGATACAGCTTTGAGAAAGGCGGATAGACAGACGGACGGATGGACAGCGAAGTCTCAGTAGTTCCTAGGGTCCTTTTGGTTTCGGGACCCTAAAAAATGTCTGATTTGATAAAGATGCGTACAGACTATGTAACATGTTATTTAACTTGTGTTATATAAATATATTATAGTAAATATATAACACGTCCACACCATGTAACCTTGTTATTCAACATTGCAACCCAAAACATTACTGTACACATTAGAATAACAATGTTATTTAACAATTATCGTTTGTCGTTCTCGGTTAGTAGGCTTGGGTAACTCCGGACACATCTATATCTTCGGATATATATCCCTAAGCGAATATATACCCATCATTCCACTTCCCGAAACCTTAATACTAGTATATCCCATATATCCGGTATACCTTTATGAAACACAAAAAAAAAATGTGAAATCGGTTAAAAAGTAAAGCCGTAAGTGAATAGGTATTTTCTAGGCAACCTTGCCATATTATTTTGGATCACATCATCACTAACAACGGGTACAAAAACAATGCAAAAACACAACAGGTACGGTCTTATAATGTTACATAATATCGGTTATGAAATGCGGATATTTTTTATTTTGGATATGGGATATACTAATCATTGAAGTATTATTTATCTATTTATCTGCAAAGTCTGAAACACATTTCACATGGATATACCGAACATACTAAGCAGTTATACTAAGCGGATAATATATTAAGCGGACATACTAAGCGGATATATATCCTTACATGGAATGATATACGATGTACTCACTCCTCTGTTGGATATAGTTAGCCCAAGCCTATTCAGTAGTGTACACGTGTTCCGTCGATGGACGCGGCCTCTTTGAACTTTGCCGCAAAAGGCGAAGCGGCGCTTTGACGACTGTTTCGCGAATATTAGGCGCGGTTTATACAGAAGAGACTTGGCGAGGGCTTGTGGCGTGGCGCCAACTTTTATCACGTAGTTTCGTAAATTATACTGAAGTAGGCGAGACACTTGGCGCGATACGGCTAGTGTGACCATATGTGGCAGGTTCCTACCTACCATTTTGGCAGTATTGGCTTCTTATTTTAGCCTCTGACACGATCGGCTAACGTTTTAAAGAACCGGGCGCAATTCTCTTTAAGCCAAAAATTACTCTATATTACGCACTATAAGGTTTATATTGCGTTTCTTTGACTATCTACCTCCGCCATCCGTCCGCGCCCTCCAGCTAACGACTCAATACCACGAGGCGCCCCCACAGTGCACCGTAGGGGAGGAATAGGAGGGAGAAGAAGGAAGAGAACGCGAAGGGAGGGTAGACCAGAAAGCGCCGCGCCCACGGCAGCATCCACCTCGGTACCCCCCTCAATGCGACTGGCCAACTTCACACCATTCCTGCCCAAGATGCAACCACCACAAGACCCAAGGCTACTTGCACCCACAGTAACCTATGGGCCGTCTAGAGCCTCCATGGCGCACTACCCTCCACTACCCGAGCCAGCAACAACCAGACCTCGCTCAAGGTGGAGAGCCCCAAGAAGACGGCAAGCACCTGCTAGTGCGCCAGCAGGAGAATCGGACACTGCGACAGAAGGGGCACCCCTGCAACACCAACCGTAACAGCCCACCACTAATACAACAGAAGTACCAAGACCAGCACAAGCACTAACAGAGACCAGACCGAGACCAGAGTCACGAGTCCACTTCGTGCCAGTAACTCAGGTTGTCACGGGTACCACCACCACAGCATCGGCAGTGACTAGACCCACACCAAGACTGGCCAGAGGGACCACCAGGAGCACCATACTATATGCAAGCAGGTGCGAGTGCTTTTGCCCAGCCACGCCCACGCTCTGCAGCAAGGTTTCCTACAAGACCCATGCCAACAGGTCCATACCCATGGGCCCCACCATACCAGCCACAAATGACAGCCGTCTTTACTCAAGCCGGATACCCCTGCTACCAAGCAGGTCAACAGCAGAGTACCTTCCCGGAACCCATCTCAGCATTGGTGGGAGCCCTGGTGGGCCTACTTGCAGCCATAGCAGCCGGACGATCTTCGGACGGCAGCTATGCGAGGACTGTCCGCACTATCCCGGTTCCAGTATGCATAGATAAGACCTCCGCATACTGTACTGGTACCCGGGTGGCATCAAGACCAAGACCGACAACTTACGCATTCTCACCCACTCGCAGGATGTTCATATCATCCTCCTGGGTGAGACCAAGCTGAAGAAGACGGAAAATTTAAATTCGCCAACTACTTCGTGTACCGGCATGACGATGTCTCACTCCAGGGCCGACCATATCGTGGAACGGCTGCCTTAGTGCGGAGGGACATAGTGCACGACATAGTTGGTGACCTAACCAATCAAATCACCAAAACCACTGCCGTCGTGGTCCAACTTGGAGGACACGATGTGAAGATATTTGGCGGATATCGGCCACCGAACTCCAACTTCGACCCTGGTGATATGAGGCGTATCTTTATGGACGCCACTCCAACCCTGCTGGCAGCGGACCTCAACGCCAAACATTTGGTGTGGGGGTCCAGAGTCATTAATCCCATCGGAAGAAAACTCCAAGAGGATACGGAGAGGATTGGTTACGAAGTAATCGGCCTAGACTCTCCTACCCACATACCATCCAATCCACGCCACAACCCGGACGTCATCGATGTAGTAGCCCACAAGAACCTGCCAGCCCCAATTCATCTGGAGGTTCTCTACGATCTGGATGAGCAGCACCTACCACTGCTCATCACGGTTGGAGCTTCGGCAGAAGCTACTCTTTGTCGGGGTACTTACACGAAGACCAATTGGCACCAGTTCCAACAACGACTGATGACGATGATAGTAGGCCGATTAACCACATCGGAGGACGTGGAGAGATGCACGGCTGAAATAACTGCCTCCATCAAAGAAGCAAAAGAAGCAGCATCTACTACTGAACCTCGAACAAGCTGGCGCGAAGAACTCCCAGGCCGCTTAACACGTTTAAGGGCAAAGAAACGTGCGATGCGTGAACTATGGGCCCGCACCCGCTGCCCAACAACAAAAGCACGACTAAATGCTATAACTGCAACGCTCGCCAATGAAGTCAAGAAGTGGAGAGGTGACGCATGGGATTCTCGTATCGCCCAAGCCACTGAAGACGAAACCAACCTCCATGCCCTGAATAGGAGTTTGTTAAGGGCTAAGATACCAGTCTACCCACTAACGGACTCATCAGGAAGCCGGAAATTTGCCCCAGCGGAAAGAGAACTGTTGGTTGATCATTTATATATATGCATCCCGTTCCTCTCAATGCTGAACCTGTTGTCGTGCCCCACTACAACGCAGTATCCGCGGAAGTAGTCCAACTGCTGCAGACTTCGGCGCCCCCGCTGGGAGAGGATGATTTCATCTCCCCAATGGAAGTAGCACGAGCTGTACGCTATTTACAGACGAAAAAGGCACCCGGTCTAGATGAGGTGTCGAACGCGGAACTCAAGCAGATGCCGCGGAGAAGTCTGGTGTGTATAGACAGACTCTTCAACGGTATCTTAAGAACAGGATACTTTCCCGCAACGTGGAAGACAGGGAAAGTCATAGTACTACCCAAACCCGGCAAGGTCCGTCGTCTACCCTCCAGCTACCGCCCTATTACCCTGCTGTCACACCTCGCCAAGCTGTTCGAGCGATTACTGCTGCGGAGACTGCGCCCTCACTTCACCCCACGTGAGGAGCAGTTTGGTTTCCGCACGCGTCACTCCACAACGCTTCAGCTGACGAGGGTGATCCACCAGCTCACCAGTGAACTGAACCGAAATAGTAGAAGCGTCGCCGTGTTCCTGGACATCGAGAAGGCCTTCGATAGAGTGTGGCACGAAGGCCTAATCTACAAGTTATCCAGGACACCGACTCCAGCGGCGCTAATCCACATCGTCTCATCGTTCCTGAGAAACCGACAGTTCTGCGTGTCCGTCGAGGGCGCTCCCACGCGACTTAGTCCCGGTGGATGAAAGCAGCAAAGAGGAGGAGTAGCGGTTACCACAGCAACACAAGACCACCATGCCAAGATGGCCAACATGACCACCACGCCCAGATCTGGCCAACGACCATATCGGACCACTATAGGGCTGATTAAAGCCCGCGCGTACCCCGAGGGTAGTTGCCCCAGAGCCCAACCAGGGTAAGGAGGCTCGCCTCGAAACCCTCACACGAACCCAGAATGGGAACGAACGTCCACACTGACATCCGTCCGCGCCACGTTTCTTTTGTATAAACCGCGCCTTACCGTGTACACGTGATTCGCCGATGGAAGCGGCCCGCTTTGAATTCTGCCGAAAAGCGAAGCGGCGCTTTGACGACTGGCGATGTTATTTGAACATGTTTTATGAGTGTCCACATCATTTGAAACATGTTATCTCACCATGTTATACAATACGTTATGTTACATACGCACCTTAACAAATGAAATAAACGCATCCTGTTTGACGGGTACGAACAACTTGTATGGATTTATAATAAATTTATACGGCTTAACTCACGTAATCTCAGTCGAAAAGGCCTCCGACCGGTTTCAGGACGAATCGCGTCCCTTTCTCAAGGAGTGCGCGCGGCTCCGACGGCTGCCGTGCGCGAACTAAAGTTGATCGCCTCCGCAACGCGCGCCGCGCGTCGCTGTGCTCGAATAGCTCGTGACGTCAGCGGTGCAGGCGGCGGCGTAGGTGATTCATCGCCGTTGTCGTCGTCACTGCTTGTTATGGCCGAGTTAAGGGCCCCCGTACACACAGCACTTATTGTGTCCAGTATCCCGTGTTTATGCACATCATCGTGTGTACTGCCAAAAACCGGTTTCCACGCTGGAGGTAAGGTCCATCCTCGGTCACGATTAAAATTCGGATGACGTGAAATCTCGATGGCTTCTCGTACTTTCCGCGGAACTAGAAATTTCTCCTTTGCTAGTACTGAAACCTTATCGAACCGTAGAAAGTGACCAGCCTCCAGTGCATGCTCCGCGACCGCAGATCCGCTTGTGTCCATGTTTTTCACACTCCTGATGTGTTCGGTGAGTCTAGTACCTATGTTACGTCGAGTTTCTCCGATATAACTTTTCCCACAGTCACACGGAATCTGGTATACACCTGGTGTGCAAAGCGGCTCTTTGTCCTTTGGTGACCGCAGGAATTGTCTTAATCGGCCTGGTGGACGGTAGAACGTTCGGATGCTGTACTTCCGTCGTAAGAGGGCGCCAATCTTGTCCGTAACACCTCTCACATAAGGCAGATAAATCGGGACACGGTCAACAACAGTCTGCTTTTGACGCTCACTACCATTGGCCCAACGCCAGCATTGTCTCCACTTGTAACCATTCTGCTCTAACGCCTGCTTTACATGTTCCAGCTCAGTGTGAATGTACTGAGGGTCGCATATGTTCAGAGCTCGGTTAATCAGTGACCTTGGTACTGATGCCAGTTGGGATTGGTGATGGTGGGAGTCAGCTCTCAGATACCGATCCGTGTGTGTAGGTTTCCGGTAAACCGTATGAGACACTGTACCATCGGGCATCCGAATGACGAGTAGGTCCAGGAACGGTAATTCTCCATTTTTCTCCTCTTCTACTGTAAACTTTATTTTATGGTGAACAGTGTTCAGGTGGTTGGTGAAACTTTGTAAAAAGTCCCGGTCAATGATGGCAAAGACATCATCAACATATCGCCACCAATGACGCGGTTTTTCATGGGTATCAAGCGCCACACTCTCAAACAATGGTTTGATCCATGAACAAGTTCGCAGCTACAGGTGCAATAGGGGAGCCCATGGCAACTCCGTCCAGCTGTAAGTAATGACTGCCACGCCACTGAAAATACCCATTTTTTAAGCAACATTCCGTCCACTTAATGTACTCAGTAGGAAGATCCGCTCCTCTTATATAGCTACTTATGACGGACATAGTTTCGTCCACTGGCACATTTGTGAATAATGACGTCACGTCAAAACTCACCATTATTTCCTTTGGTAGAATGCGCACATCTGCTAGTAACCGTGCAAAATGGTATGTATCCTTAACGTAGCTCTCAGTCTTCCCAGCAAAACGTTGAAGGATAGTTGCCATATACTTAGCGATTTTGTAAGTAGGCGCATCAATTTGGCTGACTATTGGCCGAAGTGGCCAATCTGGTTTATGTACCTTAGGCAGGCCGTAGATCTTGGGTGACGTAGGGTTAAAGGGGCGGAGGCGTGGCATCAAATCAGTACTTTTATAATCCTGAAGTATGATAACCTTGGTGGTGACTCTTGCGGTTGGATTATAATTAACCTTCTTATATGTAGTTTCGTCATTAACCAGATGATCGATTCTAGTCTCGTACTCTTTCGTGTCAATGACTACGGTGGCGTTGCCCTTATCAGCTGGCAGTACAAGTAAGTCATTATTATTACGTAATACCGCCAGAGCTTTCATTTCTTGCTTACTGATATTGGCCTTAGGTGGTTTTGAATTTCGCAATATAGTGGCGATGTCCTGCCTTAAGCATTCTGCGTCCTGGTGAGGTACATGGTTACGTATTACTGCCTCTTCAATGCTAGTAATAATATCCTCCTTCGGTATTTTCAGCGGTGCTGGTGCGAAATTCAAGCCGCGAGATAAAACATTTACAGTGTCTTCACATAACTCGTACGACGACAAATTTATAACATTTTGTTTTGAGTGTACGCAGGGCTTCATGTCGTTTGCATTCTGTGATTGCTGGCATTGATCTAGTAGATTACGAAACTTTTTAGCATGAGTTTTTTGTATCTTTGTGGCAATGTAATTCGATCTACTGTAGGTCATGTTATCCAATAATTCCCACAAATCACATTGTAAAAAGTTTGCAAGTTGTAGATGTAATACGTACACTCTTTTTTGTGTGTTCATTATATTCCGGCGGTAGTCCGAGATAATACGGCGAAGCAACTTTTCGTTTGTGATACGGAAGAAATCATCGTAATCTCGAATGCATTTTACCGGCTTAATACGCGCGAACTTTGGAATAACTCCATTGTCCCGACACAATAACACATACCGTAATCCACATTCAAGTTTCTTACACTTTATTCTTAACCGTCTAAACTCCTTCACTTTTTGCAACCATACCGCGCCGTAGCGGTCAATTATTTCATTATTAAAACTACCGTGAGTATGTTCCATAATTTATAATAAATTTATACGGCTTAACTCACGTAATCTCAGTCGAAAAGGCCTCCGACCGGTTTCAGGACGAATCGCGTCCCTTTCTCAAGGAGTGCGCGCGGCTCCGACGGCTGCCGTGCGCGAACTAAAGTTGATCGCCTTAAATTTATTATAAATTATGGAACATACTCACGGTAGTTTTAATAATGAAATAACTTGTATGGAAAAAGAAAAACTATTTATTTTATTTTAATCGACTTCAGATTAGATCGTTTAAAAACTAAATAATTTAAGATCGTTTAAAAAAACTAAAAGAAACGACTTCAAAAGTCGCGCTAGTCAAAGTAGCCAGTAGACGTAGTAACTATTATATAATCAGTGCCAGTAGGTAAAGTGCCAGCCAAGTAGTAAGTCGTCGAGATAAGTAAATGCGTCATAATACAAATGTTGATATATTAAGAACGGTTCGGTCGATTTCGTTAAAATTTAAATGGAACCACCTGGGAAGGGTATATTTTGAAGCAAAAAAAAATTATCCAAATCGGTTCAGGCATCTTCGAGTAATCGGTGAACTAAAATAAAAAAGAAAAAAGATTCTTACGAATTGAGAACCTCCTCCTTTTTTGTGAAGTCGGTTAAAAAGAACCGACTTCAATGCCGCGCTATTAATTTTCAGTCCCAATTTTTAGGTGTTTATCTTCATATCTCTAGAGATACTTATCAGACCTCTTTATATATATCTCCTTTCCAACAAAAAAAAAAAATCAAAATCGGTTCATAAACGACGCGGTTATCCGCTAACAAACCTTAAAAATGTATATATATATATATATGTATATATATGTATATATTTATATATAATAAATACTAGCTGTGCCCGCGACTTCGTTCGCGTGGAATAGTGTCTTATTTGTTAATGCTACCCGCATTAACAAATAAGACACATACGTATCCCAACTACACCACGCCGTACCATGCCACGCTACTCCCCCTTTCCCTCCGTCCCTCACATGCTCTCCCCTCCCCCTACCCCCTCACTTCCACCTAAACCCCCCAACCTCCCCCTCGCTTACCTACCCTCCCCCTTTGCTCCCCTACCCTCCCCCTTCCCCTCACTTCCACATCCAATCCCCTCCAGCTATCCTTCCCTCCATGTATCTCCAGAGATATGGAGATAAACACCTCAAACTTTGTACTGAAAATATAGCGCGGCATTTGAAGTCGAATGTTTTAGTTTTTTAAACGATGTTATTCGTTTATTTTGTCTTCTCTACAAACTTTGTCTTGGCAATAACAAGTGACTACGTCTCACCACTAGGCTATAATATCGTTTAAAAACTAAATAAGATCGTTTAAAAAACTAAAAAAGAACCGACTTCAATGCCGCGCTATTAATTTTCAGTACCAATTTTGAGGTGTTTACCTCCATATCTCTGGAGATACTTATCAGACCTCGATAAAATTACCATGGTACCACACTTGGGATATTTCCTTTCCAACAAAAAAACAATAATGAAAATCGTTCTATAAACGACGAAGTTATCCGCGAACAAACATAAAAAAAATAAACATATATACGGTCGAATTGAGAAATCTCCTCCTTTTTTTGAAGTCGGTTAAAAAGAACCGACTTCGATGTCGCACTATTAATTTTCAGTACCAATTTTGAGGTGTTAATCTCCATATCTCTGGAGATACTAATCAGACCTCGATAAAATTACCATGGTACCACACTTGAGACATCTCCTATCCAACAAAAAAAGAATAATCAAAATCAGTTCATAAACGACGAAGTTATCCGCGAACAAACATAAAAAAAAAACATATATACGGTCTCGAATTGAGAAACCTTTGAAGTCGGTTAAAAATGAAGCGACAAAACGAAAATAATAACACAAACATGTTTCACCGGTCGCCGCCGACGGACGCGGCCCCTTTGATTTTTGCCGAAAGGCAATGCGGCGCCTGTGGCGGCGCTATGACTGAGTGCGTGTAGTTCGCCAAGAGCGAGTCGATTTAAGAAGGTTTGATTTCAAGTACCTAGTTAATTATATATATTTTTTTAATATATATTTTTTTACTGATTTCTTTACATGGAGCATACATACCCCTGCAAATATGGAGGGAATTCAAAACATTGTATATACAGATCTGATAGTATTCTCGTCTGCAATTGACGAAGCTTTTTGAAAACAAGAATTATCTTTTTAATACTTGCTGTTGACACCACTAACATAAAAATACGATAAGCCATTCAGGCTCTAGGGCATGCCAAAGAAATATGCATACATTCATACATTTATATGTATATACAAATGTATATATAATATATAATATATATACGGTTAATATATATATAATATGTATGTATATATTTATATATTAACCCTCCTTTCGCAGTCACCCGACTGCGGAAGAAGGAGGGTTATGTTTTAAAAACAATCGTCTCGTAGTGTCGTCCACGTGTTGCACGTTCTTGCTCAAGTTAGCTCCTCGACAGCTCAGAATTGATAGGGAGGTGAGAAAGCCCCGAGTGGTGGGTGGTACAGGGTGTCTATTCTATACGTAGTATTATTATCTGTTCTCGGTGCCGACAAAGATAACCGATGCAACACAGAACAGATACTACGTATAGAATGGACACTCTGTTCGCTCCAACAATCGAGGCTTCCTCACCTCCTTACCGATTCTGAGCTGTCGAGGAACAAACTTGAGCAAGGACGCGCCACACGCGAACGACGCGACGAAAATAAATCACTCAATAGAACTATTTTATTTATTAACATATTTTATGGTTGGTTCCAATTAAGCTAGACCTCTAAATTGTATGAGCGCTCAGTTCCTTTTTTTACCTTTTGAGAAACGGAACCCTAAAAATGATAAAGTAGATATCTAGTTACTGTATAACTGAAGAAGACAAATTGTAGGTAGGTACATAATACATGTATTGGTGGAGTGATCAAAGTGTCTATTCTATATTTTGTTCTGTGTCGCATCCTCGCAGACAAAAAAGTTTTGTTCGCAGTGTGCGCAGGGTGATAGGCAAAACTGTCTTGAGACAGTCTTGAGACAGTCTTAAGACTGTTTTGTCTATAGTCTGCGCTCAGCCTGAAACAAACTAGCTTTTTTTTCTTTAACTAAGACTCCGCGCGATTATTGTGTGTAGCCAATGGCATGTTTTTATTAAATTATACAGTTTCTCTAATCTCGTACTCATTTTTATCTATATTAAATGGTTATTAATATACATTTTTGAACAATAATTCGCGGCAAACACAATATTTAATGGCATGTTTTTATTAAATTATACAGTTTCTCTAATCTCGTACTCATTTTTATCTATATTAAATGGTTATTAATATACATTTTTGAACAATAATTCGCGGCAAACACAATATTTGGAAATAAATACAGTAAGACCACACCATACATTTCTATCACGTGGAGTAGTGCATAATGACGTCAACTTTCGATTCGACCAATGGTGATCTGATTTACCAACTTAAATTTCCCTCACTTAAATTGCATTTTTAATTTTATATTTTAAGCAAATAAAATGGAATTAAATAAAAAAAAAGGTTTTACATTAAACTCCAGGACAACAAAGAATCTAAAAAAAAAATTCCAATAAATCGTAGCTTCATGCATATTCCCTATTTTGGATGTCCAGATTTTTTTAATAAGTTTTGTAAATTTGTGACGTCTTCTCAGATCAATGACTTGGCCGATTTAGCTGAAATTTTATACAAAGATAGTCAGTAGAGCATAGTATGACATAGGACACTTTTATTTTGGCAAACACTTATACAGCACAACTAGGTATACTCCAACCATAATGATTAATGACTTTTACAATAGAGGATATCGGTTTAAACCTTGGAGTCCTCTCTAATGACTTAACTAAAGGAAAGTTAATGAAGTTACTGAAAGGTTATGATAAAACTGTCAGTCATAAATCATTCTTAGTATACATAACCAAACTGATAAATAACTTTAACAACAGAGGATATCGAGTTTGATCTTAGAGTCATCTATAGTGACTTGATTGTTAGGTAATAAAACTGTAAGGGGCATAAAAAGTCATAAAAATGTCTACTTCTCAACTTGGTATTCCTCACCATAGTGACTTTAATAATAGAGAATATCGAGTTCGGCCTTAAAGTCCTCTCTAATGACTAAACTAAAGGTTATGAAATCAGAAAACTGTCAGGGTCATAAAGTCATGAAAATTTTCGCGCTCGCGCAGTAATAGCGCTCGCTGCGCTCGCGCAACCAATTGTCTTATTTACATTGAAAGAAATATTTCATATTTTTTTTGGTTTTTAAAGCCTTATGCATCACAATGAGTCAAACATTTAATTAGTACATGTTGGTCTACTTTACCAAACTGATTTATGACTTTAACAACAGACGATATTGAGTTCAACTTTAGGGCCATCTATAGTGACTAATTAGGTAATAAAACCATGAGAGTCATAAAAGGTTGTAAAAGTTTTTGGTATACCTAACCATAATAATTAAGAACTTTAACAATAGATAATAATATTATCTAATAATATGAACTTGATATTATCAAGTTCAACCTTATTGAGCAGATGCTCAACAAGGTTGAACTCGATATAGTGACTTACTAAAGGTTATGAGGTCATAAAACTTTCGGGGTCATAAAAGTCATAACAAATTTTCACGCTCGCTTCGCTTGCGCAATAATAGCGCTCGCTGCGCTCGCAACTATTCGCCTTATCTATTTTGTAGGATATATTTCATATTTTTGTGTTTTAACAGTCTCATGCTCAGTTTAAATAATTGACTGAGTCAAACATTTATATAGTATAACTTGGTCTATTATTGGATACTGATTATTGACTTCAACCACAGAATAATTAATAGTATTTAATAACAGAGGATATTGAGCGCGACCTGAAGGTCAGCTATAGTGACTAATTAGGTCATAAAACTGTAAGAGTCATAAAAAGTCATAAAAAATTAGGCCACGTGAGCGAAACCGCGGGCAGATGCTAGTTAAGTATATTTTGATTATTTTTACGGTTTGACTCACGTGCTATAGTTGACTGTCTGTTAGATGTCCGACCGGTTTCGAGGCAATCGGTGCCTCATCTTCATGGGTCAGTGCGGGTACTCTCGCGGAGCGCTGCACCCGCACTATCGCCGGAGTTTATCGCGTTGCTTTCCCCCCGCGCCGCGCGCCTCTGTAGCCGCACGGCACGCGCGGATAGTGGCTCGGGCGCCACAGGCTCCGGTGATGGTGAGTCATCATCGTTCGTCACCGCATATAAAGGCCCGAGCAAACTACACTGATTGTGTCTTGTGGCACATATTCTTGCCGATCGCTGTGTTTTATGGCGAGAACTGGTTTCCACGCAGGGGCTAGACTCCATCCTTGGTCGCGGTTGAAATTTGGATGTCGCTTGATTTCAGTCGCCTCGCGTACTTTTCGCGGCACCAAAAATTCGACGTCTAACAGACAGTCGACCATTGCACGAGAGTCAAACCGTAAAAATAATAAAAATGAATAATACGATACTTTAAATAATGCGAAAGTGATAAATATATCGTAAATTTTAAAAAAACTTGAAAAAAAACTTTTAAAATACGAATTTCACCAAAGACAAAAAAGTCATATGGGAAATTCACTCATGAACGACATTTGTCTCAATGAACTTACATACTTTGATTGTTTCAGCTAACTGTTGTCTTTGTGCTGTTGATTATGACTACCTACTTGTTACGATGGTCATTTCGGTTTGAGGGATGGAGTGGTATTCGGAATACCAACGAAACTGTCCCAAAGTAAGTTTTAATTTTTTGTGACACGATGCGCAGTTGTTTTGAACTTAATCGTTCTTAAAATTAAAATATAAGAAATATTTTTGATCCACGAACAATTATTATTATTCTGTTATATTTTGTCAGGCAATATACTTCGCTGCCTCGATCAAAGAAAAAAAATTAAAAAAATTCACGTCACGTCACGTCATGTCACGATGCTTGCTACAGAAATTGACTATGTGGTCTCGTTTACACGTTGCTGTCAGCCCACATTCTTTTAGGGTTACAAAATGATAGCAGTGGCAGCACAACCAGTCAAGCTACCAATAAAATGTTAAAACTGGTAGGGGCTCATCTGATAAGTGTCCGCCTGATTGCGCAGGAGTCTGACCATGATTGTGTTATACATTATGCACTCAAGATACTCAATACAATCATGATTGCGATATATATTTTTTTATATATACACTCACAAGCACGGAAACTTGGCCACTTATAAATTTTTCATTGGCTTGATTATAAATAATTTAAAAAAAATTGTTTGGCAAAGGGGTCTAGGCATAAGTTTTTTTTATGCTTATAAATCTTTTTAATTGCTTAAATCTTATCAATATTTACAACAATCCTGTTAATTTGAAATCGCTAATTATTCAAAAATGTTATCAGTTAGGTCAATTGACTTAAAAACTAAAAAAAAAACACTTTTTTTTTAATGTTTCACATGTTTTAATAGCGTGTATTTCCTCCTCTAGCCCTGATGACTTCCTGTATCTGGTCAGGTATGCTCTGGATGATGTTTCTGATGTCCATTTGTGATATGGCATCCCAATCTGCTAGCGCTTCATTTCGAAGCTCGTCGAGAGTGTGTAGGGGATTGGAACTGGACTGGATTTTGTTTTGAGCATGTCCTAGATGTGCTCTATTAGGTTTAAGTCAGGCCTACAAGCTGGCCACTCTAACTTTTGAATCCCAACTTCTTGAAGGTAATCTTCGAAACACCATGTAACGTGAGGCCGTGCGTTATCGCGTAGTAAAAGAAAATGGTCATACCCAATGAAACCGGAATATGGCATAACATGGTCATGAAGAATCTCTTCAGTGTATTGAGTAGCATTTAGCCGATTATCGACGACCACCAACTCCGTACGAGCATAAAAATTTACCTCCCCAAACCATTATGAAGCCGCCGAGAAAATCCACTGTTTGTTTAGTTGTATTGGGTAGGTATCGCTCTCCTCTTCTTTTCCACACCCTTGCTCGACAAATTAGAGCTCGAAAAGCTATTCGGCACTCATCTGTAAAGAGCACACTGGCCCACTGCTCTTGTGTCCTGTTGGCATGTTCTCAAGCTAATTGAAGACGTGCCACTCGGTGGTGTCTAAGGAGTTCAGGGTCGCGCACTGGCCTACGATCTTTTAAACTGACTTCATCCATTCGTCTTCTGACCGTACGCCCACTTACATCTATGCCTCTGACGTGTTGGAGCCGCTTCCGTATCTCAAAGACCGAAAAGAAGTGCTTTTTTCAATATCTTTAAGCCATTGATCCGGCCATTTCAAGCTGATGTGCATCTTGCTCCTCCACTGCCTGGTCTTCAGGTGTAAATACTCCTCAGTCTCCTGATATCGTTTCAAGGGGTATTGCATAGGTGAACGTGGTACATTCAATACAGTAGCCACTTCACGCTGCGTTAGTCATTGGTCAAACAATGCAATGGCTTACACGACCTGTTCTGCTGTTAACGGATTTTTTTTTCGTTCTAAAGTACGGTTAAATATCCGAAAACAGCCACAAAACCTCAAAACTGGATTAACTTTAAGCCAAACTATTGAAAACATTTTAAGTGTAAACTTCGTCCTCATCGGTAAATCGTCCCGTTAAGACTAAATTTTAAAAAGTGGTGTCTAAAGGCACTCTACTTCGATGAATTAAGCTCTGGAACTAAAAATCAAACATTATGTGACCTATCTTCATAAAAACACTCATTAAAAATACTTCAAATGTTTGTGGACGCGAAATTGGGTTTGGGCAAGTTTCCGTGCCGCTGAGTGTATTTGCTAATGACATAACAGATTTTGTTCGGTGGCCGGCTGCGCCGCCACTAGTGCCCTAGTGACATATAATAATCCTAAATAGATGCAGCGTGCAGCCACAACATAATATACTTTAATGTACTGTGGTACGGCGTGACGCTGTAAGCGTTGACTTTACTGGGAGACAGCTGGCTTTAATAGGAGATGATTTGATCCCGGTCTTGGTAATGCCGTCCAACAATAAGAAAGGTGAACAATAGGTAAAGTAGGTAAATTAAAATGTGCTGATAGTGAAAATGTTGGGTTAAAGAATTGTTGATAGCTGCTGTCTTGACATCACAATCAACATAAGTCAGAAGGCACATTCGTTTTGGGGAGCCAAAAGTTCAAACACTCATTATTTCCACCAAAGTTTCATAATCACATTTCTGGCCTTTTTCAAAACTTTGCTTAGCTTATTTCATTCTACACTTACTCATTGGTAAACAAGCTATATCCAATTTTAGAGCACTCTCTTTGAACACTTAGAACACTCTACGAGCTTCTCCGCTTCCAACCGTCAGGCCTACGTAACAGGAAGTTACTAGCCGGGAACGGACATTCGCCAAGATTTGACTTAAATTAAGTGTAACAAAATTATTGAATTAACTTTATTATTTAACTATAACAAACGACAAAAGTCAGTCAAAGTGCATAAAAAAAACACTGGTTATGGTTATTGTTACGGTTAAATAAGATGGTGCAACTCAGCCTTAAATTTACAAAATTATGTATAAATACTTAATCATAATTATAAATAATTGTTACATTAAAAAAAAAATCCATCTCAAACATCAAGAAATATAATTAATAAACTAGTCATGATTTGACTAGTTTAGTAATAATATTTCTTGAGTTTTTATTCGTAGGTTTTACTTCAATTCAAGTATCTATGACTACTATCGTTATTTATGAAAATGACCCTTACATTGGCAAGAATAGATTGGAATAAAGAGTGTATACGATAATTTCATATCAAAAAGCAATGTATATTTTTAGATTATAAATTTAATGAGATAAATTCAATTTACTTACTTTTGCTTCGCGCCTAATGTTATCTGCGCTTTAATCAATTCTGATATTTGTGTTAATAATGTGCTAAACGCCTAGTAAAGTATACGGGGCAATTGCTAAATTACATTTATTTTTCAGTATAGGAGACGCTACTGTTGCTGCCTCGTTCGTTGTCTTGTTGCATTGTTTACCAAGTAATTACGTTGGCCGCAACCGAAGGACTTAAAAAAAACCAAAAACTTTTGGAACTAATTTAATTAAAAGTAAAATGACTAAACTAAAAGTACAAGTTATCGCAACCGATGTTAGGTTAACAATGTAAAATAATTATAGAAATACATGAATGCAAAATTAGCAGTAATGCAATCGTGGGAATCTAGGTGCTGATGCGGCGCCTCGTGTGCCGCGTGATCCAATGACGCACGTAGCTATGTAGGTTGCAATTCAGCGGTCCGCCTTAGGTATCTTCACGTAACACCTCCCCTCTCAGAAAGGCGACTATTTGAGAACCTTGAGAGCAAATGTCGCCGGTGCTCTCGATGGGGTGGCTGCAGGATTCTCAGCATCTTCATAGTGTGGCTCGTGAGATTTCGCTCCTTGAGTGTCCTTGGCTCGGTTGTAGTACCGCCGAATTAGAATAATGGCTGCTAATATGAAGGCGGCCATTAGCACGCAGTAGATAGGTATGGTGGTGTGATACACGACGTCAGATGAGATGTGGTCCAGATGTATTGCTGGTTGGAGCATCACGTTATCTTGATACTCGTGCAGATCTCTTAAGTTGATAGAGTTGAGTTTGATGTGTGGTAGTGGTGTATTCGATGTTTCAGTGGGCATCGAAAGCTTCATGATTTTCAGGGGTTGTCCTTTTATTCTGTCGTAGCTGTTGCTGATGGTGATCTCCTTTGTAGTCAAAGTGCAGCTGACTGGGATAGTGACAAGGTAACTTCCTTGTATGGTGTCGTAGCTCTCGTGTTCACAGGTGGTGTGAATCTTGGTTGGTTGAGGGAACGAGATAGCGTAGTGTTTCTCGTCCAGTTGGTCCACAGCTTCCCTGGATAGCTGAATGGTGGTCATCTCGCAGGTAGGATCCAGAGATTGATTTCTGATGAGGGTCTGGATGCAGTCTGCTTGGGCTCGTACTTGGTGACTCAGGTTTTCTTCACAAAGGAACTTTCCGCTAAGCTTCGGACATTCTGTCTCTATGTACATGAAAGCTTGCTTGTTACTTGCTATTAGAGGATAAGGAGGGATGATAGATTGGTTATTCCTATTGGGGATGATAGCTAACCTTAATAAACTAAACTCATCGGGAGATACTATAGGAAATTTCAGAGTTAAGACAATACGTTTGTCTGAAAAGTAATACCCTGGTTTAATTACGTCATAATATTCCCGTGATTCTAAATCTAAAATCTGACCCTTAGGATAAACTAACTTTAACTTACTAACCATTTTACCTAATACATCTACACTTACGATAGAGTGGTGTGTGCTCGATGCACGTACAAAACTTAATATATTCTCCAACCTCATTATTTCTGCCATAACGTCATCTACATTTTCTGAGATGATAATTAATAACTGAGCAAACTTAGTTATTTTAATAAAACTATCTTTTTGAAACTCGTTATTTATAAGTAATTCTAATGTGGAATTTATTCTTTCTTGGTTTAAAACTATCTGCGTTAAAACTTTACTGTGGTGAATCATCCAATCTTTATTAATACTTATATGATTATTAAATTCATCTGCTATTTTTTCTTGGTTATTTTCAAGAGTTTTAATGGCATTATTAAACTTTACCGCATCCGAATAATCCAGATTACCAGTTATACTTTTAATAATAGAACCTAAACCATCCACAAGACCTCTCTTGCTACGATTAGGCTCAAAACTATTTAACTGTTTAATTACTTTAGTTAATTTAGTATTAACATATTCTAACTGTAGTTCGTATAACGAATAAGTGTCATTGACAAGTTTATGCTTAAAATCAGAAAGTTGAGTTTGCAAGTCGTTAATTTGATTTTCAATGTTACCGAGTTCTATATATTGTATAAACGTATGATAATGAGTTATCAACGTAGCTTGTCCCAATCTGAACGGTAAAAGTCCAGGGCCGTTGTCCAAGCTCTCAAGTGTTATCTCGTGAGCATCCAGCGTTGTCAGCACGGTCAGAGTCAGAAGGAATCTGCAACAATTTTGCTGACTTAGGTACTCTCTTGAGTCGGGATTTAGCCACGGGGCCACGCTTTTTGGATGTATATATGTGGATTGGAAGGTCAGCGAGGACCGTGTCCTGGGTATAACGCGGAGCGAGCTTTTGTCTAGTCGCGAAAGGATTGTTAATGAAAACTTGCTGATTTGGTTCATATTCTATTTCGGGTTCTCGGTCTTTGTTACGATTTTCTATTATAGCGGTGCGGTTAGTTAATGCGGCAACGTTAATTATTTCATAAACTATTTTCATCTGATCGCGGTGAGTCTGAGTATATTGCTGTAGTAAGTGCTTAGTAAGGTCCATGTCAACTGGGTCTCTAGGGTCAAAGTGTCCGTTGATGATGTCATAGGGACGACACTTCGTAAAACTGTGCACAGAGCTATTATAACCTATAATAGCATAAGGCATGAGGTGAATAATGGGTTCGTCCTTCCTTTGTAATTTAAGGATACGGAGATGTTCTAAGATGGTGGAATGAAATCTTTCGATATTGCCATTGTCATTTGGTGCATTAGGTAGTGTCCTATGGTGATTGATTTTATGTAACTGAGTGAATTCAGAAAATAGCTGATTCGTAAATTCAGTCCCGTTGTCAGTCACTAACGTTAGAGGGAGTCCGTGATGAGTGCAGTAATGGAGCAAACTTTGAATTATACTAACTGCAGTACCATCTCGGAGGTGGTATGTTTGACCGTATTTGGAAAATACGTCGATGAAAGTTAGGTATTTTTCATTTTGGGCTGTGAATAGATCTAGGTGAACGATCTCGAATGGTTTAGTTGCCGGGGGCACTATATTGAATTGCTGTTTGATAGGATTCCTATCGTATTTAGCTTGGCCACATAATGTACAATCGTTTATAAATTTAGTTATGTGGTCTCTCATTTTTGGCCAATAATATCTGCTCGAAAGGGATAAGAAACATTCATTTATTCCACGGTGGTTTGTTTTACCATCGTGGTAGTTCTGAATAATTTCTTGTTGCCTGAGGTACTCTTTAACATTTTCGACCTCCTTTTTGGCAAGTACCAAATTCATTGCTGAACTTTTGAATTTGTCCTGAATTACTGGGATGATGTCATACATCCTTAAGGGTGGATTTATGAGAAGGGCCGTTTTTACTTTCGGATTTACATATTCTTTAATAGCACTCATTACGTCTTCTACTAAGTTATTTTCAGATATCTGTACATTGGTCCTAGTGTGAGTGTCAAAGGGTTTAGTAACTGTCGGTCTTCGTTTTATGTCACCTACTACAGTCATAAGAAGTTGTCTGTGAAACTTGTTCAGAGGGTCGTCAGTTATGGGGACTTCAAGGATAGGGTTCTCAAGACTCGTATGTGCGGTAGCTGTGGTAGATCCGTTGATGGAACAGGCTTGCCTATCTGAAGGATTGACAGCGATAGAGCTTGTCTCCTCATTATGGATCTCAACCCTAGAAAGCGCATCGGCGTTAGTGTTGGCTTTACCTTTTTTGTATATGACTGTAAAGTTATATTCACTAAGCTTCAGCCTCCACCTTGTTAGTCGAGAATTCGGTTCCTTAAGGTTCATAATCCACTGAAGTGGCTTATGATCGCTAAGTACTTTGAATTTCCGCCCAAACAGATACGGCCGAAAGTATTTGGTGGCCCAAACTATAGCCAATAGCTCCTTCTCTATTGTGCTATAATTCGTTTCGCTGTCATTTAGGGTTCGGGATGCAAAGCACACAGGCTTATCTGAGCCTACGGGTCCTTGGGATAAGATGGCACCAATAGCAACATTAGAAGCGTCTGTGGTGAGTATAAACTCCTTGGTGAAATCGGGATACTGCAAAATCGGGTCGTTTGTAAGAAGGGATTTACATTTCTCAAAGCTTTCAATATACTTTGAGTCAAATGTGACTTTATTACCTTTCTTTAAACAGTGAGTTAAAGATTTTGTAACTCTTGCAAAGTCCGGTATAAATTTGCGATAATACCCTACTAGGCCTAAAAACTGTTTGATTTCTTTCGGAGTTTTAGGTATGGGGTATTTTTGTATGGCAGAGATTTTATCGGGGTTTGGTTTTATACCCTCTCTACTTATGACATGTCCGAGATATGCGGTTTCTAACTTTAAAAACTCAGATTTATCCATCTGGATTTTAAAGTTAGATTCGCGTAGTCTTTGAAAGACTTTTTGGAGATTTATCATGTGCTCCTGAAGGGACGTTGAAAAGACAATGATGTCATCTAAATAGACGAGACAGACTGTGTTCTGGAGATCTCTGAGCACATTGTCCATCACACGTTGGAATGTAGAGGGTGAATTTTTCAATCCCATGGGCATACGCAAAAATTGGTAGTGTCCATGCTCTACATTAAACGCAGTTTTGGGAATATCCTCAGGGCTCATCTCAACCTGATAAAAGCCACTCGCTAAATCTAGCGTAGTAAAATATTGGCAATTACCAAGCTTGTCTAACACGTCCGTGATGTTAGGTATCGGATATTTATCGTCAATTGTCTTTTCGTTTAATTTTCGAAAGTCGATAACAAGTCTCCATTTTACTTTGCCAGATGCGTCGGCTTTCTTGGGTACTATCCATATAGGAGAACTCCAAGCTGATTCTGAGGGCTCAATGATCCCTTGTTCTAGCATTTTGCCTATCTGCTGTCTAACCTCATCTCTATGGACGTACGGGTACCGATAACTTTTCGTGTACACCGGGTCTTCATCGGTAGTTCTAATCCGATGTTTTATTTTATTAGTGAACGTCAATGGTTCCCCCTCTATATAAAATACGTCCGAATACTGAGCACATAAACCTTCTAAGTTCGCGCGTTCCTCAGCATTAAGATGGTCTGTACGTAATCGCGATAAGACTTGTTCGACTCGCGAAGCCTCTTGTTCAGTGCTTGTGCACTCGTTAGTGTGAACTTCGGCTATTATAGGACGGTCCATTGAGAATATAATGTCGTGCGGGGATGGATTCGCAATTTCTAAAATACCGCGGTTATTTATTACGGTAGTCAGACAGTCTCGAATGACACAGTTCGACATTTTTTGCTCCGGTATTAAAACTTCACCGTCATGAATGTTAATCGGAAGTCTTAATAGCTTACATGAATTTGCCGGGATAACGTCTTCGTATAAGTTTACGTTACGCGAGTTGTACATTTGAATTGGATTAGTCGCGTTGCGGGTGACAAGCAATTTATTTTTAAGGTCGATTTTAGCTTACCACTTCTCAAGCAAATCAAGGCCGATAAGTCCGTCAAAGTAATTATGAAAACGGTACACAAACAATTTTATAAAATCACAATCCTGAAATTCAGTAAAACATGGCAATGACACAGAATAGTTATTACGAGTAGTAGCATGCACATTAGTCACCTCGAAAGGATCAAAATTTAATGGTACCTGTGGAAAATACATTTCAAGGATCTCAGGGTTAATAAACGACTGATTAGCTCCGGTGTCAATCAGAAGTTTCAGGGGAGGATCGGAGATTTGAATGTAAGGGAGTTGCCTTTGCGTCTGCAAATTGACCTCTATTTTGACTTTCGTGTAATCTGACCCTTCTGAAAATCCTGTTCAGAGCCACTGGTAGAGGGCTGAGGGTCAGTTGTGTTGTCTGTCTGTTCGGTCACATTATAGTCCGCATAATACTGGGACTCGTCTACTTCGTAAGCTACTGGATACTCGTAACTTTCATAGTCATAGTCAGGATAATATAAGGGCTCAAAGTCCTGGTAATAACCATCGTAACTAGAGCACTCATTCATATTTGCCTCTCTAGTTTTAAAATAGTTACTGGGTGGCGGGCTACCCGACTTCATCCAGTTGTGTCCAGACATAGTAGGTGGTAATGTCTTGGTCACATAGTGGCTAACGCCACTCATAGGCTTAGGGCCGGTATATTGAGGTTGAGCTCGGGGTTGCATTCTAAATGCATTTTGCTGAGCATTATAATTTGGTGGCACCGCACGGAACATCTGTTGGGTGCGTGAAGGACCTTGAGGAGGTCGGTTCACGGGGAAACTAGGTCTCCAGGGTTGTTGGTGTTGGACATGAGGTATAGGTCGCTGAAAAGGTACACTAAATGGCATTTGATTATTGTACAAAAGCGCAGGAGGAACGAAAGGTTTTTGTACTGGCATAGTAAACGGCTGTGACTGCTGTGTTTTAACTACATTAGGGGTATTAACCCTGCGGTCACTAACGGAGTCGTTTCTTTGCTGTAGGTACATAACGTTTAGTTCCTCTTGAACAAATTGGAGAGCTTTCTCAACACTATCAGGACGCATGCATCGTATGCGTGAGCCCAAAGGCTCTTTGAGTCCGCGAACAAAAGCTTGCAACGTAAGCTTTCTATATAGAATGCGTTTTGCTTCTATAGTTGTCTGAATTTGTTCGTGCAGACTAACGTACGTCATAATTGTGCTAAACAGTCCTTGACAATGATCAAAAAATTCTTGGGGTGAGCTATTCCCCTGTGTCGCAAGGGACAGGTCATTGTAGAGGGCAGTTTCATCCCTCTGGTCTGAAAAATTATTTATTAGGGCACTACGAATGCCTGCCCAGCTTTCTGGGATGCCGTTTGAGTTAATGGTGCGGGCGGCAGAGCCGGTAATTTTATTAAGAATGCCATTAAGTAAACTCAGATTAGTTAACTCATTTTCTGGATTATCACTAAGATATGTTGCACATAATTTATCGCATAGATGAATAAACCTCGTTAACACGTGCGGGTTACCATCAAATTCGGGCACTGGTCGTAAAGCCTTGAACACAGTATCAGGGTCCATTTTTATATTACTTAAAATAGACTCGTCTAAACTAGAATTAAATTCTGAATCTAATTCGGAAATCGAATCTAAATTCCTAGAACTATCTGCTAATCTATTCCTAAGTTGCCTACTAGGAGCAGGGCTTGAGCAAGATTTTCCGTGATGGAAAATTTTGAAAAATTATGAAAACTACAAGGACATAAAAATAGGGACAGCAAGTACAAGAAGATTCATGGACTTACATAAGTTTCATGGTTCCTTCGTCTAATCGATTTCTTGATTAATTTTCCTCCAGTCGCGGGCCAGGTTCTTGTAATTTCGGGAGGGCGCGACGCACTTCGACGCGTCACACCACCAGGATAGCTTCGTAGTTACGTAGATACCCCAGTTAACTACCCCAAAATCCGTACGACTGCGCCAATTACGTTGGCCGCAACCGAAGGACTTAAAAAAAACCAAAAACTTTTGGAACTAATTTAATTAAAAGTAAAATGACTAAACTAAAAGTACAAGTTATCGCAACCGATGTTAGGTTAACAATGTAAAATAATTATAGAAATACATGAATGCAAAATTAGCAGTAATGCAATCGTGGGAATCTAGGTGCTGATGCGGCGCCTCGTGTGCCGCGTGATCCAATGACGCACGTAGCTATGTAGGTTGCAATTCAGCGGTCCGCCTTAGGTATCTTCACGTAACAAAGTGGATATCGATTTCTTAGGGTATTCCGAGCCCATAGTATGTATTATTTTATTTATTTACTGCGAGTAATACTCTGTAGTTTCCCACCCTTAGGGTAGGTTTTTTTTTTCAAACCTTATTCAATAAAAAAGAACTATCAAAATTAGACTACTGGTTCTTTTTTATGAATGTGGGTTGGTTTAAAACATTTTAAAACGCACAACACACAACAACAACACACACAACTGAAGGCGTTACAGTGGTATGTAAAATCAACTTTTCGTTCTTTAAATCAAGTGCCAAACCTCCGGTCTTTCACATTGTATTTTTCCTCTTTCTCACCGCAGAGAATAATGAATTAATCATAGAACCAACACCCGCGTGGTGAAGATACTTGCCTAATTTTTTATTTATTTCTACCATATTTATGGTCTTTCGACGGTCAAATCTTGATTATTTATTTATTATTATTTATTATTCTCTTAGGTTTCACCCATTATCGATTAATCCGCTTTAAAATCTGCATTTTGACGCATTTTATTCGTCCGACATACTTCGCCATTTTGCATGTGTGCTATCGTCATATTTCGCTATTAAACCAAAGTTATTGAGAACTCCTTTGGTTACCGCTTTATATTGTGTTCCACATATAAATAATAATAATTAGGCTATTAGTATTAGCCCCAAAGACGTTAGTTATGTGTTCCGTACGGCCCAGAGTCCAGGACCGGACGGATTACACAACTTTTGGATGAAGTGGATTCGATGCTCACACGATTGCTTAGCGGCGCAATTCCAACAAGCCCTCGAGGTTGGTTCCTTGCCAACATTCATGACAACTGGTGTCACCTTCCTGCTCCACAAGTCCGGTAGTACCACGGAACCGAAGAACTATAGACCCATCACATGCTTGCCAACGCTGTACAAGCTTCTTACATCTATTCTGAGGTTTAAAATTAATTCGCACATTGTTGCGCACAATATTTTGGCCCCCTCTCAGAATGGATGTAAGGTTGGGTCCCGTGGTACTAAGGAGCTCCTCCTCATCGACACGACCATTTGCCAACAAGTCCGGCGGAACAAAGGGGCTCTCTCCACCGCCTGGATTGACTACAAGAAGGCCTATGATTCAGTGCCTCATACCTGGCTGAAGAGGATCTTGGAGTTGTATAAAATTGATACAACTCTGAGATCTTTTCTAGGTTCTTGTATGAGGCAGTGGACCACAGTCCTTTGTGAACCGGGTGATGGAGACAGTCCCTCTGATCCGCAGGACTTTATAAGGATTGAGCGAGGCATCTTCCAGGGTGATAGTCTGAGTCCGTTGTGGTTCTGTCTAGCCCTAAATCCTCTAAGCACATTATTAGAGGATTCAGGGATGGGCTATCGGCTAAGAAGAGAGGGTGAAGTCCACACTTGCTGTACATGGATGACCTTAAACTTTTTGCACCGAAGCGCCATGATTTGATGGAATTACTGAAAATCACTGAGACTTTCAGCAACGCCATCAACATGGAATTCGGTGTAGATAAGTGCGCGGTCATGCACGTGCAGCGGGGGAAAGTTGTAAATTCAATGAATTTGTGTGTGGGGTAAATTCAATGAATTTACAACTTTCTGATACAATGACTTTCAGATCTCTCTCCGAAGCCGACACCTATAAATACCTTGGTATGTTAGAGTCATTAGGTATCGAGAGTGGGGGGATAAAACAGTCGGTGAAGGATCGTTTCTTCGGTCGCCTGACGAAGGTACTTAAGTCTTTTGTCAGGATGCAACAAGGTGCGCGCCTTCAACGGCTGGGTTATGCCTCTACTTATATACACCTTAGGCATACTAAGGTGGACTCAGACTGAACTAGACGCCCTGGGCCCCTAGACAAAATCCAATTTTCTGTTTGCCTTCACGCTAATGCAAGTTCAATATGTATGGAAAGACATTTATGTTTCCGTAACAAAAATGTCATTCCCATACATTTTGATTTTGGCCCTGGACAGAAAAGTTCGAAAGCAATTGACATCACATCGCATGCTTCACCAACCACGCTCGTCTGTTATGAGACTGTATATCCCACGGAAATGGGGTGGTCGAGGCTTTTTAAATGCCATGACACTCCACAACCGTGAGGTGTGCAGTCTCCGGGAATATTTCCTAAACAACGTGTGTGGGATGCATTGCGATGTGATGTCAGTTTACAAGACTTTCACGTCTTTCTCCTTAGGCAAAGAGAACTGGCGCAAACCTCAGGTGCTGAGTACTGAAGACCGCAAGGACGTATGGAAGAGCAAGAAGCTGCACGGCCGGTTCTATCGAACCTTAACAAGGCCCGATGTGGACCTGCTCGCGTCGGTGAACTGGCTACGATTCGGGGACCTCTTTGGTTTCCCCAAAAAGGTTTTGTTTGTGCAATTGGTGACGAAGTTATCAAGACGAACAACTACCGGAAATATATCATGAAGGTACGGTCGACAATTGTCGGGCATGCCGCCGGCCCGGAGAGTCACTCAGGCATATTATTTCCGGTTGTTCTCATCGTCCTAACGGCGAGTACTTGCACAGACATAACCTCGTAGCCAGGATCATCCACCAGCAACTTGCTCTTCAATATGGACTTGTCGAGACTGAGGTGCCGTACTATAAGTACGTACCTGAGCCAGTTCTTGAAAATGGTCGTGCTCTGCTCTATTGGGACCGATCGGTTATCACGGACAGGACTATTGTCGCCAATAAACCTGATATCGTGATAGTTGACCGGTCCCAGCGGCGGGCAGTGTTGGTCGACATCACTATCCCGCATGACGAGAACCTCGTGAAGGCTGAGAAGGACAAGCTTAGCAAATACCTTGACTTGTCTTACGAGGTTACCGCCATATGGGAAGTTGACTCGACCATCATTGTTCCGATAGTCGTCTCTGCCAACGGCCTAATAGCGAAGAGTCTCGACCAACATCTCAAGAGACTCTCGCTAAATGGCTGGATCAAGGGCCAGATACAGAAGGCGGTACTTCTTGACACGGCACGCATCGTCAAGAGGTTCCTCTCTCTGCAGCCCTAACCACCGGTAGCTTGGGCCCTATCCCGCTGCCGGCGGTACGCTAGGCTTAGGTTTTTTATAATATTTTATGTTTTACAGTAAATTTGTTTATTATTTTTGAATATTATATTGTAAAAAACCTAAACTTAAGATAAAAAATAAATATGTGAATAATAATTAAACCGCATAATTGTTATTTAACCGCATCTTATTCCATCGCGTTTGGTATCTCTGAACGAATTTTTTACCCGCTATTTCTTAAATATGTATCACCCGCGCTAATTAATATCTAATAATGGCATACACTAATGAACAAAAGTTAACATTATTAGAAGGCCAATGCCAATTATATTACGAGCGTATGCAACAGATGTATGACCTCTCTCGCGATACTAGTGACCCTACCGCATTAGATAACTTTCTTTGTTCTGTCGAAACTATCGACAAGGTTCGTAACAACATACAACATACTGTAAACAATATAAATTCACTCTTGTTGAAAATCGACCCGAAATCAGAACCTAATTTCAATAAATGGCTTGCATTTGAAGATTTGTATTGCCGCATCAAACATAAACATAATCAATTAGAGCCAAAATCGAGTTCAATAACGCCTGTACCTATACCGAACATAGGACATAGCTCGGCATCTAATGTTAATCTAATAGCTCGCATTGAAATAACTAAATTGAAACCTGTTATCTCAGCTTTTTCGAACTCATATCTCGCACTAACTAATTTAAAATTATATGCGACTTCATTATGTCGTACGCTTTACCGCAACGCTTAGAGCAAGAAACCGCACGACTGTTCGAGATGGAGAATCGAGGCAAAGATATACCTACGCTCGATAGTCTGATTTATTTTGTCCGCGACCGCATAAAAGTATTAAGTACTGATAACACTACTACAGCTACCTCGTCTGCGAAAGGTCAACAAAATCCAACTCGCGTTATTTTGTAGTATACAATAATAAAACTAATTGTCCCTTCTGCGACAAGACGGATCATGGTCGTCTTTATTTATATATATTTTAATATATAAATATTAGATTCAGGTTCTCAAAATCACTTTCTTATCCGCCTCTTCTAAACGATTAGGTATTCGAGTCTTTAATGATTGTACTAAACGGTCCATAAACGGAATAGGCAACAGCTCCCAGACTATTTGAGGTATCGCCAACGTAACCGTTCATTCAAGATATAATAAAGACTTCAGTTTGCCTATTCAACCGCTATGATAAAAAGTATCTCAGGCTATTTGCCTAACTACGAGTTTGACATTTCGTCATTAACTTATTTGCATAATGTTCAACTCGCTGATCCGAACTTCCAGATACCCGCGGATATAGATATGCTCTTGGGCGCCAAAGCCTTTATGGACATCTTACGTCCTGGAAAAACACTGGGACCGCCGGGTTAACCTGACCTACTGGAATTCGCCTTCGGATATTTAGTTTTCGGTTCGATCGCCGAACTGCCTTGTCGCAATAAGTTACCGCTTAATAATCGCAACCAGACTTTTTTCACATCGAGTGATGAGTCGAATGAATGAAACATTAATTTCAAAATTTATGGAACTCTAGTCCATACCTACGATGACTCATATGTCTAGGCTGATCGAGAATGTGAAAACTTTTACGTGTCTAATACACACTGCGATAATAAATCTGGACCTTACGTCACCGCTTTACCTTTTTCATAACCTACTTCTTTGTCAAACCGCTTCGCATTGTTTTAAACGCCAGTCAATAGTGCATCGATACTGACGTCTCGTTGAATGATTGATTACATTCAGGTGCAAATTTAGAAGTTGATTTAACCGCGATTATTATAAAGTTTCGACTTTTTCTGGTCTCGCTCACCGCTGATATAAAAAAAATGTTCCTAGCTATTGGAATTCGCGAAGATGACCGCCTCTTTTTGAATATATTATATAAATTCGATGAAGATGAAAACAACTCACAACTTTATCAATTTTTATCAATTTAACAGCGTATGTTTTGGTCTAAGTTGTTCGCCGTGCTAAGCGATTCGAACTATCAAACAATTAGCTATTGATGAAACCGATTTACCGGTCGCTTCTAAAGGCGCCAGTGACAACTTGTACATGGATGATTTAGGGGTCTCCGTGACTACCGCCGAACAAGGATCTCAGCTCGCGCTAGGTTTAATTGAACTGTGTAAACGCGGAGTTTTCGAATTAGTTAAATTTGTCAACAATTCTCTGGAAGTGTTGAACGCTGTGCCAGTTAAAAAACGCTTATGCTCAAAATTCTCAAATCTAAAGCCTTTTGTGATTCTTTCAAACAGGAAACTCTTTATCAAGGCATAAACTGGCATTTAAATCCGCCTACCGCTAGTAATTTCGGTGGGTGCTGGGAAAGCCAAATCCGCGTCATAAAAATGCATCTGCGCCGCTCGATAGGAGAAGCTATTCTCACCTACGAGGACTTGCTCTCTGTCCTCACTCAAGTTAAGGCAATGATCAACTTCAGACCGCTTACCGTTCTTAGTTCGGACCCCGCAAAGCCAGAAGCTCTCACCTCCGCGCATTTTTTGACACTCGGTTCGCTAGACTCGTTTCATTCCGATCCGCGCCTAGGTCCGATAGATTCGATCCGTAACAAACGTTTAGTCGATGACGTAGTTCAGAGATACTGGAAACGTTGGAGGCATGAGTATCTTAAAATGCTCCAAGTCCGCTCCAAATGGAACACACAATCTAATCCGGTAACAAAAGGCACTATAGTTCTTATTAAATCGGAAAACTCGCCACCACTTCAGTGGCCTATAGGTATTATTGAGGATGTAAAACCATCGTTAAATGGTCCGGGTCGTAACTGTACGCACACAAAATGACACATATGTGAGACCTGTGGTAAAACTGTGTTTTACCTTCCCAATAAGTATCTGTATTATTTTAGTTGCGCATTCGCATGTCTACGTATAGATAGACATACCTTAGTTAAGTTGTATATATTTTCCGCTTCTTTACGTAAAGTTTATTTAGCTTCTAGCCATAGTTCTCCCTGACTCTTTGTTTTAGGAGTTATCATAACTCCTGAAGGCCGAGGGGGTGGTTCGTTTTTTTATGAATGTGGGCTGGTTTAAAACATTCCAATGTACGTTCGACGCCCGCGACGGGTTTGCTCTCCAGCTACCTTCATTTTTCGGTTCCGTAGTTCGATAAAATAGCTACCGGAGCTGACAGTTCTCTCATGACCGCCGGTGCAAGCGACACGCTGCTTTTGCATTCTCCAATAAACGTGCACCCATTCAAAGGGGAAAATTCTATTACCGCAAGACGAACTATAGGGCAATCTACAGACTGTGTGAAGGACTGCATTGAATGTGCGGTAGTGCTGATACAAGAAGCAGGCCGCCATTGGACTTGTGCTGAAGGCGTTACAGTGGTATGTAAAATCGACTTTTCGATCTTTAAATCAAGTGCCAAACCTCCGGTCTTTCACCTTGTATTTTTCCTCTTTCTCACCGCAGAGAATAGTGAATTAATCATAGAGCCAACACCCGCGTGGTGAAGATAATTGCCTAATTTTGTATTTCTTTTCACCAACTAGTCTGTAAAAAGTAATGCGTGGTCATACATTAGGGTTACATACAGTTTACACCGCGACACGACGCGACGAGTTGCGGCGCGACGCAACGCAAAGTGACGATGCTTCTGGTTTTGCGCCGTGCAGCAAGTAGCCGCGCGGCCCAGCGCGGTGTGAACTGACCCTAATATATGTTCCGGACAACGACGTACACCGACAATATGAACGCACTATGTATAGTTAGTTATAAGTTGTATATAATAAAGATAAGTTTTAGCTTAGTACTCTAGGATAGGTAGGGTACTTTGCCATGTATAGAGTTCGCATTTCGATAAAGCTTCGTATAGATAGACATATAATTTGTATTGTATAAACGTTCATATTCGTACAGATAGACAGAGATATAGTTTGTAATTGTATCGCATTCGTAAACAGCCTTATTATAGATAGATTTTGTTAGATTCTTATTAGAACATAGGAATATAACTCGTGTAAGGTTTGTAATAGTAAAATAGGTCTTATAGGACTAAAGACAGGTCATTCGTACAACCTAAGTAGATAGGTAATAGATAAAAAGCATGTTCGGCTTTAATAGATGTAACAGATAGTCAACCTAGACCAGGTTAGGTTTAGGAATAGGGTTGGTACTTGCAAATAGCATAGTCTGGGAGAGCTCCGCACTCTCTGATGGTTAGCGCTCGACTGAATAGCATCTCGGGAGAGTATATCTCCGAAAAGTCGGCATCTCGTGCGTGCGCCCACACAAGGACACGCCCCGCGAGACAGAGTGCGGGCGCTCCCAGACTATCGACCTCTCGCTCTTTTGCAAGTACCAACAACAATATAAATAGAGCGTCGCTACCGTGCCAAATTGTTCAGTTCACCAACGGCGGCTCTAGAAGAAAGAAGAAAGGAAAACTAGGAAGAATAGTAAATAGTGATAGTGACTAGTGAATAGCTCAGTAGCTATAAGAAGACTGAAGAAAAGAATAAATTAACGTTTCAAGGCTTGAAGACGTGTTTAAATCCCAGCTCCAAAGCTTCACAGTATAAGTGTGGGAATCCGAAGGCCTCTCCCGAAGAAATACAGTCCACTGCTCCACCGCTGTGCTTAGGGTTCCCCACATTTTTGGACCTTCGTGGCCGGATAATTGGGACCTTAACAGTCTTTTTCAAGACTAAACGTTAATTTAAACGCCACAAAAAGTCTTTTTTAAGACTACTTCTCGTCGACTCCGATAACTAACGCCGCAAACAGTCTTTTTCAAGACTTGTCGTTGACTCTTCGATTCGATATCCGCTACCATGCCGGTCACCCGCTCCACAGGAAGAGGACGAGCGCCGGCCTCCGAGCAAGAGTCATCCGCCGAGACCACGACAACGGGTACAACGGCGTCAACATCGGGTACTTCGCGCACCAGGGCAACAGTCATCACGGAGGAGCATCCTTCGACCAGCGGCTACGCGTCAGCGGCTGTGGTCTCACCAATGCGACGGGCATCATACAGCTTCGCGCCCGCCGCGACGGCGCCACACGCCGTTCCAGAGCATCACACCGCGACCGTGCCGCCCCCCGCCGCCGTGATGGCGCCACCGGCGCCCACCTCCGCTTCACTCGCCGCGCCGCACCCTGCCGCCGTGATGGCGCCACTGGCGCCAACCTCCGCATCATTCGCCGCGCCGCACGCCGCCGCGCTGCACGCGCCGCGCGCTGCCGCGCCACACACCGCCGCCGTGACGCCGCGGACACCGCCGTTGGGGACTGAAACATTCGCCGCGCCGCACGTCGAGCTACATGCGCCGCACTTCGAGCAACATGCGCCACACTTCGAGCAACATGCGCAACACTTCGGGCAACACATCGAGCATCACTCCGAGCGTCGAGAGAGGCCGCCACGGGACACGAACAGTCTCGCGGAGCAGCGCGCACGCAGCCAACGTGCGGAATCTCGCCGCTCGAAGAAGTCGCACCGCAACGCTACAGCTAAACAAGAACTTCTTCGACAGATCGAGTACGCGACGAGTCGTCTCGCCGCGCTCGAACAATCCGACAGTGAAGAAGACACCGAGGGGGGCTCTGTCGTCACCGAGTCCGACACCCAACATCGAGTCGACACCTGGTTGAGTGACCAGGTACCACCGCCGCCGCCGCCGGTCTTGTTGGCCATGACCAACGAGACCCTCCGCCCAGCTGAGACGCCACGTGAGCCGCTACCCTCCGTGCCACCGCCGCCGACCGCCGCCGTGTCACGTGATCACCCACGTGTGTCGCCGCCAGCGGGCTTCGAGCTCCGCGCCGAGCTGAGCTACCATTCGACGTGCCCACCTGAGCCGCGTGGACCGCTGCTCTCCGTGCCACAGCCGCCGCTGCCACCGCCTGTGCCACGTGATTCTCCACGCGCGCTGCTACCAGTGGGACCCGAGCTTCAAGACAGAAGCTGCCAACAGCTACGAGACTACGAACTACGGCGTAGCCAGGAGCTACGAGAGAGCTACGAGCTACGGCGTAGCCAGGATCTACGAGATCAACAGCTACGAGAGTGCTACGACCTAAGGCGTAGCCAGGATCTACGAGATCAACAGTTACGAGAGTGCTACGACCTACGGCGTAGCCAGGATCTACGAGATCAACAGCTACGAGAGTGCTACGACCTACGGCGTAGCCAGGATCTACGAGATCAACAGCTACGAGAGTGCTACGACCTACGGCGTAGCCAACAGCTACGAGATCAGCCGCTACAACAGAGCTACGGACTACGCGACAAGCCGAGCTACGTGCATCCACCGATGGGAGGGCAGGCGCCGCCACCGTCCATACCGGCGGGAGCCTGCGACCTCTCACAGCTGTCGACTGCCATCACACAAGCTGTCATCGCCGGACAGCGCCCGAGATTCGCCGAGCTACCGATGTTCGACGGGTCACACCTCGACTGGTTGCCGTTCCGGGCTGCGTACATCGAATCTGCACCGATGTTTTCACCAACTGAAAACATTAACCGCCTGCGCCGGAACCTGAAGGGAAAAGCACGAGAAGCCGTCAGCAACCTGCTCATCACTAACGCGAGACCGGAAGAGGTCATGGAAACGCTCACAACGCGCTTCGGTCGTCCTGAAACGTTGGCGATGGTCGAGATCGACAATCTTCGGTCTCTGCCGCGCCTCACCGAGTCACCGTCGGACATCTGCCAGTTCGCCTGCAAAGTGACCAACGCCGTGGCGATGTTGCGAGCCCTCGACTTCGGCTACTACCTCTTCAATCCGGAGCTAGTGGCGGCCATCGTGGAGAAGCTACCACCGACGCTGGCGCGCAACTACTACAAGTTCGCAGCTACTCAACCACGTGACACGCCGGACCTGATCAAAATACAGAGCTACTTGAAGAGCGAAGCCGAGTTTTGCGGACCATTCGCGAAACCCGACTCAACAGTGAACTCGCCAGCACCAGGGCCTCAAAGGAGGACGCAGCGAGTACACAACGTCGTCGAACAACCGCAACAGCAGCAGCCACAACAGAAGTCGCAGCAGTCAACAGCTCGTTGTCCCGTGTGTGAACAACCGGGACATTTCACCGAAGACTGCAACAGATTCGAAACAGCAGATGAGCACGAGCGCTGGGACATAGCGAAGAAACAGCGGCTATGTTTCAGGTGTCTACGCTACAGGAGGCGAGATCACAGCTGCCGTGCCAAGGTGTGTGGAGTCGACGGCTGCAAGACCCACCACCACAGAATGCTGCACTACGTGAAAAAAGAAAAGGGTGCAGTGACCGAAGCCATCAACTCCGCGTGGACCACAGAGCATCACAGATCTTACCTGAAGATGATTCCAGTTCGAGCTGTGGGGCCAGCGGGGACAGTCGACACCTTCGCGCTACTGGACGACGGTTCGACGGTCACCCTAGTCGACGAGCGCATCGCCGTCGAAATCGGGGCAGAGGGACCAGTCGACCCGCTGTACATCAACGGCATCAACGCATCGAAGTCGTCCACAAGCAACTCGAAAAGGATACAGATCACTCTGCGTGGCCCGAACAAGAAGGAAATGAAGATTCGAGCGCGCACAGTACAGAATTTGGACATCTCGCCGCAGGAAGTAAACAAGTCTGCGCTACGAGGCTGCAAGCATCTACGTGACATCGGCAGCCTACTGACGTACCAGCGTGCTTCGCCGGGTATCCTGGTCGGCCAGGACAACTGGGAGCTGCTGCTAGCTTCGAGGACACGCCGAGGCGCCCGAGACCAGCCGGTGGCGTCGCTGACGCCGCTCGGGTGGGTGCTACACGGGGGCTACAGCAGAACGCTCGGGAAGAGCATCGACTTCGTGTCCTACGTCACCGAGTCGCCTGAAGATGCAGCCCTGGACGTGATGATTCGCGACTATTTCGAGACTGACGTCATGTATATCAACCCACAGTACACATCGAGATCGGAGCGGCGTGAGGTCAACGAACCACCGGTCACGGACGCGCTCAACGGCGAGCGGCGTGAGGTCGACGGACCACCGGACACGGACGCGCTCACCATCGAAGACAGCAACGAGCGGCGTGAGGTCGATGGACCACCGGACGCGGACGCGCTCAACAGCATCGAAGAGTACGTCGAGGACGTACCCCTACAGAACACAGACACCGGTGAAGAACGGGTTCATCACCTCATCGAGCGCCGACAGAAGCTGAGCGAAGCCCTACCCGACGTGTCCCGCTTCTCCAACTGGGACCGACTTCGCTACACTGCAGCCCGAGTACTACAATTCATTGACCTCTGCAGGGGCGCTCGACGGGTGTACTACAAACGCACCAAACAGAACAAGGTCGATGACCCCGCCTGGACTAACAAGAAAACGGCTAAGAAGCCCGCACCGGTACAACATTCGAAAAAGGAAGAAACAGAAAAGTTCCTGCCTGTTCCTGCGCAAACACTGAGGGCCGCGGAGGCGCTACTTATGCGCGCCTCACAAGAAGAATCGTTCGCGGACAACATCGATGATCTGCAAAAAGGAAAACCACTTCGGAAAGATAGTCGCCTACAACAGCTGAGCGTCGTATATGAAGACAACACTCTACGACTGCGGAATCGACTCATCGCTTCAGAGCTACCGAGCCACCGAGACAACCCGCTGATTTTGGACGGCGGCCACCCAACAGTCAAGCTCTGGATTCTGCACGTCCACCGCCGCCTGCATCACGCCGGAGTCGAAGCGACGGTGAACGAGAGTCGTCAACAGTACTGGGTGCTACGCTTACGCCCAGTAACCCGAACCATTGTAAGGCGATGTTTATTTTGCAGACTTTGCAGCGCAGCACCACCGTATCCGAGAACCGGAGACCTGCCGGCGTGCCGGCTGGCTCATCATCAGCGGCCCTTCTCCTGCACTGGCGTCGACTACTTCGGGCCGGTGACAGTGACTGTCGGCCGCACCAACCAGAAAAGATACGTGGCGATCTTCACGTCTCTCACCACCCGGGCCATCCACCTCGAGATCGCCGCATCGCTCAGCACCGACTCCGCGGTGATGGCGCTGCGACACATGATGGCGCGACGGGGCTGTCCGACTCAAATTTGGTCTGACAACGGGACCAACCTCCGAAGCGCCGAGAGAGAGCTGCGACAGACGATCGACGCAGCAACAGCACAGGAAGCAGCCAAGCGGACCATCGACTGGCGATTCATCCCACCGGGCGCGCCGTTCATGGGAGGCGCGTGGGAGCGAATGGTTCGCTCCGTGAAGACTGCACTCGCCGCTACGCTCCACGAGACCCGACCGCGAGAGGAAGTTCTCGCCACTCTACTCGCAGAGGTGGAGTTTACCGTCAACAGCCGACCACTCACACACGTGTCGGTCAACCCCGAGGACCCAGAGGCCCTGACTCCGAACCACTTCCTTCTGGGCGGCCCTGCTCGTCTCCCATACCTGGGGGAGATTGAGCGCACCGTCTCCATCTCCAGCTGGCGCGCTGCACAACGCCTCGCCGACACATTCTGGGCGCGGTGGCTGAAGGAGGCGCTTCCCGAGCTACAACACCGGCGGGAGCCCCAGGGGAAAGGAGCTGAGGTGAAGACCGGAGACCTGATCCAGCTCGTCGACCCGAATCTACCCCGTAACGTCTGGCTCCGAGGCAAGGTCACCAACACGTTCCCGGGACCCGATGGCATCGTGCGCACCGTCGACATCCAGACCAAGGGCGGAGTGCTACGACGGCCTGTAAGGAAGCTGATCATCTTACCAATCGAAGACGTCGTTCCTACACCGGGCTCTTCTGCTGCAGGCAGCACGGCGGGAGAATGTTCCGGACAACGACGTACACCGACAATATGAACGCACTATGTATAGTTAGTTATAAGTTGTATATAATAAAGATAAGTTTTAGCTTAGTACTCTAGGATAGGTAGGGTACTTTGCCATGTATAGAGTTCGCATTTCGATATAGCTTCGTATAGATAGACATATAATTTGTATTGTATAAACGTTCATATTCGTACAGATAGACAGAGATATAGTTTGTAATTGTATCGCATTCGTAAACAGCCTTATTATAGATAGATTTTGTTAGATTCTTATTAGAACATAGGAATATAACTCGTGTAAGGTTTGTAATAGTAAAATAGGTCTTATAGGACTAAAGACAGGTCATTCGTACAACCTAAGTAGATAGGTAATAGATAAAAAGCATGTTCGGCTTTAATAGATGTAACAGATAGTCAACCTAGACCAGGTTAGGTTTAGGAATAGGGTTGGTACTTGCAAATAGCATAGGTCTGGGAGAGCTCCGCACTCTCTGATGGTTAGCGCTCGACTGAATAGCATCTCGGGAGAGTATATCTCCGAAAAGTCGGCATCTCGTGCGTGCGCCCACACAAGGACACGCCCCGCGAGACAGAGTGCGGGCGCTCCCAGACTATCGACCTCTCGCTCTTTTGCAAGTACCAACAACAATATAAATAGAGCGTCGCTACCGTGCCAAATTGTTCAGTTCACCAACGGCGGCTCTAGAAGAAAGAAGAAAGGAAAACTAGGAAGAATAGTAAATAGTGATAGTGACTAGTGAATAGCTCAGTAGCTATAAGAAGACTGAAGAAAGAATAAATTAACGTTTGCAGGCTTGAAGACGTGTTTAAATCCCAGCTCCAAAGCTTCACAGTATAAGTGTGGGAATCCGAAGGCCTCTCCCGAAGAAATACAGTCCACTGCTCCACCGCTGTGCTTAGGGTTCCCCACAATATATGTATAAAGTAAATTTTCTTTTACTGCTTTTTTAAACGCCGCGCGGAGCATCCTAAAGTACCGAATTGACTTATTAACTCGAATTAATTACGAAATGTGGATTTTTTTTGTAGTAAATAGTTTTTTTGTATCACTCTAATTTAGTGCGTGCCGCGTCGTGTCGCGTTGCGATCTGAGCTGACCCTTAAAAAAATATTAATACGCCTCGACTTGAGAACCTCCTCCATTTTTTCGCTGGGGTAAAAAAATACGTAAGAATTTAGTCTACGGCGCCGCGTCCATTTAGGGGAGCATCAATTGAATCATCGACCTAGTCTGCTCTAAGCTAAGTTCCCAAGGTAAACCCTAACCCATGAGATCTCATCCTATCTATAATTCTATCTAAATTTTCAGAAAAAAGAGATTTAAAGTCGCATAAAACTGAATCTGGTATACTACGGTGGCGTTTTGTTGACAAGAATACCAACTACGGTTACATATTTGTCTTGGGTATGTATTTCCGTTCTTACTGGCTTCATATTTTGTTAGACCTACAATAACACTTTTTTTTAAAATATCTTATAGGCTAGCGTTTGACCACTATCTCACCTGTTGGTAAGTGATGATGTGGTAACTGGTTGGTACACTCCTTCAAGTAGAATGAATTGTCAAGGTAAATCAAAAATGGTGAAAAAAATGGTGTCGTTTAATTTGTGTTTAATAAGACGCGTATCTAATATCGATAAGTTCCGGTTATAAAAACACCAGGGGCGGGGAATCGCTTTGATGAATTTAGTATTATTTGTGCTTAAAGCTAAATAATTAATCTTTAGGAGATAAAAAATATCTCTATGCCGACCGCCTACTTTATCGTGTTGCATTTATACATTTACAAGCTTCGGCTTCGCTCGCGGGACCTACAGGAAATAAATTACATATTTTTCTGCAGAAACAAATATTACATGTGCTCTTACTTCCTCTCAATACTAAATATACACGCTGAAAATATTCTAAACGAATGCTGTTCCGTGAGCTTTGGATTTGGAGCATACCATGTAAAACCGACCGTGTAAAAAGCAGCCCTCTGTAAAAGTAAGAGTTTGGCCTTGAGATTTATGTATGATCATGGCAAAGCAGACTTTGAAAGGAAACTGCACACTTTTCAACTCGTAGGTGGTTAGTATAAAACCAGATCAGCGCGGGCGCTTGGAGTCTCGCGGAGCGTGGGGTGCGGCCGCCACCGCTCTGTCAGAGCAAAACTTTAATCGCTGGGTACGGTCGCGTCTCGAGGCGAGCGTTATAGCCTTTAACCGATATTGAGATTCCAAAACGATATAATAAATGGTATTTTCAGCTATCAGTCCAACGAAAATGCTTGTTAAAGAAACCAAAGGCTATTTTGTCCAAATAAGGAAATTCAGCTTTAATTGTTAAATTAACAAATACAATTATTAATTATGGCAAAGGAATTGTGGATAGACAAACAAAAACGTCACCAGTCGAGATAATGGTTAAGCGCTAGCATATCGGGTAAGAAAAATTAATAAAAGTCAGTTTTTGTTCAATTTAATACAATCACAATGCTCAAAATGCGCACCGAGAATGCTGATAAGAGGTCTGCATACCCCTTATTTATCATTTATCTTTTGCGCTGCTGTCTACACACACTGGTCATAATTGTTCGATGGAAGTAATCGGCTTTCTGTACACCAGCTTTCAGCTTTTCAGCTTAGGAACCCTAAGGGAGCCGCCCTTAGGCATCCTCAGTAGAAGAAGTCTAATAGCATTCCAGTCCAGCGATCGAATCTACCTCTGGAATGTCTGTCTGTCTGTTTGTCTGACTGACCGCCTGTCTCTCCGTTCGTCTGTCCGCCTATTTCTCTGGGACGCATAGACGCACAGACAGACGGACAACAAAGTGATCCTAAAAGAGTTTCTTTTTTTCTTTCGAGGTACTAAACTCTAAAAATGCTCAATTTTAAAACGGCTGAACGAATTCTCATGAATCAAAACTAAGAACACTCTCATTAGGATGTAGGTTGCGTCACCAGTACGGTGAACTCACGCCGGGAATCGAACCCAGCGCCTACCTAAGAATGTATTGGGATCGAAGCGATTGCGATATAATGATATTGTCTTGAAAAAAAAAATAAAGTACAGAAAGAAATGAAAGTTATGAACAATAGAAACAGCTAAAATTTTACAGTAAAAATTATAAATAATGATTACGAGAAATGTATATGAATACGCAAAGCTTAACGAGCGCGCGTTTCAAAGGCTAGGATCTAGAGAAGGTCGTTGCAAACCGTAAATAGTTTCAATAACTAGGTGTACGTACAATACCGAAAACATGGTATTGGATGTCATAATAACCGTTTATCGGGCGAAACCAGTTTTCGCAAACTACAAGCGTTGCAGCCGATGCAAGAACCGATTGGATATCGTAGTAACTATTTATTTGCAATACCTAACCTATACAGGTGCTAGGCGTTGCGAGTGACGATCGAAACCAATGAAGTTATTGTTATTAGTGGCGCCCGATTCAATGAAAACTATATAATAACCAATTTATGTCGAATCACAATTCTTCTACATTATTTAGATGATATCAATATTATATATGTGAAAATTTGTATTTTTTTAAAATCATATAAAAAAATTAGATACATGTTTAGTTATAGCCATCGACACATTTCCGCATATTATATCGATGTTCTGCCTGACTTGCTACCAAAAACTATCTTCTACATTCACGGAAAAAAATCTGCCGCCTTAAAAAAGCTTACAGTTTTCCGATAACAGATTTTGTCAAATTTCAAATACCGACCGCAATGCCGCAATAACCATTTATTGAGAATACCATGTTTCGGAAACCGGTATTGGTGTGAATACCTACAATGGTTATCGGTATTGCAAAATGGCGTACCGACCCACCGCTACTAGGATCGCAATGAAGGGTCTCGGCGGCGGCTGCTCCGGTCTGCACGGTGCGGGGGCGGTTTCGTACGCGCACCGACCGGGAACAATAAGATCGCGCTATCAGTGGCATGTTTCGCGGTTTTCCAAGCTCATAAGCGCTAGCGTATTTGCCGTCCGCTACAAGTGCTCCCCTGCTGAGACCGTGACTACGGTCGATAGTAGTCACGAAACCGCACGACCCGTCCACTTCTTGTCCTCTTCTCTGGTACAGGTTCGGTGCTTGTCTCCCGTTCAGGTACTGGATTTTCCCTTACTACGTACGCTGGCCTTAGTCTGTCGATGGTGACCGACATCTCCTTCCCCGAGACTCCTATATCGTAGGTCTTCTCCCGACGTCTCAGGACTCTGTGCGGACCAGAGTAAGCTGCCTGGAGTGGACGCTGGTCTGGACCTTGGCGCAGGAAAACGTGGGTGCTCGCCTGAAGATTCTTGGGCAGGTAGAAGGGGCGATTTGAGTGCCAGCTCATCGGTTGTGGAGCGAGCTTGCTTATGTGGTTCCGAAGTCGGCTGGCAAAGTCGGTGACGTCGACTGGCTCATCGGAGGGTGTGAAGAACTGTCCAGGCAAACGGAGTGGCTCGCCATAGACTAGCTCAGCTGCCGATATCTGCAGATCCTTCTTCCAAGCGCTGCGGATGCCAAGAAGAACCAAGGGAAGTGCCTCTGTCCAGTGCGTGCTGGTATGGCACGCGATCGCAGCTTTGAGTTGCCGGTGCAGTCTTTCCACCAATCCGTTGGTTGCAGGGTGGTAGGCCGTGGTTGTGTGATGGACGGGAGCCGGTCAGTTTCGCTAGAGCCTTGAATAGTTGAGACTCGAACTGACGGCCGCGGTCCGTAGTGATGTGCTCGGGGCAGCCAAAGCGGGCTACCCAGCCCGACACGAACGCCTCCGCGCAGGTGTCAGCTGTGATGTTGGGCAGGGGGTGCGCCTCAGGCTAACGGGTGAACCTGTCGATGGCGGTGAAGCAGAACCTAAAACTGTAAGAGACCGGTAAAGGCCCAATTATGTCAAGATGCACGTGCAAAAAACGTGCTGGAGTTGGCTTAAATGTCGCCAAAGGTTCGGAAGTGTGCCTGTGCACCTTGTTCTGCTGACATTGTAGACAAAACTTTGCCCACTGTCTCTTCTCACCCCAGGCCACACGAACCTTTCTGTGACGAGGCGAACCGTGGCTTGACCCCTGGATGGTTAAGGTTGTGCAAGGCGTTGAAAACAACACGTCGAAATGCAGTGGTAATAAATGGTCGAGGTTCTGCAGTGGAGACGTCACAATACACGGGGCAGTCGGTATATCGAGTTTTTATTTTCTCGAGTTTCAGCGATGACCCGTGCTGTAACAGGTTCTGCAACTCTGCGTCTGCGTCTTGATCTCGGGCTAAAGACTGGTAATCCAAATACGATGGAGAGTTGTTGATTTCCTCAATCCGACACAGTCCGTCAGCCACCGTGTTGTCTTTTCCTGCGGCGTACCTGATGTCCGTAGTAAACTGACTTATAAAGTCTAGGTACCTAAATTGCCGAGGTGAGCAGTTATCGCAACGTGTAGTGAAAGCATAGATAAGTGGCTTGTGGTCCGTATAGATCGTGAATGTACGAGCTTCCACCATGTGCCTGAAGTAGCGTATAGACTCGTAGATAGCCAGCAGCTCGCGGTCATATGGGCTGTACTTCTTCTGCGATGGACTCAATCTACGGGAAAAGAATGCTAAAGGTACCCATGCGTTTCGTTTCCGCTGTTGTAGCACCGCTCCTATTGCTGCGTCTAATGCGTCTGTCTGTATGGCCAGTTCAGCCTGGATGTCGGGGTGAGCTAGAAAAAATAACTTGAGAGAGACTGGCTTTACCTTTGTTGAAATGCTCCAAGAACTTTGCAGTGGGCTCGATTGGCTGTGAACCTTTAGTTTTAGGTCCGGCGAGGAATGAGTTGAGAGGCGCCTGAAGTGATGCTGCACCTGGGAGAAAACGCCGGTAGAAATTCATCATTTTGGGGGCCGAGTCACCCCCGTCCGTAGGAGTAAACCCGAAAAATTTGAAACCCTACACGTGGCCCCTGGGTGGTGCTAACCAGGTGACTTTGGTGGGAGGATTCGTCCGCGGCATTTTTACCACCCACCGGTCTAAGCCGTATCGCAAAGCGGCCGTTTTCCGATACAAAGACCGGTGTTAAGCCATTACGGAGGACGGGTCAGAACAGTTGCTCCATGCAAGCAGACACAGCTGACACACACTGAAGTCATCGCACTGAGAGTCTAGACGCGGAGGCTAGCGGGATCCGAGGCACGGTTTACCGCTGGCCGACCGTAGATAGTTGGGGGCCCAAGTAACGGGTTAGCCACTCGTGAAAGGCTGCCCCGCCATCTTACGAAAAATCCCGGGGATGCGTCATGGTGCCGGTTGGCGACCGGAAGAGAGGGCCCCATGAACATCTCCGGGGGGGCTCGGGCGTCCCCGCAGCCTCCAGTCTAGTCTCTCATCAGTGTGGTTACCCAGTGTGTAAGTCTGGATGTCTGCAGCGTAGTGCCTCGTTCTACTACCGTCTTCCAACCTTAAAACACTCCACTAATATGAAAAGGTCAAAGAAAAAGAGCACGGTTAAACAGCGGATGCACTCCCTCTCCTTGAAAGTGCACCTCACGAACATCCGTGGGCAGCACTCAAATCTCGTTGCGGTCCACCACCATCTAGAAACCGAAAAACCAGCGCTCTTATTTCTCACGGAGACGCAGATACGGTGTCCATCTGACGTGGCGTACCTCTCATACCCAGGTTTTACCCTGGAGCACAATTTAAAACCACGTTCAGGTGTGTGCGTGTACGCCCGTGACGATATCTGTTGTCGGCGTCTCCGGAATCTTGAAGACCCCCATTTTTCCGTGCTTTGGGTATTGGTGGACACAGGTTTAGAGAAAATTCTCTATGCCTGTGTCTATCGGTCGCACAACGGAGATCAGGAGACGACCAGGCTCACTGAGTATCTAAGTGAGGCGGCGGATGCCGCTCAACACAAGTACCCGTCCGCTCAATTGGTGCTACTGGGGGATTTTAACGCCCACCATCAAGAGTGGCTATTCCCGAACCAGTTCACTGACCATGCTGGGAGAGAGACGCGAAAGCTTGCTCTAGCGTTAAATCTCACCCAGCTAGTCCAAGAAGCAACACGGGTTCCTGATGTTGACGGCCATATGGCTAATTGCTTGGACCTTCTGCTGACGACTGATCCAGACCGCTACTCAGTGTCGGTATAATCACCACTAGGTAGCTCCGACCATTGTCTGGTGAAATCTTATCAGTCTACTCCCCGCCCGATCTCAGCCCTAGAGGCACTCTGCGGGTGTGGCGATACAAGTCAGCAGATTGGGATGTGATGCGGTCGTTCTTTGCGTCTTATCCTTGGCGACGTGTATACTTTTCTTCCGACGATCCTTCGGTCTGCGCGGATGCCGTGGTAGATGTGCTACGTCAAGGGATGGAATACTACATTCCATTCTCCAACGTATCAATACCTGGCAAAGCTTAACCATGGTTCAGGGCCGACTGCCGACGCGCTGAGGCGCTTAAGCAAGAGGCATACCTGGCATGGGCTGATGCTCGAAACCGGCGGGCCAGGAGAAGTCCTTATGTGATGCACTGTAGAATGTTTAGGAGAAATGAGCTTACCAGCTGCGTGAGTTATCTCCGGATACTCTCTGAGCAATTTGTGGTAAACTGTGCCGTCAGTCGTTGTGTGGACCGATGAAATATCTTCAGCTGACTTTTGATGTGGCACGACGACTGCGAGGGATGTAACACCGTCTTATAATCGCTGATTGTGGCAGTTGACAAGCAAGTTGTAGTGACTTACAAAATCGACGCCAATAATGGGCTTGGAGACATCCGCTATAGTGAAGTGCCACTCGAACGCTCTGCGTAACCCCAGGTCCAGACAGAGAGTGAGATGACCATATGTTTGTATGGGTTAGCCATTTGCAGCGAACAGTAAGTACGTTGTCTTGGTGCTAGGAGGCGCCCAGACGGATGACCGTGGATACAGACACAGGTCTGAACCTGTGTCGATGAGGTACTGAATTTTAGACTTATGGTCCGTCACGAACAGGCGGCCTGATGATAAGGGGCAAGCACTTGTGGACTCTAAGTGCTACCTATCTCGTTTAACGATGACTTGAAGCTGCACGGTGCCTTGCATTTCTTCACGCTATTTCCATATTGGAAGTGGTATCAAAAATGTGGATGTCCATCGGGGCAATCGCGGTACGTCTTGCGTGACTGTGACCTCAATCTGTTGCGCTGCTTGAAATTAACTCTGCTGTTAGAACGTGAACGTGAGGGTGTACCTTGGCTCCGGAGTATGTTTCCACTTGCCGTGTAAGTTTTGCTACTCTGGCTTTCAAAGCAGTTCCTGGCGTAGTGGATTGGGCGGTGGTGACTGCGGCGACGTAGAGAGAAGACTGCGTAACGTCGTTGACCCGGTCGGCCAGTTCTGCGACGTCATTGAGATCCTGACGGTGCTGTGAAGCGACAATCGTTTGCACGTTTGGTGGGAGACGACTAGCCCAGACAGTACAGATAAATTCATCAGGTATAGCAGGACCTGCCAGGTCGCGTAGGTGAAGCCAGAATTGTGTTGGCTTGCGGTCACCTAATTCTTCATGCTGCCTCAACTGCAAGGTTTTATTTTTCTTTCTGTCGTACTTGCCTGTTCGGGGCGGATTTATTAATAAATCTTTAATTATCCTCGCGTACTCCTGGTCCAGTTGGGATGCCACGAAATTAAATTTAGTACTGTCGTTTGTGACGCCTGACAGTTCGAACTGACTCTCTACTTGTACAAACCATACCTCGGGTTCCTCGAGCCAGAATGGCGGGATACGTATACCAACACGAAACACGTCACCTGCCGGTCCGCTTCCGCTTGTACTTGCACCACCGCCCGACTTGTTTGTGCCACTCAACGCTTCCCGAAGGTTTTTACCGTTGCTCCCATCTTGTGATGTAGGTGTTGTTGATCCACTTGGCATGTTACTTCAAAATCGGGTTGTCACCAGTGTAGGTTGCGTCACCAGTATGGTGACGTCACGCCGGGAATCGAACCCAGCGCCTACCTATGAATGTATTGCGATTGAAGCGATTGCGATATGATGATAATGATTTGATATACGAATAAAAAAAACGCGTAACATAAGTTGCATTTTGGTGAACACGAAATGAAATGAATGAATTACGACAAAAGAAAACAGAATATAATTACAGCAAATTGATTACGAATAAAAAAATAAAGCACAGAAAAAAATGAAAGTTATGAACAACAGAAACAGCTAAAATTATAAATAATGATAACGAGATATGTACATGAATATGCAAAGCTTAACGAGCGCGCATTTTAAAGGTTAGGATCGCAATAAAGGGTCTCGGCAGCGGCTGCTCCGGTTTGCGCGGTGCGGAGGCGGTGTCGCACGCGCACCGGTCGGGAACAATAAGATCGCGCTATCAGTGGCATGTTTCGCGGTTGCCCAAGCTCATAAGCGCTAGCGTATTTGCCGTCCGCTACAAGGACACCTATCCAAACAAAAAAAACTAAATCTCAATTGGTTTATCCGTATGGCCGTTACGATGCCACAGACAGACACTTAGACACTTAAAACTTTTTACGTGGCGGGTACAAAAACCGGTTGACGCCAGTTACTGATAATTATTACTGCGTTGTTACTGCATGTAATACCTAATGGGTCTGAGTACAGTCCGGCAAGTATAACTTGGCGTGCCTGTGCGCCACTGTGCATTTACTTTGTACTTTGATAACAGTTTATCTTAAACCAATTTTAATTACTTTTGACAGACATATATTAGACATTTATTGAACTATTTTAATGTAGCAGATTTATCAACAATAATGTCGCGGTAATCTCTCAAACGTCAAACTCACAGTTTCAATTAAAAGAATTAGTTCCAAGAACCACCACCGCCAAGTTATACTTGTGGCACTGTACTTTCTGTGGTAGTTTAGATTTTGATGATACTGTTTTAATAAAAAATACCAACTGTTATACCTTTTTGGAAAGCTTAATAAACTAGGAAGTTTAATTAGTAATACGCAGGCTTAATGTATTAATAGAATAGAATAGAAAACACTTTATTGAACACCATAATAAAGAAACAGTACAATACAATAAATAAAAATAAAACAAGTGTAACAATAGGCGGTGCAAAAGAGCGATCTCTTCCAGAAAACCTTCTGATGGAGAAACAACGTGATACGGCGGTGTATGGTGATTTATCAAATTAAATATATAATACATAATAAATAGGTATATGTATGTAAATACGCTTTTAAATAAATAAGTATATCTATGGAAATTGACTAAATGATAAAAGAAAACAATACGTTTATGTAAATAAGTGAATTAGTGACAAATAAATACAATCTTAACGCGTTCCTTAAACGTGGAAATAGTTTGTGACTGTTTGAATTCCAATGGAAGTTCATTCCATAGCCTGACAGCTTGTACAGCAAAAGATTTGTCGTAAAAGGTGCTGTGATGACTAGGAAACGAAAGCATTAGATTCTCTGATGACCTTAACGAGAGAGAATTGAAGGACTGAAGAAAAACAAAGAGTTATTTTAGATAACCAGGAGAAGTAGGATTAAATAAGATATTAAAAAGAAGTGAAAGTATGTGTGTATTCCGGCGAAGGCGAATAGGTAGCCGCTTGAGCTTACGACGGAATTCTGAAACACGGTCATATTTGCAAAGACCATATATGAACCTGACCGCAAAATTTTGGAGTCGCTCAAGCTTATTTAGCTGCTCTTCTGTGAGGTCAAGATAACAGACGTCGGCGTAGTCAAGAATGGGGAGAAGGAGAGATTGTGCTAACGCAACTTTAGTAGCAGTAGGTAAAAAGTTCTTGAGTCTTCTCAGGGCTCCCGCTGAAGCAAACATTTTGCGGCTAACGGCTATGAGCTGAGGCTCCCACGACAGGCATTGATCAAAAATAACTCCTAGATTTTTAACAGTTTTACTGTAGGGAATTGTTACTCCTTCAAAAACTATTGGTGGCAGAGTGCCCCAATCAATTTTGGATATAGTTCTAGAGCTACCAACTATTAAAGCTTGAGTCTTAATTGGATTAACACTAAGTCCGTGAGCGTAACTCCACTCTGATATAGTGCATAAGTCTTTATTGATCATGGAGACAGCAATGAATAATTTATCGAATGGAACCTAAAAGTAAATTTGGAGATCGTCTGGTGATAGAATGAAGTAAGACGCGAAGATATGGAGTTATTGAAAAGAGAAAAAAGAAGAGGGGATAAAACGCCGCCTTATGGAACGCAAGCAGCGGTTCCGCACCAGGAAGAGAAAGACTCTTCAATGCGGACACGCTGACGACGATCGAACAAGTAACTGTAAAACCAGTCGTTGGGGATAAATTGATTGACTTAAATAACGCAAGCAGAATGTCGAAATCAACTGTATTGAATGCGTTACTAAACTACTACTACTAAAGTCAAGCAGCGTCAGCACAGTTAACTGCCCGTTTTCCATTCCTAAATGTATGTCATCTGTTATTTTGACTAGGGCAGTAACTGTGCTGTGTCCAGGACGGAACCCAGACTGAAATCGATTGAGGAGTTGGTTGGATATAAGAAAGGAATGAAGTTGGTTGTGAACAAGTCGCTCAAGTATCTTGGAGAGGAAAGGCAGGATGGATATGGGACGGTAATCTGTAACGGTTTTGGGATTAGGTTTTTTGGGCAGAGGAATAATTTGGGCATCTTTCCATTCTGATGGAATATGCAACTGGGTAAGGAAAAGTTCATGATGTGGCAAATGACAGGAAGTATGATTTCGATGATAGGGATGAGCATGTTTCGACTGATAACGTCGGTTCCAACTGCATTCGATGTTATGGAGAGCATGCTCTTCCTGACAACCCCAACGGAAAATTGACTGAAGAAAAACTGAGGACGGTCAGGAGTTCTAAGGGTAGAAAGATTTATTAAAGTATTTGATTTATTGGTAATATCAATAGGAGCTGAAACAAAATGCTGATTTAATATATTGATGTCTAAAGATTATGGAATAGAATTATTATTACGTGATTTACCGACTCCAAGAGACCTAAAGAATTTTCAACCTTAGTTGGATCTTCATTTTCGACGGATTCATGAATATAGCGACGTTGAACGTCAAGGGCGTCAAGAGTGTTCTCAAAAGTAGAAAAATAGTTGATACGTAAGGAAGGGATATAAAAGACTCCAAGGAGGGCCTTGGTGTGGGAAAGAAGAATTTCGATGAAGAGATGTTCGCCAGCGTTAGAGGCTGGAGGTTGCGCAGATACGCTGATTACGGAGAAGGAGATATGTGCACGCAGGTAAATCGCAACTCCGCCACCTCCACCGCCGGTACGATCATTTCGGATTAAGCGAAATCCAGGTAAAGGATATAGGATAGAAGGATGACAAGGTTTAAGCCAGGATTCCGAGACAAGAATTGCATCAATATTTTTGTTTTCGAAAGACGCCAACATATCTGGGAAATGAGCCGGAATACTTTGGGCGTTAAAATAAACAAAAAAAATAAAATAAATAAAAATGTTTTTTATTCAGATTTACAATGGATATGGTACTGTTCTATATCTATTCTAGCGACTAGCATTACATCACTGTCTTTGTATAGCACCATCAATGTAACCTTGCACCCACACTAGGTCTCTTATGAGCCTGTATTGTGGATTACAATGACCTTCTCCGGCCTATCCCACACTTGTAAGCAGGTGGCCTATAGCTTAGTATGAACTTTGACCTATTCCTACTTATACTATACTAATTAGTTGATACATTATATACATTATATACTCTTTTTTCTATTTTAAAATTTATACAATATACTATTTACATTTAGAAACTATTTACATTTTTTTACAAATCTATTGGCTGTTTTATATAGATATTATTTTATTAAGACTATATTATCAATATTTATTTTTTACATGCTAAATAATGTATACAAACATTACTATTAGTGTTATAAGTTTAAAACCATTGTGTGCTTATCAATTATTCTGATGAGTCTGATAACAGTATATATACTACCTTAGTTGTAAGCTGTTTACATCTACACTATTTACATTATAGACTTTCTAGTTGAGTTGTAAGAATTAACATGAAATTGGTAAAAACAAATGCCAATATATTAATTAAGTGTGTGTAAGGTGTGTGATGTGTGGTGTATGGTGTTACTCGAGTGCTGCCAAGAGTGTTTCAGTATTTGTGTAGCTTTGTGTGAGGAGAAAATCATTAGTTAGTTTATTGCATTGGTATCGTGATGAAGTAATTAGCTCAACATGCTTACTTACCCGATTATAAAGCAATGGTCCTAGGGAAGAGAAGGTTTTAGTGCCAAATTTAGTACGCATATTAGGTATTTTGAAAACCAAGTCCGTCCTTCTTTTAGGCATAATTTTTTTCTATAAGTTCTTTCGTTACAAATGAGTGCTGTTTGTTTACAATGGTTTTGATAAATAACTGTCTCACAGATAATACTCTACATTCAGTGTGGAGTTAACAGGTAGGATGACGTCTAGGTTTAAAAGTCATCACTTTCAATAGTGCTCGTTGCGCCCTCTCTACTTGAATGATATGAGATTGGGCAGCTGAGCCCCACACGGTCAAGCAATACGTCAGTATTGATTGAGCTAGAGCATAGTACACTTTAATTAAATCTTTTAGACTCATTACAAAACGAAGATGTTTAAAAATACACATTAGCTTTCTTACCCTGCCGGATAATGTTTTAATATGATTTGCCCATGTTAAGTGTTGATCAACTGTAATACCGAGGTATTTTATCACATTCGTTTTAACTAATTTATCACATTGGCACGTTATAGTTCCGTTGCAAGTTGCTTTATGTATTCTAAGTTCAAGATCGTATTTGGGCTGGGTGAAATTGTTAATAATGAAGGTAACGTATTTAGTTTTTGTTATGTTTACTGATAGTAAATTAAGCCTTAGTCAATTAGATACAGTAAGTAGACCTTGATTTGCGGTTTTTTCAACTTCTTTCCACGTTTTACCTTCAAATAAAAGTACAGTGTCATCAGCGTATGTTGTTACACTCCCGTTTGTCAGGTCCATGTCGCATAACTGGTTAATATATATCAAGAATAGCGTGGGACCCAGTATGCTCCCTTGAGGAACGCCGAAATTGATATCATATTCATGTCTGTAGTCATAATGTATTCGGACTTTTTGGGTTCTATCATTAAGATAGCTCTCAAACCATTTTAGGCATGAACCCCTTACTCCAATAGCTTCCAGCTTTGCAATGAGTATGGGAATGGAAACGGTGTCAAAAGCCTTAGCGAAATCAAGGAATATCCCTACTAACTTCTTACCTTCATCTAAGCTTTTTTTTATGTTTTCCGTAACATTAAGTACTGCATCTTCTGTACATCTCCTAGGTCGGAACCCATATTGATTACTTGACAGTATTTTTTTTTGTTTCCAGATACTTTTTAAGTCTATTGTTCATTAGTTTTTCTAAAACTTTTGATAAGTAGGGATATTGGCCTATAATTTGAGACACCGTCTTCACTACCTCCTTTATGAATTGGACATATTAGGGACTTTTTCAATGCATTTGGGAATTTGCCTGTCTCAAAACTGGTTTGACAGATTAGCGTTATTGGCTCTAATAGATATGGCAAGAGCTGTTTGTATAACCACGCATTAGTTTTATCCCATCCTGGAGCTGAGTAATTTTTTAGATTTTTTAGTATGCCTAGTACTTCTGTTTGGTCAATTGGTAAGAGACCGAAAGAATTCACATATTGTTTGCTTTGATTATGCTGATTTGCTAGATGCTCTTCTGTTAGCATTAAGGAAGCAAGGGTCTCCCGTGCAAGATTCGAGCCAACATTTACGAAATATTCATTTACAACGTTCAGTGAGTCAGTTTTATTAGGTTCTATGTTCAAGAGGTTCTCTACAGGATTGTTCTTTACAGGAAAATTGCAAATTTTCTTTATGGTTTCCCAAGTTTTCTTTGAGTCTTCGTTGTGTTTCATTAATTCGGTTCTTTCGTAAGTCCTTTTTAAAGATTTAAGTATTTTATTACATGTGTTTCTGTAGTTCCGATATGTTGTTTTTAGATTTTTATTAGTTTTTTTCTTTTTTAAACTTTATGTGGAGCTTGTCCTTACGCCTCATACATTTAATTAAGCCCGGTGTTATCCATGGCTTGAAGATGAGCTTAGATCTCGGGACAGTAATTACGTTGGTATATTTATTTATTGTGGCCTCTATTAATGACATAAATGTAAAAGTTGCTTTATCTACATCTGTAAAATATAATAATCCGCTCCATCTCACTTTAGACAGCTCATTCAATACCGCACAATATTTTATATTGACTTTATTTGTTTCAGCGAGTAAAGGCTTGATGATATGCTTTTTAGTATTTATTTGGGCAACTATTGGGGAATGATCAGTTGTTGAAGCTGGTAAAATCATCGTTGTCACTGGTGTTTTTAGTCGAGACATAAAGTGATCTAGACAGGATTTTTCCCGTGTAGGAGTTGTGTATGCGGGGAGTAACTCATGACTAGCTAATAAGGTGAGGTATTCCTCTGCATGTCTGTCAACCGTATGTTCACTAATATCTATGTTTATATCACCTGTCACAACGATATTTGGGAATGATTTAGTACGATGCAATACAGTATCCAAGGAGTCAAGGAATTTAGTTGTATTTGTAAATGATGGTGGTCTATACAATGCAATTATAGATACTTCAGCACCAATGTTAATTAAGGCACAGTTTGCATCGTGGAAGTCAGGTTCTACTACATTAACAGTAAGATTATCTCTGTAATATATCACTATACCGTCATTCTGATTAATTTGTGCATTTGTATGGAATACCTTGTAACCACGTATTTGATTGGGTGAATAATTTTTACTAAGCCAGCATTCAGAAAATATCATTAAATCTATAGCAATACTTATACGTTTCAAGAGGACAAGAGTATCATTCAAATTTTTGTTAATACTACGAATATTCATGGCAACGATCGAGATATTCCTTGGGTGATTACTGCTCATGTACAACCTACAGTCCTCAGGTTCCTTCAATGTGTACGATTTAGAGACATTGATACCATCATAGCCATGTCTATAAGTTGTTTTCTAGAGTCATCACAAATTGTCTCGCGCGTAGGCTCGACGAATTTCAACCTCCCGAGCAGGCTGAGTTTCGAGGAGGATACGGCACCATAAACCACATCCACACAGTGCGGCAGGTTATATAGAAGACTGAAGAGTATAACCAGCCCCTGTGCTTAGCGTTTGTGGACTATGAGAAAGCCTTTGACTCCATTGAAACCTGGTCTGTTCTGGAGTCTCTGCAACGGTGCCAAGTTGATTGGCGATACGTCCAAGTGTTGAGAGGTCTATATGACGCCGCGACTATGACCGTCCAAGTACAAAATCAGCAGACTGAACATATCCACTTACATCGAGGAGTGAGACAAGGGGACGTTATTTCCCCCAAATTGTTCACAAACGCTCTAGATCCTCTATGTTCAAAATGCTGAACTGGAAAGGACGGGGCATAAATGTGAATGGCAATTACCTCTCACACTTGAGATTTGCGGACGACATCGTCATCATGGCTGAAACCGTGCAGGACCTGCAACACATGCTGACCACCCTCGCTGATTCTTCTGCACGCATCGGTCTCCGGATGAACTTGGATAAGACCAAGATCATGTTTAACGAACATGTTATTCCGGAACCGATTGCCTTAAACGGAGTCCCTCTCGAAGTTGTTGACGAATATGTCTACCTTGGGCAAATCTTGCAATTGGGCAGAAACAACTTCGAGAAGGAAGCCCGCAGAAGGATACAGCTTGGATGGGCAGCATTCGGAAAACTTCGTCGAGTCTTTACATCGCCCATACCACAAAGCCTGAAGACGAAAGTTTTTAACGAGTGCGTCCTACCTGTTATTACTTACGGAGCCGAGACGTGGACACTGACGGTGCGACTAGTTCACCAATTCAAAGTCGCTCAGCGAGCTATGGAGAGGGCTATGCTCGGAGTTTCTCTGAAGGATCGAATTCGAAACGAAGTCATCCGTCAGAGAACCAAAGTAATCGAAATAGCTCAGAGGATTAGCAAGCTGAAATGGCAGTGGGCCGGTCACATCTGTCGCAGAACCGATAACCGTTGGGGTAAACGAGTTCTAGAGTGGAGACCATGGCTCGGCAAACGTAGTGTAGGACGCCCTCCAACTAGATGGAGCGATGATATACGCAAGCTAGCTGGCAGTGGTTGGAAACGAATAGCTGAAGATCGAGCTCAGTGGCATGCCATGGGAGAGGCCTATGTCCAGCTGTGGACGGAAATTGGCTGATAATGATGATGATGAAAATAGGATGCATTTTATAATAACTAAACTCATGTGAGTTTCCTAAACGGTACCAGACTACTTTTTTTTTTTTTTTTTTTTTTTTTTTTTTTTATATAATATAGATCGGCAAACAGGCAAGCGGCCCACCTGATGGTAAGTGGTCACCGCCGCCTATTGACATCTGCAAAACCAGAGGTATTGCCGGTGTGTTGCCTACCCTTATTAGTGAGCACTCTCATTACTCTTCGTTTGAAGCTACCAAGGTTGAAGGTTTCAGGGAAAGTTTCAGGCGGGAGATCATTCCACATCTTACAGGTACGTGGGAAGAACAGTCGTGTGAAACGAGTAGTATGTGATGCCCACGTATCTATAATGTGCGGATGTGCTTTTTGACGGTGTCGGGAGTTCCGATGGTAGAAACGGGACGGAGGAATGATGTTAAAAAGCTCTTCAGAACATTCCCCGTGATAGTACCTATAGAAAAGGCTAAGAGAGCCAACGTCGCGACGAAGACTCAAAGGTTCCAATTTATCAGTTAGCTTGGGGTCGTCGACAAGTCTAATAGCTCTTCTCTGAAGGGAGTCAAGTGGTTGCAGTTGATATTTCGGTGCACCACTCCATAGATGAGAACAGTACTCAATGTGTGGCCGAACTTGCGCCTTATATAACAACAGACGTTGGCTTGGGGTGAAGTACTGTTTGGCTCTATTTAGTACACCGAGTTTTTTAGCAGTAAGTTTCGCTTTGCATTCCAAGTGACTCCCAAACTGGACCTCGTTAGATATGTCGACACCCAATATGCTAATTGACTTCGACAAGGTAAGGGGAATGTTCTGAAAAAGCGGGGCAACAGGAAATTGTGACTTTTTGGCCGAGAAAACGATAGCCTGTGTTTTAGTAGGGTTAAATTGTACTATGTTTCGTAAACCCCAGGCCGAAACATTTTCTAGGGAACGCTCCACCTTAGACACTAGCTCTGATCTCCTAGCATCGATGTCCGCCTTGGAGGCATTTGCTTGACCTGTGTAATGAGCATCACCCGTGCTGTCATCCGCATAGCAATGAATATTACTGATTTGCAATAGGTCATTGATATGCAAGATGAACAGCGTTGGGGATAGCACAGATCCCTGTGGAACTCCGGCGTTAATCGGCATGGTCTCAGAACAAGCACCATCAACGACGGCTTTTATGCTTCGACCATACAGAAAATTGCCAATCCACATACAAAGCCTCTCAGGAAGTCCGTAAGAAGGTAGCTTAGCAAGAAGGGCCTTATGCCATACCCGATCAAACGCTTTAGCGATATCCAAGCTGACAGCGAGAGTTTCACCTCTGCTTTCAACGGTCTCTCCCCAGCGATGTGTGAGGAAGGCTAGAAGATCACCAGCTGATCGTCCATGACGGAATCCGTACTGATGGTCACTAATCAGCTGGTGTTCCTCTAAGTATCCTAAGAGCTGTGAGTTTATGACCCGTTCCATAACCTTGGAAAGAAGTGAGGTTATCGCAATAGGTCTGTAGTTTGATAGTCAGTTCGGTCTCCCTTCTTGGGGACTGGATGGACGTGGGCTACCTTCCAGCATGACGGTACGATGCTTTTTTCATATGATAATGAGAAAAGACGCGTGAGTATAGGTGTCAATTCAGGGGCACAAACTTTAAGCACGATTGCTGGGATGCCATCAGGCCCACTCGATTTTCGCACATCAAGAGATAACAGCTCCTTCCGTACTGCACGCTGCGATATGCGTAATTCACGCATAATATTTTTACAGTACGGAAGTAAAGAAGGAACTGCATCTCCATCGTCGAGAGTCGAGTTAGAGGCGAATAGAGAACCCAGCAAATCTGCCTTCTTCTTCGCACTGTGGGCCAGAGTGTCATCGGATTTACGTAAGGATGGGAACATGGATTGGCAAAAATTTCCCTCGGCAGCTTTAGCAAGCGACCAAAAAGCACGACTGCCAGACGGGTAGCTAATTAATTGATCGCCAATCCGACTTATATGGGAACATCTTGCCTTTGCTGCAGCTTTCTTTGCGCACCTGGAGGCATGATTGAATTTCTTTTTGTAGTCAGCAATATTAGGATCCTTAAGCCTGAGAGCCTCAGTCCAGTTTTTGTAGGCTGCTAGCTTTAGATTAGCCGCTACGGCGCAGGTCTTATCGAACCAGGGCCGACTCCGACCACCAATGCGTATATTCGAATACGGAATGAAGCATTCCATACCCTGCAACACGACATCAGCCACGAGATCGGCACAAGCTGATGGTTCACCCGACAAGAAACAAACCTGTCCCCAAGGATACGAGGCATAAAATTCGCGCAGACCATCCCAGTCAGCTGAACGAAAATGCCAAACCTTACGTTTGCCCGAAGGAGACAAGCGCTCGGGGCGCTGAACTTTCACTCTGGATTTTACCAAACAATGGTCAGACGAACCAATAGGCGCATCAACCTGCACATGATAGTTGGATGGGTTGGAAGTCATCATAAGGTCCAGTAATGAAGGTACATGGTCGACAATATCTGGCACTCTTGTTGGTTCAGTGACTAACTGAGAAAGACCATATGTAACAGCAAATTCGTGAACAGTCCGGCCAGCGTGGTCTGTTGTACGAGATCCCAACCATTCGGCATTATGGCCGTTAAAGTCACCTAAGAGTATCATTTCCGCAGCGGGGTATTGCTCCAATGCCATATCAAATCCATTAGAGATGTGTTCGAAAAGACGAGTTGTCTCTGCGTCACCAGAATGGGATCGATACAGGCAAGCGTATATTCGAGTTTCTCCACCGTAGTCAACTCGCACCCAAAGCATAGATAAGTCTGAGACCTCAAAACCGTTAAGACGGCGACAACAAATATCCTCTCGGACAAAAAGGCATACTCCAGCTCGACGCACAAAACTATGCTCGAGTTTGTAGCCGGGGTAGTGGAGGTATGAAGTATCCGCCGGAGAAGATATTTGCGTCTCCGTCAGAAACAGGAGAGCGGGTTTGGCTGTCTCGAGATGGTGGTGCACGGCATTAATGTTATGATATTGCAGAAATCAACGTCAAGAGTGGATTGCAAAGCCGCTGGTTTTGCTTTATTTCTTTTAGTTTTTATTTCCATTATTGATATGAGAGTTGGGGTTGATGTGCACTTCCAATGAAAAAGCTTCAAGGCAATATATATAAAAATTATGTTCAAGATAGACCGAGTTGAAAAAGTAGTGAGTCATCGGCGTGGGGTACGGAAGGGCCCCCGGTCCCCCCTGGAAGTAGCTGCCGGGATCCACTCCGGTCTCCTTCTCCGGCACGACAGCTACTCTACAGGATTATGCACGGGTTGGCGAGACAGCCTCCCAGGGCGGAGATTAGAGTAATCCCTGGGTTCGGGTCTCCTACTGACCCGCGGGCGGCCAGCGGACAGCCGTTTCACCGGGTCTCCCTGGACCCCACGACGATGTACCACATCAAACACCCCAGTGCATCCTTTATACACATTAAGGGACTTGAAGTGTTTATTGGTGTAGCACAGCATCAGGGAAAGGGGAGCTGGATCCCTTGGACTAGCACCGGAACACGCTATTAAATTAATAACATTTAAGCGGTATAGTTTACCAAGGTGGTGGTAATTTGTTAACAAAAACCCAGGCGAGTCCCTACAGAGACCCACCCTACCACCTAAGATTTAAGTGGAGTTATAATCTAAAAAAGATTAACGAAGGATACGGCGGGTACGCCTCCACGCTTATCCAACTGTTGTTGATACCCTGGTTTCCCACTGCTGGTTTTCACAGCACCCACGGGATGAGATGGGGTGACCCTATTATATAGGCCGGGACCACACGGCAACCACTACTTCAACGAGTAACAATAATAAAGTAATAGTGATATGAACAATTTAACTCATTCTACTTTATGTGCGCGGCCGCAGCGCGCCGGGCTCTTGGGGCGCTTGCGTCCTGCGCAGCTGCAGGCTGTGGCTTGGAATTTGCCATCACATCCATCTTATCGAGTTTAGCCATGCAGTTCACTCGGTGGCGGTCCCCGTTTGCGCCTAAAACATACACGGAGCCATCGCGGGTCCAGGCACTGCGTAATACCAAACTTCTGTTGCACTGCCATGAATGCCTCGTGTCTAGACTTAGTTAGGAACTCGGACAAAGTTATGCCCGAGCCCTTGAGCTTCGTCTTGGCATTCCAAATGTCGCTACGCACCGACAGATTCCTCAGCTCAATAAGAATAGCTCGGCTAATGTCATCGATTGAGAAGTTCGATATCTTCAGCTGCTCAACAAACACCTTCTGAATGCTAGTGGGAACACATTCGGATTTATTTTAAACCAGTCCATGTAGCAATAAGATATGCCGGCGACTGTGTGCCTCCAGGCTGTCTGTTCTTCGATCCAGGAGGTTCACCTGACCTTGAAGTGTTTGCAAGGCTAACAAAACAAAGTCTTTAAAAACACTGAACTCCGATGCCAAATTGGGATTACTTGGACCCGAAGAAGGATTCTTATGGAGCTCCGTGGTGAATTCCTCCATCCGCTTTGTGAATAAATCACTCATTTGCGCCATAGAGTTTTTAATTTCCTCCATCTTGTAGTGATGAGAAATTTAAAGTGTAAAAAATATAACTTATCTTTGTGTGCTATTAAGGAAAACACTCACAGACAGGTAATGTGATCTCTTCTTTAATTATACATAACACACTTGCAAAATAAACAAATATATCTATTTATTTTAAATTAATTTATGAGAGCCACTTTTTCTATGTACTTTTGTGGCATCTACACGTCAAAAAAAATTAATGTTTTTTTAAGAAAAATTAAAATGTTTAGGCACTAATCGTAAAATAATCAAAAAAATAAAAAACGTATAATACATCAATCAATATAACTTTAAAACTACCTAACTATAAATAAACAAACAAATAAACTTAAACAATAAAACCGGCCAAGTCGAGTTGGACTCGAAGTCATTGTTATTACATTCTAAGTATTTTCGCAAATTTTATTACGTTGTTAACATTTATCACAAAGTTCCCTACGAATAAAAAAATATATTTAATAATATTTAGTCAGCCAATTGTTTTTTATTTTGTTAAAAACACGTTTTGAGTTTTGTTAAAACCATACTAGTCTCATCTCAAATACTTAACAGTTTACTTTTATGAAGAACTTTGTACTTATTGCTTTGTTTGAAATATTGTCAGTGTGTTCTTTCAATAGAGAAAGATTTGGGAGTGCGAGCGCTTTTTTCTTGTAGGCTACGCGGGTCAAGCCGCGGGCAAAAGCTAGTATTACATTATATTAGTGGGATTTGACATGTAAATGACTAGAATGAACCACTCGAACGAAATGCTATCAAAGGCTTTCTGACAGTCAACCCAGGCTAAGATAAGGTTTTATATGTGGATTAATCAGCGCACGCCACGCCCCAACGCAAAGCACTGGCAAAACCCACGTGGCTTCACTCTTACATTATCATACCAACCATATATTCATACTCATTCATTTAAATATAAGACTTAAAAAATATATTATCTTATTTATTTTCCTCTTGCAGGGTCTGGAATAGCTTTAATGAAGGCCGTTCGCTTAACAAGTTTGGACCAAATAATATCTGAAAGCATTTTTGGCACTATCTTTACTAACAGACATTGGTTGTTGTCCTTATGGCTAGTCTGTTTAGTTGCGACATTTTTGCCAAATACCATGTCTTCTTGCGCAGCAACCGTTGTGCTCTTACCGCTGATACTGTCTTTGGTAATATTTTAATTCTATATTTAACAAGATTTGCCTATCAACGCATACTTATCGTTAGTAGATCATATTAGATTTATTTAAATTTGATGGCATGAAATGTGGTGAGTAAAAGTTGCTGACAAATTTCAAGAATATGTTTGACACATTTCACCAAAATCTGGCTACTCTGGCTGTCCTGACAAAATTGGTATTTGATTAATCAATTTTATACTAAAATAAAGTGATCAATATTTTTTCCCAGGGCGCATTAAGGTAGTGCAATGGGGATGAAAGTTCAGGTTGAAAGTTCTTTATTTATGAAGTTATACTAATGATTTTCCTTGATCATACCATAACTTGAGAACGGGTGGAATGATTTGGCTATTTCTTTTTTGTTGTTTGTAATTGTCAGGACAAGGTATTTATGAAAGAAAAGTTTAAATTAATGTATTTTTAACGCGGGCAAAGCCGCAGGGAACAGGCAGCATAGATTAAAAAAAACTGAAATCAGGTTTCAGTTAATCTGAGACTAATTAGTTGTTGTTGGTTCTGTAGTTGGAAAAATTAAGACATTTGAAATAATTATATTATCCCTAGCTATAAGCTTGGGGGATGTAGCTTGGGGATGTAAGGGAGCTCAGGGAGCCAACCTCACCTGCCCGACCTCATTCTGCTGACCCATAAACGAGACTGTGGCGACCGACGAATAGAGGTATAACCATTTCAATTATGGCGTAGCTAGATACTACAGGCCGGTGACGGGCAGCAGCGTCACCGGTGCGAGGAGCTACGTCCTGCTATCGCCAACCCGCCTGCCCAGCGTGGCGATTAGGGCGTACCCCTCCCAATAATCCGAAGATTGGGCTCAATGACGTATCTTGGGAGAGACCTACGTCCAGCAGTGGACTGACACAGGCTGATTATGATGATGATGATGATTGACTAAGAGTTCCACACATTGTCTATCAGAGCTTTTGAAGCATAGACATCGTAACCCTAGTCAACTAATGCTTATTAGCGCGCGGTACAAGTAACTCCGCAACTAGTTGAGGTATGTGATCGCGAAGAACTGTTCGTGATTAACGCTTTCGACTAGTTTTGATGGGCGGGCAAAGTCATAAATCTCAGAGATGACCATACAAAATTACCGTAAAAAAATATCGATAAATGTTAAGTACACTATCCAAATGGACGTATATTATACATATAGTTGAAAGAACTTACCTAAGTGATTTTCAACTCTTATTATATGAGATGTTACATCCGAAGAGATTTAAATTAACCATGTAGTCAGTCTTTCGTTGTTTTGCATCGTCATACTGTTTAAAGCACATAAAGTAAAAATTAACTCATTATTTACTCCTTCAATACTCACACACCAGCCAACATTTCGACTGTGTACCTTCATTTGTTTTAGAGTAGCAGATCAGTCTGCATTCTGCAACACTTGGGCATAAAGTTGTATATTGACAACAATTGAACTTTATTAACAACACAATAAGATATAAAATGCATTGATCTGAATTTAATAATAAATAGGATAATAAATAAATAGGATGGATAGGGTGTCGGACTGGCGATCGAGAGGTCGTGACTTCGATCCCCACCCTACCCATTGCACAATTGACGTGAACCCACTCCAGACACAAGCTTATTTAGTTAGTTGGAGGGGTTAACAATGCATTCTTGTTTTAAAGCGTTTAAAGCCAACATTGCGAGTAATCCTTAAAAAAAAATCGGGCTGCTCCGCGTGGCGACGCGACTCTCACGCATTACAAGAAGTCCCTGCTTGCATTATGACCATACGCACTTAGTCAGCAGAGACTTATTTCTTAGTAGAGGACGCACTGGTTAAAGACTTTTTTCTCTACATAGTATAGGCGACGAGAAGACTCGACGGAGTTTTCCGAATGCTGCCCAGCCTAGCTGAATTTTTCTCTAGATTTCCTTCTCGAAGTTGTGTTTGCCTAGTTGGAGCGTCCGCCCCAGGTAAACATACTTAGTGACAACTTCGAGTGGGATTCCATCTACGGCAATCGGTTCCGGAACAACATGCACGTTGTACATGACTTTGGTTTTATTCAAATTCATCCGGAGACCAATGCGACGAGAAAAATCAGCCAGGCAAAGTCACCAACATTCTTTGTTGGTCCTTCAGCGTCTCTGCTATAATTACGATGTCATCTGCGAATCGTAAGTGAGAGATGTACTTGCCGTTGATGTTAATGCCACAATCTTACCAGTCCAGCGTCTTAAACATATTCTCCATGGCGTTAGTAAACAGATATGACGTCCCCCTGTCTCACTCCGATACGCGCGGTGCGACGCGGATGGACATGGATATATGGCGGGGGTAAATGTGATAGGAAATCGCTCAATTAGCCTGTATTACCATGTGAAAGAAAGTGACAGCTAAGGAACGATGAAATGCATTGATATTATTCAATGCTAATTCTGGCGGTAACATGTCCCCCGGCCTTAAAGGGTTGCCTTTAAGAAACCCAATTCATATGTTTGAAAATGCGGGATATGTATAAAACAGTATTATAGTGTGCGGGTAATATGCGGTAATATGACATGTGGATAAATACTTAACCTAAATGTAAATTTTATTATATTTTTGATAAGGAAGGAGACATAATTTAACTACCGTGCGAAGGGTAGCTCCCCTTTGAAGTTTTCACAGTGAAAACTCGAGTAGCACTATCCTTAGACGAGTATACCTTTTCCACGACTCCCAAAGGCCAAGCAAAGGGCGGAGAATTGTCAGTCTTGATAATGACTACCGTCCATTTCTTTATAGGAACAGTAGGTAAATTCCACTTAGCTCGTGCCTGCAGTTGTAGGCAGACTTGGTTGACGCGGTGTCAGGGTAAATCAGCCATGAGCGGGAATAAAGGACGCGGCTTCGACCTAAAGCACACGTTACATTTATGAATACGGTATGATGCGTCTTGCAGCCAAGATCCAGAATCTGTGTCTTAATAAAGACAGCAGAAGCTCTGGTCCAGCATGCAAGTGCTTACGGTGATAGTGATCGACTATCAAGTCAACGATATAATCGCGGCGCGGTAGAATGCAAGGATGCTTAAGCGTGTATTCCTCAGCGGAATTTGACAAGCGACCTCCGACACTGATAAGACCGTTACTGTCTGGAAAAGGTCTAAGCTTGTTTAGAGCAGGCAAGCAAGTCTCATTTTTAATTAATTTAGATTTATCGTTTTGGAAGTGAAAATCTTGTACGGCGTGTATTAATTTATTTTCTGCAAACTCTAAATCTGCGGCGGTTATAGAATTACCACACGGTAATATTTTCATAAAGCGGTAAACGTAAACAATAGCGCGTAATAATTTAGAACACGACGAAAATCGTTGCGCAAGCGCGTATAGCGGAGAATCCTCCGGACTAGTCGTGACGTGCACCTGAGTCCGTTGCTCAGGGGCGGTCTGCGTTATCATTAGTATCTAATTTATTTAAGGGCCATATACTTGGATAGCGCGTGATCCAAGGAGGTCCAGTAAACCATAAGGGATGGTCCGCTAACTTATCCGGGGTAAGACCACGTGATAAGCAGCCTGCGGGGTTATCGGAGCCAGAAACATGGAAGAAACGACTCGCGGGTATATTTTCTGTCACTTTTACTACTCGATTTGTGACAAAAGTCTGCCATCGATGCGGAGAAGCGTTTATCCAACAAAGTGCAACTTTGGAATCGCTGAAGGCAAAGACATTGCTAAAAGTATAACGCGGGGTTATAATATCCAAGAACTTGCGAAGCAGCTGTGACAACAGAACCGCTGCACAAAGTTCCAATCATGCAATAGAAAAACCTTGACAGGTGACACTTTGGACTTTGCGCACACCAGTTGAACAGTGTACTTTGAACCTACGCGGATTTGTAGATAAACCACAACACCGTATGCTCGTTCGCTCGCGTCAGCGAAACCTATGACGTAGACCTTGCAACTTTCGACAATACCCAGATGTGGGGAATGCACAGTTTGTTGAGCGAGGGAAGCTCCTTACAAAACTGCATCCAATCATTAACGATGTGAGGGGGAGGCTCGGCATCCCAGTCACACTTCGACAACCAAAGCTCTTTAATAAGAAGCTTGGCGTACAAAATGGCTGGAGCCACTAAGCCCATGACGTCCCACAGCCTAGCAATCGCAGACAATATCGTGAGCTTAGTGCACTTATCATCTGGAGCGTCGACTTCAAAGCGGAAACAATCGCATGATTTATCCCAACGTAATCCCAGAATTTTATGTTGAATAGAGTCGTCAAACATTTTATCGTGAGATTCTTTATGTGTATCTGGTATCTGAGCAAGTACAGCATCAGAATTACTTGTCCACTTGACGAGTTCAAATTGACCCAGTTTGAAAAGTTTGATGAGCTCATCACTAAGCGTGATGGCTTGCGTACTATTCATGACAGAAACGGCAATATCGTCCATGTAAAAGCATGAAGAAGAAACAGCGGCAGCGGCGGAAAACTTATCATCGTCATCGGCGATCAGCTGGCGCACGACGCGCAATGTGTGAAATGGACTCTACTTTAATCCGAAACAAACGCGGTTAAATTCGTATATAGTAACTGGATCCTCCGTACTAAACCGATATAAAATTCTTTGATATCTACGATCAAGTTTACGTACTCCGATTCGGAGAAACATCTGACGACAATCAGCGGACAGCGTTATTGCAAACAGGCGGAAATTTATAAGGATGCTAAACAAGTCTCCCTGTAAATTAGCACCTGCGTGGAGAAGATCGTTAAGTGAGTGACCAGACGAAGACTTGCAACTGGCGTCTAAAACACAGTGAAGCTTGGTCGACGTTTTGTCTTCTCGAAACACACCGTGATGTGGAGTCGTAAATAAAGGTCGCGTATTACAACATTCCATACAATACAAGCCCATAATCACAAAACCTAACACAGTCTGAATCGCGGGCGGTACATTACTATAACTGCTATGCACCACTCCGGGTAGCAGCAGATGCGAGAAAGTCGATGCTCCAACCAAGCAATCGACTGGACCAGGCGTCGCGAAATCCTTGTCGCCGAGCGGGAGTGATTCAAGATGTGTAAACGCGGCCTTATCGACTGCCACCGACGGCAGATTGTCGCTTATGCGATCAATAACGAGCGAGTTAAGATCAAAATTAATATTCGAATGAAATAGCGAGTTTATTTTAAAGTTAATCGAACCTTTAACTTGCTTTTCCGAACCCCCGATTCCCCTAACAACCGTATGTGAAAACGTCATACAATTTAATAATCCAAGACGATCACAACATTAATAAGTTATGAAATTACTTTGAGATGCACTATCAAGTAAACAACGGATAACTTGCGGTCTATTTCTAGCATCTAATACAATCGCTTGAGCGGTGGCTAGCAGTACGGTTGCACTGGACCCTATGCGTTGCCGTTTATGAATGAATGAATGAATGAATGAATAATACTTTATTGCACACCAAGAACAAAAAACAAACAAAAGTAACAGAAGAACATAACATATCGGTAGTACAATGGGCGGTCTTATCGTCTAGAGCGATCTCTACCAGACAACCTTTGGATGGAGAGGATTTCCAAATTATAATATTGCGGGGGTGTGCAGCTATAAGTTAACATATATATGAATATACTTAAAATTAATACTTACACATATACACAAACATAATACATAACATAGATACATATACATTGTAACTAAATAGATATTATTAAAATAGGTACATATACCTTAATAAATAAGTTCATAAAATTAACTATGGGAAAAATAGTGTTTAAATACCATATTTTTAAAAGCTTGTGGCTTGTCTTATTGTTGCAGGATGTTCGTTCCATAGGCGGACAGCTAGCATGGTATAAGATTTGTTGTAGTAAAGTGACGTGGAGTGATGTTGAGGTGTCTTCAATTGAAGCGTATACTGGGATCGAAGGGGGTGGGATTTAGTAAGGTGGAGGAATTCGAAGCGCTCTCTTAGGTAAAGTGGAGCCGTAGGAAGGAATAGGATATTCTAAAGGAAAGAAAGGATATGCATGTTCCTGCGAAGGCGGATAGGTAACCAATTGAGCCTTTTTCGGAATTCGGAGACATGATCATATTTCCGAAGACCGAAAATGAATCGGATACAGACATTTTGCAGTCTTTCTAGCTTATCAAGTTGCTCTTCGGTCAAATCTGGATAGCAAGCATCTGCGTAATCAAGTAAAGGCAAAAGAAGAGATTATGCTAACGCAGTCTTAGTGGTGATAGGAAGAAAATTACGTAATCTTCTGAGTGAAGATGCCGAAGCAAAGATTTTCCGGCTGACTTCTGCTAGTTGAGGTTCCCAAGATAGCTGGTTGTCTATGAGTAACCCTAGATTTTTGACTGACGAGCTAAAGCTTACAGGGACTCCATCAAATATGACTTGTGGTAGCCGGAACCAGTCAATTTTTGAAATCATACGTAGCTCACGTATGCCAATGATACGTAGCCCAATGATAATAGTTTGAGTTTTTATAGGATTGACTGTGAGGCCGTATGATTTACTCCAATCTCGGATACGCTTCAGATCTTCATTAGTGCTCTCTATTGCCGCATGTAACTGACTTAGAGGTGCCTGAGTATAAATCTGTAGATCGTCTGCATAAAGATAATAGGAAGAAGATAGCTGTTGTGAAATAAAGTTAATAAAGATTGCGAAGAGAAGAGGAGATAAAACGCCGCCCTGAGGAACGCCAGCAGATAGATCGCACCACGATGAGTAGGAATCATCAATACGTATTCTCTGCCGACGTCTACATAGGTAACTACGAAACCACTCAATCAATGTCGGCGAGATGTTAAGAGAGCACAGCAGACCTAGCAGAATGTCGAAATCAACATTGTTGAACGCACTGCTAAAGTCGAGCAGTGACAGCACTGTGAGCTTTTGATTACTCATCCCATACCTGATGTCATCGGTAATTTTAGTCTAAAGCTGTAATAGTACTGTGACCAGACCGAAATCCAGATTGGAAGGGATTGAGGAGATTGTTTCTGATAAGGAAGGAGGAGAGTTGTTGGTGAACTAGACGTTCTAGGACTTTCGATAGGAAAGGAAGAATAGATATGGGACGATATTCTGAAAAAGACGATGGGTTGGATTTTTTGGGTAAGGGTGTGACTTGTGCCTCTTTCCATGTTACTGGAAAGCTGCCGGAGGAGATAGAAAAATTCAGGAGGAAATGGATCACAGGAACAATTTCATCAAGTATGGGTAGAATCATATTGCGACTAATGCTATCACTGCCGACTGCATTGGAAGATATTGACTGTATGCTCTTCTTAACATCACCTTCAGTAAATTGAGTAAAGAAAAAGGGGTCATGGTCTGAGGATGGAAGAGAAGAGAGATAATTCAAAGTTGCAAGTTTAACAGGGCCATCAAATTTTGAAGAAGTGGAGAAATGCTTATTTAAGGAAATTAGATCTAGGGTTTTGGAAATATCATTTTGGCGCGATTTACCTACACCAAGCGATCTCAGAAATTTCCAAACCTTGGCAGGATTGCCATTTTGTACAGAGCTGTGAATATGTCGGCGTTGTGCATCCCTACACATCCTATTGCAGACGTTGCGACGATTAATGTACTTTTCTTTATTTTCTTCAGATGTTCGATGTTTAAGTTTGATGTTAGCAACATTTTTTTTATGCATGAGCGTTCTAATCTCATCATTAAGCCATGGTGCCGGTGCATGTTTCATTTTGATAGAACGAATCGGAACATGAATATCGTAGAGCTCTGTGAGAGTATGGTTAAATACTCCAATTTTGTCATCCATGGTTGTCGCATTAACAACACCAGACCAATCCAAATTCTGCGTATCATTCCGTAGCTGATCTAAAACTATACCACCAAAACTACGTTGCAGAAGAATTTTTGGCATTGCCTTGGGCGGGCGGATTTTATAGGAAATTTAAATCAAATCATGATATGAAAAAGCATCCGCCGCGCACTGACCATGCTTAGCCACATGATTCAAGGGGGAAACAAGAATGAGATCTAGAAGAGATGGCTTAGAGTTTGGAAAAAAGTCAGTAGGGTTGAGTGGAAGAATATTCAGGTTACTTGCCGAAATGGAGGACTCAAAGGCAGTTGCCCTGGAATCCTTTCTTAACAGACAAGTATGGAAATCACCCATTATAATAGTATGAGTATAAGGAGAAGAATAGTCTTCTAAAAGCGTTTCGAAGCTGGAAAAGAAGTTAATGCGAAGAGAAGGGCAATAATAGACATCGAGAAGGAGTTTAGTATGATGCAGGATAACTTCGATAAGGAGATGCTCACCAGCATTGGAGGGAGGTGGCTGCGCTGACATACTAACAATGGAGAAAGGAAAATGTTCACGAAGATGGCAACACCGCCTCCACCGCCACTAGTTCGATCATTCCTTATCAGCCGATATCCTGGCATCTCGTAAGTGATGGAAGAGAGAGATGGCTTCAACCAGGTTTCTGAAATTAATAGAGCATGGATGTCTTTATTTTCAAAAGATGCAAGCATATCGTTAACATGAGCAGGAACACTTTGTGCATTTATATGGAAAACATTGAAATTTTTTGAAACGTCACTGACTAACGAAGTAATGGAGTCTGCTAACGTGGGTATACTACAAAAACTATTGTGACTGTCGTCCGAGGAAGAACAAGACAAGTAATCAACATTATCACTATTATCAAGCATAAAAATATAAATAAGTAGGTATATTATAAATATTTAAAAGAATAAATATTAATAATTATATGCGTATAATGTAACTTTAAAAAAAATAAAATAAAAATAGGTTACAAATTCTAGTACGTCCACCTGCCAGGCGTTATGACACCTGGGCTAGCTAATTAAAAATGAAACCAAACACGACACCTACCTACATAATTACGATATAGACGAAAAAAAACAATTTGATTATTTCTTCGCTGCAGCAGCTCTTCTGGCCCTGGTGGCCACTGATGCCACCGCGGCCTGGGCCTTCTTCGCTTCTGACAGCTTTCCAGGCTCCTTGGGCGCAACTACGTCGATGTCTTCAATCGAGTTGAGGCGATGTCGGCTTCCATCCGGGCCAATGGCGTAGACGGTGCCATCCATCGTCCAACATTTCGACACGCCGAATCGCTGTCTAGCCGCCAGAAACACGTCGTGCCTTGACTTTGTAAGAAATTTAGACAGTGTAATGCCTGAACCCTTGAGAGTCGTTTTGGTCGACCATATCTTGCCCCGGAGGCTTAGATCTCGGAGCTTGAAGAGGATAGGTCTAGGTCTATCCTGACCAGCGGCGCGACCCATCCGATGACATCTACTAATATCATTCGCTGAGAAACCAGCCAACTTTAATTGGCCAGCCATCGTCTTCACAATAACGGCAGATGTTTCCTCCTTCTGCTCCTCCGGAACACCGTGTAGCAGGAGTATTTTACGCCTCCCGCGCATCTCCAGAGAGTCTACCTGCTTGGCAAGCATGCTGATTTGCATTTGTAATGCCCGCAGTGATGCAAGTGCAAAGGTTTTGAACTCTGCAAACTTAGCTTCAAGACTACCTGGGAAGGGTGTTCCTGTCTTCGGTAGCTGCCCTTCTATGGAATCCAGACGCTCATTGAAGATTGACATCATCTGGTTAAGAGACTTGTATGGTGTCCATGTTGCAAAAGTGAATAATGATATTGTGAAGAAGTGATATATCTCAGTGCACAGTTTGTATTTATAGGAGATAACGATTATTGGCAGGCAGGATGTCCTAATACATGCATCTATGCATGTATTTCACACTAAAGGTAACTTATTATGTTTTAATTTAAATAAATTATGAAGACAACTTTACAAGAAGTGTTACTTATTTCGCTCCTACCCGCGAAAAAAACTAACTAAAAACTAAAACGCACGAGTTTATGAGCGGATGATTCACAGGTAGCGAGACGGCAATGGATGTCGTGCATAGCGATAGATCGCTGCGTTGTACCGTACACGCTACGTGTGTAAGTGACGCGGCTCGCTATCCATCGTAGTAGGGACGGGCGCCCGTAGCGTAGTGGTTGTATGGGCGGTTGCCGAGGTAGGCATCGCAGGTTCCGAACGCGGATTGTTATTACTAAAATGTAACATGGAATGATGTCGCTGAGAACACACACGACATTTTAATTTAGATAAACAATATAATAACGGTTTTATGTGTGCGACTGGTGCAGTTAACACACGCGTTGTTATTTTTAATAAACTTAAACCGTTCAGTAGGTGAAAGCGAACGCGGTACATTTAAAGTAGTGATCATGAGATGCGTAATTACACAGTGAACATTTATCAGAAGACCAACATGTGACGTATGACTGTGGATTTGGCGGGCGATTAGTCCTAGCAGGAGGTTTATTAGCACTAGACTTTGTGCTATTATTAGCTGCGGCAGGTTGCGTGGTCTCAAAAATACGACACTGTTTTTTAATGAATTCGATAAACTCATTGAGGGTAGGCAATTCGTTATGACGAGAATACATTTTAAACGCACGTATAGTTTCTGCATCAAATTTTTGCGTAGCTATGTGTGGAAGAACAAAATCTAACAGATCGTCAATTTTTAACTGTTTGAGTGGGCTGATAGCGACAACAAACTTATCGATAAACATCTGGATGTTAGATGTAGACGGAGAACCATTTAATTAAGGACTTAGTGCTTCATTTAAATAGTTAAAACCTAATAGCCGTACATCTTGATATTTATCGAGAAGAGATTGATAAATCACTTCATAATTTATGGCACTCGGAATTATACCAGCAAATGAAGACTGGGCGGATGGTGACAAATTTACCTATGAAATAGTATAGTTTGTTTGCGTTTGTTAACGATGAGTTTTCGTGCACTGTGGCATGAAAACTAGCGTTAAACAATGGCCAGTTTTTTATATCACCGTCATAAAGTTGAAGTTAAAGTTACCAGTTCAATATTTGGAAGTCTAGGCTTAGCTTTGGCGGGCAAAGTGGAATACTCTGACGCGGACGCGGTGAACTTCGACATGATCTGCTTGATATAACAATATAGATCTTCGAAGGAGGAGTAACCGTGATAATCAGGAGTAGCTTCGGGGTTGAGTTCGAGAAGTGTCTCATTGTAACGAGTACTTTGTGAAAACTCGTGCGTATATTATCTATCGTTACGCAAGAACCCAGAAACAACTCTTGACTTTCTTCCGAAATATGAGCATTTTTAGCTTGGTTATAAACAATGTTAATTCGTTCAAAAAGAGCACTCCGCTTGGCTTCAATATAGTCAAACGCGGACTACACGGAGAAGCTACCATCGCTTCACGAGTCATTATCGATATTATTTAAATGTATAAATTATGAATGATATTGTGTAATAGCTGTGGTAACTATTACAGTTATCGAAATACTATATGTTATGCGGGACAACTAATAACATTTGCGTATAGGAAAATATGTAAGTATATAAGTATTTTATGAATGCGGTATAGTAATTACGTTATAATATGTTATTTAATAAATAAGTACGTGAATTGTGTATTGTATACGTATAAACTAAATAACACCTTATAAATGTATGGCACATACATAAAAGGCGGAAATATAATAATACGATCTCTAAAGGCAAACACTTTTACAAGGCGGTTTTAGTAAATAATTAATTATAGTCGTGTATTGAACACTTTTATGCAAGTGGGATGAGGGTAGACTTAGCAAAAAATTGCGAGGCGGAATGTATATAGATAGTAAGGAATGTTCTAGAATTGAGTCAACAAATGATACAACTACAATGAAATAGAGATGTAATCCGGTTTGTATGGACCAAAAAATGAAGCGGCCAAAAATTTATGTTCAACCGCTTTTTGGCGGGAGGCGTTATGTACCCGAATAGCGTCATTAATTTAAGTGGACTGTATTTTTCTTTTATTCGCTAGGATCACCGATTACAAATCTAAATAACCATTACATGGTATATCAGGACAACTAGAGCGATTTAGCTAAGGAAAATGGAATATCCACGCACCGGGAGCTTTTTCTCGACCTGGATACTTCAGGCTGCGCAGCACAGAATCCTCACAAATGTCCTCATCCACATTCACCATAAAGAAGTCCAAAATTTGTATAAAAAACACTAATTCACGTACTTGCGGTAATGCAATTAAATAAATCACATCGAAGTGCGTTCTGCGGCGGTTTGTCCTTGAGACTGGTTTCTTGAAGGACGTCGTTGCTTCCAATACGCGCAGTGCGACGTAGATGGACATGGATATATGGCGGGGGTAAATGTGATAGGAAATCGCTCAATTAGCCTGTATTACCATGTGAAAGAAAGTGACAGCTAAAGAATGATGAAATGCATTGATATTATTAAATGCTAATTCTGGCGGTAACAGGAGGGATATGCCCTAATCGCCACGCTGGGCAGGCGGGTTGGCGATCGCAGGGCGTAGCTTCTCGAATAGAATAGCGAATAGATTTTATTTAATATTAAGTATATTTTATTTATTTAATATCAGTCTTAAGCGAACCGTCAAATAAACGACATATTTTATAATTCAAATTTGTCTCTTTAAAAACATCTACGGTAGCCGTTGGTACTTGAATAAGTACACAGTCGAAATGTTGGCTGGTGTGTGAGTATTGAACGAGTAAATATTGAACGAGTAATTTTTATTTTATGTGCTTTAAACAGTGTGACGATGCGAAACAACGAAAGACGGACTACATGGTTCATTTGTATCTTGAAGTTGTAACATAGAAGTATAATAACTTATAAAGTAAAACATAAAATAGCCCAATGGATCGGTCGTGAGATCGGTTCCCACCCCACCCATTGCACTATTGACGTGAACCCACTCCAGACACAAGCATATTTAGCTTAGTTGGAGGGGTTAACAAGAATACTAGTAATGTGTAACCACATTGCAAAAATTCTTTTAATATAAAAAAATAATATTATACAAACATCTGTTGCAATGGTAATGGCTATGTAAATTAGGGAAAAAAATATGCAAGGGATTTCAAAAATTCCATTAAAAATCTGCAGTTAAGTCCACATTTTTACTGAGAATATAACTAGATTATGACTTCAAATTGACCTGTAATGTGACTTTGACTAAACGTTGTGACAAGAATATACGAAAACTTAATTTTAATACTTGAAACTGGCTAAATACACTAATCGTGTGAAGCCATATAAAAAAATACCTACATACCCTATGTTACACGCTCGGTTTCCATTAGCGACGTGCTTACTCTGTAGATCTCAATAAATGGTCTGGGATCAGAAGACACACTACATCCAAATTCACTACCTAATTGTAAAAGAATGTCATTAATAAGCCTAGTTCATCGATATATGTATCACTACTGCAGGGGCACAACACTAAATCCACGCCTATTAGAAGAAAAAGCGGGATAGAACTATAACATCGCCCATGACAAAAAAAGACGAAACTGCCGACCGGCAAATATAAGCTGAGCTTTGCCTAAAATTTATTTTTTTGAAGATAAATAAATCTGTGTCTCCTATGTAAAATGATATAGCTGAAAAATCTTAACTTTTCAGGAGAGCAAAAACAAAGTTTGAAAAATCATATTTCATTTTTGGTTACACTTGTCTGGAAAATAGTAATGAATTATGTGGCGTATGAACGTATGTTTTCATGCCTTACTTCATTTTTTCTGATATATTGTAAGCATTATCAGAAAAACTATAAAAATCGAGTTATACCAAATGTAATATTTAACTAAAGTTTTTTTACGTGTCTAATGATCAAAGTATAATTGTATCATATAACACAAAAAATACCTTTTGGTGAAAATTGATATTTTGCTTTATGAATAAAATCATTCTTGGACCTACACTTACTGACCTAAAGCAAAAAGACAACAAAATAAATGATAGATTAATATGGCACTACCTAGCATGCTCTAAACTAATATTTTTTCGAGATGTATTATTAAAGTCAAAGTGGCAATGTTAACATTTTTGTGAAATATGATATATCTGCAGTTGTATCAATTGTAATGTTCAAAAAGAAATGTGCAAATAGAGTTACGTTGAATATAAAAAGTACATAAAACAAAATTATGTAATCAATAACACCTGTAATAATTAGAATTTTAGCAAAAAGATACAATATTGAGGCACTAAGAGATCAATAGTAAATAAATCACAACCCACATACGTATTCTACTCGGAAAATAATAAGTAGTTTTAAATATTTTAGTTATTGTCATGCAGGTTGTCAATTAAAATTAGTACGTTTTCATCTGAAAACGTACTTATTTTAATTCTTTACGTAAGAAAACGATTTATCTTATAACATTAGCATTAATTATATATATCTAAATGTATTTTAATGTTTCGACATTACTTTTATAGATATTAAACAGACATGACTTACCTATTACTAATAAGAACTATCAGGTTATCAACCTAGTCTCAATTAGAACTTTAGCTCTTGATAACTGCAGCCACAGTATGCGGCAGTATCTTTCTGGATATCAGATTTACATGAAAAGCTCCGATAGAACTCATGGGCACTTACATGTATAAAGGAAAGTAACTGGCAAACATATATTTTTTCTTTTCTACAAAAATCGGCATTCCATTCAAGTACTTTTACTGAGTTTACAAAAACCATTTCATAATTTGTCCCACGTTTTCCATTTGGACATCATACGTAAGAAATCGGCTACACCATCCTCTTTGTAAAAGAAACGAGAAAAGTCTTTTGTATATTTGAAAGAGGGTTAAAAGTCTTCGTTTGATAACTAGGTCGAAGCCATCTGACGAAGTTGACCATATCCGGTGGGAATATTGTCGTTTCTAATTTGATGATTCTGGAAGTTCAAGACTTCTACGGCCAATTGTACACTTCGCAAGCGTTACGTCCTCAATCCCGTTCTGAGGATCCCAGAGCCACTCTTAGCCGCCATTATACCGAAAATCTGCCAGAGGTCAGCCAAGATGAAATCGTGATGGCTCTTAGACAGATAAAAAATGGAAAAGCCTTCGTCGAGGATGGAATTACAACGAAGCTCTTAAAAACTGGCGGAAATACTACACTTACTCAACTTCAGCGTTTATTTAAATCCGTCCTGTTTTCGAGGAGAATTCCGCTGACATAGAGCAAGAGTGTGGTCGTAATGTTCTTTCAAAAAGGAGACTCTTTTGAAGAACTTTCGACCGATTTCTCTTCTGTGCCATATCTAGGAGCTGTTTTTGAGAGTCATTACGAATCGTCTCGCACGTAGGCTCAAAAAATTTCAGCTCTCTCATCAGGCTGGTATCGTGGCACCTTAAATCACATTTAAACAGTGCAGCAGGTTATGCAGATGACCAAAAAGTCTAATCAGCCCCTGTGCCTAGCGTTTGTGGACTGTGAAAAAACGTTGACTCTATTGAAACCTGGTCTGTTCTGTCTGGAGTCCACGCAACGTTGGTAAGTTGATTGGTGATACAACTAAGTGTTCAGACGTCTATATGACGCTGCAACTATATCTGTCCAACTACAAAATCAAACCGAACCTATCCCCCTTCATCGAGAAGTTTTAGACAAGGGAACGTTCATCATCATCAGCCTGTGTCAGTCCACTGCTGGACGTAGGCCTCTCCCAAGATGAGCCACTGAGCCCGATCTTCGGCTCTTATCGTCCAGTCACTGCCCACCGCTTTGCGTATGTCGTCGCTCCACCTGGTCACAGGACGTCCTACGCTACGTTTGCCAATTTGTGGTCTCCACTCTAGGACAAGTCTACCCCAACGGTTATCAGTACTTTTTTTTTTTTTTTTTTGACCCAGGAAAATCCTTTATGGATACCACTCGCCCGGGAGAGCGAGATGGTTATGTGGGACTCACTGAGATGGGGCAAGATGGGGTCGCGTCAGCATTCAACCATCTTGCCCCGGTGACAGGCACTAGGACTTTTTCGTCTACGGAGGGATGACTTGGCTCACCAGAGCCATCCCTTAGTCATGTAGGGTCGGTACCTACCGTCGGAAAGTCACCCGATTCTCCAACAGAAACCCCACTACTGAGGAGGGAGGAGGTGGGCAAAACGCCTCCTCCTTCCACCTTTCTTCTTCTTCGAAGCGAGTCCGCACGGGCATCGTCCTCCCTTACCCGCTCTGCTGCCTCCTTTTGCGACATAACTGCTTCGCAGAAAGACAACACCGCCTGCCACGATCTCTCGCTACCAAGCATAGCGTCCACTACACTCGGCAGAAAGAGATCACGGTCTATTAATGCCGAAAGTGCGTGCCGCTGCGGGCCCCATGCTGCAAATTCTGCCAGCGTGTGGAGCGCCGTATCTTCCGACGCACCACACTCATGGCAGCCCGCAGTCGCCTCCCGTCTTGCGATCTGGTGCAGGTACTTTTCAAAACATGAAGCACCTGCACTAACCCGAAGGTCAGCGACCCGAATCGCCGCTTCACCCACCTCTGAAGGACCGGGCGAATAGCCTCCACAGTCCATCGACCAGGGACTGGTGAAGCCAGGTCCTCCGTCCATCGGCTAGAGAGGGCGGCCAGTGCCTGTCTACGTATGCACGTAACCTCTTCCCACCCTGAGGACTCTCCTTGGGATCTTCTCACCGCCACGAAATTGTACATCCTGGAGGTAATCAGTCAACAGCCTCCGCAGATACAGGGCACTCCATGGTACCGGAGTGCTTCCTGTATGGTTCCATGTGGGAGGCTGTTAAAGGCGTTGGCTATGTCAAGCGAGACTGCCAACCTTTTCACCTTCACTGACTGCATCCTGCGTCCACCGTTTAAGCCAGAGCAGAGCGTCTATTGTAGACCGCCCCGTTCTGAACCCATATTGGGCCTGCGAGAGCCCAGGCCCAGTCCCTTCCAGGTGCTGGATGACACGGCTAGCCACAACTCTCTCGAGCAACTTACCCGTGTCATCCAGCAGTACGATTGGCCTATATCCGGAAGGAGAATCAACGGCTCGACCCTCCTTCTTTAAAAGGCACACCGGCCGTCTTTCCACAGCTTCGGGAATCTTCCTGATTTCAGGCACATATCAAAAAGTTCCCGAAGCTGGTCACCCATCTGCCTCAGGGTGATCCCAAGAACCCGCCCAGGGATCCCATCTGGACCCGGTGCTGTCCTTTGCCTCGAAGGTCTTTTGTCAGCGAATGAACTGTACCTGTGTGAAGTTTCGAATATAAAAGACTATTTAATAAACTTTGATCCCTGTTTCATCCCCTTCAGGGGTGTAACTAATAACTAATAACTATCTGAATGCCAAATTTCAGCGCAATCAGAAACAATATCGATGTTTACACTTTGTTACCCCGTTTCACCCTCTTAGGGGTGGAATTAAAATAAAACCTGAAACACGTATTTGCTTTTTTTTTTACTGGAGCACTTGTATGAAGTTTCGAATTAGAAAATACTATCTAATCTTGTTTCTTCATATAAACATTGAACCCCCGTTTCATTCCCTTAAGGGGTGAATTTTAGAAAATAATTCTCAGAGATAACTAACGTCGTAATAACTATTTGCATGCCAAATTTAAGCGCAATTCGAAACAATATTGATTTTCAGACTTTGTCACCCCATGTTACCCTTTTAGTTGTAGAATTTTGAAAAAGCCTGAAACACTTATTTTCTTATATTTTTACTAAAGCTGTTAACGTCACTTACTGTTTCTACAGCATGCTGTTCTACGTGTTAACTTGGCATAAGCATTATATAACGAACATTGCAAGTTAAATAAGCTTATAAACATAGTAAAACAGACTTAAGACAAATGAGCGTCGAGCTCATAGCCAATTACCACTTGTTATCCTTAATTTTAAGAGTTTCGTACCCAAAAGGTACCAACTGTAACCTTATTACTGAGACTTCACTGTGCGTCTGTCCGTCTGTCCGTGCTGTTCCTTAATCTTAATACTTGATATATATATACTTGTAATTTTCACAAAATAATCTATTACTATGGCCGCTATAATACGAGATAAATACTAAAATCAGAATAAATTAAAGGGGGACCTCCTTTAATTCATTAACTCTCATACAAGAAACGTATTTTTTCGGAAAATGTTGTTGAATCTTACTAAAAATTGTACTGTGCTATGGAGCCCTATGTGAGCGAGTCCGATTCGCACTTGGTCAGTTTATTTCGTTCCATCATAGTTTGTTTGATTTTGTGACGAGCTGACACATTAATTAAGCTTACAATATTTTTCAGAAAATGCCAAAGAAATCCATTTTACGTGGACCTCCAATTTATACAGAAGTTTCAAAAGTAAGATTATCCTATATTAGTCAAATGCTGGATAGATCTATTTGCACGCCACTTAGCACAACCGGCTAATGGAGAAGAAAACTGTCAATTAGTTCTGAGTACAGGGCGCCAAATGTTTGTTCTATAACTGTCAATCTGCATAGAAATTGTTTGTTTTTAAATTATTTTTAACCGACGGAAAAAAAACGGAGGAGGTTATCAAGTCGACGCGTATTTTTATTTATTTTTTACTTATTGCGTAAAATATGGGTTGTTTGGTAGCTTTTGAGTGTAAAGAAATAGGTACACAAATTTCCAAGTGATAGAGAAAGTGAAAAAAGGCACTGAGAAGATAACATTTTATATCAAACAATTTTTTGAAGTTATGTAGTAAACACTTCAAAGAAACCGATTGTAAAACAACTTCTCTTAGAACAGGTATAATCTTATAAAAACTAAAAAAAACTCGACAAAAACCGGAAAAATGCTACATATTAATAAAACAGTCATTCAAAAATATGATGATAAAACAAACATATAAAATAAAAAAAAGCAATGAAAAGCTTATATCGAGGTATTTTGACAGGTACCAAACATATTGCGCCTTCTGCCAGACAAGCTTTCGGTAATCTTCCCCATTATCCAGCTCTGGCCAGTCACGTAGCGCGTTGTTTAATTGCACACCATTAGGGCGTGGACACTTGGACAGACAGAGAGCTCACAACTATTTGATAGTAGGAACTTCATTTTACAGCTTACAAGGAAGATAAATGTAATTTAGTTTACTTTGTCAGAGTGCAATGGCTATATAGTATTCAATTTCTTTTCGATATTCAAGCTCAGCTTGTAAAACTTGTGTAGCTTAACGAAGAGATTGCACCTACATAGTGTAGCATCCTATTAACGAACGCTGTTCCGATCATACTCATAGCTTAAATAATAATATTTTTTAGTTTACCTTCTTTCTAGTAAAGTCCAGCTAATAAATATGACGAAATGTGCAATAACTTTACAAGCACAATATCGTCATATTTAATTTATTTAAAGCTTGATGATATGACATCCATAAGCTATTAGTTTACTTGTACACTATCTACTAGTTGATAGCTCTTAGTCTGACCGAGCTTTTAGGCTTAATGTAATAATTAAAGGCTACTCTCATCCAGCTACCTTGTGAAGATCATCACTCTACCTAGCCCGAAGGGCATCCTATGCTACGTTTATATAATTACTTACTATATTTAGCGCTCATTGACTCTTAAAATAATTACAAAAAAGCTATTTGCATTCTGATCACATTTTTGTCATCATATAAGGACAAGGTTCAGTGATGACCTTCCAGAAAACTTTTGTGCTGTTAAGGAACTGTTTGGAAGGGAACTATTTCCTATACAGCAGGCAGAATTACCTGCAGATGGACGGTGTTGCCATGGGAAGTCCAGTGGCACCTGTCTTTGCCAATATCTAGATGGAATTTATCAAAGAAGCTATAGACCTAAAGTCGTCATCAGTAAAGGTGTGGAAGCGTAACGTTAATGACGTCTTCTGCAACATGACAGGTAATGAGTTAGCAATAGTCACTCTGGCAAAGAAGCTGAACTCGATGAATGCCAACATAAAGTTTACCTATGAGCTGGAAATGAACAAAACACTGCCTTTCCTTGATGACAAAGTTATGGAGAGACCTGATGGTTCATTATCATATTCTGTCTATAGGAAAGCGACCCATACTGATAGGTATCGGATCTAAATGCCTCGTCGCACTATCAGCCCCGTCACCTGAGATGTGTAGCCAGGTCATTGATGGACAGAGCTCGTAACCTCTGTGACCCTGAACACCTGGAGGAAGAAATCGCACATGTTCAGGAGATTCCTCTGCCGTGCGTATACAGCAGAGATTTGTGACTTTTTGTAAAGACTTAGCCAGAGTACTTTGTGAAACGAAATGATATTCTTAGAGACCAGAAGTGAAAAAGGCTAAAAAAATAAACACTATCACTACACAATATCCACAGCTATATAATACCACAGAACCTCAACATAATAACAATAAACACTATCACAATACCCACAGCTATATAATGCCACAGAACCTCAACATAATAACAATTAAATAATGTGTCTAAGCTAACAACATAACCATTACGTCCAAACCGTACGGCGGCCACACGAAGACTGAAGACTGATACCCGCTCGCTGTCCGCTTTTATACTATCGAGCCCAGTCGCAGCGTGAGGGTAGTTGGAAATATTCTAACACGGCCTCTCCTGACAGCTGGACGTTCTCGACCGCTTCATTAGCCACCTGGTTCCCACCTGGCACCAGCACCTGCATTGATTTGCTCAACCAGCACGCCTCGCACGGCCTCGGACGGCGCGCAGTCGCGCTGCAGGGATCGCGCACCAGCACGCCTCGGATGGCGCGCAGTCGCGCTGCGGGGAGCGCGCACCAGCACGCCTCGGACGGCGCGCAGTCGCGCTGCGGGGAGCGCGCAACAGCACGCCTCGGACGGCGCGCAGTCGCGCTGCGGGGAGCGCGCACCAGCACGCCTCGGACGGCGCTCAGTCGCGCTGTGGGGAGCGCGAATACTGCAAAAACGAACAATATCACAAGATTTCGAAGCAACTAAACTTTATTTTTACTTAACTTCATATCGTACACCAAACCCTGTACGTTGTCACCAGGCATGTAGGTATAGAGTAGGTCCGTTCGTCACGATAACATAATTGTACGGAACACTTACTCACTTTACTTATTTTTGCAACTTAGCATATTTCACAATAACCTACTGCGAGTACGTTACAGACACACACGGATGAATGAAATCGCCTAACATTTATTGTACGTTGTCTAATAAATGTTACTCAAAACTTTTACTAAGTATTTCAACTTATCATTACTACTACTACTGCACGGTCTAAATTGGGATCGTACCATAATAACTGTACTACGTATTGACAAATAACACTAATAGAATGTAGGTAACAGCCCATGTACAGCACTCGTTTGTCGGCATGACTATAGTCTGCCTATAACAAATACCTTGGCACTTAAACCTTATGAACATCACTCAAAGTAATAACACGCAAAGTAATAACAATGTCGCCTTGTGGGTGTAACAGCAAATACAAATGTTAACACGACCTATTATAGGTTGTCGCACAATGATTTGACTATGCTTTTGCATTTCTAGGTAGACAATTACTCGTATCTAAATCTCTTGGGCTTGCCCAATCATTTAACACAGTCAACCTCTTCGCATAGTCGAGTATCGAAACAAAAGTAACATTGCAATCATACCTGTATCCACACCAACCATACTCGAATAATCCTGTCCGCCGCGTTTACTTGCCGACGAGCATTATCAGCTATGTTGCACGGTAGTATCACACAAAACAGCAACTACGGAGAAAATCAAATAGTTATAAGCAACGGCATTTTCACGTGGCATTTCGTATTCGGACGCGGTGGTAAACACTACCAGATACGAACCCTAGCAAACTACCCTTTATTGCAAAAACAATTCGACAAAATTACTTTGCTGAAGTATTTTTTTTTATCTTTAAGAAATATCACATACCCTGAATACCCACACAAACGTCTAATTTACACTTTAACTGACAAATCCAATATTAAACCAGATCTCAGTATCACTTCGATTCAAAAACATTGTTGCACCCTAACTTATTCAAAGCTGTTACTTTGAATAGATCAAGGCAAATGTCAGAGACGGCTTATAAGTGCACGTGGACCGATCCCACTTCTGATCTTAGAGACCAGAAGTGAAAAAGGCTAAAAAAATAAACACTATCACAATACCCACAGCTATAAAATACCACAGATCCTCAACATAATAACAATAAACACTATCACAATACCCACAGCTATATAATGCCACAGAACCTCAACATAATAACAATTACATAATGTGTCTAAGCTAACAACATAACCATTACGTCCGAACCGTACGACCGCCACACGAAGACTGAAGACTGATACCCGCTCGCTGTCCGCTTTTATACTATCGAGCCCAGTCGCAGCGTGAGGGTAGTTGGAAATATTCTAACAATATATTTACTAGACTAAGGGCCGATTTTTCATTCCTCAGTTACACGATCAGGTAGGGTTTATACCAATTTTTTTTTTTTTATAATGATTTATCTACTTGATGCAGATATCTCACTTCTATTACAATCTAGCCTTATAACAACTAGGCTAATGAGTAATTTTATTTTCACTTAATTTACTATTAGAATATTACTAAGAATGTGTCCATTAACACTTTTCTTAATGTCTCTATTAAGGGGAAGACACGAGACACTTTGTTCTTGTGTTCTTTTTATAGCGTTCGCGTTCACTATCACTACACTTTGTTCACTTGATAAAGTATCACTAATGTAACTTAAGTGTTTGACCCTTTTTAGTCTTCTCACTATTTCCGTGTTGTCGAGGAGCTGGATGGCCTCGACATTCACATGATGGTTAAGTCTGCGATCGTGAGCTTCAGCAAACTGTTTGATTGTTTTAGCAACGTGCTCCACTTTTAGGTCCCGGTGAAAATCGTCATTTCTGATGTATCACGGTTCACGTACAATACTCCTGAGTACTTTATTTTGGAATCTTTGTATTATCTGTATGTTGGTTTGTTTGGTGCAGCCCCATAGCTGGATACCATAAGTCCATACTTGTTTATACAATAATCATTTATTATTCACAGACAGGGAAGAAAGTCTTCCAAACAGCCAGTGCATATTCTTGTAGCGGAGCTCCAATTCTTCTCTTTTCTTTTTGACGTGCAGCTTCCAGCTTAGCTTTGCGTCTAAAGTCATACCCAGATATTTTGCTTTATAGTCGTATGGTATTGCTTGATTATTTATGAATACCGGATGGTAGTTAGGTCTTTTATTTGTAAAATCTATATGGACAGATTTAGTTTCATTAAGCTTTATTCGCCACTTCTTTGTCCAATCAACTATGGTGTTGATTGCTGTCTGGACCTTTGCGACTGCTTCTTCATGGGTGACCCCTGTAGCCATAATAGCTGCGTCATCCGCGAAAGTTGCAATGGTGTTATTTTCTAACTCAGGGATATCACAAGTATATAATAGGTACAGGACCGGACCTAGAACACTGCCCTGTGGTACGCCAGCCTTTATTTGCATTAAGTCTGAGAACGAGTCATCTTGTCTTATTCTAAACATCCTTTGTGTTAAGTAAGACTCTAGAATATCTGCGAACTGTTTCGGAAGCATACTTCTCAATTTGTGTATGAGCCCCTTATGCCAAACTTTGTCAAATGCTTGCGCTACATCTAAGAAGACTGTGGTGCAAACTTCCTTATCTTCTAGTGCGTTTTCAATGATGTTGGTAATTCGATGAACCTGGTCTATAGTGGAGTGCTTTTCCCTAAATCCAAACTGGTAGTCAGGAATGAGATTCCTAACTTCTATGATAGGTTTTAACCTTTTTAAAAGCAGTTTCTCGAATAACTTTGATATTATTGGTAACAAAGAAATTGGTCGGTATGATGTTGCATCTTGGGGTGGCTTACCAGGCTTTTGGATCATAATCACCTCAGCTATTTTCCACAAGTCGGGCACGTACTGAAGTCTAAATGATGCATTGATGGGTGTAGTAAGTTTGACTAACGCTTTTTGAGGCAGATTTTGTAGTACTTCTCCTGTAATCAAATCATAGCCCGGTGTTTTTTTCTTTTCAAGCTTTTTTATTTCAGTATATACTTCTCTTGGCGTTGTAAGTTGAATTTCGATACCATCTTGGGCTTTCTCAGTTAGCGTGAGGTCATGGTACGTATCCTTATTAGGCTGAAAGATTAATTGTAAATGTTGTGCAAATCTAAATGCTTTCTGTTTATTGTTGATGGCCCAACTCCCGTCAGTTTCTTTTATAGGTGGGACCTGCAGAGTTGGCTTTTTGAGGTTTCTAGTTGTTTTCCACAATTAATAGAACGATCACTTGTCAGCTGGCTCAAGTAAGTGTTCATAGACTCATCATTGAAAGCTTGTATTATCTTTCCAAGTTTTTTGTTAGCTTGTTCCATAGCGTTTTGACTTTAGGACATCTTGTCATATGCTATCGCTCTTGCTGTCTTCTTTTATAAACAATCAAATATCTTATTTCTATAGGATAATAATTACTTCTGATTTTCTTTTTGTATTCTGGCGTATTTTTCCAGGCACAAAGTTGAATGTCAGTGATAAATTTTTTCAAGTCTATATCTACTTCATTTGGACATTTCAATGAAGTTTACAAGTAAATTATACAATCAAAATCTAATTTGAAGCTTTCCCAGTCTGTATTTTTATTTACCAAGTATGGACTGGCTTCTTTCTCAATAATATTCTGACTTATAGTTAAAAATATTGGTGAGTGGTCAGAATTCATATCATAACCTTCCTGAATATGAAGAAAGCTTATATGTCTTTATAATTTATATATGTCTTTATAAATAAAATAATCTATGAGATTTGGAATCTTCATAGGGTCTGTGGGCCAGTAAGTTGATTTTCCTGTAGATATAACGTCACAGTTACATTCTCTAATAGCTGTTAATAGTTCTTTACCTTTAGTTGAAGTAAGTCTTGATCCCCAGTAGGTATTCTTAGCATTAAAATCACCTCCCAGTATAAATCTGTTGCCTAGTGCTTTCAGTATACTTTTGTACTGTTCAACTTTCAGCGCGTGCTTTGGTGGACAATAAATTGATGATAATGTTATAGGATATCTTTTAGTTTTAAGTTGAATAGCTACAGCTTGAATGTGTTGTTCTTCAAACTTATGTATTTCGTAATGGTAGATGTTATCCTTTATTATGATGGTGCTGCCTCCTCTTGCAGTATTGCTAGATGCAGTGCGTGATAAGTTTTGATATTTTCTGTGTTTAGGACTACCTGTAGCTCATTTCAATGATGTAGTAGTCCATTAGCATTTCAGGCCATTATCTTTAGTGACTTGTTCATGATGAATGTTTTGCTGTAGCCATTTTAGTGCTATTTTCCAGTTTTTTCAACCTACTATCGAATGAGGTCATAAGAGACAAAATTTGATTTATTTTCTCGTCGATGTTGGAACTTTTCTGCTGGATTTGAGGCTGTGGTAATCTCTGTTGCTGAGTTCCTTTGGTTGTTTGAGCGTACGTGATATTTTTAGTTACGTTTTGTACCGCAATGGTTTTATTTACAATTGAAGCCTGCGGCGTGGTGGAAGGTGCGACATTTTTCTTTTTTTGCTTATTTTTTAAGCTTTGGAGTTCTTTGGCTACTGTACTAGCACGTACATTGTCCCACTTAATTAGTGTCAGCCAAGCACTTTGATCACGTCTTGTGCCAGTAATCATTAGCAGCGAATCAGTTCGCGTTCGGTAATCAATCATACCTCGCGGCTCATTATCATATCATCAATATCATAAGTTTTCTACAATATATCAGTTAAAATTTATATTACTGAGTTTTACTGATACAGTTAGATTACGTATTATCAACTAGCCAGGGTGTGCGGACCGTACATCCTTTTTTTAAATTTTAATACTGATATATCAAACCATCGCGAGTGACTTAGTGGATTGTGAACCTACTTTCGTGATTCTGTGACACAAGTGAAGCAAACCATTTACAAGTGGATTTATCATCGTGGGCATTGTGAGCAACAGCTCACGCTCACCATATCATATCAACGGGCAGAAACAGCTACCAACAACAAGGAGACGTAAGCCAGGTCGGCTTGCGACTACTACAGCAGCAGGGTAGCAACAGTTACCACCAAACGAGGGCGGTTCATATCGCGCAGCCGCTCACAAAGTATCATCAAATACCTATCAAGTAAGATCTTTCCATTTTGCTTACTTTATCATTGTTTGTAAAATGTCGAGCATGGTTTACTGTCCGTTCAGGACCAAATATCAACGGGATTTGAACAATTGTATTTGAATTTCAAAAAAGACGGTTCCGAGAGGAAAACATCGGATTATATCAAGAGAAGATTAGACACTCTAGATAGTTACTGGAGTGAATATCAGTCTAATCATCTCAAGCTGTGTGAATTAGGTATTAAGTCTCATTCATATTTTACAAGTAATCAATTTGAGCAAATCGGAGAGAGATATAAACATATCAGATCAGCAGTTGAGAAATACATATATATAATAAAATACGAAGCCGAAGGATGATATTTTTAGGCCTTTGACTCCTATTATCAAACCCGCGACCCCCATGTTGGTTCCGAGTACTCCTGGGCAAGACGTCTCGTCTCAAGCTCGGGGCACGAACAGTAAGACAGATGAAATGCTGCGAAAGCAAAGTAGCAACTTCAAGGCTTTTGAGCATACCATATCTACAATCAATTTAGATTCAATATCAGAGAAATGGGAATTCGAGCAATTATTGCGTAACATTCAGTCTCGTTGGACTACAATCGATACCCTTCACTGGGAGCTGGATAGTGAATCAGGTCACACAAGCCAAGAGTATGAGTCACATTTCTTCGAAACAGAGAAAAAGTTCAATGAAATTGTAAAATCTATCAATAAGAAGATGTGGTCGGTTTCACACAGGGAGAAATCGACGCCTAAAATGAAAATGCCGACGTTTTCTGGCAACTATCATCAATGGTCCAGTTTCAAAGATCTTTTCACTGAATCTGTTCACGCGAATTTGTCCAGCGCTCAAAAAATGCAATTTTTGAAAGCAAAAGTGAGGGGCGAAGCAGAAAAATTGATCCAGCATTTGACTATATCATCGGATAACTATTGGGATCAGTTGGGAACTACTTAATCATAGGTATAACAACAAGCGCCTTATTTTAAGTTCGCATTTCGATTTAATGTTGAACATTCAGCATTTATCACTTAATCATATCAAGAAACTCCATGACGTTACTCGCGAAAGTCTCAACGCTATCAAGAACTTAAGAGTAAACGTAACATCGTGGGACCCCCTTATCATTCATCTCATGAGCCAGAAGCTGGACTCAGAGACGCTCAACGAATATCTCTTATCAGTAAAAGAGCCCAAGGAGGTGCCTAAGCTAGAAGAGTTTTTATCATTTCTAGAGAGGACTTTTACAACATTGGAAACTTCTCGTAGAAAACCTGAGCCAGAATCAAATCGAAATCTTAATAATCTACAATTTTTTAACAATAACTACAACACGAAGAAATCATCGCTCGGACATAATGTTGCGCAAGCAGGCAACTATAAAAATGTCTATACAGCAAAATATTATAAATGTGCAATCTGTAAAACAAATAATCACGGCATTTTTAATTGTAATAAGTTTAAAGAGATGACCCCGATTGTAAAACGTATAGTAGCAGAGAAGCTGAAATTGTGCGTAAACTGTCTTTATTGTCACTATGGCAATCAGTGTATTTCAGAAAAACGCTGCCGTGAGTGCAATCTAGCACACAATAGTCTCTTACACAAGGCCTTTACTCAGCATGACAACGACAACCAGGCCGCGGCCTCGAGTCCAAGCAATGCGAACATCAGCACACCTAAATCAGGGCAGCAGCCCACAGTGCGGAGTTCGCACGTATCACTGCAACCTGAAATACCGGAAATACCCTTAGCAACAGCTCTGATTAGGGTTTAAACATCAACTAGATCATACATAGACTTGCGCGCGCTTCTAGATCAGGGTTCACAACTTCTCTTATTACTGAAAATGCAGCACAGTTGCTGGGATTGCCACGCCAAAGATGCCAAGGAGTTATAACAGGAATAGGCTCAAAGCTATCAAACTGCAAAGGATCTATCAATATTAAATGTATATCAAATAATTCTAACTTTGAGTTTACAACTGATGTTCCTATCATGAAAAATCTTATCAAGAATCTACCAAGTTATACATGTTATACATATAGTTATATATAGTTATACATGTTGCGGTCATTGTTCTGTGCGTATCATATGTAAGCATCAAATTACCACCGAGCAATTACATAAGAATGGAATTATTAATATAAGTGATGAATGCATCATCAAAACAAACTCTATTACCATTTATGCTCACAAAACTCGGTCAAACACTTTACAAGAGGCAGCCGACGTTATCAAAATCGCAATTCCTCCAATAAACCACGTTCTAAACTTTTCAATACTAGCCACAACAGTTGAAAATCAGTCGGTATACTCAGAAAATCAACAGTATTTTGAGAAAATCGACAGTCAGATAAAGCAACTGAAAGAAAGCGCATCCGCTGGAGTGATGACAGAACAAGTATCATATCATGACGTTCATCACTACGTCGTTATCTATTTGATGTTTTTACGGCCGTCGTCGGGATCGGGATCCTGGTCTGGCGCCGCCGGCCGGCGCGAGCAGCGTCGCCGGGTGCTCCCGCGGCGGCGCCGTCTCCGCCAGCGCGCGCAGCGAGATCAGACATTACAGAACTTAGAGAAACGAGCTTCGAGCCTCCTACTACGGTTAGATGTGTCAGTGAGACTGCAGTGAATCAGTGCTGTGTTCGTAGCGAGGTAGAAAACAATTCGTGTAATGCGCGTTTCTCAAACAGAGCTAGTTCACCCGTATTTTTCAATGACAAAAAAGATGATCGTACTCTATAATTTTTAAAATACTACGTTTAATTATCAAAGCAATCAAGGACAATCACCTAATTTTAAGAAAACATTGTTCTATCATCTTGTAACTCACGTCATGCACCTGTCAATATTGACAGCATCCCATCATCCTGAATTTCTGGCCCGGGAGGATGTACAAGCACGTACATTGTCCCACTTAATTAGTGTCAGCCAAGCACTTTGATCACGTCTTGTGCCAGTAATCATTAGCAGCGAATCAGTTCGCGTTTGGTAATCAATCATACCTCGCGGCTCATTATCATATCATCAATATCATAAGTTTTCTACAATATATCAGTTAAAATTTATACTACTGAGTTTTACTGATACAGTTAGATTACGTATTATCAACTAGCCAGGGTGTGCGGACCGTACAGCTACTATACACCCTCTATAAACACAAGCAGGGTGCGGTTCACCACAGTGAACACATTTAGGTTTAGAATCCGCTGGCTTATTACAGTCTCTGGTCAGATGCTTGCCCGTGCATTTCACGCATCTTGGCTCCTTAGAGCAGTACTTTTGCGTGTGCCCATATGATTGGCAACGCTTGCATTGAGGGAGAAGTCTGGAGGTTTTAATAGGTTCAATCTCCACTCTGCATCCTAAGATCCTAAGTTTATACCAAAATAGCATATTTTCGCATTTTTCAATAGACAGAGGTAATCCAGGGAATAAATTTCTTACCAGAGCAGTTAATTTATCTGGCTCTTTGTGCCTCAGATAGCTGACTATTTTGTGGCATAAATTAAGTTTGTGACAAGTTTTGACGTCAAGTCTTGACGTTATGTCATTTATTTTTTTTAAATTTCATTACGGCTACACAATTGGCCAGAAACTGGCTAAATACACTAATTGTGCGGAGCCATAATAAAACAAAAAAAATATTTAAAAAATCGTGCTCGGCAGAATTAAAAATAAAATTTAGAATCTCCTTGAGTCAAAATTGCAAATGGTTGTAAATCTTCGCTCTAACATCTAAAGCACTGCGTAAGATTATCTCTTTCCCACACTATTGGCGTGAAGATAGTTACAAAAAGACTACAATGCCCCGAGCACGAACTACTTGCGAAAAAGTATTCGTATTGTCATCGACGTAAAAATGTATGAAAATTGTACAGCGCCCCTATTGTGCATAAAAGTAACTAAATTCGGCAGCACGAACGATTTTGATTTACTTTCGTATCGCAAACGTATCGTTACGTAAACGATACTTGAGATTTTATAAACAAAATGCAAGCATGAACTTAATTTTGACGTACGTAAATGTAAATTTCGAAGGCTGGCTATCGAGCATAGTCGAATATTTTTTCACTTAGGATTTTCCGGTGAGATAAGTTTCGAAACTTTTGTTAACTGCATAAAACATATTTTTTGCGTTTATTTAATGCAAATACCGCCCGCTTTACCAACGTCGTCCTCTTTATTATCTTCTTGCTGCAAGTTTACATGAAATTAAGGGAATTGAACATAGTTTCTAGGGGACGATTTTCTCAAAATCAGATTAACCTTTTCTATTTTCTAAAAATATCTTTATTTATTAATAACATATTAAATCAAACATAAAAACAACATAAAAAATCTTCCCTCATAGTTAAACCTCCTTCAAGTTAATAAAACCTTCGTTCCAAGTTGATAAGCTTCATCGTTGTCAGCGACCATATTTGATTATCAAACTTCAAATTCGACACTGTCACTATGTCATCCATCCATGTAAATAAATAAAATATACCAAGTGTGAGTCGGGTTCCCACTGAGGGTTCCGTACAACACAATGTAATAATAAATATACTTATGAAATACTTAATTTACGACAACACTCTTCAATTATATGAACACTATGGCTCAATGCACATTGAATAGGCAGCGACGCGACGCGCCTAGACGATCAGAAATGACAAGACATAAACCTTATGAACAATGTCACAAGACTAACAAACGCTTGATAGAATGAACGAGGTGTGGGTACGCAGTACTATTAAGTATTCTGTGGTGTGGGTAAGCCTCGCGCCGTCGTTTACCTTTCTAAGTACGGAACCCAAACTCCAAAGAAACAAGTCTTTGGTGACGCGATGTCTATCGTTCATAAACTGATATACATGTTTTTAAATGTATTAATAATTATTCTATTTTTCAAATATGATGAAATGCATTTTAATATCACTCATACCGTATTTGAAGATGTTTATTCTGTTAAAGTACTTTTTTTAATATAATTTCCGATAAATAGACAGCTAAGCCAGAAGTAATAAAAAGTTTACTATTCAATTTAATTTTTGAACGAATAATTCATTCAATGAGACGTTCATTTCGTTCACAACAGCTCGTCCCTACTTACATTAGGATGACGCTACTAACATAATCGTATCGAGCTCTCGATAGCTGTCAGAGTGTGCTTCGTGCTGCCGCCTACCGTAACACCACGTTATTGTATCGTCGACTCGATACCCTTACGATACGAATTCGATGATTTTTCGTGCTCGGGGTACAGATATCTAACTGACTGATAAAAGCACATTGACAAATCGAAAGTTTTATACGGTAGTTTATATGGGCAGATAAATATATTGCATTGGTAACTATCTGGCCGTTCTTCTAAGAATTGAAAAATCGGCCCTAAATAGAAAAAGTTCAAAAATCTACTATATCAGCCACCTTGTCACAAATATATTTATCAAAAAAATGTATTCATCATTTGTATACAAGTATATAATTTGATCCCTGACAACATAACAGTTGTTAGAAGGTAATACATTTTATAAAACATTGTGTCTGGCTTCAAAGAAACTGCTCTATGACATCAAAGAATTAATTGACTTTTGTAAAAATAAAAATTTGACTAAATAGCTCATGTATTACACGATGACTTATTTAATGATAAAAACTATTGTATATGTATAGATAAATTTAAATATTTGCGCGTCTGCTTGCAGGCTTGCACAAACCATATGTTTAAGAACCTAAATGATAAACTGTATTCTTGCAAATAAATACTTGATTATGATTATGATTCTCATAAAAATTGGCTACAAGTTAGGAAAAGGACATGCTAGACGCAGATATAAGAAAGGACCACGCACGCTGAAAAGCAGGTTCATGCCATACGTTAAGGGAGTGACGGACAAGATCGGTGCTGTACTACGTAAATACTCTGTCAAGACAGTATTCACCCCCTTATTGAAGGTAGCATTTCCATTCGCCGAAGGATGTGATTCCTTTTCAGATACCTGGCGTGTACAAAATCTGTTGCGGTAAATCGTACATCGGACAGACCAAGCGTACAATTGAAGAAAGGGTCAAAGAATATATCGCAGTTGTAAAAAATCGCCAGGTCAATAAATCTGCTATCGCCGAGCACTTACTGGAATCCGGACCTAATTACTGGATCGAACTTGACCCCAAGATCCTCTCGACCGACCGCTACTATTACTACCGTATTGTGCTGAAGCGGTAGAAATAAAAAAGCATCCCAATTTCAACCGGGAGGATGGATTTAGGTTGTCCGCAACTGGAATCCAGTAATTAGCAAATGTTCGAATCGAAAGCACAACACTGACAATATCGGCAGCAAAAAGCTGCCGATATTGTCAGTGTTGTGTGTCGCAATGGCAACTCTGATAAAAATAAAAATAAATTGAGGGAAGTTTCCAAGGAACTCTCCTATAAATAGCAGTGCTGACTCTCTCTCACAGCATTCAGTTGTCTCGTGAACACAATCAATGCAACTTGTTCGAAACGTCGAGTTAAATAAAAAATATGTTTTAGGCGCGATAACTCCCTTATTTTAATACTAGCTGTACCCGTGACTTTGTCCGCGTGGAATAGTGTCTTTGGGTAGTATTTTGAAATATTTAGGCTAATTGTTTTACAAATAAGACACATGCGTATCCCACCTACACCGCACCGTACCACGCTGTGAAATCCCCTCCCCTCTCCCTCCCCCTCACCCCTCCGCTCCCTCCCCCTCTCACTTCCCTCCATCCCTTTTCCCCTTCCCTCTCCTCCTCCCTTTTCCCTACCCTCCACTATATCTTTCCCTCACCTCCCCTCCCCCTCTCTTCCCCCCACTCCCCTCCCCTCCCCCTATCTTCCCCCCACTCCCCTTCCCTTACTTCCCTCTCCCATGCCCTTTTCTCACTCCCCCCTACCCCTCCCCTCCCCCTCCACCCCCCCTCCCCTTTCCCTCACCTCCAATTCCTCTCCCCTTTCCCCTTCGCCTCACTTCCACCCTCCTCCCCTTCCCTGATTCCGCCTTCCCCTTCTCCCTCCCCCTTTCCCCTCACAAACTTTGAATGACATATTAATTTATATCGAATCAACAGCTTAAACAATAAGTTTCAAGCTTTAAAAATGACGATACTTCCATACAACTTTTCATCCCCCTTTAAACCCATTACAATCCTGTTTTCGCATTAAAAAGTAGCCTGTATCCGTTCTCAGGCTCTAAACTATCTGTGTACCAAATATGATTTAAATCGGTTCAGTGGTTTTGGCGTGAAAGTGACACAGACAGACAGACAGACAGACCGACGAGTTACTTTCGCATTTATAAAATTAGTTAGGATTTATAAGTATGTGTTCAAATCGTGAATGTTTAAAGTTTACAGCCTAGAAAAGATCTATTTTTATATAACTCTAAGACCCTCTCTAGCCAGGTATGGGGCATAAAATCAAAGGTCTTCTAGTAGTAAATCCAGGCAGTGGAGAGAGTAACTTCCCTTTGTTCTGTTGGACTTGTAGGCAAATAATCATGTTGATGAGGAGGACCTTCTTAGTACCACGGGACTCAACTTTACATTCATTTTGAGAGGGGACCAATATGTTGTGCGCTACATGTGCAAATTAATTTTAAGTCTCAGAATAGATGTAAGTAACTTGTAAAGGTAAAGTAAGCATATGGGCCTATAGTTCTTCGGTTCCGTGGTACTATCGGACTTGTGGAGCAGGAAAGTGACACTGATAAGTTGGCTGGTCATAGATGTTGACAAGGAACCGACCTCGAGGAAATTTTCAAATTGCGTAGGTAGCTAAGCAGTTGTGAGAGCACCGAATATAGACTAATCCATATAGTGCAAACTATCCCTACATAGTTCCTAAACTAGCAAACAGCAAGCCGGAGTTTTCTTAAATATCTGATGGGCCAGCGTTTGACCCACAGACCTAAAGTTTCACTATTAGTGAAATCCTAAGTATCCTTTGACCACTAAATTGCCTGGTGTTAAAATGGCCAAGTATAGTCTAAAAAAAACTGTAGGTATTGCGGCAGATTTACTCCTTAATAAATGGTTTGCTACTTTCGGTAGCGAGTTCGGGTCAGCTCAGACGTAACGTAACGCGACGCGGCGTGCAATTATTAAGATAACTTACAAATAACCGGCCAAGTGCGTGTCGGGCCACGCGCAGTGTAGGGTTCCTTAGTAGCTCGTAAATGGAGCATTCAATCGAAAAATGGTATCAGCAACCCTGAAGTCATTTTAAAAGACCAAGATTCAACGATACCCCACACGATGAGGTAGACGACGAAAACAAAATTCATCCCCAGTTCTCATGTACACTAAAAATAATATTTTTCAAAATTTTATTTCACAACTTTGTCGGCGTAATTTATTACATACATTATATACATACTCCTACAAAATTACAGCTTTCTATTATTAACGGTCTCTTAGCAAAACCTCGGACAGACAGACAGACAGAGGGACATGACGAAACTATAAGGGTTCCTTGTCAGAACTACGGAACCCTAAAAAGAACTTTATTTACTATAGAAAAAGATACTAATTTCATTGAGTCAGTTTGGCGGATTCAGGCTTCGCCGCGAGATAAACAATTGAACTTTATTAACTAAACAATAAAATACATATTACATTGAGATAATTTGGTGGCGTTGCGCGGCTTCGTGCTGCGCCGCGCTGCGCCGCGCGAAACCAAAAGCCTTGTCACGTCGCGTCGCGTCGATAGCGTTGCGGTGTCAACTGACCCTAACATCGATATCATGTTCCTGCCACCTATGTAATTCATGATCCGAATGGCTAAACGTCAGATACGGTAACGTTCGGTAGACGATTGGAGCTAAGTTTCTGTATTTTGTTTGCAGCATGAATGGGAACAAAAATTATTCATCGGAGCATTGGCAGCAGGCATAGGGACAAACCTTGGGTTTATGTGGCCATTTTTGAACACACCTGCTTATTATTGTCACAACGTTGGGAAATGTCCTAAAAATATTATGGTAAGCTATTTCATACTACCACATTTATGCCCGTTTGCACTAAACTGTTAGATCATCCTAGTAAAGTTACAACTTAGCGTAAGAACAGCCTATCTGGAAATAAGGTTTGCATTGGTTTGCACTAACAGTCCTTCCCTAACCGTGTCGTAATTTAGGCATTGCCTAGTTAGGTGAACGTTTGAACGAATTAAACCACAAATATGAATGTAACACAAATAAGTTTTAAGCCTCTTTGATTTTCGCCAATACGCATATTGGCGGGAAAGTGGTTTTTTTAATTTTTGGCTTATTTAATGTTCGTTTATAGTGCCTTGTCTAACGGAGGTACAATAATAATATTGTATGGGAATATAATCTTCTCTTCTATCTTCTAATAAGAATCTTTGTCCTGACACGCTGACTGACTGACTGATTGACAGACAAGGCACAGCCATTGGCCGTAGAGCCTTGAAATTTGTAGGGTATATTTGTCTTAGTACGTAAAGGTGTACTAAGAAAGGATTTCCCAAAATTAATCCCTTTAGGGGATGAAATAGGGGTTCAAAGTTTGTATGAAGAAACAAAATTAGATAGTCTTTTCTAATCGAAACTTTTCGCAAGCGCTTAAGTAAAAACATAAGTTAATACGTGTTACAGGTTTTTTTTAAATTCCACCCCTAACAGGGTGAAATGGGGTAACAAAGTCTGAAAATCAATATTGTTTCGGATTGCGCTGAAATTTGGCATGCAGATAGTTATTACGACGTTCGTTCCCCCAAAGAAATGATTTTTTACAATTATCCCCTTAAGGGGATGAAACGGGGGTTCAAAGTTTGTATGGACAAACAAGATTAGATAGTCTTTTCTATTCGAAACTTCACACAAGTACTTCAGTAAATAAATAAGTACATGTTTCAGGCTTTTTCGAAATCCCACCCTTAAAAGGGTGAAGTGGGGTAACAAAGTCTGAAATCAATATTGTTTCAGATTGCGCTAAAATTTTGCATGCAAATAGTTATTTTGACGTAGTTATCCGGTAAAAAAGGATTTTTCAAAATTCACTCTTTAAGGGGATGAAACGCGGTTCCAAGTTTGGATAATCATTTTATTCGAAATTTCACACAAGTACCTTCTTCTGTAAATAAATAAGTAAATACGAGTTTCAGACTGTTCCAAAAATGAAGTGAAGTACTGAAATTTAGAATGCAAATAGTTATTATGACGTAGGTATCCGTTAAGAAAGGATTTTCCTTAAAATTCCCTCCGGATTCGGAACGGGGATTCAAAGTCTGTTGTAGGGTGAAACAAGATGAGATAGTCTGTTTTATTCGAAACTTAACATATACTTATATAGGCGATATAGCACTGATGCCTTATACAATGAATGTAAAGTTCTCAGAGTACGTCAAATTCACATTACAAATATAATTGTCAGATTCCATAAGCAGAATAAAAAAACATCTTTACGGTCACAAAGATCATCATCTTGGGTAACTCCATCTACAAAAACTAATTTGCACAGAGATCACCAGCTTATGGGTCCATATTTGTACACGAAAATCAACAAAGAACTAAACATTGAACACAGCCTAAGAAAATCTTGCAAAAATAAAGTAACTAAATGGTTATTAACGAAAAATGACAAAGAAACAGAGAAGCTCTTAAACATTTTCTGGTGATATGCATACAATTCGTACGCATACATTCTGACACATTAGCATTCGCACACGAGAAACCGCAACCTCTTATAATAGGCACACAACTACTCTCTTCACGATGAATCACACACACGCATACATACACACACACACACACACACACACACACACACACACACACACACACACACACACACACAATTGAACTTCTGTAAATAAATAAGTAAGTACGTGTTGCAGGATTTTGCGAAATGGGGTAGGTAACAAAGTCTGAAAATTTGGGTTTTTCGGCTTTTATATATGAATCCCGATTTGCCTTAGTCACGCGATAACATGAAAACGGGTGAACCGATTCGGTTAATTCTTATTTGATGTCTTATATGATAAAAAGGTTTTTACAAAAGAAAAGTTTTAAGTAAATAAAAAGAGTTTTTAACGCGGGCTAAGCCGCGGGGCACTTCTAGTAAATATATAATAGGGTATGACGTGGACTAGACTATGACTTCAAGTTGACCTGAAATGTTATTTTTAACAGACTTCAAAAAAGAAGGAGGTTTCTCAATTCGACCGTATATATGTTTTTTTATGTTTGTTCGCGGATAACTTCGTTGTTTATGAACCGATTTTGATTATTCTTTATTTGTTGGAAAGGAGATATCCCAAGTATGGTACCATAGTAATTTTATCGAGGTCTTATAAGTATCTCCAGAGATATGGAGATAAACATCTTAAAATTAGTACTGAACATTAATACCGTGGCATTGCAGTCGGTTCTTTTTAGTTTTTTAAACGATCTTATTACCCATCTTTATGAGCTCACAAAAACTTTAAAGAATTTTAATACTTGTCACTGGCTAAATACACTTATCGTGTGGAGCCATAGTGAAACTAGAAAAAACTGAAACGTTAAACGGAATCTTACAAAATGTAAACAACAATAAAATTGGGGTACCCCAAAAGCAAATGGAACTATATATATGGAATTGAATTGGAATTTTAAAATATGTACGGGTCTCGTACAAATGAAAGATTGATAATTTGCTAAACACTGTATTTCCGTGTTGGTTGCTAAGAGTTCGCGACGGAACTGCCGTGCGAATTATTATATTATTAATGCTAACTTAAAATGGTACAAATGAAATGCTAACATCTAAGTAATCTGAGCGGCGGCCGGCACATCTTCCCCAACAAGTGAGGAAATGCCGAAATCCACCGCTGTTATGCTTATTGCTATAATATGCTTATAAATGATATAACATAATGATATCACCGTGTTCGTAATGAAATAAACGTTATTTTTATTTAAGTTTCATTCATTAAACAGACCGGTGCAAATTATTAGTATCGAGTTCATACCTGGCAACCCAAGGGTTGTGACAGGAAAAAATAGGCAACCTAACTTTTTCATATACTATGGGCTGCATACTTTCGATTGGTATAGAATTTATCTATTAACCAAAACGGTGAAATATTAAAAAAAAAAATTATTAAAAATATCCTGGACTGAAATTTGCTAGGCAACCCATATCACAGAATAATGAATAGTAGAAGTGCAACCCATATGCAATATATTTTTTGATATATTAAATTATATAAAAAATGTGTTTGATCCATTAACCACCTCGGTGAAGGTCGTTGTATAAGGGATCTTAGACCATAATTTTAATCTGAGTTCGACAGTTGACGCTCCAAGGGGAAACGTGAAGATTAGGATACACCTAGGAAGTGTTTATTGCGACATTTAAGTACACTTGCAAAGCAAATAATGTTTAATGTCTTTTGAGTCATCAGAGAGATGAGATCAGAGATCATGTCAGTGTTAGCATTAACTGCAATTACTTTATTTGTGAGATTCAGTATTTTCTGTTTTCACATTTGTCTAAACTTAATAAAATTATTATTGGGATGCTAACAACATATTAACAATTTAGCGTACTACGCATTTGTTGCTGAACATCCGAGCTGGTGTCGTAGTGTCGGTTTTCTAGATCCAACGTCTGTTTACTTACAGCTTATGTATTTGTTCGTGAGATTCGACACTGAGGATATATTTAAGACACCAATCTTTTGATTGGTATAAATGACAACGACACTTTGGCCGTTTCTTGCATCAGTAGACATATGCTATCGATTGTTGGAAGTGTTGAAACGGCAACCACAAGTTTACTGTACCGTAATTTATCGATGGATTTCAATCAATTTTAAGAGACACTAAGAACATCATCTAATACTATAAATATCTTTGTCCTGACATACTGACTGACTGACTGACAGACAACGCACAGCCTAAACCGCTGGTCGTAGAGACTTTAAATTTGGAGGGTATATTTGTCTTAGTACGTAAGGGATGGAGAAACAAGATTAGATAGTCTTTTCTATCCGAAACTTTACACAAGTGCTTCAGTACAAAAATGAGTAAATGCGTGTTTCAGGTTTTTTTTAAATTCCACCCCTAAGAGGGTGAAATGGGGTAACAAAGTGTGAAAATCAATATTTTTCGGATTGCGCTAAAACTTGGCATGCAGATTGAAATTATTACAACGTTAGTTACCTTTGAAAAAGGATTTTTCAAATTTCACCCCTGAAGGGGATGAAACGGGGCTTCAAAGTTTCTATAGAGAAACATTATTAGATAGTCTTTTCTATTCGAAACTTCACACAAGTGCTTCAGGATATAAATAAGTAAACACGTGTTTTAGGCTTTTTCGAAATTCCACCCCTAAGAGGCTGAAATGGGGTAACTAAGTCTGAAAATCAATATTGTTTAAGATTGTGCTGAAATTTGGCATGCAGATAGTTGTTTTTACATAGTTATCCGCTAAGAAAGGATTTTTCAATATTCACTCTTTAAGGGGATGAAACGGGGTTTAAAGTTTGTATGGAGAAACAAGATAAGATAGTCTTTTCTATTCAAAAATTCGCACAAGTACTTCAGTAAATAAATAAGTAAATACGTGTGCCACCCCTAAAAGGGTGGAGTGGGGTAACAAAGTCTGAAATCAATATTGTTTCGAAACGCGCTGAAATTTGGCATGCAGATAGTTATTTTGACGTAGGTATCCGTTAAGAAAGGATTTTTCAAAATTCACTTTTTAAAGGGATGAAACGGGGGTTCAACATTTGAACCCATTTGGCTTTTACTTCTTTGATGTCTTTTATCATAGAAAGGATTTTACAAAATAAAAGTTTTTAAGTAAATAAAAGAAGTCTAACGCGGGCGAAGCCGCGGGGAACTTCTAGTTTTACATAAGATGTTGCGAAACAATTTCCAATAACCGGCCAAGTGCGTGTCGGGCCACGCACAGTGTAGGGTTCCGTGGTAGCCTGTTATTCAATGCAAGGCTTTACCCGTTATAAACAAGCAACTAGGTACTCCCGTCTTTGTCACTTTAAAGGATCTATTCTAAGGATTTTGTATTTGGTACAAAATTATCCAACACCCAAGTTCAACGACTATTACTGCTAAACAAATAAAGTTATCTTAACCGCTATAATTTTCCTTTAAAATTCATACAATGCGCTATCATCGCGAATTTTTCCAGGTTTTTCAAGCCAGCAGTTTAGCTTTTAGAGGGGGGGGGGGGACGCCCTACTGGAACAAAAATTTGCACTTTAAAGTTTAATATTTCGTAAATGGTGATTTCAATCGAAAAATAGTATTAGCAACTCTGAAGTCATTTTAAAGGACCTATTCAACAATACCCCACACGATGGGGTAGACGATGAAAGAAAAATTCATCCCCACTTCTCATATAAGGGAGCTACCCTAAAAAAATATTTTTCACAATTTTATTTCAGCACTTTGTCAGCGTCATTTATATACATATTCCTACAAAATTACAGCCTTCTAGTATTAACGGTCTCTTAGCAAAACCTCGGACAGACAGACAGACAGAAAGACAGACAGACAGAAAGACAGACAGACAGACAGACAGACAGACAGACGGACATGACGAAACTATAAGGGTTCCTTGTCAGGACTACGGAACCCTAAAAAGGCAGAGTAGAGGGGGGAAAGGGGTGAAATTGGCTGTAGCGTTAAATAATAATAAAAAAATTGTCAAACTCTTAAATGGGTTTACTAAGCCAGGGGAAAGTGGAAAGTGTCGGTTATTACATGATTATAAGGGCACAGGAGATCAACTGTTCTATTCATGTTGTATATGTGTCGCAGGCAGATAGCTTAATTAACACCTAGAAATTTACACCTAGGTTCATAATTGCTGTGTCGGGGTGTGTTGGGGCGCCGTCTGTTGTGTCGCGAAGTGTTCATATTAATGTGTTGTGTTGTGGCGCAATATAATATACTTTTGATCTGGCGCATAAAAAAAATCCAAGGTGGCAAGAAGATAATTTACAATAAAAAGTAAAATAAAACAATAGGTAAAGCATGAAATGTCATTTGTTAAATGTTTTCACACAACTTTTCCTTATTTTACAGTTCATGTTCAACATGGGCGCCTCTATTTCGGATACATTGTCGCATCCTGATGACATTTCATGCTTTACCTATTGTTTTATTTTACTTTTTATTGTAAATTATCTTCTACACTGTCGCCTATAAAACTACTTTTTTCCACGAAATGTAATACAAACCCTAGGTTGTTATACCTCATTGGATAGCTAATGAACCGTAGATATTTTAAAAAATATCTTCCTAACAAGTGCCATAAAATTTTTTTTTAGATATTCCTTAGAGAAAAATAAACTTGCTAATATTTATTTTTAATTTCTTAACTTTCACTTGTCTACTACGGTCTATTCAACTAACTTATGCACTATTTTGATTATTAACGCGTTAAAGCATCTTATTACACAAGTAAAAATGCAACAACAAAAATAATAAGACACGTAAAAAAAACACAAATCAATGTAGTAGCCTAAAAATCGGCAATTTAAAAAAAAAAAAGTCGTATAGATATACGACTTTTTTTTTTAACCCTTTTTGAGATCGAAAAGGGTTAAGTTTAGGGTGGGGTGTTTCATAGAGAAATAAGTCAGAAATGACGGGTACTCCACGCCCTTCACGGATCTAGCACGACTTCTCCTGTAACCCTGTATATGCTGCAGGAAATTAAAAAAATGTATGACTTTGTTTCAGGCCATATATGGATTTGGTTCTGCAATAATTTCTTGCATAATATTGTGGATAGGTGTCTTCTATTATGCACCTGTCATATGGATTAAACAAGGTACCTCAGTTTTGGGAATTTCTTTTTCTTCTCCTACTACTTCTACTCAAGGTCCTCCGGTACCAAAATACGAGTTTTTTTGTTGTGGTTTTCACACTTCACTAAATATAGACCAATCAGAGAGCCGGACAATCTCAAAAACTATATGAGATCTGTCAAAAGCGTTTACCATGAAAACTCGTACTAAGGGTACAGGTTAGTGTATACCCTTGATGAATAACTAGCACCGGCAGCACCCCCCGCAGAATCCCCGGCAGACTTGTGTAAAGTTAGAATCTCAAGTGTCTCACAAAAAAAATAGAATAATGGCATCCAGTATAGTTCTATAGTTTATGATAAGTTCCAAACGTAGTTCCGTTGATTAAAAGTACAAAATATTTTACAAATACGAGAGACTAATTTCGCAAACCTTCATAGTATCTCATCGCCTTCTAATAATTGAATTAAAATTGAGTAAATGTGCACTGATTTTTTCATCCGTAGCTATGTTTCAACAATAGTTCTAATGAATTTAGTATGCCGAAATTAAGGAAAAAAAATGTAGTAATGTCTATATATGCTACCAAATCCAGATTTATTGTCCAGATCCATCATGGATCTAGTAAGATATTTTGTTCTCAGTAGACCCATTTGTTGACTGTGTGGATCTACGGAGATGTATTTTCTTGCTAGATCCGTTAATAAGATCCAGATTTGAAAGTATGGGTCTACTGAAGACTTTATTTCTCATTAAATAATGGCTGAACCACCCAAACGGAATTCAGTACTATGCGAAAAAACGTGCCAAAAAAAAACGCCATCGCACTACTAACAGTATGGAAGGCTGGAACGACAACATCATTACAAATATTAACAAAAATGAAGTGCAGTTCTTAAAGATACTACACATTTTACATCAAGATTCATCACACTGACTTTACTCAATTGTGACCGTTGAGAAAGATATAAGAAAAGGTCATCACCTAAACGCCGCAAAATAAGCATACAAAATGACGAATGCATTGCATTTTTAAGGCGTTTATATCTCGCCAACGCTACGCCCCACAAAAATATGATGTACTAAACGCTACCTTGGCGCTTTTAATTTATATATTATAGAACATATTAGCTATTACGAGATGTTTTCACGTACAAAACACGGCCTTGTCCCAAGACATAGCCACACCACTTTTTTATTTGAGGAAGTGGCCATCTCATACACGTGATTCTCGTGACTTGAAGGGTGATGGAATGTTCTGCTTTGAACCCGAATCGCTCAGGCCTCGGAGTCAAGTGTGGCGTCAGATTTTGTAGAATGAGCCTCTCAAACAGCTAGCTCATCGTGATCAGCAGTGTTATCGATCTATAGCTGTCTGGCTTCTTCGGGACCGCGTTATCAGGTGCTGTTGTCCCTTTTATAAGTACCCCCCACCCCTCACTTTTATATCTGCAGTCCTTTTGAGACCCAAGGACAGGTTTTTAATTGTTCTCCTTTTCGAAATATAACTTTAAACTAATGAAAATATAAGAAAACTCTGAAAAACGAATAATGATTTTTTTAACAATAAAAAAATACGGAGCGCGTACGTATTGACATATTTCTATACGTTGTTAACAACACATTTAAAAAGTTTATATCTATATCTATACTAATATTATAAAGAGAGAACATTTGTATTTTTGTATGTTTGTAATGATTTGGCTCAAAAACTACTGGACCGATTTAAAAAAGTCTTTCACTAATATATAAAATGGACTTTCGAAATAAAAATAGGCTATATATTATCCCGTTTAAATCAAAGGTACATTCGTGGAGACCTAATTTGCAACCTAAGTCGACAAAAAAACGTTCGAAAAAACACGTTTCTTACGAACGCTGCTCAATTGAAAACAGATGGAAGAATATTTTCCATGGAAGAGTTGTACAACTTAATAAGACCTACAATAAAGTCCGCGACAGCATATGTCTATCTCTGAAGGTTGACTCACAGTAACTATTTTAATCTTTAATTTTTTGTTAAAAAATATTACTTAACTTCCAGGGCTATTTTAAAGTATACAGTATTAATCCTTATCCAAATAATTACGTTAATTAGCTTTGCCACATATTAAAGATTAAAATTGTCTTTTACAGTATATAAATCTAATGAAAACTCTAGAAGATATCACGGCTTTTTCACATACACGCATCGCAAAATTAATAAAATATTTGCAGTCAAACCACAGAATAGGTCATAGTTACTGCGAAAATATTATTATAAGCTAAGCTTTTCTGTAGATACCCACCGATCGCAATCAATTTGAAGTCAATATAGTATAATATTATGATATATTGTATAACATAATAATGATCTATATATATAATATAATATTTTAAACCACCCCGACTGATCTATGTATAATCTTTAAATTAAAAGCATTCCAATGACTCTAAACACGACATTTAAAATCTGAGCTGTAAGTTGGTGAGGATTTGAGTATTCTGTAGAGTCCAGGAGATGTCCCAGCATCAGGTCAATGCTTCCATGTTCTTACAATATCGTTGAAGAAGAAGATTTTAGAATTGATCAGACCTATGAAAGTTGATTAAAGCTCATAGTTTTATAACAATTGAACGAATTTTCATGAATCAAAGCTAAGAAAACTCTCGATGGAGACATCTATCAAAAAAAAAAACTATCAATAGTAAAATCAAAATCGGTTCATCCGGTTGGGTGCTAAGATGCTACAGACAGACACACAGATACACACGTTAAACCTTATAATACCCCTACTTTTTGCGTCGGGGAACGCCGTAAGGTTACGGTGGCAGATGTTCTCCTTGGTGGTACTTACTTACCTACTACTTTTCAACCGACTTCCAAAAAGAAGGAAGTTCTCAATTCGTCTGTATGTTTCTTTTTTCTTTCTTTTTTTGTGTGTGTATGTTACGCGATTACTCCGTCAATTGTGAACCGATTCGAATTATTATTTTTGTAATCGGTAGGGTACGTTTCCGAGGTGGTCCCATTGTAATTTCATTGAGATGTGATAAGTACTCAAACTTGCTACTGAAATTGGCTTGCGGGGCATTGAATTCAGTTGTTTTAGTTTTTAAACTATCTTAATTATTGGTAGATTTAATGATCCCACGAAAACCAATGATTCAAGAATGCACATAAATATTTCATTGGTAGGTTATAGCTAGGATTAGAACCAACGACCCTCGGGTCAGAATAAAGGTAACTATCCTTTACGCCAAAGGGCCGTCCAATATCACTACGTAAGTATTATAAAACAATGTCCATCACTGCGTATGTCTGTCTGTTCGCAATAATCTCAATAGCTACTGAACGGATTATCATGCGGTTTTCACCAATAGCCAGAGTGTTTATGAGGAAGGTTTAGGTGCATAATTTGTTAAGGTTTTGTGTAAATTGGTTGACATATGACGATTATTGTTAAATGTGTTAATATTTTATATTCGATGCAACAAACTGATGCAAATTTTGTAGGCATATATGTTCTACCCGTGCGAAGCCGGGGCGGGCTGCTAGTAAAGAATAATTGACTAGCTCTAGATTCCGAGGCAAAAATCTTACGACGCTACACTAAAAGGCAAACGCATTTATAGCGATACAGCCACGGTAACGCAATTTATGCTAAGCAATCAGACTTACTTTGGTATGCCGAGAATTATAAAAGAAATCCAATCAAAGAGTATTTTATAACCCCGGTACGCCGTTTCATACAACATTGCTTGAGCGTTGTAATGTTCCAAATTAAAAAAACGCTCCTGCAATGGATTTGATTTTCTTTTTCCGTAAATTCGATACTTCACGTGATTTGTTTTTCGAAAATAATGACAGTATTTCCATGCATATTTGAGAATAACATTTTATCTGCTTGACAGGTATTAAGTGTGATGTCAGTGGAACTGAAGCCATCGTCTATGAGGACGACGACAAAAAATGTATTTGTAAAACTGGATTTGAAGGTGCTCGCTGTAACCGTTGTTCATCAGGGTAAGGAAAAATATTCCAAATTCCTCTGCGTTTTCCCCATTTGGACCAGTCCCCCTAGATATAGACAAAGGAAAATTTCTGTAAGCCTTCAAGCTTAACGCAACTTTAAAAGATATGTTACGTAAATTGGCTATTGTCTAGCCCCCAGTGACTATGAACAGTATGCTAAAAGTAATTAATTATACTAATTTAAAAAAAACTTACGGACTGAATTTATTTGAACTATCAAAAATCTCTAGATACTATATGGAAGGGCGATGGCGTAATCGAGTATGCACGCCGTGTAACTGCGACCTGACTGGCACTACCTTGACTAACTGTTCAGCTGATGGCCAGTGCAACTGTCTCGCAAACTTTGGTGGTAAACAGTGCAACCAGTGCTCGCCTGGATTCTACAAGTACCCTGAGTGTTTAGGTGAGTAAACTTTTATTTTACACCCTGGCATGGATCTAGAGGCGCGAGTCAAAATTTATTACGCATCGGTACTGTCACGTGATGACAACGTGGAAACAAACTGTCGCTATCAGACCAATAACAGCCGCGCGCGGTCACCCGCGCCCCATTACTCCGAAACAGACCAAATAATGACTTCTACGCATCTGTCGGTCGGTCCAAGCTTAATTTTACTTGCAACGTTCACACGTATGTTGCCCGTTAAAATTTGCAAACTATTACCAAACACTTGCTGGTATCCAATAAAAGGTGACAATGCAATATTACAGTACCACTAATCTGATCTGTTGATTTATCCGAGAATATTTATGTATATTTTTACAAGCATTTATTTATTTTCACCTGACCCGTATGACTAAAATGCTGTCACAAAAGAGCTTATCTTGGCATTATTAGTAAAAATACTAACAGGGTATATACCATGTTTTCTATTATTTATGAGTTTCCGATATTTCGGCTCTGTTGCAATCGCCACGATCACGGATTAACTGTACATTGTAGGTCGAAGTAATGTTAACGACCAAACGAAACGGACTACCCTCGTTTGCTCTCGTTTTGGACGCTCGGCACCACTAGCACTGGTTTTCGCAGGAACTCGATCGCGACACACAACACTCACAGTATCTTCCCGTTTTTATGACGACGCGGGCTTTTTCGGGATTTGCATAAACCTACTACTGTATGGCAGATACTCAACAGTTTGAACCCGTCCTCACGATTGAAGTTTTGAAATTTATTTATTTCAATCGCTTTCCTAACAAATCTCGGTATATAGTTCCGTTCAGTCGACAGTATCTGAGGGCTATGTAACAATCCAGTGGTTTTTTTCCGGACTCTAACAGCTGCTTAGCGATAGCAGATTTCTGTTTATCGTTATTTTTGACTGCTATGGATTAAGCTAATAAGCCGATAATAAGCCGCGTTAAGGAGCACATGCTCCTTAACGCGGCACGCCACTGTGCGTTTTGTTTGACTAATATAAGAGCTTCCACGGCTACAGTCAATTTTGTACACCATGTTTTTCAAGTTGGAATCTGTCCTTTAGCATACGTAAACGTTGTGCAACCTAGTCAAGAGCTGAGAGAGCCAAAGGAGCTTTTAAAAAATAAAACTTTATTAATTTAAGACGTTTATACAAGAGCTCGTCTAAGACTTAAATATAAATTAAATCTAGAGCTTTGACATCAGACTACCGTGGGACGGATGCTCTTATCTGTTGTTTGTCTATTCAGCGTCCGGTGTCTGATTACGTTACTCAGAATATAGAACGCTGACGCGTGTTATCTGTAGAGTCTGCAGACGTTACTCATCCCTCCTTGAGGTGGTTCGATTTTCATACAAAAGTATATTGACAAATATGAGTAAATGGATCAAAAAATTGCAATGAAATCTCATCTATTGGTCTTTATACAACTCTTTACATACGCAAAATCCAATCTTACTACATAATTTGATTAAATAATATGAAAACTAGGATCGATATTTTAATTCATTTTTGTCAATATGTGAGTGAAGTTTTTACAGGGTCTACATACGCTAAACTCATTAGTGTGTATTGCCGCGATTGACGTCAGACGTTGCCAAACCGTGCGCTCGCTGAAAAAGCGACGTTGTCAGACCGCTGACATGCGAGTCGCCGCTTTTTCGCGACTTAGTTTTCATTAGCATTACAGTACCTATTATTATAGTTTGTGGCCTTCAAATATTTCGTCGGTTTATCGGTTAGTTTAGGCTCTAACAAACTCAAATTTAGTTTCATTTTGTTTCTAAACGACTTCAAAAAAGGATGTTTCTCAATTCGACCGTATATATTTTTTTATGTTTGTTTGCGGATAACTTCGTCGTTTCTGAACCGATTTTGATGATTCTTTTTTTGTTGGAAAGGAAACATGATGTATATATGATAAATCTTCAGAGATATGGAGATAAGCACGTCAAACTTGGTATTGAAAATTAATAGCGTGGCATTTGAAGTCGGTTCTCTTTTTTAAGTTTTATTTTAATGGATCTTTTCGTTTAGTGTTTTTTGGAAATTTTGGACCATCATGGCATTTTTTGTAATACTAAAATTGATAGGTACCCCAAGTTTTGAAATTACGATATTTTTAACCGACTTCAAAAAATGTTTTCTCAATTCGACCGTTTAGTATTTTTTATGTGTGTCAATATCTTCGTCGTTAATGAACCGATTTTGATATTTTTTTTTGTTGGAAAGGAGATATTCCAAGGGTGGTAACATAGTAATTTCATTCAGATCTGATAAGTATCTCTAAAGATATGGAGACAAACACCTCAAACATGGTACTGAACATTAATATCGCAGCATTTGATGTCGTTTCTTTTAGTTGGGACTACGTGGGAAGGGACTTTTAACAAAAAAAAAAAAATAGAATTTTCCAAATCGATTTAGGTATCTTTGAGTAATCGGTGAACATCTTTGAGTATTCTGGCTGAATACTCAAAGGAAAAGGCTTCCGTTTTTTACCATTCGGCTACGGAACCGTAAAAACGAGATTGATTTTATTATAATGGACAAGAAGCGTTTATTTAGAGATGTCACAGTGATCAGGATCACTAGGCACACTGAACACCGTAGTATTCACCGACTGGTCTTTTCATCGCTCTTATACGAATACGAAATAGCCTCAATACGAAAGTATTTAACGTGTGCGTCCTGCCTGTTATTACTTACGGAGCCGAGACGTGGACATTGATAGTGCGACTGGTTCACCAATTCAAAATCGCTCAGCGAGCTATGAAGAGGGCTATGCTTGGAGTCTGTCTGAAGAATCAAATTCGAAATGAAGTCATCCGTCAGAGAACCAAAGTCATCGACATATCTCAAAGGATTAGCTAGCTGAAGTGGCAGTAGGCTGTTCACAACTGTCGTAGAACCGATAACAGTTGAGGTAGACGTGTTTTAGAGTGGAGACCACGGCTCGATAAACGCACTAAAATTATCTTTTTTGTAATAGTGTAGGGCGCCCTCCTATATGGAGCGAAGACATATGCAAGCTGGCTGGCAGCGGTTGAAAACAAAGAGCTGAAGATCGAGCTCAGTGGCGTGCTGTAGGTGAGATAGGCTGATGATGGTGATATAGGCTGATGATGGTGATATTTTAGAGGCCAATTTAAAACCAACATCAGCCTTTCATTCATAGATAAACCGATCCGATCCTGTCAGACCATCTGTCAGATCATTCTCAAATACGTCGTTGTATATTAATAAACGGAATAACTAACGGAATAACTCTTTAACCGACTTCACAAAAAAGGAGGAGGATCTCAATTCGACGGTATTTTTTCTTCATGTTTGTTACCTCATAACTCCGTCAAATCTTAACCGATGTCAAAATTATTTTTATATTTTTTTGTTTGAGAGATTATGCCTCCCATTTGGTCCCATTCAAATTTTATTGAGATCTGATAATCATCACGGTAATATTATAGTATTACCGTGTAATCATCTCCGGAGATATGGAGATAAACAATGTAAACAAATTCCTATACCTTGATGACATGTTTATGGCAACTGGATTTTTAGTTTTGTACGATTATAAATTATGTTGGCTATATTACCGAAACACACATGACATCACTATTCTCAAAATTTAACGCGACGAAGATTTTATAACAAACATGTTACCAAAATTAGTGACATTTTATAAAACATGTGTTTTACCAGAGATTGTACTGAGGAGAGTACGACTACTTGACTAAATTGTTTAGATATTTTATTTGTGGTAGGACTAAAGAAGTAGTATCAGGCATATAGTTTCCTGATGTCCGGATTAGCAAACTGAAGTGGCAGTGGGCTGGTCATATCTGCCGTATAGAAGCGATAACCGTTGGGGCAGACTGGTTCTAGTGTGGAGACCGCGAATCGGCAAACGTAGCGTAGGACTTCCTGTGACCAGCCCCCCTAGACAAAATTCAATTTCTGTTACCATTCACGCTAAGGCAAGTTCAAAATGTATGGAATGACATTTATGTTTCCGCAACAAAGTTGTCATTCCCATACACTTTAAAGTCGCGTTAGCGTGTATGAAAACAGAAATTGGATTTTGTCTAGGGGCTCAGGTGGAGCGACGATATTCGCAAAGCGGTGGGCAGTGACTTAGGAAAGCCCTATGTCTACCAGTGGACTGGTACCGGCTGATTTTGATGATGATGATACCAGCGCCAGATCTCGAAAATGGTCATGCATTGCTCTATTAGGACCGCTCCATTATCATTTACGGACAGGATTATTAGCGAATAGCCTCGATCAACATCTCAATAGGCTCTCGCTAGACGTTTGGTCAAGGCTTAGACACAGCGCCTGCTGTGTCTAAACCTGGACACGGCACATATTGTCAGGCAGAACTCCTCACTCTGCAGCTCTAACTATTGGTAACTTGTTGCCTGCGCCACTGTTTAGGTTTTTAATTATATCTATTTATTATTTTTATATAAATATTTTAAATGAAAATAAAATATTGTCGTGTACAATATTTTTGAAATACTTATAAAAAGAATCAGAATCAGAATAATTTATTGAGTTACTGACTTAATTTACATTAGGCTAGTTGTCAATGCCTTTAAGACCCGTCAGTTACCCACATCGGGCATTCAATAATATAATAGAATATATTACATTTAATTTTAATAAAAGACATTAATAATTTTATGCATTCAATCCAAATTTATATTAGAGATATATATGACTTATTCAATTAAAGATTATGTCAAAATATAATGTTAATAAAGATAAAAATATATTTGTAATAAATTCAATAATGAATGTCATGAATCATTTTTAATCATAATTGGTATCAGTACCCTTGTCGCGATGCATAAATTCTTTAATGTCATAGAAACTTTTTGATATTAGCCACCTCTTGAGTTTTGTCTTAAAACTATTTATAGATGTAATGTCGGAGAGATGCTTGGGCAGTGCGTTATAAATACGAACAGCACTAATATATGTACTTTTTTGGCCATTCATTGTGCGGTTCGGAGGCATGTATAGATAATCATATCCCCTCATAGGGGCGCTCCGCAACCGCATCTCTGACTTCCTTTGGAATAAATGTATATTACACCTAACGAATAGTGACAATTCTAGTATGTAAATTCCACGTTAGATAGCCCTTTTGTTCGAATATTGGGCGCACAGATTCATCACTATTTTTACTATATATTATTCTAACGCACTTTTTTTTGCAACAGGAAAGTTTGATGCACATTTCCTCTAACTCTTCGGAGAGAAGTAGCCAACCTTAATTTTCTTCACGGATTACTAAAAAACAAAATAGACTGTAGTAATCTCCTGGAAAAAATCAAATTCCAAATACCCACACGAACTGTCACAAGACGTAATTACCTTAAACTTTATTCTGATTCTTGTTCCACCAACTATCGCAATAACTCTTTTTTTTTTCAGAGTGTGTAGTAGCTTTAATATTAGCCATTCTCAGTCTGTAGATTTATTCGCGGATAGAATTAATATATTTAAAAATAATGCAGCTAGAAACTTTTTTGCCTTAAACTAATCAGAACTAGCATTATTATTTTATTGTCAATGTGTATATATATATATATACATATATATATGTATATATTTAAATATATTATTTATTTCTATATATTAAATTCCTGTTTGTTTGATTGATATGGTAAGTTAATAGTATTGCAAAACGTTTTGCTGTTAGTGTCATTTGCCCGTTTGGTACTTCTTACACTACCAACGCAATATTTATATCTTTTTTATTTTATTTTTTTACTATTACTGTTTGAACTTTTAAACATTTTTAATTACGTTTCTATTGGCGAAAGCTCCTTAAGGCTTCTCGGTCTTAAGGAGCGGGCTTAAAAATTATTTTGTTTTTTCACTCATGTATTAGCTGTTAGCTTTCCATGAAATAAATAAATTTACAGAGTTACCCCAAAATATTACACCATACGTTAACAGCGGGTATATATTACCATAAAAAGCGCTCTTGGCGACTTCCACTGACGCAACATCAACCAATACTGATAAAGCATAACAATAACTCGAGATTTTATTATTTATATTAATCAATTGACTCTTCCAGTTTAGATTCGTGTCCAGGGATACTCCCAAGAAATCCATTGTGTGCACTTCCTGCACTTGGACATTATTTACCTTAATGTTTAATTGCAGTGGTTTGGCCTTATGATTGTGAAATTGTAGTAACTTAGTCTTTGTGGTATTCATTTCCAAGCTTAGAGTTTTTAACCAATTCATTATGTCATTTATTGTGTTTAATATTTCATTTTCGTAGTCCATGATATTCGATTCATTTTTAACAAAGAGAATTGTCGCATCGTCAGCATAGAGTACAGTCAAATTCTTAGTTAGTGTTGGCAAATTATTAATAGTATACTAAAAATAATAATGGGCCTAGAATGCTCCCTTGTGGTACCCCTAAGACAACATTTCCCTTGGACGATTGAATGCTTTCGATGGCTCTTGAGTCGTCATCGAAATAATCCAATACAACCGTTTGGGTTCTGCCACTGATGTATGAGTCTAATAAACTATGAGCAGAGCCACGAATGCCTATGTGCTCTAATTGTTGAAGGAGTATGGCAGGTACGACACAGTCAAATGCTCTTGACATATCAACAAAAAGTGCTGTACATGGAGTTTTTTTATCGATGGATTCCCAAACCTTACTCAACATCATATAAATTGCCATTGTGGTAGATTTACCTTTTCTAAATCCGAATTGATTGGGAATTATTGTGTCATTTTTGTCAAAAAAATTTAACAGTCGGTCATAGATAATTCGTTCAAATATTTTTGAAAAACTTGGTAGCAATGCTATGGGCCGATAATTTTTAGGGTCTGTTTTTGAACCTTTTTTATGCAATGGCTTTATTAACGCTGTTTTGAGCAGTTCGGGAAAGCAGCCACGTTCTAACATTAGATTTATTATGTATACTAAGGGACCAGTAATATAATTGATGCATGCTTTCACAACTTGCGTTGTTATTCCATTACATCCACAACTTTTTTTGTTTTTTAAACTTGACTATTTTGAGTAGTTCTTCTGTATCAACCGGACTTAAAAATATACTATTACAAGCTATGTTACAAGATTGATGTGATTTGTTATTTACGTTTTTATTAATGTCAGTTTGAGTAATAAATAATTGATTAAGATAATTAGCAATGTCGATTTGTTTAGTTATTTTATGGTCAGATTCCTGTAAATATTGTATTGATTGTTTTATGTCATTATTGTGTTGTGTGCATTTTGATTAGTCCCCAAGTAGCTTTTGCTTTGTTCGTGCTATTTTTTAAATATTTGAGATTAGATTTACGTTTTGCAACTTGAACAGTTGATTTTAATATATTTTTGTATCTTTTATAATATTGTACTTTGCGAATCGATCTCTTTCTTTGTAATTGTATATACAAAAGTCTTTTGTTCTTGCTTGACTTAGCTAGTCCTTTTGTCTTCCAGTTTGGCCTTCGTTTATATGTCATTCTTACTCTTTCTATTGGCAGACACAAGTCATATATCGTTTTGAATATATCTAAAAATACATTGTACGCTTCATTGACATCAGTCTTATCATAAACTTCATCAAAAGTAACCTGAGATATATATTTTATAAAGATATCTAGGTTTACGTCTGTTTTTCTCTTAAACACATACCAGTATTTTAGTTTGTAGCTTAAACTACATGGAATGCTTATGAGTTGCCCGGTATGGTCTGATAATCCTGTGTTAAGAACGCAAGATTTGTATTTTTTTGTATTTGTAATAATATTGTCAATACATGTGCTAGAGCTTGGAGTGATCCGCGTAGGTTCGTTTATAGTGCAATGTAGATTGTACCGTTTTAATGTATTTATAAATGTTTGCGTATTTTTATTATTCTGTAGTAAATCTATATTGAAGTCCCCGACGATAATAATTTTTCTTTTTAGTTTACGAGTTTTACGAATTATTTTGAATATGATGTCATCTATCTTACTAATAAAGATATTGATGTCACTGTTAGGGGGTCTATATACACAAATAATAGTGAGGTTCAGGTGTTTAACAGATACTGCACAGCATTCAATTACTTTTTCGATTGATGCCTCTGAAATCCAGTCTAATTTACAATATTCTAGTGTTTTACGCACAAATATGCATACACCCCCGCGTTTTACTCTACTACGAGAGAAGATTGCTGCTAGTTCATAGCCTTCTATTTGTATATTGTTTTGATTGTTATTTTTAATAAAGCTTTCCGTAAAACACAACACGTCAAAATTTTTACTTAAAGAGTCGTTAAGATAAAATTCAAGACCGTCTGCTTTTGCTTTTAAACTCATTATATTTTGATGAAAAACTCTAAACTCTTCTTGAATATTATTTGCTGGGGTGGCTACGAAAAAATTCAGGGTCATCAGTCTGCGTATATTGTGTGTTAAATGTTTTCATCATTATGGTGTTGTTAATATTTGAAGATCTCAGAGACAATTGGTATTCGTTGTACATTCTCTTATTGTCAATACGCAGGATTTCTCTGAGAATACTCCTGGCCTGGCTTTATTTCGAGGTAAGTAATGTTCATCGAGTACGTATGCCGCGAAAGTCGACCAGAATAAAGAGACCAAGAAAGTATACCTTAGTAAGTAAATTAATATACCTTACATATGACTTACTGTTTTTATTTTGTTTGTAATTTATAATCAGCAAATGCCTTCTACTCGCTCTCGTAGTCACATAGGCTACATTTTATCGCAAATAGCAGTTTCTATTAGATTGTGGGTAAAGCCGCAAAGCACAACTAGTACGCCAAATGCTTCACTTTTGGTCCTTAGTACTCTGTGCTTTGAGATCTCCAGAACAGACTCCAGCATGCAGCAACGAAATGTACGTTGAACCTCGTCGAAAAACTACCCAATAGCGTTTGTAAGAGTAGGTACTACAGTTCACATCAAAAAGTGGTACAAATCTATATGATATTTGGTATTTTGTTATTAGCGAGAGTAATGTAGACAGTAAACTTATAACAATAAATAAAAAGTTAATGTTCAGAATGGAGAACGAAAAAAGTTTGTTAGTAAGGAAGGGTTCGAACCCGGTCCCTGATGCGCTTAATCCAGTATTTCTCACCAATCGGCTACATTACTCATACACAAAGTGACAAAATTAGCAAATGCTTTTGTTAACGTCAAATACACTATTAAATAATCTGTGATACGAAAATACTTTCGCGTGTGTGCGTTATCAGTCCTGACGCTACGCTTGTTTACACATAAAAGTATATAGAGAGTGTATATATACTTCAAATTTAGCTGAATAAATTAAAATTTATACGCTTTACTGGCAAAATCAATATATTTTTATTAACAAAGTACTATTTCAGTCATTAAAAAATTAAATTCATCAAATAAGAGTATCAGCGCCATCTATTGGCGCTGTTGTGGTTAGCTGACGACGAGCAACCACCTTAAGTTCGAAGTTAACTTTTTAGGGAGAACTTCGAAAACATGTTTTATCAATAATTTTGGATGATATTTATAGACCAGGTAACAAAGCATTATACATATTAAAACATAGAGTCCGAGAGTCCAAACGCTTATACGCACTTCAATAATTGCCTTTACACTTTCACTATTTTCAGTATAACTTATCTTTAAAGCAAACGACAATAGTTTCAGGTCCATCAGGTCCAAGATTTCCAGATTTACAGGTGGAGCGGATTTCCTTTCGTCAGGTAAGAAGAGTGTAGGTAAGTTCAGGATCGGTAGCTCTGGATAATATGTTACATTTTCAATATACATTTGCCGCTTTTTCAATATGATGTTTTGAATTTTCACCTCGCAAGGATTATCTAAGGTCATTATATAGGTGCCTTTGATCTTATGATGAAGCAGTTCACCATCACATGTCCTTGTAAGCAGCTCTTCATCTCTACTGTACAGGATCCATCTATTTTCAGTCGTCGTCGGACCGTGATTCGAGTCAGTCGCTACGCGTGGCTCTTCATACTTTTACAAAACTATCCCCAATAATAATTAAAATGCCTAAGTGCGATCGTTGTGACAAATTTATAACAACAACTAGCAGCACTTCGTCATAACGAAAGTCTAGGCTGGACTTGTGACATATGCAAACGCGACTCGCCATCTAGAAAATCGCTTATAATTCCCAAAATAGATGAACATGAAGAAACAAAAATGGAAAGCTTTATGAACTATGAAACAAAGATACAAGAAATGACAAAAGAAGTAAACAAGACCATAAAAGTGAAAATTGAAGGCTTAGATAGATCTTTAAATGTTTTTGGGAAGAAAATGGACGACATTCTTATAATAATAGAGATTGTATGAAACGAGGTTGAGAGACTTGGAAAACAAAACCACAGATTTAACAATTACAAATACTTACTTACAAGAAAAAGTGACAGCATTAGAAGATAATATACGATATGTTGAACAGACTGTTATGGACAATAAAATCGAAATAATAAGTATTCCTGAGATCGAAGAAGAAGAAAAAATTCGCGAAATCACTCTCAAAGTAGCGAATAAGTTAAAGGTTGACGGGAACCTTATAGTGTTCAGCGACAGAGCGCAAAAAAAGGAAGGTCTGCGCCTATTCAAGTAGAACTATCAAGTGCTGTTCAAACCTTCAAGTGGATTACTGCATCTAAAACAGAAAATGTTTGTGTTGGGGATATAGTGACGAATCCTCCAATAAAAGAAAAACAATCAAAGATAATTGTTCGCCGCGCTCTAACTAAAGCAAATAAAGAACTTCTTTGGACGGCTAATCAAAAACTGCGACCCATCTTCAGATATATATGGTTCCAGTCAGGTAACATTTTAGCAAGATAATTAAGATAGTTTAAAAACTAAAACAACCGACTTCAATTCCCCGCGAGTCAATTTCAGTAGCAAGTTGGAGACGATTATCTTTATATCTCTGGAGATACTTATTAGATCTCGATGAAATTACAATGGGACCTCGAAAACGTACCCTACCGATTACAAAAAGAATAATTTGAATCGGTTCAGAATTGACGGAGTAATCGCGTAACGTACATACAAAAAAAAGAAAAAAAAACAGACGAATTGAGAACCTCCTTCTTTTTGGAAGTCGGTTGAAAAGGTACAATGTTATACAAATTTCTTGTTTTTACCTTTTTACTAATATATAAATAAATAAATAAGGTTACGTCATCGGCAAACATAACACAGAGATGCTGGGTCACTTTTGGCAAGTCGTTGATATACACTACAAAAAGTAGTGGCCCAAGAATGCTGCCTTGAGGTACTCCGAGTGATGAATTCTCAAATGCTGACGCAACGTGTTCAATCTCCCTAGTGCTTTTATTATAAAATTCGATAACTGTCGATTGGTTCCTATTATTTAAGTATGACTCCATTAGTTTTAAAGGTATTCCTCTTATTCCAGTTGACTCTAGCTTGTTTATTAAAATGGAATGCGAAACACAATCAAAAGCTTTCGACAAATCTAGGAAGAGTGCTATACCTGTTTTCTTGTTATTAATGTCTTCCCACACTTCTTTTAACATTTTAAATACAGTCAAAGAAGTATTTTTTTCCTTTGCGAAAACCATATTAATTTTTATCAAGAATGTCACAGTAATCAAAAAATGAAATGATTCGGTTGAATATTACTTTTTCAAATATTTTCGAAAAGCTTGGTAAAACGGCTATCGGTCTATAATTATCTGTTACACATTTTGAACCTTTCTTATGCAATAGTTTTATAAGTGCTTTTGTAGTTCATCTGGAAAACACCCAGTTTCTATTGTTAGATTTATTATATATGTAAGAGGTTCTACTATGTAATCTATACTATTTTTAATAACCTGGACAAAGATACCATCAGTTCCTGCAGTTTTCTTGTTCATTAGTGATCTCACAACATTTATTATTTCCTGACAGCTTACTGGATGTATATTATATACTTTGATTATTCGGTTTCGAGTGTACTTGTTTTGGTGAATTATGATTTTGACTTACATTATTATGGTTTAAAAAGTGATTATTCATTGATGATGCAATTTTAAATGGATCAGTTATTAGTTCATTATTTAATTGAATATTTTCGATAAAAGTTTTAATTCTATTAGTTTGAGATGTGTTATTTTTAATAATTCCCCATGTTGCTTTATTCTTATTAGTATTCTTAAGTATATATTCTGAATTAGTAATTTTCCTTGAAATGCGAGTTACTTTTTTGAATATTTTACAATAATTTTTATATTTCTTGTAAATATCTTTATTCTTTTGTTGTCGACATTCTAAAAAGATCTTTCTTTTAGTTTTACTTGAGGCTTTTATGCCTTTTGTTTCCCAATTTCTTTTTTTCTTATAATTAATTTTTACCCTTTCCAAAGGAATACACAAATTAAATATCAAACTGTAAAGGCTTATAAATTTTTCGTAAGCTTGGTTTGGGTTATTGTGACTGTATACTTCAGCAAAATTGACCTGTGAAAGATATTTTAAAAATACACATAGCTGTACATCTACTTTCCTTCGCCAGATAAACCAATACCCTTGGCAGAAGCTAAGACTTGCAGATATACTAATTACCTGTGCAGTATAATCTGAAATGCTTAGTTCAATAACTTCAGTTTCATGTCTCCTAAAGTTAGTCAAAATGTTATCAATGCACGTTTTAGTCGTTGCATTAATTCTTGTAGGTTCTGTTATTGTTGGTCGCATGTTGAATAGCGATAGTGTATTATTAAATAATTCAGTCTTGTTATTTTTTTCAAGTAAGTTAATGTTGAAATCACCTAGTATTATTACTTTATTCTTATTAATTCTTGTTCTTAATGTCAATTTGCGAAGTAAATTTGCCAGAAGATTACTGTTGGGGGTCCTATACATACAGATTATTACATAATTTAAGTCCGGTATTGATATTCCACAACATTCAAAATGACATTCAATTGACATGTTTGATATCCAATCTAGTTTTTTATAATTAATAGTGTGTTTGATATAGATACAAACACCTCCCCTGAATTTGTTTTTACTACTGAAATACGCAGCATTTTGATATCCTTCAATTTGGAATACTTCTACTTCATAACTTTTTAGTTGTAAATGTAAATGTTTCACTAAAACAGCAGATGTCGATATTTTGCTCGTGAGAAAATAACTTCTAAGTTTTCTAAATTCTAAGTTAAGATGAACAATTTTTAAGTTATTTGAATTATTATTACTTGATGTTAAATCACTCTTACTATTTTTACTACTGTTGGGTAAGAAAAAACTGAGTAGGGGAGTGAAGGTCACTGACATTTTTATTTAATGCAGTCTTAGATTGACGAACGGTATTCTGTTTTATCTTTTGAAAGTAGTATGGGATTGTTCCAGGTTTATGGGTAATTGTTCTATTTTCCGTCCCTGCATCATCATGAGTCAACGTTTTATCCAAAGTAATAATGGATTTTCTATTATTTGCTTCAATTTTGTTAAAGTAGTATGGTATTGTACCTGGTTTAGAGTGTAATCTGCTATTTTTGCACATTTTTGTTATATTTTTGCCTAGAAAGCATGTCTTATAATCATCTGTATTTATCAAGTGATTTAAATCTTTGGACAGATTTATCACGTTGCGTGAGGTGGATTTGTTTCGTTTGGCATTATGCGATGATAAAAATTGTCAATTTTTAAAGTCGCTAATGATGGTTTTTATCTCATAGTTCAGTTTATCTTCATTCAAGTATTGGTTATGCATGATGCCAGTCAATACAATTTTGGCTTTACTAAACTTATGTAGAAATGCAGACAAAGTTCAACAAGGAGTCGAGTTGGATTTGAGTCATTTGATCCTGTTGAAAGTATTATCCAGTCGTCTTCGTGCAGTTCATCTTCATTGATATTAAAGTGCCGTAATATATACTCTGTAGGTGCGTTTGGATATGTGTGGCTGAGAATACAATATTCTTTAGCATTCTTGTGTCTTGATCTCATCTTGATGAGTAACGAGGCTAATCCTTTGCAATGTTGGTCCCCGATTATATACAGTTTTGGTCTTCGTATAGTCACATTTTGTGATCTATCATAGCATTTGTCGAGTACAGCTGTTACTGGCATCCTTTGTTTATTTTTTGTTGTGGTTGCAGCGGAGGTAGAATTATTGAGTTTATTTGGGTTACTTATATTTTTGTCTCGTTTAGACATTTTCTTTTTATATTCAGTGTTTATTTCCTGTGATGAATTTCTTTGTAATGATTTTATTGTTTTGTCGTTTTTCAGCTGTTTAGCACATGTAGCGTCCGATACAAAGTCATGGTTCGGTAAAGATGTACCTAAAGACTTGCTTATAATTGGGCTTCTAGTTCCAATTTCTTCTCTAGATAGTATGGTGATAACTGGAAATATTCTTCTATGGTTATTTGTTGGTGGCGATGGCGTAGAACATACTACATCACGATATGAAGGCGTGATGAATGATTGCGGCTTGGAAGTAACGATGGTTCCTTCATTACTGGTTGATGGTGAAGAACATATAGTATCACGGTATAATTTTGTGTCGGGTAATTGTTCTGGAGGCTGAGAGGTATTGTTGGTGCGTAGTTTTTCTATTAGAAGTTTTAATTCTACATTTTCTGTTAGTAGTGCATTTATTTCTTCCTTAGCTTGAATTAAATGACTCGTTAAATCTTCAACTTCCGTTTTTAATTTTGTTTCTTCAGGGGTTAGAATTTTTGGCGAGTCATAAGCGGCATCTTGAAAACTCATATTTATGGTATCACTGGATACCGATAAATTTTCCAGAGACAAATGGCGCATTACCCGTGGTCTTCTTAATGTGACGAATGCATTTTGATTGGATTCTATATCACGTACAAAATTATGAGTGCCAACTGGTTTATTATTTTAATTACTATTATCACCTTTAGGTTTTGTACTTATACATGCAACGCATCTCCACGAGTCTTTTTTTTCGGGTTCCATAAGTATAAACCTCTTATACGAGACATTAGCGCACATAAGATCATAAGTATATTTGCAATACGCACACTGCATATATTGCCTGTTTCTAATTTTTTGGGAACATCCATTACAGCTTAGCAGTATAATATCTTTGGTATTTGCAGCCGAAGCCATCTTCTTAATGAATATGTATCACTCAGGTTAAATACCAAAAACAAAAGATCACAAAAATAGTATTCTTAATGAGGCATGAACTCGGACCCTCTATTGTGTTTTTGTTGTTGATCTACCCTCATTTCTCGATATTGCGGTATAGACCTCGGCAATGCATTACTTACTGAACTACTATGATTTATATTAATGGTTTGGTATTCTGCTATCGGAGAATCATTCAAAAGCGATAAACCCACGGGTTCACTGTTTAGAACCCAGGCTCCTCGTTTCTTATTAACACTGAACGTAGACGTCGGTATCGATGAGTCATTCTTGATATGAGATATTTCCGATTTCAATTCATTTAATTGTTCCAGTGTTGCATACGTAGCCTTCCCTACTTCAATGTCATTTTGTACACGAAGAAGATCTTTTAGCAGTTTACTGCAGTCTAGGTTATCCCATGTAATTGGAGGTAACTTTTCCAGCTGTCTAGCTACGAACACAGGGATAACGTCTGGGTCAGTAGATTTAAACAGGTTTATTATGTCTGCTAGATCCCTTTCTTCTTTACCCTTGTTTTTACGTAGGATTTTACGCATATTCGTAGGGATTGCTTCGTAGAGTAATGATTTTGATTTCTTAAACTTGTCGCTACTGAATGATGACGTACAGATACGAACTAACGATACTTCATCCATCTCAGACACTTAAGAATGGTCTCAAATTTTGTACTTTAAGCAAAAATGGTTTCTTTTCCAGACTACAGGAGATAATTTTTTTTTTTTTGAGTGGCCTTGGAGTCCTCTATAAGCACCTTTAGAGTTATCCATTATTTACCGGACACCCTGTATATATTTTTTTTATATTTATAGCACTAATTGTCGTGTTCGTTCGGATGGACTTATTGTATCGGAAATTGAAGCTGGTTCTTAACATAGTCATCCTTATTTCAGCTGGATTATTGATATTTTTGTCATGTAGAGTATGGCGCAAACTGAAATAATTATTCATAAATTAATTAACAATTTTTTTATTAAGTATAATCTTCTATTGTATCTAATACTATAAGAATCTTTGTCCTGACATACTGACTGGCTGATAGACAACGCACAGCCTAAACCGCTAGTCGTAGAGACTTGAAATTTAGAGGATATATTTATCTTAGTGCGTAAAGGTGTACTAAGAAAGGAATTTTCAAAATTCGCCCCTGTGGGGATGAAATAGGGGTTCAAAGTTGACTGACTGGCTCTGATTTATCAACACACAGTCCAAACCACTAAACGGATTGTGCTGAAATTCGTCACGCAGACATTTATTTTGACGTCAGTATCCGCTGAGAAAAGACTTATTTGAGGAAAGGTTTACACCCTCTAAGGGTATATACCCTTAGGAGGTGTAAAAACGGGAGTTAAAGTTTGTATGGAGAAACAAGATGAGATAGTCTTTTTATTCAACATTTCACACAAGTAATTCTGTAAATAAATACGTATATACATGTTTCAGGCTTTTTCAAAATAAAACCCCTAATATATAATGAAATGGGGTATAAAAGTCTGATAATCAATATAGTTTTCTGGGTTTTATACAAATTAAACCCTTATTTAACTTGGTCACGCTATAATTTGAGAACAGTTGGACCGATTTGCCTAATTTTATGTGTTTTTCTTCAAATTTCATTTCGAGAGTGGAACAGAGTCTACGCTACCGTACTGATGGGACGAACGTCAAATGTTTGACAGGAAAGTATAGAATAGTTTATATAGGAAAAAAATGGTTGTTTTTATTATCTTCCTCGTAATTTTTCCATAAATGCTCACCGTTTAAACCTTTCCTGAACTACGACAAACATTTCAAAACCAAAATAAGCTAAATCGGCCCAGCCGTTCTCAAGTTTCAGCGAGACTAACGAACAGCAATAGATATTTCTATATAAGAAGAAGAAGATGTATAGTTCTAATAAGTTTGCATCATGATTATAAAAATACTGACTATAATACTCACTACCATCTAATGTCGACTGCCTCGACCTAAGTTTCATGCATGCCTAATGCACTTCCTTGGGAGTTTATGCAGCGACATCGTGACGATCATTGAGTGGTCTCAGAGGTATCTCACTGCGTAAACTCCCGAGGAAGTGCATCGGAAATGCACGAAACCTTGGTGAACACAGTCGCCATTAAATAGTAGTGAGTATAATGATCAGAACTTTACGATATGAGCATTGATAAAACCTTTTATTTGCTTGACAGATTGCAACTGTTACGTCAGTGGAACTGTATCCGTCATCTGTGATGTCGTCACCGGAAAATGTATTTGTAAAACTGGATACGGAAGAACTCGCTGTGACCAATGTTTGCCAGGGTAAGAAAAAAATATTCTAAAGTCCTCTGCTTAGGGGGACTGGTCCCCATTAGGAGCAGTCCCCCTAAGCCTAACGCAACTCTAAAAGGTATGTTACGGAAATTGACTGTTGTCTAGCTCCACAGATTAGGAATTTAGGTTATATGACCTGTACCTATATTAAAAGGAATTAATAAAAAAGAGTTTTAACCGACTAATTTATTTGAACTTTCTAATATCTCTAGATACTATAAGATTGTGAAAGGAAAAGAGCATGTATGCGCGCTGTGTAACTGCGAGCAGGCTGGCTCTACCTCGGTTAACTGTTCATCTAATGGCCAGTGCAACTGTCGCGCCAACATAGGTGGGAAACAGTGCGACAATTGCTTGCCTGGATTCTACAAGTACCCTGAGTGTTTAGGTGAGTGAACCTATATTATACACCCCGGCACGGATCTAGAGGCGCAGAGCAAAATGTATTGCGCATCGGTGACAGGCTCTTTGCCAGTTTGTGTGTTAGGTATTTCATATTGTTTTTTCTTATAAACCTACAGGCCTACATAAATATGAAAAATATCATAATTCAATAGCTTAAATATGTAAGCGCAGGAGGGCTTTAATCAGAATTCATCGGGTATTCGCCAGAGGGCGTGGTTATCAGATTGGAGTCCAAATCGAACGCAATATTCAATTATGCATACAAATCGGTTTATTCTTTAAATAATGGCTTTTAACAATTAGATAATAATTATAAATCTCGAAATCAACACTAATTTAAGTTTTACGAAATGTGATTGACGTGATAGGAAGCGATTCGTCGCAGACGTGGTGCGCTGGCGGCTCCGTACGAAAAAGTGAGTTTTCAAGATAGCTGCCCCGCTACCATCGAAGCGACGCTTCGCTAGTGACACTGACATCAGACAGTCAGGTCACTGTCACACTCACGGGTTGACGTTGACATATAACTGACGGTACGCCGTCACGGCTGGACTGACATACGACCGTCCTCGGTCGTTACTGGTTATGTTTCTGAAACAAACAATTTTCAATCACCAGAATATCCGCTCGATCATCCTGCCACATATGATTTAATTCTGAAAGGGTTGTCGTCACCAACATTAAACTCAAATAAGCAAGCACAAGCACTCAAAATAAAACCACAACTTGGATCGAACCATCATTATGCATCTGGACTGGACGAGTGCATCCCTTCAACCAACCCATAAAGGGTGTGGCCCGGACGACACTGCCCTTTTGACCAGGATAGACCACGGGAACCTTTCATCTGGACACGAGTGCATCCCTTCAATCAACCCACAAAGGGTGTGGCCTGGACGACACTGTCCTTTCGACCAGGATAGACCTTTCATCTGGGGCCTTATTCAGTATGACCATTTTAAAGTCTTACCGTGCCGAGTTACGTTATCTCCGCGTTGTGGTATTCTCTATGCCAATTAAATCGCGGTAGAGTAAGGTTATGAGCGCGTTTTGAGCTGTCAAAATATCGTGACATATGAGGACGTGTAACACGCGCGTTTTGTATAATTTACCTATCGTGTGGCATACAGAATACAATTTTTCAATAACGTAACGTGGCGCGTTAAGGAACGCGTTATCTCATTGGTCATACTGAATAAGGCTCCTGGACTGGGCGAGTGCATCCCTTCAACCAACCCACAAAGGGTGTGGCCCGGACGACACTGTCTTTTCGACCAGGATAGACCCTTCATCTGGACCGGACGAATGCATCCCTCCAACCAACCCATAAAGGGTGTGGCCCGGATGACACTGTCCTTTCGACCAGGATAGACTACGGGAACTTTTCTTCTGGACTAGGTTGACTAGTGAATCCATTTGGCGCACCAGATGGATGTCACTATCCTATCTAGGATCAACAACTTGACAAACACACATGCATGGCGTAAAAACATTGTAATGACTGGAAACTATCTTCTGGACTAGGTTGACTAGTGAATCCATTATGCAAACCGAACAGATGTCACTATTCTATCCAGGTTCGACAGCTTGACAGACACATTAGCATGCACAGAAGAATAAAATGTGATAATGACGTACCTATAATCACAGATTATCTTGTTCATAACCAATTTCTACTTCATGTTGTACATCCCATGTTTTGGGATCAGAATGAGCATTGAGAGTGTCCGAACCGACTGTGATAGTGCCAGAGCCAATGGAAACAGTATCCGAGCACACGGTCAAGGAGTCATATTCATTTGAATCTAAACTCGTTGGAGTTACGCGTACATCTTCAGGCGCCGTCTCGGCCTCATCATAGTTTAAAAGAGTATTTGCAATTTCAAGTAAGCCGTCATGCCCTTGAGGTACTGAGCGCAAATTCTCGTGAGCATACTTATACGTTCTGTTATACCCTGGGCATGTCAGCCTAAGTGCTGCCCCTGCTATTTACCCTTATGGTCAGCAGAATTTCGTGTTTAGTCTTTACTTGAGAGTGGTCTTGAAGTCAGTCTGTTCTCAACCTCTGACTAGAGCGGTTGCCTAAAGATCTTCCTCGCGAACTTGTTATAATTTTCTATTTCTCTCAAATAAAAGTCGTGAGTTTTAAAATTAGTTTATTTAAAAAGCTAAATCCTAAATCTCGTATAACAAATTGGTGGCAGCGGTGGGATCCGGAAATCCCCAGTGCCCAGGCGCCGCTCCGCAGACTCGCTCCGGATCCGTATCCTAAAAAGAACCAAATAATTAACATACAGTTATTATAAAAATCAGTGTAAGTGATATAATATAACTATACCACTATCCTCGAAGTGTCGTCACGAAATCCTGCTAAATCCCGGAAGGGATCCACTCGTCCTACGAAAAGGAAACCACTGTATCCTGTACCTAAAAGACAAGATACCCAGAGGTACTCACCCGTGTCGTCCCGGTGCGTGCTCCACATCCGGGATAATCCCGGAATCTACTTACCTCGACGCGGCCCGGACGCCCAACTTGTGTGAAGACTTCACCTGCTTCTGGAAAGGAGACCATCTCATCATTCATCGAGTTAGAGGAGGTCGCATCCTGAACCGCGATCACCTCCCTTCAGCTGCAAGTGTCCGCTATCTCCTGCTACGGCCCCATTCATCGAAGACAGTACCTACGATTACTGTCTCCATTCGTCATCATAACACATCATCATCGTGATCATCCGGGATTTTGGTGCCGAAATCCATCCCATCACTATTCGACGCAGCTACGCCTTATCAGCAAAAATGCTCCTGGTCTCGATCGCCGTGCTTATCTGTGTCGCCCACGCAATGCAACGGTAAGTCTTTGGTCATTGTTTAGACTACGGTTGAGAAACCATAGTTTGTCAACCTTTTCTTAATTTATATTTATGCAGTGTTTCTTAATATTTCTCTAGACTTTTATAATTGTTCGTGTACCAGTAAATAATTACTAATTGTGTTTTAAAATTGTTACGTTATGGTTAATGAGGAGAAATCTAAACTCACGCTAAATATACCTCCTACGACCGATTTACCGTCTACTTCAGGAAGTCATTCTGCGCCTGTAGCGCCTCAGACTAAGAGTCCTAAAACCGCCACTAACGTAAAATTAGAGATGGACTTAAACACTTTATTAAAATTTTTAAAGCCGTATGATGGTGAGAGAGAGAAGCTAAACTCTTTTATAGTCAACTGCAACAATGCATACGAACTGGCCAGCGATACGCAAAGGTCAGTGTTATTCAAATATATCCTTTGCCAACTACAAGGTAAAGCAGAAATCGCGTGTTCAATAAAAATTTCACTACATGGGATCAACTAAAAGAATTTTTTAAAACTCAATTCAGTGAAAGAAAACATTATTCCTACTTACTTACAGACCTGCAAGAAAGTAAGCAAGGAATTCAGGAAACTGTAAGCGAATTCGCACTAAAAGTAGAAACAGCACTGTCAAAACTCCTGATGGAGATTTCTTTATCTGATACAAAATCAAAGAGGTAGCCGGCCGGGTCGCCTCAATGGAGGACCTCGCCCTCCATCACTTCCTTATGGGACTACTTCCTAGATTATCTAATATCGTGAGGTGCAGATCACCCAAAAATCTTAACGAAGCTATTAACTTAGCAATTTCTGAGGAAAGAATCCAACAAACCATGTACAGAAAAAATAACAACCTAAATGGCCCAAAACCGTAACCAATAATTCAAAATACAAATTATAACAATAATTACAGCAATAACGCTAGGCAGAATCAATTTATGGCTAACAGAGGCCCCCAAAGACCAATGGCAAACTCTAATAACTTCCAAAGACCAATTTCAAACTCTAATAATTTCCAACCTGGTCCATCAGGCTCTGGTTCAGCCCCGATCTGTCGGTACTGTAAAACTCCCGGGCATGATATTTCAGTGTGCCGAAAAAGGGAGTACAATAATAACCGCTTCAGGGATCCTCAAAATTCGGGACCACCACCCCGCGTTAACTTTGTAACAGACTTGGGAGAAGATGTCACTGATAATCATGAGGCGGAACTCTCTTCCGATAACCAGCCCCAAATAAGTACTCTGCATTCAATACCCAAGAGCCACAAGGCTAATCAGCCCCGAATAAGTGCTCATCTTAAGATCTTAGAGAACAACACCCCAAGACAAGAAGTCTTCGAAATTAATATCGACACAACCAAACGGTTACTACCGCATGTCTTACTTAATACTCAGATATCCGATATTCCCCTCACTCTGTTGGTAGATTCTGGATCGGCTATATGCCTCATAAAACAATCATGTGTGCAACGCAAACCAACGTTAATCAAATAAACGATCAATCTTAAAGGAATAGACCCTGGTAACGAACCGACACCCACACTAGGTCACTTTCAATTGAAGCTACAATTGACAAAAAATAAAAATGTTAGCCACAAGTTCCAGATGGTTCAAGACATAGACCTGCCATACGATGGTATTATTGGCACCGACTTCCTTACATCGTTTGGCTGTAATATTGATTACAATGAAGACACACTCAGAGCGGGGAACGTTAAAATTAAAATATACTTCTTTGATCCATGCTATATCATTCCGCCACGAACCCAAACCGTTATAGAATGTACCATTCAGAATTCCAGCTTACAAAAAGGTATGGTCCTGGACCAACATTTGTCAGAATCCCTACTAGTTGCACATTGCATAGTTAAAGTAAAAAGTAATAGAAGGGTTAACATCACTATTGCCAATACATCTGAAAATCCTGCTCGTATCAATTCAAACCTAAACCTTAAACTAGAACCTTTAAGCCCTTGCGCTTCACAAACTATTTCAAGCCGACTAGACAGCTCAACACGGACAGCAGAAGTAATTAAATCACTACGAACCTCCCATTTGAATAGCGAAGAATCTGACGCACTCGTCGATCTTTGCTCCAAATATTCTGACATATTCTATTTACCAAATGACTAACTTACCTTTACCACCGCTTTAGAGCATCAAATAAAAACAAGCTCCGATGTACCTATCCACACCAAGTCCTATCGTTTTCCAGAATGCCATAAAAGTGAAGTTAAAACTCAAATAAATAAAATGCTAGACCAAAATATCATTGAAGAATCCTCATCACCCTGGAGTTCACCGATTTGGATAGTCCCAAAGAAACTAGATGCACAAGGCCAACGTAAATGGCGAATAGTCAAAGACTATAGAAAATTGAACGATTTAACTATTGGAGAGACTTACCCAATTCCACAAATTACCGAAATACTCGATCAACTCGGTAGTTCCAAATACTTTACAACTTTAGATCTCACTTCCGGCTTTCACCAAATATTGATTTCTCCCGAGGATAAACCAAAAACTGCATTCTCAGTACCCCAAGGTCACTACCAATTTAACAGGATGCCTTTTGGGCTGAAAAACGCCCCCTCAACCTTCCAAAAACTTATGAATTCATGCCTATCTGGACTGCAAGGTACACGCTGTTTTGTGTACCTTGATGATATCGTTATATATTCATTTGATTTAACCACGCACATCGAAAACCTGAATGCCGTATTTAATAGACTCCGTGACTTTAATTTGAAATTACAACCAGAAAAATGCGAATTCCTCCGGAAAGAAGTTGCCTACCTAGGTCACCTCATTAGGGAACATGGCGTAAAACCTAACCCCGACAAAACTAAAGCCGTATCAGAATTTCCTATTCCTCAATCGCCGAAAGACATAAAATCATTCCTCGGCTTAACCTCATATTACCGGCGCTTTATCCCAGACTTTGCAAAACTAGCAAAACCACTAACTTCATTATTAAAGAAAGACATACCATTCAAATGGCTGAACGAACAACAGCTAGCATTCGAATCCCTCAAAAACAAACTCGTTACCGCACCGATTTTAGCATATCCAGACTTTAATCAACCTTTTATCCTAACCTGCGACGCATCAAACTATGCAATATCCGCTATTCTATCCCAAGGGATTATAGGACAAGATCGCCCTATAGCTTTTGCTTCCCGCACTCTCAACAAGGCTGAATGCAACTACAGTGTTACGGAAAAAGAATGCTTAGCCATCATTTTCGGCACTAAAACCTTTAGGCCGTACCTATACGGCCACCACTTCAAAATTGTCACTGACCACAAACCCTTGCAATGGCTCTTCAGCTGCAAGGACCCCGGATCTAGACTCGTGCGATGGCGTCTCAAACTAGAGGAGTTTGAGTATGATATCCATTATAAAAAGGGCAAAATCAACACCAACGCAGATGCCTTGTCTCGTTTCCCCGTTAACCCAATCCGGCCTACAACCTTACCTGAAACCGATTCACTGGTGGTGAATCCAGACCGAAACTTAGATAGAGGTCTCATGGATCTACTGATTTCTCCACCATCATTTCACCCTGACGAGGTATTATCCCCTGAAACTCTCGATGCCGCAATATAAGCCGTTCCAGTCACTGATATTGATCTACCCCTTGGAACATCAAATACTTCCGAAGAAAGAATGGAGTTAGATCCTGAATTAGACCCTGCTAACGTTCCACAACAAATGGAGATCCCTAATATGTTAGTTGATGATCCTCTACCTTCCACCAGTACATCACCTAATACACCCGTCGATGACTACTGTACTTTCTTAAAAACTATGTCAAACAAGGACATAACTTTTAATACGGCAATCGAAGAACACAACGAGAGCTTAATTAAATGTTCTTCTAAAATCATTTTAGTCCCTACATCGCTAGATTTGGATGAACCCAATCCTTACATCCAGGAGATCTTAGGAGATCCCGATATATATATACAAAAGTCCATGAATCAGAAAAAGAACTATTTTCATTCCAAAAAATCGAAGTAAATAAAACCAAAATAGTCTACCTTATATTTACCAAAGATCACCATTTCGACGAATCATCTTACCCCGAAATCTTTCAGACCCTGAAGACAATTCGAAATGAATTGATTGTTTTCGGGAACGTTGACGAACTTGGTATTTCAGATTTGAAAAATCAATTTGAGATACATTCCTTTATAAAAATATACAATATGCTATCTTACCTTTTTCATAACTCTAATATTAAAATCAAAATATACCATAATAACATTATTTACCCAACTCCAACTGAAATAAAGAAAATTCTCAATGACAACCACGACATACCAATCGCAGGCCATTTAGGGTCTGTTAGAATGTACAATAGAATAAAGGAAACCTACTATTGGAAAGGCATGCGAAGTGACATCGAACTATATGTCAAACAGTGCAAATCCTGTCAAGAAAATAAGGCTCTCAGATAGATTAATCGTGCTCCAATGCAAATAACAAGTACATCCACAGCTCCAGGCCAAAGAATATCTCTAGATATCGTTGGTCCTCTTCCAGAAGCTGGCCCTGCAAAACTAAGATTTATACTAACCATCCAGGATGACCTCACTAAATTTTCCTCCGCATATCCTATCCGTAGCACCACAGCCGAAGAAACTAGCGAATGCTTAATCCACTACATCTCAATATTTGGTATTCCTAAAACAATACTTACCGATCAAGGCACAAATTTCACTTCCGACCTCTTCAAAAAGACTAAAAATTAAAAACCTATGGTCATCTCCATATCATCCACAAACGCAAGGCGCCCTAGAACGGAGCCACTCTACTCTAAAAGAGTATCTAAAGTCCTACATAAACGAGGAACAATCAAATTGGCCACGATATGTATACACAGCCATGCTTGTGTACAACACATCCGTTCATTCCACGACGCATTTCACACCTCACGAACTGATGTTCGGCTGTAAACCATTCATCCCCAACTCCATCTATGATGACCACCCTGGGGCATCCTACCCTGACTATGTGCGCATGCTACAGAGTCGACTAAAATATTCTAGAGATAAAGCTCTAGATTTCATAAGGAAATCCAAAGAGAATTCGAAAACTTATTACGATAGCCACACTCGCCCAGTCAAATACAAAGCGGGTGATTATGTATATCTAAAAAATCATCTACGCCTACGGAAAACACTTTCTCCTATCTGGAAAGGCCCTTATAAAATAGTTAAAATAAATGGGAATAACACACTTACCTTGCTCATCAACCGACTTCATGTGACACATCGCTTCGATCAGTTGTAACCAGCCGACGTGAGCAACCTGTAAAATTAAAATATAATTTTAAGTGACACATAAGAAAACAAAAAAAAAACATAGTTACGATAATAGAATTAATACTTACCCATAGAATAATTTAATATATGAATAAATATAATATATATAAATAAAATAAATTTATATTAATTAATATATATAGGCTAAATATAAAGGTCGGGAAGTGCTATAAGATTAGCCTAATTGATTATTGCAGAAAGGAGAGGAGTAGGATAAGTTAGACTAAAGTAAAAAGTATGGAATAAGACAAACTAGATATATAAATAATACTTTAAGGTTTAATACTTACCACTACGACAAGACGGAACCCTGAAACATTAAATACCTACTTGCCTTGTTTATTATTTGCAGAACTCCAACTCGGGGTCGAACTCGTCAGGATTACATCCAAGAAATTACTTCAAGTGCAGGCATCTACTTTGACTATTTAGGCACATTAAAAATAAATAATGTTCAGTTGAAAATATTGATCCCAGTAGATATTTCACATTTTAACTCGCATATCCAAAATATAGGAAACGCCTTAGCGACCACTGAACATTTGTGTAGCCACACTCGGATCGTGGAAATAGATGCAGAATGTCATAACATGTTTCAACCATTGGTAGTACGTTATCAAGATATGAACAAAGAATTCAAATCCATCTCACACCTACTAGATAACAGAACCAAACGTAGCGCTTGGTTTGGTGGTGTAGTCACAGTTTTTAAACATATTTTTGGTACTTTAGATGAAGACGATGCTTTAAAATACGACGAGGCAATAGAAAGTGTACAAAGTGATATTAAACAACTGTCATCACTTAATGAAAGAAAATATTTTGGTCACTACCTCTGTTTTGTCAAATTATAACGATACTATAAGTAAGATAAGAGATAATGAATTTAAATTGAATGAAGCTATTGACAAACTCTCGCTCAACATAAAAAATATTTCCGAGGTCACCAATGGATTTCTTATTTGGTCTAATATTAACAAAATTTTTGACAGCTTGGAAACATCAATACTTACCTTATCATTTCAACTTGAAGACGTAACTAATGCTATTTTGTTCAGTAGCCAAAACATATTGCACCCAGCGATTATATCACCTCAACAATTACACCGAGAGCTTGCCGGTAACTACAGACATTTACCTAACAACCTAGAATTACCTGTTTCATTAGATATACATTCTGTACATCTAATATTAAGAATGTGTAAAATTATTTGTTATTACGTAAATAACAAAATCATATTTTTGTTACAAATACCAATACCACTTGTGAACATTGAAAACTATATGTTATTCCATAATATATCCCTGCCTACGCCTTATGACTCTAAAGAGCCTAGTTCATTTAGCCTGATAGTACCTAGTAGTCAATACATTGCAATGACCAAAGACAAGTCCCACTATTGTAACATCGATGACCTAGAGAAATGCAAAACAGTACAACCGGGAACATTTATTTGTGATATAACCAACGTGTACGCGGTAGACGCCAAACCAACCTGTGAAAGTGAATTAATGTCAAAAGTGATCAGTGAACTCCCGGCACAGTGTGAAACAAAATTTATCCTCGGCAATATTGACATTTGGAAATCTTTACAAAACAATAAGTGGCTTTACATACAAAGTTTCTATTGATTGTGTTAATGCTCAACTATTCGAAACAAACATTTTAGGTACTGGTATAATCACCATTCCAGACGGGTGCACTGGATTTTGTAAAAGCACCACACTGATATCCATGTATAATATTTTAAACATAACGTCACCCATCAATCATATTCCTGATTTTAACCTGATTGACGACACTTGTTGTAACCTTGCTAAATTTAGTGATTTGACGAATGATGTGTCTCCTATTCAACTACAAAATATAGATCTTGATGAAATAAATTCAAAGAATAAAATTGTTACAGATACACTATTAAAAGATTTGAAAACATTAGAAGATAAACCACACATTATCAAATATGGGACACATTATTCCGGCCTTATAATTCTTCCATTTGTCTTAATTATGTTGTACTTAATATATTTAGTTTGTAAACAATTTTGTAAATCTGGCAGCAACCACCCATTCAAGTTTAAATTGAATGTAACTAAGCCTGTTCAGTCTCAGCCTGTTCCTAAAAAAACTGAAATTACAGAGGAACAGTATTCTGAAATAGAAATGATAAGTCATGTCGCTCCACTCAGAACTAGCATTTAACAGAGACTTTGAATCAACCCCAAAGTCTCCTGTTAAAGGGGGAGGTGTTATACCCTGGGCATGACAAACCTAAAGACTGTGTACGAATGCCAAACATGAGTTCTGTGGGTGAGTATTTTGTTACGGCCGATTTAGTGCTGTTGAGCGCGAGTTGGATGTTTCCTAGTTCATCGCGCCATGTTTTATTGGGGTCATTTTTGACAATAGTTAACAAGCTTTTGAGAGTCCGCATAACCCTCTCAACTTGTCCATTGGCCCTGCTAGAGCCTGTCGCAATAAAATTAAGTACTATCTTATGATCAGCGCAAAAGTTTTTGAAATCGGAGCAGCGGAATAATTCGTTTAGGTGCTCCGAATAGGCAAACTGATTTTTGTAGTGCATGGATCGCGCTTTTGGAATCGAGAGAACACGTGTGTTTCAGCAGAACATATTTTGTGAAACCATCAATAATCACGGAACAGTATTCTTTTCGATCACTCTTCCCGCTAAGCTTTCCCATAAAATCTATGTGTATGGTGTGCCATGGCACAGATACCTTTGGGATTGGGTGAAACTGAACAGGTTGAGCTCTCGATGGTCCCTTCGATGCTCTACAAATTATACACGAGGCAATAAACTTACGCACGCATTTTGACATTTCATGGAACCAGTATTGCTCATAAAGTTTATCTAACGTTTTGTCCTTGCCTAAATGTTGTATTTCATTATGTGTGTGGTTAATCAGCGTCCAAATTAAAGACCGTGGAACAACCGGCAACCAAGATATTGTTTTATTTCGGACTACTTTTCTGTAAAGAATACCATCCCTAACATCATATGTTTGAGCTACCGATTCGGGAAAACCATTGTCATTGTGTTTTGCTATAAGATCTTGTATTTCGCTATCGCGCTTTTGTTCGACGGAAAGCCAATCCTCGTCCTCGGAAGACTTGCAAGAATTTTCGACACTAGGCAGACGATTTCGTGAAAGGTAGTCTGCGTATTCCATTCCCCGTCCTTCGCGATGTCAAACTATGTCAAAATCATAAGCTTGTAAGAAAGCCCACCACCGATGCACGCGAGGAGTAAGGTCTTTTTTTGATTTTGAAGCCTTAAAGGAATTACAGTCTGTAAAAACTACAAACCGTCGACCGTAAAGGTAATGTCGAAAGTGTTCTACTGCTCTAACAACTGCTAGAGTCTCCAATTCATACGAGTGGTAACGGGACTCTACTTCTGACGTGCGTCGGCTGAAATATTCAACGACATGATGCAAGCTATTTTTCTTTTGTATAAAAATCGCCCCATAGCCCTCTGAGCTGGCATCGGTATGCAATTCTACCGGTAGTTCCGGATCGAAAATCGTTAGAACCGGTTCTGACGTGAGTATGCCTATTATAACGTTGCGTATACCTTCGTGTTTCTGAGTCCACGTAATAGATCCTTTTAATTTCGTGAGAGGATACAACGGCCCCACTACACGTGTAAAGTCCGGAATGAATTTACGAAAATAAGAGGCAAGGCCAAGAAATTGCCGGACTTGAGTTGCAGTTTTGGGTTGTGGAGACTCTACTAACGCTTGTATTTTCCGAGAGTTTGGTCTTATCTCACCAGACTGTAGTGAATAGCCCAGGTCCTCTTATTTTTTGCTTGAGGAATTTGCATTTTGAAGATTAAATGTAAATCCAGCTTCAGTTGCTTTAGCACCTAAAATCTAATCTAAGCGCTGCAAACCTACATGTACGTCAGACGAGTAGCACAAAACGTCATCCATATAAATTAGCGGCATAAGCCGCTAATTTAATAAAGCGATAACGCTTAGATGATTCATGGCCCTAGTGATGCACCTCTGATAAACTGATGGAGCGTTCCGCAGTCCGAAAGGCATAGCTAGGTGCTCATATTGCCCCTCGGGTGTAACAAATGCCGTTTTTTCCATGGAGTCAGGGTGCATCAATATTTGATGGAAACCTGATGCCATATCTAGCGATGGGAAATGATTAGCCCCAGCAAGTTGATATATTTGCTTTTCTATTCGTGGCAACAGATAATGCTCGGGCTGTGTATTACAATTTAATTCCCGGTAGTCTACGCACATTCTATAGGACTTGTCCTTTTTCTCGACTAATAGTATTGTACTAGCAAATGGAGAAGAGCTCTCACGAATCACCCCGGCGTCAAACAGTTCTTGGACTTTTTCTCTAACAACCTGTTTTTCTACTGGTGCTAACCTATACTGGCATCGCTGTACAGTTTTGTGTGGGTCTATAAGATTATTTCACATTCTCCTACAGAAACTCAGCGTGATGGAATACCTTCGATAAAATAATCAGAATATTTGTTAAGCAATGACATTAATAATTCCCTATCCTGACCTTGCAAGTCCGTATCAATCTTCGTAAAATCCGGTAAGTTAGACTTTAGGTCGCATAAATTACTTTGTTTTTTCGAAAAAAACGAGAGATTGTCATTATCAATTTTAACGCTTAGGCCCTGATCAAAAATATCTCGCCCGACTATAATAGGATCAGAGACAAGACTATCAGGGACCACATGGAAAAGTAAATCCACTGAGAGTTCGTTAATTGTCACATGACTTTGAATTTGGGTCGTACATTGTGTCATCACCGCCTATACCACTAAGATAAACGAGACCTTTACGCACAGTTCCCGCAAGTTTATCACAAAAACTATCTTTAACAAGAGAACAAGATGATCCGCTATCAAATAAAAAAGAGACTGGCTCACCGGAAGATGTCCACAAAGTGCCCCTGGCAGGGCGGTGCTCGCAGCGATGAACTTCCTTGACCGCAGCTCCAGAAGCTTCACCACCATTCTTCCTATCTGGACATGCAGTCGCCACGTGTCCCTGTTGACCGCACATGTAGCAAGTCACAGACGTCTTCTTCTCTGTAGTGCGTGATGAGCTTGAAGTATTTTGCGATCTGGTACCAAGTCGTCCCGCCGCTTCCTACACTCAGCCATACGATGTCCAGTCAATCCACAATAGTGACACTTGCCGGTAAACTTCTCCGTCATACGAGGTCGCTTGGTTTCAGTTTCTTGGGCTTCAGTATCCAAACGTCTTTTAAGAGAAATTCCGTTAAGGATGCGGAATAATTGAGCTCGACTTGTGACAGTTAGCGCATTTAATTCACGGCGTATCAAGTTATCCTTCTGACATAGTACTGATATAACGAATCTAGTTATTACTGCAACAGGCATGTTACATTTCGGGATTTGTTCGATGATACTCCATAGCCGGAGGGCAGATTCAGACGCTGTCTCTTTGACGCCTATTTGGAATCGCAGGACTTCGTCAAAGTAGTCTTGAACAAGTTTAGGCTTTGAAAATCGTGCTATCAGAATCTCTTTGACAGAACTCCACGTAATTTCATCAAAATTGAGCTTAGTAAGACATGCAGCCGCACGACCTTTTAGCGCAGCCGTTAATGCTACAAGTAAATTTACTCCATCCAGACGTTTACTTTGTACGATAAGCTCCGTTACCTTACACCAACCGTCAATATCTGAATCTGCCTCATCCGGGTCGAACTTTAAGAGTAATGTTTGGTTTGTACTCGCAGTCGCGCTGAAGAGAGCGCGCACCAGCACGCTGCAGTAAGCGCACAGTCGCGCTGAGGAGAGCGCGCACCAGCACGCTGCAGTGAGCGCACAGTCGCGCTGAGGAGAGCGCGCACCAGCACGCTGCAGTGAGCGCACAGTCGCGCTGAGGAGAACGCGCACCAGCACGCCGCAGTGAGCTCGCAGTCGCGCCACGGTGAGTGCGCGCGGACAGGCACGTCGCTGGAGCGCGCACAGGCACGCCGCGGTGAGTGCGCGCAGATAGGCACGCCGCGGTGAGTGCGCGCAAATAGGCACGCCGCGGTGAGTGCGCGCAGACAGGCACGCCGCGGTGAGCGCGCACAGGCACGCTGCGGAGAGCGCGCACAGGCACGCTGCGGAGAGCGCGCACAGGCACGCTGTGGAGAGCGCGCACAGGCACGCTGCGGAGAGCGCGCACAGGCACGCTGCGGAGAGCGCGCACAGGCACGCTGCGAAGAGCGCGCATAGGCACGCTGCGGAGAGCGCGTGCACAGGCACGCTGCGGAGAGCGCGTGCACAGGCACGCTGCGGTGAGCGCGCACAGGCACGCTGCGGAGAGCGCGCACAGGCACGCTGCGGAGAGCGCGCACAGGCACGCTGCGGAGAGCGCGCACAGGCACGCTGCGAAGAGCGCGCATAGGCACGCTGCGGAGAGCGCGTGCACAGGTACGCTGCGGAGAGCGCGTGCACAGGCACGCTGCGTTGAGCGCGTGCACAGGCACGCCGCGGTGAGCGCGTGCCAAGGCACGCTGCGGAGAGCGCGTGCACAGGCACGCTGCGGTGAGCGCGCACAGGCACGCTGCGGAGAGCGCGCACAGGCACGCTGCGGAGAGCGCGCACAGGCACGCTGTGGAGAGCGCGCACAGGCACGCTGCGAAGAGCGCGCATAGGCACGCTGCGGAGAGCGCGTGCACAGGTACGCTGCGGAGAGCGCGTGCACAGGCACGCTGCGTTGAGCGCGTGCACAGGCACGCCGCGGTGAGCGCGTGCCAAGGCACGCCGCGGTGAGCGCGCGCAGACCGGCACGCTGCTGCAGCGCACACAGGCACGCCGCGGAGAGCGGGCACCAGCACGCCTCGGTTAGCGGGCACCAACGCTTACAACAACAAGTGAAACGCTTGTGTACAAGTTGTTAGTATTTAATTTTAGTTGGCGCCGTATTCGGTAGATGGCGCTGTACCGTGAGTGACTAGTTCTGAATCGCGCAAACGGTATTTGCACAGAACACACGGTAGTCGCTCGTGTTTAAAATTATTCTGCCGTCCATGTTCTAAATAGCCGTTAACTGCATAAATCATATTTTGAGATATGAGTGAAAAATCGTATGCTACTTTGTAACTAAAAGATAAATACCAAACTTTGAGATACCAAAAAATAAATCTAAAAAGGCGCTTTAAAATAGCTTAATTTTCATTGTATTACGTTGAGTTGTACTTAGCAAAAATAGATTTTTTAATTTTTCTTCTTGTATTTTTACGACAATCTGTTTATGAATCCAACACATAAATGCCGTTAAGTATACCTTAACGGCATTTTACTGTTTGATAGTCGTTTAAATTTACTGGCGTTGAATAGACTTAAAAAAAGACTATAAATACATAACTTAAGTGCCGCTAAGTAGCTTCAACGTTGTTATAGCTTTGGATATCTTCTACTGACCTACTACACTAAAATGCGGCTAAAGTAACTTAACGGCATAAAGCTAGTAGATTTCAGATATTTAAAAAGATATTGAGTTTATTGCCATGTTATAATGTGGTAAAACCCAAAACCTTCATAGGTGACGGCGTTTTAGCGAAGCATATTATGATGATCTTGGGAATATAAAACATAGAAAGTCAATTAACTACACAAACAAACAAAAGGTTTAGAACAGCTTTGCATTTTTTTTTGTTTATGTAAACAGAAGCATAACAACACAAATTGGATCATATAAACAAAATTATTATTATTATACAAATAGTAATAACAGTTGAACTTTTCCAAAACTATTCTAAGATATGCAAGCAGCTTGTTTCTATTTAAACTTTTTTTAAACTATGTTTAAATAATCTACACTCAGAAACTAATACTTGACAACGTAATGCTTATAAAGTAAAGTGCATATTTTTATTTTAAATGCAATTAGATTAATATATCTGATGCTACGTCTTAGTTAAAGCTGGTTATAAATAATTAAAAAGGCACCCCACTATACGATGCTAATTCGATCCGTACAAAAATAACAATGTTTGATTCTTGGAATACGAAAAGCTAGTTTGAAATTAATGCTCAATCGAACATCTCGTTTGTTCCTGGCTGGAAAACCATATCTACCATACTAGCAATTATTATCTGTTCTGTGATACTAGGCAATGTACCTCAAAGCTCTCGACTCAAAATATTGTATTAATCTGGATTTAATAAAAACAACAGAGCCAATTATTTTCTTATCAGGAGTCACTGCAATAATTCTGTAAAAGAGAATTCTCATCGAAACCACGCGTCTGCTTCATCTATCAAAAGTGGTGGTGAGTGATAAGGTCTGAAAATATCTCAAAGCCTCGCGTTTTGGATAATTTTGGGAAATCAAAGACACGTCAATAATCAGTTCCATTGTAATGTTCGTTGCCACCCAGTATGATGGTTTGGAATAGTTGCACTCTAATGTGTCCTACCGTCTTTCGATTACATTTTGATTACCTACAACAGCATCTTTACTTATATAAGATGAGATAGCGATCAACTGCTGCAGGATCGCCAATATTTAGCAAGGCGAATGAGACGTCATTCGCTTTGCTATTGCATTAGCAGTTAAGGTAGTACACAAATAGCACGAATCCACAATAAAATCTGCGCAATATTAGCCACTGCAAGGTCAATTAAAATATTTCTAATACCTCAACAACGCTGATGATCTTTAGCTGCTCGCTTACTGTCATATCAGTCGTATGCGTAGCCAAAAGCGTACACCAAGGCTTACAATTTGTAAATACCTTCCACTTTTGTCAGCATCTAAATAATAGTAAACAACACGAAATACAAAAGTTGAATACACCGCCGTAAACTACACGAAAATAACAAAGCTGTGGGTTTCAACACTTCTAAAATCGATAATATGTCAACTAATGCTAGAAACGGCCAAACTGTCGTCATTTATATCAATCAAAACATTTGTCTTTAAAATAAATCTCAGTGTCGAATCCGTCGAACAACTACATAGGTTATCAGTAGACAGACGTTAAACCTAGAAAACCGACGCAACAATCACCAGCTCAGATACTCAGCAACAAATGCCTAGTACGCCAAATTGTTAATACGATGTAAGCATCCCAATAATTCAATGAGGTTTAGGTACAAACACTTTAAAAATGAAACTAAAAAATCTCTTTCACAAAGATAGTAATCGCAGTTAATGCAATTACTAATAACACTTATCATGGTCAGTTAGACTCAATATACATTGAACACTATTAGTTGTTTTTCAAGTGTACTTGTGTACTTGAAGAAGCGTAAAAACCTAAGCGACGCAATACACACTTCCTAGATCGTCTGATAAACCGTCGAAGTCGGATTAAATTTAGGAACATGGACTATCACTAGAAATGTAAAGTAAATTGGCTCCGCCACTATTCGGACAGCTCACAAATAAATAGTTGCGTTAAACCACTACCACACACTACGGCATCCACTGTTCTTTTTTAAAACGGAAAACCGGGTTTCTCAGCTAACTATCCACAACACTGTCGTTAGCTAACAATCTTTAAATATAAGTCTAGCACGTACATAAACTACACTGAAGCGTAAAAACGACAAGCAGAACTCCACTACATCCACTACACTATTTTACTCAATCAAACGCGCTGCATACTACCGCACAAACAATACAAAAAGAAAAATAATATCTGTCAAGTCGACAACAAGTAACAGATACTTACATCTTGCTATTTTTTTTTATCGTACGTAAGGTAGGGGTGTCGTTGCAATTTGCTCGGTGCGCTTTGCTCCACGGCAAAGCGACTCACTAAACGTTTGTGACGATTGCAGAATAACAACACCAAAGCTACCGTCTATTTTGCAAATCGGAGTTAGATCACAGATGGCATACTCGGTAAAATATCTAGGTCTTATGTGAGCATAGGTCTATCCCACTTCTGATATTAGCATCAGAAGTGATATTTTATTAAAAAGAAACAATAATTTGAATACAAACTCATTTTATTACAACATCTTTTATTTAACAATTGTCAGGACTCCGATATACAAATAGACATTAGTCAAGCTTTTAACAACAATTAAACAAAGACAAGAGGTCTTACCGCAAATTGCAACGATCACCCACCAGACAACCTTAATGCTCTAAGTCCAACGACAAAATGCCCTGTGCAGGCGTACATTTTTTCTATATATATATTTTCGCTTTAATACAGTCTGGAGGGAAATGTGGCAACTCTCAGCAAAATCGCTCATAAATATGCTAACAATATATATATATATACGGTCGAATTGAGGAACCTCCTCCTTTTTTTGAAGTCGGTTAATAAAAAGAGAATACATCAATTTCAAAAAGTGCCCTAAAGAGAGGAAGAGTATAACATATACCAAAGTACGGTTACAATGCATCGATGACTACTGGGTGCAATTTGGAAAATACTACGCGGCATTACGGAACATAACCTCAAGTGATCAGCGTGCAGCCTTGTTGGATTTAATTTTTTTCAACACAGTTGGAGATCTGTATCTCAATTTAAGAACAGATAAGTTGGATGTTAATGAAGAACATTCTACCGATGTCACCTAACCGGTTTTCCAACCGGCTAACCAAGATCAACCATCACATTTGTAACGTTACGAAATGTAACGTGACGGAGCGCCTACCTCTCGCTACATGAATAGAGGGAGTGTGTTGGAAATTGGTTATTCAAACTTAATACACATATTTATTCTAAGGATATTTATTTTATTAAAACATGGAGTATAGCTTTTTATAAATAAAATACAGGAAAATACAGAATTAACTGTAAAGATTAAAGCAATTATTTCTGCATTAAAATGTGTCAACTTCAGTACAATCTTTTTTATTCATTATTCTCTTTCAGCCCTGTAACATTAGTTTAAAAAAATGTAACATCACTTGATTTTATTAACCTCCTTGGTGATTCGGCATTCCGGAAATAATAACTTCTTGGATCGTCTGAGTATCCAACAAAAAAATATTCAGTGGCTTTCATGTCCAATTTACTTCTCTGACATGCAGGCACATGAACCAAGGCTCTGTAACCAAATACTTTTAATTGAGAAAGATTAGGTTTGTTCCCATGCCACATTTCGTATGGTGTTTTACCGTCAAGCGCGCGATGTGGTGACCTGTTTTTTAAACAAAAACCGTGTCTACCGCATCCTGCCAATAAGCTCTTGGGAGTGAGCTATGAGACAACAATGAACGAGCTTTCTCTACAATGCTTCGATTGCATTGTTCGCTGACTGACACCGTTCTGTTGAGGATTGTGTTGTTGTCTGATGCTTTATCCCTTGAGACGCCAAATAGTCTGCATATTCTTTATTAACGTACTCAGTTCCGTTATCTGATTGCAAAGTACGTATTTTCGCACCAGTTTATCTTTCAACAAGTGACTGGAAATCACTAAAATATTTCTTGTCCTCCAAAAATATCATACGCGTATAATCGTCTACAAAAATGATAAAATATTTATTACCTTGAAAGAATGTGGTTGACAATTGGACCACAAACGTCCGTGTGAATGATCTTTAACGCTGATGTAAGCCCTTACCTGCTTCAGCTTCTTGAATAGCATTCTTGTTTGCTACAATGACAAAATTTTAGGCCCGTCAACTCCCGAGGAAGTGCATTGGACATGCACGAAACCTAGGTTGACACAGTCGACATTAAATAGTAGTGAGCATAATGATCAGAACTTTTCGATATGAGCGTTGATAAAACCTTTTTTCTGCTTGACAGATTGCAACTGTTACGTCAGTGGAACTGTATCCGTCGTCTGTGATGTCGTCACCGGCAAATGTATTTGTAAAACTGGATACGGAAGAACTCGCTGTGACCAATGTTTGCCAGGGTAAGAAAAATATATTCTTTAGTCTTCTGCGTTAGGCTCAGGGGGACTGGTCCCCATTAGGACTAGTCCCTCTAAGCCTAACGCAACTTTAAAAGGTATGTTACGGAAATTGAATGTTTTCTAGATGCACAGATTGGTAATTTTGGTTATATGACCTGTACCTATGTTAAAAGGTATAAATAAAAAAGAGGTTTAACCGACTTATTTATTTGAACTTTCTAATATCTCTAGATACTATAAGATAACGAAAGGAAGTGAGCGAGTATGCACGCCGTGTAACTGCAAGCAGGCCGGCTCTACCTCGGCTAACTGTTCAGCTGATGGCCAGTGCAACTGTCGTGCTAATATTGGAGGGAAACAGTGCGACCAGTGTTTGCCTAAATTCTACAAGTACCCTGAGTGTTTAGGTGAGTGAACTTTTATATACACGCCGGCACAAATCTAGAGGCGCAAGGCAAAATTTATTGCGCATCGGTACTGTCACGTGATAATGATAACAACGCGGGAAACATACTGTCACTATCGGACCAATCAAAGCCGCGCGCGGGCGCGCGTATTAAATATTCAACATCGAACAGATTAGTGAGAGTACTAGCTTATTGTAGAAGAGTTTTGAAATGGAAGAAACAGTATCACGGGATGAAAAGATATGAAGTCTGTTTACAAAATGAAGAATTAGAGGAAGCGTCAAGCGACATTGGTGTGCATAAAATATGTACAAAATAAACATTTCAAGGAAGAAATTGATGATGTGAAGAAGATGGGACATGTGAAACAGAAGAGTAAAATAAAATTATTATGTCCAGTAATAGATAGCAGAGGAAATTTAAGAGTCAGTGGTCGAATCGAGAAGTCAAACTCGGACATGGATACAAATCTTGCTGCAGGATAGTTTTTACACTAAATTGTCATAAAAGAACTCTTCATGGTGGTCCGACTCTGATGTTGAACCAATTGCGTACAAAGTACTGGATCATATCCGCAAAATCATTGGTAAAGGCACATGTACTTAAATGTGTGAAATAAAAACGGTTTTCCACCTCAAGCCAAACTCAATTCATGGGTCAGTTGCCGACTTGCAGAGTTACTCCAGTCAAACCATTTCACCGGAGCAGTGTTGATTTTGCAGGTCCGATAAGAATAAGAGTGGCTCGAGGTCGAGGAAATAAGTCCTACAAAGGATACTTTGTGTTTTTGTTTGTATGGTTTCCAAGACTGTTCATTTAGAGGCAATTTGTGACTTGTCAGCTGAAGGACTCATTGCTGGATTCAAGAGATTTGTGGCTAGGAGAGGAGCAGTAAGTGACAGCTAGTGGCTGTAGAGATAAGATAATGGATTGGCATCAACGGGCCATCATGGCATTTTATACCACCACAAGCTCCTAACTTTGGTGGTCTTTGGAAGGCAGGAGTTAAGGCAACAAAAAGACATTTAAGACATGTTATTGGAAATTCAATACTCACTTATGAGGAACTTGCCACTGTGTTGATACAGATAGAAGCATGCTTAAATTCTCGGCCGTTTTCAATGATGTCAGAGGACCCTGGCGATCCAATGCCGCTGATTCTAGGTCATTTTTTGGTTGGTGAATCACTCATCACGTTGCCTGACCGAAATTATGAAAACTCTAATGTCAGTAGTTTGAGACGATGGCAGTTGATGCAGCGTATGGTTCAGCACTTTTGGAGGCGTTGGTACAAGGAATATTTAGTCCACTTGATGCAACGCTACAAGTGGACTAAGCAAATACCTGAACCCAAGGTTGGAGATGGACTACTCGTTAAAGAAGATGGTCTGCCTCCTACTAGGTGGCTTATGGGTAGAGTGGTGGTGACAAAGCTTCCTGGTGGTGATGGTTTCACGCGAGTGGTGACTCTTAAATGCAACGGCTCTATCATTAAAAGGCTAACATCTAAACTGTGTGTTCTGATTCCGCAACCGTTCTCCTAAAACCGATTCATCATTGGACTGTTCGTCAACAGGATGATTCATTTATTTCCATTTCTCCAGCAGAGTCTTTCACCAACGGACATTTCGCCGACAGAACCTTTCATCTACGTCAATTTCGGCGACAGGCCTTTCCAGCTACTGAATGTTTCACCGACACGACGATACTGCCACGGACTGCCAAGGCCGGCCTCAAGGGCTCGGGTATAACAATATCCGAGTTCCTCACTAAAACCCGTCACGATCTCTTCATGGCGGCTCGTCAGCGCTTCGGTGTTTCGAAGTGCTGGACGAGAGAGGGCTTCATCTTCGCTATCGGAGTAGATGGAGTTCGACACCGAATAAGTCGCCTTGGGGACATCGACGCTGTCCAACAGAAGCCGGTCTCTAAGCCCACGACTGTGGGTAAGGAGCCTGTCACAACAAAGGCGTCTCGCCGAGCTGCAGCCGCGAAGAAGACGTAACTTTTCCTTGTCGTATATGTATTTGTTTATTACATTGTCATTGTGTGTATATTATTATCTTGTTTAGTAGAAGGTGGGCTGTAATTTTTCTAAATACCGACGTCTGCTTTTATTTGTTTTAGATATCGTAATTTGCAGGTAATCACAATTTATTAATTTATTTTTCTTTTTAATTTTGTTTCACACCACAGATTACTATAAGTGTCAGAGATTTCACACAGAGCAGATACTTATGTCAAGCACTGCAGCGCAGCGCAGGGCTGCGTTCACGACCTGCGCCCGGAGTGCGACCAAGCGCTCTAACCCCGTTCACGACCACAGAGCGTCACATTCGCTAAACGAGTTAGAGAGAGAGGTTGGAGCGTTTGGGTGCGTTCCGAGCGTGGGTCGTGAACGGAGCCCAGTGATTACTGTAATAGATGTTATGAAATACTGTCAAAAGTCAATATTTGTCATTAATGAGGTTTAACTCATAGGCTTAGCATTTTTTGCGTATTTAGCCAGTGGCATAGTAATTAATAGTGTAATTACTTAGTAGATATTGCAGCCCATCGTTTTAAATTTAGTGTTTTTTTATTTTTTGTTTGTCTATTTTGCTTCATTTATTTTATATTAATGTCGTTTAATTACTAAAAAATGTTTCCATATTTATTGTTTTTTGCAAAATTGTGATATATATTTAAACACAGTATGGTGGGTGGTATGAAATGCAACGGGTAGTTGTTTGTTTGGTTTTAGATATTATTTTTTATTATATATTTTTATTATAACATAATTTTATAGATAGTTTATTTATCATATATATATATCTATCATATATATATTTATATTATATAAAACTATGTCTATTATTATCAGTGAAGATGAGTTTGTTTCTTGTTCTTCGAATAATTCAGTATCAAGTGATGATAGTTTTAGCAGTATCCCAAGTCTTACTACTGTTCTGGAGTCACATTTTGGTGACGTAACTAAAAATTTTAACGTCGTACACATAAATGCACAGAGTATCCCAGCTCATTATACAGAGATGCAGGTGTCTCTTGAGCATAAAAATATACATGCCATCTTAGTGTCGGAGTCATGGCTTAAGCCTTGCCTCCCCACATCTCTCTATTCTCTTCCTGGCTTTCGACTACTTCGTAACGATCGCGTTGGCAGTGGTGGTGGTGGCGTTGCAATATATCTACGTATGCACATTCCTTTCTCTATTCTAGATATGTCAGCGCAACCACCTCCTGCTAATGCTGGCGAACATCTCTTTGTTGAGGTCTCTCTGTCTCATGCTAAGCTTTTACTCGGCGTTTATTACTGTCCATCTCTTCGTATTGATTACTTCGCATCTTTTGAGACTCTTTTAGAAAACTTCGCTCCTTCATATGATCATACCATTCTCATGGGTGATTTCAATACGTGTCTTATCAAAAACGATTACCGTTCTCTTAAATTTAAATCTATCGCTAGAGCTAGCAATCTAAATATTCTTCCTTCTGATGCTACACACCACTTTCCAAATTCCTTGCCCTCACTTCTCGACTTAATTCTTGTCTCTTCTACAGACCGTGTCGCTAAACATGGTCAATGTGCGGCGGATGGTTTCTCTTACCATGACCTAATCTTTGTTTCCTACAAAATTAGGCCACCGAAAGCCAAGCCTACTATACGTTTGCAGCGCTGTTTTGGTAATATGAATTTGGAACAGTTGAAAAAAGACGCCAATGACATAGATTGGACAGATGTAATTGATGCAAGCACAATAGATCTTAAGGTTGATATATTTAATAGTTGCCTGTTAAAACTTTTTGATGTTCACGCTCCATTACGTTCAATAAAAATTAAACATCTCCCTGCTCCTTGGCTTACAAATGAAATCAAAATTTTAATGCATAAAAAGACTGTAGCCAAGACCAAATTTAAGCTACGACCTAATGACATTAGTAAGAAAAAATATACAGACTCTCGTAATCACTGCAACAAGGTGTGTAGGAATGCTCAACGCCAGCACATTCACAACTCTGTCGATAATGATGATCCGTCCAAAGTATGGAAATTTCTTCGCTCAGTAGGAGTTGGAAAACAACGTCAAGATAATTTACCTAAAAACTTAAACATTAATTTACTTAATCAGCATTTCTCTACTTCAAATAATTTAGACGCTTCTATTAAAGCATCAACTTTGGACAATCTTTTTTCTATTCCAACTCCTAACTATACTCCTTTTGTTTTTCGTGAATTTACTGTCAGTGATGTTAAGAGAAGCATTACCTCCATTGCGTCAAATGCAGTCGGCAGTGATAACATTAGTCGCAATATGATCATGCCCATTCTCGACGAAATCCTTCCTGTCCTAGCGTATATCCTTAATGAGTCCATCAAAACTGGTAGCTTTCCAGCTTTGTGGAAAGATGCGCAAATCATCCCTCTTCCTAAAAAGTCCAACCCATCATCCTTTTCCGACCTTCGACCCATATCTATCTTACCTTTCCTTTCCAAAGTCCTCGAGCGTCTGGTCCATCAGCAGCTCTCTCTTTTCCTTAACACTAACAACCTCCTTAATCCCTTTCAATCAGGTTTTCGTCCCGGTCACAGTACAGTGTCTGCTCTGGTCAAAATTACCGATGATATCAGACATGGAATGGATAATGGTCTTGTGACTGTGTTATCACTGCTAGATTTCAGTAACGCATTTAACAACGTCGATTTTGACCTTCTCCTAGGTATCCTTCGCTCTCTTAACATATCTCCTGTAGTAATTTCCTGGTTTCGTAGTTACCTGTTCGGTCGTCGGCAGCGTATCCGTGTTGATGATTCCTTTTCTACATGGTGTACTACGTCTGCAGGCGTACCTCAGGGTGGCGTTCTATCTCCTCTTCTTTTTGCTATTTTCATAAATTCTATTTCATGTCATCTTTCTTCTTCCTACCACCTCTATGCCGATGATTTACAAATTTATAGACAATCACCACTCACCGAACTAAATGAATCTATTGTGCACACCAACACAGACTTGCAGCACATTCTTGAGTGGAGCAAATGTTACGGAATCAACGTCAACCCATTAAAGACGCAAATTATTGTAATTGGCAGTTCTCGAATGGTCTCAAAAATCGACTGGTTCCGCCTTCCGCAGTTTATATTCGATGGTACTCACATTCCAATAAGTGAATCTGTCAAAAATCTTGGGGTACTTTTGGATAGGAAACTTTCCTGGGTGCCTCAATTAGCGGAAGTCAGTCGAAAACTTTTCGCTTCTGCAGGCTCTCTTCGTAGGTTACGTAACCTCCTCCCAATTTCAACCAAAACTGCACTTGCAAACTCTATCCTACTCCCTATTCTTGATTATGCCGACACCTGCTATCTGGATGTGACTGAGGAACAGCTCGATAAGCTTGAGCGTCTCCAAAACTTGTGTATTCGGTTTGTGTTCGGATTACGCAAGTTTGACCACATTTCTGAATACCGCAAAAAGTTACAATGGGTACCCATTCGTCTTCGTAGAAATGGTCATATCCTTTCCCTTTTATATTCTGTCCTTTTTATCCCATCTACTCCTCTCTACCTTAAAGAGCGCTTTCAGTTCCTACATCTCTCTAATCCCTTACCTCTTCGTTCCTCAGAAAACCTTCAGTTACTTATTCCTCTACACTCCTCACGGTTCTACGACAAATCCTTTACAGTGCATGCTGCTCGGTTATGGAATGAGCTACCTGTAGATATTAGACGTGCTAAATCTCTCTTGCAATTTAAATCTTTAGTTAAAAAGCACTATATGTCCCAAACATGCTAATTCTACTGATCACACATTGTTATAGACGTGAATGTATTCAGCTATGTGTATGTATTTATTTGTATTTATAAAGTATTTATGTATTCAATAAATTTTAAAATTATATGAGTATGTTTATGTAATATATGTATATATATTTTATATGTATTTGTATGTATGTCCATATATGTATATTTAGTATTTTACTTATAATAATAAATAAATATTTTATTGCAGTTTCCAGTTAACATAAATAATCGCCATCGCCAAACTCCCTTTGTTTTTTGTTACTACTCCACACTTGGTTGTCTGGAAGAGATCGCTCTATGCGATAAGACCGCCGATTGTATCACCGAATTAGGTTGTTATGTCTAGATATTAAGGTTCTTTCTGGTATACAATAAAGAGATTATCTATCTATCTATCTATCTATCTATATTTATAGCGGCAATAGCTCAATGGATAGGGTGTCGGACTGGCGATCGAGAGGTCGTGAGTTCGTTTCCCACCCCACCCATTGCACTATTGACGTGAATCCACTCCAGACACAAGCATATATAGCTTAGTTGGAGGGGTTAACAAGAATACTAGTAATGTGCAACCCACATTGCGAGTAAACTTTATATAAAAAAAAAATAAAAAATAAAAAAAAAAAAAAAAAAATTGACGTTGATATGGACCAAGATCTCGACCAAGTGGTGGGAATTTTTACGGAGGAGGGGACGAGATTCTGCAAGATGCCGGAAAGAAGTCTAAGCTTTCAGAAGAATCTGTGCAGCTAATGCAGAGGCGACGGGAAAACCCCGCTGTCACTTCGTCAGATCAACGTGCTTTGAACAAAAAAATCTCTAAGCTGGTAAGACGTGACCTCTGGAGCTCCAACACACGCTCTATTAAAGAAGCGATCGAGCGAAACCGGTGGTCAAAAGTTTTGTTCAACAGCTGGGTCGAAGCCATCTGACGAAGTTGACCACATCTAACGGGAGTGTCATTACTTCTAAGCTGGAGATTCTTAGGGAAATTCAAGACATCTACGGCCAACTATATACCTCGCAAGCTTCCCGTCCCCAACCCCAGTCTGAAGATCCTAGAGGCACTCTTACCCGCCATTATACCAAGGATCTGCCAGAGGTCAGCCTGGACGAAATTGTGATGGCTCTCAAACAACTTAAAAATGGAAAAGCCTCTGGAGAAGATGGAATTACAATTACAACGGAGCTCTTGAGAGCTGGTGGAACTCCAACGCTGGTACAGCTGCAGTGTATATTTAATTCCGTCCTCTTTTCGGGGAGAACTCCAAAGGCGTGGAATAAGTGTGTGGTCATTAAATAAATAAATAAATAAAAAAAATAAAAAAAATATAAAATAAAAAAATAAAATAAAATAAAAAAAAGCCTTATATTTCCCAAGTTTTACAATGTGTTAATTAATTAAAAAATATGGTTTTAGTTGTTTGAGGGAACCCCTGAGGTGAAGGCCTCCTCCAGAGAGTGCCATGACTCTCGGTCTTTCGCTATGTCTAACCAGCGTGATCCAGCCAGACGCACGATCTCGTCCGTCGTTAACTTTTTGGCCCATCTATTGTCTTGTAGTCTTGCTATGTGGCCTGCCCATTTTCACTTTAGTCTAAGTGCGTGTGAAACGGCGTCGATTGCTCTTGTATTCGATCTTATTATTGAGTGGCGGACTTTATGCTGTTTTTTTTATGTTGAGCATGCTGCGTTCCATTCCCCTTTGGCATGAAATAATTTTGTTCTTAATAGTGTAGTTAAATTTCCACGTTTGGCATGCATATGTTAGGCATGGGAGGAGGTTTGAATCCCATTACCTTTTTCTTCAGCTCTACCGGGAGGTCACTTTTGAATACTTCTTTAAGACTCCAATATTTATTCTATGTATGTTTAATTCTTCGTTCAACTTCTAGTAAGTTGCTATGTTTAGCAAATGAAATTTGTTTCCCTAAATGTATATATTCCTTCTCATATTCGAGTGGTATATTATTAGCGTTTATAGGTTTCTGTGTACTGTTGGTTATGATTTTTGTTTTTGACGAGTTCATTTCAAGGCCGACTTGTAAACTTGCAGAGTGAAGTGTAGTAATCATGTGTTGCAATTGGGTAGAGCTCTCAGACACTATTACTATATCGTCTGCGAACCTTAGGTGATTAAAATAGGTTCCTTTTATATATATACCACATCGATTCCAGTCTGTCTAAAAACATTTTCTTACACAGAAATGAATAGTGTTGGGGATAGTGGGTCTCCCTGCCTTACCCCTCTTTTTATTGCTATTTGTGGTCCTGACGCTTCTAATTTCACCTTGCTTGTGCATTTTTCGTAGATGTTCTTTATAACTTCAATATACTGACTCTCTACATTTTGTCGTCGAAGCGCTTCCCAGATGCTCGGGTGTAATAATGTGTCAAAGGCTTTTTGGTAGTCGATGAAGGCGACGTATAGAGGTATCTGCTGTTCTTGGTATTTCTCTATCAAAAGCTCTAACGTAAGTATGTGGTCGACTGTAGAGAATCCCCTGCGAAAGCCTGCTTGTTCAACCGGTTGATGTTTTTGTATAGTAGGGCTTATTCTTTTTTCAATAATGGATGAAAATAGTGAAAATAGTGTGGTCATTATGTTCTTTAAAAAAGGAGACCAGACCCTCTTAAAGAACTATCGACCCATGTCACTCTTGATTCACGTCTTTGAGTTGTTTTCTAGAATCATCACAAATCGTCTCGCGCGTAGACTCGACGAGTTTCAGCCCCCTGAACAGGCTGGGTTTCGAGGAGGATATGGCACCATAGACCACATACATACAGTGCGACAGGTTATACAGAACACCGAAGAGTATAACGAGCCCCTGTGCCTTGTGCATTTGTGGACTATGAGAAAGCTTTTGACTCTGTAGAAACCTGGTCTGTTCTGGAGTCTCTGCAAAGGTGCCAAGTTGATTGGCGATACGTCCAAGTACTGAGAAGCCTGTATGACGCCGCGACTATGACCGTCCAAGTACAAAATCAGCAGACTGAACATATCCCCTTACATAGAGGAGTGAGACAAGGGGACGTTATTTCCCCCAAATTGTTCACTAACGCTCTGGAGGATACGTTCAAGACGCTGAATTGAAAAGGACGGGGCATAAATAAATAAACGGCGAGCACCTCTCACACTTGAGGTTTGCGGACGATATCGTCATTATGGCTGAAACCGTGCAGGACTTGCAATACATGCTGACCACCCTTGCTGATTTTTCTGCACGCATCGGCCTCCGGATGAACTTGGATAAGACCAAGATCATGTTCAACGAACATGTTGTCCTGGAACCGATTGTCCTAAACGGAGTTCTTCTTGAAGTTTTTCACAAATACGTATAGCTTGGGCAAATCTTGCAATTGGGTAAAAACAACTTCGAGAAGGAAGCTCGCAGAAGGATACAACTGGGATGGGCAGCATTTGGAAAACTTCGTCGAGTCTTTTCATCGCCCATACCCCAAAGCCTAAAGACGAAAGTTTTTAACGAGTGCTTCCTACCTGTTATTACTTACGGAGCTGAGGCATTGACACTAACAGTGCGACTAGTTCACCAATTTAAAGTTGCTCAGCGAGCTATTGAAAGGGCTATGCTCGGAGTATCTCTGAGGGATCGAATTCGAAACGAGGTCATCCGTCAGAGAAACAAAGTTATCGACGTAGCTCAAAGGATTAGCAAGCTGAAGTGGCAGTGGGCTGGTCACATCTGTCGTAGAACCGATAACCGTTGGGGTAGATGTGTTCTAGAGTGGAGACCACGGCTCGGTAAACGGAGTGTAGGGCGCCCTCCAGCTAGGTGGAGCGATGATATACGCAAGCTGGCTGGCAGCGGTTGGAAACAAAGAGCTGAAGATCGGGCTCAGTGGCGTGCCATAGGTGAGGTCTATGACCACCAGTGGACAGAAATAAGCTGATGATGATGATGATGATGAATATATTCTAAATGGATTTGTTTAAAGTTACCCTCACATCATGATGAGCAGTTGTAATTTGAATTAGTTCATAAAAGAATTTTTGTAACTCACAATACGCAAGTTTGTGTAAGGATATAATTATGTTTCTATGTCTTTGGTGGGCGGTATGTCGAACGAGTTATATATAGTTATTTATACATTGGCAACACTTTTTAACATTGTAAACTGGCAATTACTCTACGTGTCTGTGATAAATATCTGTGCTATCATGGTATGGCCGACAAGAGCTCTTGGATAAATTTGGATAATTTGTAAAACATTAAGCAAACCAATAGAGGATATGGTGTAACCTCGCTATCAGGATAGTTATTATACTCTTTGCTAGCTATACCCAGCATGTCGTACTCCGCGCTGTAGCTATGAAACTACAAGTACGTTCGCGCCACACAGCTGGATACAAGTTCAGTCAGTAATCATTAATTATTAAATTTATATAATAAAAATAATTTTAAATTTATTTTAATGGGGGTTAAAGTATTATTTAAAGAAAAAATTATTATATTTATAGTTTATTAGTATTGTAAAAGAATTTTGAAATATTTGAAAATTAATTAATTAAAAAGTAATTTTTATTTATTGTATCTTGTGTATCAGAGTTTATTAAAAATTTTTAAATTAATTTTAATTTCTCGAATTTAAAAGAGCTAAATAATTAATAAAGTTATTGTAGTAAAAATATTTTAAATAATTATTTAGAAATTATTTTTTTATGATTATTATTATTTATATGATTATTAATTCGATTTAATTTATTATTAGTTGATACAATATTTTTTAAATTATTATTATTATTCTCTAGTTTAACAATATTTATAGCTGGAATTTCTGCTAATTATAAATTTGATTTAAAAAAAATTATTGCTTTATCTACTTTAAGTCAATTAGGATTAATAATAGCTATTTTAAGTATAGGAATACCTTTATTAGCTTTTTTTCATTTATTAACTCATGCGATATAATAACGTAATATAAGTGTCACGCACGCTCTCGACCGGCCGCGCGCCTTACTTGTACCTACCTCATTATTACAATCCTTGCTCACAACATTACCATAGTAACTATGAAGAGTAATAAAAAAAAAACAAATTGTTTATCCATTATGTCTTAACGCAAGGCTACAAAGCTTTGCATAGCATACAGGTGCTTAAACAACAACATAAATGAAGAATAAGAACGTCCCACATTAAATAGTAGGTAGGTATAAATCAGCTGAGTTTCATATTTCAAGGGAATTCACGTTATGATGTTTAGGGGATTTCTATCGACTTTACATTTTGCAAAATATTAATTGTAACCTACTTGAAATTGGTAGGTTCTTTTAATATTTACTGCATGGTAGGTTACGTAGATCCTATAGGTAGGTAACAACCTAAAAAGATAAATCTGACTGACTGATTGACTAACATATCAGCACATGAGTATAGAAAAGGAACAGAGACAAAGCTTCATACAACTGCGCTGTGATGATGACGTGTGCCGCCTGTCACGTCCCGAGTGAAACCGGTTTATAGTGGCTCGGTCGGTGCTTTAACTCTGCTTTAACTCTGGGCTGACGCTCGCGACGCGTCATGTTATATTATTTCTCACCTCACATTCTCGGAAAGGTTCTGAATGATGATGAATATCTATCCTACGCCGAACCGTGTAGGGCGGCGTGTACGTCACACTCGAGGACACCCTCATTTGTGGAGTTGGGCGCCGGAGGCAACTATCTCCGGGGAACTGTCGGCGGTTAATACTGCCTTCTATGGTGCGTGATGCTATTTATGTCGTCACGCTCGAGGGGACTGTCTAGCCACGCCTCCGAGCGCGAGGTCCGATACGACCGTCTCGCTCGGTCCCCGTCTTAGGCATACTGAAAAAAGGAAAGGTTCTGTTTATCCTTCGAAATCTGCGTGCAAAAGTGCATTTTGTGCGCTAGCGTGGAAAAAGTTTTTAAAATTCGAACCTTTACTACGTCTAGAAAAGGATGATATTTTTGACAGCTTACTGTATGGATGAGGTAGTGTATAATCGTTAATAAATTTATTCTATTATCGATAATTCTCATGGAACTTAGAATCGATAGTTGCATTGTGTGATGTATGATATTGTTTAATAATCGATTAAGTACTAGTGTATAGTGTGCTAGTGTATATTCAGTTCGATTTATTTTATTTCTAACCAATTATCGATACTCTGTGGTGTTCTATATGCGTGGCACTTTACTAAGGGGGTGGTACCCGTCTAAAATACCAACCTTCATGGACGTGAGCTGTCTAATATATCATCCTATATTAGACAAGGGTAATTAGTAAGATTTTCTATACTGCCAATCCATTGAAAATGCATAAATACTTATTTCATGTCAGTGCGCCAACCTCATTTTTAGTGTAACCAGACTGGCCAGCACGACAACAGCAATAACAGCATGAAAAAAATTAAAACTTTTCAGATTTTTTTCCTTTTTCTTTTAGTTTCATTATGGCTCCTCACGATTTGTGTATAGAGCCAGTGTCAAGTATAACAATTGTTAACGTTTTTGTAAATTCAAGTAATAAAGTTAATTAATTGAATTGTGTTTTAAATTGTGTTTATGTATACCACCTTGGGTGGTTACTACAAGTCACCTCAAAAATGTGGATGTAAAGAACATCGTCATTAAAAGTTGTCGTACACACCCTTACAAATAAACATTTAAAAAATACAAGTGTCCTTTACAACCTAGTTTTTTTTTGATTCTGTGCCAGCATAAATAAATGTTAGTGAGGAATTGTCCCATAAACCCTAGAATATTCAAACAAAAAAAAATTTAATCTAGTCTTAGCGACCAGAAGTGAAAAAGGCTAAAAAAATAAACACTATCACAATACCCACAACTATATAATGCCACAGAACCTCAACATAATAACAATTACATAATGTGTCTAAGCTAACAACATAACCATTACGTCCGAACCGTACGACGGCCACACGAAGACTAAGTCATGATACCCGCTCGCTGTCCGCTTTTATACTATCGATCCCAGTCGCAGCGTGAGGGTAGTTGGAAATCTTCTAATACTAGACTTACTACCTAATGGATTAATAACATCTTTTACACAAAACCATAAACTCATAATTTTGTGACAGCTAAGTTTACTGACACTAGTATGCCTGTGAACACGAAACCTAAGAATCTGGAAGATAATTCTGATACCACTTTGCAATTCTCCGCAGCAGCCCTCAAACTTACTTTCTACAGTAGCTGAAATTTGTTGCATTCATCTTATACGCGTTTCGAGACATACAAAGATATCTCAGATGCTACTCTTGCTGATATTTGTTTCTAGTTACCCGCAATTTTATTACTTTAGGTGGTTTTAGTTACAAGTTAAGGATAGGATAAGGAACACTTTTCAACAGGTAGATGAGACCTTTGGTCATGTAATAAATCAGAGTTGAATAATAATTGTACGGATTCCCTCGCAGCGGTCTACATATTTTAAATCGGCCCACAAAAGAATAAAACTTTTTAAATTTGATCAATAAGCTAAAAAAACATTCACACCTTTAATCGTCATTAGCAGCCAATTTTCGTCCACTGTTCTAGTGGACTTTTTTTTATAAAAAAGATTACTCGCAATGTGGGTTGCACATTACTGGTATTCTTGTTAACCCCTCCAACTAAGCTAAATATGCTTGTATCTGGAGTGGGTTCACGTCAATAGTGCAATGAGTGGGGTAGGGATAAAACTCACAACCTCTCGATCGCCAGTCTGACACTATATCCATTGGGCTATTGCTGCCTGAAAAACTAAAACAAAACTCTAGAGCTCAATCTTCAGCTATTTGTTTCCAACCGCTGCCAGTCATCTTACCTATAACATCACTCCACCTAGCTGGAGGGCGTCCTACACTACGTTAGCCGAGCCGTGGTCTCCACTCTAGAACTTGACTACTCTAACGATTATCTGTTCTACGACATATGGGACCAGCCCACTGCCATTTTAGCTTGCTAATCCTTTGAGTTTCTATTACATTAGTTCTTCTGACAGACGACTTCGTTTCGATTTCAACTCTTTAGATAAACTCCAAGCATAGCCTTCACCATAGCACGCTGAGTGACTTTAAATTGGTGAACTAGTCGCACTGTTAGTGTCCACGTCTTGGCTCCGTAAGTAACAGGTAGAATGCACTTGTTAAAGACTTTCGTCTTCAGGCTTTGTGGTACCAATAACATTAAATAAATATTGCACTTAAAAATATCAGAGTATCCATTAATAAAAAAGATTTAAAAGCACATTAAGAAAACTATAAAGACAAAATATTTGCCAAATACTCCATACGTACGACGTAGAGATTTACTCTGTTATAATAATACGAAGGACCCCAGGGGAAAGAAAAAAGGCCAGATAAATAATGAACTATTGGTTGATGTGGATGCAGTGAAGCAGTTATAGAATAGTAGATTAGGAATAACCGCGGCTAAATTGACAAATCTGATAATGAAAATGGAAACAATACCTAAAAGATGTTTTAATGCTACGCGAGGCATTGAACGAAACAGACGAAGAGGAAGTTTTTCGTTTTGTATGTGTTGTGTATGTTTAAATGAGTAAATAGATCATCAACTTAATTATAAAAACTCACGTTCATTTTAAACTTATAGATTTAAATTCCCTTTTTTAAATCTATAAGATCATCAACTGTTTTTAACGTTGATTTAAGAAAGAAGTAAAACTAATTCAAAGAGTAAAGAAGAGAGTAGATAAAAGGCAAGCAATAAAATCAATGGTCAGGAGTACAGTATTCTACAAATTACAGGAGATGCCTCAGCATCTGATCAAAGCTAACATATTTTTACAATAACATTTATGTAAGAGGATACTGAATTTCATATTGATCAAATGAAGATATCATGATAATGATGATGATGATAACGAGTTGATAGAAAAAAACCTCATAGTCTTAAAACGGCTGAAACAGATTCTCATTATTGCGAAACTATGCATGAAAAGCTAAGAATACTCTCGATTTAGACACCTATTAAACAAAAAAAACTAAATCAAAATTGGTTCATCCGTTACGGTGCTACGATGCCCCAGACAAACACATACATAGACAGATAAACACTTTAGACTTATAACAACCCTTCTTTTTGCGTCGGGGGCTAAAAATACAATAGTATGCACATAATTACATACAAAATTACAAAATCTATTAAATACTTAAGTTTAATTATTACTTTATGCTTACATAATGCCTTAGCGGGTGATCCTTAAGAACCTAAATATTATTACACATGTCGATTATTCCCTTATTTTGTTCAGTTTTGTGTAGTAAAGTAGATTTACACCCTTACGCAATATCATAGGATGAAATTTTGAAGGGTGTAAGGAACATTAATTTGTAAATTTATGGTAGTAAAGGAAATCTATCTCGATAAATATAGCATTAGGGTAATTTTTCAACACTGCTTAAAAAAGTACTATAAATTCTAAGCACTTACGTCCTAGGTTTCATTGAAATAGCTCAAGAAACAAAACTGCTAGATGAAAAATTATTTTATTTTTTTAGTTTTTTTGCATCTCCTGAAAAGTCGCCATATGTCCTTTACGACCTTTGAGCCCATAGGTATCGAAATATTGTAGTGTGGTACGGAATCGGACCCCTACAAGTGCAAGTCCGACTTGCATTTGGCCAGTTTATTTACATATGTTTTTGGTGGGATTATTTTTTCAACTTCGACTTAAAGAGACTACGTTAATTTTAACTATATTATCAACCTTTTTGCTTGATTTGTGGTCATAGGACCAAAAGATATGATTTAAGGTGTCAATTTTCCCCATTTTTATAAATTTATCAGTTAAAAATTAACTAACAGATTTTTGACTGTTTTTCTGACTGTTATGACCGCCCCTCTCACCCCGTGCCAGCTCGACGTTGAGTGACGGGATACCCTGTATATGTAACTTTTTCTTACAGTTAAATATGGACGATCATTATTAACTGGTTTATTATCTTAGATTGATGAATAGCATGAAAAAAAAATTTTGATAAAATTAAGCCAATTTTTCCAATCTGTATCTTTATTTGTCTCTAGACGTGCATCGCATACATACATAACTTGTTTATATGTTTTTATAAGTTAATATACTTCTAAGTGGCTATCAATAAAGAGTTATCTATCTATCTATCGCAACAATCTGAGCTGCCTAGTTTTTAGGGTTCCGTACCTCAAAAGGTAAAAAAAGGAACCCTTATACGATCACTTTCTTGTCCGTCTGTCTGTCTCTCTGTCTGTCTGTCCGTGTGTCACCACTGATTTTCTCGGAAACGGGTGGACCTAGCAAGTTGAAATTTATACCTGATACTGCTAGGCTATTCGGTAAGCTATCTCGACAGCGGAATCCGCGGTGAGATTCGAATTTCGTACAACGAAATTCAATCGTATTACGAACGTGATAAGATTGAATTTCGTAGTACGAAATTCGAATCTCACCGCGGATTCCGCTGTCGAGATAGCTTACAGAATAGCCTAGCTGGTCCTTATTGGGTGTATAAAAATCAAGGTCTTGAGTCAACACAATAAAAAGATATGGGCAAATTCAGATTTTCGCGAAAACTTTTCAGTACCAAAATTTACCTTAATTTTAAACTTTTTTTACTTTTCGGAATTTTTCCTATATTTGTGCTGTAAGACCTTGCCTTTGACCAAAATTGACAATTCTAGGTCAACCGGAAGTACCCTATAGGTTTTGGGTCGAAAACCTATAAGGTACTTCCCGTTGACCTAGAATCATGAAAGTTGGTAAGAAGCAAGGTCTTATAGCACCACAAATAAAGGAAATATTCCAAAAAATAAAAAAAGTTTAAAATTAAAGGGTGTCCCCATACATACATAGTTTCAGTCAGTTAAGATAGGCCTCTGAGTTATATGAGCGCTCATACAATTTAGAGGTCTAGCTTAATTGGTAATAACCAACGTTGGTACGGAAGCCTCGGTGGGCGAGTCCAACTCGACTTTGCCGGTTTTATTTGACTGGGCCATAGGGTTGCATTTAGTGCAATCAGGATATTTAAAGCGTCCATTACACGATAGGTTTTGTTGTCAGTTTACTGGCAATCGCGGCTGTGACTGATAAATAACCTATCGTCTAATGGGGTGATTGACCGAAATTTACATAATTTTTATGGCTGAATCAGCCAAATCAATACCAAAAGTCAAGATTGATGGTTTTGACTGACGGATAACCTACCGTGTAATGGACGCCTAACATCTCATTGCCTGCACTTGAAACAAATGACAAAATGCTCCTGTTTGCACTTTTGCAACGTGTGCGTATTATTACTTTATTAAAAAACCTAAGTATCAGTCAGAACTTTACGATATGAGCGTTGATAAAACCTTTCATCTGTTTGACAGATTGCAACTGTGACGTCAGTGGAGCTAAATCCGCCATCTGTGATGTCGTCACTGGACAATGTATTTGTAAAACTGGATACGAAGGTGCTCGCTGTGACCAATGTTTATCAGGGTAAGGAAAATTATTCTTAGTCCTCTGCGTTTCCCCATTAGGACCAGAGGGCCTAGCCATAATGCAAACTGAGTTTGGTAGCGAGTTAGCGATTGTAGAAATAGATTAATTGCCAGGCAACTCGAAACTGTTCATTCTACAATGGGAATAGAAAAAAAATCTGTGGTGAGCGCTTTTTATTTTCTTTTAGTTTTATTACGGCTCCACACGATTAGTGTATTTAGCCAGTGTCAAGTATTGAAATTTTTTTTGGTGGACACAGTCTTAGAGAAAATTCTCTATGCCTGTGTCTATCGGTCGCACAACGGAGATCAGGAGACGACCAGGCTCACTGAGTATCTAAGTGAGGCGGCGGATGCCGCTCAACACAAGTACCCGTCCGCTCAATTGGTGCTACTGGGGGATTTTAAAGCCCACCATCAAGAGTGGCTATTCCCAAACCAGTTCACTGACCATGCTGGGAGAGAGACGCGAAAGCTTGCTCTAGCGTTAAATCTCACCCAGCTAGTCCAAGAAGCAACACGGGTTCCTGATGTTGACGGGCATACGGCTAATTGCTTGGACCTTCTGCTGACGACTGATCCGGACTGCTACTCAGTGTCGGTATCATCACCACTAGGTAGCTCCGACCATTGTCTGGTGAAATCTGTATCAGTCTACTCCCCGCCCGATCTCAGCCCTAGAGGCACTCGACGGGTGTGGCGATACAATTCAGCAGATTGGGATGAGATGCGGTCGTTCTTTGCGTCTTATCCTTGGCGACGTGTATGCTTTTCTTCCGACGATCCTTCGGTCTGCGCGGATGCCGTGGTAGATGTGCTACGTCAAGGGATGGAATACTACATTATATTCTCCGACGTATCAATACCTGGCAAAGCTCAGCCATGGTTCAGGGCCGACTGCCGACGCGCTGAGGCGCTTAAGCAAGAGGCATACCTAGCATGGGCTGATGCTCGAAACCGCAAAGCCAGGGACATAAGCGCGAAGAAGAAAGCCTACAATAAAGCCACTAAGTCCTGTAAAAAAGCCCTACATAAGGCTCGTTTTGACCACATTGGCCGGATAGGGACCAAATTAGCTTCGCACCCAGCTGGGAGTAAAGCATTTTGGTCCCTGGCTAAACAAGTTGAATTGAACTTCTGCCGCTCTTCACTTCCTCCACTGCTGAAACCCGACGGAACCCTGGCGCATACTGCTAAAGAGAAGGCAAACTTGTTTGCTACTCTTTTGGCAGAAAATTCGCATTTAGATTCTGCTGGCGCTGTACCATCCAGTCTACCGGGATGCAAGACACACATGTCGGAAATACGCATTCGTCAGACGGAGGTCCATAAAACGTTGCAGAATCTTGACGTGAACAAAGCCAGTGGTCCTGATGGAATTCCAGCCATAGTACTGAAAACCTGTGCACCTGAACTCGCTCCTGTACTAACACGCCTCTTTCGTTTATCGATGATAACTGGACGAGTACCAAACTCGTGGAAGCAAGCTAACGTGCAACCCGTGCCCAAAAAAGGCAGTCGTGCTGACCCTGTAAACTACAGGCCAATCTCGGTCACGTCCATACTCTGCATGACTATGGAACATGTACTGAACAACAGGCTCCTGGCATACCTAGAAGCGAACGACCTCCTCAGCGACCGACAATACGGATTTCGCCGAAATCGATCCACTGGGGATCTTCTAGCGTATGCCATGCACATCTGGAGTGAGGCCATCGAGAAGCACGGAGAAGCCATTGCTGTCTCTCTCGATATCTCGAAAGCCTTTGATAGGGTTTGGCACGACAGCTTACTAAGCAAGTTTCCATCGTATGGACTGCCCACTGGTCTCTTTGCATGGATATCGGATTTTTTGAGGAACCGGTCAATTCGAGTAGTCGTTGAAGGCTGCTCATCCGACCTTTTGGCAATCAATGCCGGGGTTCCTCAAGGATCGGTACTCTCTGCAACACTTTTTCTGCTACATATTAACGATCTCCTGAAGCCCGGTATATTTGGGTACGCAGACGATAGCACTGTTGTAGAGAGAACATACGTACTACATATCTGGAGCACGCACCAGTGGTGCAGATATCCAGTGTCTTCGAGAGGCGATGGCCGAGCGCTTGAATCTGTCTCTGAAGGCAGTCTCCGAATGGGGCGAAGCCAACCTGGTCAGTTTCAATGCGATTAAGACCCAGGCGTGTCTTTTCTCCGCAAAACGGAGTCAGTTCCATCTGACTCCTACTTTCCAAAACGTATCCGTGTCGTTAACTAACCAACCTTGAGCTCCTTGGCATTTCCTTTACTCCAACGTTGAATTTTGGTCCGTATATTGAATCAAAAGCACAAGTAGCCCCCAAAAAGCTTGGTGTTTTAGCGAAAGTGAGGCAGTACTTCACACCTGGACATATGCTCAATTTTTATCAAGCACAAGTCCGATCGTGTATGGAGTACTGTTCTCACCTCTGGGACGGTTCGGCTAAATACTAACTAGAGGCGTTGGAGGCAATTGAGCGAAGAGTTAAGAGGCTAATCAACAATGACGAGCTCATTAGCAGAAGACTCCAAAGCTTAGAGCATCGCCGCAGAGTTGCTTGTTTATCGGTTTTTTATCGGATACATTTCGGAGAGTGTGCCTCCCAACTGCACGAACTTATTCCCCCATCACCTTTTTTCAATCGGACAACCTGACGTACTGATACACGCCATCGCTACATGGTGGATATTCCATCAATCCGAACGAAGTGATTTGCTTCCACATTTATCATACGTACCGCCAGGGATTGGAACTCCTTGCCTGAGTCTGTGTTTCCGGAAAGGTCCATCTAGGGGTCTTCAAGTCGCGAGTGAATAGGTATCTTCTAGCCAAGCGTGCTACATCGTCGACCACATCGTCACTTAAGAAAAAGAAAAAAAAAAGATCACCAGCGACGCACACACACTTTCTACAAACACATACTACCACAAAAACTTACATCACCAATCTCAACAATATACTCATTCCACAACTCATTCTCATATAACTTTACTGATCACGATACTCAATCTTATTCAAAACACATCAGATCTTTTCATGATGTATAATATTTGGCTTTCTTAAAATATGTTTAACCTTCAATGGATAGTACAACTAAGCCAAATAAGCGTTTGAGACTTGGCCTCTTAAATGTACGGTCCCTTAACACCGGTAGAGACGAATTCGAAGCCAGTGTTGAGACGCACAAACCAGATATATTAGCGCTTAACGAGACCTGGATCAATGAGGGTAAAGAAACCTTAGCTCTTATTCTGCCCGGATATACGCTTAAACTAAAAGCTCGTAAATCCAAGTGTGTGGGCGGTGGGGTTGGCATTTATGTCAAAAAATGTTTTAGAGTTCGAGTCCGTAGTCATCCTAAATCTGCCCTAGAGCAATTATGGCTTGAACTAGCCCTTCCGGAACTTCGGATGGCAATCTATGCTGCATACAGGCCAGATGTTTGTACAAAAGTGCCGAAACAGTGGAGTGTTGCCGAAGTTCTTGCGCATTAAACCAGTAAAATGTATTCGAGATTACACAAAGTTCTTCAGTGATGTGAATGATAAATTGGTGAAGAGGGAGTATTAAGAGACTACTATCGAAACATCGCGAGTGTATCAATGGAAATGATGGAATTACACTTACAGTTATCTCGTCTATTACGCCAAGATTTATGGGATACTTTGGATTCAATGACTTATAGCAGAGCTCAATATACTTTAAACAATTCATCTAAAAGTCATGATAGCAAATTAAAACACCTGACAAAAACCTCACAGCAACGTCCTTCCGACGTCAACCGTTCAGTAGTAGAGAATCAGGCGGTTGTAAATTTATCGTCGAAGGAACTCACTGATAATGAAAAATTGGTATTATCAAAAGGTTTGAACTTTGCGCCGACACCGCGGAAGATACCGTTCGAGGTGATCATCACCGGCATCGAGGAAACGTTCTACCGGAATAATATACCGATTCATGACGCTGAATGTTTACGCCAAGAAGTAGCATTGACATTGCGAAAATCCAAGGTACCTAAATCCAACATCTCGAACTCGGAAATGTTTGCACTACGTAGTTTACGTACCAACACAGAGCTTTTAGTTTTACCCGCAGATAAGAGGAATGCAACAGTAGTCGTTTGAAACCTATAGTCAGTCAAATCGACTGACCCACTTATAAAACAGCTCGATACATGGCTGACATGCTACTTCCACTAACAGGAAACACCACAAGTTTTGTGAGGGACTCGCGACAATTTATACAGCTCCTAGATGAAGTAACATTAGGTGAAGACGAACTGATGGTGAGCTTCAACGTCACGTTATTGTTCACGAACGTACCGATAGAGGACACACTCAATATTATAACGGATTTATTCCAGAGAGCTCTTATACCTTTCGAGTACATGAACATAATAAAGTACATACTGACAAGTGGGTATTTTAAGAGGCGCGGTGAATTTTATATTCAGACGGAAGGTGTGGCCATGGGTTCTCCTATAGCTCCAGTAGCTGCGAATATTTTTATGGAGTGGTTCGAGACATCGGCACTACACGACATATCCTTCAGACCCAGATACTGGTTGCGATATGTTGACGACGTGTTTGCTATTTCACATAAGGACCATATAACACCCTTATTACAACATCTAAATAGCAAACTTCACTTCACTTTCACTGTCGAACGAGAAATAGAGGGCGCGTTGCCGTTTCTTGACGTGTTACTCAAGCGACAACGGAATGGACATCTCTCACACACAGTGTACCGCAAGAGTACGCATACAGACCGGTACTTGAGAGCTGACTCCCATCACCATCCCGCCCATCTAGCGTCGTTGCCTCGGACACTTATCGACAGAGCGCTGAGATTATGTGACCCACAACATGTAGACACGGAACTCGCGCATGTGAAGGTGGTGTTAGAGGCAAATGGATACAGCTGGAAGCAGAGTAATCGTATTGCAAAAACTCCACAAAGTGCCGAATAACATTGGTTGAGAGAGCAGTAACGTACCTACCATACGTCAAGGGGGTCACGGACATAATCGGACACATGTTACGCCGAAGATATAGCATCAAGACAATATTCCGCCCCCCCTCACGGGTCAGGCAACTGTTGCGCTCTCCAAACGATAAGGATCCCTTAGGAGCTCCTGGGGTCTACGTCGTTCCCTGCGACTGTGGTGCAAGCTATGTAGGTGAGACCAGAAGAAACGTGTCCACAAGACTCAGAGAACACATTGCTTCCATGAAGAACGTGGACAGCGGCAGCTCGGCGGTGACAGAGCACGCTCTCACATCTGGGACGACGCACTATATCAGATTTGACAAGGCACGGATTTTGGCGCGTGAAAAGCACTTTGTGCCTCGCAAAATCCGAGAAGCCATTGAGATTAGTCGTCGTCGTAACTTCAACAGAGACAGAGGGTGGTACCTGTCACATACGTGGAAAACCGTTCTTCATGGAAAGCACGTCACCAGTGGCAACACTGAGGAGGACACCTTGAGTTCCATCTGCCGGTTAGATGTGGTTTTGTCTGAAGAAAACAGCAGTGATGAAGACGAAGCCCTCCAACCTTATCCCACGCCTCCACTATGTACACCGCATTATCACCCCCCACCAACACCACCGCCGCCGCCGTTGCCGCCGCCCACTCCGTCCGCCCGCGCTGCACGAGCAGCGGCCCGCAGTGCGAGGCTGAACGCGTCGGCGAGCGCCCCGCACTCAAGATCCTGAAGAAGGCCTCCGGATGAGGCCGAAACATATGTCGATCACTATATTGACATCGCGTAAGTCACGTTAAATTCCCGTCTCAAATCTATATGCACACAGGCCTGAAAGCGTCAAAGTTGTCACAGCCTCAGCGACTCAATCAACACACTCGCGTACTGTAAATACATCTGCCTTCACACCGATTTTAATGTGGATCTACTGAAATCTGACACACCTCGCGCGAGGTGACTTCATTCTGCACACAGCATAACCTGACTCAGCTTGTAGACAAGCCAACTAGAGTCACAGATCTCTCTGAAAGCCTAATTGACCTAGTACTTACAAACATACCCGACAGATGTAAGAAAATAACAGTAATTCATAACAGGAATCTCAGCGATCACGCTATGGTTTTATCTTCTTAATACTAAATAATCTTTTTCCTGACATAGATAGATAGATAGATAATAAACACTTTATTTATCACCAATTACAAAAAGAGAATACTTAGAACTAGAACACATTATTTTAAATAGCAGTGTTAATGGGCGGTCTTATAGCGATATATATAGCTTAAAGCGATCTCTTCCAGACAACCATGCACGGAATGGATTATTACATTATGGAAAATGGTGGTTTCTCAAATAAGTATAATAACTATAAAACACAATTTCAATATCTTAAATATGCATAATTGATATATGTATTGCACATAAATATACACATATTATGATTATAAAACACCGACTATTATACTCACTACTGTTTGTTGTCGACTGTCTCGACTGTCTCCCCCGACGAGCCGCGCGCTGCGAGCGGCGGCCCGCAGTGCTCGTCGCGATCTTGCTGCGTGAACTCCCGAGGAAGTGCATCGGACATGAAACCTAGGTCGAGACAGTCGACAACAAACAGTAGTGAGTATAATAGTCGTTGTTTTATAATCATGATTCAAACTCACGATAACTATAAATCTAAAATACACATATTACTGACATAAAACCTATGAAATATATAATGATAAACCTATAATACCTACATGCAATAATATACAATATATATATACATATAAATACCATATACATATACAGCAATAATATTACTAACAATATTAACAGGTAGATGACAAAGACCAATAGTTTGTCAATAGTTGCTAGGATGAAAGATAGTGAGCTTTAACACGACGTTTAAAGATATCCAAAGATTGCATTTTTCTGATTTTTACTGGCAAAGAATTCCATAACACCACAGCTTTAAAAACAAAGGAACCACTATAGAAAATTGAGTTGTGTGTAGGTATCTGACTGACAGACAACGCACAGCCTAAACCGCTGGTCGTAGAGACTTGAAATTTGGAGGTTATATTTGTCTTAGTACGTATGATATGCTTTTAGAGGATGAAATGGGGGTTCAAAGTTTGTATGGAGAAACAAGATTAGATAGTCTTTTCTATTCGAAACTTCACACAAGTACTTCAGTAAAAAAATTAGTAAATACATATTTCAGGCTTTTTCAAAATTCCACCCCTAAAAGGGTGAAATGGGTGGGTGAAAGTCTGAAAACCAATATTGTTTTGGGTAGCCCTGAAATTTGGCATGCAGGTAGTTATTACGACGTTAGATAGATAGATAGATTAACACTTTATTTGCACACCAATAATGACAGAAAAATACTACAGGAAAATACTTATTCTACGTAATGCAAAGGGCGGTCTAATAGCTTAAAGCGATTTATTCCAGACAACCAAGCTGAGAGTAATATTGCGAGACTGTGATGGACGGTGGTGTATCTATTTTAATCGTTAGTTATTTATATAGTTATACATATACATACATACACGTGTATACACAAACATACATGTAAATATATATATACATTACATAAACATATACATCTACACAAATACATATATACACACATATATACCTATATCCATATTACATATTACTTACACTTACATAATTTTATACATTATATCAATAAAGAAAATAATGATACAAATAGTAAATTCCACATTAAAAAAAAAGAAAAAAAAAAGTTGCAGGATCAGCAGTTATAATTGGACAAGTAGAACTTCCTTAATATTTCTTTGAATGTGTGGGATGATAGGGATTTTGTTATTTCGACTGGGATACCATTCCACAGGCGTGCAGCCTGTACGGTAAAGGATTTGTCGAAGAAGGTAGACGAATGTGTGGGGATTTGCAGAGAAAGATTTTCGGTTGACCTCAACTTTAAGTGCCGAGCGCTGGAGTGCTGAGAGTACAGATACTCAAATTTTACTTTAAGGTAGGGTGGGGAAGCAGGATTAAAAATAATGCTATAAAGAAGAGAGAGAATATGAGTATTCCGGCGGAGACGTATAGGAAGCCACTTGAGCTTGTGTCTGAAATAGGAGACGTGGTCATATTTGCGCAAACCAAATATGAACCTTATGCAGAAATTTTGGAGACGCTCAAGCTTATTCAGCTGGTCCTCAGTTAAATCTAGATAGCAGGTATCAGCGTAATCGAGAATAGGAAGCAGTAGGGATTGTGCTAACGCAACTTTGGTAGTAGTAGGAAGAAAACTTTGGAGGCGTTTTAAGGCACCCGCAGAAGCAAAAATCTTACGCCTGCCGGCTTCTAGTTGTGGACCCCATGATAGGCTTTGGTCGATTATAAGACCCAAATTCCTAACCTGTGTGCTGTATGGAATCGTAATACCATCAGCATTTATTGCAGGAAGTGTACCTCAATCGAGCTTGCACAACATGCGGGTACTACCTACGATTATTATCTGAGTTTTAATGGGATTCACTTGTAGTACAAAGGCCTTGCTCCACGCAGCTATGCGCCTTAAGTCCTCATTAACTATTTTTACACAGTCATGCAGCTGATCTGGCGGTGCTTGCGAATATATTTGTAGGTCGTCAGCATATAGGTGGTAGGGAGAAGAGAGATTAGAAGAAATAGTATCTATGAAACTGGAAAAAAAAGAGGAGAGAGAACGCCGCCCTGCGGGACGCCAGCAGTAGTGTTACACCAACAAGAAAACGAATCTTCAAGGCAAACCCTCTGCCGGCATCCAAACAGGTAAGTACGAAAGAAATTAATAACGGAGGGAGATATGTTAATAGAGCGTAGTAGTTCGAGAAGAATGTCAAAATCGACGGTATTAAACGCGTTGCTGAAATCGAGCAGGGCTAGGCACAGTCAGCTTACCTTGCTCCATACCGGAACGAATGTCATCCGGTATTTTAACTAAAGCAGTGACTGTGCTATGCCCGGGTCGGAAACCAGACTGAAACGGGTTAAAAAGACAGTTTTTGTTTAGGAAAATACTAAGTTGACTATGTACAAGCCGTTCCAGAACTTTAGAAAGAAATGGGAGGATGGATATGGGACGGTACTCGAAAAAGGTTTTAGGATTAGGTTTTTGGGAGTGGGATGATATGAGTATCTTTCCACGCTGTCGGAAAAATTCCGTTCGAAATAGAAAAGTTAAGGATGTGGGTGAGGGCAGGAAGAATTAGGTTAAGGATAAGTCAAAGTCAAAGTCAAAGCATTTATTCAGTATATGGGCAAATTAAAAATTAGCACTTACACACGTCAAATAACATTAAATAGATCATATTCAACAAAAAAATATAGATATAACAGAAACATAACGCTTTGAATTTACAAAAAAAAAACAAAGATATTGAGCCATTCAGCTTTCATCTAGACGTTGAACGTCACACTTAAAACACATGTTTAATTCCCCTTATTAATGTAGGGTTGCCAACCGTACCATTACGTGCACCCGCAACCCAGTGCATGTTTCAGTACTTCAGACAATTTTTATCCAAAAAATTGTGAAATAATGAAACATAATAGATAAATAAAACGCAGACTAATTGCAGTACAAATCATGTTCCGAATGGAACTGATTGTCCGACTATCAGCCGCATAATACCGTCGTAACAGGCAACCCTAGATCAGCAAACAAAAGATGAAAACTGATTGACTGTTGAATCTACTGGTGTTTCGGAAGTACTCCCATCAGAGAAGAAACACCAAGAAACTCTATGGGGCTTGTCACTTATTTTAATTCATTTTTTTTAATTCATATTAAATAAATGTTTAATGTACAATAAGTAATTCTATTATCATACAATTTATATAATATCTTGGAGCTTGGGGCATTCAGGCCAAGCATTTTTGTCATTCATATAGTCATTTATTGTATAGTACGATTTCTTCATTAAATTGGATTTTACAAAGGTTTTAAATCTGCTTATAGACAGTTGATCAATATCTTTAGGAAGTTTATTATAAAATCGTATACAGTTCCCCAGAAAAGAACCACTAACTTTCCACAACCTGAATTGAGGTAGAATTAATCTATTTTTGTGTCTTGTATTGAAATTATGTACATCGGACCTCTTATCATACTCATTCAAATTTTTGCGTACATACATAATATTTTCATATATATATTGACATGCCACTGTGAGAATTTTAATCTCCTTAAATTTTTCACGAAGTGAGTCTCGCGACTTCATGGTATATATAGATCGAATAGCTCTTTTTTGTAAAACAAATATAGATTGGATTTCGGCGGCTTTCCCCCACAATAAAATGCCATAGGACATTATACTATGGAAGTAGCTAAAGTAAACCAATCTAGCAGTGGATTCGTCAGTCAAGTTTCTGATTTTACGTACTGCGTATGCAGCGGAGCTCAATCTACCTGCCAGAGCCGATATTTGAGAACCCCATTGTAGTTTTGAATCCAGGGTGATGCCCAAGAATGTAGCGGATTCAACAAATTCTATCGGTACATCGTTTATTAATATCCTGCTATTAATGACACCCTTTCTTACATTTGGCAGCGAGAATTTAATACATTTAGTTTTTTTGGCGTTCAGTAATAAGTTATTGGTTGTAAACCAATTCAAAACCTGTGCGATTGATTTGTTAACATCGTCAAATCCAGGCGCAATCCTATCTATTTTGAATATTAAGGATGTATCATCCGCGAACAAAACAATGTCACATAAGTTTTGCACGAAAGACGGCAAGTCATTAATATAAACTAGAAATAAAAATGGTCCTAAGATCGATCCCTGCGGAACTCCCATTTTTATGAGGGATCCAGATGACCTGACGCCATTGACCTCAACCATCTGTATTCTATTACTGAGGTAGGATGAGACCAGATCAAGTGCTTTTCCGTTAACGCCGTAGTGTTTTAATTTGCAAATTAGCGTTTTGTGACAGACGCAATCAAACGCTTTAGATAAGTCACAGAAAACGCCGATAGCATCTTGTGCTTTCTCCCAGGCATCAAATATATGTTTAAGAAGATTTACTCCAGCATCAGTAGTAGAACGCCCCTTAGTGAAACCATATTGTTTGTGATTTAAAAGATGATTAATATTAAAATGTGCCAAAAGCTGGTCTAATATAACTTTTTCAAAAACTTTACTGAGCGCCGGTAATATAGAGATTGGTCTATAGTTTGAAGGGTCATTTTTGTTCACTGATTTGTATAGGGGAATTAATTTACTTTTTTTCATTACATCAGGAAAGACACCTTCATCGACGCATCTGTTAAAAATAAACGCTAAGTGAGGGCTAATTGCATTAATAATATAACTAAGTACTTTGGTTGACATACCCCACAGATCCTCGGTTTTCTTTTGATTGAGCATTTTAAAAGTTTTGATAATTGATATTGAAGTTATGTGTCTGAACTCAAACATAGAGTCACATACATTCACACACTTCGATAGTAAAACAAAAGCATCCTTAGGGGAAGAGTTTAAAGGCTGAGTAGTAATAATAGGTACTTGTGAGAAGTACTCAACAAATGTGTTAGCGACATCATTATTATCTATGATTAATTTATTATTAACTTTTAACATAATTTTACCGTCCCTCTGCTTAATTTTTCCAGTTTCTGTATTAATGACTTTCCATGTTGATTTTATTTTGTCATCGGCATGCTTAATTTTTCTACTTAGATGCAGTGATTTTGCTGTCTGACAAACAACTTTAAAAGTTTTTGAATACAATTTTAAGTGATTTATGAATTTAGTATTATGTAAATTAATGGTTTTTTGTGAGTACAAGTTATACAAATTGTTTCTACTTTTATAAATACCAGGAGTTGCCCAGTCATCGAAACGAACCTTCGCACCCTTTCTAACCATTTTAATTTTAAAAATATCATTGAACTCTGCATCTAACATTTGAAATAAAGCACTGCATAGGTCATCAGGATCCTCAGAAAATCTTAGGTTCATTAATTGCTTGTCAATGATATCCACAAACTGTTCAACCCGTTTGGTGGTAATGGGCCTGTAAAAATGTTCTTGGCCTTTGATGGATAATTTACATGAAAAAGTGACACTTTGTCCCAGATGGTCCGAGCCAAGTTTATCAAAAATTGCAATTTTTTCGGGTTCAAAGTTGCAGAACACATTGTCCAAGCAGGTAGCTGACGAGCTAGTGATTCTTGTTGGCTGATTAAAAAGATGCTTCAGATTGAAGCTTAGAAATAAATTTTTTAATTTGTCGCTGAGCGGAGACTGATCAATTAAATTAACATTGAAATCGCCACAAACTATTAAAGATTTAGAGGTGTTGAAGACTTTGCTCATTACTTCTTCCATAATTGTTTCAAACATTTTATAATCAGCCGATGGAGGTCTGTATACACAGATGACTATATGTTGCCCCAGCTCTATACAAGATAATTCAACACATCGTTCCACAGACAAAGCTACTATGTCTTTACGCTCTTTAAAGTTACAATTTTCAGTTACATATATTAGTGAGCCACCACGAATTGCCTTTTGTCTAATGAATGTGCTGGCAATTGTATAATTTTTTAATATTGGTAACAAAGTACCTTTCACAAACCAGTGTTCAGTAATACACATTATGTCAACTTTATAATAATTGAGAAATAATTCTAACTCTAAGGCTTTGCTGGAGAGACCTTGTATATTCTGATGAAAAATGTTGATTGAGTCAGGCCTCCCCATTGTCTTAGACATTAGTTTAAACTAACTAAGTCTACTACGCTACAATTACCCTGCATAGTAACACCACTACGTTGGGGCTCGTCTTTGTGATCTGTTACAATATGTAAAACAGGGTCATAAATATTGTATGCTAATAACTTAGCAATGGTCGACTTATTAGTCTTATTGAGATACAAAGTATCCTTTGTCAATATTACTTTACTAATAAATTTGTTGGTTTCAAAATACAAAAAGTCGCTGAAGCGACACGTCAAATTGTACAGTGCCAAGTTCAATTTATGAGCATGCTCATTATAAGAGCAACTACTTGTTTTAAGATACGGGAATGAACAAACTATTATTTTACTAATGCCTCTGCTGGCAATGTCTGACAAAAGTTTAATTAGAATATTAATATCAGCTTTTTTAACGTTTGTGCTATTACCTAGCTGCAATACAATAGTACAATTTTTGTGATACTGAAAGCTGCATATTTTTTTACATAAATCTGTAATTGATAAATTAGGGCAGCAATTGTTATAAACATTTTGGTTCAATCTATTGTCTAATAAGCTACCCATACCTACTCCCATTTCATCGCTGAACACAATGGTCTCTCTAGCAGGCTCCGGCAGTTGTAAAGGACTGCCTGAGTCCACCTCGGAGGCACCAGTGCACTGTAACGATGACACTACTTCCTGCCTAACCAAGTCAGTCTGTGCACGTAAACTTGCAGTATTAGCTGTACTTGGTGAGTTGCTATCCTCTTGGTAGCATTCACTCTGCACACCACAGATAGGAACCCCAATTAAAACTTTTGAGACGCACATTTCTTGTTTTAATAATTCAGCCTTTTCTTTAAATTCTATTAATTCTTTGTTACTGCGATCTAACATCTCTAGGCAATGCTGTAATTCTTTACTTAAGTCGATGTTTTTCTTACAAGTCTTTAAATTTATTTTTTTGATATGGTTAATTTTTTGTAATTTATGCATATTTTTCCTAATGATTTTCTTATACTTAATGTACTTTTTAATCTTATTGGAACCCTTCATAGAGACATTAGTAGAACCTGAGCCGATGAACTCTGTATATAGATCCAAAGTGTTGTCTTGATTAGTATTATTTTGCAATACAGGAGATGTCGTCATTTCTTCTAGTTTATCTTTTGTAAATGAAAGCTCTTGCTCCAAATCCCGGATATAGGTCAGTGTACGTTCGAATAGTTCTTGGTTTTGTGCATGTACATCCACTGTTTCTAGAAGCCTGTCACGCTGGTCTCTCATGTCTTCCAGAGCAATGTCATACTCGGCCAATTGGTGTTTGAGGTCTGCGTTCTTCTCCAACATCTTTGCCATGTCAGATTCATGATCCTGAAGTTCTTGCAGCAAATCTTTTTTGGAGTCCTTGCAAGTTTTCAGTTCCAGGAGAGCCGCCTTCAATTTGGCCTCAATATCCATTCTACGGGTAGTCATTGTGGCTGATATTGTCTCTGCAAACCAGGAAGGAGTACTTTACTTTCAAGCTAGCCAATACAGTTTATATGTGACTGATAATTGATACTAGTAAGACAATGGGTTATTAACAAGTTTAACAATATCTCTTTGTTTAAATTTTATATTTATTGATATTTTATATTAGGAAGTCAGTGATAAAGTGATTATATAGTTAATATTCAATCAAAATTATAAGACCTGCCATGAAAAGTACTGTATAGACAGTGTATTCTTTATAATGTGAAGTTTGTATTATTTACATATATAAACATTATTTCTACACTAAAACTGTTAGTTTAACCTTTAATAATACAGTAGAACTCGAGATTACAAGTTAGGTATATAAATACGACGGGAAAATCGAAAAAATTGACAATTTGTAACCGACTTTGATCGAATTTAAAGTTGGTGATTTAAAGAGGGTGGCAGTGAGTTTATTTAACAGTACCTAATGCATACGGTTAATAAAGGTTACGAAAACAATACTCCCCAGGTTTTTTGTTCAGAAGCATCCAAAGGTCCAGGATATATCCTGATATGATATACCAAGAGGTCTCTCTCTTGTTTGACAGCTCCAGTTCCCGCGCCGACCGAGACCGGATTATTGTCGATTTTCGAATCACACGAAATAGGTCACACTGATGTTAAATAACACGAAGTGGTGTTATTTATCACTTTTGCACTTAAGATTTAATAATATTTCTAAGATTTAATGACTATTTTCCTAATATTTAGATTAAAACCGGCACAGCTGATTTTTGACAGTGTTATCGTTAGTGTTGCCACAAGGCCATCGATAGGGACAACCATGTTGCGAGTAATACCATCGATTCCAACAGCATTTGAAGCAATGGATATTACGCTTCTATTAACTTCCCCCTCGGTAATTGAGTAAAAGTAAAAGCAGGGTAGGTAGGAGACGGAGTAGTGGAGAGAAGTGAGAGTGTTGGCTTTTACAGAGATGTCGATAGAAGAAGAGGTTGAAAAATATCGGTTAAGTGAGTCTAAGTTCAGCTTATGAGATATAGGGTTATTTTTGGGCTTGCCAATTCCTAAAGTTTGTAAAAATCTCTATACCTTGGACGGATCGTCATTATCTACACATTTATGAATGTGTCGACGTTAAGTATCCCTACACACCATATTGCAGCGATTTCGAGGTTTAAGATATTTCTTTTTGTTAGATTCGCTAATATTACATTTGTATTTCGCTTTAGCAACCGTTTTCTTGTGCATCAATAGCTTTATTTCAGCAGTTAACAAAGGTGCAGGCATATGTTTCACCTTAATTGCTCTAATTGGCGCATGGGTGTCATAGAGACGCAGTATAGTTGAATTAAAGACGTTAATTTTATCGTCAATGGAATCAGCTTTCTCTAATATGGACCAATCGACATTACCCACGTCTTCGCGCAGATTGTTTTTATCCATGTCACCAAAGATGCGTTGAAAAATAATTTTAGGTTTGAGTTTAGGAGGACGGATTTTGTAAGAGAAAAATTAGATCGTGATAAAAAAAAATCTGCGGAACATTGACCATGCTTAGCAACATGATCACAAGAAGAAACAATAAGCAAATCTAGAAGTAAAGGTGTAGAGTTAGGAAAATGGTGAGTGGCGTTGAGAGGGAAAAGTTGCAAATTGCTTGATCTTATCACAGATTCTATATTCTACATAAAAGAACGAAAGTCTTTTTTGAGGAGGCAAGTGTTAAAATCACCCATGATGATGGTGTGACTATAACAAGGAATGATATCCTCTAGTAAGTTTTCGAAGGAAGAGAAAATGTTTAAATGAGAAGAAGGGCTATAGTAGACTCCGAGGAGAATTTTGGTGTGTGAACGGAGAATTTCAATAAAAAGATGCTTGCCAGAGTTAGAAGGGGGTGGTTGTGCAGACATATTTACAGTTAGTTCGTCTTTCAGGGAAAACTACAGTTTTTATTTAGGCTTATTATTTTCTGAGAAAAAAAATAATATATCACATTTTTTTATTTAGACGATATTTGAACTTTGTCTTTGGGCAGGTTTTTTTCCAAAAATCACAATAAAAAAGTTACAACCGATTGTAAAAACTTATCTGTGTTATGGACCTGCTGCTTGCCAAATTTTATTAACTTTATTAAATTAAAAAATTAACGAAATTAAGAAAGGATTTTAATATATAGTTGAAAGAACTTACCTAAGTGAATTTCAACCGGGATTATACGAGGTGTAACATCCTCGAGATTTAAATTAACCATGTAGTCCGTCTTTCGTTGTATCGCATCGTCACACTGTTTAAAGCACATAAAATTAAAATAAAAACATTGTTCATTCGTTCAATACTCATTCACCAGCCAATATTTTGACTGTGTTCCTTCATTTGTTTTAGAGTAGTAGATCAGTCTGCATTCTGCAACACTTGGGTTTAAAGTTGTATTGACAACAGGATATCCAACGGGTGGGTGGGAGTTTAAATCTCTTCGGACGTTACACCTCGTATAATCCCGGTTGAAATTCACTTAGGTAAGTTCTTTCAACCATATATTATACTTCGGTGTAACATCCTCGAGATTTAAATTAACCATGTAGATGTTTAGCGCCTGTTGCAGAATAAAAGCACTCCTCATATTATTTATTTACTCAGTAATTGATCAAAATTAAATTTTGATGATTACCTAATGCATGTGTGCATGCATAAATAGGTAGATTTTTCTTTATTAGTAAGGAATTAAATCAATCATTAGGATTAGACACAAGAAAATAAAAAATATTGCACAATGATTGGTCGTTATACGTTACCCATACAATTTGAATAGAACAGTACAATGACAGTTGTTCTTTTGATGACGTCAATAGAGACAATCAATTGGCAGCAAAGTAGAACCACGAGGCGTACTATCACAGGATAAATAATAGTACTATATACGGTGTAGATAAACACGTTCACATACTGCTGCAAAGCTGTAACATAGAGTAAGTTTAGATACAAATTTAAAGATATTTAAGCCAAAATAAAGGATATCGCAGACAACGTCTGCATACTCAAACTTTCTATAGCATCAATAAATTTGAAATGCATTAATAAATAAAATGTAATATTATTCAATATTGTCACACTTGTACGCAGGCTGAGTACTTCAACAAGTACTACAATCTATCATAAGATAGTTTGTGTGAAATTGTATTCTGGAAGATTAAATTATGAAATGTTTTACTTGATATATTGATATGGCAAGCATATTATCCAATTTATTTTGTCAAGGTAAATAGTTTTATAAAAATCAAGCAAAACATTATCATAGAGTATCAAACAATGATCTAAGAATAATCATTTAATTTGCAAGTGATTGATGTTTAGAAACTTAAATACACCCTTACAATCGATTATCACAGCCAGTTTAATAATCAGTATAAAATCATAAATTTAAGATTTCATTTTACTAATAACAGACTCCGTTTAAAAATTCAATTATTACGAATTTTATTCGACGCTGATTCATCTCATAAGTTTTAAAATTTTAGTACTGCATTATAATAATATAGCTGACAAAAAAAACTATCGATGGTTATTACTAGTAGACTAATTAAATCATCGTTAATGTCTTGGTAAATACCGTACATATCTACGTTTATAACGATTTGTAGCTACCGGGTTATAAATGCAAGCAAGGATAATGTTGTGCCTCAGTGGATTTGTGAAATAATATGAGGTTTTATAAATTATTTTAGAAAAAACATAGTTGTGAATACGTATCTGGCACAGGCTTATCCTGTGATACAATATGGAATATAGAATTTGCCATATTATTATTTTAAAAACTTTACGGAGCTCGATAACCGATATTTCTAAATTAAGAAGCACGATCATCAATCAACATGCATGAGAATTCCAATTAGACCTGTGATAACCTTTGGTGATCTGTGAATCACATGCTGTGATAATATAGTAAATACTTCTCCATAAAATTGATTGCATCAAATTTCTACAACTATCGCGTAGTTAGTTACTTCATTTAACTTTAAACGTCATATGTATTGTTACAACAAATAGCATAAAATTTGTGAAGACACTTAAACATTGTTGTTATTATTATGATTATTTAACTCTATTCACTTGCCATAATTAACGATGGGCCGTTGGCTATAATTTAATATTGCTGCAGCAAGGCAAGAAGTAGTTAATTTGGTAACTTAGTAAACTCACGGACTCGTAAGTACATACATACATACATACAATCACGCCTTTTTCCCGTTGGGGTAGGCAGACACTACTTCTTTCCACATGCTAAGTATATGAGTTTATTCTCAGTTACTAACGTTGAGCTTGTGTTAATTTAATTATGAAACATTGAGTGTATTCATCTCAAGACCTAAAATTTGTGGAGACAATGCATATTACATTTTCCATTCCAAATTATTCCTTATCATATCAAACACACAGACGTGTTTATTACTTACTTGCTGCTTTTTGCAAGTTTTGTACTCTGAGTCTACGCACAAAATATTAAAAGGGGTGACAATAGTGTGTCCCTTTTTCCATAATCAGAATAACTACTGAATTCATTAACGTAGCAAAATCAAGGTTGTACTGGAGCGCTTAAGGCCGTACATTAAGCTATTTAACCTTACCATAATATTATGTATTGTTTCATATTGTACTATGATATTATCATTGTAACAAAAGCCTTTTTGGACCGTATCTGACGTATTAGTTAGTACACATTATTTTACAATGTTCATGTATGAGTGTGTGTTGTCTAATTAAATCAGGCAAAAGGCCTTCTTGAAGCCGATTATGGCTATGTAAAATTACTGCAACATTAACTGTAAGTATATCTTACAATTTATGTTAATAATAGGAAGCGCCACTAAACTGTAAGCTTGTATGCGATCCATTGCTTTGTGTGATAAATAATTTATAACGTGTAACACAGACTAACATGTTGCGCAGAACAAGGTTACTTTTTAGGTTAACGTTTAACCATTCACGTTCACCTACATTTGCAACCAAAATGTATTATTATTTTGCAATGTATTGTTGATGAGGGTAGGCATTATAATGCATAGTCAAAGATTATTTATCTATTATTGCTTACTGAAATCTATGTCCTTGGGTGAAAACTATAACGATTTCTGTCAATTTGAATATGAGGATGAATACTATCTAAATCCATAAATATGCTACAATTTTATACGATTTTTGTATTACGTTTGTATGTACAAGACGTTGTATGCCAGGACCTTTATGGCCTTTTAGGTCTTCTCAGCTTGGTAACGCGCTGCCATTCAGCCACGGTCATTCAAAAACAGGTGGATTAAATGGAACAATATTCCGTGGTACAACATGTACTATAATCATTTACAAACAAATTACTGGGTCAAAAGTTATTGATATTAAATACCGGCGTGTTCTACTCACGCGTGAGTACCTCTTATTATATCTATATAATATATTATATCTTATTATTGTCGTTAACGCTCGCTCTGCTTATTCGCAGGTGGCTCGAAGTTCTTCCGTGACGACGTTGTCGACAGCTGCTTTAGATTGTACTTTAGACGATTCGGCATTTGCAGATTAATGTTGTTTGACATTATATAAACGCACAACCTCTTGAAGATGTTAAGTTTGATAACGGTAGGCTGTATCAAACCAGGATATACCTTAGTTTGTGGTTTTTTTAGCCCTTTGTGCCAATAGGAAAAGAAAAATAATCACTAAGATGACTCATTCTTTTTTAACCTGACTAAGGTGAAGCAAAAGGGAGGATTATGTTTCTGACCGGATTATTTGTATTTATTTGTAGTACAGTCTTACCCCAACGTTCAGAGATCACTGTAGGTGTTTTCAACCTCATCAATGAGAAAATTTCTTGACCGCTTTAAATCATTGCAAGATCTCATTTGGCACGCCTGAAGAAGTTGGTTAGTTGACTCAAGTGTTGAATCTTCGACCAAGAGTTTAGCGGGGTTGGAGCCATAGTCAAGGTCTTTACCAAAATCGTATCGCATACACAGGCGATATAGGTACTATAACAGTATCTAGACATATCGGTTGAATTATTTTGTACCTTATGTTGTAGCCTTTCTTTTGCATAATGGCTTTCCCATGTACCATGTACTATACGACACAGTACGAAGTACTTTCTAGGGTAGCATCGCGTACTACCACACTAAGAAAGTATAAAAACACATGAGCACACTATTGCATACCAGACAAAACCTTTATCTTATTTAGATTTATTTAACAATGGGCATGTCTTATCGCTTAGAGCAATATCTGGCAGTCAATCTTTGGGTAGACAGGAACTAGATTCATTATAATGTGGTCGGTTGCAAACCATATAATCCGCTAAGAGGTTTAATGACATATACGGGTTCGTGTTCTTGTTCTTCTTCTTCTTCTTATGGCTTTTAAACGCTTGACGTTTTTCTGCCAGCATAAAAGTAGATTAAATTTATTACTTACCTGTAATTCTGCTATGACATAATGGTAGCAACATTATCGGCTATTATTATTGCCTATCTTCATGCTCGGACACCGTAGTAGAGCAAGTTTCTGATCTCTGGTTAAGATCTGTAGAATCCAATAAGTCCCATGTAGATATATGCGACACAGGCGGTAGTTACTTTCTGAGTAGCATCGCGTACTACTTACGAACATAAGAAATATTACTACATTAAGAAAGTATTAAATAAATTCCGGGGTGATATCTCGTAGCACCACTTTAAGGAATTATTTTTGTTTATTGTCGGGATAATATCACGTATTACCACGTTAAGACAATAAATAATTTACTTCAACACATTTTTTCTTTTTAAAAATGTGGGTGTAGGTAGATTTTGCTCGGAGCGGTATATTTTTCTCCGCATCCTAAAAATCCGGCGAAATTTTCGTCTGATAACGTCGCAATCAGAATTTTCCAATCGTTTACCCATATTTAAGTATGAGAAATAAACACTAATTCACAAAACTTATAGCAAATACTTTTAAAACATTAAAATTGTAACAATTAAAATTGTGACATCTGGACGATGCTACACACAAAATACGAATGAAGGAACACAGTCAAAATATTGGCTGGTGAATGAGTATTGAACGAATGAACAATGTTTTTATTTTAATTTTATGTGCTTTAAACAGTGTGACGGTGCGATACAACGAAAGACGGACTACATGGTTAATTTAAATCTCGAGGATGTTACACTGAAGTATAATATATAATAATATAGGATAACTCACAAGTACACAAATTTTCATATAACCCTTACTCACACGCAATCATTGATACCTACAGACTTAACTCCCTGCACTAATTACTTTATTTTATTGTAATAACTTAGTTGTGTTGTTTTTCCATTACTTACTAACTACCTATTTTATTTATATTTTTTATTTATTATTATACTAACTTCCATTACTTTCATATGGTTATAAATTATTGACATCACCTTACTTGTGACACTAGACTATAACTATAATATGTATGTAATGTTCCGCGGGAGGGTCCTGGTGACCTGCAATACAGGTTTTTACAAAACTTACAGCAGGCACCAGTCTCTCACAACGTATAATTGCCTTTATGTTATAATTATGTTCTATAAACTTAAGTCCTACCTATTTGTAATTTGTTTTTTTGTAATTTTATAATTTTTGTGAGAGAAATAAATGGATATATTATTATATGTTATTATTAATATTCAAATTATATCTTCTCAAACACACTCTGGTAATCTCTTTTAATAGAATTAACGCATATGAAGGAAACATGCTGTAATAAAAAGCCCAAAATCATTTAATTAAGTAAATTAACGAATAAAAATTGAGGTTTAATGTTAAAAAATATTGACAATTTTCCTAGCCTATCTTTTGTCATTTTTATAGTAAAAGTTCAAAGTAGCACATGATATCGCTTAATAAAGTTTCTTTTTAGATGATAAAAGGAGTGATCACTTTTAGTTTTCTTTTTCTATGATTATTTTAGTTTGGTGTTTAATTTACGTAATAGGCAAGCTTTTGACCACTATCTCACTTGATGATAAGTGGTGATCGACCATGATGCTCGTTTTCTTAGACGATACTTTTACACTCGCGAGCTTGGGTCGTTCTCCCATATAAAAAATAAAATAGTTTGAGGTCAGGCATCGCCTAGTCAGTAATAGCCAGAGACAGATCCATCGCGCCGGATACATCTACATGTGTATGTGTCACCAGATTTCACTTCTCCAGCGAAATGAATAAGAATAAATGTCAACTTTAACTAATAGATACACACAAGAAGAGAAGTGAAGACGATGACTTCTCTCATCATATCAGAAGAAACTTCATAAAGCGTTATCGTATGTGCAATAATGTGCTTCGCTTTGCTGTTAAGGATCACTTTGCTTGCATTGCTGTAAAGGGACACTTTGAACTTTTATTACAAATTTGACAAGAAAATCTCTTCATTTGAGTTAATTCTGTAAAAAAAGATTACCAGTGTCTATTTCAGAAGAAATAATTTGAATATTAAAATCCTTTCTTAATTTCGTTAGTTATGTTTTTAGAACTGAACCTCTTGTCGTAGCCGAATGAAATTTGGCAAGCAGCAGGTCCATAAAACGGATAAGTTTTTAAAATCCGTTGTAACTTTTTCATTTTGTGATTTTTTGAACAAAAGCCTGCCCAAAGACAAAGTTCAAATATCGTCTAAATAAAAAAAATGTGATGTTTTAATTTTTTTCTCAGAAAATAATAAGCCTAAATAAATAACTGTAGTTTTACCTGAAAGGCCTATTTATTGTGCATAGTCTCACAAAAAAACTAGGGCTCTGGCTTTTATAGTTTGGAAGAAAATTTAAATAAATTGCAACATTTTGGGGACTAACTCGAAAACATGTAAAACGCAATTTTCTCGAAAGCTATAGATTTTCGCGGAACATATATGGGGGTTTTCTTGGTAGCCCTTGGAGTCTTCCATCGTAAGTTTTCGTTTGGACCATATGAAACCCGACACCCTATATATCTACGTATAATGCTCACTAAGTGACACCGAAGAATGACGACCAGCCAAGGTTTAGGTCGATAATGACGCCAAGATCTTTTACGGTGGAGGAAAAAGGGATATTAGAGTTGTTGTAGTACCAATTAGGTTAAATTATTACAGTCAACTTTAGCGATCTGACATGAACTACCGACCAAGATGGCTTGGCATTGGTTAGGACTGACGGAGATACCGAAACTATCAGACCAAGATTGCAATCGAGTGAGATCTGCATTGAGGGCAATAATAGCATCATCTAGATTATTGACTGAGGCTGCACAGTAAAGTTGCAGGTCATCAGCATACATATGGTAATTACAAGAAATATTGGAACAGAGGAAATTAATAAAAATAGAGAAAAGAAGGAGTGACAGTGATGAATGCCTCCTTGAGGAACGCCCGTATCTACTGAATGCCAGTCAGAAAATTGTTGTCTAGATCTTACAGATTACGGCGACCTTGTAGATAAGAAGAAAACCAGGAAACAGTAGAAGGAGAGAAATTTAAGCGAGGAAGGACAGCTAGTAGCAATTCATGATCAACTGCGTTAAAAGCATTGCTAAAATCCACTAAGACTAGCACAGTGATTAGTTTGTTCTCCATGTTGAAACGAATATCCTCTGTGACTTTGAGAAGAGCAGAGGACGTACTGTGGTCGGCTCTGAAACCTGATTGAAGAGGATTAAATAGATTTTCCCTCGAAAGAAACTCCGTAGTTTGTCGGTGGACTTCCGATTCGATCACCTTAAAAAGTAAAGGAAGTATAGAAATGGGACGAAACTGATTAGGAAGAGTAGGGTTGGGCACTTCTGGAAGAGGAGTAACGTGTGCTTTACGCCATTGGTCAGGAAAATGGCTTGAGGAAAGTGAGAAATTAACAATATGAGCTACAAAAGGAAGAATAATTTTCATGGTGTGCATTAGCATAATACGACCAACCTCATCACAACCAACGGCTTTCGACTTTAGAGATCCTATGATTTTCATTTTACGGTCTTGACTGACATGGGATAGTTCAAATAAATGCAATCGGGTACCTGAATCGATTGGATTATGGAAAGAGACTGCGATTTGGTAATTTGACTAAGTTTAGGGGAAACAGTGTAATGGGTGTGAAGAGAATCCAGATCAATCATTATTTTAGAGTCCAAGATCTTTGGTTTACCAAGGTCTAGAGAGCGTAAGAATTTCCACAAACCTTCAGAACTAGATAGTTCTATCTGTTCAGCAATGTGACGACGCTTGGCATTACGGACTAGTCTGTTGCAAAGATTGTGGGCTTTTTTATAAGCATCCCAATTAAGATCGTTGTAGTGTGTATACTTAGGTAGGTATAAGGTATATTGTTAATATTGCATATTACCTACATTTGCCTGAGCTGCATTTTACATAACTATTTCTTATAATATGTATTATTACTTGGGTAGTCAATAAACGGACATCATCATGTAAAGTTGTGTGGTTGAACTCCCGCTAGCTGATGTCTCCCGTCTTCCCTTGGCCAACCGGCCATCTTACATGGCGACTTTACATCTTTCGTGTCACGCTTTTCTAAACGCCCGATCTCTACGACCCATGGCTTTACGGATAGTGTCACAAGGCGAAGGTGCGTGCTTTAGTTTAACAGGCCTGATAGGAGCATGTTTATCAAAAAGGTCAAGAATGTGAGGGTTAAGCAGATTAACTTTATCCTCGATAGTGTCGGCGAGTTCAATATTAGACCACTCAATCTTGTCAGCATCTTCACGGAGCTTTTTAACATCAAGAGGAGAAAAATTGCGTTGGTTAAGCATGATAGGTTTGGACTTGGGAGTTTTTAATTTGATGGACGAGAATATTATGTCATGATGTGAAAAAGCAGGGGCTTTTATTTGCCCACACTTCATAAAGCGTTATCGTATGTGCAATCATGTGCATTGCTTTGCTGTGAAGGGTCACTTTGCTTGCATTGCTGTAAAGGGACACTTTGAACTTTTATTACAAATTTGACAAGAAAATCTCTTCTTTTTAGTTAATTATGTAAAAAAAGATTACCAGAGTGTATTTCAGAAGAAATAATTTGAATATTAAAATCCTTTCTTAATTTCGTTAGTTATGTTTTTAGAACTGAACCTCTTGTCGTAGCCGAATGAAATTTGGCAAACAGCAGGTCCATAAACGGATAAGTTTTTAAAATCCGTTGTAACTTTTTTTATTCTGTGATTTTTTTAAAAAAGCCTGCCCAAAGAAAAAGTTCAAATATCGTCTATATAAAAAAATGTGGTTTTATTTTTTTCTCAGAAAATAATAAGCCTAAATAAATGACCGTAGTTTTTCCTGAAAGACCTATTTATTGTGCATAGTCCCACAAAAAAACTAGGGCTCTGGCTTTTATAGTTTGGGAGAAAATTTAAATAAATTGCAACATTTTGGGGACTAACTCGAAAACATGTAAAACGCAATTTTCTCGAAAGCTATAGATTTTCGCGGAACATATATGGGGGTTTTCTTGTTAGCCCTTGGAGTCCTCCATCGATAGTTTTCGTTTGGAACATATGAAGCCTTGTACACCTTGTATATTGCTCACTAAGTGACATCGAAGAATAGAAAAAAAATATTATAGTACGTAAAAAAAATACCAGAAATAATTGAAAATCTTGGCAGATTAATCAAGTGCCTACACGCCAAATAAGAAAAAAACAAAAAAAAGATATATTCTTAGACCAGAAGTGAAGAAGGCTAAAAAAATAAACACTATCACAATACCCACAGCTATATAATGCCACAGAACCTCAACATAATAACAATAAACACTATCACAATACCCACAGCTATATAATGCCACAGAACCTCAACATAATAACAATTACATAATGTGTCTAAGCTAACAACATAACCATTACGTCCGAACCGTACGACGGCCACACGAAGACTGAGTCATGATACCCGCTCGCTGTCCGCTTTTATACTATCGAGCCTATGTCGCAGCGTGAGGGTAGTTGGAAATCTTCTAACACTATATAAACCATGATCGAAATCGAAATATCATGCTGCAAAAATTTAGTACCAACTTATTTAACAAAGACAATGCATATAAACCTATGACCTTTTAAGTCAATTACTATTTGATAGATAAGGCTTAATATCTGAGAGCATTACAATATTCATATTAACAAAAATAAAATAGATTTTTTTCCTTATTTGATAAATAAAGTTATAGGTAAACCTATGCAAAAATCATAAGAGGTTCATGTAATTTTAGAACGAATAGCTGAAAACATATTATACGTGCCACAATCTGCTATAAATAATATTTTGTTGGCTGACAAGCTTACCAAACCATGTAATTCCATGTATAATATATACAATAAATCCATGATTTTTATTAGAAGCTGGTATCTCATTTAGTTTGGTAGGCTTGCCAGATTAATGCACATGATGCACGAAGCCATGATATCAGCGTAGTTAACAGCTGTCAGAAAAAATGGAATGTCATCTTGACAAATGACAACCAAGAACGTCAAACGGATATCAACAATACAAATGTTTTACTAAAATAGTATGAACATGATATCAAGTAGTTTACTATTTACATAAATAGAATAATGATATTTAGAGGGTGTGGTATGTTTCGATGATAAATGAGTGAAGTGAACAAAAATAATACGAACTACCTACTCAGTTTAAAAGAGCTAAACAAATATGAAGGGCAGGATGAATCAGGCTTCGAAAGCGGGAAAAGTCGAGGCCGTACGCGATCGGTGTATGGATAAGTTAATTGCTGAATTGACAACATTGAGAATCAATGAAGCATAGTTTTCATTATCTGACTCTTTAATACCACTGAATAGCAAGGCGTTTTTCCTGTTGTAGCTTTCCAGGTCTTCCAATTGAACAGATAGTGATATTAACAGTGAACGTAGCAGCATAAGAGTGGACAGAACTTATTCTTTAAAAGTCCTGTAATCCAAGGATAGTATTATGGCTAGGGCCTCAGTCCACCTAGCTAGATCTAGACAAAATAAAATTTCTGTTAGCATTCAAGCCCAATGCAACTTCAAAAGGTATGTTACGGAAATTGGCTGTTGTCTAGCCCTCTGATTGGGAATTTGGTTCATATGACCAGTATGTTAAAAGGAATAAATTATAAAGGATTTTAACCGACTTTTATTTATTTGAACTTTATTCATTTTTTTATATCTCTAGATACTATAAGATAGTGCAAGGAAGTGAGCAAGTATGCACGCCGTGTAACTGCAAGCCGATTGGCTCTACCTCGGTTAGCTGTTCATCTGATGGCCAGTGCAACTGTCTCGTCAACTTTCGTGGGAAACAGTGCAACCAGTGCTCGCCTGGATTCTACAAGTACCCTAAGTGTTTAGGTGAGTGAACTTTTATTATACACCATCATTATTGCGCATCGGTACTGTCACGTGATGACAACGCGGTGTGGTGTAGTAGGTAAGTACTTTGGTAGTAACGTATATTATCAATGTGTAATTCAAAAAATTTTCAGTCTTAACTCAGCATCCAGTTGTTTTACTACTCCCTATTAGGCCACCCTCTATACATGGCGAACCTTCCTTGTTTGGGTCCTGGCCCGCCACGCGCGATGGCATCGTGACTTTCGGTGTTAATGAACTGTTTAATTATTAAAATGTTTAATTGATTGTGGGGACAGACCACTATAAATATGGTGAAAATATGCCAATCAAACGTGAAGAAGAAAGAAGAAATGTTGCAAGTGGTTGTAAACCAGATCATGCTGCAAGAGTTGTGCAGGTCTGTTAAAACCTGCCTTTTTTATACCAGTAAAAGCGTATGAAACGTGTTGTTAAGAGCAGCAGGGAGATGTCGCGATGTGACCAGGCGTGCGTGGGTAAAGGATACCCTTCGCCTGTGTCTTCTCACAAGGCAATACAATACATGGAGAGGTAATGCGTATCTATTGTGAAGTGAGTAAAGTGTGAAGTGATTATTTATCTCAGCTAAACAAATAATGAACGTGTTCGATTTCGTGTCTAAATTGAGGCATAGGTATATACGTACAAATAAAATCTTTAAAGGACTATCTTGTTAAATTAGGCTAAGATAGATGGACTAAGTACATAAAGAAACTAGTAAGTAATATAACATACAAAGAAACTAATAGAAATTGAAGTCTTAATAAATGAGTATAAATGCGAGTATAATATTTTAACACAACAGATAAGAAAAAATAGTATATCACGGGAAGCTGTAAAGGATATAGAAAATGTATGTGCATTAATTGAAAAATTATATGAGGAAGTTAAAGTATTTTGTAATAAGGACTATAGTGTCAGCATAAGTCATAGTGTAAATATAAGCGCTAGTACAATAGCAATCGTGGAGTAATTCGACTTAAAAGCGCCTTTGAGCTTGTTACCTTTGATGGATGACACAGTTGCCAAGACAAAATAATTAATTAATGGCATTTAGTATTAAAGCTCAATTTCGAAAGAAAGTTCAAAACCAAATCTAATCGCCTTTGGCTTGAAAGCTCGCCTGTCTAAGTTATCAAAGTTGGAACTATTGAGCGTCATATGGGACTATTGATGAGTTTATAAAGAATATGCGGAAACAACTACTTCCACAGAAGGCAGCTACAGCTATTTTTGCAAGGTTGCAGAATGCGCGTCAGAAAAATCGACGAGTCATAGATTTAGGTAAGGAGTTATCAAGTTTATTCGTAGACTTAACTATTTCACAGGCTGATGGTAATATGGACAAGTTACTACGTACACTTCATGCCACTTATCTATAAAAAAAAAATAAGTGGTAAAAAGTTCTCAGATAACTGTAAACTAAGTTGTAAAATAATCAGTAAAGTGAGTGCTCATAATAGTGTAAAAAGAATACGAAAATCACACTTATATATACTAACTTATAACTCATATAACTATAAATATCGACTTGTATAAACACTAACTTTATAAGGTCAATAAACTTGAATAATTCACTTTGAATATACCGAGTAGCACAATAGATAGTGCAAGTCTACGCAAAAGTCACATACAGATCAAAAATTTCGCCGTTCGAAATAACGACCTCTTGGCCTAGCGGTTTAAAGTGCTAAGTGGCGATCGAAGATAGCGGGATCGAATCCTAACGTCGGTGTGTCTATTTGAGCCTAAATGTTTCATCGTATAAGTAAATAAGCCCCAAGAGTAAGTCTTGGTGACTGGCCTTCTTTCATATCATATCTTTACTTTTATATATTTTTGAAGTTTGATGTTCAGTTTGGTAGTTAGCTGCCAGGTTGCCATGAGATTCAAGTTCTGTTTTATTTATCTCTCTTAGAATTAAATATTTATAAAAATATACTCACTTGTCTCCATCTAATCCTACATTATCATCATACAGTCCACTAGCTCGCCAATATTTGGTCTCTGTAAGTAGATTTGCATTCACCGCCCGGCGCCCGGCCAACTACGCCTGCAACTACCAAGAGTGTTTCGGCATTGCCAACCAGCACGGTCACAGAACTTGTGGGCTCATATTCTGGCGTAGCACGACCTCGCTCCGTCAAGCACACAAGTGACCTTTCTAGTGCACATCAGGAAGGCGATGCCCAAACACTACACGGCAAAAACTGTTTTTAGAGTAAGCAGTCTGCGAGCGCAAACTCGCGCTCGTCGCGTTCATCTGCAACCGTGCGCGCGCAGATGCTAGCCGTCGAAGCGTAGGCCTTGCGACGTTGCGTGGAGCGCAAACACACACTTGTTCGTCAGCAGGCTGATCGCGAACGCGCACAGGCTGATCGCGAAAGCACACAGGTTGATCGCGTCAAAGATAAGTAAGTTATCTTGTGGTTCATATTATTCGAATCGTGATACCGAAAAACGCACTGCGTCGTGGGTTTCCGGGAAAAATGCAAACATTACAACTTAAGCTCATGGTGACACACCTGGCGATGCACTAACTGTCACCTTGGGTAACGACCAAGGACTCCGTCTTCAGTCAGTTGTCCACGCCAACACGATACCGTCCCGTGCACTAGATGTCAACAATGCTAATTGTTTTAAGACAAGCACCGACCGAACACTGTTTCGCGTTTTAGGTATTTGGCAAACGTATTGCTATCTCTACGTTCCCCGCAGCCACGTCAAAGAATAAATAGTAGTACTAGGCCGTGAACTTCGATGTGTGCGTCTCCGCACGCACACATCTAAACTTGGTCGCTACTCACCGTGCCCCACGCCGTAGTACTATTAAGTATTCTGTGCCCACGTAACCGGCGGCGCGGCAATCATAGATTGTGGCCAGTCGATGCGTGAAATTTCACCGCTGCCTTTTTGCCGAGAGTTGTTATTTTAATAATTGAGGAGCGAAATCGGACATCCCTTTGCCTTGCAACATTTTTAACTGACTTCAGAAAAAAGTTGTGGTTCTCAATTCGACGGTATTTTTTTAGGGTTTCGTAGCTGAATGGCAAAATACGGAACCCCTATAGATTCGTCATGTCTGTCTGTCCGTTTGTATGTCGCAGCCACTTTATTCCGAAACTATTAGGACTACACAGTTGAGAATTGGTAGGCAGACTTATTCTGTGAACCGCTTTACGATTTTTATACAAAAATAAAAAATAAAGTGGGGGCATCCCATACACATGGAACTGAATTTAAAAAAATAAATCATGAAGTCTATAAAATAAAAGTACTAAAGTATAATTTTTAACCGACTTCCAAACAAAAAAGGAGGAGGTTCTATGTTCGTCTGTATGTAATTTTTTATGTATGTTCATCGATATTTTCGCCAATTGTGTTTAATTTTTTTTTTATTTGAAAGAGAATTTTATACTACCGAGGTGGTCCCATTATCATCAAGTCAGGATCTGAAGATGGAATCTCAAGGAAATCAAGGAAAAACTAACTAATTAACAATGTAATAATATCTTACAAGTCAATTTTGACACAAAGAAACATAATATTTGATTTACGCAGTGCAACATCTCTCGTCGGATTTGAAAACTGTAATGATTTCTTTGGAATGATTAACTTACGTAATAAGTAGTCATAGATGGCGCCACCAATGCATAATTGGGTTAACAAATGCAATCCACTAATTTCGTCGTATTGATGGATCGAACCGTGGCTTAATTGGCAGAGCACCTGGACGTGTAATCCGGGGGGTGCGGGTTCGAGTCCCGTCGGTACGATGAAATTTTGGATTGTGTTTAACAATTTACAAAAATATAAAGTGTGAGACACTTCAAAGAAACATAATATTTAATTTTGACACACTTCTCGGTTTCCAAAAATCGGTTCGGTTTTTTAAAATTTACAAAACCTTCCAACACTTGAATGAAAAATTTGACAAAGCAAATTCGTGCAATACTTGAAGCAACCCGCCAATGAATGGTACACGCACATACAACTCTCTATTTAGACAAGTCAAAACTTGAAAGCAATAATCTCCTAAATATTATTGTATTGGTCTAAACAGAAGACATTTGCAACTATTTTTTGTCAAGACTTGCATTCAATAATTGCGTTCAATTTTTTTACTTGTATCCACGTGTGAACAGTTGCGTACAATTCTTGAAGGGCAATTAACGCACTTAATTTATTGCATTCAATAATTGCACTTGAATGTACAAGAAAATTGTATCGTCTAAATCACGCTTAAAAGTCAGCGGGCGTTTATAATTGTCGAAAAACTTTACTTATAATTTGACTTCTCCACCAAACAAAACACGGATAGGTGGAAAGACAAAATAGTCTCCTTGCCATGCTAGCCCTGCTGGACCCATGAAATTTGGAGGGTGTGTTCTTTGTGAAGTGTAGGCATCCACTAAGAAAGGGTTTTTCTAAATTCTTCCCCTAAGTGAGTGAAATGGAGGGTTGATCTTTCTATGAAACTTTTAATTCTCTGGGTGAATTGTCACGAAAGTTGGTACACATACTCTTTAAATAAAATGGTGAGTTACGGGTATCACAGTCTTTCAAAAATCATCCCCTACGCGTTTTTATGATTGACTCAATGACTGCCTGATATATCAACGCACTGCCTAAACCACTGGTCCTAGAGACTGTAATTGTTTGTGTAATTTTTATATTCAATTGACAGGAAGTGAGAGCGCATATCCTATTTAATATTTGTTTCTGATGATATATATATAATTTGCTTCCTGTAAGCCACGCGAGTGAAGCTGCAGGCAGATGCTAGTCGATTTTAAACCTTACGCAGTATTTCGTCCCATTGGCCTGCCCCGCCGTACTGCCTCAGTCCATGGAAGTCGTGGTTGACGTCTTCGATAGACTGTACAGCCTGTGTACAAGCACCGGCCACCACACCGTAAAACTAAGATGCTTGGCGGCATGGCTTTGGCTGGTGGGTGGTCACGAGTCGCGGCAAGAGCCTACCACCAAGTCACCTAGTTAGCACCACCCGGGGACGACGTGCAGGGTTTCATATGTTAATAATAAAAATCAATATAATTTTTTGGGTTTTATAAAAATTTATTTCTTTGTCCCTTGGTCACGCCATAACTTGAAAACGTGGACCAATGTGGCTTATTCTGTTTTTCATGTATTTTAATGAAAGAAAGGGATTTTCACTGAAAAAAATATTAAATAAATATAAGAATTTTTTAACACTGGCGAAGCCGTGGTGTTGCTTGGGGGAGAAAGGAGCGAAGCTGCTATCATATTATAAAAGCATTTATCTAATTACCAAAAAGGCACGCAAATTGCATACATATAATTATGTATACAATTTGCGTGCCTTTTAATAAAAACTTATAGAAACTACTTTCTGGACAAACTGGAACCCTACAGTCAGCGATTAAAAGAACGTTTTAAATGCGATATCAATGAACCTATTTTTAAATTGGCGTGTAGTGTAAAATGTCTTGTCTTGTGTCTTTACAATATCTGTCAGAACATTTAACCATCTCCCGCTAAATATAAAGCAGACTAAACTTGTAAATATTATTGAAATGTTAATTAGATAAATGCTTTTATAATATGCTAGCAGCTTCGCTCTTTTCTCCCCCAAGCAACACCGCGGCTTCGCCCGCGTTAAAAACTTCTTTTATTTACAAATTTTTTTTTGTAAAAACGATTCTATCATTAAAGACATCAAATAAGAATTAGCCAAAGTTCACCCGTTTTCAGGTTATCGCGTGACTAAGGCAATTCGGGATTCATTATAAATGGGGTAATTTTTTAACTTTACCCGAAAAACCCAAATTTTCAGACTTTGTTAACTACCCCATTTTGAAAAATCCTACAACACTTACTTTATCTCATCTTGTTTCGCCATACAAACTTTGAATCCCCGTTCCGTATCCGGGAGGAATTTTGAGAAAATCCCTTCTCAGCGGATACCTACGCCATAATAACTATCTGCATTCTAAAGCTTCTTCAGCGCAATCCGAAACAATATTGATTTTTAGACTTTGTTACCCCAGTTTATCCACTTAGAAGGGCATTTTGAAAAAGTCTGAAACTTGTATTTACGTATTTATTTACAAAAATACTTGTGTGAAATGACGAATAAAATGACTATCCAAGCTTTGAACCCTCGCTTCATCCCCTTGAAGAGTAAATTTTGAAAAATTCTTTCTTAGCGGATACTTAAGTCAAAATAACTATCTGCATGCCAAATTTCAGCGCAATTCGAAACAATATTGATTTCAGACTTTGTTACCCCACTTCACCCTTTTAGGGGTGGAATTTCGAAAGAGTCTTCCGAATAGAAACACGTATTTACTTACTTAAATACTTGTGTTAAGTTTCGAATATAAAAGACTATCTAATCTTGTTTCTCCATACAAACTTTGAACCCCCGTTTCAACTCCTTCAGGGGTGAATTTTGAAAAATGCTTCCTCAGAGGGAACTAACGTTGTAATAAATATCTGCATGCCAAATTTCAGCGCAATCCGACACAATATTGATTTTTACATTTTGATACCCCATTTCACCCTTGTCAGGGTGGAATCTCAAAAAAACCTTAAACACGTGTTTACTTATTTTTTTACTTGAGCACTTATGTGAATTTTCGAATAGAAAATACTGTCTAATCTTGTTTCTCCATACAAACTTTGAACCCCCGTTTCATCCCCTTCAAGGGTGAATTTTGGGAAATCCTTTCTCAGAAGATACTAACGTCATAATAACTACCTGCATGCCAAATTTCAGCGCAATCTGAAACAATATTGATTTTCACACTTTGTTACCACATTTTACCTTTGTCGGGGTGAAATTTAAAAAAAACCTAAAACACGTCTTTACTTATTTTTTTACTTGAGCACTTATGTGAAGATTCGAATAGAAAATACTATCTAATCTTGTTTGTCCATACAAACTTTGAAACCCCATTTCATCCTCTTCAGGGGTGAGTTTTGGTAAATCCCTTCTCAGAGGTCACTAACGTCATAATAACTATCTGCATGTCAAATTTTAGCGCAATCTGAAACAATATTGATTTTCACACTTTGTTACTCCATTTCACCCTTGTCAGGGTGAAATTTCAAAAAACCTAAAACACGTGTTTACTTATTTTTTTACTTGAGCACTTATGCGAAGTTTCGAATAGAAAATACTGTCTAATCTTGTTTCTCCATACAAACTTTGAACCCCCGTTTCATCCCCTTCAGGGGTGAATTTTGGGAAATCCTTACTCAGAGGTAACTAACGTCGTAATAACTATCTGCATGCCAAATTTCAGCGCAATCCGAAACAATATTGATTTTCAGACTTTGTTGCCCCATTTCACCCTCTTAGGGGAGGAATTTCGAAAAAACCTAAAACACGTGTTTACTTATTTATGTCTTGAAGCACTTGTGTGAAGTTACGAATAGAAAAGACTATCTAATGTTCTTTCTCCATAGAAACTTTGAACCTCCGTTTCATCCTTTTAAGGGGAGAATTTTAGAAAATCCTTTCTTAGCTGATACTAACGTTATAATAACCACCTGTATGTAAATTGTTAAACACAATCCAAAATTTCATCGTACCGACGGGACTCGAACCCGCACCCTACGGATTACACGTCCAGGTGCTCTGGTGCTAGGTGCTAATCCGGGGGGTGCGGGTTCGAGTCCCGTCGGTACGATGAAATTTTGGATTGTGTTTTGTTAAACACAATCCAATTTACAAAGATATAAAGTGTGTGACACTTCAAAGAAACATAATATTTGAACCACCTGTATGCCAAATTTCAGCGCAATCCAAAACAATATTAATTTTCAGACTTTGTTACTCCATTTCACCCTCTTAAGGGTGGAATTTCGAAAAACCTAAAACACGTGCTTACTTATTTATGTCCTGAAGCACTTGTGTGAAGTTTCGAATAGAAAAGACTATCTAATAATGTTTCTCCATAGAAACTTTGAACCCCCGTTTCATCCTCTTCAGGGGTGAAATTTGAAAAATCCTTTTTAAAGGTAACTAACGTTGTAATAATTATCTGCATGCCAAGTTTTAGCGCAATCCGAAAAAATATTGTATTTCACACTTTGTTACCCCATTTCACCCTCTTAGGGGTGGAATTTCAAAAAAACCTGAAACACGTCTTTACTTATTTTTGTACTGAAGCACTTGTGTGAAGTTTCGGATAGAAAAGACTATCTAATCTTGTTTCTCCATACAAACTTTGAACCCCCATTTCATCCCCTTAAGGGGTGAATTTTGAAAAATCCTTTCTTAATATACCCCTACGTACTTAAACAAATAAACCCTCTAAATTTCAAGTCTTTACGACCAGCGGTTTAGGCTGTGCGTTGTCTGCCAGTGAGTCAGTCAGTCAGTAAGTCAGTATGTCAGGACAAAGATTCTTATAGTATTAGATGATTTTAAAAGGGTGCTGGCTTTAGGCTGGTGCCTGATTTAGGCCTCCTTATCTTAGAACTAATCTATATACTATTAAAAAATAATAAAATAAAACCCCAAATAAACATTGGGAATTGTACTTATTTATCTGAGTACAAATCTTGCATCAGCTATACAACTCTCGGACTATACAACTCGTTTGTCTCGACAAAATCGTATTGTAAGTTTCGTTAGTCAAAGAAAAGGCTAAGTCAATTCAAATAAGTAGGTAGGTAGGTAGGTATAACTTTGTTGGTTTCAGCTGTGCCACAGAATAATGAATAGTACAAGTACTGTGCCACACACTGATATGTCAGTCAATTAGTCAGTCAGATTTATCTTTTTTAGGTAGGTTAGTTAGGGACCTACGTAACATACCTTTAAATAATAAAATAACCTACCAATTTCAAGTAGGTAAAATATTAATTGTAATATTTTGCAAGATGTACCTAATGTCGATAGAAATTCCCTAAAGATCATAACGTGCATTCCCTTGAAACATGAAACTCAGCTGATGTATACCTACTTATCGTTTTATGTGTGAAATTATTTGCTTTTTACATAGTTACTCTTTACAGTTACTATATGTTAATATCGTAAGCAAGGAATATATTGAGGTGGGTACAAGTAAGGCGCGCGACCAATCTAGAGCGCGCGTGACACTTTACTGACTGAACTTGTACCCTAGCAGGTGCGCGGAGGTACTTGTAGTTTCATAGCTACAGCGCGGAGTGCGACAGGGCACTATGGCCAAAGTGATAGTAGACCGCTACGCTGCGAAGAGTAATGTAACGCAGATCTTTTAGAGCCAAATAGCTAGAAAGGCATTTTTTTTAAATAAACAGAAAAATCCTAACATAGAATAAAATTTGAAGAAGAATGAAGTAAGAGTTCGTAAAATTTGGAGATCATTAAAATTACTTTTCAAAAGAATTTCATAAATATAAAAGAACGAATATATTCTAATTACCTTTCAAAAGAATTTCATACATATAAAAGAACGAAGATATATCTAAATTACCTTTTAATAAAGTTTATAGAATTTAGAAAAATTATAACATTTAAGTTTCTTCAAATACGTCTTGAAAAATCAGAAGTAATAAAACATTTAATTTATCTTTAAAAAAAGTTTTTCGAAAATGGGAGCTACGTCAGCCCCATCCTCGCTGCCTCCAGTAGATGCCATCCATTTTGTGCACCTTCCAAAAAAAAAATCTACATATTTTTTTTCTCGTTGGTAAAACTATAACCACTCAGTCGAACATAATTGCCATTATATCTTTAAATGGTCTTGGCCATATAAAAATGTTGCATTTACAATTTTTTTGTAATTGTCTTTGCCATAGGTTTGTTGTTCATTTTGCAATCTTTTAAGGGCCAAGTCTTTCTATGCAAAATTAAAAATCACGCTCGACGTGGCGCCACAAAATACATACCAGTTTTACATCTCTTTGCTCCCTCTGCGTGTACTCTCGCTACCCCGTTAATCATAATGAAAGAAATGAAAAGTTTACTGTTGCTCTACTTTGTAATTGATATTTGATATTGTTTGTAATATAAAAGCAAAGGTAGGCTGAATTGTTACTGTTTATAAACCGACTTCACAAAAAAGGAGGAGGTTCTCAATTCGACTGTTTTTTTATGCTTGTTACCACAGTTGTATAAAGTTCGTAAGAATGATAACAGATGGCGCTAGATATGTAAATGCAAATTATGATGAGCGAGTCCAGGAGCTCCAAAAATAATGCAAAATTTAGTGAATAAAAATTTAATTATAAAAATTACAATATTAATTACAATATTAGTTAGATCCAAAAGTGTCGGAATATTCCGGCCGTTTTGTACGTTCTCAGGCAGATCGTTTAAGAGCAAGGAGAACATGATATTAGACAGTGAGGAGCCCTGAGCGACACCTATGGAGGTCTGAAGTGGTTTCGATTTGACGTTTCCACCTTCGCCTGCCACTATCTGAGTACGGCCTGTCATAAAGTCCGTTAGAAGGTCCAGGCCGGGTCCATCAATGCCATAATCCTTCATCTTAGCAGCGAACACGCTATGATCTGCAACGTCGAAGGCCTTGGACAAGTCACAGAAAATAACAGCTACATGTTTCGAGCCTTCACGTGCCTCAAGCACTCGCCTTACTACCTCTCCCGCTAAGCTCGTCGTGGATCTTCCGCTCCGATAGGCGTAACGATGGGTCTGTAGTTCTTTGGTTCCGTTGTACTACCGGACTTGTGGAGCAGGAAGGTGACACCGGTTGTCTTGAATGTTGGCAAGGAACCGACCTCGAGAGCATCTTGGAATTGCGTCGCTAAACAGTAGTGAGAGCATCGAATCCACTTAATCCAGAAGTTGTGCAATCCGTCCGGTCCAGGACTTTTCCAGTTCTGGGTCGTATGGATCGCACAACTGACGTCTTTGGGGCTAATACTGACAGCCCCTATGGATTCGATTGGCTCACACGCGCGTTCAACGACGCTCATCCAATCACCCTCCGTGTGTTCGACGGGCTCCGACCAGATACTACGCCAGAAGTTATTCATAGTAGTAGCATCCAGACACTGCCCGTCGCTCACACGTTGGTCGGTGCCTTCCCAACTCCGGTACACCTTCCTATGGTCATTTTGGAAGAGGCGATTTTGCCAATATGTATCCACACGCTCTCTATAGCGACGAATACGGTTTGCCAATGCATAAACTTTCTGCTTCAGAAAGTTAATACGTTCCGTGATACAATAAAGGCCTGGCTCACGAAACGCATGACTCGGGGACGATGGTTGCCCCCTCTGAAGCAGATCAACTTCGCTATTAGAGTCCTAAACGAATTAATAAGACACTCGATTCTTTTTTGCTACACGGGGACAGCAAGGCGTCGCGGCGCTCGGTCAGTGTCCGGAAACTTAACGCGAGAAACGCGATACGCCGCTATGGCCGCGCAGTATAAAATCAAGTGTGTGTCTACTAATGTTTCGCTAGTCCGCATATACGGGACTAGCAAAACGTTTAGGACACCCATTAACGCGAGGTTACATTTATTCATTGGCAAACGTGGTAGTCGCGGCCTAGAATCAGGTGTGGAGTGATACTCCGAAATCGCGTCTTCCAAAAACCTCCTCAATTGCTCATTTATCTGGGTACTTACGTTAGTATTCGTACAATCTTCTGCATCTAGCGCGGTATCCGCCGGGGCAAACGTCGAAACCGAGCCTGTCGGCCCCTGCGTCGACGACACAGCGGGCGGGTCCCGCGCTAAAGCAGAAGTAGCACGAATAATAGGTAACGCCTAAAGACGCAGCCGATCAAGCGCTGAGTCGTCCAACAGTTTGAGCCGCTGGATGGCCCGCACCTGATCTGACAGTCGTTGTGCGGTAACGGCAACAGCTGGTTCAAGGGTCTGAAACAGAGGCAGCATCCTATCACGGTACGCGGACAGGTTAGTTCTGCCCTCTGTAGCCCTGTGGCGCGCATGCAATTCTCGTTTTGAGTCCATCGCATGCGACGCGCTACACCACCGGTAGCGGGGGTCGGGCGCGGAGCAGGATGCCCCGCAGGCCCCAAGCGTGCCGGCAGCGGTGGTCGACCACGTCGCTCAGGTGGTAGCTGCGGTCGTGGCGACGGAGGCCCGTCCTCGTTGCTCGACGAGCTGGATCCCTCGGGAGGAGAGGCAAAATCTTCTCCCGATGATGAGCTGGGAGACGTGGGGGCGGGCGATGGTGATGGTTGCGCGTTACTTTTCGCTTCTAGTCTTCGTTTCGATCTAGTGATCATTTTTCTTATTTTCTTTCACGATTTTTTTTCATAACATTGTTGTATGTAGACTGACATGATATGTCATGTTATATGTAATACGTTAGCATTTTTTCTTCATAATTTTTAATGAAATAATTTCCATTTTAAGTAAATATTTCATTGCGTATGTACTTATTATATTTATTTATTGTACGATATAGCTTATTTGCACTTACTAAATTATGTTCGGGGCTGAAAATATTAATAAAAAGAAAATATAAAAATTAATTCGTCGAAAAGTCGACTTGACTGTTCAGCGGTTTTTTTTTATATTATTATTATTCACATTATTTATTCATTTTTCTTAAGTTTAGGTTTTTAAAATATTTCATATAAAAATAATACAGAAAAACAATAAAACATTACATAAAACCTAAACCTAGGGTGCCGCCGGCAGCGGAGCAGGGCCCATGCTGCCGGTGGTTAGGACTGCAGAGAGAGAGGAACCTTCTGATGATGCGTGCCGTGTCAAGAAGTACCGCCTTCTGTATCTGGCCCTTGATCCAGCCGTCTGACGTGAGTCTCTTGAGATATTGGTCGAGATTCTAGCCAGCTAACCCAGCCGTTGAAGGCGCGCACCTTGTTTTCTCCTGACAAAAGACTGTTAAGTACCTTCGTCAGGCGACCAAAGAAACGCTCCTTCACCGACTGTTTATCCCCCCACTATCGATACCTAATGACTCTGACATACCGAGGTATTTATAGGTGTCGGCTTCGGAGAGAGATCTTAACGTCATTGTATCAGAAAGTTGTAAATTCATTGTGTTGAGTCCAGGAATCCAAAACGGGAAGATTACGGTTTTAGGATGGAAGCGTGCCGTGTCTCGTGAACTCCCGATTCCTGGGTCAACTGTACCGCGATTCGTGGCGTTTTAAGGGTGGTTAAATTTGATGCTAAGAGGTTAGGTACTAAGCTTGTGTGATTTTTGAATCACATAAACAAGTCTCCTGCGAGTGGGGTTTCTTACTACTAACTCGCGAAATTGCAATTTAAATAATTAGTATTTGTGATACTTCCCTGACTCGACGTCCACGTGGCTTGACGGTCACCAGTTTCACCAGAATACACGAGGTTAAACAAATGTAGTATCACGACGGCGCTCGGTTTCGCCCTAAACGCGTGCAATTACAATATCACTTGGTATTTCGCAAAGTTAAGATCAAATTAAAAACAAAAAATGCATACGCGATGCCAAAGCAAAACGATTCGTCACCCCAATAATTCAAGGCGTTGCCAAGAAAACCCATCCGTGGTAATGAATTTGACACCGCAGAGCGACGGCGCCATGACAGCTGCCGGCACGCCAGGGCCACAGACAACCAAACAAATTTAGCTCAAATTTCACCGCGCGCGTAGTCGTACTAACGCCATAGAGCAGGCAAAATTGGTACGGGACAAAACATCAACCCACCCCGAACGGGGAACCCGTTCGCTAATCAATTGGCAAACGGGACAAAGTTGCCACCGCTCTCTTCATCACCGAACCGTCCACCAGGACCTCCGCAAAACGGGGGACACCATCTGTGCCAACAACCAAATTAAGGATGCGCCCCTGGTGCCAACACAGTGGCGAAAGGTTAGCATTCTTAGTCGCCCATCAAAGGTTGCATGTTAGAGACCTTAAGCCTGTGACAAGGGATGCAGCGAAAGACGATACTGCGAATCGTTCTTCGAGACAAATAAATCCAAAATTCTCGCTGCAAGATGGCCAGCAGGGCATTGCAGCCGGCGTGCGTGTTCTTAAAGTGACGATCAGTCACCAATAAGTGTACCAAGTGACCTTGCTTGGGCAACAAAAGGGGGTGGCGGGCCCCGTAAGGGAGATTGGCGTTCCGAAGACGTCCTCCAACACGCAAAAGTCCCGAGTCATCAAGAGGCTTAATTTGCTGATGGCTCCCGACAATTTAGCCTACCCTGCTTTCAATATTCCAATTTCCCTTTCTAAATCGACGGTTTGCACCGAACGAACACAATGAAGGAGAGCCTCCTGTCGCTCTTGAGGAGCGAGAACCGGTGCCAAGCGTTTATCGTGTGGGTGTCGACAATTAAACATAAAGCGCTTAATCCAAGCGGTGACGCCCAACAATTTGTCGAGGGAGCTGTATTTATTTAACAAGAACTCCGGGTCGAAATCAATCGGTCGCATCTCAATATTGAGGGTTCGCAAACCGGGCAATGAAGAAGTATCCAATTCCGGCGTACTCTCATGATCAACCAACCAACCCGGGCCCACCAAAGAGAGTGTCAAGTGTGAGAGAGTCAATCAAAGCGGGGGCCAAACATCCCCGTGATGCACAATCTGCGGGGTTCAATTCTCCGGGCACGCCTCCAAATCAAGGGAGTCACAGATTTTGAGACTCGATTAGCCACAAAAACCTCTAAGGTGTGAACCGAAGCCTTCAACCAACACAAAACAATCTGACTGACGGTTCATGCATAGGTCGCGCTAATATCAATCGAGCGGCCCAGCGTGTTCATCACGTGAATTAGAAGACGCACAAGGAGAGCAGCTCCACACAGCTCTTACTTCGGAATGGTCAATGCGGTCCGAAGGGGAGCAACCTTGCTCTTGACCATGACCAGGGAGACCTTCACCTGGCCCGTCGCACTCACAGTGCGCAAATAAACAACGACGGCATGACCCTGCTCCGAAGCGTCCGAGAACCCATGAAGGGACGCCTTGCCTACCCGGTAGTAGAATAGAGCGAGGAAGCGAGACCTCATTGACCGCAGGGAGTGAGGACAAAAAACGAAACCAATCCTCGACCAAAGTCCCTGAGAGAGGTTCGTCCTAACCAAGTCCGGCGGTCCAAAGCCTTTGAAGAAGGCACTTCGCCCAAAATATCACCGGACATATCCAACCATTTGGATCAAAGGTTCGAGTAACCGTGGACAGCACCAGCCGTTTCGTCTATGTAGGTACCAACTCCAGGTCGACGTTGTACGTGAAGACGTCTGGGACTGGGCTATACTGAACACCGAGGACCGTCATCATGGCAGGATTGTCGATATTTGCAAACAAAATATGTGGATCCTGTTGATGATCGTCCGGTAAGTCCTTCAACAGCGCAACACAATTATCGGATCCTGTGAGTTCTCACGCCACAGAATCGGCTGATAGCGACGATCATCTGGATGGATGATCGTTTGCTGGAAGATCATTTTAATGTCGGCCACAAAGACGAACTGACCACGACCAATTAAGGACCAGGATGCAAACAATTATTCAACGACACGCCCGTTGAAGTCTGCGCCGATCCGTCAAACACGGTGCGCAGCTTCCCATTGGACGCTTTAATCACCGCGTGATGCGGGAGGAAGTAATGTTTCACCGAACGCCAATCCAAGTCTGACACGGACATGTGTCAGAAACTCCTCATACTCGCGCATGAAGTCAAAATACTTCTCCCGGAGAAGTGGGTCTCTCGACATGCGGCGCTTCATAGCCAACAAGCGCTTTTCCGCAGTGGGCCGCGAATTACCAAGCGGCGGCAGAGCGGAGGCGACCGGTATTATTCTAAAAAAACAGTTAGCACTCCTCATGTGCCGGATCCGTACGAGAAGCTTGAGGGGGCTTTTCCACTTCCCATAACTTCTGAACTGCGTCAGAGAGAGCGGAGCCCACCATCAAGGCACCAATATGTTCAAGGAAGGGAGTGACCTTTTGCACTGGCCTCATCAAAGCAAAGCCAAATATAGTCGGGAACCAAACCTCCTGGCTGCAGGATGCGCTTAGCACCCGCAAATATTTCGCCTAAGACATCGGCTCCAAGCAACAAATCAATTGTCCCAGGGTTATCAAAGTCGAAATCCGCCAGGTCTAAGCCCGATGTCAAATTTACAATATCGGCAGAAAGCCGAGTACTCCAAAATATGCCTGGGTGTCTGCCCAAAATATTCTACATTACAATAGCCGAGTTACCACAAATTGGGCGTGGAGAGCTAACAGGGGAGAAGGAGAACAAAACTTGCCCCTTGAACTACAGTAGCGTTACCAATGCCCCTAATCACGTACGTGTTAATACTCAGGCCCATCTGCCCCGCCAACCAAGTAGACATGATACATCCCTGGGAGCCTGTGTTCAGAATCGCGTGGACAACAATAGAGGCGCCATTGCATCCCCAAACCCTGACACACGCCGTGCAAAACGGTCAGAGTCGGGGGGGATGTATTGGGGGGGCAGACGCCAACTTTCTATTGTCCCCTGGGTGGCGATCGGTCGCCATACCCAGAGAGCGGTCGTTCTAAGTGAGGGTGTCGAAACTCCTCATACGGGCAGCGTCCCGATCGCGTCATCGCCGGCGCGTAGTATCGGTTAACCCGCCCGAAACGGGGCGGGCGCGATTCAAGCCGGGGACGCTCAGCAAGCGGCGGCAACGGCAAGCGGTGCTGCGCCTGGAACCACCGTGGTGGCTCAACAGCGCCAATACCCGCGCTATGTCGCGGAGAGGGGGTGCGAGAGGGGTCCTGACATCGAACGTCATCAGAGCGGGGCGATGGGCGGATCTCCAAATTGCGGGACTCCCGGTGTTCACCCGGTCGATACCCGCCCGTGGAAGACCCTCTGCGAGCCGGTTCGCGTCCAACGTCAGCGGAGTTCGCATACAACAATTCCAGGTGTCGACCACTGCAGTGCGCGCATGGTCGACCGGTGCGACACTCTCGCGAGAAGTGTTTGCCCAGGCACGAAAAGCATAACCGTCGCGCAAGGGCAATCCGGCATCGCGACGCCACGTGCGAATCCAAGAACTGCCTGCAGGATTTTTTCCGTGTCCTGGTTCGTGGCAGTACCCACAATCAGAACCCGTCTGAGCCACAGCAAAACGGGGGGAAACTCGCCCCTATGGCTGCGTGCGAGCCTGAGTACGGCCCTGTGGGCGCTGCACTGGCGGCGGCTGTTGAGTAGCCGAATTATCTAACATTCGGCACTCGTCCTCCAAAAATTGTATCAGCTCTGTAAAGAGCGGCAAATGATCCGGTGCGGATCCACCAAACGTCTGTTCAAAACGAGCTCTAAGCTCAGACGGTAATTTCCGTAGTACTATGTGAACCAGTAGGTACGACCACTGATCCACCGGAAATTCCAGAGTCCTTAGCGCGTTGGTCGCAACCAAAAGCGGATTCAATAGCTCAATCCTTAGGACTGAGATCCGGTTGACGACAGGTAGCGACAACAGCTGATCAATGTTGGTGTCCGCTAACCCCTTTTTTTTCTGGTAGCGCCTGATCAATATTTTTCGTGCGGTTTCGTAAGAACTATCGCAAATAGCCAGGTGCCGCACCAGCGAACGCGCTTCACCAGTGAGGACTGACAACAAATATGCAAGTTTTTGAGCCGGGCACAAATCATCTCGTGCGTGGACTAAATTCTCATATAAGTAAAAAAAAAAACACAACTATTGATCCAGACGACCATCAAAGTGCGGCAATTGTAAGGTTGGCAGCTTCGAGATGATACCAATCGTTGAGGCTTCTGATTTAACAGGAAGTGACCCTGAAGCCCGCAGACGACCGTTATCAATGTCAAAAACCGCTTGTTCAATGTCAACCGTCAGTTTCAAAATATGGTTAAAATTACCCGATACTACATCCCTCAATGCTTGCGGATATGCATCGAGAGGAATGTTCTCTTCCAATGCTAAAAAGTTAGCAAACGCAGTCTTAACCGTGGCTGTCCGGTCTGACAATTTAGTAGCAAGTTGTAATAATGCTCCCTTGCGGTCAGTACGAGTAGCCAACGCCACTGTGTTCGCAAACCACCGTAATTCTGATTTAATTATTGAAGCATTTGCTTTTAATTCCTTTAAATCAGCCATTTCAATTGACCACAATCAACAACAAAACCAAAATTTATTTCAAAAGGACAAAGCCAATTAATTAGCCTAGTCTAATCAAGTTATCAAATTGTATTGTGACGGACAACCAAAACCAAGGGTAAATTATATGTGTAAAATAGACCAACAATTAGATCAACAAGCAAATCCGGGTGACAAACCTATATCATAACGATCAATAAGTTCCAATAAACATCACACAAAAGGTATACAGACAAACAAACTACAAGAACAAGCAATAATCAAGTTTTTATATTTTACGACCCGCTTGACCTGTTACCAAGCTACAATACATACAATATGTCATTCAGATATATCAGATTAATCTAGTAAAACTGACACATCACTAAGGTTATGAATTTTATTGTTAATATTTAACTAATTTGAATGTATCAATTAATTTCTCAATATACAGGTGTATCAATATACAATATACTACAATATAGTGGTGTACAATACCCCAGTACGTATGGTACGACTCAATTCAAATTGCAAATGCCAGCAAAATATACAAAGTCAGTTACCAAGTTTATATTATTTTAATATTTAATAGACCGACAAGTAGTATGACTGACAAATATTCTTTATGAATATGTATGGACCAAAATGAATGTCTAATTAAGTGAATATATCAATTACCGATTTTATATTAGATTTCAATTACCAATATTGAAGTACAATTAATTCAATTAGGTCATGCAACAAGTTACAAGATAATATTCAGTTTAAGTTCTACACTGTCAACGATGTATATGCAATGTTTTTCACCAAAGTTAGCGTACTGAATTATACTGTATCATTTGCCAAATGATTTTCAAAAAAGTCTTCAACAAATTTTCAAAACAATCACGATCTGCTACCAAAATGTTTACTCCAGGAATCCAAAAGGGAGTGTACCACGTCGTTTTGAAGATTGGAAGCGTGTTGTCGTGGATTATTTGGCAACCTCGATTCCCGGGCAAACTTTACCGCGATGCGCGGCGGTTCTGAGGTGGTTAAATTTGAGGTTATAACATACCTTGTGTGATTTATGAATCACATAAACAAGCCTCCTGCGATTGGGGTTTCCTACTACTAACAAAACAAATGGCCATTTAATTTTATTATTAATTGTATGTAAGAAAAACACCTTCCAATTGAAACATCGTGTAATAGGCGCAAACTTCGTATAATATACATCCGACCAATGTCGGTACATCACAAACTATACAATAAATGTCGAGAATTTAGAGGTACTATTATAACAACGACTTACTAGTTTAAACGCCAAGACCGAACTGAAGCCCGACTGCCAACTCTCTACCGCGTTAACTTTCTTGTTTTCTTTTTAAGGTTGGCATCCATGCTTAGAGGCCACAGACAATTCTCATTCGCGGTAGTTTTAAAGTTGGCAGGTTGGCACCATCGATTGACACTGACAGTGTGAGTCAAAACGTTTCCAATGGCAGTTTCACAAAACATAAGTCAAATGAGCACAATTCATTATTAATATACATCAAAATAAGTAAATTTAACTTATAAAAATAAGAAATCATGACACTCGGCCATCCGACAACGTGATGCCTCCCGGCATACACATAAAAATAACTCAATCATACTTTATTAATAATAGAAATATCAAGAATATAATACTGTTCAACAATGATTCTAATATTTCATCGCTATAATATCATATTACATTATTTCTGATAACATAAATTCCTACAATATTTATCAAATAAACTTTTTCACGAATTTTAATTCCAAATAACTTTTAATGTTTAATTAACTTAATATAAATTTACTATGTTTACTAATATTTCACTCGAATTGAAAAATAATTACTTTATGTACGAACTAAACTAATTAATTAGACAAATTCGCTTTACACAAATTATTTAACCATGCTTTAATTAAATCATGACACAAAATGTAATGTGTGAATAAATATATAACATAAAACCCTGGTTTTATAACCTCAGTAGCTGAAATAATGACATCAGACCTTATTCCCTACCACCAGTAAAGATGCCATCATCATAGCTTTGTACATCTACGGATTTAATATATATCCAAGGTCGGATTCTATTGAATGCAGTAACCGCAGTAACTAATAAGTTTAAAAGTATTATTTAATCAAGTTATTTTAATCTAACAAAATTATCAAAAACTTAGTAAAGTATGAAAAGACGTTCGAAAGATTATTTATGAAAAGAAAACATGACTACGGCTTTTAATAAATGCTGAAAAAGGCACGGAACAACGTAATATATATTCAGAACAATAAGGAATACGTCTAAGCCCATAGATTTGACAAGAACAATAATTAACAAGAGCATAACTGCTGATAAACAAAAGCAACATAAGCGGTGAGTTCATAATTAATCACCAAAAGTATATAAATCACTCAAACAATAAAATATTTTTAATCCACTTTTGTTTGAAATACCTTCGACTCCAGCCAAAATAAAAAAAAATACACTTTAATACGAAACGCTAATTTCGTCAGTCGCCTGTAAGAATCGCTGGCAGAAAGGTTAGGTTAGGTTAGTTAGGTAGCGTTTTTGTTTTGCAATCTGCGTGACCCTGATTCGAACACCGTCATTTTTTTATTATTTTTTTTATATTAAATACTTTTTGTCGCCAGCGCAGTAACTTTGAATAGCAACATCAATGTTAGTGAAATGTCAGCAGATAACCAAGATAGCACCACTTGTAGTTTACCTGATTATTTTGAAAAATAATATGGAACGCACGAAATAATCCCAGGACTTTATATTCAGACATTAGAATGAAATTATAGTATTACTTCTTGAAGACAAAACTTTAAAAGGCAAGAATGAAGAATTAAGTCTTTGAAACGAACTATATAAAAAGTTATTTAAAGTTTCATTAAATCGAAATCATTAACTACATCTCAAAAGTAGTAATCTTCAGTAAAACATTGATGTGTATTTTCGGGCTGTTGCCCGAACCAAAACAATTATTGATAATATAGACTCCAAAAAAAACATTCAACGTATAATGAGACAGCTTTGACATAGACGGAAAATTACTATGAAATGAACCCAAAAACAAATATTACATAATTATTTCAAGTCATTAGAAATAACACAAGTATCTACTACATGTCTAAAGAAGGAAATATCACTTGACATTACCAACAAAGAAATTTGTGTTTAGAGCTCGAAATATCAAATAAAGATATTAACGGTGGCAGAAAATAATGTACCGTATCATAAAAAGACAGATATTATGTTACTAACTTGTCGTATTTATCCAGTAGTATCTTATGTGTGTATAATAATGTATATGGCTATATATATTTATGTGTGTATGTATAAAATGTATGTGTAATGTACATTTAGTGTATGTATTTTATGTATTATAATTATTGTTATATAATTTTATAGCTGTACACCCCTTTCCCTTGCAACATGAATATGTGAAATCCTGTCCATCCAAAGCTTGTATAATAAAGATCGCTCCAAGCGATAAGACCGCCCATAGTATGAACATTATCTTGTTTTGAATTATTGTCTGTATATTTTATTTGATGTGCAATAAATAATCATTCTATTCTATTCCACCTTTAGATTAATGTCAGTAGCAGCAAGCAGCTTGTTACAGATATGGATAAGAAGTTAGCAAAATTGCGGAGAATGATTACTGCATTAATCAGCGAAATGAACTTCAGAATATCAAGTGATCACTTTGGTATATCCATGTAATACATAGTACACTTATAAATATTATACATACTAATATTATACCTATTATGTCTACCAACTGTTGAATACTCAAGACTTACAATTGAAGAGTAGAAAATCTCAATTCCTGAGCTTGAGCTAAAATCAATCACAATGAAATAATCCAAATAGGAATATAACGAGAACAAAAAACCACAATGGAGTAGTAATTCTTATGAAAAATATTTGTAGCTTCATTGATCTTTTCTTAATTAGAACAAATGTTTCTGTTTTCCAATGTAATGAAATTATAATTATAGCAATAATGATTTCCATATAGACGTACAAAATTAACATCGCTTTATACTTTAATGAGTTTTTTTTTTTTAATTATAGACATTTGATTAGCATTTTTCATTTTCAAAGTGATGTGATTTAAATAAAAGCAGAGTTATCTTCAATGTAATTTATTAGCTTTATTGAACTGCGTTACATTTTAGTATCAAACCGAAAAAGTTCTTGGACAGAATATCTTATGACAGACAATTCAGTATTACCAACTCAAACACAAATTCAGTACATCCAACCTAAAATAAATATATTAACATTGCCATATTCAACACCCCCTCTCAATGTTATACATTTAAAATAAAATATCTTAAATTATCGTCTAACCAACCATTATTGACAATAGTAAACTTTAAACTTTCGCGATTTGAACACATAGTTATAAATAAAATATCTAACTGAAATATTTAACTGTAATATTTAACCGAAACACTCAACCGAAATATTCAATCAAAACATTCAACATAAATATCTAACTAAAATATTAAAGTGAAACGAGTTGGGAGCGACGGAGTCGGCAGTCGCAGCGTCGTCGAGTGAAGGCAGCGACGCAGCAAGTCGGCGCGTGCACCAGGGACAACGACCTGCTAGGCTATTCTGTAAGCTATCTCGACAGCGGAATCCGCGGTGAGATTTGAATTTCGTGTTACGAAATTCAACCGTATTTCGATCGTGATACGGTTGAATTTCGTAGTACGAAATTCGAATCTCATCGCGGATTCCGCTGTCGAGATAGCTTACAGAATAGCCTAGCTGCGATGCTCTGCCACCCACTGCACCTGTACGCACCACGAGCTCCACTCCCAGCCACCTGAAACATGAAATAGTTTGATTTAACTGAAATATTTAACTGAAATTTTTCACCGAAATATTTAACCGAAATATTTAACTGAAATACTTAACAGAAATATTTAACCGAAATATTTAACCGAAATATTTAACTGAAACATTTAACTAAAATACTTTAACCGAAAATTTAACTGAAATGTTTAACCGAAATGTTTAGCTGAAATGTTTTAACTGAATATCCAACTGAATATTTAACCGAAATATCCAGTTATAAATATTTAAATGCGGGACTTATCGCGCCTAAAACATAAATCTTATCTACTCGACGTTTCGACCAAGTTGCATTGATCGTGGTCACGAGACGACTGAATGTTGTGAGTGTCCGCACCGCTATTTATAGGAGAGATCGTTGGAAACTACCCTCAATTAATTTAATTTTTTAATTTTTATCAGAGTTGCCATTGCGACACACAACACTGACAATATCGGCAGATTTTTGCTGCTTTGATCTTTGATTCGAACACTTGCTAATCACAGGGTTCCATGTTGCGGCCAAACTAAATCCATCCTCCCGGTTGAAATTGGGATGCTTCTTTATTTCTACCGCTTCACGCACAATACGGGAGTAATAGTGGCGGTCGGTCGAGAGGATCTTAGGGTCATGAAGTTCGATCCAGTGATTAGGTCCGGATTCCAGTAAGTGCTCGGCGATAGCAGATTTATTGACCTGGCAGTTTTTTACAGCTGCGATGTGTTCCTTGACCCTTTCTGCAATAGTACGCTTGGTCTGTCTGATATACGATTTACCGCAGCTGCAATCGATTTTGTACACACCAGGTATCTGAAAAGGAATCACATCCTTCGGCGAACGGACCTGCGTTGATATCTTCGTTAGGGGAGTGAATACTGTCTTGATAGAGTATTTACGTAGTACAGTACCGATCTTGTCCGTCACTCCCTTCACGTATGGCATGAACGCTGCCTGCCGTTCAACGTCAGTGGTCCTCTCCTTATATCTGCGTCTAGAATGACCTCTTCCCGCCTTGTAGCCGTTTTTTATCAGAACCTCCTTAACATGTGCGATTTCTTCCTCTAGGTGTTCAGGGTCACAGAGGTCACGAGCTCTATCCATTAATGACCTGGCTACAGATCCCAGGTGACGAGGGTGATGGTGCGACGAGGCATTCAGATACCTATCAGTATGGGTCGCTTTCCTATAGACAGAATGTGATAATGAACCATCAGGTCTCACCATAACTTTGACATCAAGGAAAGGCAGTGTTTTGTTCGTTTCTAGCTCATAGGTAAACTTTATGTTGGTATGAATCGAATTCAGCTTCTTTGCCAGAGTGGCTACTGCCTGCTCATCACCCGTCATGATGCAGAAGACGTCATCAACGTACCGCTTCCAAACCTTTACTGATGACGACTGTAGGTCTATGGCTTCTTCGATAAATTCCATCCAGATGTTGGCAAGGACAGGTGCCACTGGACTTCCCATGGCAACACCGTCCATCTGGAGGTAGTGCTGCCCACTGTATAGGAAATAGTTTCCTTCCAAACAGTTCCTCAATAGCACAAAAAAGTTTTCTGGAAGGTCATCACTGTACCTTGTCCTTATCACCTCGATGCACTCCTTCACTGGAACGTTGGTGAAAAGTGATTCTACATCGAAGCTCACCATGATGTCGTCTGGTTCCAGTTTAAGTTCACCGAGGATTTGAACAAAATGGCGAGAGTCCTTTACAAAAGACGGAGTTTTACCCACTAATGGTTGTAACACCGACGCAACATGCTTTGCCAAATAGTAGGTCGGGGAGTCAATCTGACTCACGATGGGACGCAGGGGCACGTTTGTCTTGTGTATTTTGGGTAGGCCGTACAGTTTAGGTGATGTAACGATCTTAGGTCTATATAATCTGTCGTACACGTCTTCTGTGAAAAGAACTTCGTTATCCCTAATGACGGCACGGATGCGACGAGTTACTCTAGCTGTAGGATCATATGACACAGGTTTATATATACGCCTATCTTCTAACAAATCCCGTAACTTATTGTCGTAATCAGACGAATTTATTACCACGGTAGCGTTTCCTTTGTCAGCTTTCAACACAAGAATGTCCTTATTCCTGCGTATGTGCTGAAGAGCGGAACGTTCTTCCGCGGTAACATTACTCTTAGGTAATGTGCTCTTTCTTAATATTACAGAAACATCCTGCCTAAGTGATTCCGCTGCATTAGGCGGCAACTTGTTTCTCAATATTGTTTCTTCCAAGCTGCTGATGATTTTTTCATAGGGAATCCGTTTAGGTGTCAATGCGAAATTCATGCCCTTCGCTAGTACACTCTGTGTCGCGTCATCCAACGTAAAACTCGAAATGTTCACTACTGTGTCTTTCTGTATGTGAGATGAGTATTTGTTTGTTTTGTTTGAGAGCTCACGCTCGTGGTATAACCGCAATTTCTCCAACTTTTTGTTATGTCCCGCGGTACACAGATCGTATGTGCGATCCGCTTGTTGGTAGGTAACCCTATCACACAAATCCAAATCACTAGATGATAACACAGCACTACACTCCGAATGCACATCATATAGATCACTATTTACTCTGTCCAAATTGTAATGACAATTCCGTATTAGTTGTTTAAGTAAACGGACACTCGCGTTTTGCAGAATTTCTCTGGAGTGTGCAATATCACTACGTGGTTTAATACGCACACACATAGGTATATAGCCCAAACCACGACATTTCATTAAAAATATCAGCGATGTATTTAAACGCGCTCGTTTCTTCCGAAGAAATTCTAGGTGACGAATTCTATTTGCAACCTCCGGCCCGTAACGGTTAGCAATTGTAAACTTTAAACTTTCGCGATTTGAACACATAGTTATAAATAAAATATCTAACTGAAATATTTAACTGTAATATTTAACCGAAACACTAAACCGAAATATTCAACCAAAACATTCAACATAAATATCTAACTAAAATATTAAAGTGAAACGAGTTGGGAGCGACGGAGTCGGCAGTCGCAGCGTCGTCGAGTGAAGGCAGCGACGCAGCAAGTCGGCGCGTGCACCAGGGACAACGACCTGCGATGCTCTGCCACCCACTGCACCTGTACGCACCACGAGCTCCACTCCCAGCCACCTGAAACATGAAATAGTTTGATTTAACTGAAATTTTTAACTGAAATTTTTCACCGAAATATTTAACCGAAATATTTAACTGAAATACTTAACAGAAATATTTAACCGAAATATTTAACCGAAATATTTAACTGCAACATTTAACTAAAATACTTTAACCGAAAATTTAACTGAAATGTTTAACCGAAATGTTTAGCTGAAATGTTTTAACTGAATATCAAACTGAATATTTAACCGAAATATTAAACCGAAATATCCGGTTATAAATATTTAAATACGGGACTTATCGCGCCTAAAACATAAATCTTATCTACTCGACGTTTCGACCAAGTTGCATTGATCGTAGTCTCGAGACGACTGAATGTTGTTAGTGTCCGCACCGCTATTTATAGGAGAGATCGTTGGAAACTACCCTCAATTAATTTAATTTTTTAATTTTTATCAGAGTTGCCATTGCGACACACAACACTGACAATATCGGCAGATTTTTACTGCTTTGATCTTTGATTCGAACACTTGCTAATCACAGGGTTCCATGTTGCGGCCAACCTAAATCAATCCTCCCGGTTGAAATTGGGATGCTTTTTTATTTCTACCGCTTCACGCACAATACGGGAGTAATAGTGGCGGTCGGTCGAGAAGATCTTAGGGTCATGAAGTTCGATCCAGTGATTAGGTCCGGATTCCAGTAAGTGCTCGGCGATAGCAGATTTATTGACCTGGCAGTTTTTTACAGCTGCGATGTGTTCTTTGACCCTTTCTGCAATAGTACGCTTGGTCTGTCCGATATACGATTTACCGCAGCTGCAATCGATTTTGTACACACCAGGTATCTGAAAAGGAATCACATCCTTCGGCGAACGGACCTGCGTTGATATCTTCGTTAGGGGAGTGAATACTGTCTTGATAGAGTATTTACGTAGTACAGTACCGATCTTGTCCGTCACTCCCTTCACGTATGGCATGAACGCTGCCTGCCGTTCAACGTCAGTGGTCCTCTCCTTATATCTGCGTCTAGAATGACCTCTTCCCGCCTTGTAGCCGTTTTTTATCAGAACCTCCTGAACATGTGCGGTTTCTTCCTCTAGGTGTTCAGGGTCACAGAGGTCACGAGCTCTATCCATTAGTGACCTGGCTACAGATCATCTAACTGAAATATTTAACTGTAATATTTAACCGAAACACTCAACCGAAATATTCAACCAAAACATTCAACATAAATATCTAACTAAAATATTAAAGTGAAACGAGTTGGGAGCGACGGAGTCGGCAGTCGCAGCGTCGTCGAGTGAAGGCAGCGACGCAGCAAGTCGGCGCGTGCACCAGGGACAACGACCTGCGATGCTCTGCCACCCACTGCACCTGTACGCACCACGAGCTCCACTCCCAGCCACCTGAAACATGAAATAGTTTGATTTAACTGAAATTTTTAACTGAAATTTTTCACCGAAATATTTAACCGAAATATTTAACTGAAATACTTAACAGAAATATTTAACCGAAATATTTAACCGAAATATTTAACTGAAACATTTAACTAAAATACTTTAACCGAAAATTTAACTGAAATGTTTAACCGAAATGTTTAGCTGAAATGTTTTAACTGAATATCCAACTGAATATTTAACCGAAATATTAAACCGAAATATCCAGTTATAAATATTTAAATACGGGACTTATCGCGCCTAAAACATAAATCTTATCTACTCGACGTTTCGACCAAGTTGCATTGATCGTGGTCACGAGACGACGGAATGTTGTTAGTGTCCGCACCGCTATTTATAGGAGAGATCGTTGGAAACTACCCTCAGTCGTCTGTGGTCTTCTTCCTACACCGGCTGGTGCAGGGTTAGGGGGTCAGGGCGTTGCCCTCTTCCCCTGGCGTTCTTCTACGCTCATGACCATGGGCGCGTCTATTCTTCTTTCGATCCTTGGATCCTAGGACTCTGGGAGGGGGTACCCTCGGTGACAACTAGTTGCCGGCGCGATCAAGCCGCGCCAGGTTGATCCCCGTTCGGGGAAGCCCAGCGGACCGATCAGCAGCCTAGGCAGCGGCCTCCAGCGGATCCCTCCTTTCGTCGATAGCATCTTTGGCGCTGTCTGCGTCTGTCTGGTTTTTGGTGTCTTCGTACTCTTCTTCTTCCAGTTTCATAAATTCTCTTATATAGGGCTTCATATGTTCTTGTTTCCTTCCTGGGCGGTCGGGTGGCCTCGTGTGCAGCGGTGCTATCCCGCGGATGTGTTCATGCCGCGAGTTGTCCGCTCTCTTGAACATCTGCCTGCTCAGGCGCCTCGCGAAGGTTGTTAGGTCCTCGTGTTTTAAATCTCTCCGGATGACATCATTTCTTACGAACCGTGGCGCCCCCACAATGTTCCTAAGAGTGTAATTTTCCTGTGACTGGATTCTCCTCATGTTGGGTCCACTAAGAAACGGGAACCATGCAGGGGCAGCGTATGTAAGTCTCGTCCTTACATAGGTCTTATAGACCAGCAATTTAGTCCTCGTCGGCAGTCTGGAGTACCATACTGCTGCTAGGAGGGCTCTCGTTCTCTTCGCGTTTGAGATGACGTAATCAGTGTGCTTCTTGAATGTCAGGTTTCGGTCTATCTCGATACCTAGGTAGCGAACACTGTTTTGCCACGGTATTTCTTCTCCTAGCAGCTTGAGGTTGGTTGGCAGCCTCGTTCTACCCATACAGATGGCTTGCGTTTTTCCCACGTTCACTGTTAGCCGCCAGCGCTGTAGCCACTCCGGTAGGGCATCTAATGTTCTCTGCAGCAGCATGACGGCGTGATTTGGGTTTTTGGATGCTATGTGGAAGGCTGCATCATCCGCATAGAGCGCGAGCTGCGCCTGCCCGACGACTGGGATGTCGTCGGTGTACCAGGCGTAGCATATGGGGGAGATGCAGCTTTCTTGCGGCACGCCGGCACGGACCATCTTGAAGTCGGACAGCTCGTTTTCTACTGATACAGTAATTTGCCTGTTGCTGAGGAAGCTTCTCATGATGCGGACTATTTTCCTGTCTGTCTCTGCCTTCGCGAGCTTGTACAGGAGGCCTCCGTGCCATACGCGGTCGAAGGCTTTCTCCATATCGAGCATCACTGCTACTGTGACCTCTTTTCTGTTGAAGCAGCGGGCCATCTCGTTGAGCAACTTGCCTACTTGCAGAGTGGTAGAGTGTTCCGCTCTGAAGCCAAACTGCTCTTTTCTGGGCTCTATGTGCTTCATCAGGAACGGCGTTAACACCCTCTCGAATAGCTTCGAGAGTGTGCTTAGAAGCGTTATCGGCCTGTATGAAGCAGCTTTTCGGGCATCTTTTCCGGCTTTTGGCAGCATGATCACTTTTCCCTATTTCCAATCTGTGGGAAAGTGTCCTGCTCTGAGTATCCCATTGTATATCCTGGTTAGGGCTGCGATGGTTTTCGGAGGGAGTCTTCTTAGTGCCTCGTTCGTGATGTTGTCGAGACCTGGAGTTTTTCTCCTTGGCAGATGTTGTATTAGTCTCTATACCCTACCGGGGGTGACAAAGATGTTTTCTGCGGCTTCGCTTTCTTCTTCTTCGGGGGCCCTGAAATACTCTTCTAAGTATGTCTCAACCATGTTCACATGTTCTGTGTTTGAGGTGTCATTCGGGGTAAACTGTACTTCAAGGGCCTCGGCGAAGATGTTAGCCCTGTCCTTTGCGACAAATTTCAGGTTGCCGTCTTTGTCTACCAGCGGTCGTGTTGGCTGCTTGGAAGTCGCAAGCTGCTTGCATAGCTTGTGTGTTGACGGTATGTCGTCAGTGATGTCGCAGATATGTTGCTCCCACGATTCAGCTGCATGGTCGTCGAGAGCGGCTTTCACTCTAGCCACTAGGTCGTTGACCTTCTTCTTCGTAGTCGGGCATCTGGTGTTCTGCCATAACTTCCGGTTCTCCCTTTTCTCTTTTATTAAGTTCCTTATCCAGGCGGGCAGAGGATCAGGCCTCTGTCCCGCCGAGGAGGTGTGAGTCGCTGCTTCTAGGGAGTCCCGGATGGCTTGAGTTAGTTTTTGAGTGGCTTCTTCTACGTCCTCCGCTGATCTAATGGGTAGCGTCTCGGTTCTCTCTTGCACTACGCTAGTGAATTTTTCCCAGTTTATTTTGCGCCTCGTTCTGAGCGGTGCAATTGCTCCAGGTGTCTCTTGAATTGTTATGACCACCGGTCTATGGTCCGATGGCAGATCGTGTAGCACGTCAAGTGTGGGGGCTGTGCGTAGGTTTTTGTACACCACTATGTCGATGACATCGCCGCGTCCATCCGGTGTGTAGTGCGTCCAGGTCGTCGGACCCGCGACTTCATACGAGTGGTCCACCGAGTCTTGAAAGAGTCTTCTACCATTGTTGCACACGCCGCTTGAGTTCCAGTGTGTGTGCTTTGTGTTCAGGTCGCCGGCTATAATTGTTGGAGTATTTGCGTTTAGTAACTCTCTTAGCTCATTTGTATCTAGTGCTTCTCTTGGAGGCTTGTATGTAGCGTACACGTTCAATTGTTGACCGGCGACGCTAATGAGCACTCCCAGTGCTTGTAATGACTGGAACTCAATGACGGGGATGGGTTGGTGAATTATCCTTCGGTGGACCATTACTGCCAGCCCTCTATATGTCCTGCCTTGTGCGCTGATTTCGTCTTTTCTATATATATGATAATTTGGTATCTTTATGTTTGTTCTTGCGTTTAAATGCGTCTCGCTGACCAGTAGTATGTCAATGTTGTGCTCACGGAGGAAAGCGGTCAGCAATTTAACCTTCCCCGTGAGCGATTGGGCATTCCAGGCAACTATTTTAGTCCTTTCCATTGTTCTTATTTAAAATTCGCATTAGCCCCATGAGGGTGGCAGTTTCGGCGTCAGTCCCGGCTTGCACTGCTTCGAGAATTTCTTTCAGCACGCCTATGGTTTGTCCCAGGGAGTTGTTTGGCCCGGAGGACTTGTTTTCAGGTTTCTTAGGCTTTTCTTTTTGTGTGGTTTTCGGCTTCTTTTTGCCTCTTCTTGTAGGGCCGGCCTTCTGTGCGCCTGGCGGATTTGCCGGCGCCATGAGGGATGCTGCGGCTGTCTCGTCGACGGTTGTCGGTATTACCGGGGCTTGACCCCGCCTACCGGACATTGTAAGCGCGATCGTGCCCGCCTTCTTGTTCTTTACTTCTTGTTTGTACACCGGACACGCGCCGTAGTTTGCCGGGTGCGTGCCGGAGCAATTTGCGCAGGTGGCGGGTTCCTCCCTGGGACGTGGGCATTCTTTTGCTGCGTGTTCTTCGCCACAGCGCACGCATGCTTGCTCCCTGTGGCAATTGTGCGAGCTGTGGCGGAATTTCTGACAGCGGTGGCACTGCGCGGGTCCTTTCTTCGAGCGCCACGCTTCTACTTTTATTCCCGGCATCATCAAGATCTCATTTAGTTCGTATATTGCGGGTGTGAGTGCTGGCTGCTTCTTGAGCATCACGAAGAAGACGCATCCCAGTCGCCCTTGTCTTCCTCGTATAGCTTTTATGTACTCGGGCTCAAATCCTTTTTCTACAAGGTCCTGCAGGATTTCATCCGTGTCCGTGTCCGCCGGTAGTCCTCGTATAGCTACCTTAAGGCTTCTCTCAGCTGGCAGCGAATAGCAAAACCAGCTGATTTTCTCTTCCTTTTCTAGTTTCGTTAGGTATGCTTGTATGGGCCACTGACGTTGAACGGCAGGCAGCGTTCATGCCATACGTGAAGGGAGTGACGGACAAGATCGATAACGAAGATATCAACGCAGGTCCGTTCGCCGAAGGATGTGATTCCTTTTCAGATACCTGGTGTGTACAAAATCGATTGCAGCTGCGGTAAATCGTATATCGGACAGACCAAGCGTACTATTGCAGAAAGGGTCAAAGAACACATCGCAGCTGTAAAAAACTGCCAGGTCAACAAATCTGCTATCGCCGAGCACTTACTGGAATCCGGACCTAATCACTGGATCGAACTTCATGACCCTAAGATCTTCTCGACCGACCGCCACTATTACTCCCGTATTGTGCGTGAAGCGGTAGAAATAAAGAAGCATCCCAATTTCAACCGGGAGGATGGATTTAGGTTGGCCGCAACATGGAACCCTGTGATTAGCAAGTGTTCGAATCAAAGATCAAAGCAGCAAAAATCTGCCGATATTGTCAGTGTTGTGTGTCGCAATGGCAACTCTGATAAAAATTAAAAAATTAAATTAATTGAGGGTAGTTTCCAACGATCTCTCCTATAAATAGCGGTGCGGACACTAACAACATTCAGTCGTCTCGAGACTACGATCAATGCAACTTGGTCGAAACGTCGAGTAGATAAGATTTATGTTTTAGGCGCGATAAGTCCCGTATTTAAATATTTATAACCGGATATTTCGGTTTAATATTTCGGTTAAATATTCAGTTTGATATTCAGTTAAAACATTTCAGCTAAACATTTCGGTTAAACATTTCAGTTAAATTTTCGGTTAAAGTATTTTAGTTAAATGTTGCAGTTAAATATTTCGGTTAAATATTTCGGTTAAATATTTCTGTTAAGTATTTCAGTTAAATATTTCGGTTAAATATTTCGGTGAAAAATTTCAGTTAAAAATTTCAGTTAAATCAAACTATTTCATGTTTCAGGTGGCTGGGAGTGGAGCTCGTGGTGCGTACAGGTGCAGTGGGTGGCAGAGCATCGCAGGTCGTTGTCCCTGGTGCACGCGCCGACTTGCTGCGTCGCTGCCTTCACTCGACGACGCTGCGACTGCCGACTCCGTCGCTCCCAACTCGTTTCACTTTAATATTTTAGTTAGATATTTATGTTGAATGTTTTGGTTGAATATTTCGGTTTAGTGTTTCGGTTAAATATTACAGTTAAATATTTCAGTTAGATATTTTATTTATAACTATGTGTTCAAATCGCGAAAGTTTAAAGTTTACAATTGCTAACCGTTACGGGCCGGAGGTTGCAAATAGAATTCGTCACCTAGAATTTCTTCGGAAGAAACGAGCGCGTTTAAATACATCGCTGATATTTTTAATGAAATGTCGTGGTTTGGGCTATATACCTATGTGTGTGCGTATTAAACCACGTAGTGATATTGCACACTCTGCACAGAGAAATTCTGCAAAACGCGAGTGTCCGTTTACTTAAACAACTAATACGGAATTGTCATTACAATTTGGACAGAGTAAATAGTGATCTATATGATGTGCATTCGGAGTGTAGTGCTGTGTTATCATCTAGTGATTTGGATTTGTGTGATAGGGTTACCTACCAACAAGCGGATCGCACATACGATCTGTGTACCGCGGGACATAACAAAAAGTTGGAGAAATTGCGGTTATACCACGAGCGTGAGCTCTCAAACAAAACAAACAAATACTCATCTCACATACAGAAAGACACAGTAGTGAACATTTCGAGTTTTACGTTGGATGACGCGACACAGAGTGTACTAGCGAAGGGCATGAATTTCGCATTGACACCTAAACGGATTCCCTATGAAAAAATCATCAGCAGCTTGGAAGAAACAATATTGAGAAACAAGTTGCCGCCTAATGCAGCGGAATCACTTAGGCAGGATGTTTCTGTAATATTAAGAAAGAGCACATTACCTAAGAGTAATGTTACCGCGGAAGAACGTTCCGCTCTTCAGCACATACGCAGGAATAAGGACATTCTTGTGTTGAAAGCTGACAAAGGAAACGCTACCGTGGTAATAAATTCGTCTGATTACGACAATAAGTTACGGGATTTGTTAGAAGATAGGCGTATATATAAACCTGTGTCATATGATCCTACAGCTAGAGTAACTCGTCGCATCCGTGCCGTCATTAGGGATAACGAAGTTCTTTTCACAGAAGACGTGTACGACAGATTATATAGACCTAAGATCGTTACATCACCTAAACTGTACGGCCTACCCAAAATACACAAGACAAACGTGCCCCTGCGTCCCATCGTGAGTCAGATTGACTCCCCGACCTACTATTTGGCAAAGCATGTTGCGTCGGTGTTACAACCATTAGTGGGTAAAACTCCGTCTTTTGTAAAGGACTCTCGCCATTTTGTTCAAATCCTCGGTGAACTTAAACTGGAACCAGACGACATCATGGTGAGCTTCGATGTAGAATCACTTTTCACCAACGTTCCAGTGAAGGAGTGCATCGAGGTGATAAGGACAAGGTACAGTGATGACCTTCCAGAAAACTTTTTTGTGCTATTGAGGAACTGTTTGGAAGGAAACTATTTCCTATACAGTGGGCAGCACTACCTCCAGATGGACGGTGTTGCCATGGGAAGTCCAGTGGCACCTGTCCTTGCCAACATCTGGATGGAATTTATCGAAGAAGCCATAGACCTACAGTCGTCATCAGTAAAGGTGTAGAAGCGGTACGTTGATGACGTCTTCTGCATCATGACGGGTGATGAGCAGGCAGTAGCCACTCTGGCAAAGAAGCTGAATTCGATTCATACCAACATAAAGTTTACCTATGAGCTAGAAACGAACAAAACACTGCCTTTCCTTGATGTCAAAGTTATGGTGAGACCTGATGGTTCATTATCACATTCTGTCTATAGGAAAGCGACCCATACTGATAGGTATCTGAATGCCTCGTCGCACCATCACCCTCGTCACCTGGGATCTGTAGCCAGGTCATTAATGGATAGAGCTCGTGACCTCTGTGACCCTGAACACCTAGAGGAAGAAATCGCACATGTTCAGGAGGTTCTGATAAAAAACGGCTACAAGGCGGGAAGAGGTCATTCTAGACGCAGATATAAGGAGAGGACCACTGACGTTGAACGGCAGGCAGCGTTCATGCCATACGTAAAGGGAGTGACGGACAAGATCGGTACTGTACTACGTAAATACTCTATCAAGACAGTATTCACTCCCCTAACGAAGATATCAACGCAGGTCCGTTCGCCGAAGGATGTGATTCCTTTTCAGATACCTGGTGTGTACAAAATCGATTGCAGCTGCGGTAAATCGTATATCAGACAGACCAAGCGTACTATTGCAGAAAGGGTCAAGGAACACATCGCAGCTGTAAAAAACTGCCAGGTCAATAAATCTGCTATCGCCGAGCACTTACTGGAATCCGGACCTAATCACTGGATCGAACTTCATGACCCTAAGATCCTCTCGACCGACCGCCACTATTACTCCCGTATTGTGCGTGAAGCGGTAGAAATAAAGAAGCATCCCAATTTCAACCGGGAGGATGGATTTAGTTTGGCCGCAACATGGAACCCTGTGATTAGCAAGTGTTCGAATCAAAGATCAAAGCAGCAAAAATCTGCCGATATTGTCAGTGTTGTGTGTCGCAATGGCAACTCTGATAAAAATTAAAAAATTAAATTAATTGAGGGTAGTTTCCAACGATCTCTCCTATAAATAGCGGTGCGGACACTCACAACATTCAGTCGTCTCGTGACCACGATCAATGCAACTTGGTCGAAACGTCGAGTAGATAAGATTTATGTTTTAGGCGCGATAAGTCCCGTATTTAAATATTTATAACTGGATATTTCGGTTTAATATTTCGGTTAAATATTCAGTTGGATATTCAGTTAAAACATTTCAGCTAAACATTTCGGTTAAACATTTCAGTTAAATTTTCGGTTAAAGTATTTTAGTTAAATGTTTCAGTTAAATATTTCGGTTAAATATTTCTGTTAAGTATTTCAGTTAAATATTTCGGTTAAATATTTCGGTGAAAAATTTCAGTTAAATATTTCAGTTAAATCAAACTATTTCATGTTTCAGGTGGCTGGGAGTGGAGCTCGTGGTGCGTACAGGTGCAGTGGGTGGCAGAGCATCGCAGGTCGTTGTTCCCGGTGCACGCGCCGACTTGCTGCGTCGCTGCCTTCACTCGACGACGCTGCGACTGCCGACTCCGTCGCTCCCAACTCGTTTCACTTTAATATTTTAGTTAGATATTTATGTTGAATGTTTTGGTTGAATATTTCGGTTGAGTGTTTCGGTTAAATATTACAGTTAAATATTTCAGTTAGATATTTTATTTATAATTATTGACAATAGCTCTTAGTCTATCATTGCATCTCCTACACAAATGTTTTTTATTAACTAATTCTTTATTTAACATGTCTGCTTATTACTGACTGATTAACACAAAAAAAAAATTACTGAATTAAAATAAACAAATAACCTGAAGTAGACTTTCTATCTCTTTGGTCGAAACCCTAATCAGCGTTACAAAAACCTTGCAACTAAAAACTATAAACCACTATAAGCCAACTTATATTCTAAGGTATATTTAACGTAACGCAATACTTTCTTAATCACACTCAATAATACATTATTCGCATATTTCTGATAACTACTTAACATAGAAACCGAAACACATAGGTCAGGCTTAGTGCCTGAAACGGCATACATAAGATAGCCAATTATTTTTCTACAAAAAATATCTTAGTATTCAAATTTTGATCCATAGAGGTCAGCATGATGTGAACAATAAATACCTATACGAACAAACCCCAAACCCCGTAGCAACTAGCCTAGCTTTATATTGTCTGAAAATATTTGTATTATTGAACTATTGTATATGAACACACTCTTATACACTTACGAGCAATATAAATAGGGTATTAATATGAAAGCTGCCTATATAGTTGACAGCAATACGACATTAACTCGTGTGTGACGAAGTAGGTACCTTCGTGTTAGGCAAACTTTATAAAAATTGACACTAACGTTGAATGGGTATATACGTCTTTCGTGATATTATAGCATAAGATATACGTTGAATGATATGAACGTTAGACTCGTTATGACAAGATGATGTAAGATACGATAAAATACCTTAATGTATCATATCTTATACTTATCCTTTTTTTTTATTTGCCTGTTCTATGACATAATGCGTCTACGCGCGCGTGACATTTGAGCTAAATGACTTTGACGTCTGTCACTTCGCGGCTGTCATGGCACCGGCGGCTGTGTGAATGATCCGTGTCGAGTCATGGCGGATCGCGTAATAATTATTGGCTTTGAACTTTTCCGCTTGTAATTGGAAGCCTAATTGTGCGGTATTTAATTATAAAATTATTGTTGTACATGACTCGAGCGCAGCCGGGCGCAGTCGTAATTACACTTGTTGATTTAACCTCGTAAGAACGAGTGACTTGGGAACTCATTGGAGTTATCGTCGACCACCCACGCCGTTGGTTTTGCAGCAGTCATGACGGCGAGTCAGGGAAGTACCAACATTTTTAATAATTGAATGTGATCACATTAGTTATTAAGATAGAAAAACTCCACTTGCATGTGATCCGAAAATCACATCAGGTGAGTGAGATAACCTGCCTAACCTCACATTTCATTAACCCCCCTTACAACCACCCTTACAAAAACCGTGTACCGCGGTAAAGTTGTTCGGGATATCGAGGTCCCACGTCATTTATTCCACAACCCAACACGCTTCCACGTAATCTTCAGGACGTGGTAATCCTCCGTTTGCATATTCCTGCACGCAACAGATTTATTTTATGATTTATGATTTTGACGTGTATATGTGCGTATATTAATACTTCCTACATACTGAATAAATGCTTTGATTCTTTAACCTGATTTTCCATAAGCAATCTTCTTCCCTATGCATATTATAAATTGCTCCACAAAATCTCAACAAAATCCGAGAAAATAAACGAAAGTCCGACATATTTTTAGCTGAGCACTCATACTGTCTTAACAAAAATATCAATCACAACTAACAACACTGTACAAACTTGCTTCGAGCATTGTAAAATATGGACGTTTGAATCTTGTTCGAATCGAACATTTTGGTTGGCTTTGAACATTTGCCTTAAGACTATGGTACACACGCTTGCTCGAGATCGAGAATGTTATCGAGCATATACGTCCGTGTGTACTTATAGTGATAAACATCTATCAACCGATCAGAACTTTACGATATGAGCGTTGATAAAACCTTTTATCTACTTGACAGATTGCAACTGTGATGTCATTGGAGCTGAATCCGCCATCTGTGATGACGTCACCGGACAATGTATTTGTAAAACTGGATACGGAAGAACTCGCTGTGACCAATGTTTGCCAGGGTAAGAAAAAATATTCTTTAGTCCTCTGCGTTAGGCTCAGGGGGACTGGTCCCCATTAGGACTAGTCCCTCTAAGCCTAACGCAACTTTAAAAGGTATGTTACGGAAATTGAATGTTTTCTAGCTAGAAAACATTAAATTTCCGTAACATACCTTATACCAATCTGTGCAGCTGCACAGATTGGTAATTTTGGTTATATGACCTGTGCCTATGTTAAAAGGTATAAATAAAAACTTTATTTAAAGGTGTTCGCTGTAACCAATGTTTGGCAGGGTAAGAAAAAATATTCTAAAGTCCTCTGCGTTTGCCCCATTAGGACCAGTTCCCCTAAGCTTGACGCAACTTAAAAACGTATGTAACGGAAAAAGGCTGTTGTCTAGCCCCCAGATCGGGAATTTTGTTCATATGACCAGTGTGTTAAAAGGAATAAATACAAAAGTATTTTTTCTCACCCGACTGAATTTATATGAACTCTCTAATATCTCTAGATACTATATGAAAGGGCACGGAATTCAGCGAGTATGCACGCCGTGTAACTGCAACCTGACCGGCTCTACCTCGACTAGCTGTTCAGCTACTGGCAAGTGCAAATGTCGCTCAAACTTTGATGGGATGCGGTGCGACAAGTGCGCGTCTGGATACTTCTTTTACCCTAAGTGTTATAGTGAGTAAACCTGTTTTATACTCCCCGGCACGAATTTATAAGCTCGAGGGAAAATTTACAGCGCATCGGTACTGTCACGTGATTACAACGCGGGAAACAAACTGTCACTATCGGACCAATCACAGCCGAGCGCGGGCACCCGCACCCCACTACCCCGCGAAATAGACCTAAAACTGACCTCTGCGCATCTAAAGGTCAGACGTGTAGACCTGTGCCGGGAGATATTAAGGCTTTCATTAGACTTCGAGGGCCCGGTGGCGTAATGGGGAGTACGGTTGGTTTTGATGCCAGAGGTACAGAGTTCAAACCGCCGTGCACCAATGGATTTTTCTATCGAAAAATTTATATGCACTTTTCACAGTGGCCCTCCGGTAAAGGAAAAACATCGTTAAGAAACCAACAACCCCCGCACGGCCAGCTACCACCCTCAAGTTAGAAAAATCTGTCGTCAAACATCTAAAGTGTTTCGGCAGCTATCCTGGAGAACCAGTTCCCACTTTAGGCCTAGCGTGCTTACCATCTTCGACCGCATCATCACTTACCAAAGGTGAGAAAGTGATCAAACGCTAGCCTATAAGACATAAAAAAAACTTGCAACGTTTACATGTATGTTGCCCGTTCAAAATTTGCTAAACTATTTCCAACCACTTACTGGAATCCATCAAAAGGTGACAATGCAATATTACAGTACCACCAACCTGATCTGATGATTAATCCAAGAATCTGTATGTATATTTTTGCAAGCATTTATTTATTTTCACTTGACCGATGTCTGTTGGCTTTGATCTAACTTCCCTGTGTTCGATTAAGCTGAAATTTTGCATACATTCGTAAATTGAATGACATTGCTGATAATGCAACTTTACGACACCGTCGAGCTGATTTCGACCATTGGAATTCCTAAATTCTACACGATGCAACTATCATGTAGTGTATTTATTATACACGTACTATTAAAAAACAATGGTAAAAACAACGGATTGTGGGTTTTAAAAATATTAAAATATATTGGTATTGGTTATTGAATCGAACGAATCACATATTTATAATAATTTAAATAAACAATAGGTATATTTTTATCAACTATTGGTATGTATAAGAATATACATAAAAACAACATGATAACACAATTAATTCTGCTAAGCTAATCTGTAAGCTATCTCGACAACGGAATCCGCGGTGAGATTTGAATTTTGTACTACGTAATTCAACCGTATTGCGAACGGATACGATTGAATTTCAAAGTACAAAATTCGAATCTCACCGCGGATTCATAATTCGATACCTCTGGGCTCAAAGGTCGTAAAGGACATTTGGTCGTAAAGGACTTTTTGACACTGTCTTACTCAGTTTTTAGGGTTCCGTAGCCAAATGGCAAAAAACGGAACCCTTATAGATTCGCCATGTCTGTCTGTCTGTCTGTCTGTCCGTCCGTATGTCACAGCCATTTTATTCCGAAACTGTTAAGACTACAGAATTGAAACTTGGTAGGTAGATGTATTCTGTAAACCGCTTTCCGATTTTTATACAAAAATAAAAAATATAAAAGTTTAAGGGGATGCCCCCCCTTAAATTTTTATATACATGGAACTGGGACAAAAAAAAATCTTTTCTTCCAACGTACACGTGTGGTGTTTATGGATAGGTCTTTAAAAATGATATTGAGGTTCCTAAAATAATTTTTTCTCAGTCAATTATTCAAAAGATAGGCGCGTCTAAGGTGATAAAATGTGTGTCCCCCCCCCCCTCTAACTTCTAAACTAAGGGAGTGAAAAATCTAGAAAAAATATATTCTGTAGATTTCAATAAAAACTTTCAACGAAAATTGGTTTGAACGAGATACAGTAAGCAGTTCTTGAGATATAGCGACCGCAATTATAACTTTGTTTTTCATACAAACACTAAAAAAAACCAAGTTATTTTTGTAGTTGCGAAAAATCATAGTTATAGAATACTCTACTGTGTTACGGAACCCTACAAGTGCGAATCCAACTTACACTTGGCAAGTTTATAAATTCTCTATCGATCTCTATATTCAGTTCAACGAAATTCGCAGAAAAAATGCCTTTACGACCCATATAATTCGACACGATAAATAAAGTTTACCCTGGAAGTATGGACGTAAATCACTATTGCCCGTTTGCACTAAACTTAAGAAACGCCTTAGCTTGTCCAAATATCACAAAATAAACAAATCCGGCTACCAAAAACTCTAAATATAGATAAATATAGGATCATTAGCCTATCTGCAAGATATATTTTGAGATTTTGATTCCCGATGTTGCTCTAACTGAGATATTTTTAAATCTTAGGCGATTCCTAAGTTTAGTGCAAACGGGCATATATGTTACTAGAGTAGTGACATTTTGGTAGTAAAGCAAAGTATGAAACAACTTTTGGGCGTAAAATACATATACATTATCAATTTATAGATTAATGACGGGAATTTAACGTGACTTACGCGATGTCGATATAACGATCGACATATGTTTCGGCCACATCCGGAGGTCTTCTTCAGGATCTTGAGTGCGGGGCGCTCGCCGACGCGTTCAGCCTCGCACTGCGGGCCGCTGCTCGTGCAGCGCGGGCGGACGAAGCGGGCGGCGGCGGCGGCGGCGGTGGTGTTGGTGGGGGGTGATAATGCGGTGTACATGGAGGTGCGGTATTAGGTTGGAGGGATTCGTCTTCATCACTGCTGTTTTCTTCAGACGAAACGACATCTAACCGGCAGACGGAACTCAAGGTGTCCTCCTCACTGTTGCCACTGGTGACGTGCTTTCCATGAAGAACGGTTTTCCACGTTTGTGACAGGTACCACCCTCTGTCTCTGTTGAAGTTACGACGACGACTAATCTCAATGGCTTCTCGGATTTTGCGGGGCACAAAGTGCTTTTCACTCGCCAAAATCCGTGCCTTGTCAAATCTGATGTAGTGCGTCGTCCCAGATGTGAGAGCGTGCTCTGTCACCGCTGAGCTGCTGTTGTCCACGTTTTTCAAGGAAGCAATGTGTTCTTTGAGTCTTGTGGACACGTTTCTTCTGGTCTCGCCTACATAGCTTGCACCACAGTCGCAAGGAACGACGTAGACCCCAGGAGCTCCTAAGGGATCCTTATCCTTTGGAGAACGCAACAGTTGCCTGACCCGTGAGGGGGGGGGGGCGGAATATCGTCTTGATGCTATATCTTCGGCGTTGTTACGCCGAAGATATAGCATAGCAGTGTCCGATTTTGTCCGTGACCCCCTTGACGTATGGTAGGTACGTTACTGCTCTCTCAACCGATGTTATTCGGCACTTTGTGGAGTTGTTTGCAATTCGATTACTCTGCTTCCAGCTGTATCCGTTTGCCTCTAACACAGCCTTCACATGCGCGACTTCCGTGTTTACATGTTGTGGGTCACATAATCTCAGCGCTCTGTTGATAAGTGTCCGAGGCAACGACGCTAGATGGGCGGGATGGTGATGGGAGTCAGCTCTCAAGTACCGGTCTGTATGCGTACTCTTGCGGTACACTGTGTGTGAGAGATGTCCATTCCGTTGTCGCTTCAGTAACACGTCAAGAAACGGCAACGCGCCCTCTATTTCTCGTTCGACAGTGAAAGTGATCGTCGGATGTTTGCTATTTAGATGTTGTAATAAGGGTGTTATATGGTCCTTATGTAAAATAGCAAACACGTCGTCAACATATCGCAACCAGTATCTGGGTCTGAAGGATATGTCGTGTAGTGCCGATGTCTCGAACCACTCCATAAAAATATTCGCAACTACTGGAGCTATAGGAGAACCCATGGCCACACCTTCCGTCTGAATATAAAATTCTCCGCGCCACTTAAAATATCCACTTTTCAGTATGTACTTTATTATATTCATGTACTCGATAGGTATAAGAGCTCTCTGGAATAAATCCATTATTATTATAATCAATATTTTGAGTGTGTCCTCTATCGGTACGTTCGTGAACAATGACGTGACGTCGATGCTCACCATCAGTTCATTTTCACCTAATGTTACTTCATCTAGGAGCTGTATAAAGTGTCGCGAGTCCCTCATAAAACTTGTGGTGTTTCCTGTTAGTGGAAGTAGCATGTCAGCCATGTATCGAGCTGTTTTATAAGTGGGTGAGTCGATTTGACTGACTATGGGTCTCAAAGGCCACGACGGCTTGTGAATTTTAGGTAGGCCATAAATTCTCGGTGCAGTTGGGTTCAAAGGGCGTAATCTACTATACAGATCTTCATTTAATGCACGCAGTAGTGTACTCAGTTTGGTAGTTACTCGAGATGTAGGGTCGTATGTAACACGTTTGTAAGTATTACCGTCACTGAGGAGCTGGTTTATTTTCTGTTCGTACTGTGCTGTGTCCACGACTACTGTTGCATTCCTCTTATCTGTGGGTAAAACTAAAAGCTCTGTGTTGTTACGTAAACTACGTAGTGCAAACATTTCCGAGTTTCAGATGTTGGATTTAGGTACATTGGATTTTCGCAATGTCAATGCTACTTCTTGGCGTAAACATTCAGCGTCATGAATCGGTATGTTATTCCGGGAGATCGTTTCCTCGATACCGGTGATGATCACCTCGACAGGTATCTTCCGCGGTGTCGGCGCAAAGTTAAGACCTTTTGATAAAACCGATTTTTCATTATCAGTGAGTTCCTGCGACGATAAATTTACAACCGCCGATTCTCCACCACTGAACGGTTGACGTCGGAAGGACGTTGCTGTGAGGTTTTTGTCAGGTGTTTTAATTTGCTATCATGACTTTTAGATGAATTGTTTAAAGTATATTGAGCTCTGCTATAAGTCATTGAATCCAAAGTATCCCATAAATCTTGGCGTAATAGACGAGACAACTGTAAATGTAATTCCATCAATTCCATTGATACACTCGCGATGTTTCGATAGTAATCCCGTAATACCCTCTTCACCAATTTATCATTCACATCACTGAAGAACTTTGTGTAATCTCGAATACATCTCACTAGTTTAATGCGCAAGAACTTCGGCAACACTCCACTATTTCGGCACTTTTGTACAAACACTAAACCACATTCGAGTTTGTTACGCTTATTCCTTAGCGATGCAAATCTTCGCACATTTTTAAGGCATACCTCCCCGTAGAGGTTTACAATTTTATTACAAAAGCTCACGTTCATTTTAAACTTATAAATTAAAGACGGGAATTTAACGTGACTTACGCGATGTCGATATAACGATCGACATATGTTTCGGCCTCATCCGGAGGTCTTCTTCAGGATCTAGTGCGTCGTCCCAGATGTGAGAGCGTGCTCTGTCACCGCTGAGCTGCTGTTGTCCACGTTTTTCAAGGAAGCAATGTGTTCTTTGAGTCTTGTGGACACGTTCCTTCTGGTCTCGCCTACATAGCTTGCACCACAGTCGCAAGGAACGACGTAGACCCCAGGAGCTCCTAAGGGATCCTTATCCTTTGGAGAACGCAACAGTTGCCTGATCCGTGAGGGGGGGGGGCGGAATATCGTCTTGATGCTATATCTTCGGCGTAACAAGTGTCAAATTCCCGTCTTTAATCTATAAGTTTAAAATGAACGTGAGTTTTTTATAATAACATTATCAATTGTCTTATACCACCTTTGGTGGTTACTATAAGTCACCTCAAAAATGTGGATGTAAAGAACATCGTCTTTAAAAATTGTCCTATACACCCTTACAGTTCAACAATAAAAAAATACAAGTGTCCTTTACAACCTAGTTTAATTATAATTCCGTGCCTCCATAAATAAATGTATGTGAGGAATTGTCCCATAAACACTAGAATATTTAAACAAAATCTAATATAATCCAGACTTACTACCTAATATATTTTAAATAAAATATTTTATACGAAACTATAAACTCATAATTTTGTGACAACTAAGTTTACTGACTGTGAACTGATGCCACTTTTTGTAATTCTCCGCAGCAGCCCTCAAACTTACTTTTTACAGTAGCTGAAATTTGTTTCATCGATCCTCAGACGCACTTCGTCTGAGCCTCAATTTTTACCACTTAACGCTACGGTAGCGGGTAGTTATGTCTTAACTATGATCGAGTATACACTGGAACTAGCGCAGCTACTTAACACTCGGCTTCATTATGCCATACTTGTACTATTCATTATTCTGTGATTATGCATAAAAGAAATAGATGTAAGAATTCGAAATACATTAATACTGAACAGGCATTGTGATTTTTATTTTCGTAGTAAGTAAATATCTTATTCGAGGCATGATATCATTCTAGACCCTCAACATTATACCCGCAATTTCGCGGTAAGAACAATAGTTTACGATAAGTCACACCTCACAAACATGGTTTTAATTTGGATCAGTTCCCTTAACGTCGGTTATCAAACTCTCAATTTAACTAGATTCCATTATTGTGCTGATCGAACAGTATTTCTTAGGGCAAGTTTCACCGAATTCGGATAAAGTTTCAGATAGTAATCAGACAGATGACATTATACAAAAGTCTGTCGGAAATCTGTCAGATAAGTTCCCAATAGGGCTATCAGGCACCGTTGAAAGAGGCCCCTAGACTTGAAAACGATTTAAAGCACACAAAATACGCCAAACAAACTTATAACAACACACAGAGTAATAGCAATGACGCCCTGTATACAAATGTTAACACAGCCTACAGTGCCACAAGTATAACTTGGCGGTGGTGGTTTTTGGAACTAATTCTTTTAATTGAAACTGTGAGTTTGACGTTTGAGAGATTACCGCGACATTATTGTTGATAAATCTGCTACATTAAAATAGTTCAATAATGCCAAAAGTAAATAAAAGTGGTTTAAGAGAAACTGTTATCAAAGTACAAAGTAAAAGCACAGTGGCGCACAGGCACGCCAAGTTATACTTGCCGGACTGTATAGGTTTTCACTCAATAATTTGACTACGCTTTTGAGTTTATAGGTAGAAAATTAGTCGTACCTAAATGTCTCGGGCTTGCCCAGTTATTTAGCAGGGTCAACCTCTTTGCATAGTCGAAAGTAACATTATAATCATACCTGTATCAACACTAACCATACTCGAATAATCCAGTCCGCCACGTTTACTTGCCGACGGGTAGCTCTGCACGCAGTGGTACACAACAGCACCATACAAAAACTAATTTTCCCCATTACAAGTGGCGTTCGGTGTTCGGACGCAGTGGTAAACGCTACCATTTAAAAAACCTGGCAAAAAACCCTTTTTTTGCAACTAAATTGATATGACTTTTATGAAGTATTTCTTTTATTTTTAAGAAAATATCACACCTTGGATATAGACGAACGTCTAATTTACACTTTCACTGACAAGTATTCACGAAATCTAAATCACTGGATTCAAAACGATTGAACAACACAGATTCGATTTTAAAAAGTTAAACCACCCTTATTTATTCAAAATTGTTATTTTGAATGGATCGAGGCAAATATAAGAGACGGCTTAAACGCGTAAATGCACGTGGACCTATCCCACTTCTGATCTTACAGACCAGAAGTGAAAAAGGTTAATAAAATAAACACTCTCACAATACCTACAACTATATAATGAACACAGAACTTTAAACATACTAAGTGTTCCGGACAGCGTCGTACTCCGATAGATATATAGTTATAAGTATATAATAAAGATAAGTGAAATAGTGAAACACAACATAGAGAAACGCATACCGATCACAGTACATATCATGATCCAAATGGAACTGATAGTCCGTCTGTCAGCTGCATAATATTGTTTAAGTAAAAATAAAAATGGCAAGCCTAGAAAGAAAATCTGCGGACAAAAGGGGAAAACTGAATGGCTGTTGAATCTACCGGTGTTTCGGAAATACTCCCATCAGAGAAGAAACACCAAGAAACTCTATGGGGCTTGTCTTGTCATTTTATCTTTTTTTTTTTAAATTAATTGTACATGTCAGCTTTAAAATTTTAACAATATATTATTAATTATAATACAATTTATATTTGTTCTTGGAACTTGGGGCATTCAGGCCATGCATTTTTGTCATCCATATAGTCACCTATTGTATAGTATGATTTTTTCATCAAATTGGATTTTACATAGATTTTAAATTTGCTCATAGGCAATTGATCAATATCTTTAGGTAGCTTATTGTAAAAGCGTACACAGTTCCCCATGAATGAACCACTAACTTTCTGCAGTCTGAAATTAGGTATAATTAATCTATTTTTATGTCTTGTATTAAAATTATGTACATCAGACCTTTTCTTATAATCATTTATATTCTTGCGTATGAACAAAATATTTTCATAAATGTATTGACATGCCACTGTTAGGATTTTAATTTCCTTAAATTTTTCACGAAGTGAATCTCGCGACCCATTACTATATATAGAGCGAATAGCTCGTTTCTGCAAAACAAATATTGATTGGATTTCAGCGGCTTTCCCCCACAATAAAATGCCATAAGACATTATACTGTGGAAGTAGCTGAAATAGACCAATCTTGCAGTGGCTTCGTCCGTTAAAAATCTAATTTTACGTACTGCGTATGCAGCGGAGCTTAACCTACCTGCTAGAACCGATATTTGAGAACCCCATTGAAGCTTTGAATCCAGGGTGATGCCCAAGAATGTTGTGGATTCAACAAGTTCTAATGGTTCATCATTTATTAATATACTTCTATTTAGGATACCCTTTTTTACATTTGGTAGAGAGAAATTAATACATTTAGTTTTTTTTGCGTTTAACAATAAGTTATTGGTTGTAAACCAATTCAGAACCTGTGTTATTGATTTGTTTACATCGTCAAAGTTAGGTGTAGTCCTATCTATTTTGAATATCAAGGAAGTATCATCTGCGAACAAAACAATATCACATAGGTTCTGTACGAATGACGGTAAATCATTGATATAAACTAGAAATAAAAAAGGTCCTAGGATCGATCCCTGCGGGACTCCCATTTTTATGAGGGATCCAGATGACCTGACATGGCAGAGATGTTGAAGAAGAATGCAGAACTTAAAAATCAACTAGCCGAGTATGATATCGCTATGGAAGACATGAGAGACCAGCGTGACAGGCTCCTAGCGACAGTGGATGTACACACTCAAAACCAAGAACTTTTTGAACAAACTCTGACCTATATCCGGGACCTGGAGCAGGAGCTTTTGTGTACTAAGAATAAACTTGAAGAAATGGAAACTTCTCATGCGTTACAAAATGACTCTAATAAAGCTAACTCTGTGGATTTATATACAGAGCTCATCCCTTCAGGTTCTAGTAGTGTCTGTATTAAGGGTTCTAACAAGATCAAAAAATATATTAAGTATAATAAAATTATTAGGAAAACTACTTATAAATTAAAAAAATATAATCAAATTAAACAGGATAATTTAAAGGCTTGTAAAAAAACATAGATTTAAGTCATGAATTACAAAGTTGCATAGAGTTGCTTGAAAGGTGTAACAGTGATCTATTAGAATTTAAGAAGAAGGCTGATTCACTCAAACAAGAACTGCTTACCTCAAAAGATGTAATTGGGGCTCCCATCGCTAACTTGCAGAGTGAATGCTACCAAGGTCATAACAGTCTACCAAGTACAGTAAATACTGCGAGTTTACATCTACAGACTGACTTGGTTAGGCAGGAGGTAGCGTTATCGTTGCAGTGCACTGGGGCCTCTGGGGTGGACTCGGGCAGTCCTTTACAACTGCCGGAGCCTGCTAGAGAGACCATTGTGTACAGCGATGAGATTGGCATAGGTATGGGTAGCTTATTAAGAACAAGATTAAGCCAAAATGTACATAATAATTGCTGTCCTAATTTACCAATAAAAGATCTATGTACGAAAATTAGCAGCCACCAGTATCATAAAAATTGTACAATTATAGTGCAGCTAGGCAACAGCACAAATGTAAAAAAACTGATATTAATAACCTAATTGAACTTTTATCAGACATTGCCAGCAAAGGTATTAGTAAAATAATAGTGTGCTCATTTCCATACTTAAAACACAGGAGTAGTACTGTCAATATCAATAATCATATACATAAATTAAATTTGACATTATATAATCAGACATGTCGCCTGAGCGACTTTTTGTATTTCGAATGTAATACATTTATGACAAAGGATACTTTGTATCTCAAAAAGACTGACATTTAACTTACTGACTGACAATTAAATTTGACATTATATAATCAGACATGTCGCCTGAGCGACTTTTTGTATTTCGAATGTAATACATTTATTGACAAAGGATACTTTGTATCTCAAAAAGACTGACATCTCGACCATTGCTAAGTTATTAGCATTCAATATATATGATCCAGTTTTACATGTTGTAGCGGATCACACAGACAAGCTCCAATGTAGTGGTGTTACTATGCGGGGTAATTGTAGTGTAGTTGACAAAGTTAGTTTAAACTAACGCTTAGGACAATGGGGAGGCCAGACTTAATCAACATTTTCCATCAAAATATACAAGGCCTCTCCAGCAAAGCCTTAGAATTAGAATTATTTCTCGACTTTTATAAAGTTGATATAATGTGTATTACTGAACACTGGTTTGTGAAAGGTACTTTGTTACCAATAATCAGAAATTATACAATTGCAAGCACATTTATTAGACAGAAGGCAATTCGCGGTGGCTCACTTATATATGTATCTGAAAATTGTAATTTTAAGGAGCGTAAAGACATTGTAGCTTTGTCTGTTAAACGATGTATTGAATTATCTTGTATAGAGCTGGGGCAACATATAGTCATCTGTGTATACAGACCTCCATCGGCTGATTATAAAATGTTTGAGACAATTATGGAAGAAGTCATGATGAAAGTCTTCAACACCCCGAAATCTTTGATAGTTTGCGGTGACTTTAATGTTAATTTAATTGAGCAGTCACCGCTCAGTGATAAGTTAAAAAATTTATTTCTTAGCTTCAATTTAAAGCATCTTTTTAACCAGCCGACTAGAATCACTAGCTCATCAGCAACCTGCTTGGACAATGTGTTTTGCAACTGTGAACCTGAGAAAATTGCAATCTTTGATAAACTTGGCTCCGACCACCTGGGACAGAGTGCCACATTTTCATGTAAAACATCCACCAAAGGTCAAGAATACACATACAGGCCCATTACAACCAATCGGGTTGAACAGTTTGTGGATATCATTGACAAGCAACTAATGAACCTAATATTTTCTGAGGATCCCGATGACCTATGCAGCACTTTATCTCAAATGTTGGGTGCAGAGTTCAATAATATTTTTAAATTTAAAACTATTACAAGAGCTGGGAAAATTCGGTTCGATGACTGGGCTACTCCTGGTATTTACAAAAGTAAAAGTATAAATAATTTGTACAACTTATACTCGCAAAAACAAATTAATTTACACAATACTAAATTCATAAATCACTTAAAACTATATTCCAAAACTTTTAAAGTGGTTTGTCAGACAGCAAAATCTTTGCATTTTAGTAGAAAAATTAAGCATGCTGATGATAAAATAAAAACAACATGGAAAATCATCAATACTGAAACTGGAAAAATAAAACAAAGATACAGTAAGATCATCTTAAAAGTTAACAATAAATTAATCATGGATAGTAATGAGGTTGCCAATACATTTGATGAGTTCTTCTCTCAAGTACCTATTACTACCACTCAGTCCATAAATTCAAGTCCCGCTGATGCTTATTCTATATTATCAAAGTGTGTAAATAAATGTGATACCTTGTTCCAGTTCAAACACGTAACTGCAGACTCAATTGTGAAAACATTTAAAATGCTCAAACAAAAGAAAACCGAGGACATGTGGGGAATGTCAACCACAGTTCTCAGTTACATTATTACTGTTATTAGCCCATACTTAGCTTTTATTTTTAACAGATGCGTTGATCAAGGTGTCTTCCCGGATTTAATGAAAAAAAGTAAATTGATTCCTTTATTCAAATCAGTAAACAAAAATGATCCATCTAACTATAGACCAATCTCTATACTACCGGCATTGAGTAAAATTTTTGAAAAAGTAATATTAGACCAGCTTTTAACACATTTTAACATGAATGATCTTTTAAATAGCAAACAATTTGGATTTACTAAAGGGCGTTCTACTACTGATGCAGGAATAGGTCTTCTTTAACATATATTTGATGCATGGGAGAAAGCACAAGATGCTATTGGCGTGTTCTGTGACCTATCAAAAGCATTTGATTGTGTCTGTCATGAAACACTAATTTACAAATTAAAATACTACGGTGTTGAAGGTAAGGCACTTGATCTGGTATCATCATACCTCTGTAACAGAACACAGATGGTTGAAGTCAATGGCGTCAGGTCATCTGGATCCCTCATAAAAATGGGAGTCCCGCAGGGATCGATCCTAGGACCTTTTTTATTTCTAGTTTATATCAATGATTTACCGTCATTCGTACAGAACCTATCTGATATTGTTTTGTTCGCAGATGATTATGACGTAGGTATCCGCTCAGAAAGAATTTTCTGAAAATTCCTCCCGGATACGGAACGGGGATCCAAAGTTTGTATGGCGAAACAAGATGAGATAAAGTACGTATTGTAGGATTTTTCGAAATGGGGTAGGTAGCAAAGTCTGAAAATTTGGGTTTTTCTAGTTTTATAAATATGAATCCCGAATCACCTTAGTCACGCGATAACATGAAAACTGGTGAACCGATTTGGCTAATTCTTATTTGATGTCTGTAATGATAGAATCGTTTTTACAAAAGAAAAGTTTTAAAAAAATAAAAGAAGTTTTTAACGCGTGCGAAGCCGCGGGGAACTTCTAGTATATTATATAAATATCTGGATTACCGAGCTTCGCTCGGTATTATATGTATATTTTTTGTTAAATCGAGATTTTTGGATTTCTTTTGGCTTCCATTAATAGTTTTACTCACAAAAGAAAGAACTAAAAAAAAAATAGAAAACAAAAAAGGAAAAAATAGTCATCTCATCTGGTCTCGAACCAGGGACCTTCCGAACGCCATCCAATCGATCTTCCACCGAGCTATCATAACGTTGTCAAATGAGTCGAAATTACCTTTTGTATTCTAATGATATTGTAGTAGTTTTTCAACGCCTAAAACACGAATAAAACAACATTTTCTGAAAATGAATCCTTGCTAGATCGATTTATCGCCCTCGAAATCCCCTGTATACAACATTTTATGAAAATCGTTGGAGCCGTTTCTGAGATTCAGATTATATATGTATATATTTATATTTATATACAAGAAGTTCTGTAAGTGGACCTATGTGGTCTATGTGAAGAGAATGTAAAGGTATTCCTTCTTTCTCGATGGGGTTTAAATATCCTTCTTGTTTTCCCTTTTTTCTTGTTGCCGCTAAATATGGTATGCAACTTTGCATTACTTCTTCTATTCTCTTATCCATATTTATATATATCTGCTCACCGCTTCTGTTGTCTTGTGACTCATGTAATGAATGGGATGTAAGTTAACCGTCTGGGTGTTTCTGTAGCAGGATCGCAGCTAATGCTTGGCTGGATAGATCTGTGTGTAGCTCTGTGGACAACTTACTGTCATATATCTTAAGTACTGGGTCCGTGGCCAGTTTCTGCTTCAATATCGTAAAAGCTTCTCGTTGTTCATCGTAACATATAAATGTAGCTCCTTTTCTCATAAGGTCTGTCAACGGCTTGGCAATTCTTGCATAGTTTCTGATGTATTTTCAGAAATAAGATATTAAATCAATGAAACTTTGCACTTGCTTGACATTTTTATGTTCTGGGTACCTGATTACTGCATCTTCTTTATCGGTACACGGTCGTACTTCACCATCTGATCATCTGATGTCTCAAATATTCAATTTCATGACATATCAGCTTCGCTTTTTTCTAATTTATTTCAAGCCCATACTCGGAGCTACTTGTAACACTTTTTGAAGTCTTTCTAGAGCTTGAACCTCGGAAACTGCTGAAATAATGATATCGTCGACAAAAATCATCATAGCACCTTATGAAATCAGTTCTCTGAAAATAATGGTGACAAATCTCATCAAATAAGTTGGAAATATAGATAATCCAAATGGTGCTTTTAAAAATTCCCATTGCCATGGTGGGTAATTAAAGATATGTATTTTATTGAGTCTTCACTGATTCTAAGATGAAAAAAAGAAACATTTTTCAAATCCAGCACGCTAAACACTTTGGCATCTTATAGTTTATCTATTAGATCGCCTATTATTGGCATCGGAAATTCATCTTTTACTATCTTCCTCTTTAATAATCTGTTATCAATACAAATTTTAGTGTCACCATTTTTTTTGACCAAAACTTAAGGACAAGAATATTCAGAAAAACTCACCATGACTATTCCTTTATCTATACAGTCCTCTATTTGTTTTTGGACCAGCTTTTGCTCTGCAAGTGATATTCTTCGGGGTCGTTGTTGCACAGGTATGCCATTTTTAAGTTCTATTTTCAGTTCAATTGGTGCTTCTTTCGTCTTCGTCAGGGTGTTCTCTTGAACTAGGCTTACAACTTCTTTCTTCACCTCTGGGCTGACAATCTGACCTGCAATATAAATAAAGATTGTATGAGTAATCTCATCAGTCACAACAGTTCACTCGCGACATCCATTTATCTTCTTTTGCCATTAGGTGCACGGTTCCTTCACACATTATCATCGTTACAGAGTTAAAAAAATCAAGACCTAAAATTACATTAACTGGTATGGCCGCATTCTCCACTATATGAAACTCAACATTCTCGTACATCGTACTGTCTATTTTCATCGGAAGTCTGGTTCTTCTTGTTGTTTTCTCTTTTGATTGCGCCAACCCAAACACCATTATGGTCTCAGACGAAGTCTAGACCGAGGCCCGTCGAACAACGCACTGAGGCTGGTAAAATTACACCTCGCCGTGTACAGTATCGGTCATAATTAGAGTAGCAGTCTCAAAAAGCAATAGCATGACAGCAAAATATGCACATACGACCTTCTTTTATAAGACGCTTCGAAAGTAACATAATGAAAGAGAAAGATAGAAGAGATAGAAAGACCCATATATCGTACTCTCTCATTATGAACCCATTAGAAAGAGCGCATGTATTAATTAGTAGAATAGCTAGACCAGTTTTGCTTCTATTATTAATATACAATCAATTATACAAATATAAGGGTAGATTTGAAACAAAATGTATTGATGGCATAAATGTATGAACATAACATTGTCGGTTAGTGAACTTTGGTGGTGGTTGAAGTTTGGTTAATTTAATAACTTAAAAAATCAAAATGCAAGCAAATATAATTATTAAATACATCGAATATTGAAGCATTGCATAGAATTGGACTAATTAAATTGTGTTATCTCAAATGTATAGTGAAAGTGGCATAAGTGTAAGTTATTGCTGAGTGATAAGTGTTGAGAAATCGTAGTAGTGAAAGCAAATTGTTAATAAAGTGTGTTAATAAGATTTGGCGTTTTCAGAAGAATTTTATAAGCTATTATGGAATGTTGCGCACTCCATGGGGTTTAATAATGCAAAGGTGAGAAGCGCGAGACGGAGATGTCCTGAGCAGCTGTAGTCCCCCTGGATCTAGTTTGTGGAAAATTTATGTGTCAGACATAATATGTGCGAATATAGTGGATTACGAAGGCTTCTTATCTGTATCGAAAACAATAGAAGTCACACGAAATATTAATTTAAAAGTATACAAAAACTACGCGATGTGCCGGCTGTGATAATTTGTAATAAGTAATTGTGTAAGTTATGATTATAAAGGATTAAGTTAGATTATTCAATCCTCTTTTCCTAGAGAAAATGAATAATTAAGCTTATAACCTTAAATAATCAATAGGTAAGAGCAATTCTTAGATGTTGTTAATTTGTCAAAATAGAAAATTGTCAATGAAGACGGTTTCAATGTAATATAATATTAAATAAAAATAGTAGTTTATGATATTTTGATATGTTGTAAATCAGTTTATTTAAAAATATTGTTTCTGTGTATTCTTCTAAGGTATACAAATAAATATTTCCTCAAAAACTATTAAGATAACATCACCGTGTTATTTATTTTATTTCACATAATTATAACATAGTTAACCAATTTACCTTTATTAGCGAAGTTTGTTTTAAACAGATATAAAATAATACAAGCTATTAATTTTTTTTAAATATTTTATAGGCTAGCGTTTGACCACTATCTCACCTGTTGGTAAGTGATGATGAGGTCGAAGATGGTAAGCACGTCAGGCCTAGTTTTCTAGGCCTACCTAGAATGGGAACTGGCACTCAAGGATCGCTGCCGGAACACATTAGATGTTTGACGACAGATTTTCTAACTTGAGGGTGGTAGCTGGCCAGTCGGACACTAGATAGTGTCCTACCACCATGCGGAGTTGTTGGTTTCTTAACGATGTTTTTCCTTCACCGGAGGGCCACTGTGAGAAGCGCACATACATTTTTCGATAGAAAAATCTATTGATGCACGGCGGTTTGAACTCTGTACCTCAGGCATCAACCAACCGTTCTCCCGATTACGCCACCGGGCCCTCAAAATTATAACAAAATAATTTACTGTATGGAGATTTGAACTCGGGCCTCCTGCTTCCTTCATAGTTCACCATACCACTCGACCAAGATGCTATTAACGACTCATTCGAATTTAAGCATCCGTTACTTGTGCATACGAGTAGCTTACTCGACGTTATGTTAATTGTTAACTCAACAAAAATAAAACGAGTATACAGTGGAATATTGTTATCTCTATTTGATGTTTATCAAATGTATCTCACGCTACGTTTCACCTTTTTATTTGTCTGTGGTATGGCTAAGCATGCCATTTATGCTGTACTTACGTGTTATTGTTTGCGTTGGAATATTCAACAGAAATATCGTGCAGGCTACTATGAACATTGAGGTGCTACTGGACTATTGTCCCTCGCTAGTACATACACAGTAACGCATATGACGAGATTACACCTTACCTTGTCAGTCGAGCTATTCCGGCGCGCGGAGTGTCACGTTATAATAATTCACATTTTTATGGAAAACAATGCTGAATTGTTTTGTTAAAAAGTGTAAAAACCAATTTTCGAAAAATAAAAAGCATGATGGAATCACATTTCATACGTAAATAAAATAAAAATCCACATTTTTCATAAATCAATTGTAGTAATTATTATTATATATTATTACTATGACAGCTTGAAAAAAAAACCCACAAGTGTTGCCACTAGTACAGTGCCACAAGTATAACTTGGCGTTTGAGAGATTACCGCGACATGATTGTTGATAAATCTGCTACATTAAAATAGTTCAATAATGCCAAAAGGAATTAAAAGTGGTTTAAGATAAACTGTTATCAAAGTACAAAGTAAATGGCGCACAGCCGTGCCAAGTTATAGTTGCCGGACTGTAAGCGTCACAATAGTCCCCGTTTATTGAGTAAGTTATTTTGTTCTATATTTTCATTATGGTTCCACACGGTTAGATGTATTTAGCCAGTGTCAATACTGGCTAAATACACTAATTGTAAATCGTGAAAAAATAATTCAATTCATAACAAGGGGTCAATATCACATTTTAGGAAGTCATAGTCTTAATTTAAGTTTAGTTTAATTTTAATTTCAAATACTATATATGAATTATGACGGGGTTCAGACCCTACTGAGAAACATGCCCTGGCGCTCTAACCTGATATAAATAACTGTTATTGTTCAAGTGAAGGTGATTAAATATAATATGACATTTGCCATGATATTTCGTGAGATACCATGACATTTCATGAAATTTTTTGACATAGCATGCCATATCATGATATTACGTGACATTTTATGACATTTCGTGACATTTCATGACTTTTAGTGACATTTCATAATATTTCATGACATTGTGTGACACTTCATAACATTTCGTTACATTTCATGTCATTTCATGTCATTTCATGTCATTTCATGTCATTTCATGTCATTTCATGTCGTTTCATGTCATTTCATGTCGTTTCATGTCATGTCATTTAATGATATTTTTTATATTTTGCGACGACACTTCATGAAATGTCACGAAATTTTGTTTTTTACTAACCGGCATTCACTCTCGTTAATTTTTCGGATTATGCTCCGACCGGTTTCGACTCGATTTGAGAGTCTTTGTCCGGAGCGGCTAAGAAAGATGTGACTCGCGGCGTGCCGTACGAGCTTCCCAGTGCGACTGGGATATAAGGTAGGGTCGGAGCATAATCCGAAAAATTAACGAGAGTGAATGACAGTTAGTAAAAAAACAAAATATGAATAACACTCGTGAGAATTCTTCACCAAAAGAAATGTATAAATTAATAAAATAAATCTTAAAAACAAAAACAGTCACGGTATCGATGACCTCCCCCCTTCTCCAATTAGATTTTGTGCTGAGGAACTGACCTTGCCATTTTGTTTGCTCATAAATCAATCATTTGAAGAGGGCACATTCCCAGAACAACTAAGAAAGCAATAATAAAACCTATCCACAAGAAAAATATTAAAACTGACCCTAGTAATTACCGGCCTATCGCCCTCTTACCTACTGCATCAAAATTATTTGAAAAAACTATGTGCAATCGTGTATATTCCTTATGTGAAAAGTATTCTATTTTCGATGATAGCCAAAACGGTTTTCGCAAAAACCGGTCGACATCACTAGCTATATTTAAATACATCCAAGCAGCTTTAAGTGAAATAAACAATAAGAAATATGCCATCGGTATCCTACTTGATATGTCTAAGGCATACGACAAAGTACAATACAACATTTTACGAACTAAATTATACGGAATAGGTGTTAGAGGTGTTGCCTATAAATGGTTTAAATCCTACCTAGAGAACAGGCAGCAATACGTAGAACTCGAGCATTTCAATTACCAAACAAATACCATAAAAAAACATTCGATCTGATTGCAAAACAATCAACGCCTCAATACCTCAGGGTAGTGTTGTAGGATGTCTATTGTTTTTATTATACATAAACGACTTACCAAAAATTATGAATGAAACATGTATATTATTCGCGTACGATATATCAATAATAACCTCTTGTAATAGTAAAGAATTCCTAAATAATAAACTTACTGACATACTTGATAAAATAGTAGAATGGATGAAGGATCATAATCTTCAGATCAATTACTCTAAAACGAAACTAATTTCCTTCTATCCCCACCAAAAAGCACCACTGAATATTCGGTTCACGTATCAAAACACAGAAATAGAAACTGTCAATAATTGCACTTTGCTTGATCTGATTATAGACAAACATATAAATTGGGAATATCATATTCAAAAAGTTAAAAATAAAATGTCTCAATTTAGTTACGCACTCCGCGAGATCAAGAAGACAACTGACCTCAGCACAGCACTTGCGTTATATCATTCTCAAGCTAGTGCATGGTTGAATTATGGCGTCATATTGTGGGGAGCTTGTTCATCTGCACCTACCCTTTTTATCCTTCAAAAAAACTTGTTCGCATTTTAGCCAATATAGACCAAACGGATATCTGTAAACCGTATTTTCAAACTTACAAAAATCCTCACCCTACCATGCATCTACATTCACGAAGTTTGTAAATTTGTTCGCAAGCATCCCAACTTGTACAAAACACGATTAGATGCATCTAGGCATAGTAGTGTACGGCATGCCAACCGATTAATACTGCCTACATCTCACCTTCAAATGTATTCGAAAGGTCCCCTAGTAATGTCCATAAAATATATAATCACTTGCCGGTATCTCTAAAAAGTCAATCCCAAAATCGAAACTTTGTGAAACAATTAAAGGAATTTTTAGTCCAAAAAAGCTATTATACGATTGACGAATATTTTAAAGATAAATTTTGACATTGTTTTCTATTTAAAAATATGACTTTTCCTTTTAACATTAAATAAAATAAATAATATACCGACATAAATGATATGCATTTATGCAATAATAATTACGATAATTATATAGAAGTGTAATATTCCTCCTCTCTCCTAATTGATTAATAATTTAATTTTTTAAAGTAATATTACTGTGCCCTTCCAGGGTCTATAAAAAACTATACATTTTATTTAAGACCTTGTAAATACTTTTATAGACGCAATAAAATACTAAATACTGAATTTTATAACTCAAAATCGGCAATTCAAAGGCGGCAATAGCCCAATGGATAGGATGTCGGACTGGCGATCGAGAGGTCGTGAGTTTGATCCCCACCCCACCCATTACACTATTGACGTGAACCCACTCCAGACACAAGCACATTTAGCTCAATATTTAACGAAATATCATTAAACGTCGTGAAATTTCATTATAAGTCACCAAATGTCACGATATGTCATGAAACGTCAGAAAATTTCTAAAAATGTCTAAAATATCATGAAATGTTACGAAATATCATGAGACGTCATGCAATTTTCGAAATGTCACAAAATGTCATGAAATGTTACGAAATATCATGAAATATTATGAAATGTTACGAATTGTCTCGAAATGACATGAAATGTCATAAATTGACAATATATGTTATGTTTATTCAAGTCAAAAGTACTTGCGAGCATGAAAAATTGCTAACTTATCTATTTACTTATCCATTTATTCAGTACATAGAAAATAATATATTAGGGTAATAAGTTTAAGTTTATACTGCATGGCAACACTCACTAAGAGCACACATGTTTACGAAACCGGCCGCAGTGCGTTGTTCGGCGGCTGGGGTCTGGACTTTTTATTCCGTCTGAGATTATGGTATCTTCAGTCTTCTAAGCATTTAACTGTTGGTATATACTCTGAAAACTGCAATAGAAAAAAGTGGAGAGAATGTGACAGAAAAAGTTACACAAAATATAAGCTGCATTTTGGAAGATAAGTTTAAACTATTTAATGAAAAATACGAGCATCTACGGGAAAAATGTGAAAACCAAGAAAACCGACTATATTATATAGAAAAACAGGCAAAAAGAAACAGAAACATCATATTCTAACCTAGAAAGTCTCATAATAAACTTTATCAAAGAACATTTCTCTCAAGAACTAGACCACAGGGATATTCAAGAAGTAAAGAGGATAGGCAAGATAGGGAAAGACCTCGACCAATAATTCTCACTTGTTGCACACTCGGCACAAAAATTAATTTGTTTAAAAATAGAAGTGCACTTAAAAATACCGGTTACTACATAACGGAAGAGTTCCCACAAAATATCCTAGAGAAGAGGAAAGACCTTCAAGAACAAGCAAAAATCAAAAAGGAAAAGGGAAACCTTGTAAAAATAAAATATGACATGCTAGTCATAAGTGAAAGAAACAAAAATGTTGGAAATAATAAAATAATGCTTTCAACTTTGCCTGAAAACAAAACCACCAAAGAAGCCGAAACAAACACAAAGGCTTACAAGAACAATAAACCACAAACACAAATAAAAAGAACTTCAAGCCAAACGGAAGGTATTTTAAAACCGGGCATGCTGAAATACCTGATTAACAGAAACACAAATAACTCATCAGATATGCAGCAAAATAATAACGTTAATATATAGCAATTACCACCCCCCTCTCGCAACAACAACCACTATCTGAATACCAAACTCATCTTCCAAGCCGGCTGGTCACCGTGGAAGATCATGACCAAAACCCTCCAAACAACCCTCCAAAATGGAAAAAACCTCACAAAGAACGCTATACATTCTGACATATAACGTTACACTTTCATCATAATTATGATCGTATGTTAGAGCTAAATGAAACGCTCAAAGAAATTCAATACGATATATTAGGATTAGCTGAAACAAGACGCATTGGAAACAAAATAGAAGAGCTTCAAACTTCATTTTCTGCTATACAGGCCACACACCTGGAAGATATGACATAGGTTTTTTAGTCAAATACCATCTTAAAAATAATATAGAAGACTACTTCGGCCTTTCTGAAAGATTAGCCATATTGAACCTGAAATTCGAGAATACCAGCTTATCCATTATCCAAGTCTATGCTCCTACTGTACAAGCAACGATGAGGAAATCGATAACTTTTATGCGACAATAAATAGGGCAGTAGAACTAGCACATAAAGACTTCATACTGATGGGCGACCTAAATGCTAAAATTGGGATACCAAAAAATGAGGAACATTTAATCATGAAAACACATGAATATGAAATTAGAAATGAAAGAGGACAAAGATTAATTGAATACGCCAGCAAAAACAAACTGTCCATTTTGATCACTTTCTTCAAAAAATAAAAAAATAAAAATAATTGGACATGGCGATCGCCGGATGGAGCCAACAAAAATGAAATCGTCTTTGTGCTGTCAAATCGACCCCGTAGAGAGACATAGAGGTTCTGAACATTAACTACCCTTTAGATCACAAAGCTACAAAGCTTCAAATCACAGAGATACAATATCATATGATAGACATTTCAAAAAAAGTAGAGCAAAGTTTACTAACTGTCAACATAATACAATAACAAGCGAAGAAGAAATCACGAAGTTCAAAGAATACCTAAACACCTACATATATAAAGATCAAATGTTCGCAGAGATTATTAAATCAGCCCAAAGTATTACTAAAATCAAAAAATTAAAAAATCAAAAGTAATTTATTTGCTAGAATGTAGGTTTACATGCTTGTAGATGTTAATTCGTGAATCACAGACCCTTACATTCTACCACATATAATGGTGTGCAAATTATGTACTTAAATATAAACAAAGCATTTTAATATTTTTTTGATTTAATTAATTAATGTTATTGATTTAATTAAATGAAATATCAATAGATTAATTATAATTTAAAATATAAGAATATGTCATAAATATTTAAATGAATTAAAAAAAAGAAATAATAATAATAAAATAATAACAATAATTAATAATACCATTAACTTAATTACTTATACATAGTCACTGTTCTGATATTTTATTATTTATATAACTTACAACATTAATTAATTATTGGTGTAGTTATACAGATTTTAGTCAAATTTTTAATGCTTATATGTCAGAAATTCTTGCATAGTATAAAAACATTTGTCAGCTAACCATTTGGTCAATTTTCTCTTAAATATGAGAAAAGGTAAATCTTTGAAACAATCAGGCAGCTTATTATACACTCTAATAGCATTCCTATATGAATTTCTTATTGCAATCTCAAGTCTTCCCGGTGGGTAGTACAATTTAAATTCATTCGTAGTTCTTCCAATTCGATTGACAACATCTATTCTTTTTTCAAAATATTGATGATGCTGTCTCACGAATATACATATTTCTTTAATATACATACACGTCAAAGGCAGAATATTTAACCGTTTCAATAACGGTCTACAGCTGTCCATGTACTAGGCACCACTGATTGCACGAATACATTTTCTTTTGATTAAAAACGCTTTATCAATCAACACCGAATTACCCCACAATAGGAGTCCATACGAGAGCACCGACGAGACATACCCATGGTATGCACTCAGTGCTGCTTCTGCGGATACCGTCGTTCTTAACTTTTTGAGTGTATAGACAAATCTATCCAGTTTGTTACAAACGTAATTAATGTGGGCTTTCCAGTCACAATTTTGGTCTATCATAATGCCTAGGAATTTTGTTGTTGCCACTTGTTCAATTACACTATTTTGATACTCTACTACTAAGTCAAGTTCTTTTTTTCTATAAGTTTTGAATTGTATCATCTTCGTTTTGTCGACATAAATTTGCAGATTATTGTTTTGTAACCACTTAATGATCGCACTCAAAGCTTCATTTATTTCTTTTTCAAATGTTAATTTATTTTCACATTTTACCAGTAGCGTTGTGTCATCAGCAAATAAAATGGTGTCGTGCCTTGTGCTGTTTGGTAAGTCATTTATGTAAATTGAAAACAAGAATGGGCCAAGCACACTGCCCTGCGGGACACCGAAATTGTTGTGTTTAAACATGCTTCTATAAGTGTGTTTCTTATTTTTGTCGACTTTTGATATTTCTACGCATTGTTGTCGTCCTCCAAGATAATTTTTAAGCCATTTATTCGCTTTTCCTCTTATACCAAATTTATCTAGCTTGTATAATAGTAATGTATGGTCTACAAAGTCAAATGCTTTGCTCATGTCTAGGAAGATAGCCGCAATAGGTACGCTGTCATTGAGTGAGTCAGTGATTATTTTAATTAAATTAAAGCAAGCTAAAGCAGTTGTGCCGTTATTTCGGAACCCAAATTGTTCCTTCCTTAGTATTCTATAAGTTTTTGTAAATTCTTGAAAATATCGGTATCAGTGTTACTGGTCTATAGTTACTAGTGTCAGTTCTGTCTCCTTTTTTAAACAACGGCTTAACAATAGATACTTTTAATGTATCGGGAAAGGTATCTTCTTCAAATGATTTATTGATCAGGTAAGCAAGCGGTAAACATATATGTTCCACCCATGATTTTATTGCATTAGTCGTGATGTTATCAATGCCTACCGACCTAGTGTTATTAAGATTTTTAATAGTCTGCATGACCTCTATACTATCTGTGGATCTAAGAAATATTGTGTGCATAGTTTGTATATTCATGGTTCTATTAATTTCATTACTATTGTATTTAAAGTTATTATTATTTGTCAAATTTATATAGTAATCATTAAATATATCACTTATGGTATTAGGATTATTGTATGTCTCATTATTTATATTTATCTGGTCAATTTGTTTGTTTAAGATTAGGTCGCCTATAGTTTCATTAATCACTGTCCACGACGCTTTGCATTTGTTTTTGTTGTTGTCAATATATTTTCTGCTCTGTAGTTGTCTGGCTTTATTAATGCACTTTTTAACCATAATACTATAGCATCTATACTTTTTAACGCATCTCACTTTACTTACTTTTTGATGTCGGATATTAAGATATAGATATCTTTTCCGTACATACGATTTTTTAATACCTTTAGTAAGCCATTTTGTGCGACTGCATCCTGATGATCTCTTAATGCAATGTATAGGGAAGCATAAATCAAAAAAGAGTGTGATCAGTGTGTGAAATTCATGAAAAGCTTCCTGCAAATTTAATTTTTCATAAACGTTTGAAAAGGTGAGAGCTGACATGCAGTGGCAGAACTTCTCTATATTTTCCTTGTTAAAATCTCTGACCTCTTCATACCAGTTACTTATCTCATGCGATTTATTAGCTTTAATCGTAAATGTCTGTCCGGTTTCATGGTCAGATAGACCAAGATGGTGTACCGCAGACTGTGACTGTTTAATGTTGCTTGCAATTTGGTCGAGGCAAGCTAATTTTCTTGTAGGTGTTTTAACATGACACTCGATATTAAATTTTTTTAATAAGCTTATTAGGGCTTCACTATTTTTGTTGGATTGTAATATGTCTATATTCCAGTCTCCGCACAAAATTATTTTCTTACGCCTTAATGTAAGTTTAAGTAGCAATCGTTCGAGTTTTTCTAGGAACTGTTGTGGATTACTATTAGGCGTCCTATAAATACATATCAAGGTAATCTTGGAAATTTCTATACCACAACATTCAAAGTGAAGTTTGGATGCAAAATCATTTAGATTCGTTAATACTTTGTAATGTAGGTTATTTTTTATTAATATGCAAGATCCGCCCCGTCTAGAATCTCGAGAATACGAAGCAGCTAATTTGTATCCAGGGATCTTCAGTAACATTGCAGTACCTTTTTTTATAAATGTCTCCGTTAAACATAAAATATCTATATTGAGGCCTTTTTTCGATATGTCAGCTATCGCAAATAAAGTTTCTTCGATTTTATTTACAGCTCCTGCAATGTTTTGATGTAGTAGAGACATATATGCCCCTTGTTTAGGAACGAAAAAACTCTTGTGTGACTGGTTCTAGCTCTGAATTTTGTTTATTCAAAACCATTTTTTTAAAGTAAAATGGTATGGTACCTTTTATGGGGGAACTCGGTACTTGGTTGAGAAAATCGTTTGCCGCCACTTTTGAGCCGATTGTAGTATAGGTAATGTTTAAGTCTTGCTTTCTGTGCACCTTCGCAATGACATCTTTACTCAGCGAGGCTGACTTGCAATTGGCATGTACTTGAACATATATCGGCTTAACATACTCGTGCAACAGAAAACATACCTCTCTACCTGTAATTTAAAACTCATGCTTTCTAGAAACTTTGGTGAATTATATAAATAGTTGTGTGTACAATTGTGATTGTGACAAACATCAGTTCCCGGCAAAAAAAAATATATTAAATATATTACGACCTATTTCAAGTTAATATTTAGATTAACTTTTATAATATACTGTGATAAAAATGAGTTATTGTTAGTGACTGGCTACAACAAGTGCAAATACTGCGAAGTGATGTGAAATTGTGTGTGATGTAAACAGTCCACAAAACATGATTAACTGTAAGTGAATAGCTTCTGTTCTATTATATACCTATGAACATTTGTTATGTGCAGTTCAAACCTAATAATCTAATGCAGTAACAACTAAAAACATGTGAACTTTTATATATAATGGTCGGTATATTATCTTTTGAACATAATAACAGTGAATACCCTCAACTCATATTTTCGTCAACAATCCTTACTGTTGTGTATAATACAATAGCTTATTTCGACTTCTATTCATGTGAATCGGCAGACTAGTGGTCTAAGACACTGACCTAGATCACCGAGGTCGTAGGATCCAACCTCACCAGAGACTGTTTTAAAATATCTTTTTGCACAGATATTGATTTATTAGAATTACATTATAATATTTACATCTATAAAAGGATATAGGAGGGATATATAAAACGATAAACGATATAGATAAAGGATAAAACAATTTACTTTAATACATAAATCATGGATTCTGTGGAAAATAATTTTATATCACATCGTAGGCCTCGACGAGCTAACTCGCTCTGTGATATATCCAAAACTAATTCTTCGCTATTTGACAACACTATGATGAGCTTACAGAACACATCTTTGAATGAAAGCCAGACTTTATCGGAGTTAAATGAAAAAGTAAATAGACTTACTGTTCAGCTAACAAGCGCAAATCTAGAAATTGATAATCTCAATAGTGAAAACTGCCGCTTGAAGGTCGAACTGCAAAATAGCCATAAACTAATAGAAACTTACAAGAAGTTGAGTCTCTCTGATGGCATGTGTATGTCGCCTTTATCGTCCCGAAAGCGTAAAAAGCTTAGAAGTAATACTCATATCTCTCCCCAACTGAATACAACAACAGAAGGAACAACGCTGCAAAATACATCGCTGATTGCGACCGCAACATTGGTCTTGCCTTCGCCCTCTACATAGGACAAAGTGGCTATATACGATTCACAGAAAGTTACACGTGGTACTGGAAATATATCTGATAACGAATATACCGAGGATGCTGTCGTCGAACTATTAAACTCAAATAATGAAGAGACATTAAGCTCCTGTCATCAAATCATTACGGACAAAAAAGCAAAAAATATAAACTGGATTGTAATGCTTCTTTAAAAGAATACGAACGAAATAATAGTTGTGATGGGAGACGACCAGGGTAGAGGTATACAACGTACTCTACAGCAATTAGTTGGAGAACATTACATAGTAACTTGCTTCTGGAAGTCAGGTACCACACTACAAGACATCTTAATCTCTGAGAGTAAAGAAATACAATCCCTTGACAAGAACGACTATCTAATAGTTTTAGGAGGAACAAATGACAGGTCACCATGCATTTTCAACATATGCGTTAGTCATTTTTTGTGCTTTACGCGAAATACAAATGTTCTCTTTTGTGAAATACCCTTTAATAAATATTTGAGAGAATCAAAACTAAATTATGAATTGGAAATGATAAGTACTAAAAATTGAAAATGTTATGTATGTTGATATGGGATTTTCCTTGCATCTACCCAATTGTAGACTACTATCTCGTCATATATATCAATTAATACTAAGGGAAATTGTAAGCAATGAATATAAAATTAATATTGTTAACTTCCGTAATAAAGCAGTTCTAAAAGTAACGGTAGAGAATGTTGATAAGGCTACACAAACAGAGGATAAAATAGAAATGGATACCCAATTTGATATGCCTCTATGCCTGCAGCCAGGCAACTCTAGCCCAAAAACAACTGAAAATGTTTTTCGTGCAGAATGATTTAAATTTAAATATACTTCATCAGAATATAAATGGTATCTTAAATAAATCTGACCTTCTTACGGTACACTTAGAATCGCTTCGAGAGCAGGGTAAGCCCGTCGATGTTCTTTGCTTAACAGAGCATAACATGCTCAAAACTGATGTTAGTCTACTGTATATGGAAAACTATTCTCTTGCATCCTTTTTCAGTCGTAATAAACGTCACGGTGGGTCATGTATACTGGTCCACAATAAGCACGAAATTAAAGATATTTCATCAGTGAACAAATTTGGGATCCCTGGTATTTTGGAGTGTTGCGCTGTAGAACTTAAAGCACACAAATTAGTTATTGTAAGTATCTATAGGCCTCCACGTAATAGCAACCAACAATTTGAAATGTTTTTTACAGCTTTGGATTCAATACTTCATGAATTTTGCTATAAAAATAAGAAAGTACTTATATGTGGTGACTTCAATATAAATACATTGCAAAAGAGTAAACAGATGGATTATCTATTACACATAATAAGCAGTTATAATATGCAGTTAGCAATTAATGAACCAACTCGCTATAAAAGTGGCACGTGTATAGATAACTTTGTTCACAACATAAAAGGCTGCAAATATGAGATTTATGAGTTTTGCTCTATCAGACCACACAGCGCAAATGCTATCCTGTCCGGTGAAAGTCAACATCTCGCTCACGCATTGGTTCATTGAAAAAAGGGATTATTGCCAGGAAAATGTTCACAAATTTAAGGAATGTCTGAAGTCACTTACTTTCAATGATGTGTATAGCACAGATGACGCAAATACGGCATTTGAAATATTTCACAACACATTTACGTTATTTTACTATTTGTGTTTTCCAATAATATTAACTAAAGTAAATTTACGTAAAAAGCCAAGGTGGGTTTCCAGCGGTATACGCAAGTGCACAAGCCGTAAGCGTGTTTTACTTTGGCAATATAGAAAACATCGAAATTCTAAAAATAAAAACACGTTTAAAACATATTCAAAGAGATTAAATAAAATTATAAATCTTACTAAAAAATCTCAAAACACATATTTTATTCAAAATGCAATAAATCTAAAGCGACGTGGTCAATAATTAATCAAAAGAAAAATAATATCCCAAAGGAAGCTATCAAACAGATTAATTTCAATGGTGAAGTAATTAATAATCCAAAAAGCATAGCTGATGCATTTAATAACTTCTTTGCCACTGCATCTGTTCAAAATACTAATCATAGCAACAATAATTTAAATTCACATATTGCAATACTGACTATTACCACTCCTTATTTATGAATCCAATTAATAATTTCGACATTGATAAATTCCCTAAAAAATACCAACAGCACGGGTTATGATGATGTAAGTACTAAAATTCTTAAACAAGTATCCCTAATAATATCTCCGGTTTTAGCGCATATTTTTAACCTATGTATCGAAACAGGCATATTCCCGACGAAACTAAAAACAACAATTATAAAACCATTATTTAAAAAGAATGACAAACAAAATATGACATGCTATAGACCTATTGCTCTTATACCTATATTTTCTTAACTATTTGAGAAGATAATATATCAAAGCCTTTACAACTTTTTTGAATCAAATAATGCCCTCGCTGACCAACAAATAGGATTTAGGAAAAATAGAACTATAAATGTGGCCATCTATAAATTTCTTAATTCAGTAATGACAAAATTGGATAATAAATATTTGACTACAGCATTATACATGGACTTGACAAAAGCCTTTGATTTCGTAGATCATAGTATATTGCTTAATAAAATGGAAATATATGGAGTTCGAGGCAATGCCCTTAAATTATTGAAATCATATCTCGGTGACCGTAGACAATGTACAAGAATTACTAGAATATATCCTAAAACCAAAAGGGAAACTACATATTCTTCTGGTTTTTGTAATGTAACACAAGGTGTGCCTCAGGGAAGTGTCCTTGGTCCCTTATTGTTTATTATTTACATAAATGACTTCCAAAAGTGACTAATAACGATATGGTTTTATTTGCTGATGACAGCACAGTGATGTTCTTTAATAAGTGTAAATCTGACCTAGAAGCTGACATGAATAGTACATTAGACAAAATAATTGATTGGTTACGTTCTAACAAATTGGTCATTAACCTAGACAAGACTAATTTTATGACATTCAGAAACAGAAAAAGCTATCTATATGGTATTGACATTCATTCTAATGGCCACAAAATTCATGAAGTCAAGAATTTAAAGTTTTTAGGTTTGTTTCTGGACTGTAATTTAAATTGGAGATGCCATATGGAAAGTGTAAGCACAAAGTTGAGTCAGTTTTCATACGCACTCTACATGCTCGGCAAAGTTGTGGACCAGCCTACTGTAATTACGGCCTATCGAGGACATGTAGAGTCAATATTAAGGTACGGTGTTATCTTTTGGGGTAATGCAGTGGAATGGGAATCTGTATTTATAGCTCAAAAGAGATGCGTGCGAGCAATTTGTAAGTTAAAGAAGATGGAAAGCTGTAAATCTTTTTTTATTACTCTAAGATTACTTACATTGCCGTGCTTATACATATACGAAGTTATAGTATTTGTCAGATGTCATAAAAATATGTTTGAGAATTTGAAAAGTAAACGCCATAAGCATAAGATTTGTTGCCCATCTAATACTACTATGCAATTTAATAAAAGTATATTTTGCATGGCACCACTATTATATAATCATCTTCCAAAAGAAATGTTTCATTATCCTTTAACTGTTTTTAAACATAAATTGAAAGTACTTTTGCTAAACAAAGCGTATTACAGTGTCAAAGAATATTTGGATGATAAATTTGATTAATATTATTTATAACATGATACTTTACTATTTTTAATCATTAACATTGTGTAATATTATTTTAATTGACAATTTGACCAAGCTAATTATATTATTCTGAATCGTTTGACATTGTTATGATGTACTATATTATTGTAGGGAGATACTTCGTTCTTTCTGTGTTTTTTTTCCCTTGTTTATTGATTTAGTTAACTATAATAATGATCAAATTACAACATACTTTCCTTTTTGTATTGCATGCCAATAGGTTGAATGCAGCTGTCCAATTTTATTTGACAACATCTTATGTATACCTGTATTCGCAATGAATAAATAGATTGAAATTGAAATTGAAATTAATTTTATTTTTTCATTCAGCATGTTTTCGTTTAGGTAAGGATTATATTGATTTTTTACAACAAATACTTTTTGTCGCCTCAATCGGTACAAAATATTATTTAAGTTTGACAGAAATAGTGAAGGATTTTTTTCGTTACGTCCTATCATTAAAATAACAATATCCTTTGTACTTAACACACTAGAAAGGGTTTCACAATATTTGAGTATTTCTTCTGAAGTTGCCGAAGATAGGACGACACCACGGACGTCGTACTGATTGTGGTCGTGTCCTTTTCTCAGTTTGTATGATAACGTCTAAGCCATATTCCGCGCTTGCTTGTCTCCCAGTATATAAATTCTATCACTTACAGTACGTGTGGCACCCTCTGTGGCTCGAGACTGCAGCAGCTGATTAGATATGGGTAAATTGCTACGACTGCAATTATTGCTGTTCAGTATGCAAGGATGTGATACTAGTATGTCTTTGGACGATATATACATGTGTTTAGTTTCTTTTTTTTCCGTTTTTTCTTCTTCATTGTTACGTATTATCACGCTAGCTAACCCATTTTTAGCGAATGGTGCGTTTGATCTAGAAAGTAATTGTTCCTGTCGGCCTTCCACGTTCTTAAAGCGACTCTTTGGGGTTTCATTTTGGTATTTATATCTTGCATTGCGTATAGGTGAAAGTCTCTGTATCCGCATCCGAATATTTGCTAACCTGCTTAAAGTAGGAGTGGCTATACCACGAACGTTAATGTTTGTTGGCGTAGTAGGCGCAGATGTAGTAGAAATATTTCTCAGGAACAAAATTTCTTTATTTTTTTTCAAATAAATCCTTTTTTAGGTTGTAACACTCTGAATTCAGTTTAGATATTTCTACATGAGCGCTTTCTAGCTCACATTTTAAATTATGGTTTTCTTCTTTTAGGTTTTTAATTGGTGACGTGTCCCTGTCCGAGATACCAGGAACACTTTCTGTCGAGTAGTTACGAATTTCTGATAAACTTGAGCTGTGTATTAAGATGTCGTCCATATTCATATCGGAAAAATCAAGGTCTGATTTCCTTCTCCTAAGAGGCTTCCTAAAAGTTATATTATTGTTGCTTTTGTCCATTTTGTCTTTTAAATATCTTAATTTATATAAGCACCCTCCACCTCTTAGTCAATATGTATAGAATATAATTCCAATATTGTTGGGTGAATCCTGAAGTCAGAACCTTGCTATCTTTTCTGCGATAAACTTTAGTTATTTGTCAACAGATGGCGTTAGGATAGACAATCTAGTACCATTCACAATCAAAATGCTTTCTGTACTGAGTTTCTTGTCTTGATAAGCTAAGTAGTTTCTATATTCGATGATAGATGGCAGTAGCTTGTGTGTATTTAAAAATGTATCTGCTCAACGGTTCTTATAATCATAATATATTCAAAATATGTAAAAATCATCGAATTATATTCAAAATAAACATGCCAGTTGAGTAAAAATCTTAATTTTTTACAGTTTAGTTGCTATGTATGGGTGTTCAATGTAGACTCACAGTTATTATCTTGATAAATAGTCCTCTTGTTTACACATATTTTATATGTTGTCTTGTTTGAATTTGGCACTGGTTTGTGTTGAGATAACACTCGACCACTTAAGTTGTCAACGAATGAGGTTAGTTACACAATTTTTTATCTAAAATTTCACTTTATCTATTATATATGATTTAATATAAACAAGAAGACTTTAATAGGTGTTTACTGTATAAGCGCCACCTAGCGATCTCACTAGTATTAGTGTTAGCAAAAAAGTTCAAATAAAACCAGAGCAACAAGAAATGAAATCTCAGCGCTTTACAAGCTTGTAAACAAATATATTAAAAAAAACTACGGCAACTATAGATATAAAACTATCGAAAAACACCTTAGCCAAACTGGTAGCACAAAAAAGGCATACAAACAGCTGAAACCGTATAAACTTTAATCGAAAAACTAAAACGAGGCGATTTAACAAAAAACAATCGTGGCGACATCATTGGCATAGCGACAGAGTTCTACAGGGATCTCTACAGCACAAAAGAGCCAGAAAACACCAGCCCCGAAAACAAAATGACAGTAGCGACGATAACATACTAATAAAACCCCAAATTGAAGATTATGACGTCATTGAGGCATTGAACAAACTAAAACTAGACAAAAGCCTGGGCTCGGACAACCTAACAAACGAGACTCGACATCGGCCCCAATACTACCTACACCCTTTACAAATGTATTCAACTCTATCCTCCAATCTGGAGAGACGCCCACACAATGGTCCGAATCCAACATAATTCTGTTATATAAAAAAGGCGACCCGAATGATATTGAGAACTACAGATCTATAAGTCTGCTGCCGAGTGCATATAAGCTGTTTTCTACAATCGTGACCAAAAAATGTGCTCTACATTAGAAACAAGACAACCTGTTGAACAGGCAGGATTTAGGAAAGGATTCTCTACCATCGACCAAATCCACACACTCATCGAGAAATATCAAGAGAGAAATAGACCACTGTACTTGGCATATATCGATTACAAAAAAGCATTCGATTCAGTGTCACACAACTATATCTGGGAAACTCTAACAACACAAAAAGTGGAAAAATAATATCTAACAGTAATCAAAAGCATATACAGAAAAAGCAAAAAGCACGAGAGTAACGCAAGAGTTAAACTAGAAACAACCGGTCCCTGGGTCCCCATAAAGAGAGGCGTAAGACAGGGGGACCCGCTTTCACCTATACTATTCATAGCCACATTAGAGTCAATAATATAATAAACAAGCTTGACTGGAATGAATGCGGAATAAAAGTAAAAAATAAGTATTTAAACCACCTACGTTTTGCCGACAACTTGGTGCTGATATCAGAGAAAGGAAAAGAACTACAGTACATGGTAGAATCACTAAACAAAGCCAGCAAGCTCGCCAGGCTAGAGATGAACCTCTCTAAAACTATGGTAATGACCAACAACACCAAGGTACAAATATACGTTGACAACGAATCTCTCCATTACACAGATAAATACATTTACCTAGAAAAGCAAATAAGCTTTGACACACTAAACAACTACCAAGAGATTGAGCGCAGAGCCCAGTTAACATGGAACAAGTATTGGAGCCTTAAAGAAATATTTAAGAGCAATATGCCAATCAAACTGAAGACAAAAGTTATGCATTCTTGCCTTATAACATGCCTGACCTATGCTTGTCAGACATGGAAGTTTAACGAAAATATTAGAAATAAAATTATAACATGCCAGCGAGGAATGGAGCGGAGTATGCTAAACATAAAAAGAATAAATAAAATAAGGCATACAAAAATACGCAACATCACAAAAGCAACAGACGGTTTAGGACAAGCTCTTGCATTAAAATGGAAGTGGGCCGGACCCATAGCACGCCTGCAAGACCAAAGGTGGACAAAAAGAGTGACAAAATGGAGGGGGCCAGTGGGCAAACGTAAGAATGGGAGACCTTCCATTAGATGGGAGGACGAAATCAAACGCATAGCGGGTCCAAACTGGACACAAACTGCAAAATCCAGAGAAAATTGGCTCAATTTAGAGGAGGCCATTACCTGCAGAGGGGTTCTTAAAGAATAATTTTATATACAACTAGCAGCCCGCCCCGGCTTCGCACGGGTAGAACATATATGCCTACAAAATTTGCATCAGTTTGTTGCATCGAATATAAAATATGAACATATTTAACAATCATCGTCATATTTCAACCAATTTACACAAAACCTTAACGAATTATGCACCTAAACCTTCCTCATAAACACTCTGGCTATTGGTGAAAACCGCAGGGTAATCCGTTCAGTAGCTATTGAGATTATTGCGAACAGACAGACAGACGCAGTGATGGACATTGTTTTATAATACTTACGTAGTGATATTGAACGGCCCTTTGGCGTAAAGGATAGTTACCCTGATTCTGACCCGACGGTCGTTGGTTCTAATCCTAGCTATATACCTACCAATGAAAGTGTTATGTGCATTCATGAATCATGAGTTTTCGTACAGTGGTAGTGGGATCATTAAATCTACCAAAAAGCAGCTTACCACCAAGGAGAACATCTGCCGCCTTAACGTTACGGCGTTCCCCGACGCAAAAAGTACAGGTAATATACGCTTAAGGTGTGTATCTGTGTGTCTGTCTGTAGCATCTTAGCACCTAACCGGATGAACAGATTTTGTTTTTATTATTGATAGTTTTTTTTGTTTGATAGATGTCTTCATCAAAAGTGTTCTTAGCTTAGATTCATGAAAATTCGTTCAATCGTTATAAAACTATGAGCTTTTTTCTAGTTAATTGCGCTATGAAATCAACTTTCATAGGTCTGATCAATTCGAAAATCTTCTTCTTCAACGATATTGTAAGAACATGGAAGCATTGACCTGATGCTGGGACATCTCCTGGACTCTACAGAATACTCAAATCCTCACCAACTTACAGCTCAGATTTTAAATGTCGTGTTTAAAGTCATTGGAATGCTTTTAATGAAAAGATTATACATAGATCAGTCAGGGTGGTTTAAACTATTATATTATTATATATATAGATGAATATTATTTTATACAATAGATCATATTATTATACTATATTGACTTCAAATTGATTGTGATCGGTGGGGATCTACAGCATAGCTAAGCCTATAATAATATTTTCGTAGTAACTATGACCTAATCTGTGGTTTCACTGCAAATATTTTATTAATTTTGCGATGCGTGTATGTGAAATTCGTGATATCTTCTAGAGTTTTCATTTGAATTATATACTGTAAGGGACAATTTTAATCTATAATATGTGGCCAAGCTAATTAACGTAATTATTTGGATAAGGATTAATAAAATATACTTGAAAATAGCCTTGGAAGTTATGTAATATTTTTTAACAAACATTTTAAGATTAAAATGGTTACTGTGAGTCAACCTTAAGAGATAGACATATGCTGTCGCGGACTTTTTTGTAGGTCTTATTAAGTTGTAAAAGTCTTCCATAAAAAATATTCTTCTATCTATTTTCAATTGAGCAGCGTTCGTAAGAAACGTGTTCTTTCGACCGTTTTTTTGCCGACTTAGGTTGCAAATTAGGTCTCCATGAATGTACCTTTGATTTAAACGGAAAAATATATAGCCTATTTTCATTCCGAAAGTTCATTCTATGTATTAGTGAAAGAATTTTTCAAATCCGTTCAGTAGTTTTTGAGCCAAATCATTACAAACATACAAAAATACAAAAATACAAATGTTCTCTCTTTATAATATTAGTATAGATAAAACTACTATAATAACATAGGTTTTCAAAATTATTTATAAAAAACTGAAACTACTTACCATTAAATACTAAACTACAAAACAAATCTTGATACTAACAAAACTAATTAACTTGTAAAATACATTGGGTCTTCAAATCGCGAGTGAACAGGTATTTACTAGGTAAGCGTGCTACATCGTCGACCGCATCGTCACTTAACATCAGGTGAGATAGTGGTCAAACGCAGCATTAAAAAAAACTGGTATTATCTGGAAGAAATAAAAGGCTTTTTTAACCGACTTCAAAAAAAGGAGGAGGTTTCTCAATTCGACCGTATATATTTTTTATGTTTGTTCGCGGATAACTTCGTCGTTTATGAACCGATTTCGATTATTCTTTTTTTGTTCGAAAGGAGATATCTTAAGTGTAGTACCATGGTAATTTTATCGAGGTATGATAAGTATCTCCAGAGATATTGAGATAAACATCTCAAAATTGGTACTGAAAATGAATAGCGCGGCATTGAAGTCGGTTGTTTTTTAGTTTTTAAACGATATTATTATTTTTATTTTTATTTATTTATATACTCTGCGAAATTAAATTTACTTGGCTTCCTGTATCTACAAGGCTTCCTGTATCTACAAGTGACTCCGTTGATATTGAAGCATCTCTATATGTATGACAATAATTTATTTGATATTTTACTCGTTTGGTTTATTTTCATGACTTTAATCATCATAGCTTCAACCGAGGGAAGAAAAGATCTCTTTCCTCGGTTGAAGTAAGCAGAACTTTATTTTTGGTTATTATACATGGTGGGGCAAAAGTAATCATCCGATGTTCTTTTGCTGTAATTTTTTTTTATGATAAGGTGAGGGTGTCGAAACTCCTCATACGAGCGGCCTCCCGATCGCGGGTCGTATCGGTCTACCCGCCCGAAACGGGGCGGGCGCGATTCAAGCCGGGGACGCTCAGCAAGCGGCGGCGACGGTAAGCGGTGCTGCGCCGGAGACGGCCGTGGGCGCTCAACAGCGCCAATATCCGCGTTATGTCGCAGAGGGGGTGTGCGAGGGAGGTCCCGACGTCGAACGTCAACTGAGCGGGGCGATGGGCGGAACTCCAAATTGCGGGACTCCTCCCGGTGCTCGCCCGATCGATACCCGCCCGTGGGAGACCCTCTGCGAGCCGGTTCGCGTCCAACGTCAGCGGAGTTCGCACACAACCACAGAAATAGGAATAATAAGGTATTAGAAGTCACATACTTTGCGGGCATTGTCGCCGCACTTGTGACTTGAAAGCCACAAAAGCGCGAAACTGCTCGAAATGAGCTGTCAGTATTGTTTGAAACGGCGGACGTGAAAAACCCTACAAAAATGGTGTGTTGCAGCATATCTAATTGTGGAAACTCTTACACAACGTGTAATTACACAAATAAGAGGGTTACATTTCACTTGTAAATGATTTTTTTAAATTCTAATGCTGTTTTTTAATTAAATATGCCTAAACAAATTATTTAATATGAGAATAATAGTTTATTTGTTTTATCGTCATTTTGCATACCATTGCTGCATAAGTTCTTCACATTCAGTACCCTTAGTACGAGTTTTCATACCAAACTCGATATCGTATATCGAACAAATTTTGTATGAAAAATCGTACAGCGCCTCTAGTGGTTACTACACTTCACTAAATTTAGACCAATCAGAGAGCCAGAATAAGTCGAAAACTATGGGAGATCTGTCAAAAACGTTTACGATAAAAACTCGTACTAGGGGTACAGAGCGGTATAACCGCACGTAGCAATGTTATGAGATACAAACGACATCGTCATGCTCGCAAGATTAGTGAGCATGACACGGTGTGGCCGCAAGCCACGCGCATGCGGTTGTAAGCTAGTGATGTGATTGTACGGTTTTACTTCGTCAATAGTTATCGATAAAATTGTTATGTATCGATGAAAATAATAGTTATAATATTAATATGATATTCTTTGCTAAGACAAATACACAGTTAAAACAATCAATGATATATCATCAATATTTTTTGCTTTTAAAATATATTTGAGGTAGGTAGTGCAATGGGGAATGAAAGTTTATATGGAAAGTTTTTTTATTTATAAATGTAATGTTATGAAAACTAATACATAATATTATTAATAATAATTTGATGAATGAATTAACGTATCTAAAAAAGCACAACTGCCTGTACCTAGGGGAGTGTTCACACACTCATGTATGGTAGTGAATGCTGGGTATGGCAGAAAAAGCATGAAAGTAAAATTAATGCTGTAGAAGTTTGAGAAGTATGATTGAAGTGACTCTGATAGATAAGGTGGAAAACAGCGTGATAAGGGAACGTTGCGGTTTGATAGAAGATGTAGTGACAAAGATAGAGAAAGGGATACTTAGATGGTTTGGTCATCTAGAGAGGATAGTTGAAGAAAAATTGACGAAACAGATTTATTAGACGAGTGCAAAATGCGAATGGGCCAGCCGATAGAAGCCGCTCTACCGGCTCGCCCATTTATATTGGAAACTTATGACTGGAAATGTAAGGTATTACAATTTAATGTTGTCTGTTAATTGCTATACATATCTCAATAATCAAATAAATATTTTCTTGAAGTCCTCAGATGATCGGCATTGTAACTTCTCCTACATGTGAATCTGTAGATCCCTGTGTGTCATCGACCCCTTCACTCAAACGCCCTTTTCAATCTGCAGGAGTAAGTTAATTAAAAAAAACATTTAAACGTCACTTTGTTACAAAAGCCATGGGTCATTTTCTTGGACTTAAAATATTTTAAAATATTTACTATCATCAGCATGATCAGTATCCACTCGATAGTAATATTATTCATTTAATAAAATGCGTATTGGAGGGGTACATGAATATTCGTCTTCATCACTTTGCTAAAATCGGTGCAACAAGTCCAGAAAAGGCAACTTTTAAACAAATTTCTTCATTTCATAGGGCAGTAAAATCTGAAACTGTTTTACAAAAAATCTGTGTGACTGAGTATGAGTGGTATGTATGTGTGAGTGTAAATAAGGTCGATTTTTTAGTTAATGTATTTATTTTTACATTTTATATTTACTCAGTTTTTTCAAAATAAATTAAATGTTTTGTGTATAAGCCGTTACACAAAATATTTTATTTAATTTTAAACATTATTCTACTTAATTGAATTTATAAATACACTGTTCAGTAACACTTACAATAAATGTAACGTTTAATAAAACATGGCTGATGTTTGTTTTTTAATTAAGCTAATACATTTTGTAGTGATTGGACTTCTGCTAGTCCGCCTGGGGCGGTACCACAACTTTGCCAACAAATTTTCAGCCGTGCAATAAGAATGTTTTTCGGTTGAAATGGCAAGGTGGTGAAATTACAGGGCATGTTAGACTCAACATCTTTATATTTCAAGGTAACAGGCGCATTGTAGTGGCGTGCAAAATTCTGGCAGTCCAGCATTTTGCATACCGCTATATCTGTAGTCAAGTCAAAGTCAAAGCATTTATTCAGTATATGGGCAAATTAAAAATTAGCACTTACACACGTCAAATAACATTAAATAGATCATATTCAACAAAAAATATAGATATAACAGACACATAACGCTTTGAATTTACAAAAAAAAAACAAAGGTATTGAGCCATTCAGCTTTCATCTAGACGTCGAACGTCACACTTAAAACACATGTTTAATTCCCCTTATTAATGTAGGGTTGCCAACCGTACCATTACGTGCACCCGCAACCCAGTGCATGTTTCAGTACTTCAGACAATTTTTATCCAAAAAATTGTGAAATAATGAAACATAATAGATAAATAAAACGCAGACTAATTGCAGTACAAATCATGTTCCGAATGGAACTGATTGTCCGACTATCAGCCGCATAATACCGTCGTAACAGGCAACCCTAGATCTGCAAACAAAAGATGAAAACTGATTGACTGTTGAATCTACTGGTGTTTCGGAAGTACTCCCTCAGAGAAGAAACACCAAGAAACTCTATGGGGCTTGTCACTTATTTTAATTCATTTTTTTAAATTCATATTAAATAAATGTTTAATGTACAATAAGTAATTCTATTATCATACAATTTATATTATATCTTGGAGCTTGGGGCATTCAGGCCAAGCATTTTTGTCATTCATATAGTCATTTATTGTATAGTACGATTTCTTCATTAAATTGGATTTTACAAAGGTTTTAAATCTGCTTATAGACAGTTGATCAATATCTTTAGGAAGTTTATTATAAAATCGTATACAGTTCCCCAGAAAAGAACCACTAACTTTCCACAACCTGAATTGAGGTAGAATTAATCTATTTTTGTGTCTTGTATTGAAATTATGTACATCGGACCTCTTATCATACTCATTCAAATTTTTGCGTACATACATAATATTTTCATATATATATTGACATGCCACTGTGAGAATTTTAATCTCCTTAAATTTTCCACGAAGTGAGTCTCGCGACTTCATGGTATATATATATATACTAATATAAGTAGACGTCATCGCATACCATCAGGTGAGGCGTCGTGCTTGTCTTGTTACCTTACATCATAAAAAAACATAATAAAGCATTTAAAATTACAAATGTTATATGGTCCAGAAGTAAAATTAAATTATCTACCTCTACATGTTATATTCAAATGCTGGATACAGCTTATTGTATGGTACTTAAAAGCTAAATAAAAGTCACTATTTGCAGGAAGTAAGAAGAAAAACCAGCTGTTTCGTCGAAAATAAACCTACTACGCAAAATTTTGTTCGTATACATAGCTTTAATTGAACCTGTTGAAGTATAAACATTAATAATAAAATTATAAATTAATCAAATAGGATTGCATGCGCCCCGAATTTTGAAATATCGATAATATCGACAACTTTTTAGTTTTGAGTTTTATGCAGCACTAGCTGTATTATGTCAATTAATCAGGGCTTCGTAACCGGAAAAATTTGCAAACCTTTTTTTACGCTTTACGTTTTACGGTTACGCTTTAAAAGAAAACGCGGGGTGCACTTTTCTATATCAAATGTTTTCCCCCGTATCCTTCCTGGAAAGTGCCTCTAGAGAAAAAATTGTTTCTAACAAAATCAAGGTCTGCTGTAGCTACGCCCTATTATTATTTTTTTGGCCAACTAACTGCAAATAGACAATATGACCCTATAAAAATCTTAAAGAGGAGATTAACATTTTTTTTAAAATTTTATTTTAGCAATTGGTTTGTCAAAAAAAGCAAATGATAGAGGCTACAGGAAACCTTGATGTTTTGTAGAAAAAAAATTTTGCTCTAGAAGCATTTTCCAGGGAGGAATAAAACCTTTTCTTTTAAGTTTAGTTCTACCTTTACCTCTATTTAGAGTGATACATACAAATAAGAGTTTTCAAGTGGTTTCGTTAAAAAAACCGAAATACGCACGCTCGTATCAGTTTATTAATTACTAGCTGTACCTGCGACTTCGTCCGCGTGGAATAATGTCTTTGGGTAGCATTAACTAATAAGACACATACGTATCCCAACTACACCGCACCACACAACGCCACGCTAATCCCTCCTTCCCCCTCCCATCACTTACCCTCCACTCCCCTTCCCCTCACTTCCTCCTACCCTCCCCCTCCACTCCCCCTACCCTCCCTCTCCACTCCCCCTCACAAACATTGAATTTCATATTTATTTATATCGATACAACAGCCTAAATAATAAGTTTCAAGCTTCTAGCTTTATAAATGACGATACTTCCGTACAACTTTTCATCCCCCCTTTCAATCCCTTACAACCCTCTTTTCGCATTAAAAAGTAACCTATGTCCTTTCTCAGGCTCAATGAATAACCTTCACATTCTAACTTCTGTAAGAAATATAACTAACTTATTTATGTTATTCTTAAAGAACATCATAATTAACCGTCATCAGTACACCGCCGGACGCAGGAGGCTTACCATGACCTTTTAAATAGCGATTCAATTCTGAGACGATTGTGTTAACTGGATCGTTTTCTTTCGTACTATGAGCTTAATTAAACAAAACCTAATGTGGATCGCTGCCACTAGAATGAATGAACGAAAGTTCGATACTGAATTGCAAAATACATCACTAGTGTCGAGTCAACTACAAAGCTGCGTTCTAAAACCTAATCATCATCTTCTAACGGAAAGTTACGGTAAAATGAAATGTTTGAGTTTATGAAAAATATAGGTTGTTGTTCATTATAATGAATTAGTATTCTATTATGTTATTTAAATATCGTAAAAAGAATCAACCTAGATGAATTTGAGGACATCATAATCACAAAATCTCCACATAATAAGATTTTTCAGGTCTTTCTATATGAACTATTTTTCCTTTTCGCAAATATAAAGATTTTCAGCTCATTTATTCATCTATACTAATCTATATCTATACTAATATTATAAAGAGAGAACATTTGTAATTTTTGTATGTTTGTAATGATTTGGCTCAAAAACTACTGGACCGATTTAGAAAATTCTTTCACTAATATATAGAATGGACTTTCGAAATGAAAATAAGCTGTATATTATTCCGTTTAAATCAAAGGTACATTCGTGCAGACCTAATTTGCAAAATAAGTCGACTAAAAAACGGTCGAAAAAACACGTTTCTTACGAACGCTGCTCAATTGAAAACAGATGGAAGAATATTTTCTATAGAAGAGTTGTACAACTTAATAAGACCTACAAAAAAGTCCGCAACAGCATATGTCTATCTCCTAAAGTTGACTCACAGTAACCGTTTTAATCTTAAATTTTTTGTTAAAAAGTATTACATAACTTCCAAGGCTATTTTCAAGTATATAGTATTAATCCTTATCCAAATAGTTACGTTAATTAGCTTGGCCACATATTATAGATTAAAATTGTCCTTAACAGTATATAATTCAAATGAAAACACTAGAAGATATCACGAGTTTCACATACACGCAACGCAAAATTAATGAAATATCTGCAGTGAAACCACAGATTAGGTCATAGTTACTAAGAAAATATTATTATAGGTTTAGCGATTCTGTAGATCCCCACCGATCACAATCAATTTGAAGTCAATATAGTATAATATATATTTTTACTGTATAACATTCTATTGTATAATATCGTTATGATCTATATATAAACCACCCCGACTGATCTATAATCTTTTCAAAAAAACCATTCCAATGACTCTAAACACGATATTTAAAATCTGAGCTGTAAGTTTTTGTTGCTGGATTTGAGTATTCTGTAGAGTACAGGAGATGTCCCAGCATCAGGTCAATGCTTCCATGTTCTTACAATATCGTTGAAGAAGAAGATTTTCGAATTGATCAGACCTATGAAAGTTGATTTCATAGCGCAATTAGCTAGAAAAAAGCTCATAGTTTTATAATGATTGAAAGAATTTTCATGAATCAAAGCTAAGAACACTCCCGATGAAGACAAAAAAAATATCAATAATAAAATCAAAATCGGTTCATCTGTTTGGGTGCTAAGATGCTACAGACAGACACAGATACACACGTTAAACGTATAATACCCCTTCTTTGATCCCATGATTTGATTTTTTTTGATTCCATGATGCCACTACCTCTGTGCGAAAACCCATTATTCATGAATGCACATAAAACTTTCATTGGTACCTACCAATATAGCTAGGATTAGAACCAACGACCGTCGGGTCAGAATCAGGGTAACTATCCTTTACGCCAAAGGACCGTCCAATATCACTACGTAAGTATTATAAAACAAAGTCCATCACTGCGTCTGTCTGTCTGTTCGCAATAATCTCAATAGCTACTGAACGGATTATCATGCGGTTTTCACCAATAGCCAGAGTGTTTATGAGGAAGGTTTAGGTGCATAATTTGTTAAGGTTTTGTGTAAATTGGTTGAAATATGACGATGATTGTTAAATATGTTAATATTTTATATTTGATGCAACAAACTGATGCAAATTTTGTAAGCATATATGTGCTACCCGTGCGAAGCCGGGGCGGACTGCTAGTAAGAAAATAATATAGTTTATATATTAAATGATTACTATGATTTCTTTTGTGATCCATGAATAGGTAAAATTAGAATAAAATTATTATAGTAAATGTAACCATCTGAGAAATAAGTTATAACTATATATTTTGACATACTTCGAGTGTTACCCGAAGGCTTCAAGCAGGGAAGCTGCTCAAGAGATAGGCATCAACCATACTAGTATACTTAAAGTTCTGAAAAAATACAAATACAAATGTTATCGTGATGGGCGATTGGTGCAGAAACTACATCCCGGAGATAGTGACAGGAGATTACAGTTTTGTGAAAATATTCAAACAGAACAGCCCGCAACCCAAATTTCTTGGACTGTATTGTATGGTCTGACGAAACAAATTTTAGTAATAATGGAATGTATAACAGACATAACAATCATTATTGGTCTCGTCAAAATCCATTCCGTGTCCGTGAAACGAACAATCAGGTCAGATTTTCGTTTAATGTTTGGTGTGGAATCAAAAGTAACATGGTTGTTTTGATGCACATTAACGAAGGACATCTGAATGCAGCAAAATACATTGAAATATTGGAGCTTTTACAAAATCAATTAAACCTTCTGCCAGAAGAGGAACGAAATAATATTATTTTTCAACAAGATGGTGCACCTGCCCACAACAGCAGAATTGCCAGGGCATACCTTAATGAAAATTTCAATGCCTGGATAGGTACAAACGGGACGATTAGATGGCCTGCAAGAAGTCCAGACCTGACGCCCATGGACTTCTTTTTATGGGGTCATGTAAAAAATGTTGTTTATGAAACTTGCTATGAAACCGTTCAAGAGCTAAGGATTGCGATAGAAAATGTTATTAGGGGCATACACCACAACACTTTGCTGAAGGCTACAAGAAATGAATTTCAACGGCGACTAATGTTGTGTAGCCGGAACGACGGGGCTCATTTCGAACAATTTATCAGTTAAATAATTTAAGTGTTACAAAATTGATAGTAAAATAAAGTTGATGGTAGATTTAACGATTATTTTTATTTTTAAGACCTAATGTTTGTTAGAGAAACTTTATCCTGAATATTAATACTACCGATTAGTATATTAAAATAAAGAGTGTTTATTTTTTTAATTTTATTTGGTTCGAGTCCCTGGCGAAGCAAGCGAGTTTAAAAAAATCTTTTAATGCAGATTTGTTTAAAGGAATGTCTCCTTTAAGTAAAATGAGCTAGCTTAAGGATTTAAAGTAGTTTCCCTCCAGGGCCTGAGTTTAATTTCCACACTGTATAATGAAACATTCAAACATTCATGTATCCGATAATCTGACAACTAGTCGGCCCGTTCCTAGGATGATGGATTACAATGGATGGCGTCAAAACTTTGGCAGCATGTCCATTTTCTGTTTGTGTTAGTGTCTAGAACTAGTGCTAGAGTGTGCGTGAGTAGGGAAGTGATTACTAGTGTAGAACATATCGATAAAAAGGTGATAAATGTAGAAAACTAAAACTTATGTAAAAAGAAAACAATTTATGTGATAAAATACGTAGTTACTTTACTGAACTTATGGAAATTAGTTATTGTTAAAAAATGCTACAGTACTTAACTGTAATTAGGCAACCTTAAATCTGGCGGTATAGATTTCTTAGCTTTTCTATAACACAAATCTTAAATGTTTTTGCGTTTTCAATACGTCAATTAAATATTACAATTTTGAGCTACAAAGCATCTATACTTCTATACTAATATTATAAAGAGATAAAATGTATGTTTGTATTGAGTTAGCTCAAAAACTACAGGACGATTATTTTTTTCTCTCATATATAAATATATGAATGGTCTTTTAGAATTAACATAGGCTATATATTATCCTGTTTAAAAGATAGGTATATTTGTGAAGACCTATTTTGCAATTTAAGTCGCCAATAAAACGGTCGAGAAAACACGTTTTTTACGAAAGATGATTAATCTGAAATAGATGTAAGAAAGTATGTATCGAAGAGTAGTACAACTTAATAAGACCTACAAAAAAGTCCGCGATAACATATGTCTATCGCACAGACTCACAGTAACTATTTTAATCTTTATTTTTTAATAAAAAATGTTACAGAACTTTCAAGGCTATTTTCTTCTATACCGTATTAATCCTTATTTAAATAATTACGCTAATTATCTTGGCCCAATATCATAGATTAAAATTGTCCTTTACAGTATATAATTTATATGAAAATACTAGAAGTGCCCTGCGGCTTCGGTCGCGTTAAAGACTTCTTTTATTTACTTAAAACTTTTATTTTGTGAAACCTGTCTATCATAAAAGACATCAAAGAAGTAAAAGCCAAATCGGTTCACCCGTTTTCAAGTTATTGCGTGACTAAGGGAAATAGGGATTCATATTTATAAAACCCAAAAAACCATATTGACTGTCAGACTTTTTTTACCAATCTGCATTTTAAATTTCAGCCCAATCCGAAACAATATTGATTTTCAGACTTTGTTACCCCACTTAGGGTGGCATTTTTAAAAAGCCTGAAACTCGTGTTTACTTATTTATTTACAGAAGTACGGTTTGCGTGAAGGTCGAATAAAATGACTATCCAAACTTTGAACCCCCGTTTCATCCCCTTAAAGAGTGAATTTTGAAAAATCTTTTCTTAACGGATACTTATGTTAAAACAACTGGATGCCAAATTTAAGCGCAACCCGAAAAAATATTGATTTTCAGACTTTGTTACCTCATTTCACTCTTTTAGGGGTGAAATTTTGAAAAAGCCCTTCGCACTTGTATGAAGTTTCGAATAGAAAAGACTATCTAATCTTGTTTATCCGTACAAACTTTGAACCTCCATTTCAGCCCCTAACTGGTGAATTTTGAAAAATCCTTTCTTAGTACACCCTTGCGTACTAAGACAAATATACCCTTTAAATTTCAAGTCTCTACGACCAGCGGTTTAGGCTGTGCGTTGTCTGTCAGGCAGTCAGTATGTCAGGACAAAGATTCTTATAGTATTAGATAAATTATCATATAAAACTACGCGCATCGCAAATAATAAAAAAAATGCAGTGAAACCACAAATTTGGCCATACTTACTTTGTAAACATTAATCAGATTTTTAATTGTAAAAAGTAACAGGACAAGCATGACTCTCACTTGATGGTAAGCGATGACGTCTACCTATTACAGATACAGCGATACAGGAAAATTCTGGCAGTCCAGAATTTTGCATGTCACTCCACTGTGCCTGTTGCCTTGAGACATAAAGATGTTAAGTTTCACATGCCCCGTAATTTCACTGGACACCTTGCCATTTTAACCGAAAAACATTCCTATAAAAATTAATTGGCAAATTGGTCGGCCCAGGCGGACTAGCAGAAGTCCTACCACTTCAGAAAAAATAGCTCATTTTTTTGTAAATGCTAACGATATAAAGTAATTTGATGTCAATATAGTATGATCTATTGTATCATCATCATCATCAGCCAGTGTCAGTCCACTGCTGGAATGTAGGCCTCTCCCAAGATGCGCTACTGAGCCCGATTTTCAGATCTTTTTTTTCAATCACTGCCCACCGCATTGCGTATGCCGTCGCTCTCCACTCTCCAAAACTCAAAATTTGAAATCACCCCGACTGATCTATGTATAATCTATAATGAAAATAAAAATATTCCAATGAGTCTGAACACGACATCTCACCTGTAAGTTGGCGAGGAGTTGAGTATTCAGCAGATTCCAGAAGATGTCCCAGCATCATGTCAATGCTTCAGTGTCCTTTGTCGTTGAAGAAAAGGATACCGAATTTCGAATTAATCACTATGAAAGTTGATTTCATAGCGCCATCAACTAGAAAAATGCTCATAGTTTTACAACAGCTAAACAGATTTTCATGAATCAGAGCTAATAACACTTTCGATTAAAACACTTTCAAAACCGTTTCATCATCCTTCATTGCTCGCAGAGGAAGATTATAGGAAGACTTACAGGAAGATTTTCTATCTTGACTCCACTAGCTTCTATTCTTATTGTTGTATACCGGCTGTAATTCACGTACCATTAGTCGAATTTTCTCGACCTGGGTTTCGAGCGAGTCAGTCGCTCTTCCTCGGGAGTGAGGTGAGAGGAGATCGCGATGTTCACCAGTAAATTCGACTAAAGGTACGTGAATTACAGCCGGTATATAACAATAATAATGTTACAAATTCACGATAATTTTAAAATCAAAATAGCTTCTATTCATTTCCGTTTCCTCGGTGTCAGTTCCAGCTTGATTGATAATCTAGTAGGTACAAAATTGATTTATCAAAATGTTTAGAACAAAGTTTGAAGTGTTTAGTTGGATCCTAATTTTCACGCCTTACTGCCTTTATCCACTTGATTGGATTTTCGGACATTTTGGAAACCTACAACAAAATGATATAATATATTAATGTGGTAAACTGTCACACATTCTTCATAAAAATATATATAATAGCATTATCATAAGTAATAATAGATTGAATACGAGTAAGTATAAGTGCTGATAATATAATTAGGTACCTAGTTACTACTAATTTTGCGCGACATTACTTTGATCACTTTTTATAATATTTTAAGATCGTTCACAAAACGAAAAAACCAACTTCAAATGCCACGCTATCCATTTTTAGTATAAAGTTAAAGTTGGAGGTGTTTATGTCCATATCTCTGGAGATACTTATCAGATTTCAAAAAATGTACAATGGGACCAAACGGGCAGAATTAACTCTCGAAAAAAAATTTCCAATCCGGTTAAGAACTTACGGAGTTATGAGATAACAAACATAAAAAAGGCGAACTGAGAACCTCATCTTTTAATTGTGAAGTCGGTTAAAAATATTCAAATTTCGTTCTAAGCAAGGCCATAAGCTAACCGTTCCATCCTTTAAAAAAATCTTCATATTATAAATCAACTAGCTGGGTCCCGCGGCTTTGTCCGCGTTTAATGACAGCGGCAACATGCGCGTGGGCTGTGCGCGGTAGAAAACACTGCTTAATTTGCACATTAACCTTCCCAATTTGTATCAGATATTGTTCCCTATTTCATTAGCTTCAATGTTGATTTCGCGGAACTTTATTTTATTCTAAAATAAAAGTAGCCAAGTTACTTGGTAGTTAATATTTTAACATCAGCATTCTGCTAGTGAAAGTCCCGTTAAATTGGTCCAGTCATTTCAGAGATAAACCGGAACAAACAGACAGACAGACAAACATTTAAAATTCTGTTTTTTATGTAAGTACCGTATATTCTTTCATATGCATTTAGTGGAAAGCTGTTAATTTGGAATTACAAACAGACACTTCAATTTTTTTATATGTTTAGTTTTAGTGTAAAATGTATATAATCGATTTATATATTTGAAGTTTTAAGTGTAATATTATAATAAGGAATTTATATATTCCTTTTTATAAGGGTATCGACTATATTTATCGACAAAGTTTTGGAGGGTTCTCGTACATCACTAGCCGGGCGGCGTAAAATAATGTTTGTTATTTACATAAATTAAAGCTTTCAAATGATAACCATTTACCACCTCGGTAGTTATATGACGAAAAAGATGTATATAATGTTAGCAAAATAAATATTTTGATTCAAAAAGTGGTTATATAAGAGAATAAATGCCCACAAAGACTTACGTGTGTAATGATAATTCTGGATCTTTTACGCCTCCTTTAGTTGTTCTTGATGGATAAAACACAGCACAACACGACATAATTTAACCATGTAACAGGGTTTCAGTCTTTAAAGCTATGTTTCTATTTAATTTTAATTAATTAGTATGATGCGTCGCTATATTATGGCCTGCTAGCTGGTCAAAAATGGACACGATCACCCATGCGCGAGGTTGTCAATTTGATATTAGCTTTCTCGTTTACTCTTATCTCGCGATCCCTGTAATAGAAAGGGTAGGACAATGTGTTGATAGAATGAAAGTCGATGTGACAACGTCACATGGCTGACATGGCTCCATCCATTGTAATCCATCATCCTAAACCCGTTCATTAGAGCAACAAAATAGACATTTTTTAACACACTCAACTTGACAGTCAACTTCATATTATGTATGCTTGTTACACATTCTAACGTTTGGAAATATTAAATTCTTACCTAGTACAAACAATTTTAATGGTTTAATTCTTTCTTATGGCACTCCCAACCACAACATAAAAATAAAATGTCAAACGTGTTGTATGCTATCGGAGGGTGGGGCTACCCTCCGATAGCAAATCAAACACAAACACGCCCAACTCAAAAGTGCACAAAAGCATGCGCTAGGTTCATACCAGAGGGTAGCCCTGGCCAAGAACCCACGCACACCACCACACACGAATGATGAATCTTATCTATTCCAATGAATTTCAATGGTTTAATTCTTTCTAATGGCACGCGCAACCACAACATGAAAATAAAATGTCAAACATGTTGTATGAGAATCAAGAATCAAGAATCAAAGCATTTATTCAGTATTAATATACGCACATATACACGTCAAAATCATAAACTATAACCAATTATCAAGTAAGTATGCTATCGGAGGTAGCCCCGATCAAACACAAACACGCCAAACTCAAAAGTGTACAAAAGCATGCGCTAGGTTCAACCAGAGGGTAGCCCTGGCCAAGAACCCACGCACACCACCACACACGAATGATCATTATTTAAGCAGCACATCACCAGAGGGTTGCCCTGGCCAGACGCGCTGCACAAATCCACCACAATCATGTAACTTGCACGTGTCATAATCAAGTTACATTTTTAAATAAATGACAGTTACTTCTGATTAAAAGTCAACATACCCTTTTGGTTTGTCCCGCTTCTGATGTTTAATAAAAACACCTTCCTCGAATTAAAAACATCGTGTATTAGTCGCAAACTTCATATCATTTTTTTACATCAGATCAAGGTAGGGTACATCATAATTTTATTTATCAACGTCGAGAATTTAACGGTACATTTATAGCAACGACCTACTAGTTTAAACGCCAAGACCACGACGCCACGCCGAACTGAAGCCCGCCTGCCAACTCTCCTCCGCGTTAACTTTCTTGTTTTATTTTAAGGTTGGCATCCATGCTTAGAGGCCACAAACAATCTTCATTCGCGGTAGTTTTAAAAGTTGGCAGGTTGGCACCATCGATTGACACTGACAGTGTGAGTCAAAACGTTTCCAATTACTGTTTCACAAAACATTAGTCAAATGAGCTCAATTCATTATTAAAAAACATCAAAATAAGTAAATTTAACTTATAAAAATAAGGAATCATGACAATTACTTACAGTAATTTTCTCTTCAGTAAATCCTCACGTGATTGATCAATTAAAATCAAGTTTCCGAGGAAAGTTGAAGAAAGGGTCAGTTCACTCGGCGACGTGACATGACGTGACGATGCTTGTGGTTTCGCGCAGCCTGAAGCCGCCAAATTAACTCAATGCAATTTGTAACTTTTTGTGTAGTAAATAAAGTTCATTTTTGTATCACGCTCTCAAAATTGTGCGCCGCATCTCCGACGCCTCGCGTAGTAGTCTGAGCTGACCCAAAGTGGCAAATATTTTTCAGTTCCACAATGTTACCAATGCACATCAAAATCGTTCGGGTACTGGGACAAATGCCTGAAACTCAGACGAAACACTCCGACTGCAGCCTGCAAGCAAGGTGAAACTGAGCCCGTCTGTTTGATAGTTCGAATCAATTATCCTGTAAGTATAGTACAGACCATAAAACAGCCTTCTTCTTCTTAAATTGCCTTCAGCTAATTTTGTTGGTTTGTTTTCTCATTTTAGCGTCGGTGGTGGGCGAAAAATAATCCCTACTATATCCAACGGTATTGCGCAATTAATTCTAAATATAACATTTATAAGCAGGACAACGTGAGATTTATATGGGGAAGATATAAACAGTTCATTCGATTTTGCACTGGCCATCTTTGCAATAATGGTAAGTAGCAATGTAAAAACATAGAAACAAAGAAAAATAAAGGTAGAACGGTAAAAGTGCCAAGAAAAGAGACGTCGCAATATGAATGCCATGTTCTGTTTTTTACATGACTAAATAAATCACTATTCTTACCGACCAGAAGTTAAAAAGGTTAAAAAAATAAACAATACCTATCTATATATATATATATAAAATCCTGTCCTGTCATAAAAAAAAATAAAGTCCTGACTGACTGACTGACTGAGATATCAACGCACAGCCCAAACCGCTTATTCTAGACACTTGAAATTTGGAGGGTGTGTTCATTGTAAAGTGTAGGCATCCACTAAGAAAGGATTTTTCAAAATTCGACTCCTAAGTGGGTGAAATGAAGGGTTGAACTTTCTATGAAACTTTTTATTCTCTAAGTCAATTGTCTCGAACATAAGTACACATACTCTTTAATAAAAATAATGAGTTACGGGTGTCACAGATTTTTTTTTAAATCATCCCCCACGCGTTTTTCTGACTGTCGGAATGACTGCCTGATATATCATCGCACTGCCTAAACCACTGGTCTTAGAGACATGACATTTGGAGGGTGTGTTCTTTGTGAAGTGCAGGTATCCACTATGAAATAGTTTTTTGATATTCCACCCCTAAGTGGGTGAAATGAAGGGTTGAACTTTCTATGAAACTTTTTATTCTCTGTGTCAATTGTCTCTTATTATGTCATAAAATTGTCAGAGTCATAAAAAGTAATTAAAAAATTTCGCGCTCGCTTCGCTCGCGCAGTGAAAGCGCTTGCTACGCTTGCGCAACCGTTCTAATTAATTATCTATTTTTTAGGAAATATTTCAGGAACTTTCGTTTTAACAGCTTCATGCATCAGACTGAGTCATGCATTTAAATAGCACATTTTTATATACTTAACCGTAATGATTAATGATTTAACATCAAAAAATATCGAGTTCGACTTAAGAGTCATCTTAAATGACTTGATAATTAGGTAATAAAATTGTCAGGGCCAGAAAAAGTCATAAAAAAAATCGCGGTCTCTTCACTCGCATTTAAACAGCACTGTCAACTTGGTATACGTAGCCATAATGATTAATGGCTTTAGCAATAGAAAATATCGAGTTCGACCTTGAAGTTCTCTATAGTGACTTAATTAAAGGTTATTAGGTCATAAAACTGTCAGGGTCATATAAAATCATAAAAAAATTCGCACTCGCTTCAACTTTGCGCAAACTTGCGCAACCATCATCGCCTCATCTTTGTAGGAAATATTTCATACATTTTTGTGTTTCAACAGCCGCATATATCAGACTGAGTCAAACATTTAAAGAGCACAACCTGGCACACTTAACCATACTGACTAATGACTTTAACAACAGAGGATATAGAGTTTGAACTTAGAGTCATCTAAAAACTTGATTGTTAAGTAATACAACTGTAAGGGGCATAAAAAGTTTTAAAAATGTCTACTTCTCAACTTGGTATACCTAACCATGATGATTAATGACTTTTACAATAGAGGATATCGAGATTGACTTTGGAGTCCTCTATAGTCAATTATTAAAGGTTATGAGGTCATAAAACTGACGGGGTCATACAAAGTCGTAAAAATGTTCACGCTCGCTTCGCTCGCGCAATAGTAGTGCTCGCTACGCTCGCGCAACCATTCAACTTATCTACTTTGTAGGAAGTATTTCATTTTTTTTTGTTTTAACAGCCTCATGCATCAGACTGACTCATACATTTAAATAGTACAACTTGCTCTACCTTACCATACTGATATTGACTTTAACCACAGAATACCTAATAGACTTTAACAACAAAAGATATTGAGTTTGTCCTTAGGGTCATCTATAGTAACTAATTAGGTCATAAAACTGTCAGAGTCATAAAAATTCGTAAAAAATTAGGCCACGCGAGCGAAGCCGCGGGCAGATGCTAGTAACTATATAATGTCACAGAACTTTAACATAATAACAATTACATAATGTGCCTGTTCCGGACAGCGTCGTACTCCGATAGCATATTTATATATGCTATCGGAGTACGACGCTGTCCGGAACTACAACTACAACTATATATCTATATTTATATATAGATATATAGTTGTAACATAAATATAATAAAGATAAGTCTTAGCTACTCTACTTTAGGACAAGTAGGGTAGTTTGCAATGTATAGAGTTCGCATTTCGTTATAGATTCGTATAGATAGATATTATATTCGTAGATAACTTGTAATTACAGTAACTTGTATTTGTATCGCATTCGTATAGTAAAGAATAGCTAGATAGGCATTCTTATTAGATTTGTACGGAGTACATTAACTTCACTTTATATTTGCAACTTAGCACATTTCACAACAACTGACTTACAAAGAGTACGCTTTGACGCGCCGCGACAGACACACGCGGACGAGTGAGAATCGCTTTCCATTTCACTGTAATTTGTGTCTAAATAAACTCTACTTAAAAACTATTACTACAACAACTTATTATTTTGTACGGTCTTAACTGGGATCGTACATTTGATGGTCCTTCGAACTTTGTGTTTAGTGTGTGTTTTGTGACTTCAACTGCGAAAGCGAATCGGTACCTGGCTTCCCACAAGCGGGTCTCACCAGGCTATTGAGAAGGCGTATAATTTCGTGGTACGGGTCGCAGGCTGCACTAGACACACAACGGACATTCAAGCGTCAAGTTCTATCGTCGACTGCGGAGAACTAATACTCATGAAGTAGAAGCCCAAGGAAACTACTGCCTGGTCTTCGTGTCCGGAACCATCACCTGCTGGAACTTCTAACTGCAACTTAACTATACTCACTCGGTACTCCAACTTTCTGACTAACTGGTCATCAACTATTCAACTAACAACAACTCCATAACATGGAGTTACTTACAGAACAATTTAATGTTTTTGAGAGCATAAAAACTTTGTGCATCAACTACAAAAAAGACAGTGTATCTAGAAAAACTGCGGAATACTTGAACTCTCGTCTCGCGACACTAGAGACACAGTGGATAGACTTCCACGAGAGAAACCTGGTTTTAGACCAAGCTATCGAAGATAAGAGCGAGCTCAGCTACTCACTTCAAACGTTTACGGCAAAACTAAAGAACTTTACGAAACTACTAAGGGGAATATCATGGAACTTTTGACATCTCACCAACAGAAACGTACTACAGATGAGGAGGAGAAACTGATAACTAGCATCGACTTCGACTTAACCGACATTTTTGAAACTGAACATCACGAGGGAACTGCACCTCTTGATGAACAATTAAAATTACTGATCACTCAACAGAAATGTAATTTCAAGGCTCCAGAGAGATCTATGTCTAAAATCTTGATCTTCTAATTGAAAAATGGGAGATTGAAGATCATCTTTCCATCTTGAAGGGGAAATGGGAACCTATCGACAAACTTCACTGGCAACTAGATGGTGCATTGAAATACTCAAACTTGAAATCGGACTACTCTGCCAAATACGACAATATTGAACTCAACTACGACAACTTGCGAAAACAACTCAACAATAAACTGTGGTCAAACATTCACTACCAACAATCAGCTCTAAAAAACGAAATACCAGAAATTTTGGTGACTATATCAACTGGATTTCGTTCAAGGATCTCTTTCTAGAAACAATACACAAGAAACCAACAATTTCTAAATCGCAGAAAATGCAACATCTCAAGACTAAACTGAAAGGTGAAGCCGAACGTTTAGTGCAACATCTCACCGTTAGTGCCGAAAACTAAGACTCGTGCTGGGACATACTTACTCATCAGTATGACAATCGTCGTCTTCAATTTACATCATATATGAACGCGATGCAACAACTACCAGTCATCCGATACCCTAATACTGAAAACATCAAAAAAATTCACGACGTCATCACTGAAAGTTTAAACGGACTCACTAACATGAGAGTGGGTGCAACCAACTGGGGGCCTATCATCGTGTTCTACATGTCACAGAAATTGGACTCCACAACTTTCAACGACTACACTAAAGAGATTTAAAATAACAGGGAGCTGCAAGATCTCACTGAATTTCTTTCATTCCTGGAAAGTAAATTCATGGCCTTCGAAACTGCAAAAAATCGTCATAATGACAATAATAATACACAGAAACAAGGCTGTAATTCGAACTTCATCAAACCGACAAACAAGTTTCATCATACTTACAACTACAACAACTTCAACAACAAGCTAAACATTACGATAAATTCAACTTTAAACCGAGACAATAAAGACTACTCAAGATCTTTCTACACTGCCTTCGGCAAATGTCCTTTGTGTGATGGCGAACATGTACTCATGCAATGTACTAAATTTGTTGTCATGAGCATTCCACAGCGAATCCACACTGTGACGAAATTGAAACTGCAAAAACTGTTTATACCGATACGGAAACAACGATTGTAACTCAACAAAGACATGTAAAGAATGTAATATGAGACACCACACGCTACTTCACTTGGTGAGAAAGGGGAATCAAGCTACTAAAACTGAGAAAACTAACTCTCGTCCTCAACCTACTAGTTCTCATCACCTCAGCACATCAACCATGGAAGTACTTCTATCTACTTTCAAAGTAAGGGTAAAAGCCATCGATGGCACTTTTGTAACATTTCGAGCTCTACTAGACCAAGGCTCGGAAGTGAACTTAATCACCGAAAACGCTGCGCAGCTACTGCGGCTGCCTCGTTCCAAACTAAATGCCACGGTATCTGGTATAGGATCCATATCCGGAGACTGCAAGGGCCGTGTGCAACTAACGTGTAAGTTGATACACAGTGACTACACTTTCAACACACAAGCTTTAATACTGAAGAAGCTAACAAATAACTTACCTAACTGTACTTTTGAAAAAGTTAACTGGCCGCATCTACAAAACTTGATACTCGGAGATCCGGACTACAATGTAAGCGGCTCTATCGACTTGCTCCTCTCAGCTGACGTCTTTGCACAAATCCTGATTTACGGAGTCCTGAAAGGAAACCAGCACTTGCCAGTCGCACGGCAAACTCAACTTGGCTAGATTCTGTGCGGGAAGCTGCAAACTTTTAATTTCCACGTCACTATTGTGGATCTGAATGAGATATCGAAATACTGGGAGAGCGATGACATCATTCACGGAACTGAAGACATCGATAAAGATGATTACTGTGAAAATTACTACCAACAAACTACTACACGAGGCTCTGACGGGAAGTACATTGTGAAGATGCCTATGGTACCGAATTTTGAATCCGAACTCGGAAAATCGAAGCCTACAGCGATCTCACAATTTCTACAACTTGAAAAATGACTAACTAAATATGAAAAACTATCTACCATGTACAAATACTTCATAACTGAATATTCCGAACTTTAACAAATGAAGCCATCGTCTCCAATTACATCAACTACTGAAGACCCGGAGTGCTACCTACCTTACCACGGCGTCCTTCGTCAAAACTCAACTACTACCAAACTGAGAGTAGTATTCAACGCCTCCAGTAAGACGTCATCTGGAAAAAGCCTCAACTCGCTCATGGAAAAAGGCCCTAACCTACAGAAAGACATACAATCTTTGATTTTAAAATGGAGATCTTTCAAATGTGCATTTACCGCTGACATCGAAAAAATGTACAGATGCATTTGGATATCTGAAGATCAACAACAACTACAAAAAGTCATACTATGGCAACCCTCTATTCATGGCCCTTTGAGAGAATACACCTTATGTACCTTAACATACGGTACAAAATGTGCGCCTTGGGTTGCAATGCGTACATTAAAACAGCTTGCATTAGACGATGGACACAAGTACCCAGATGCCGCAAAAATACTGCAAAATGAGTTTTATATCGACGACCTTACGAACGGATATTACACGCTCGAATGCGCTTTAAAGCTTTAAACAACATTAATAGAACTACTGAAGGGCGGTGGTATGAACCTTCGTAAATGGTCATCCAACTGCCCTGACCTTTTGAAAAACTTAACTGAAGATCAAATTTCTAACTGCAATTTTGACTTCAAGCACGAAAACTCTCAGAAAACAATCGGACTCGGATGGGATCCTAACTTGGACACATTCACGTTTAACTGGAACCTAGAGGAAAAATCGAAGCCACTCACTAAACGGACTCTACTGTCTGAGATCTCTCAGCTCTATGACCCACTGGGATAGCTGTCTCCGGTAACTGTAACTGCAAAACTGATATTTCAACGAGTGTGGGAAGAGAACAAACTACTGGAATGGGATGAACCACTACCTTCTTCTATACAAAAAGACTGGCTGAAACTTAAAGCTGAAATACCTAAAGTGAAAACTGTAAAAATCCAAAGATGGATTGGAAGTAATATAAAAAACATCGAACTACTGAGATTTTGTGATGCTAGCGATAAGGCCTACTCTTGAGTCATATATACGCGCGGCATAAACGAAAATGGACAACCTTCACTGAACCTACTTGCAGCGAAAAACTACTTACAAACACTTACTTTGCCACGACTAGAACTATGTGGCGCTTTACTATTGTCTCAACTAATGGACAAAGTAAACAACTCACTGAACGAACACAACGTCACTATGTGGACCTGGACTGACTCCAAGGTGGTATTGGCATGGCTGAAAGGGAAAAGTACCAAATGGGAACGTTACGTTGAGAATCGAGTTAAGAAGATTAAACAGGTGATTCCAGCCAAACAATGGTCTTACATCGAATCAAAAAGTAATCCTGCAGATTGTGCAACCAGAGGAGTAGAGCCGAAGAATCTGCTCAACTACGAGCTGTAGTGGAACGGTCCAGCTCAACTAAAAACTACATCGGTTGAGACATCCCAACTTGAAACTATGAACTGCCATTTTACTATTGACATCGATGCAAAACAGAACGTAGCAGCCCTACAAGACTCGAAAAATGAAAACTTCATAATCGACTTTTTAAACAAATGCAGCTCATTAATGCGAGCTAAGCGCATCGTCGCTTGGGTCATGCGCTTCATTACAAAGGCCCGGACAACTGCGGCGAAACTCAACACCACTCGTGCCGATATTGCGATAACTACCTACTTGACAACAAGCGAACTACTTAATGCAAACAAACTGATAATACGTGTTATGCAAAGATGCGAATTCAAATCTGAATACAACTAACTAAAAAGGAAGCTGTGAACAACAAGAATTCAATATTCAAACTTAATCCTTACTTAGGTGAAGACGACATCATACGTGTCGGAGGTCGACTAAACAAAACTAACTTGCCGTTGGGCATGAAGAACCCCATCATCTTACCACGAGACGGCAAATTGACTCAACTGGTGATCAAAGAGGCTCACGCTGCAACCGTCCACGGCGGGGCGCGACTTACGCTCGCCTACATACGTCAACGATACTGGATCGTCGGAGGCAACCGAGTTGTCAAAACACATCTACGTCGCTTCGTGCATTGTCTTCGATTTAAACCAACTGATAACTATCAGATCATGGCCGACCTACCAACTCAACGTGTAACCCCTTCCCGTCCCTTTACACATACGGGGGTTGAATTTACCGGAAATGTGGCAGTCAAACTGAACAAAGGAAGAGGGATGAAAACTACTAAAGGCTACATCGCAATTTTCGTGTGCATGGCGACCAAGGCGGTACACATTGAGCTCGTCTCAGACCTCAGCACCGAAACTTTCATCGCCGCATTTCAGAGACTATGTGCAAGACGCGGAACTCCGAAACACATGTACTCAGACTGCGGCACCAACTTTATTGGAGCTTCAAAGTTCCTAAAAACTGAGTATGAACTCTTCAAAACTGAACTAGCACCAGAGTTCTTTGACGAGATTGGCAAATTGGAAGTAGAGTGGCATTTCAACGCACCAGCGTGGCCGACAGCAGGCGGGCTTTGGGAGGCTTCCGTTCGTTCAATGAAGCACCATCTACGTCGGGTCCTGGGGGAACAAAATCTAACATACGAAGAGTTTACCACACTACTGGCTAAAATAGAAGCCTGCATGAACTCGCGGCCTTTATGTCCACTAACTGAGGACCCAGAATATTTCTACAACTACCTGACTCCTGGCCACTTCCTAACTGGAAGCCCTATAATGACTCTCCCGCTTTCAAACTACGAAGACGAGCGAAACATAAATTTACGCCAGAGGTGGCAACTAACAATCAATCAATCAATCAATCAATTATTTATTTGCTATAAATAAGGTCACAAAGGTAAAATACATTATAACAATAGGTCTTCTTATTTATACCCTTTCGGGCGTGCAAATGTTATTTACAATTCGTTACAATACTATTGATAATTATAATATGTTCTCACCGTCAAATCAACCATTCCATGTTTATGTTTTGTTCATAATTCTATTATTATTATTTATCAATTACAATTTTACAAGTAAAAACAACACAAAAAATTAAAATTAAAATTAGGATGTCAAAATATTAAATGTCAATGCCATGCAACTACAAATGTCAATGTCAATTAATGGTTAATGTCAAAATATTTTGTATGTCATATAATCTTCTACACTGTAAAAGTTGCGTTCATACAACTGAAGATCAACAACAACTACAAAAAGTCATACTATGGCGACCCTCTATTCATGGCCCTTTGAGAGAATACACCTTATGTACCTTAACATACGGTACAAAATGTGCGCCTTGGGTTGCAATGCGTACATTAAAACAGCTTGCATTAGACGATGGGCACAAGTACCCAGATGCCGCAAAAATACTGCAAAATGAGTTTTATATCGACGACCTTACGAACGGACATTACACGCTCGAAGGCGCTTTAAAGCTTTAAACTAAAATAGAACTACTAATAGACACTAATAGAATAAACACTAATAGAACTACTGAAGGGCGGTGGTATGAACCTTCGTAAATGGTCATCCAACTGCCCTGACCTTTTGAAAAACTTAACTGAAGATCAAATTTCTAACTGCAATTTTGACTTCAAGCACGAAAACTCTCAGAAAACAATCGGACTCGGATGGGATCCTAACTTGGACACATTCACGTTTAACTGGAACCTAGAGGAGAAATCGAAGCCACTCACTAAACGGACTCTACTGTCTGAGATCTCTCAGCTCTATGACCCACTGGGATAGCTGTCTCCGGTAACTGTAACTGCAAAACTGATTTTTCAACGAGTGTGGGAAGAGAACAAACTACTGGAATGGGATGAACCACTACCTTCTTCTATACAAAAAGACTGGCTGAAACTTAAAGCTGAAATACCTAAACTGAAAACTGTAAAAATCCAAAGATGGATTGGAAGTAATATAAAAAACATCGAACTACTGAGATTTTGTGATGCTAGCGATAAGGCCTACTCGTGAGTCATATATACGCGCGGCATAAACGAAAACGGACATTATTCATCAATTACAATTTCACAAGTAAAAAACACAAAAAATTAAAATTGGAATATCAAAATATTAAATGTCAATGCCATGCAACTACAAATGTCAATGTCAATTAATGGTTAATGTCAAAATATTGTGTATGTCATATAATCTTCTACACTGTAAAAGTTGCGTTCATGCAACCATACATATAACTTTATTTTAAATTGAGTCAATTGTAATTTTTTTAATGTCGATGGAAGTTTATTATATATTATTATTGCCATACAGTAAACGTTCTTAGAATATATTATGTTAAGTCTACATTTTGGAAAATCAAGCCTGTTCTGATGTCGTGTATGTCGCTCAAACACATCTGCATGTTTAGGAAAATACATTTGATTCTCTCTAACAAAAATACATATCTGCTTGATGTACATACACAGCAAAGCCAACACGTTTAATTCTTTGAATAAAGGCTTACAGCTATCAGTTTGCCAAGCGTTACATATCGCGCGTATACATTTTTTTTGCGCTACAAAAGCCTTAAGAATATCAATAGAATTTCCCCACAATATGAGCCCGTAATTTAAAACTGATGCAACATACCCATGGTATGCGGCTATTGCTGCATCACGGGATATCGTTTGTCTTACTCTGCGGATGGCATATACAAATCTGTCTATTTTGCAGCATACTTTTCCTATGTGATCGTTCCAATTTAAGTGTTGGTCTACAGTTAATCCTAAAAACATCGCATTATTTACTTGTTCTTAGTTTTCTTTATTATACTGGACATTTAATTTAATCTGCTTGGCTTGATAGGTGGTATATTGTATAAATTTGGTTTTGTTTGTGTTTATCCTAAGTTGTTTTTATCCAACCATTTTGTTAAATCATTTAATGACTCATTCATTTGAATTTCAAATTTTGATTTGTTCTCTGCTTTTACAATCAATGTGGTATCGTCCACGAATAACACACATTTTTCTTTGGTTGATTTTGTTATGTCATTAATATATATCAGAAATAGGAGTGGTCCCAAAATACTCCCTTGTGGGACGCCACACTTATTTATTCTGTATGTCGATTTATATGTACACTTGGTGGCACAATTTGTATTACATTTAAAATTTTCAATTTCTGTACATTGTTTTCTTTCATATAAATAACTACTAAGCCAGTTATATGGTTTTCCCCTTATTCCATATAATTCTATTTTCATTAATAATTTTTTATGGTCCACAAAATCAAATGCTCTGCTCATATCCAGAAATACTGAGACTACAGGCGTCCTATTTGAAAGGCTCTCTGATACTTCTTTCACTAGATTAAAGCAGCTAAGAGATGTAGAACTTTTTTTCCGAAATCCAAATTGATCGGTATTTATTATATTGTGTTTATCTAAAAACCCGTTTAACCGAACGAGCATAGCTTTTTCCAAGATTTTTGCAATTATCGGAATTAGTGTTACTGGTCTGTAATTGTTTATATCTTTTATGTCTCCTTTTTTATAGAATGGTTTTATCACAGATTTTTTAAGCCTGTCTGGGAAACAGCAGTGTAAAAAAGACAAATTGATAATGTGGCTAAAAGGTTTGGAAAACTGTTTAGCGCATAGCTTTATAACTTTTGTACTTATGTCATCGTACCCAGAAGATTTGGTATTGTTTAATCTTAGTATTTTTTTGTATGTCTCAATTTTGTCAGTAGGCATTAAAAACATTGTATGATTATTTTTATTTATTAACGTTTCATTGCTGTCCATTGCCGTCATAGTCTTATTTGTTAAATCTATAAAATAATTATTAAATGTATTAGCAATAATGTCAGAGTCATCATATGTTATGTCATTTATATTTATTTGTTCTATATTATTGTAATTTATTATTTTGCCATTATTTTTAATAGTGCACATGCTTCGACAATTTTGGAAGTCTTGGTCCAGTGACTATCTATCTCAGCTACAGGCCAGGAGCAAATGGAAAAAACCACCTAAAAGTCTCGAAAAATGCGACATTGTCTTGGTGAAGGATATAAATCTACCGGCCAGGCGATTCTGTAAGCTAGTTTACGCATCTCGCAAGCGGAATCCGCGGTGAATCTTACTACGAAATTCATATCGTAACACGATTGTAATACGGTTGAATTTTGTAACAAGAAATTCAAATCTCACTGCGAAGTTTGCTTCTGAGATTAGCTTACAGAATAGCCCTACAGGACAAGATGGGCACGTCAGGGTAACCACTTTAAAAACCCAGGCTGGTCTACTGAAGAGGCCGATCACTAAACTTGCCAAAATTTTACCATTCGACGGTGAAACTACAACTGAAAACTTGACAAAACAAACTAATAACGTCACTTCAACAACGCTTTCAAACTCAACTACTCAGTGCAAACGTACTGGAAAGAAAAGTTTCATCGCAATGATCATTTCATTTCTAATGTTATTTGCAGTGATAACTGGATCACACTGTGCATTTACTGACGTCAGCGAAGGCACACAGTCGAGCGCTCGGATTACAGACCTTGGACGCGAGCGCCCGATTTACTACGATACAATTGGAAAAGTACAACTAATTCACGACGAATGGATTTTACTTACATACTTAACTACTTACTACTTACTGGAAAGCTACTCAAGCAATCGAGAAATACTTAGAGGATATACAAAATCTATGTCATAAACTGGACCAGAGGTACTTTGAAAGTACCACACAACAACTGTTACATGAGATGTATCAACTTAACCACTACTAAATACTCAATACTCAATATTTTATTGCATTTATATGTATGAACAATGTATATAATACAGATATTAGAGTGAAGATTTGGTAACATATGACCCTGTTAGGGTATCGCAACAGGTACTGGAGCGAACAGACCGATTGTAAAATAATCAATATATTATCTCAAAATGTATTAGTTACATGCCTATCCTAAATATTAGTACTATATATATTTAATTATTGTTTGTCATTTAAAAATTCATCAAGAGAATAATATACTTTTTTTACCAAATACTCTTTAAGATTTTTGTAGAAGACTGAATTGTTGGTTGTCTTCACACTTTAACTCTTCTGATAATTTATTATAAACTTTTATCGCCATTGCGTTAGGTCCAGAGCTGTGCATTTTTAATTTAGAAGTGGGTAAGATCAAATTATATTGATATCTAGTTTTGTCACCCCGAGGGCTGTCGATTTTTTTTGGAAAAAAATGTGAATTTTGCCTTACGAATTTACATAGTTCAAAAATGTATATAGAGGTAAGCGTGAGAATTTTCAATTTTTCAAAATGAGGTTTGCACGATTCTGGTATTTTAATGTTCACTAATATACGGATACATTTTTTTTTACATATGAAGAGGTCTTGCGCGTCCACACTATTACCCCACATAATTATTCCGTAATTTAACCATGAGAATGCATATGCGTAATATGCACTCAATGCCGTTTTAAGGTCTGTCGCGAGTTTTAGTTGCTTTAGCGCACTACAACAACATACTTTTGGCCCCGCATAAACATCTATCTGATTGCAGACGACGCTGTCTTATAGACGGTGTGGGATACTTAGCGAACAGTCTGTTGGGAGTTTGGATCATCGTTTCGCCGAGAAATACTAACAAGACATTCAAAATTTACAGAACAACGAGAAATACCTACTAGAACTCATGAAAAACCAAACTACTATCATCGAACTCAAAAACGACATCATGAAACGAAGCGAAGAGAACATCCAACACCAATTTGCCACCATGAACATGAACATTAATGACACCGACATGAGACTGTCAAACCTTGAGCCGAAAATCGGAACCGTCATGGCAACTAACAACTACACTTCAGCATCGCTCACTGTACACTTACTACTTACAAACCTGAAGAACGTGCAAGACATACTGTTCAACGCGCTCGTAGATGTCTACAAAGGGCACATTAATATAATGCATCTCCTCACCCCGGTCAATCTCATCAAACAACTGAACGAGATCGCAGGCAAGTTGCCGAAAACATTAACTTTTCCCGTAGAAAATATTCAAGCGAAGGTAAAGGATGTTTACAAACTACTATACGTGAAGGCTCGAGTTACAAACAAGTACTTCATGTTCGAGATACACATTCCATTGACGAGCGATGAAGACTTCACTCTTTATCGAGTCATCCCTCTGCCTTTGAAGGCGAAATCGAAACTACCAAGTATGTACTTGTATCGGCTAATATACTTATAAGCTATGTACTTGACATAGCTGTCAACTTCAAACTTCAACAGAAATAACTCTTACATCAGCTTGAACGAAGACGGAATGGAATGAAGCAGTGCATTCAACAACTTTGTGTGCAGTCTACATTTACCCATTAGAACTTTGGACAGTAAAGACGCACCCTGTAAAGCAAAACTATTAGGTAATCATAAGACCTCACCGTGCATTGTAAAGAAAGCCGAATGCATCGCCGCCTGGATTTACATTCAACAAACACCTGGCTGGCGGTGTGTTGCGACTCGTGCACACTACGAACTATCTGTGGCAGTGACATCACCTCGCATCAGGTAAACACATCGGGACTTATTACTTTAAAGCAAGGATGCGTGATGCAAGATAAAGACTCAACTATCTACGCTCACAATCTGTATCACAGTGACGCGAGACTAAACTTGTACTCGGCGGAACCGCCGAAACTAGATAAATCTATAAACAGCATCGTCAACTCGCAGCACATACCTCACTTAAAACTACTACCTGAAAACGAAAATCTGGAAAAGGTTTCAAAACAGCTGGAAGCAGTAGAAGTCACACGAGTTTCACCTCCCGGCTACCATAACTTCACATGACATTCATCAATATACTATCTGCTTTACACTATTAGCAGTCGTTATCATTTATTTATTTACACAAATCAGACATAACATCATAACAGTAAGCACTAAATCGATGTTACAGAAAATAAAATATTGACAAAATAAACAATGAAAACGTAATTAAGATTAGAAATAATAAAAAAATGAAATTAATAATTCAGTAATATAAACAATATTTTTATAAATTTTCCACAGAATTTTGAGCCGCCTCTTTGAATTTCGGCAGGCTGCACAAAAATATGTCTATATTTAATGATATTTCGTTAATCAGTCGTATGGCTCGTGACAATGGTGCGAACTCTACTAAGTTAGTTCTTGCCGACGGAACTACCAAAGTGTGAACACGACGACGCGCACCTACCACCGGCACCTACAACCGCAGCTCAGCCAGCACCTCCGGGTGGTGCAAGTCGCCGCGCAGCACGCGGACAAGTGCGTGCACAGCGCCACGTTCCGCCTCACCGCCAGCCTGTTGTACCCGACCATGCCTATTACGAACAGGCTCTGGTACATCAGGGAGAAAAAGGGATAGACCCCGTATTCTTTTAGATGAAGAAATCTGGTGAATTTATTCTGATTTTTTTCTACCATTAGGGAATATTTTACCTCATGAGGGTTCCAAATCATGGCGCTTGTTTCGAGATGGCTCCTGACGAGTGCGTTGTACAGTATTCTTACAGTTGACATACTATGGAAATCCTTGCACTGTCTCAGAATGAAACCTAAATTTCGGAAGGACTTCTTACAGATGTCAACGATGTGTTTTCGGAATAGCAACTCTGGAACCATGTCCACGCCCCTAAGTCCCTGACAGCTGTGACGCGCGGCATAACCGCGCCCTCCATCTCGTATCTGTTCTACAGCGGCGCCCTCGCGCGGCTGTAACTCAATATTTTGCTTACTCTGATTAAAGTACACAATATCTCGCTAGAGCCGCTCGCAGTCGGAGGTGCTTGCTATTGACAAATATAGCTTAAGGTCATCCGCAAATAACAAATACCTCGCTTCTGTAACGACCAACGGTAAGTCGTTTATTAACAGTATAAACTCCAGGGGACCGAGATTGCTTCCTTGGCTCACACCCGAAAACGTAAAATAAGGCCTTGACTCGTATCCCCCGTATTCGACGTACTGCTGGCGATCAGCGAGATAGCTCGCGAAGAATCTGAGGAGTTGCGGTGTGAATCCCAGTGCGGCGAACTTGGTAAGCAAGATGTCGTTGTCGACGGTGTCGAAGGCTTTCCGGAAGTCGAAGTACGCGCAGTCCACCTGTCCCCCCGCGTCGATCACCGGCGCCAGGTAGGTTATAAAAGACAAAAGGTTGCTGCCCGTACTTCGTCCCGGTCTGAAGCCATGCTGAGCGTCGTTCAATTGCGATACCACCTGACAATGAATCACTTTGTGCAATACTGACTCAAAGATTTTTGCAAACACCGACAGCACCGCCACCGGTCGGTATCCACTCACGTCCGAGCTTGAGTCACCTTTCGGAACCGGGATCACTCGAGTAGTTTTCCATTTGTCTGGATAGCGCCCTGCTACCAAGAATAAATTAAATATGTGCTGTAAGGGTTTTTCGAAAATTTGTCCACAATCTCTAACAAGATAAGGCGGTGTCCCGTCTGGCCCTACCAAGTGCTTGGGCTTGAGTCGGCGCAGCGCGGCGCGCACGTCGGCCAGGCTGAGCCGGGAGACGTGCACGTGCGCCGCGCCGGCCCGCGCGTCCGCGCTCAGCTCCGCCGCCGCGGGGTCCAGTGCCGGTCGCACCGAGCTATACACGGAATGGAAATAAGATGCGAAACATTCCGCACACTCTTTACCACCTAACTCTCTTCCATCTGCCGTAATTCTAATTTTATTACGTACCGATCGCTTAGATTTTATAAATTTCCTAAATGATTTCGGGTCATTCTTAATATTTGTTTGTAACTGTAACTGATAGGCTTCGTAATTTAATGTTAACTTATATTTTACTAATGCTCTATAGCGAGAAAAAGTAATGTAATCACTATGTGATTTATACATTTTGTATAACTTGTGGTATCTCCACTTCGTCTTAATGTCATTAATCACATCCGGAGTATACCACTCTGGATAATGATATAGCGTAGTATTTGTTTTTACTTCAATTTCCTTTCGTGGTGCAGATTTATCTACAGTGTCAATAACAATATTATAAAAACAATTTAGAGCTTCATTAGGATCTTCAATTTCGTAAATAGTATTCCAGCCTGTTGCGGTCCCTGGTACGACTCCACTACCGCTGTCTATGCGTGTTAGAACTATAGAGGGTCCTGCCGGCACTGAGTAGCTGGTTGATAATAAAAGTCACTTTCACTATTTACGTTGTTTGTTTAATCACATTAAGTCCCAACACCGAATACGTTAACGCGAGTCGGTCAGTGCGCAGTTACTGCCGACCGCCCTGCCATGCATCTCACTCACACACGAAATCGCTGACATACACCTTACATACTTACATGTCCCTACAAGTCTATCTGCTCTAAATCACGATACATTATCGAAAAATTAGTTCTATCATATCGGCTTTGGTATGGATTATGAGGAAGAGAGCTCGCCGCGCTGCCCTCGCTGACATCCGCGCACCGGCCTACGCCGCTGCTGTACGGGCCAGGCCGTCCGCGCGCGCACCGTCCACTCGCAGGACCGACGTCGAGGCTCGAGCACCCGTCGCGCCAGCCGCCGCTAAAGCTGGTCGCGTACCAACTGCACCCGCCGCCGCAAAAGCCGGTCGCGCAACCGCTGCGCCCGCCGCCACCGCGCGCACTGCTGCGCCCTCTACCGCCGCCGCGGCGTCCGTCGCCGCCGCGCCTGCCACTGCCACGCCCGCCGCCGCCCCGAAACCGCGCTATCCACCGCTTGTCGTCGAGAAGATAGACAATTGGTCTAAGCACTTTAAGGTGCTAGCGGCTTAACTAGGGAGACCACCCAATGGACGCCCCTACGGCCAAGGCATACGCTTCAGTCTGGAGGACGAAATTGAGTACCGCGCAATTCAAGCGTACCTCACGAAGCTTGAGAAGGAAGAAAAGATCAGCTGGTTCTGCTACTCGCTGCGAGCTGAGCGAAGCCTTAAGGTAGCTATCCGTGGTCTCCCGGCGGATACAAATACTGAAGAGATAATCCAGGGCCTGGAACAAAAAGGATTTGACCCAGAGTATATCAAAGCTATACACGGGCGGCAAGGATGACCGATGCGTTTTCTACGTCATGCTTAAGAAAACTCCGGGACTACTGGCAGACATCTATGACGTCACAGAAATACTAATGATGCCCGGAGTGAAGATAGAAGCGTGGTGCGCTAAAAAGGGCCCCGCTCAATGTCACCGCTGTCAGCCGCCACAGCTCACACAATTGCCATCGCGAACAAGCATGCGTGCGCTGTGGCGAGGAGCATGCGGCAAAGAAATACCCGCGCCCCAGAGAAGAAGCCACATGCAGCCTACATGCGCTAACTACGCCGGTACCCACCCGGCGAATTACAGCGCATGCCCAGTATACCGCAAAGAGGCGAGAAACAAGAAAGCCGGGACAACAGCGCAGACCCTGCCGGGCAGGCGCGGGCAGGCCCCGGTCGTCTCGTCTACCATTGAGGAGTCTGCAGCGGCGTCACTGATGGCCCCTGCTAACATGCCTAATACGCAGAACGCCAAGCGGAAGATAGCAAAAAGAAAACCTGCAGCGAAAAACGCGCCTGAAAAGCAGACGGAAGCGAAGCCCACCGAGCGCAGAGACTCCCTTGGTCAGACCATCGGCATCCTCAAAGAGATCCTGGAGGCAGTGCAATCCGGAACGGACGCCGAGACCGCAACCCTTATGGGCCTAATGCGAATTTTCAATAAGGATGGGAGACACTAGAATCATATTTTGGAACGCCCAAACGCTCCGGGGGAAGTTAAGACTGCTGACCAACTTCCTCCGTGAGCAGAACGTCGATGTAATGCTGGTCAGCGAGACTCACCTCCACGCAAGCACAACGCTGAATATCCCAAACTACCACACCAATAGACAGGATGAAGTCACCCCGGCGGGAGTACCGTACAAAGGACTGGCGGTTATGGTACACCGAAAGGTACACCAGCCCATTCCTGCTGCGCAGTTTTAAACTATACAAGCCCTTGGAGTTCTTATCAACGTCGCCGGCAGAAATAGAAAAATCTACGCAGTCTACAAACCTCCGAATCTGACCATAGATACAAGAGAGATACGACAAATACTCGACGCAGAGACGCCAACTATCATTGCCGGCGATCTCACACCAAGCACACGTTTTGGAACAGCCAGCAGGATATGCCCAAATGGAATGAAACTATATCAGGACTCGGTGGACCATGACTACGAAATAGCTGGACCCACGTCCTGGACACACCACAATGCGTACGGGGGTGACGTCATTGACATAGCAGTCTACAGAGGCCCCAAGTCGATACCGACGTTCACCGCGCTGTCATATCTCCCATTCGACCACAGGCCCGTACTGATGACGCTGCATGAGCTCTCCAGCAGAATCGCGGCACCGGAGAGGAGACGAAAAATATGTTGGGAAACATGTCGAAAAGAAGCTGAGGAAAGACTCACCAGTCTACCCATAAACACGGCTGAGGATGTCGAAGATGCCACGGACATGCTGACCACGGCGCTTCAAGAGTCCCTCACAGCCGCTACTCTCACCGCCACCACCTCATGGCAGAGACTGGACTCTCTGCCCGGTGGATCAGGGACCTAATAAGAGAGAAAAGGGACACCAGGAAGCGACGCAAGAAATCAGATGTCCAAGAACCAAATATGAGCTCAACAAACTCGTGGAGCGAGTCAAAGCCGCCCTTTAAAAAAATTATACTTGAATGAAATCGGTATCAATGATAATTAAGTCTTATTTATTTATTGCACTATATTTTCGGTTGAATGTATTTAATTTAACCATTTAACATATTTATAATAATATTTGTCGAGTAAGACAAATAAAATATAGATTTTCTTCGTAATCTTGTGTATTTCTTGATATAATTAATTTAGTTAGCTCCAGTTAGGTTAAGAGACAAAATGGTAGTGAGCGAATGAATGAGTGTATGGAATGAACGTTACATAGAATATGAAGATTTTAGAATACAGGTAAAATAAGCGAGCCACAGATGGCCCGAACATCCTCCCGGGCGTTGAAAGGCGTCGTCAAGGGCTTTCAACACTGGTTTCCTGGAGGTAGCAGGCATATACGGTTTAGGGCTCGGCGCACTGTGCCATGGGCAGTGGTGATGTCTGCGACTCGAGGCAATCCGTCGGGTCCGGCGAATAGTTTGACCACACGGCCAAGGCGCCAACAAAGAGGGGGTTGTTGAGTCTTCTTTTATGAGGACCAAATCATCAGGTTTTAGTTCGGCTGTCTTGGTTCTCCATTTGGTCCGTTGTTGAAGGTCGGCAATGTATTCGCTTGACCAACGCTTCCAAAAATGTTGCCTGGCCTGCTCTAGGCGTCTGTAACTGTCGAGGCGGTTGAAGTTGGCGTCCAGGAGACATGGTGACGGAAGCGAGGTAAGTGGTCTGCCGATCAGAAAGTGACCCGGGGTAAGAGGAGTAAAATCGTTGGGAGAAGGGCTGAGGGGACACAAAGGGCGGCTGTTTAGGATGGCTTCAACTTAAGAAAATATGGAAGATAGTTCCTCAAATGTTAAATGAGTATTTTTAATGACTCTATTATGTGCCTTTTAGCGGCGGCAACTCCGGCTTCCCATAGGCCGCCAAAGTTAAGAGCGTATGCGGGCGAAAAGCGAAATTCAATAACTTGATTTGATGCAAAATCAATACAATACAATACAATACAAAAACTCTTTATTGATCACCAAAGAAATTACAAATTGTACATACTATGTGATGAAAGACAGTAGAATAATAAGGCAATACAATCGGCGGTCTTATCGCATAAAGCAATTTCTTCCAGACAACCTTGGCCTTGACATGGAACAAGTAATGGGCTTTTACCATGGATTTAAAGATAGCCAGTGATTTGGCATGTCTAATCTCCACTGGTAGCGCGTTCCATAAATGGACCGCTTGCACAGTAAAAGATTTTTCATGGGCAAGTGAGGAATGGATAGGGGTTAAAAGTTGTAGAGTTTCAGCGGATCTCAAGGAAAACGGATTTGAAAGGTGAAGGAACGTGAAACGTTCCTTAAGGTAGGAAGGGGTAGACGGGATAAATAGAATAGAGTAAAGAAGAGAAAGGACGTGACTATTCCGGCGAAGACGAATAGGTAACCATTTCAGCTTTTTTACGGAATTCTGAAATGTGGTCATACTTGCGTAATCCAAATATGAACCATATACAAAGGTTCTGCAGTCTCTCAAGCTTACTAAGCTGTTCCTCGGTTAAATCCAAATAGCAGGTGTCAGCATAATCTAGTATAGGAAGTAAAAGGGATTGCGCAAGCGCAGTTTTGGTGGAAATTGGAAGAAGATTACGTAATCGTCGTAACGAACCTGCAGATGCGAAAATCTTACGACTAACTTCAGCTATTTGGGGTGCCCAAGAAAATGTCCTATCAAAGAGTATCCCAAGGTTTTTGACTGTATCGCTGATAGTTATATGTGTTCCGTCGAATATTACCTGAGGAAGGCGGAACCAGTCAATCTTGGATATCATCCTGGAACCGCCGATGACTATCAATTGTGTTTTCACCGGATTCACACTTATGCCGTACCATTTACTCCATTTGAGAACACAATCTAGGTCAGAATTTGTCTGTGTGATGGCATCTGATAGCTGAGAGAGTGGTACTTGTCTGTAAATTTGCAAATCATCTGCATAAAGGTGGTAGGAAGTAGAAAGCTGTTGAGAGATAGAGTTTATGAAAATAGCGAAAAGAAGAGGAGATAGAACGCCGCCCTGAGGGACACCCGCAGTCGTGTCACACCAAGATGAAAAGGAATCATCAATGCGGACACGCTGCCGACGTCCATACAGGTAAGTACGAAACCAGTCAATTACTGAAGGAGATATGTTAAGAGAGCGGAGAATTGCCAGTAAAATGTCAAAGTCGACATTATTAAAGGCATTGCTAAAATCGAGTAACGACAGCACTGTTACATGCCCTCTTTCAATGCCATATCGAATATCATCACTGATCTTCACCAGTGCCGAAACAGTGCTATGGCCTGGACGAAAACCGGATTGAAAAGGATTCAATAGATTGTTTCTGTTAAGGAAGACGGAAAGTTGTTGATGAATTAGGCGTTCTAGGACTTTGGAAAGAAAAGGTAAAATAGAAATAGGACGAAAATCAGAGAAGGACAAAGGAGTGGATTTTTTAGGAAGCGGTATAATCTGTGCTTCTTTCCAAAGCGATGAAAAAAACGCAGAGGTAACAGATTCGTTTAGGATATGTAGGATTATGGGAAGGATTTCGTCCAGGAGTAGCTCAATCATGTTACGACTGATACTGTCGCTACCGATAGCATTTGAGGCAATGGCAGAGATGCTACTCTTAACATCACTAGCAGTAAATTGACGGAAGACAAAAGAAGAGTAGTCGGGAGTCGGAATAGAGGAAAGATGATCAAAAGTAGCTACTTTTGTGGATGCATGGAAATTACTAGAAGAAGAAAAATGTTGATTTAATGAATTGAGATCAAGTTTTTTATGTAAAGGATTTTGACGCTGTTTACCAACTCCCAACGAACGAAGAAATTTCCAAACTTTCGAAGGATCTTCATTTTCTACAGAATCATGAATATGCTGGCGTTGTGCATTCCTACACACCTTATTGCAGTGATTCCGGGTTTCAATGTACTTTTCCTTATTTACATCAGTAGGTCGCACCTTAAATCTCGTTTTGGCTACAAGTTTTTTTTGCATTACAGTTTTTATATCAGTTGTAAGCCAAGGGGCAGGTAGATGTTTGATTTTAATAGGCCGTAACGGTACGTGAATATCATAAAGACCTAATAATTTACTATTGAAAATATCAACCTTGTCATCGATAGTGCGTGCATCTATAATAGGAGACCAATCCATTTCTAAGGCATCTTTACGTAGACACTCGAGATCAATACCACCAAAACTACGCTGCAGACGAATAGTGGGCTTGACTTTAGGTGGTCTTATTTTAAAAGATAGAAATATTAGATCATGGTACGAGAAGGCATCCGCAGCACATTGGCCATATTTGCCAACTAGATCTACGGAAGAAACAAGAATCAAGTCCAGAAGAGATGGAGTTGAATTTGGAAAGAAATGTGTTGGACTAGAAGGAAGAATAGACAAGTTGTTAGCTCTAATGAGCATTTCAAAAGAACGAACGAAAATCTTTTTTGAGCAGACAAGTGTTAAAATCACCCATAATAATGGTGTGATTATAGGAAGGACAGAGGTTTTCAAGAAGTTTTTCAAAAGAGACAAAGAAATTAATACGGAGAGAAGGGCAGTAATATACACCAAGTAGTACTTTAGTATGGGAAAGTGAAACTTCTAAGAAAAGGTGTTCCCCAGCATCGGCAGGAGGTGGTTGTGCTGACACATTTACAATGGCGAAAGGAATGTGAGTACGAAGGTAAATAGCAACACCCCCACCCCCGCTACCGATGCGGTCATTACGTAGAAGTCGAAAACCACGTAATGAGTAAAGAGTTGTGGAAAGACAAGGTTTTAACCAAGACTCCGAAACAAGGATAGCATGAATATTTTTATGCATAAATGACACCTGCATTTCAGTGAAATGTGCCGGAATACTCTGAGCGTTTATGTGGATCACGTTGCAATTTTTTGGCACATCGCAAAATTGCGAGTCTATGCTATCAGGCAGGGTAGGTATACTGGCAAAACTATCAACACTCGTATTCGTATCTGTAGACAGAGACAGATATTCATCGTCACCACTGTTTATAGACATACTTAATAGGTATAAATATAATAAACTACACAAACACTAATATATAACTCTTATAAATCAATATATTAAATATGATAAAACTTATTTTATTTAAGATACTCTCAAACAACCTGTTCATTTTATACCACCTACCAAAAGTGTATATTTAAAGAACAATTTTAGCAGTAGTTAACTTTTAAATCTACCTAATTACGTACCAACAAAGCTTTAATAAATTACTCAGACACAAGTAACAAATAAGACAAAAAAAAAGATAAAAATATCGTATCACAAAAACTTTTATAATAATAAAACAAAAGTTTCCAAAAATAGTTATAACTAAAAGTAAAAACTAACAGGTAGGTACCTAAGTAGGTACGTCCAGTGTACTACAAGAAACATCTTACGGCTGGGTATAACATACTACTATTTATATAAATACCTACTACATATCTTATAGAACGAATAGTGCATAACTGAGTACCGTATGAAACACAAACAACATAATCTACGACGACAAATTAAGTGAAACGGAACGGAAATGTCAAAAATCAATGCCTTGTCTAGTGTCGGAGAGTTTTGGCGGGAATATGAAAAAGTTTGTGCGCAGACCAAAGACCTGCTACTTAATATTAAACTCGAGTGCATACCCCGACCCCAATGAGACCGACCTTGAGCGGAGTACAAAAGAAAGGGACAACCCTTTCTTTTGTATGAACAACTTCTATATATACTATACACATGGAACATAATTATATAGGACTAGCAGGTTGTTAGACAAGGACACACTCCCACATGGGTGTCTTTCAATTGGGTCGTTTTGTTCTACAAAGCAATTACAACCTTATTGTTACAGTAAAGCATACAGATTAAATTGAATTTGTCAAAACATCTGCAGTGCTCCATTCTTTCTATGGTGCAGACAGACAATGAGAGCACATGAGTAAAATGAGAGCGGCAGTTCTCATTGTATTTATCCTAAAACTTGTGTTTTTCACGAGTTAATGAGTAATAGATGTGGATATGCCGGTAAAATTGCGCGAGTGTAGGGAAAGAGCACAATGTTGAATAACATGCAATTTTAAGTTCTGACCAAAATTACGCTAAAAACCTTGAGTACTGAGGGTATAACTTCTACTAGGTTATGAAATTAAACTCATAGATATTAAACTTTAATACAACTTTGACTCTGGGAAAACATGAGTATAATGTAATACTTTGATACTAAATACACTAGTCGTGTGAAGCCATAATAAAAGTAAATGAGCAGAATGGTTTTTAATTTAACAGTGATCTGTGGAGCAAATAAAAAAAGAAATGAAACGAAGTAATTTGTAAACACCGACCGAAAAAACAAAACTAATTAAAAAAAATAAGAACAGAACAAGTCTACCTACGTTACCATTATAATAATTTGTCTAAAAGTTAAATAGGAGGTACTAACTCAGTGCAATTAACAATCTAGTGATTATGTAGGTACATAAAGAAGTAAAATGTGTTAATACAACCAAATGATGTTGTTGCAAAGCGAGGAAACGTCGAGAAAAATCACTTCTTTGAGGCTGCAGCTCTACGTGATCTGGATGGAGCGGGCTCCTTCGCCACCACCGCATCCTTAGGAGCCTTCTGCTTAGATTTCTCTAAGGCGTCAACATCTCCAAGACAGCTAATACGGTGTCGAACTCCGTCTGTTCCTACGACGAAAACGGAGCCCTCCCTCGTCCAACACTTCGACACACTAAAGCGCTGACGAGCCGCCATGAAAATGTCGTGACGCGGCTTTGTGAGGAACTCGGATATCGAAATACCAGAGTCCTTAAGGCCTACCTTAGCAGCCCAGATCTTGTCCCGTACGCTGACGTCCCGAAACTTGCAGAGGATGGGACGCGGTTTGTCAGTGTTTCCTAGTGTGCGGCCCATTCTATGACACCGGCTGATGTCACCTACTGTGAAGGCCGCCTGCTTCAAACGTTGTGCCACAGTCTGAGCTACAACACCTGCTGTGTCCTCCGAGGTCTCCTCTGCCACTCCATGTAGCAGCAAGATCTTGCGTCGAGTGCGCATCTCTAGCTGGTCAACACTGTTGGCCAAACATTCAATTTGTTCCTGGAGCACTTTCAGGGAACTTAAAATGAAGGTCTTGAATTCTGTGAACTCTTCTGCTAGCGCATCTCTACTCGGCGAGGGATTCGGGGTCTTGGCCAACTTGTCTTCAAAACTATCCATGCGTAACATAAATGTAGTCATTAGGTCATTCATGGACTTCTTCATTGTAGCTTCCATCTTGAATGCGAGAAATACACAGTGCAGTACTTGAATTTAGTGAAGTGCTAAAATTAGTGCTAATTAGGAATATATATTGGAAAAACACTATATGGCAGGTGAGGTTTTAGGTTTTTATGCTATATCATATCATGGGTGGTTTATTCTATTTTTTAAATATTATTAAATTAAGAGAGTAAATATTTGATGTTACTTTTTTGACGCCTACCCACAAAAAAAAAATCAATCAAACAATTATTGAATCTTTGTAAGTCTTAAATAAATGTTTGATTTCCTTCGCGGCCGCAACGTAATTTCTGCCATTGTCGCTACATGTTAAGCTTGGAATTCCCCGGCGCGCTATGAACCTTTTGAGGGTTAGGAGCCATGCCTCTTTAGTGAGCGCACTTACCGGCTCTAGATGGAAACATATTTATCTAAAACACGCAAAAATGCACAAATAGCATTTACTTATTTTACAACCCTTGCGATCAGCATTTAAAAATGGACCGCAAAAATCTGTACCTACAGACAATGACTCAAATCATGGGTCAATTACCCGCTGAACGTGTAGAACCAGACTTTCCATTTCGCAGTCTGGTTCTACACGTTCAGCGGGTAATTGACCCATGATTTGAGTCATTGTCTTCCCTCTGAAACGACGACAAATGAAGCATTCACGATATACTCGTCTGGCTACATTACGGCCACCGATAGGCCAGTAGCGTTCGCGAGTCAACCTGAGCAACCTATTGACAGCATTATAAACAATGTCTTGCCAGACGTTCTCAATACCATACATTCCACGGATTCGATAAACAAGAAGTTTCCCGGAATATTGATATATCCGTGGTATTCAAAACAAGAACATACGAAAATGACCCTTAAGTGAACAATGCAACCAATATATAAACGAACCACTGCAGTCAATCGAGGACATTCTACTAGTAACTCTCCTCCGTTCAACTTGTATATTTTAAGTTGTGTATTAAAATTGTAAAAATTGTATTAATTGTGTTCATTTAAAATTATTTTTTTAATTAAATTTATTAGTAAAATCTTGACTGGCGCCCAACGTGGGGCCCAGCATAAAAGTAGTTAAATTAAACTACGTGGTTTTTAAACCTTTAAACTTCTGGGAACCACCCAAATAAATAACGTCAAGAAACACGTACTAATGAAGAACAAGGTCATCATCTTGTGCCAACTGTAAGTACCTAGTAGCATTTATCCTTTTTCCAAAATTCCGCTCCTTCGTCCACCGAAGTTTGTATATAGAAGTAGTGAACCTAGAATGATCGACCCTTTTGCTACACTAAGCCAGGGTAATATTAACTGCGCACCCCCAGTGCCTAGTCCTAATCAGGTCCCTACTAATAATCAAATTAGTATGGATCCTTCGAAATTGATTGGTTACGTTCCGTCGTATGATGGTGAACCATTTCTAGTTTACAGCTATATTAATAGCGCTAAACAATGGTTAACTTTTGTAGGCAATAGTCCTCAAAATGTTATGTTATTACTTAGTAAGTTGTCAGGTAAGGCATCTTTGATCATCTCCATGATCGATCATAACTTCGACTTCAATGTTATTGAAGAAGCCCTGAAATCCGAATGTGGAGATAACATAGAGTTAAACACTCTGTTAATAGAGTTAAGTAATTCAAAAAAAAGAACTTCTTTTAAAGATCTGATTTTTGACATGAAGCAGAAATTATATTTTATTAGAAGTAAATTAAATGATAAGATTAAGGATAAGAGAATTGTAGAAGAGGTATTGGAGCCATATCTCAATACCGCACAAAACGCGCTCCGAAATAGTTTGCCATATCATGATCAAATCTATGTCAGTAATTGTAGTTTCAATGAGACTGTTCAAAGAATATTACAGTTAGAAGCAGAAGGTAGATTCGAAAATATTAAACAGAAATTCTCAAGTATTATACCACAACCAAGAATTATTCACAATCCAATGATAAACCCGCAGCAACAACAAGTGTCATTCATACAAAGGCTAGCTAGGCTATTCTGTTAGCTATCTCGACAGCGGAATCCGCGGTGAGATTCGAATTTCGTACTACGAAATTCAACCGTATTACGAACGCGATACGATTGAATTTCGTAGTACGAAATTCGAAACTCACCGCGGATTCCGCTGTCGAGATAGCTTACAGAATAGCCTAGCTGTTCAAAATCAACAATCTTTTAATCGGAATCCATGGCAAAACACAAACAATGTTTTCAATCAACATAAACAAAATTATTTCCGAGAACAAGTTCCACAACATCGAACGTTTTCTAAACAACATCAGTTTACAACTCCCGTGCAAAATAGGCAGTTACAAGCACCAGACGATTCTATGAGGACAACTCCTCAGTTGAGACCTGGTCAAATAAACATAGGAAGAGGCTACGTGGCAGAAGAACTTTTCAATTTAGCTGATTGTGATGACTATGATTTAACAACTCAAGACGATGGTGAGTCTTTTGATGACTATCAAAATTATAATTATTATAATCAAATCCCAGGAAATTCAAAAGCTACTGAACAGGATTTTCCCGTAAATCCAGATCGAAACGATCCATCATAGAATTTAACTACGTTAAATCCTATTTGCCTTATTTCGAAACAGACGACACTAAATTAAAAATTTTAATAGATACTGGTAGTCAGCGATCTTTCATCAAAAAGTCTGTACAACAAAAATATTTTGCAGAATACTACCAGCCAGAAAAAATTATCGTCAGAACCTCACATGGAATAACTTCACATAATGGTTTTATTGAAACACCCTTTTGGACAAAATATTTTGGTAAAGACAAAGGACCGATGAAATTTTATATATATGACTTTAGTGACAAATATGACATTTTGATGGGTACGGGGATGTAAGGGAGAACAAAAACCACCTCAGTGCTCCCAGCCGACCTCACCTGCCCGTGGTGCATCCTGCTGACAAACCAACGAGGCTCTGGCGACCGACTAATGGCGGTATAACCATTTCAAAATTATGGCGTAGCTAAATACTACAGGCCGGTGACGGGCAGCAGCGTCACCGGTGCGAGAAGCTACGTCCTGCGATCCCCAACACGCCTGCCCAGCGTGGCGATTAAGGCATACCCCCCCCCCCCCCCCATCATGGAAAGTCACAATAAGCCGTGGCCCCCAGTTCCCGGCCGCCCTGCTATTTCTGACCACGGCGGCGGTCATGGTTACGGCAGGGCAGGGGGTGCTAAGAATCCCCGGGTTATGGTAGGCCGCCTAAAGAAACTGACCCTCGCTACGTTTAATGGATGCACGATTCGGCTGGATGAGCATCTGACGCAGCTGGAGGAGGAGCTGGGACACATAAGATGGCACATTCTGGGGTTATGTGAAGTCCGAAGACAGGGAGAGGACACCATAACTCTAGAATCAGGACATCTTATGTATTACAGAGAAGGTGACCAGCAAACCCAAGGCGGCGTCGGGTTTCTGGTCAACAAGGCTCTCAGTGACAACGTTGTAGAAATCTCCAGTGTGTCGACCAGGGTTGCGCGCTTATAATAAGGTTAACCAAGAGGTACAGCCTGAAGGTTATCCAGGCCTACGCTCCGACCTCGGCACACTTGGATGAAGAGGTGGAAAGTATGTACGAAGACATCTCCAGAGCCTTACATACCACCGCTAAGGCTCACTACAACGTTGTCATGGGAGACTTTAACGCCAAAGGTGGAGTACAGACCTGCAGTGAATCGACTCTAGGACCAAACGGGTTTGGGAGTAGGATCCACAGGGGGCAAATGCTCGTCAATTTCCTCGAGAAAGAGGGGCTTTTCTTGATGAACTCGTTCTTCAAGAAAAAGCCCCAAAGGAAGTGGACGTGGCAAAGCCCCGACACTGTGACTAAAAGCGAGATTGACTTCATCATTACGGACAAACGGCGCATATTCAGAGACGTCTCTGTGATCACTAGGTTCAATACTGGAAGTGATCACCGACTTGTGCGAGGCTCTCTGGATATCGACTTCAAAGCCGAGAGATTCCGATTGATGAAGTCCACGCTCCGACCAAACCTACTCCAAACCGTTGTTGGGTCTGAAACATTCCAATTAAAATTGGAAAATCGATTCGCTGCCTTGGAAACCACAGATGACGTAGACCAGAAACTTGAAGAAGTGGTTGAAATCCTCAGGGAAGAAGGGACGAAGTTTTGCGAGAGCAAGCGTACGGGCAAAAAGTCCAAGCTTTCGGCAGAAACACTTCAACTAATGGAAGAGAGACGAACAGACCCATTGTCAGCTTTGTCAATTAACCAGGTGCGCAACAAAACTATTAAGAAGCTGGTACGACGCAACCTCCGATCCTCTAACACGCTCTTGATTACAGAATCAATTGAGCAGAATCGGGGGTCGAAAGTGTTCGTCCAGCCTCTAGGCAGAAGCCACCTCACAAAGCTGACAACATCAACGGGGAACGTCGTCGCATCCAAGCCGGAGATTCTGTCGGAAGTTGAAGACTTCTACAGCAAGCTCTACGCATCGCATGCTTCAAGGCCCGAACCCGATACTGAGGATTGCAGAGCCACCTTAACCCGCCACTTCACAGAAGACCTGCCCGAAGTCAGCCGATATGAGATCGTGATGGCCCTTAGACAGCTCAAAAATGGAAAAGCCCCAGGTGAGGACGGAATCACAACGGAGCTTCTAAAAGCTGGAGGAGCTCCAGCTGTAAGCCAGCTGCAACAGCTCTTCAATTCTGTTCTCTTCACTGGTAGAACTCCACAGGCATGGAACAGAAGCATGGTGGTTTTGTTTTTCAAAAAAGGAGATAAAACCCTATTGAAAAAGTACCGCCCGATTTCGCTTCTGAGCCATGTCTACAAGCTGTTTTCAAGGGTCATCACGAACCGTCTTGCGCGAAGACTCGACGAGTTTCAACCTCCGGAACAGCTAGGCTATGCTGTAAGCTACCTCGACAGCGGAATCCGCGGTGAGATTCGAATTTCGTACTACAAAATTCAACCGTATTACGAACGTGATACGATTGAATTTCGTGGTACGAAATTCGAATCTCACCGCGGATTCCGCTGTCGAGATTGCTTACAGAATAGCCTAGCAGGCCGGGTTTCGAAGCGGTTATGGCACCATAGACCACATCCACACGGTGCGGCAGATTGTACAGAAGACCGAAGAGTACAATCGGCCCCTGTGCTTAGCATTTGTGGACTATGAGAAGGCCGTCGATTCAATCGAAAGCTGGTCGGTTCTTGAGTCCCTGCAGCGTTGCCAAGTCGACTGGCGATATATCGAAGTGATGAAATGTCTATATAATGCCGCAACGATGTTAGTACAAGTACAGAACCAGCGTACTAAACATATTCACCTGCGTCGAGGAGTGAGACAGGGGGACGTCATATCCCCGAAATTGTTCACTAATGCCTTAGAGGATATGTTTAAGACGCTGGACTGGAAAGATTGTGGCATCAACATTAACGGCAAGTGCATCTCTCACTTACGATTCGCAGATGACATCGTCATTATGGCAGAGACGCTGCAGGACCTACAAAGGATGTTGAATAACCTAGCTGATTCTTCTCGTCGCATCGGTCTCCGGATGAATTTGGATAAAACCAAAGTCATGTACAACGAGCACGTTGTTCCGGAACCGATTGCCGTAGATGGAATCCCACTCGAAGTTGTCACGCAGTATGTTTACCTAGGGCAAACGCTCCAACTAGGCAAACACAACTTCGAGAAGGAAATCCAGAGAAGAATTCAGCTGGGCTGGGCAGCATTTGGGAAACTCCGTCGAGTCTTCTCGTCGCCTATACCACAGTGCCTAAAGACAAAAGTCTTTAATCAGTGCGTCCTACCTGTCATGACATACAGAGCCGAGACGTGGACACTCACGGTTCGACTTGTCCACCAGTTTAAAGTCGCTCAGCGAGCTATGGAGAGAGCTATGCTCGGTGTTTCTCTGCGGGATCGAATCCGGAACGAAGTAATTCGCCAGAGAACTAAAGTGATCGACATAGCTCAACGGATTAGCAAACTGAAGTGGCAGTGGGCTGGTCATATCTGCCGTAGGACCGATAACCGTTGGGGCAGACTGGTTCTAGAGTGGAGACCGCGAATCGGCAAACGTAGAGTAGGACGCCCTGTGACTAGGTGGAGCAACGACATTCGCAAAGCGGTGGGCAGTGACTGGAAACAAAGAGCCAAAGACCGGGCTCAGTGGCGTGTCTTGGGGGAGGCCTACGTCCAGCAGTGGACTGATACCGGCTGATAATGATGATGATGATGATGATGGGTACTGACATGATCGAACAAATTGACGCTAAAATAGACCTTAAAGACAGAAAATTTACAATGCCTGAAAACTATTTTAAAGAATTACTTCTTTTTCATATGACCGACGACAATGATTTGAATGTAAAAGACTTGTGTAAAACATATAGTGATTTATTTACGGAAGACGTGACAAATAGTGCAACGACAAAAATTAAACATCATATCACAACGATGGATGAATTGCCTATTTATCAAAGACCATTTCGATTGCCTCAAATACAACAAGAAGAAGTAAAAAAACAAATTGCTAAATTATTACAAGAAAATATAATCAGACACTCAGAATCGCCTTGGGCTTCACCCGTACATATTGTACCAAAGAAAATAGATCAATCAGGTATACAAAAATGGCGAATGGTTGTAGATTATCGAAAGGTAAACGAAAAAACTAAATCAGATAAATTTCCGTTACCAAATATAGACGAACTCTTTTCAAAATTACAAAATAATAAATATTTTACGACGCTAGATTTGACATCTGGTTATCATCAAATTTTAATGGATGATAATTCAATAGGAAAAACTGCCTTTAGTACGCCCGATGGTCATTATGAATTCTTGCGAATGCCATTTGGCTTTAAAAATGCCCCAGCAACGTTTCAAAGAATGATGAACAGTATTTTACAACAGGAGATTTCGCGGAACGTTTGTTTGGTATACTTGGACGACATAATAGTCTATTCGAATTCATAACAAGATCATATAAACAAACTACAACAGGTATTTGAATCACTTCGTCGAGCAAACTTGAAGTTGAATGAAAACAAATGTGTTTTCATGTCAGAGGAGATCGAGTTTCTCGGACATGAGTTAAACAAAGATAGTCTTAAACCAAATAAAAAAAAATAGAGGCTATTCAAAAGTTTCCAGTTCCAAAAACTTTAAAAGAAATTAGAGCTTTCTTAGGATTGATTGGTTATTATCGAAAATTTGTACCAAATTTAAGTAAAATAATTAAACCTTCGACAGAAGCAACCAAAAAGAACGCGATCATCAATACAAATAATAAAGAATATTTAGAAGCAATAAATACTTGCAAAAAATTATTAAGTAACGCACCAATTTTGGCTTTTCCAAATTTTGATAAATCATTTACAATTACTACTGATGCATCCGATAAAACTTTAGGTGCAGTCCTTAGCCAGGATAGTCATGCTATAGCCTATGCGTCTAGAACATTGAGTGAAGCTGAACAAAAATATAACACAACAGAAAAAGAACTGTTGGGTATATTGTGGGCTGTTACACAATTTAAATAAATAAATAATAAAGTTTATTTGTCTCCAAAAATGTTACAAACAAAATTAAAAACCCATGTACTTAAATAAGTATTACAAGTAAATGTGATTAACATACAAAACTTAATAAAGTTATTAGAATTAAGTCATATATAACTTGGGTCATTCTGACGTTTCTATAGAGGTAAGTATTAAGTCGAGTACATGGATGAACCCTAACTCCTAACTAGGTTTCCCTGTATTTAGGATATCAGTGTCTTTCCTGTCTTCGTCTGTCATTACAACTATGCGCTACTATATATGTGGGTTATTATAAGCTGCTAAGTGGAATCATAGTAGAATTGATTTGGAAAAATTATTAAAATGTTCAGTAATATCTCTGTTTGTAGGTAGGTAAAGAAAAAAATAAAAATAAAATTAAGGTTAAATAAAGGAGCAGTAAAGTTATTCTTTGCGTTTTTTAATGTAAATTATAAGGATTAATAGGGAGAAAGAAATTTAATAAAATTTAGATGTACCTTGTGTTGTAAGTAGAATGTTTATAAATCTGTGCGAAACATTTCACTTCACTGTCTTCTTTGCACCAAACACTTTATTAGAATTAAGATTAGACACACTTATACACACTATTAATATTATTTAAATTACATAGATCAATAAGATATAGAATCCCTAGAAATAACAGTAAATAGATACTTAAATACGTCAATTAAAACAAATAAATATGCCACAAATAATTTAGACCTTATGTCTATGGAAGGAAGTTTACATTAAAAACTGACCATAAGGCATTAATATGGTTAACTAAATTAAAAGAACCAAATCAGAGATTAACTAAATGGAAATTAAAATTACAAGATTACAATTTGAACATAGAACATGTAAAAGCAAAGAAAATTATGTAGCGGACGCTTTAAGTAGGATTGAAATTAATAACCATTCATCAGATAGTTCAATGGATGTAAACATAGACACTAGTTCAACTAGTTCATTAGAAGTTAATTCAGAACATAGTCAAGTGCAAGAAACTATGCATTCGAATCAACAAGATAGTGATGATGGGATACCAATCATTCACTCATATCCTCCTAAAGGGTTAAAAAGAGTAGTTTTTGAGATATCACCTCTTAAGAAAGCTGAGATGACAAATAATGTTTGGCATTTTTACATACCACCAATTAATGGGGAAGAAACTATTAAAGAATTTATGTTAGAATATTTACCTCCTGGTAAATATGCATTTATTATACCTAATGTTGTAACTGTTTGGAAACAAAATAATATTTTCTACCTTACCCTCAATATAGTATTAATTGTTGATTGAGTAAATTGAATGCTAAAAAAATAACTACACAATTTAAAATCAAATTAATTAGTCGGTGACTGGAAGGGTTATAATATCCTAAATACAGGGAAACCTAGTTAGGAGCTAGGCCGCAGACATGAACCTATACTAATTGTTTGAGCACCCTCGCGAGTCGAGGGAAGCTCCAGAATTTGCCGGTTCTACTAACAACAAATCGAACGAAAGAATACCATCAGCGTAAAGTTTCTCGAGAAATTCCACAACAATCAACAAGAGCTATGAGAATAGGCACTCACCAAGCTTGTCCGCAGGTCTAGTAGCAGTGTCCGTCCTGTATGGACCTTCCCAAGGGAGCACGAAGGATCTTGTCCTTTACACAGCTCACAACACCAAAAACTTGTAATATTTTAGATTTATAGTTATCGTGAGTTGGAATCATGATTATAAATTACCGACTATTATACTCACTAATAATTGTTGTAGACTGTCTCGACCTAGGTTTCATGCATGTCCGAAGCACATCCTCGGGAGTTTACGCAGCGAGATCGCGATGACCATTGGGGGCCGCTGCTCGACGCGCGCGGCTCGTCGGGGGAGGGGGGCTCGGCGAATGGCGCCGCTCGGTGATAGAGGGAGATTGAGCTTATCCGATGTCTGACAGATCTTCATCGTCACTCTCGTCAAAAGCATTGTTACAAATAAAGCTGACCGTGTCCCGTTCCAGACTGAAAACTTTCTTTTTTGAGGAAGCATTAAGAACAGGTATCCATGTTGTAGGCAGGCTCCATCCACGATCTCTGTTGATATTCGGGTGGCGGGTTATCTCGATGGCCTCACGTATTTTTCGAGGTACAAAGTACTTTTCTTTTGCTAATACGGAGGCCTTGTCGAACCGAATGTTGTGCTTGGTATCCGAGAGATGTGCATGTTCTGCTAAGGCGGAGCTACTGATGTCCATATTCTTAATGCTCCTGATATGCTCAGTCAATCTGGTCGTGATATTGCATCGAGTCTCTTCCACGTAACTCTTGCCACAGTCGCACGGTATTCTATATACCCCTGGTACGTTCAAATGATCCTTATCTTTCGGTGAACGCAACATTTGTCTGAGCTGGCCCGGTGGACGATAGACTGTCTTGATCTTATATTTCCGTCGTAAGAGATATCCGATTTTTGTCCGTTACTCCTCTTACGAACGGCAAGTACGTTGGAGAACGTTCCACCCTCGGTGCTCGGTTACGCTCACTGCTGTTAACCAAGCGCGCACACTGTCTCCAGTTATATTCGTTGTCCTCTAGCACACCCCTAACGTGCTCGAGCTCTGTCTTTATAAATTGAGGGTCACATAGTTTCAGAGCTCTGTTAATTAATGACCTAGGTACCGAGGACAACTGTGCAGGATGATGATGGGAGTCTGCATGCAAATAACGCTCTGTGTGGGTTGGTTTGCGATATATAGTGTGCGCTAGACTACCATCCAATCTGCGAATCACGCGCACGTCCAGAAACGGCAGCACTCCATCTTTCTCCATTTCAACCGTGATTTGTATATTTTTATGCAGTCTGTTTAGATGTGTTACGAAGTCTGGTAGTCCTTGCTTGGTTATCACCGCGAAAATATCATCAACATAACGCCAACAGTATCTCGGTTTGTTTGACGCCGTTGCTAGTGCTGTACTTTCATACCACTCCATAAATAAGTTGGCCACCACAGGTGCAATGGGGGATCCCATAGCCACTCCATTCACTTGCAAGTAGTATTCTCCTCTCCACATGAAGTACCCACTTTTTAGACAAAGTTCTGTCCACTTAATGTACTCAGTAGGTAAGTTGGAGTCACGTATGATAGTGCTTATGATGTTTAAAGTGTCATCTACTGGTACATTTGTGAACAGAGAAGTAACGTCAAAGCTCACTATTACTTCTGTGGGTTGGACCAGTACATCTTCCAGCAATTGCACAAAATGATTCGAGTCTTTGACATAGCTGCTCGTCTTGCCGGTGTACTGTTGCAAAGATGTAGCCAGATGTTTTGACATTTTATACGTAGGCGAATCTATTTGTGAGACTATTGGGCGTAATGGCCAATCGGGTTTGTGGATCTTAGGTAAACCATACATTTTGGGTGGTGTCGGATTTTGAGGTCGAAGGCGCGCTAGTAAATCGTTATCCTCGTTTGATTGTAACAGTTTTACAACTTTCGTAGCTATCCTGGCAGTGGGATTGTAGTTTACCTTCTTATACGTGTTGCTGTCACTGATCATTTGTCCGATTTTCTCCTCGTACGCCTCCGTGTCGACAATCACCGTGGCGTGTCCTTTGTCTGCGGGCAGCACCAATATCTCTTTATCATTACGTAGGTCACGTAATGTTGACAATTCATCTCTCGTAATATTGCTCTTGGGAGGTTTGGACTTTCGCAATAACGATGATATGTCCTGTCTTAGGCATTCCGCGTCATAATGAGGAATTTTATTACGCACGATTGTGTCCTCAATACTTGTTACAATGTTTTCCACGGGAATTCTTTTGGGTGTGGGTGCATAATTTAGACCCCGAGACAGTACTTTCAAAGCGTTTTCATTTAGCTGTTTTGATGATAAATTGATAACAACATCTTTCTTCGATTGCGTAATCTCACCTTCAATATTCGCAATTTAAGGGTAGTTACAACTCAAATCGACTCTGTGTTGTTGTTGTTTGAGGTTGGTAAGCTTTTTATTATGTCTCTTTTTAATGTTTAATCCAATTATGTCACATCTATTGTACGTCATTGTATCAAGTACTTCCCACAAATCCGTTTCTAGCTTCTGCTAGGCTATTCTGTAAGCTATCTTGACAGCGGAATCCGCGGTAAGATTCGAATTTCGTACTACGAAATTCAATCGTATCACGTTCGTAATACGGTTGAATTTCGTAGTACGAAATTCAAATCTCACCGCGGATTCCGCTATCGAGATAGCTTACAGAATAGCTTAGCTGCACTAACTCGAGATGTAGAAGGTATAGCTTTTTGTTTGTATACAATACCTGTTGACGGTATTCGGAAATTACTCGCCGCAGCAACTTCGTATTCGCGACACGAAAGAATTTATCGTAGTCCCGTATGCACTTAACCGGCTTGATTCGTAGAAACTTGGGTATCACACCACTATCACGACACTTCACTACGTAATCTAGGCCGCACTCGAGTTTGGTACGCTTGACTCTTAACCGCGCAAATTCGTTCACTTTGTTTACCCATACCGCGCCGTACCGGTTAGATATTTTAGATTTATAGTTATCGTGAGTTTGAATCATGATTATAAATTACCGACTATTATACTCACTAATAATTGTTGTCGACTGTCTCGACCTAGGTTTCATGCATGTCCGAAGCACATCCTCGGGAGTTTACGCAGCGAGATCGCGACGACCACTGCGGGCCGCTGCTCGCCGCGCACGGCTCGTCGGGGGAGGGGGGCTCGGCGAGCGGCGCCGCTCGGTGATAGAGGGAGATTGAGCTTGTCCGATGTCTGACAGATCTTCATCGTCACTCTCTTCAAAAGCATTGTTACAAATAAAGCTGACCGTGTCACGTTCCAGACTGGTGAAAACTTTCTTTTTTGAGGAAGCATTAAGAACAGGTATCCATGTTGTAGGCAGGCTCCATCCACGATCTCTGTTGATATTCGGGTGGCGGGTTATCTCGATGGCCTCACGTATTTTTCGAGGTACGAAGTACTTTTCTTTTGCTAATACGGAGGCCTTGTCGAACCGAATGTAGTGCTTGGTATCCGAGAGATGTGCATGTTCGCTAAGGTGGAGCTACTGATGTCCATATTCCAGAAACGGCAGCACTCCATCTTTCTCCATTTCAACCGTGATTTGTATATTTTTATGCAGTCTGTTTAGATGTGTTACGAAGTCTGGTAGTCCTTGCTTGGTTATCACCGCGAAAATATCATCAACATAACGCCACCAGTATCTCGGTTTGTTTGACGCCAAAAATCGGATATCTCTTACGACGGAAATATAACATCAAGACAGTCTATCGTCCACCGGGCCAGCTCAGACAAATGCTGCGTTCACCGAAAGACAAGGATCATTTGAACGTACCAGGGGTATATAGAATACCGTGCGACTGTGGCAAGAGTTACGTGGGAGAGACTCGACGCAATATCACGACCAGATTGACTGAGCATATCAGGAGCATTAAGAATATGGACATCAGTAGCTCCGCCTTAGCAGAACATGCACATCTCTCGGATACCAAGCACTACATTCGGTTTGACAAGGCCTCCGTATTAGCAAAAGAAAAGTACTTCGTACCTCGAAAAATACGTGAGGCCATCGAGATAACCCGCCACCCGAATATCAACAGAGATCGTGGATGGAGCCTGCCTACAACATGGATACCTGTTCTTAATGCTTCCTCAAAAAAGAAAGTTTTTACCAGTCTGGAACGGGACACGGTCAGCTTTATTTGTAACAATGCTTTTGACGAGAGTGACGATGAAGATCTGTCAGATATCGGACAAGCTCAATCTCCCTCTATCACCGAGCGGCGCCGCTCGCCGAGCCCCCCTCCCCCGACGAGCCGCGCGCGGCGAGCAGCGGCCCGCAGTGGTCGTCGCGATCTCGCTGCGTAAACTCCCAAGGATGTGCATCGGACATGCATGAAACCTAGGTCGAGACAGTCGACAACAATTATTAGTGAGTATAAAGAGTAAATAGTCGGTAATTTATAATCATAACTTATAATATTTTATAATTAGTTCAAAATTACAGTGCTTCTTGCACCGATTGTAGTTCGAGACTGCCAGTGGCGATAGTGGCGCCCGGTGTTAAAACTCGACGTTTGGAGACTTGGCGGGACGACCAGAGCGCCATCTTTCCCTTCACTCTCGCTATTATTGGAGAAAATCACGAAAATAGAAGCTGGGGTATTCTTTCGATTTAATTATCATCTATCCTAGATTTTCTCCACGAAATCAAGCGCGCGTAACTTATTAAAAATCTACAATTAATGACGCGGTTGCAACATTCCGCCCACCAAAATACGAATTACAGTATTTTCTATCAAAATTACTATACGAAACTAAACGAAAAACGAATATTTTACTAAATATTAATTCGATGTAATACGTTACGAAACTAAAACACGCGAAAGCAAATAGACAATTTTATAACAAAAACCAATAACAACACAATGCCATGATAGGCCAAAACTAAACTAAGTTCGCGTAATACTAAAGGTAACGATTTTATAGAAAGAGGCTTATTTTAGTCTGCTATAGGCAAAGGGCACAGCTTTACTAAAGGTCTTTGCAATTGACCGTTTTGTGTATTTACCGTCGCGACGCGACATATACCGTCTTTAGCACGATGCAATTGAACGATGCGTCCGAGCGACCAATTAAGTGGTTTTAGGTTTTCGTCTTTGATCAATACCAAAGATCCTAACTTGGGTTCCGACGAATCTGTTAACCATTTAGCACGTTGGTTCAGCGTGTGCAAGTATTCCATGTGCCATCGTTTCCAGAAATCATGATGAAGTCTCTGCACTAATTGCCAGCGACTCAAACAAGACATTTTAATATTGGAATCATCTGATTCCGGAATCGATGTCAGTGGCTCGAGCGTGAGAAAATGACCGGGGGTTAACACCGAAAAATCATTGGGATCGGATCCCATTTCACACAACGGGCGTGAATTCAACAACGCTTCAATTTGAGTTGCCACGGTCAGAAATTCCTCATAGGTTAATATCTGGTTACCTATAACGCGAGTAAAATGTGTTTTAAACGAACGAATGTTAGCCTCCCAAAGACCACCGAAGTGTGACGCGGCGGGGGGATTAAACGAAAATTCAATGGCCTCGTGAGATGCCGCTTGTTGCACCAATGGCCACAAACTGTTGTATGCACCGACTAAATTAGTGCCGCGGCAGTGGATGCGATGACATCTGCCGCGACGCGCAACGAATCTGCGCAATGCGCCGAGAAAGGCCTCGCTAGTCAATCCGATGACTATCTCGATATGGACAGCCTTTGTAGCGAAACAAATAAACAAACAAATATATATTTTGAATGGCCTTGATCCACGAGTGCGTTGAACATGCGTATGAAAATAACCCGCAAAATTTAGACCAACAATCGCAAATGGCTTGACTTGCGAAACTCGAAGTTTAAGTAGGACTGCCATTCGAGGGGTGATAGGTATGGGGTTGGTACGATAACAACGGACGCACTTCGAAAGGCGACTACGAATCGCACGACGCGATGATAATATCCAAAAGTTTTAAGCGAGCAAGAAGCTGAGCGTTCGAAGCCCAGGGTGCAGATTATCATTATGACATTGGTCAATAATGAGCGAAGTGAGTCGATGCTGTCGAGGTAATAACAATGGATGTTTGCAATCATAATCTAGCTCCGAGTGAGCCAGGCGACCACCCACCCTGAGGAGACCATCACCGTCTAGAAAAGGCTTAAGCCTTTGCAAAGGCTTTGACAGAGGCAGTCCCTTTTCTAATTTATCAATTTCTAGAGAAAACGACGAATTTTGTGCGATTTTGACGACACAATACAACAATTGCTTCAACTCTGACGCTACGAGATGACCGGATCTACGATCAGACCGGTTTCGACAATTATGTATGAATCGAAGTGCATATCCGATTATACGCTGAATCTTGTTCAGGCTCGAGTACCTGTCCAAGAATTTATCGAATTGATCGACAGCGACGAAAAGCGATACTTGTGAGCTGTTTTGCTCTTCAAGCACGTCAGGTGGTTCCTCTACACGACACGATTCTGGCCACTCATCGTCATCTAGACTGAGCCACGAGGGTCCATGCCACCATAGCGGATGTTCGAGCAGCTGCGTAACGGTTAATCCACGAGAGGCGCAGTCCGCAGGATTGTGCTCCGAGGGAACGTGATGCCAATGCTGAGGGGGAACCTTATCCTGAATGTGACTAACTCGGTTGCTCACATATGTCTTCCAACGAGATGATGGCGATTTAAGCCAAGCCAGAGTCACCATAGAATCTGACCAACAAAATGTGTCATTGAAGTTAAGCTTGCCGCCGAATACTTCCTTGACATGCGCGACTAAATCAGCCAATAAGACCGCAGCGCACAGCTCTAATCGAGGAATCGAAATTTTCTTTAAAGGGGCAACTTTTGATCGAGCGATGATGATATGAGTATTGACATGATGATCACTGCGCTCACAACGAAAAAATACCACGGCGGCATATCCAAGATTTGACGCATCAGCGAAGCCGTGTATGTCGACCTTGACTGAGTCCAGTCCGGGAACGAAACGAGGAATCACGAGAGACGACAATGAACTTAAGTCCGATCGATATCGGGACCAAGTTTCAGCGATGTGATTGGGAGCGATATCATCCCAATCCAACCCGAGACTCCATAACTGCTGAATAATGCACTTAAACGAAAGAGTGAGCGGCGTTAGAAAACCAAGTGGATCAAATATTCGAGCCAGCTCCGAGAGAATGTTACGTTTAGTGCAGTGCTCATGCAGCGGTGTCACGCTAAACGAAAATCCATCTTTGATTGGATTCCATTCCAAACCTAGAACCTTGATCGAACTACAAGATTCCAAATCGAACGAAAGCGAACTATCCTGACGATGTTCGGGGGGAATAGCTTCGAGCAAAGATTGACAGTTAGATGTCCACTTTCTAAGCTCGAAACAACCCTTGCCGAGAATATTAACTATCTGGCCCATCAGCTCGCGTGCTGAGTCCAGTGAGTGTGATCCAGTCACCACATCATCCAGACATAGACATCATTCGAGAGTGAGGCCGCGGCGAGAGGGCAATCGACTCCCTCATCGCGCGCCACCTGTAATATAGTGCGAAGTGCCAAATAACTCGATGACGACATTCCATACGTCACGGTGTTGAGACGATACTCCACAACTGGATCGTCTGGCGAAAAGCGAAATAAAATCCGTTGATAATCACAATCGGATTCTGCGACTAATATTTGTCGGTACATCTGCCTAATGTCGGCAGTGAACACGACCGAGTGTAGACGAAAACGAAGAAGAATCGAAACTATGTCCGATTGTAATCGAGGACCGACGAGTAGCTGCTCGTTTAGCGCTGGACTATTTCCAGGCTTTGCGGTGGCGTCGAATACCACGCGCAGCGGACTCGTGGTGCTAGTGGGTTTCAGCACGCAGTGGTGTGGAATATAATATGAATGTCCCGAGGACGATACATCGGCTACATTCATATGCCCAGACGAGAGATAGTCATTCATAAATTTATTGTAACCCTCACGAAGTTGAGGATCTCGTGATAGGCGTTTTTCCAGAGCAAACAAACGACGAAGTGCCATTGGGCGTGAGTCACCGAACTCTGGCTCCGGCGATTTGAAAGGTAGACGAACTATATACCTTCCATCTTCGCTCCTGGTGCGAGTAGTATCGAATATACGCTCGCACAGGACTTCCTCTTCTGTGAGAGGGGATGCTTTGGGAAGTTCATCGATTTCCCAAAACTTTCGAATTTGACAGTCCAGGCTGTCCAACGAACAAAGTAACGACGACGATTTCGAAGAAACCGTACACGGAGTTTTTCCCATCACTACCCAACCGAGTGTAGTGTTGAAAGCCACGGGTCCGTCGGGACCGCATTCGCGGCGTTCACCGAGAAAGATCTGACAGAACACATCAACGCCCACCAATGCATCGATATGCGCGATATGTCAAGCTGTCGTGACCACCGATTTATATCAACTCTTTCAGTGGGCATGTTACCACAGATGTTAGGTAAGACAAGAGCATTGACTTCAATATTAGGGTACTGACCTCCACAGCGTAAACGAAATACCATGGAATCAGTAGTGGTCGATGACGACTGACCTATGCCTTCAATTGAAGTCGCAGCCTTCTTCAAGACTAAGCCGAGACGATGTGCGCAACTCTTGGTGATGAAGTTGGACTGACTTCCATTATCCATCACGAGACGAATTTTACGAGGTGTGCCGAAGTTGTCGAAGACTTCGACTAAAGCTGTGGCGAAATGTTGTGGGTGGCGGGCTCGCTCCCAGCCACCAATGTGACAGTCGTTTGACAATCTCCATACGATAACGACGAAACTATGGGGACACGTGATGCCGATGGGGCATCCGAAACGACGAGAGTGGTCTGCGCAGCAACAGGTAATTTGTCAAAATGTAAGGTCGTGTGATGAGGAAACTCACACTTCGAACAACGGTCCTTAGATTTACAAGTCCTCAAATGATGACCTGGGCGCAGGCATTTCATGCACAAATTGTGCTCACAAACAATAGCGAATCTATCACGTGGTGTATGACTATTATAAGTCGGGCATCTCAACAAATTGTGTTCTAATTTGCAAACGACACAAATATCACTCGATTGTGACTGCGCGTTTACAACAAAGGCTTTGGTATGCGCGGGATAACGCGGCGCAATATCCGCACGAGACCGCGCAGTCGAAGCAGACGCAGCGTGCGATGCAAGTCGCGGGGCGGTCGAGCCGCGTGCGGCGGCGGCGGCAGCGTTTTCGGCGCGCGGTGCTCGGGCGGGCGTGGGCTCGGCTAGCTCGAGTGCTTGCCCGGCCTTATTCAAATACTCCAAAAGGGAGTCAAACGATGGGATGTCTTTACTATTATTTTGCAGCTCAAAACGGCGACGAGTATCTAAATCGAGCTTATTTATCAGCAGATAAAACAATGGAAAATCCCAATCTTTAACTGGCAACTTTAGGTTTTTCAACACGGCAATATTCTCCCTAAATGTATCTACTAGGTGACGTAACTCCTTAGGCGAACTCGATTTTAATGTCACCTTCTGTAATTCTTCCCAATATCTAAAAGCCAACTTTCGCTTGCACTGATAACAATCGATAAGGGCCGCATACGCATCTAAATAATTACTTTCCGAAAGCAGGGAAACCTTTCAACAGCTGCAAGGGCTCACCGGAAAGAAGCGAAATCAAAATCGAAAACCTTTCAATGTTAGATAATTTCCGATAATGATGTACCATTGTGTTATACATGTCATAGAAAGTGCTCCATGTTGTAATATCCCCATTAAAATTCAATAGATTTAAACGAGGTAATTTTACCGCTAAGTCCCGAACCATTCGATTCTATTAAGCCCGGTCTACAATTATCCGAGATCGACGTAAACCCAGAATGTATTTCTAATATTTCAAAATATTTATTATCAACATCTTGTCGAATACCGTCCTCTTCATCTAATGAGGAATCTTCCGACATCTCTGAACAAATCTTTAAATGGTTCGATTCGAAACTACTGCAATAACCTTCAAGTTGACTAAACTGCGATAAGAACATAGGTAGCCGAGAAGTGTCATTCTTTGCTTCTAAAGCCGCTGATAAACACTCGTCAATCCTTTTAATAGCAAAACTACGTTTCATTTCCAAACTACGTTTAACTGCAGCCTTCGACATCGTAAACAATTAATTAATCCAACAAATTAATTCAAAAACAATAAATAATCAAAACAAATAAACAACGAATCAATTCAAACTAATGCAAACCTTAAGTGGACTGTATACAAACCAACTAATTACAACAAAAATACGAACATCATAAATGTATGTTACTAAACCGCAGCGAACAACAAGACGAAATAAAATAATGAATGAGATGTGGGTACGGTAGGTACCTAGTACCTAACTACCTACTTGCAATCACGATATGAAATTAACTTAACTTGAATGTAAATTATAAATGTAGGGTGATGATAAATGTTGATATGTGATGAATTAATATAATTTAATTATTATCACGGGTTCAATTACTTTGATCCAATTTAATTTGCAAACTTCTACAAGTTAAATAACCGTTTCAACTTCGAACAAATAATGTATTGCGAAATGTTACCCGACTAAATAAAAATGAGTGGACTGAGCAAACGTATTGCAAGGCGACGATGTACTACTTATTTTGGCCTTATTATAATGACTGCATCATTCAAACGCATGGAATAACAACGAAATAAAATGTATTTTACAAAAATACAAACGAAATGAGCCTCGAACTACAATAAAATATAGATATATGAACAATTTTATGCGAGATTTTACGAACTATTACGGATAACTCGAGATTATTTTTACGACGTAATGGTGACTTTCACAATGAATTAGCTTAAAACCGAATGTTTTAACTATAATTCACCGCCTAACAAACGAGATACTAATAAATAAGCGCAAATCCGAGCGATTTGCCTATTATTTATCACAAAATAGTGAAAATATGCGATACTTATTTGAGCTATCGCGGTATTTCACTCAACGAAACGAAACAAAAGTCGACCATTTTGTCACTCCTGGTTATTAAGACAGGTCTGCTGTTCCTTAATTACGAGGATCCCGGGTCTGAAGGACCAATGTTTGAGCACCCTCGCGAGTCAAGGGAAGCTCCAGAATTTGCCGGTTCTACTAACAACAAATCGAACGAAAGAATACCATCAGCGTAAAGTTTCTCGAGAAATTCCACAACAATCAACAAGAGCTATGAGAATAGGCACTCACCAAGCTTGTCCGCAGGTCTAGTAGTAGTGTCCGTCCTGTATGGACCTTCCCAAGGGAGCACGAAGGACCTTGTCCTTTACACAGCTCACAACACCAAAAACTTGTAATATTTTATAATTAGTTCAAAATTACAGTGCTTCTTGCACCGATTGTAGTTCGAGACTGCCGGCAGCGATAGTGGCGTCCCGGTGTTAAAACTCGACGTTTGGAGACTTGGCGGGACGACGAGAGCGCCATCTTTCCCTTCACTCTCGCTATTATTGGAGAAAATCACGAAAATAGAAGCTGGGGTATTCATTCGATTTAATTATCATCTATCCTAGATTTTCTCCACGAAATCAAGCGCGCGTAACTAATTAAAAATCTACAATTAATTACGCGGTTGCAACACTAATATTTAAGTGACCCGTTTGAGCCAAGTTAATATTAAAATTATAACATGATATCCAAATTCTTTTAAATACTTACTGCATTAAAAAAAACTATTATTGTTTAAATAGTGTACGGCTGTTTATGGTCTGTTGTACTAGTTTAAGCTATAATTATGAGCAAATAAAAAACTTTATTATTATTATTCACGTTATTTATTTCTTTCTTAGTTTTAGGTTTTTTTACAATAAAGATATCCAAACAAAAATAGAAAAAAAACATTACAAATAAACAATATTATAAAAAAAACCTAAACCTAGAGTGCCGCCAGCAGCGGGGCAGGGCCCAAGCTACCGGTGGTTAGGGCTGCAGAGAGAGGAACCGCCTGACGATGCGTGCCGTGTCAAGAAGTACCGCCTTCTGTATCTGGCCCTTGATCCAGCCGTCTAGCGAGAGTCTCTTGAGATTTTGGTCGAGACTCTTCGCTATTAGGCCGTTCGCAGAAACGACTGTTGGGACAATGCTAGTCGAATCAACATCCCACATGGCGGTAACCTCGAAAGACAAGTTAAGGTACTTGCTGATCTTGTCCTTTTCAGCCTTCACGAGGTTCTCGTCATGCGGGATGGTGATGTCAACTAACACTGCCCGCCGCTGGGACCGGTCGACTATCACGATATCAGGTTTATTGGCGACAATAGTCCTGTCCGTGATAACCGATCGGTCCCAATAGAGCAAAGCATGACCATTTTCAAGAACTGGCGCAGGTGCGTACTTATAGTACGGCACCTCAGACTCGAAAGGCCGTATTGAAGAGCAAGTTGCTGGTGGATGATCCTGGCTACGAGGTTATGTCTGTGCAAGTACTCGGAGTTAGCAAGATGAGAACAACCGGAAATGATATGTCTGAGTGACTCTCCGGGACGGCGGCATGCCCGACATATGTCGACCGTACCGTCCTTCATAATATATTTCCGGTAGTTGTTCGTCTTGATAACTTCGTCCGCAATTGCACAAACAAAACCTTCGGTTTCCCCAAAGAGGTCCCCGAATCGTAGCCAGTTCACCGACGCGAGCAGGTCCACATCGGGTCCCGTTAAGACTCGATAGAACCGGCCATGCAGCTCCTTGCTCTTCCATACGTTCTTGCGGTCCTCGGTGCTCAGCACCTGAAGCTTGCGCCAGTTCTCTTTGCCTAAGGGTAGAGGGGTGAAAGTCTTGTCAACTGACACCACATCGCAATGCATCCCACACTCGTTGTTTAGGAAATATTCCCGGAGACTGCATATCTCACGGTTGTGGAGTGTCTTGGCATTTAAAAAGCCTCGACCACCCCATTTCCGTGGGATATACAGTCTCATAACAGACGAGCGTGGGTGAAGCATGCGATGTGATGTCAATTGCTTTCGAACTTTTCTATCCAGGGCGTCTAGTTCCGTCTGAGTCCACCTTAGTATGCCAAAAGTGTATATAAGTAGAGGCATAACCCAGCCGTTAATGATGAGTTGTATAAAAAGGTTTTTGAAATTTATCGCCGACACTTTGACCATACGGAATTAAAACCAGTAAGATATACAAAATCTTTAGTTGAAATAGATAGTAAAGAGGAACAATTAAAATTAATTATTATTATTATTCTTGTATTTCGTTAACATCACGGGTCGTTGAACGCCCGGTCCTTTGGAAGACATTGACGGAGCCAAAGCCAACGTCAAGAGGCCCTTTACAAAGATAAACTTAAATGCTATGATTTGTGGATGGAGAGATGAAAAACTATAAAAAGATGGTACATTTTTGTCATGGCTATGAATGTGTTCTGCTTGATGTCTGTTTACTGGTCTATGGGATGAGGTACGGCACTCGCCAATTATGCCTCATTACAAAATATTAAGGCGGGTGGTGACTTGCCTTCCACTGAATGGGCCCCCCATAAAGGCGGACCATTATATTGGCGCCGAGGGGCAACATTGGCGTGGATAGCTAAGGGTGTTGAGAGGTGTGCTGCACTTTCACTAAACGCTACTAGCGGCTTTATGCCTTTAACACTTCCACCCTGGAGCTTAGGTCTTAGCTCTTGCGATTCCCACCACCGGCCGGCCGGTCAAGGCAAGCCGGTGGTCAGAGGGTCTTATTATTATTATACTTAATGATGAGTTGTATAAAAAGGTTTTTGAAATTTATCGCCGACACTTTGACCATACGGAATTAAAACCAGTAAGATATACAAAATCTTTAGTTGAAATAGATAGTAAAGAGGAACAATTAAAATTAATTAAAGAATATCATTTAAATAATAATAGACACGCAGGAATAGAAAGTTTATATAAACAATTAACAGAACATTATTATTGGGAAAACATGCGAAAACATATTAAGAAATTTATTTTAAAATGTGAATTGTGCCAGAAAGAAAAATATAACAGACATCCAAATGTCACGTTATCTTTGGAAACAGAGACACCTCATGAACCAATGGTCACTTGGCATATAGATTTTATGTCATTAGAAAGACAATGGTACTTAACTATTATTGATAAATTTTCTAAATATGCTATTATTAAACCCACAGAAAAAAGCAGAGTATATGATACTTTTTCAGAGATTTTTGCTATGATAGGATCACCAAGTAAAATTTTACATGATGGTGAACAATCTTTTTGTAGTGAAATTATAAATGAGTTGTTTCAAACATATGGTATTATAAATCATACTACATCACCACAACATCATAAATCTGATTCAGGTGTTGAGAGATTACATAGTACTATACAAGAATTTTATAGATTACAAAGAAATTCTGATTTAGACCAAAATCAAAAGATTTACTTTATAACACACGCTTACAATAATACAACGCATAGTGCTATAAATATGTCGCCTTTTGAAGTGCATTTTGGCAGAAAACCTAAATTACATAGTTTTGATAATTTAAGAGCTGCAATTCAAAATTATACAGTCCAACAAAAAGACTTTGTTAATAACTTAATAGAAATATACATAACCTGTTAATAGAACAAAAACAGAAGCGTAATAATAGAATTAATTTAGATATTAGACCAGTAAAAACCTTTAAAGTTCGTGAAACCGTTTATTTAAAAAATATTCAAGCTGAAAGACATAAAACAAACTTATAGATTTAAAAACGGGAATTTAACGTGACTTACGCGATGTCGATATACCGATCGACATATGTTTCGGCCTCATCCGGAGGCCTTCTTCAGGATCTTGAGTGCGGGGCGCTCGCCGACGCGTTCATCCTCGCACTGCGGGCCGCTGCTCGTGCAGCGCGGGCGGACGGAGCGGGCGGCGGCGGCGGCGGTGGTGGTGTTGGTGGGGGGTGATGATGCGGTGTATATAGTGGAGGCGCGGGATTAGGTTGGAGGGCCTCGTCTTCATCACTGCTGTTTACTTCAGACGAAACCTCATCCAACCGGCAGACGGAACTCAAGGTGTCCTCCTCACTGTTGCCACTGGTGACGTGCTTTCCATGAAGAACGGTTTTCCACGTATGTGACAGGTAACAGCGGCCCGCAGTGCGAGGATGAACGCGTCGGCGAGCGCCCCGCACTCAAGATCCTGAAGAAGGCCTCCGGATGAGGCCGAAACATATGTCGATCGGTATATCGACATCGCGTAAGTCACGTTAAATTCCCGTTTTTAAATCTATAAGTTTAAAATGAACGTGAGTTTTTATAATACATAAAACAAAATCAAGATTTTAGGACTTTTTAAAATTGAAAGCGTAGAAGTAAATAATAAATATAAATTAAGTAATAATAGAACATATCATATTGAGGAACTCATTGTTGCAGAATCATCATCATTTTCGGATATCGATTCAGACCGTTAGGTTCCAATGAAAATGTTATCCTGGTAGAAATGAAACAAACCAGAATTATTGAAGGAAAATGGTCTATCATTCATCAATTAGATATTAAGCCAATAATAGATAATAAAATTAGTTTGATCAATGTTATAAATCTAATATTATCAAAATCTTTATCAGATGATGTTAAACCTATATATGATAGAATAAAAATTATTGTAAACCATGTAGAGGAAATCTGTAATCATTTAAATATTCAAACTAGAGTTAAAAGAGGTGCGTGCATGTGAGCCTATTAAATCCATGGGGGCTATTAGTATTAGCCCCGAAGACGTTAGTTGTGCGATCCGTACGACCCAGAACTGGAAAAGTCCAGGACCGGACGGATTACACAACTTTTGGATAAAGAGGATTCGATGCTCACACGACTGCTTAGCGGCGCAATTCCAACAAGCCCTCGAGGTTGGTTCCTTGCCAACATTCATGACAACCGGTGTCACCTTCCTGCTCCACAAGTCCGGTAGTACCACGGAACCGCAAAACTACAGACTCATCACATGCTTGCCGACGCTTTACAAGCTACTTACATCTATTCTGAGATTCAAAATTAATTCGCACATTGTTGCGCACAACATTTTGGCCCCCTCAGAATGGATGTAAGGTTGGGTCCCGTGGTACTAAGGAGCTCCTCCTCATCGACACTGCCATTTGCCAACAAGTCCGGCGGAACAAAGGGGCTCTCTCCACCGCCTGGATTGACTACAAGAAGGCCTATGATTCAGTGCCTCATACCTGGCTGGAGAGGATCTTGGAGTTGTATAAAATTGATACAACTCTGAGGTCTTTTCTAGGTTCTTGTATGAGGCAGTGGACCAGTCCTTCGTCAACCGGGTGATGGAGACAGCCTCTCTGGTCCGCAGGGCTTTATAAGGATTGAGCGAGGCATCTTCCAGGGTGATAGTTTGAGTCCGTTGTGGTTTTGTCTGGCTCTGAATCCTCTCAGCACTTTGCTAAAGGATTCAGGGCTTAGCTATCGGCTTAGAAGAGAGGGTGAAGTCATTTCTCACTTGCTGTACATGGATGACCTCAAACTTTTTGCACCGAAGCGCCATGAATTGATGGAGTTATTGAAAATCACTGAGACTTTCAGCGCTTCCATCAACATGGAGTTCGGTGTAGATAAGTGCGCGGTTATGCACGTGCAGCGGGGGAAAGTTGTGAATTCAATGAATTTACAACTTTCTGACACAATGACTTTCAGATCTCTCTCCGAAGCCGACACCTATAAATACCTTGGTATGTCCGAGTCGTTGGATATCGAGAGTAGGGGGATAAAACAGTCAGTGAAGGAACGCTTCTTTAGTCGCCTGACAAAGGTACTCAACAGTACTTTGTCAGGGGGTAACAAGGTGCGTGCCTTCAATGGCTGGGTTATGCCCCTACTTATATACACCTTTGGCATACTAAGGTGGACTCAGACGGAACTAGACGCCCTGGACAGAAAGGTTCGACAGCAACTGACTTCACATCGCATGCTTCACCCGCGCTCGTCTGTTATGAGACTGTATATCCCACGGAAATGGGGCGGTCGAGGTTTTCTAAATGCCAAGAGTCTCCATTACCGTGAGGTGTGCAGTCTCCGGGAATATTTCCTTAACAACGAGTGTGGGATGCATCGCGATGTGGTGGCAGTTGACAGGACCTTCACGCCTCTCGCCTTAGGCAAAAAGAACTGGCGCAAGCCTCAGGTGCTGAGCACCGAAGACCGCAAGGACGTATGGAAGAGCAAGGAGCTGCACGGCAGGTTCTAACGAACCTTAACAGGGCCCGATGTGGACCTGCTCGCATCGGTGAACTGGCTACGATTCGGGGACCTCTTTGGGGAAACCGAAGGTTTTGTTTGTGCAATTGCGGACGAAGTTATCAAGACGAACAACTACCGGAAATATATCCTGAAGGACGGTACCGCCGCCGTCCCGGAGAGTCACTCAGGCATATTATTTCCGGTTGTTCTCATCTTGCTAACGGCGAGTACTTGCACATACATAACCTCGTAGCCAGGATCATCCACCAGCAACTTGCTCTTCAATACGGCCTTGTCGAGTCCGAGGTACCGTACTATAAGTACGCACCTGCGCCAGTTCTCGAAAATGGTCGTGCTTTGCTCTATTGGGACCGATCTATTATCACGGACAGGACTATTGTCACCAATAAACCTGATATCGTGATAGTCGACCGGTCCCAGCGGCGGGCAGTGTTAGTCGACATCACCATCCCGCATGACGAGAACCTCGTGAAGGCTGAAAAGGACAAGCTTAGCAAGTACCTTGACTTGTCTTACGAGGTTACCGCCATGTGGGATGTTGACTCGACTAGCATTGTCGTGTCAGCAAACGGCCTAATAGCAAAGAGTCTCGACCAACATCTCAAGAGACTCTCGTTAGACGGCTGGATCAGGGATCAGGAATTACAAAGGTACGTATAATTTATGTAATTTAATACATACATAGCAATATATACATATAATACAATATACACATATTTCATAAAAGAGAATTGTGACCAAAAGCAATAGCAGTTCAGTAGGGCTATTCTGTAAGCTATCTCGGAAGCGGAATCCGCGGTGAGATTTGAATTTCGTATTACGAAATTCAACCGTATTGCGAACGTAATACGATTGAATTTCTTAGTACGAAATTCGAATCTCACCGCGGATTCCGCTGCCGAGATAGCTTACAGAATAGCCTAGCAGGAGAGATAGTGGGCCTTGACGCGATCTTTAAACGTAGTAAGAGTCTGTGAGCGTTTAATTTCCAATGGAAGCGCATTCCAAATCCTGACAGCTTGCACTGCAAATGAGTTGTCATAGAATGAGCTATGGTGGCTAAAGGTCTGTTGTTTAAGATATCTTGTGCCAATGTTTAGCCGTTAATAAGATTTGCGGCATTTAAACCTGTGTCATACAATGAAATCAATTCGGAGCTGTAATCTTTACGTGGTCTTACATTAATTATACTATTGATAGCTTTCCATATGTCTTTAGGATTTTTCGCCTTCTGTAGTTGAGCGCGCTCATACTGATACTTAATTTTTTGAAGCAATCAGTTTAGAAAGTTTCTGTATCTTCGGTAGGTGCACTTTGAGACTTCGTTGTTTGGAGATCTCTTTGATTTCCTTTGTAATCTATCACAGTTTCTCATACACCTTATAAGTCCTGGAGTAATCCATGGCTTTAGTGGAGCTTTACGACGTGATAAGGATAATACAGAAGTTTTTTTTTTATAATACTTGTCAAGATGGACATAAGTCCTTCAGTTGCTTCATTACAGTTACCCAGATAAAGTATCGGACATAATTAATTTTAGTAATTTGTTTTGTGTAGGCATTTACCGGAAAGTTCTTGAACTTTAGAGATACCATAACATAATCATGATCTGGGAGACTATTTTGTATTATTAAAGTAGCCGCTGAAACTTAAGTTTTGATTAAAACGTGGTCCAAACAGTTATTAATTCGAGTAGGAGGAGTAAAATGTGTGCTGGGAGAAGACCATGCGAAGCTACAAGATCTAAATAATTGGAAGCGTTACAATTCAATTTTTCATTTCTTATATCTATGTTTATGTCTCCCATAATGATAATATTTTGAAAAGAGGTTAAAGAAGTTAATAAGTTGTTCAAAGAACTCAAAAAGTTGTCTATGTGCTTAAAAGATGGTGGCCTGTATATAGATACTATGGCTGTTGATTTACCAATAGTAGTTACTATACAATTTGTTAGTTATTAATCAATTGCTGTTCGTTAGTCTCGCTAAAACTCGAGAACGGCTGGGCCGATTGAGCTGATTTTGGTTTTGAAATATTTGTCGTAGTCCAGGAAAGGTTAAAATGGTAAAAAATTGCGAAGAAGATAGTAAAAAGAACAATTTCATTTTTCCCATATAAACTGTTCTACCTACTTTCCAGTCATACATTTGACTTTCGTCCCTTCGGTACGGTAGGGTAGACTCTGTTCCACTCTCCAATTGAAATTTGGAGCCCGTATTAAATTAAGAGTTTTGAATCGACAACATAATATATCCACTACTATACTATACTCGAATTATCGCTTAGGTATTTAAAATTTAAGATTTTGAATTTTGATGGTTGTCCCAGGTTGTCATTGTTGGTTCGCTCAGACATTTTTGTCATTGTATTGACATATTTGATGATTGTTATTATGGCGCTTCCATACATGGGTATTTGCTATATGTGCATAAAACCGATAAAAACAATATAAAATTAAATAATAAAGGGGGTCCCCATAACAGAAACGTGTTTTTGAGGCTTTTTATGCTCAATCTTACAAACCTTAATAGATAAAGACTTAAAATTTACCCATGGTGTGTATTGCAACGGCTGCATGATCAAATAATAAAAACAATATTAAATTAAAAATTAAAGGAGATCCCCTTTAATGTATTTTTCGAACGTAACGAAACTAATTTTTCCGGCAAATATTGTTCAATCGGAACCCTACGTGTGCGGATCCAACTCGCACTTGGACTGTTTATTTATATTCGCGGTATGAAGTTCGCCGGGTTAGCTAGTTACTTTATATATGTGAATCGTGTTAATTTTAAGCATTAATGTATGTTTATTTATAAGTTGAAGAATTATCGGAAAGCCAAAACAATTAACCCCGATAATTTTCCACTTGAGAAGTGAGAAGTTACGTTTAGGCTGCTTACTCATTCAACACAATAGTCAGCAACATAATTGCTACACTGTCTATTTCTTATAATGAATGCTTAGGCCGCACTTTCGTAAGCCGCACTATTTACGCGGCGGTTTGTACTATCTTTTGTTTAGTCAACAATACATCACATTTTAAGCTCTGCTAGGCTATTCTGTAAGCTATCTCGACAGCGGAATCCGCGGTGAGATTCAAATTTTGTACTACGAAATTCAATCGTATCACGTTCGTAATACGGTTGAATTTTGTAATACGATATTCAAATCTCACCGCGGATTCCGCTGTCGAGATAGCTTATAGAATAGCCTAGCAGATTAGAATATTATTCATTCAGCAACTCGATCCGAATCTCGACGGTTGTCTCATAGTATTAATTTTAATTAATAAGTTAATTATTTATAAAACAGTGGTTTTAAAAAAAGCACTTTTACGCTCCAAAATTTTATCTACCTCATATGTTAAATATAAGAAATAAAATCAGCATAAAATACTAACAAATATCTTTACATTTGTATACCTATAAAGTATAAAACAAAGTCGCTTCACGCGGCTGGACGCTTAAATCTTTTAAACTACGCAACGGATTATAGTTTTATCAATAGATAGAATTATTCAAGAGGAATGTTTGTTACGTGGATTAAACGCGGGGAAAGCCGCTCGACGCAGATACTTCTACATAAGCAATTAGTAGGGTCAAGTTGAGCACATTAAGCTATGCAGCTACCACCACCCCATCGCCATAATAATATTAATCACCATAATTTCCAAAATGTGACCACTTTAGAAGTGTCCATCTTTCAAATGATTGAATTTGAGAAAAAATAATCTTAGGAACCTCACTGTCATTTTTAAAGACCTATCTATACCTATATGGGTGTCTACCCACCCCATCCCGCATGTATAGGTTAGATTATTTATTTTTTTAAGTAGTAGTAGTCAGTTCTGTTGGATATTAATCTGTGGTAGTATTCTGATCATTTTTCTAATATAGTAACACTCACTCGCTCTACGTCCCTTTTTGTTGATTGATTCACACTCATTATAAATATTATAATCCGTTTTAATCTGTATTGATACATGTATCTAAATCTAAATTCACACTTGAATAATGAATATTAAAGAAGTGCATTTAATAAAAGGAGTTTATTTTACAAACGAACTATATCTGTGCATCGCATTGCTGATAGCCCTACTACAAGGATCCACCATTACCTCTGCACAGGTTATTGGCCCAGTATTCGAAGCAAACAAGATGTCAATGGCCGATCGCCAAGTCACGCAGTTATCTGCGACAGCAGTGCCGACTTACCGACCAGCGTCATTGACATTGGTCAATGACGCTGGAATGCGTTTTGAGAAATTGGAGGGGATCTCTAATTTTATTAGCTGGAAATTTTCCATTAAAAATTTATTGATATTGGAAGGTTTGTGGTCGGCGGTCACTGATGATAGTGACATTACAAAATCTGGGAAAGCATTGGCGAGAATCTCATTAAGTGTGAAACCAGCATGGTATCAATTACTCTACGGATTAGAAACTGCTAAAGCAGCATGGACAAAACTTTGCACAGTGTTTGAAGACAAAGGACTATTCAGAAGGGTATGTCTATTACGACAGTTGCATAGAATAGACTTTGCACAATGTGCTAATATGACGACTTACATCGAGAGCATCTACAATTTAGTACAACAGTTGGCCGATATCGGCAAAGATGTTAAGGATGCTGAAATTGCTGAAATTATGTTAAGTGGCCTACCAGCTGAATATGATGCGTTGGTGAGTGGCCTGGAGACAGCATCAATAACTAAACAACTAACCAGTGAGCTTGTAAGAGCAAGATTGCTTCAAGAAGAATTTAGGAAAAATATTTCGGATGCGAACTGGAGTACTGCTATGTTTAGCAAGACAATTACCAAACCAAAGAAGAAGTTAAATTGTTACTATTGCAAAAAGCCTGGACATATCGCATCACAATGTTTCAAGAAAAAGCATGATCAAAAATGTAAGCAACAGGACGATAAAGAAGGAACAATGGTAGCGTCTGCTTATTTAACTTCAACAGTGGAAAATTCAACAAAATAGTTTATAATTGATAGCGGGTCGACATCTCATATGATAAATGACAAGAATTTGCTCAGAAGTTACAAGAAAAGAAGCATTAAGATAAATTGTGCTGATAAAAAAACCAAATTAGAATGTAACGGTACTGGTAATATGAACATAAATGTAAGTTCTGGTTGTTTAAATTTGACCGATGTAATGTATGTTCCTCATTTGTCTGAAAACTTGTTGTCCGTGAGCAAAATGTGTCAAAAGGGAATGACTGTAGTGTTCAAAGTCGATGGCTGTATTGTTTATGATAAGTGCACTGTTTTTGGCAAGCCTGTTATGTCTGCAAGTTTATGTAAAGGTGTATACAAAATGGATAGTAGTTTTGCAAAGGAGCAGTCGATGGCTGTTTTGCATGAAGTGCAAGAAGTACAGACTGCAGAGTTTGATAGATAAAGATAGATAGATAGATAAATACTTTATTTGCACACCAATAATACAGAAAATACTTAAGGTAACAGACTTATTCTAAGTAATGCAAAGGGCGGTCTTATCGCTTAAAGCGATTTCTTCCAGACAACCAAACTGATAGTGATATTGAGAGACTGTGACGGACGGTGGCGTATCTATTTTAAATCTTAGCTATCTATATAGTTCTACATATACATAAATACACGTGTATACACAAACATACATGCAAATATACATATAGAATAGAATAGAATAGAATAGAATAGAATGTTCTTTATTGCAGTAACTGTGTAAAGTAAGTACATGGGTACAAACAAGGTCTTATGTTAGAAGCGTTTCAACAGTTTTTCCCATTTCGGGCGTGCAATGTTTATGGTAGGTAATACAAATAAATGAGTTTATTCTTAATAACTAGGTAGGTACAAAATATGTTCTACTTGTTCTAATAATCTTATGTATATATATAACTACTTTTTACATTTCTTAGATAACTTACTATTTATTATACTTTAACTATTTATATAATTACAGGTATTTAATATGTTTTGAGATCATAATATTCCTTAAGACTATAAAATGCTTTAGGTATAATCCAGTCCTTTAGTTCTTTTTTAAACTGCTTTCCGTCTAATAATTTTAGATGTAAGGGAAGGTGATTGTAAGTATTTATGCCGCTTATGTATGGGCTTTTGTGATACATTGAATTATTACTTTGTGGGATACATATATTATGTTTATACCTGCTACGTTGACTACCTGCACGAACAGACTCCACATTGAAAAAATATTCCTTATTATTTTTCACAAACACACATATTTCTAAAATATAGAGACCAGTAACTGTTAGCAAATTATAATTTTTAAAAGTATCGCGAAGAGTCTGAGTGTAATGTAAATTGAAAATACACCGTAAACATTTTTTTTGTAGTAAAAAAGTTAATGGTACATCAACAGTGTTGCCCCAAAATATTATTCCATAGCTTAGATGAGGATAAATATAACCATAGTATGCATTAAGTGCAGTTGCCTTGTTACATATGTTTGATAATACTGAAAGTGCATAGAGAAATGTTGATATCTTATTATTTATGTAACTGATGTGGCTTTTCCAGTTTAAATTAGAATCTATGTTTAGTCCTAGAAATTTGGTTTCATTTACTTCGTTTATTGAGTTTCCTTTATTATTAATATTATTTAGATTCAGTGGAACCATTTTGTAATTTCGAAATTGTAATGTATTAGTTTTTGTTATGTTGACTTTTAGATTAAGCATTTCCAACCAATTTATCACCGATTCTAGGGTTTTATTTATCTCCTCTTCGAATTGAATGCGATTGAAGTTATTTTGTGGAATATAAATTGTAGCATCGTCTGCAAACATCACGCACGGATGTTTCGCTACAAGCGGCAGTTCGTTTACATATATTAAAAATAGTAGGGGCCCTAGTACACTGCCTTGTGGAACGCCTAGGGTTATATTTTTGTATTGAGATATGTTTTTTTCAATCGTTTTGGAACTTTTGTTGTAGGTTTCAGTAATTACTGCTTGGGTTCTATTATTTAGGTATGAGTTGAGTAAGTTCAAAGCATTTCCCCTAATACCAATAAATTCTAGCTTGTGAAGCAGTATATCAGGAACTACACAATCAAAAGCTTTTGTCAAATCAAGCATAAGAGTGATGCCAGTTCTCTTTTGATTAAAGTTATCGTATACCTGTTTTAGTAATTTGAATACTGCTAACGAAGTGCTTTTACCTTTTTGAAATCCAAACTGATTTTCGTTTAAAACCTTATTTTGGGCAAGAAACGAGGTTAATCTGTCGCAGATTACTTTTTCGAATATCTTAGAGAAACTTGGCAATAAAGCGATTGGACGATAATTAACCATGTCGCTTTTTGTTCCTTTTTTTTTGTAAATGGGTTTAATATGGGCTATTTTCAAGTCATCTGGAAATGATCCAGTTTCAATTGACAAATTAATAATATAAACTAGTGGCTTAGCAATGTAACTGATAGTATGTTTTATGACTTGGGTAGATATATCGTCATAGCCTGCACTTTTTTTGTTTTTCAATTCTTTTACAATATTTACTATTTCTTTTAAAGTTACTGGGCTAAGAAAAATTGAACTACAGTTTCGCATACATAATTTAGGTGTTTGTGCATTGATTTTAGAATTTATTTTGGGCATATTGATAAAATAATCATTTAATGATTGGGCAATGCCTTGTGGTTCGCAAATTTCTTTACTTCCAACTTGTAAACGTTCAATAGTAGATTTTATAGTATTCGTCGGTGATGTATTTTGTTTGATGAGTCCCCAGGTGGCTTTTGTTCTATTGGTACTCTGGTTTATGTATTTTATATTAGACATTTTTTTAGAAACTCGTACAGCTTTTTTTAGAATTTTACAATATAGTTTATATTTATCATTGCTTTCACTAGTTACATGTTTAAGATATTTTAAGTAGTACTTTCTTTTGTTTGAACTTGAAATTTTAATACCTTTACTCTTCCAGTTTTTCTTTTTTTTGTAAGTAATTTTACGTCTTTCAATAGGGATGCATAAGTTGAATATGCAAGCATACATTTCAATAAAGGTTTTATATGCAATATTTGCATCGTTACATTCGTATACGTCATTAAAGTGTACTTGTTGAATGTATTTGACAAAAATATCTAAATATTTATCTACATTTCTTGACAGTTTGTACCAGAATTTTTCGTGAAAGCTGAGATTTGTTGTTAATCTAATTACTTGAGCTGTATGGTCCGAAATACCCAAATGTAATATTGCAGTTTTAAATTGCTTGAAATTAGTCAATATATTATCTATACAGGTTTGAGAGCGTTCAGTACATCTGGTTGCATCGGAAATCGTTGGGTTAAAATTAAATGCTTTTAGAGTATTAATAAACAATTCACTCTTCCTATTTTTTTGTAGTAAATTTATATTAAAATCTCCTAGTATAAGTACCTTGTTGTTTGTAGTTCTGATTCTAATAGTTAGTTTATGTAATAGAGACTCTAGATATTGTATAAATAAATTGATATTACTTTTTGGGGTTCTATACATACATACAATTACATAGTTTAATTCAGATAGTGCTATACCACAGCACTCAAAATGTTCTTCAATTGACATTTTTGCAATCCAATCAAGAGTTTTGACATTTATAGAATTTTTTACATAGATACCGACGCCCCCTCGTGACTTATTTCTTCGGCAAAAATAAGCTGCATTTTTAAATCCATCTATTTGGAGAATATCAATCTCATATTTCCTTAAAAAAAATTCACTCAAACATAAAATGTCAATATTTTGTTCTTCTGCGATAATTTCTAATTGGTCTACTTTAGATTTTATTCCCTGTACATTAAGGTGCATAATGCTCAAGTCGTTATTGTTTTTGGTGACGAAAAAGCTGTGTTTCATTTGCTTGAGTATTTTCATTGTTCTCAATCATATTTACTTTTCGTTGCTTGGAAGCAATCCTCTGAAAGTAAAATGGAATTGTACCAGGTTTAAGAGATGTTGTGGTACTTTTTGTCACATCATCAGTGCCATACACACTGTCTGTTTTCTTTGAACGGTTACTATTATTTCGTTTGTTCATCTGCTGAAAGTAGAATGGGATTGTCCCTGGTATAGGATTTGCATACATTTTGGATTTTTGAACTGAATTAAATTTTGATAATTTATTAATATTTTTACCAAGATAGGTGCACTCGTAATCACACGTGTTTATTTCATGATTCATTGTATTTACTATACGTTTAGCACCACCATGTCTTGTGATATCTAGATATTTGCTATTTTGGAAGTTACCAGTAATGGTACGCAGGTTTCGGTTTAACTTATCCTCATTTAAGTGGTGGTTGGAGTAAATTCCTGAAATTAAGACATGAGGCTTACAATATTTTTTTAATATTGATGATATTTCGATAAAAAATTGTATGGGATTAGTGTCATTTGACCCTATACACAAGACGAGCCAATCTTCCTCTTGTAAGTTGTGTTTGCTTTCCTCGAAGTTTCGCAGAATATAATCAGTGGGTGCGTCCGGGTAGGTAAGGTTAATAATGTCGTAGTCTTTTGAGTTACGATGTTTCGCTCGAAGTTTGATAAGTAATGAACCAAAACCCTGGCAATTCTGATCCCCAACTATTACTATTTTGGGTTTTTGTTTGGCCTTGTCTTCTGATGTTTGCGACGAAAGTGTTGCACCAGTCGTTTTGACACCGGTCGGGTTTAAATATGTTGAGCAGGTCTTTAATTTTGGTGTTATTGGAGAACACATTCCCTTTTCTTTGTATTCGCAGGTTGGTGAAAGATTATCTTTTGAGAATCTATCAGCTGAATCTTCTAATTCCTTGAGATTTTTATCGTTTCCATCGTTTACGCTAGTGAGTATAGCATTTTCACTTTGAGATAACACTGGCGTGACAGATTTTTTCTTTTTTGATGTTTTCTTTTTGCTTTTTGTGGTTAGTAATGGTGATTTTGTAATATGCACTTCTTGTGTATGCTCTTGTGCTTTTGAGTGCTCTTCCTTATTATGAATATTGTTCAATGATAATTTTTCTATAGCTAGTTTTAGTTCGCTATTTTCCAATAGAAGTTTATTATTTTCTTCTTTAGTCCCTATAAGATGGTTCGTTAAGTCCTCAATAACAATTTTTAGTTGCATTATTTCAGTAGTTTTAGAGTTCGACGTACTGGAAGCATCTTCAAAACTTTCATCCGCAATGTTACTCGATAAGGAGAGACGATCTAGTGATAGCCGGCGTAATGTTTTTGGCTTTCTTAAAGTCACATGTTCGTCTACATTTTTACATTTAATTACGTCCTGATTGCCAACAGGAGTATTTACATTACAAACTTTAGGTTTTTTTGAAACACATGGCATACATTTCCAGTGTTGTTTTTTCTCGGAGTCCATCAAATAAAATCTTCTTTCAGATACATTTGCACAAAGTAGATCATAAATACAATCACATTCTGAACACTTCATGTACTGACGACTTGTAATTACTTCGGGACATCCATTACATTTCAACAACACATCACTATTTGTTGAAAGCGCCATCTTTTCGACGCCGATTTTGTATGAATGATATTAGGTTCATAGGACGATGAACTGTCGTGTTATTCCATTTATTATTGTTATTATTTACGGCAGCTGACTGTATTTTGACTGACAGTATTTTAAAATGCAGGTTTGAAATAAAAACGTTCGGAAAAAGAAAGCTGTAGCAGAGGTCCGAACTCTAGACGTGCGGCGTCTGAATCAAGACCTTACACCAATCGGCCAGTTCGTCGCTTGAGATGAGTGTCGAAATAGTCAATTAGTAGATAACTCTACCATAATGTTCTAAATTCAAATTTAGATGTAAACAAAATGACCGTTTGAATTTTTGCACTCGTTTGAAATAACACTTTCACTTCTTATTTACACTGCTAGTTAATTGAGCTAATTCCCCTAATTTAGAATGTGAATTATATTACAGTACCAAATCACCAATTGCATTTTATGGGTATTAATTATATTTTAGTTTTATCCCTTTGAGATTTACATCACGAATTTTTGGGCCGCTTTTATTTCAGAAAAACACAATAAATATTAGTTCTTGAGGACTACAAACGTCTTATGTTATTAATTGCACAGTTTTTATTACGTTTAATACTTTTTTATAAGATAATTCACTTTAAAACTATTTTTAAATATAAATATTACAGGAGCCGATGTTTACTCTAGTAGACGATAGAAGGACACTCGAATCGTCTTATGTTATTATATCGTCTTATGTTATTAATTGCACAGTTTTTATTACGTTTAATACTTTTTTATAAGATAATTCACTTTAAAACTATTTTTAAATATAAATATTACAGGAGCCGATGTTTACTCTAGTAGACGATAGAAGGACACTCGAATATAGACTGACATATATATACATTACATAAACATATACATTTACACAAATACTTACATATATACACACATATATACCTATATCACATAATACATACACTTACATAATTTAATACATTAATACGATATAGAAAATAATTATCTGAATAGTAATTTCCAAATTAATTAACAGTAACAGGATCAGCAGTCATCATTAGATAAGTACCATTTCCTTAATCTTTCTTTGAAAGTATGGGGAGATGGAGATTGTCTTATTTCGACAGGGATACTGTTCCACAGGCGTGCAGCCTGTACCGTGAAGGATTTGTCGAAGAAGGTAGTCGAATGTGTGGGGATTTGCAAAGTAAGATTTTCTGCTGACCTCAACGTCAGGGAGTGTTGAGAGTGAAGATACTCAAAGTTAACTTTGAGATAGGGTGGGGAAGCAGGATTAAAAAGAATGCTATAAAGAAGAGAGAGGATGTGTGTATTCCGGCGGAGACGTATAGGAAGCCACTTGAGCTTGTGCCTGAAATAGGAGACGTGGTCATATTTGCGCAAACCAAAAATGAACCTTATGCAGAAATTTTGAAGACGCTCAAGTTTATTTAGCTGGTCCTCAGTTAAATCCAGATAGCAGGCGTCAGCGTAATCGAGAATAGGAAGCAGTATGGATTGTGCTAAAGCAACTTTGGTAGCAGTAGGAAGAAAACTTTGGAGGTGTTTTAAGGCGCCTGCAGAAGCGAAGATCTTACGTCTAACGGCTTCTAATTGTGGACCCAGTTAGGTATTTTAGGGAATTAGTTGGAGCGAACCCAATAATACACCGAGTAAGCGATACGACTGTCTTTATTGCAAGTACCCTCAATATAGTACATATAAAATAACAGTATTTATCTAAATACCCTACACGTCCCTCCCTTACAATAAGTTAACCACTAAGTTACCTTAATATATTTTTTTTATCTTACATAGTTCTACCAATATGTATATTACCGATCTAGTACTTAATTGTATGATTCAAAACTTACAACTACCAGAACATGGATAATGAAGTAGAAGCTACTTAATCTAAGCCAATATAAAACTTACATTTTATTGCGCCTGTTAATAACACATTGACGTTTAAGTCTTTCATAGACCTTGGGAAGACATTGAGCGGGCGGCGGTTCCTCAACATTACGTGAACCAGAAACCACATCTAATTGATGCTCGGCAGACGCGGGAGGCGCGGACGGTGGACTTGCGGGCGCCTCATCCAGTGCGTCATCGAAGGTTTCCGCGGACCTATCCTCGTCATCGTCACCCTTACTTCCTAACCCGACCGAGTGACGCATCGTAGTCAAAGATTTTTGCACGGGTAACAACTGATCCACATGCCTCTTCCACTCCTTCCCGTCGGAACATCTCACCCGATAGGTAAGCGGGGCGTCTCGCGCGACTACCACGGCCGGCGCCCACTTATCGGTACGTGCGCGATAGTCCCGCGCCAGCACGGCGTCGCCGGGTGTGACGCTGCGCTCAGCGCCGGGGCGTAGGCGCGCCGCGCGCTCGCCCGCCGCTTCGGTCCGGTCGCGGGCTGCGGCGGGCCGCACTACGTCGAGCCGCGTGCGCAGCCGCCGTCCCAACATCGCTACGGCCGGTGCCACGCCCGTCGTGGCGTGCTCGCAGTTACGATACTGGAGTAAAAATTTTGATACGGCCGTTTCGACGTCCTTGCCGTCGTGCGCGGCCTTTTTCATCGCGCGCTTTACAATCTTCATGGCGTTCTCGGCCGCGCCGTTGCCGGCCGGCCTGTAAGGACTCGTGATAGTGTGCGTTATGAAATTCTTAGACATGAACTGAGCGAATTCATCGGAACCGAAGGGCGGACCGCCGTCGCTGACGATCTGGGACGGGAGCCCGAATCGCGCGAATAATTCTCGTAACTTCAGTATAGTGGCACCGGCGGTCATCCCCGCCATTTTCTGCACCTCGATCCACTTGCTGTGTGCGTCTACAGAGACTAGATAATGTTTCCCTTGAAACTCGGCAAAATCTATATGTACGCGATGCCAGGGGCGCGCGGGGAACGGCCACGGGTGCAGCAGCGAGCGCGGCGGCGCGTCGCGCTGCTGCTGGCACGCGGTACATTCCCTGCCCAGGTGCTCGATCTCCGTGTCTAGATTAGGCCAGTAGACGTAGCTTCTCGCGGTACTTTTCATTTTTACTATCCCCAAGTGCCCTTCGTGTAATTCGCTCAAAATCTGTTTCCTCAACGATACCGGAATCACTACTCGGTGATTATATAAAATACAACCCTGTTCTATATTTAATCGATCTCTACGATTATAGTACGGTTTCAATGACTCGTCCGTAATTTTAGTAGGCCATCCGCGGTTTATGTAATTGAATATTTTGCTCAGAACGTCGTCCTTCTGCGTGCCCGCGGCTACCTCCTTAGCACTGACCGGAAGAGATTCTTCCACATAATGTAAGTAAGATACCGCCTCCCGCTCATGACGACGTCCCTCGTACGGCAGCGGCAGGCGTGACAGCGCGTCTACGTTACCGTTGTCCTTCGACCTGACAAACTCGATTTCGAAATCGTAAGATGCCAGCATGGTGGCGTATCTTTGTAATCTACTCGCAGCGGTTTGCGGCAACCCAAATTTGGGACCGAAGATGAACGTCAACGGCTTATGGTCGCTTTTTATAATAAAATGCCGACCATAAAGGTACTGGTGATGTTTCCTCACTCCCGCGATAATTGCTAACGCTTCCTTGTCGAGCTGGCTATAGGAGCGCTCTGCTGGAGTCAATGACCTTGACGCGAAACAAATGGGTCGTTCGTCTCCGTTCTCAAACCTGTGCGACAACACGCTACCGATGCCGTACGAGCTGCTGTCCACGGCTAACACGAGTGGCAGCTCGGGGTTGTAATGAACTAACACTTTACTGCTCAAAATAGCGTCCTTAACCGCATTTACAGCCTGTGTACAATGGGGGGACCAGACCCATGGAACATTTTTTTGCAACAATTGATGCAACGGATGTAACAAATTGCTAAGGCGCGGTATGAACTTTGCGTAGTAATTAATCAACCCGAGAAACGACCTGAGCTGTGTTACGTCACTGGGTTCCGGTGCATCAATAATGGCCCTGACTTTGCCTGGGTCTGGGTGCAGCCCATGTTTGTCGATAATAAAACCGACGTAAGTAATGTTATCTTGCATAAATGAACATTTTTCTAACTTGACTCTTAAACCGACTTCACATAAACGCTTAAACACTGCTTTTAAATTCGCTATATGTTCACAACGGTTCTTCCCGGTTACCGCGATATCATCCATATATACGGCCGCCGGGAGGCCCTTGAGGGTTTCCTCCATAAATTTTTCGGGCACACACGATAATCCGAATGGCGTTCGCTTATAAACAAAAGTTCCTACATGTGTAGAGATAGCCGTACATGCCTGCGAGCCCTCATCTAGTAACATCTGTGCGTATGCGTGGGTGAGGTCAATTTTCGAATATTGAACCCCCTCACTTAACGCCGCGAACAGTTCTTCGATCCGAGGCATCGGGTACGGCTCGCGAATCAACTTAGGGTTAATCGTGACCTTGTAGTCACCGCATATCCGTAAATCGCCCGATTTTTTAATAACTGGCACTATCGGTGTACCGTAGTCGAAATATTCTACCTTTTTGATTGTACCCTCTGCCTCGAGTCGTTCCAATTCTATCTCGACCGGCTTACGCAACGCTAAAGGTAACGGTCGCGCCTTAACATAAACGGGAGTAGGGTCACTCAATCGTAGTGACAATTTCTTGGTACAAGTACCTAGACCCGGGGCAAACACGGTGGGAAATTCGCGTTTAAATTCATCAATTAAATCATGTTCGCTAGAAATATTTAACAACATTTCATTTATCATTATATTATCTACTTGCAACTGACGCAACCAGGATCGCCCCATGAGAGGCGGGCCTCCGTTCTTGACAACAAATAATTTTAAATTTCCCGCCTTGTGTGTCCCCATCACAACATTAACAATCACGTAACCGACTGCTTCGATCACCGCGCCCGTATAAGAATGTAAACAAACACTGTTCGGGACGATCGGTAACGATTTAAATGTCTGTTTATAAAAGTCTACACTGATAACTGATAACTTACTGCCAGTGTCCAGTTCAAAAGTGATCACCTGTCCGTTCACGTCCACCTGGACGTGGTAAGGCTTGTCCTTGGAACTGTTCACCTTCAGGTTGAACATATCGTACTCTGGATCGCTATCACTTTCTAAAAAATGTTGAGCTCGCCCTTGACCCGGACGCGACATACCTCCACGTTTACACATCACTTTAAGATGACCCTTTTGCCCGCATACGTCACACGAGTAATTCTTGAACCGACACGTATCAGGGCGGTGCCTTTTGCCGCACCGCCAGCAAAGCTGCTGCGCCGATGCCGAGTACCCACGAGCTGTGGGGGCGGTTGCGTGGGACGGCCGGCCCCGCGGCGCTCGCCCGCGCCCGCCACCCGATGCAACGGCTCGGCCGCAGCGCCCGCGACGCTGGTGCCGCCCGAGCCGCTCGCCTGCGCGTGTCGCTCAGCAGCCTCCAGTGCGTAGGCTAATTCCACTGCCCTCTTATACGTCAATTCGGGTTCCGCGAAGAGTCGTGATCGCATTTCGTCGTTCGCGAGTCCCGAAACAAATTGATCTCGCAGGTTTTCCTCGAGATTACTCCTGAAATTGCATGTGCTGGCCAGATGTTTCAAAGCTTGTAAATAGTCACTCATACTTTCACCGCCATTCTGACGTCTAAGTCGGAAAACATGCCGCTCTGCAATCTCGGAACGCTTCGGTTCGAGGTGATCGCCAACCACTTTCACTAATTCCTTAAAAGTTTTGTTTTCGGGATCTTGTGGTGCACAAAGATCGCACATCAAATCGTACGTAGCCTCTCCGACTAACGTCACTAAAGTAGCCACTTGTAACTCCGGTTTGATTTCATTTAACGTGATGAATTGTTCCACGCGTCGAATGTATGCATTCCACTTTTTACTCGAAATATCGAACTGTTCGATTTTACCGATAGGCATTTTCGATAACGTACACTTCAATCACACTAATAATGCACTTTTTATAGTTTTATCTCGTCGCCAGTTAGGTATTTTAGGGAATTAGTTGGAGCGAACCCAATAATACACCGAGTAAGCGATACGACTGTCTTTATTGCAAGTACCTTCAATATACTACATATAAAATAACAGTATTTATCTAAATACCCTACAGACCCCATGTCAGCGTTTGATCGATTATGAGACCTTAGTTCCTTACCTCTGTGCTGTATGGAATCGTTATGCCGTCAAAGATAATTGTAGGAAGTGTATTTCGGTCAAGCTTGCTCAACATGCGGGTACTACCTACAATTATGACCTGAGTTTTAATAGGATTTACTTGAAGTCCATAAGCCCTGCTCCATGCAGCTATGCGTTGTAAATCCTCATTAACTGTTCTAACACAATCGAGCAGTTGATCTGGCGGTGCTTGCGAATAAATTTGTAAGTCGTCCGCATATAGGTGGTAGGGAGAAGAGAGATTAGAAGATATAGTATCTATGAAAGTAGAAAAAAGAAGAGGAGATAGAACGCCGCCTTGTGGGTCGCCAGCAGTAGTGTTACACCAGGAAGAGAAATAATCATCAAGGCAAACTCTCTGTCGACGTCCAAAAAGGTAAGTACGAAAGAAATCAATTGCGGAGGGAGAAATGTTAAGAGAACGGAGCAGTTCTAGGAGAATGTCAAGATTGACGGTATTAAAAGCGTTGCTAAAATCGAGCAGGGCCAGCACAGTAAGCTTACCCCTCTCCATGCCGGCACGGAGGTCATCGGTAATTTTGACTAAAGAAGTAACTGTACTATGCCCAGGTCGGAAACCAGACTGGAACGGGTTAAAAAGACAGTTTCTATTTAGAAATATACTGATTTGATTGTGTACAAGCCGTTCCAGAACTTTAGAGAGGAATGGGAGGATGGATATGGGACGGTACTCGGAAAAGCTTTTAGGATTCGATTTTTTCGGGAGAGGGAGTTCGGGAGTTTGCTGCATCAGATTGTGCGAATGCTGATTTATGGCATCGTAGGTTGGGGCATCTTAGTATGAAAGGTTTGTGTTGTGTGAAGGAGTGTGCGGCTCATGATGTTTCATTCCAGATGAACGATGACAAGCTGCAGACGTGCATCCCTTGCCTTGAAGGCAAACCAGTGGCCAAGGCTTACCCTAAAGGACAAGCGAGATGAGCTAGTCAGCCTCTTGAGCTCCTACATAGCGACGTGTGTGGCCCTTTTAGTGATGACAGCTGGGGTGGTGCAAAATATCTACTTACCTTTACTGATGACTATTCACGGAAAACATTTGGCTACCTATTGAAAAGAAAATCAGAGGTATTGTCACGTTTTATATCTCTTAAGCGAATGGTGGAGAAGCAGACTGGTTTGAAGGTGAAATGCCTGCGTTCTGACAATGGTGGTGAGTATTGCAATGCCAATTTTAAGAATTTCCTGGAGAAAGAGGGAATTGTTCACTAGTTGACAGTACCGTATAGTGCTCCGCAGAACGATGTAGCTGAACGCCTTAATAGGATATTGATGGAGAAGGCTAGGTGCATGTTGCGGCAGGTAGGTCTTTGCAACCGTTTCTGGGGTGAGTCGGTAATGACTACGATATATTTGAAGAATCGTAGCCCTACGACGGCGTTGGCAGGACAGTTGCCGGAGGAGGTTTGGTCCCGACAACGTGTTAGTCTCGGACATCTTCGTGTTTTTGGATGCATAGCCTATTCTCTGCTGCCGGAGCCGACTCGTACTAGTAAGTTGAACGCTAGGGCAAAAATGTGTATATTTGGTTGGTTATTCAGATACTATTAAAGGATACCGACTTTTAGAGCCATCAAAGACAACGAGAGTTTTTTTGTCTAGAAATGTTAATTTTATTGAAGATAAGTTTTATAGGGATTTTAAATGCAATGACATGAAAAATAATAGTAATAACTTTTATGACGAATTAACTATTCCTATTTTTGAATATAATAATGAATTGAATTCTCACAATGAAAATATGAATTCTATTCTGTCAAGTACTGACAATAATGATGGTAATGTAATGAATTCTCACAGTGAAAATATGAATTCTAATAATTTAAATAGTGATGTATCTAGTCATGATGTTAATGAGTCATTAGATAATAGTAATGATAATCATATTTATGATTATTCGTATGAATTTACAGATGCAGAATCTGGCGACGATGACTGCGAGATCAACCGTGAGGATAGGCAAGCCTCAGCTGAACTGGAGCTTTCCGTGGAACCGGAAAAGCAGCCGGTGTCCCATGGAGACACAGTGGTTAGAGGGGAAGGCACGGCTAGTGGGACAGAGGTTTCTGTCACTGGCAGCGGCCGTCCCATCCGCAGTACACGTGGTAAACAACCCGCAAGGTATGGAGATTATGAAATTAGTATGTTCGCCGATTCTATTTTTGATGAGCCTCAATCCTATGAAGAGGCAGTAGCATCTGATAACTCCAGGGAGTTGCAAAAAGCTATGCAAACAGAATATAATTCACTAGTCCAAAATGGAGTTTGGAAATTGGTAGACAGACCCACGGATACTAATGTAGTTAAATGTAAATGGATTTACAAAGTCAAGCACGACTCTTCAGGGAATTTTGACAGGTATAAAGCCCGCCTAGTGGCTCGCGCATTTAGCCAAAAAGAGGGTGTTGATTATTCTGAAACATTTTCGCCTGTCGTACGTCATTCTACAATTCGAATATTGTTTTCCTTAGCAGTTCAATATAATATGTCTATCAAACACATTGATGTAACTACAGCTTTTCTAAATGCTCATTTATATGAAAGGATATTCATGGAACAACCACCTGGTTTTGTGACTGATGACGGTAAAGTGTGTATGTTATTAAAAAGTATATATGGTCTTAAACAAGCCAGCCGTATGTGGAATCTAGAGGTGCAAAAGTTGCTTACAGAAAATGGGTATGTACAGAGTAAGTGTGAGCCCTGTGTATATGTGAAAAAGAGTGAAAGGGACCTCACTATTATAGCGCTCTATGTAGACGATTTTTATATTTTTACAACCTGTACTAGTAAAGAATTGTTTAACTTATTAGATAAACACTTTTGTATTAAGCACCTAGGTTCACTTAAAAGTTGTTTAGGCATGCGGATTCCTAGAGATAAGGATGTTTTAATTTTAGACCAATCTGAATATATTAAAAGACTACTTAAGAAATTTAATATGTCAGACTGTAAACATGTATCCACACCTATGATTGTAAATTCACTAACTGACACTTTAGAGTCCGATATTGAGCTATTAGATGATGATATTTTTCTGTGTCGTCACGCCCTGATGTAAGTTATAGTTGTAGTCAGTTTAGTCAATATTTATGTTATTTTAACAAAAGTCACTGGATTGCAGCTAAACGTGTATTAAGATATTTAGCTGGTACTATTAATTATGGACTTTGTTTTTATAAGAGTGACAACCTAAATGTTACAGCTTATGCAGATGCTGACTGGGCAAACAATGTTGATAGGAAATCGTACACTGGATTTCTAGTGAAGCTAGGCAAAAATGTTGTGTGCTGGGAGTCTAGGAAACAACGCTGTGTTGCTCTGTCTAGCTGTGAGAGTGAATACTTAGTTATAAGCGATGTCTCTAAAGAATTGTGTTTTGTTAAAAATTTTCTGAGTGAAATATCTGATAAACCTATGCTTATGGAGATATATAATGACAATCAAAGTGCTCAGAAATTGTTGTTATCTAAAGAGTATTCACATCGACGCACTAAGCACATTGATTTAAGGTATCACCATTTTAAAGATCTTGTACAGAAAAATGTTATCACAGTGAAATACCTATCAACTGATAAGATGCCAGCTGATGTACTTGCCAAACCATTGGGCTCAACAAAACATTGTAATTTTGTGAAAGATTTAAACTTAATTGAGATGTAACTGAGAGCTTATATAGGTTGTTATATATAATGTGTCAGTAGATATAGGTTTTGAGCTTTTCTAGTATTTATATTTACTGATAAGTATTTTTTTGTGTATGACATGAACAGCAGTATGTCTTATTTTAATCTCAATTTAGCTTGTTCATGTTAATATTGTTCAAAATTGTTTTTAAAGATCTAATTGTAACTAGTGTAGTTTGTACTGAGAAGATCTTTGTAAAATGTAGAGCCACGTGATTCTAAAATGTAGAGTCTGTTTTTCTGAAATGATAAAGAATTATGTAGAATCATTTTCAGAGATGTTTAATGAAATATTTCTGGAAATGTTGAGCATAGTGCGATGAGTAATTTCAGATGATATTACATTTCTCTCACTTTTGTAATTTTGAAAAATGATAAGAATAAGGGGAAGTGTTGGATATTAATCTGTGGTAGTATTCTGATCATTTTTCTAATATAGTAACACTCACTCGCTCTACGTCCCTTTTTGTTGATTGATTCACACCGCTCATTATACATATTATAATCCGTGTTAATCTGTATTGATACATGTATCTAAATCTAAATTCACACTTGAATAATGAATATTAAAGAAGTGCATTTAATAAAAGGAGTTTATTTTACAAACGAACTATATCTGTGCATCGCATTGCTGATAGCCCTACTACAAGGATCCACCATTACCTCTGCACAAGTTCCATGTATGGGGATCCTCCCCAAAATCTCTTATTTCTTTAACTTTTGTATAAAAATCTTGTAGCGGTTCACAGAATACACCTACCTACCAAATAGCAACTTAGTAGTCTAAAAAGTTACGGAATAAATGACTGTGCCATAGGGACGGACACACAGACAGACAGACATGACGAATCTATAAGGATTCCGTTTTTATCATTCGGCTACGGAACTCTAAAAATGAAGCTTCCGAATCCAAATAGGTTATCGAATGATTGAGAATCAGGGGGCAGAACCGCTCTACGCCGTAATGTTTTTAGCCGATTTGAAAAATTATTTTGTTTCAGAGATTAAGTATACCTCATGTTAGGTCCCATTATTATTTCATCAAGATATGTTGAGTATCTCCAGAGATATGAATATAAACATCTTAAACTTGGTACTGAAAATTTCGTTTCTCCTAGTGCGTTGCTAATATACCTAACATTTTACTTAGTAATCAGGTAGGTAATGCCAGCGGCCTAATGAACTTGCTGAATATTGGTGAATTATATTTTTCAGGTAATGGAATGTGGCCGCTTAAAAATACGACTGTAAATTAATTTACTCTTGCCTGGAACCGGCGAAATTGGCAGCGCTTCACATGTGCACATAAGCCTGGTTTTAATGATTTTTAACATTGTTGCAGTATTTTTCTTATAATAAACAAAGATTCAAAATTATAAAAATGTAGTTGTATCCTTGAAAGCCCTCATGTCACACCCTATAGCTACTACTCTCAGACTATCATAATATCATAAAAAAGGCAGACAGATTCGTGCCGAACACCCGAGTGAACGCATGTTCAGTAATGCTTGAGTAATACGCTTCCGCGCTCAGTTTGCAACCTAGCTGCAGCAGGGTCAGGCGCTCCCGTGTAGTATTATTTCGCAGCGTTGCTTACGTAGTAATTATGCCTTATTGACTATGCCGGACTGAGCGCGGAAACTTATTACTCTACTACTATGCAGTATGCAGGTAGCCATGAATATACAATACAATACAAACTCTTTATTGATAACCATGTAAAAGATTACATAAATACAATTGTTTTAAACACTTTAAAACAGTCGGTGGTCTTATCGCTTATAGTAATCTCGTCCAGACAACCTTTGTTAGGACTGGAAAAAATGCTTACATACTAGCGGTGATCCAGGTAAAACATATTTGACTTGTTAAAATAATTAACCTATTGTTACATTACTATTGCACTAAATGACTACACATTGATTCCAAACATAATAAATATACAATCATACATTATCATAGACTAGCAGCCAGCCCCGGCTTCGCACGGGTAGAACATATAAAAAGCCTACAAAATGTTCATCAGTTTGTTGCATAGAATATAAAATATGAACATATTTAACAATCATCGTCATATTTCATCCAATTTACACAAAACCTTAACGAATTATGCACCTAAACCTCCCTCATAAACACTCTGGCTATTGGTGAAAACCGCATGATAATCCAGTTCAGTTAAAGAGAGAACATTTGTATTTTTGTATGTTTGTAATGATTTGGCTCAAAAACTACTGAACCGATTTAAAAAATTCTTTCACTGATACATAGAATGGACTTTCGGAATGAAAATAGGCTATATATTATCCCGTTTAAATCAAAGGTACATTCGTGGAGACCTAATTTGCAACCTAAGTCGGCAAAAAAACGGTCGAAAAACACGTTTCTTACGAACGCTGCTCAATTGATAAAAGATAGAAGAATATGTTCTATGGAAGAGTTGTACAACTTAATCAGACCTACAAAAAAGTCCGCAACAACATATGTCTATCTCTTAAGGTTGACTCACAGTAACCATTTTAATCTTAACATTTTTGTTAAAAAATATTACATAAATTCCAAGGCTATTTTCAAGTATATAGTATTAATCCTTATCCAAATAATTACGTTAATTAGCTTGGCCACATATTATAGATTAAAATTGTCCTTTACAGTATATAATTCAAATGAAAACTCTAGAAGATATCACGAATTTCACATACACGTATCGCAAAATTAATAAAATATTTGCAGTGAAACCAAAGATTAGGTCATAGTTACTACGAAAATATTATTATAGGCTTAGATCTATGCTGTATCTATGCTGTAGATCCCCACCGATCACAATCAATTTGAAGTCAATATAGTATAATAATATGATCTATTGTAAAAATAATATTCATGTATATATAATATAATATTTTAAACCACCCCGACTGATCTATGTATAATCTTTTCATTAAAAGTATTCCAATGACTCTAAACACGACAATTAAAATCTGAGCTGTAAGTTAGTGAGGATTTGAGTATTCTGTAGAGTCTAGATGTCCCAGCATCAGGTCAATGTTTCCATGTTCTTACAATATCGTTGAAGAAGAAGATTTTCGAATTGATCAGACCTATGAAAGTTGATTTCATAGCGCAATTAACTGGAAAAAAGCTCATAGTTTTATAACGATTGAACGAATTTTCATGAATCAAAGCTAAGAAAACTCTCGATTAAGACATCTATCAAACAAAAAAAAACTATCAATAATAAAAACAAAATCGGTTCATCCGGTTAGGTGCTAAGATGCTACAGACAGACACACAGATACACACGTTAAACGTATATTACCCCTACATTTTGCGTCGGGGAACGCGTAAGGTTACGGCGGCAGATGTTCACCTTTTTTTTTATATATCTAATAGGCTAGCGTTTGACCACTATCTCACCTGTTGGTAAGTGATGATGCGGTCGAAGATGGTAAGCACGCTAGGCCTAGACTGGGGAACGGACTCTCAAGGATAGCTGCTGGAACACATTAGATGTTTTTGGCGGTAGCTGGCCAGGCGGACACTAGATAGTGTCCTACCACCATGCGGGGGTAGTTGGTTTCTTAACGATGTTTTCATTCACCGGAGGGCCACTGTGAGAAGCGCACATACATTTTTCGATGGAAAAATCCATTGGTGCACGGTAAGGTTTGAACTCGGTACCACGGCATCAAAGCCGACCGTTCTCCCGATTACGCCACCGGGCCCGGGCTCCTTGGTAGTAAGCTACTTTTTGGTAGATTTAATGATCCCACTACCACTGTACGAAAACTCATGATTCATGAATGCACATAAAACTTACATTGGTAGGTATATAGCTAAGATTAGAACCAGCGACCGTCGGGTCAGAATCAGGGTAACTATCCTTTACGCTAAAGGGCCGTCCAATACTACTACGTAAGTATTATAAAACAAATTCCATCACTGCGTCTGTCTGTCTGTTCGCAATAATCTCAATAGCTACTGAACGGATTATCATGCTGTTTTCACCAATAGCCAGAGTGTTTATGAGGGAGGTTTAGGTGCATAATTTGTTAAGGTTTTGTGTAAATTGGAAGACATATGACGATTATTGTTAAATATGTTCATATTTTATATTCGATGCAACAAACTGATGCAAATTTTGTAGGCATATATGTTCTACCCGTGCGAAGCCGGGGCGGGCTGCTAGTTAATAATATATATATAATAAAAATAATTAAATAAAGCAGTGTATAAAACGATATTCGTAAGCCAAAATCAAAGAGAATATAAATACTGGCCAAAATAAAACTAGCTTTTCGTTCATTAATTTTCGTGTTATTTTCTATCAAAAACCGTAACTTAGCAACCAAATAAAAACGTATCAAAAAAACCTATATAAAACTATCAAAGAGGTTGGCACAGTCGTGCACATTCTCCCCTTTTTTCACAAAAGAACGGCCTTCTTCAGTGGCCTGCGAAAAGTCCCAGCTGAGGTCCGGACGTCTATCACCCTTACAGTGCCATCGTGGCCAGGAAAAGTGGCCGTGATCACCCCTCGTGGCCATGTACCCCGTGGCAAATCTCCATCCACGATCAGGACCGGGTCTCCAATCCGAGCAACCGCATTTGCAGATCCTCTTATGCGTCGGTAGGTACTCGCGTGCCCAGCGCCTCCAAAAGTGATCAGCCAGTCGCCCAGCTCTGCGCCAGCTACTCCTGCTACATAAGTCTGCCAGCTGCCTAGTTTCGTTGAGCTGGAATGGGTCGACTAGATGAACTTCCTAGCAAAAAATGAAATGGTGTGAGGGCCTCATATTCAGTAACCGCTTCGCCGTACAGTTAACAACCGTTTAGCACTAAAAAAAGCTGTACCATTATCTGAGAGGATTTGGCTTGGTGTCCCTCTACGGGCAATGAAGCGACGGAGACACATTATAACGCTATCAGTCGAGAGGCTGTAGACTATCTCTAAATGTATAGCTCGTGATGTCATGCAGGTAAAAAGAGCAATCCATCTTATCTCGCGACTACGTCGGACTGCTGTCAACAGCGGGCCAAAATAATCCAATCCCACAAATGTGAAGGGTTGTTCGTTGTATGCAAGTCGAGCTGCCGGTAGGTCTTCCATAAGTGGTTGCATCGGGCTTCCGCGTACAAGCTTGCAAAACTGGCAGTTACGTAGAATCATTTTGACGGCATTCCTCAGGCCCAAAATCCAATACTGCTGCCGAAGTTTATTGACAACTGTTTCTGTGTTGGCATGCGCATATTTGTTGTGGGAGTGCGAGATAAGGAGGCGTACAGCTGGGTCTTTTCTATCCAGTAAAATAGGCTTGGTATTTGTCGTGACATCAATGGCAGCAATGGCTCGTCCTTGTGCAAATAATAGGCCATTCGTGTTTATGGCTGAGGTAAGGCTCATGAGTCTGCTTTTCAGCGAAATAGGTCGTCCACGATAAAGGCAAAATAATTCTTGTTGGAATGTGGTTTCTGGGCTCTTTCATAATATGTGGACCGCCGCGTATTCAAGGGTTTGTACTGTAAGTGTCGAAGAAGTGCGTGGAGTCGAGTTATTTCGGGGGAGAATAAAATTATTAGAAACCCTCACCCTAGTGATGCATGCGGCAATGAACTGGTGAGCTCTAGCAGTTGCCCTTACCAACCTGAGCCTCGAACGGATCGTGAGTCAGATCAGCCGTAATCGGTTGCGGAAACGCGTTTTCATTACTATAATTACAAGCAACGTCACTAATTATTGGGGTCGATAATGGCGTCGATAATGACGTCAATTTTATGTTACGTGCAGGTGGTTTTAATTCAATGTCTTGTAAGCTTTCTATTTTCTCATGTTCAACGAGCTCTTTTGGCCATTCTGTCGACGGAGATAGCAGAAACGAAGGCCCACACATACAGCGCGATTATAGATATATATATATATACTTTACTTAGAATATTACCATACTTAGAATATTACGATTAACACGTGTCGCATCATCAGCAACATTGAGGCCGGTGGTAATCCAACGCCATTCAGACAGCGCAGAGTTCTCTAGAATTCCTCCAACACAATTAGCTACGTAAGGTTTGTACTTTCGAGCATCACTACGCAGCTAACCCAAGAGGAGTTGCTCATGGAGTCGCATCAGAAGTAGCGTCGGTGAGGTTCGTGGCAATGATCGTCATAAATGAATGTTGCAAGACGAGTTGCTATTAAAGCGCCTTGCAGTTCCAGGCGTGGTATCGAGATTGGCTTTAGGGGAGCGACCCGAGCCCTACTTCTAACTAGAGCTACGCCTACTTTACCATGAACATCAATAAATCGCCAATATGCGACAGCGACGTATGCAGATTCACTCGCGTCACAAAACAAGTGCAACTCGCGCTGTGAAACTTCTGTATCACATAAATTATACCGTCGCGGTACGCATATCTCTGTGATTGATTTTAAGCTCTCGAACCATATTTTACAATCAACTTCGTCTAACTTCTGAATTCTGAAAAGAATGCGGCCCTTAACTACGAGTGGCATTAAAATCCCCATTAAAATGCCCATTAAAATGCCCAAAGGGTCGCAGATCCGCATGACTTGAGTTAATGCTTGGCGCTTGGTGACCGGAGCCGAAGAATCAGTTGATACTCCAGAGCTGAAAATTAGCTTGTCCTGAGTAGGTTGCCAGATAAGAAAAAAAGAAAGACAGAAAATATATTTATTTTGCATTAAACACAATGAGCTAATAATACATTCATGATTATTAACTTATGAACTAATTTGAACAGATGTGTTTTGGTGCAAAATAGGACCTATCTCAGCATTATGTTGGTCATGTCTGACATGACCGATGCTGGTCTTCTGTTGGGACCCTAAAGTGATGTCACGGAGGCTCTCACCTCCGACATACGCTCGATATTCCAAGTAATTAAATCAAATATAAAAATGAAAAAGCCATCTAGGCATGAATAAAAAAAAGGTCAATTTTTACTCTTAATTACATGGAAAAAATTACAACAAATATAATAACAAACTAACAGTATAAACATTATTTTAAAACAATTTGTGATACGTTACACTATATATTATTATATTGTATTATGTTTATATAATGCAATATCTCAAATGGCACTTGTGCCGTGCAGTTAGGTTTCCTGCTCTTTTTGATGAGTCCAAAGAAACAGTCTTAATTTTATTCGAAAGTCTTGAATATTTATTTTAAATATACCAGGTCTAACGTCTGACGTCAGCATCGCCACGCTTAGGTACTTTGAGTTCCACAGGTACAGTGATACTGTATTTCATATAGAACAAGTCAGCTTGGACAGATTATTAAAAATAATAAAAAGTTTAAAATATAACGCACAAGGCTGTGATTTAATAACATTAGATATGCTAATACTTACATTTCCCTGCACAATAGATTACATAAAGGATATAATAAACACATCGATTATCACATCAACATTCCCGAATATCTGGAAAGATGCTATCATGCTATCGTGCGTCCTCTTCCAAAAAATTCAAATCCTCTTACATTAAAAGATTTAAGGCCCTTAAGTATATTACCGTGTTTATCAAAAATTATGGAGACCGCAGTATGTACCAAATTGACGGATTATCTTATTGAGGAAAATAACATCTTACCTGACGTATAATCGGGATTCAGGAAAGGCCGTAGTACGGTGACTGCTTTACTTGATGTGACCGACAATATACTTTGTGCTCAAGAAGAGGTATGTTCACACTACTTGTGTTGCTTGATTTCTCTAGGGCATTTGATTTGTTAAACATTAACCTGTTATTGTCAAAACTCAGTAATTACGGTTTCGATCGCGAAGCTGTTAAATGGTTTGATAGTTACTTGAGTGGTCGTCGGCACTGAGTGAGGCTGCAGTGTAATGATGGATCGTCACTAACATCCCAAAACGTGTCAGTAAATAGGGGAGTACCGCAGGGCCCTATTCTGGGTCCAATTCTTTTTATTTTATACTCACCTGATTTAACGGATCACATCAAACATTGCAAGTTGCAATGCTGACGATGTTCAGGTATATTTATCATGCAAGCCGTCTGACATAGATGCAGGCATAGCGAAACTAAATGAAGATCTTACAAGAATCGCAAATTGGTCAATAAATAACAGCTTACTTCTAAACGCATCAACAACCAAATATCTGATTTTTGGCAGCAAAAATAACCTGCGTACTATAAACCCGTCAAATGGTGTCGCCATTATGAATGCACCTATTGAGCGAGCTCGAAATCTAGGTCTGCAAAAAATTGCTTTTATACATTGAAAGTTCTTTACAAAGCGAGGCTATATTTAAATGAGCGGTTGGGCATTCAAGTGACAGAGTCACTCATTTTATCTAAACTCAATTATATGGACACAGTTTTTGGACCGCGTTTGCTAGTAAGGACACAAAAATACATTCACCGAGTGCAGAATGCCTGTGCACGTTTCTGCTTCAATATTCCGTTGAGAGCTCATATTACCCCATATCTTAATAGACAGTCTATAATGAAGATGAAGCATCGGCGTAAGCTACACTTGGCTTGTCTTCTTTTCGATGTTATTAAATTTAGATCACCTGCTTATCTTTATGACAAATTGTCATGGGCGTCTAGCCGAAGATCACAAGGTACCCGGCAGTGCGCAGTGCAGCTTTTGACGCACCACCATAGCACAGTTGCTTTCAGAGGTAGTTTCCGCTACGCCGCATCGAAATGTTGGAATAATATTCCACCACCACTGAGGAACTTGCAATATATTCAAGACTTTCGAATAAAATTAACTTAAATGACTGTTTCTTTGTACTCATCAAAAAGAGCAGGAAACCTAACTGCACGGCACAAGTGCCATTTGAGATATTGCATTATATAAACATAATACAATATAATAATATATAGTGTAACGTATCACAAATTGTTTTAAAATAATGTTTATACTGTTAGTTTGTTATTATATTTGTTGTAATTTTTTTCCATGTAATTAAGAGTAAAAATTGACCTTTTTTTTATTCATGCCTAGATGGCTTTTTCATTTTTATATTTGATTTAATTACTTGGAATATCGAGCGTATGTCGGAGGTGAGAGCCTCCGTGACATCACTTTAGGGTCCCAACAGAAGACCAGCATCGGTCATGTCAGACATGACCAACATAATGCTGAGATAGGTCCTATTTTGCACCAAAACACATCTGTTCAAATTAGTTCATAAGTTAATAATCATGAATGTATTATTAGCTCATTGTGTTCAATGCAAAATAAATATATTTTCTGTCTTTCTTTTTTTCTTATCTGGCAACCTACTCAGGACAAGCTAATTTTCAGCTCTGGAGTATCAACTGATTCTTCGGCTCCGGTCACCAAGCGCCAAGCATTAACTCAAGTCATGCGGATCTGCGACCCTTTGGGCATTTTAATGGGCATTTTAATGGGGATTTTAATGCCACTCGTAGTTAAGGGCCGCATTCTTTTCAGAATTCAGAAGTTAGACGAAGTTGATTGTAAAATATGGTTCGAGAGCTTAAAATCAATCACAGAGATATGCGTACCGCGACGGTATAATTTATGTGATACAGAAGTTTCACAGCGCGAGTTGCACTTGTTTTGTGACGCGAGTGAATCTGCATACGTCGCTGTCGCATATTGGCGATTTATTGATGTTCATGGTAAAGTAGGCGTAGCTCTAGTTAGAAGTAGGGCTCGGGTCGCTCCCCTAAAGCCAATCTCGATACCACGCCTGGAACTGCAAGGCGCTTTAATAGCAACTCGTCTTGCAACATTCATTTATGACGATCATTGCCACGAACCTCACCGACGCTACTTCTGATGCAACTCCATGAGCAACTCCTCTTGGGTTAGCTGCGTAGTGATGCTCGAAAGTACAAACCTTACGTAGCTAATCGTGTTGGAGGAATTCTAGAGAACTCTGCGCTGTCTGAATGGCGTTGGATTACCACCGTCCTCAATGTTGCTGATGATGCGACACGTGTTAATCGTAATATTCTAAGTATGGTAATATTCTAAATAAAGTATATATATATATATATATATATATATATATATATATAATCGCGCTGTATGTGTGGGCCTTCGTTTCTGCTATCTCCGTCGACAGAATGGCCAAAAGAGCTCGTTGAACATGAGAAAATAGAAAGCTTACAAGACATTGAATTAAAACCACCTGCACGTAACATAAAATTGACGTCATTATCGACGCCATTATCGACCCCAATAATTAGTGACGTTGCTTGTAATTATAATAATGAAAACGCGTTTCCGCAACCGATTGCGGCTGATCCGACTCACGATCCGTTCGAGGCTCAGGTTGGTAAAGGCAACTGCTAGAGCTCACCAGTTCATTGCCGCATGCATCACTAGGGTAAGGGGGGTTTCTAATAATTTTATTCTTCCCCGAAATAACTCGACTCCACGCACTTCTTCGATCCTTACAGTACAAACCCTTGAATACGCGGCGGTCCACATATTATGAAAGAGCCCAGAAACCACATTCCAACAAGAATTATTTTGCCTTTATCGTGGACGACCTATTCCGCTGAAAAGCAGACTCATGAGCCTTACCTCAGCCATAAACACGAATGGCCTATTATTTGCACAAGGACGAGCCATTGCTGCCATTGATGTCACGACAAATACCAAGCCTATTTTACTGGATAGAAAAGACCCAGCTGTACGCCTCCTTATCTCGCACTCCCACAACAAATATGCGCATGCCAACACAGAAACAGTTGTCAATAAACTTCGGCAGCAGTATTGGATTTTGGGCCTGAGGAATGCCGTCAAAATGATTCTACGTAACTGCCAGTTTTGCAAGCTTGTACGCGGAAGCCCGATGCAACCACTTATGGAAGACCTACCGGCAGCTCGACTTGCACACAACGAATCACCCTTCACATTTGTGGGATTGGATTATTTTGGCCCGCTGTTGACAGCAGTCCGACGTAGTCGCGAGATAAGATGGATTGCTCTTTTTACCTGCATGACATCACGAGCTATACATTTAGAGATAGTCCACAGCTTCTCGACAGATAGCGTTATAATGTGTCTCCGTCGCTTCATTGCCCGTAGAGGGACACCAAGCCAAATCCTCTCAGATAATGGTACAGCTTTTTTGAGTGCTCACCGGTGGTTAACTGTACGGCGAAGCGGTTACTGAATATGAGGCCCTCACACCATTTCATTTTTTGCTAGAAAGTTCATCTTAATCCGAAGCGATTTCAATGACAGAGTAGATCGGTTCAACTGTAGAGACTACCATTTAACGGAAAAATGATAGTGATTCGATTTTTCGCCCGAAATTGATAGCTAAGGCGTCGCTAGGCATGTAGAGACTTCCACCCCAGGTTAATAATTCTGCGATGACATGTTAAAAACAATAGAGTAATTAAAATCTGAAAATGCATCCATCCTTGAGCTTTCTGCTCACTCAATTGTAACTAAATATATATTGTAAATATATTAATATAATATTGTAAATATATATATAATTATAATATTGTAAATATATTTGTAACCCTATTTGTATTAAGTATTGCTTATTACTGTTGTAAAGGGAAATGCGAGACCTATTACATAAAAATTTAAACCCATTCCCATTAGCTTTTTGAGGGCCCGGTGGCGTAATCGGGAGAACGGTCGCCTTTGATGCCGCGGTACCGAGTTCAAACCGCCGTGCACCAATGAATTTTTCTATCGAAAAATTTATGTGCGCTTTTTACAGTGGCCCTCCGGTGAAGGAAAACATCGTTAAGAAACCAACAACCCCCGCATGGTGGTAGGACATTATCTAGGGTCCGCCTGGCCAGCTACCACCCTCAAGTTAGAAAATCTGTCACCAAACATCTAATGTGTTCCGGCAGCCATCCTTGAGAGCCAGTTCCCAATCTAGGCCTAGCGTACTTACCATCTTCGACCGCATCATCACTTACCAACAGGTGAGATAGTGGTCAAACGCTAGCCTATAAAGTATAAAAAAAAAACAAGCTTAGAGAACCAAGCCGCGGACTCAGTTCCTGAATGAATTGTAATGGTTGAACAACCAACACTCAGAATTTGAAAACTTCGCATCTAACGCGTAAGTTTCCACTTAAGCGGGGGGTTGGTATAACCCTCGCTTGTATTGACATATATAAAACTAGCAGCCCCCCCGGCTTCGCACGGGTAGAACATATGCCTACAAAATTTGCATGTTTGTTGCATCGAATATAAAATATGAACATATTTAACAATCATCGTCATATTTCAACCAATTTACACAAAACCTTAACGAATTATACACCTAAACCTTCCTCATAAACACTCTGGCTATTGGTGTAAACCGCAGGATAATCCGTTCAGTAGCTATTGAGATTATTGCGAACAGACAGACAGACGCAGTGATGGACTTTGTTTTATAATACTTACGTAGTGGACGGCCCTTTGGCGTAAAGGATAGTTACCCTGATTCTGACCCGACGGTCATTGGTTCTAATCCTAGCTATATACCTACCAATGAAAGTTTTATGTGCATTCATGAATCACGAGTTTTCGTACAGTGGTAGTGGGATCATTAAATCTACCAAAAGGTAGCTTACCACCAAGGAGAACATCTGCCGCCTTAACCTTACGGCGTTCCCCGACGCAAAAAGTAGAGGTAATATACGCTCAACGTGTGTATCTGTGTGTCTGTCTGTAGCATCTTAGCACCTAACCGGATGAACCGATTTTGTTTTTATGATTGATAGTTTTTTTTTTGTTTTATAGATGTCTTCATCGAGAGTGTTCTTAGCTTTGATTCATGAAAATTCGTTCAATCGTTATAAAACTATGAGCTTTTTTCTAGTTAATTGCGCTATGAAATCAACTTTCATAGGTCTGATCATTTCGAAAATCTTCTTCTTCAACGATATTGTAAGAACATGGAACATTGACCTGATGCTGGGACATATCCTGGACTCTACAGAATACTCAAATCCTCACCAACTTACAGCTCAGATTTTAAATGTCGTGTTTAGTACAGTAACAACTATGACCTAATCTGTGGTTTCACTGCAAATATTTTATTAATTTTGCGATGCGTGTATGTGAAATCCGTGATATCTTCTAGAGTTTTCATTTGAATTATATACTGTAAGGGACAATTTTAATCTATAATATGTGGCCAAGCTAATTAACGCAATTATTTGGATAAGGATTAATACAATATACTTGAAAATAGCCTTGGAAGTTATGTAATATTTTTTAACAAAAATTTTAAGATTAAAATGGTTACCGTGACCTTAAGAGATAGACATATGCTGTCGCGGACTTTTTTGTAGGTCTTATTAAGTTGTAAAACTCTTCCTTAGAAAATATTCTTCTATCTATTTTCAATTAAGCAGCGTTCGTAAGAAACGTGTTTTTTCGACCGTTTTTTTGCCGACTTAGGTTGCAAATTAGGTCTCCACGAATGTATCTTTGATTTAAACGGGATAATATATAGCCTATTTTCATTCCGAAAGTCCATTCTATGTATTAGCTCATGAGTAAAGAAGGAACAGAGACAAAGCTTCATACAACTGCGCTGTGATGATGACGTAGACACGCGTGAGTGCGTGAGCACCAGCGGCCTGTGTGCCGCCTGTCACGTACGGAGTGAAACCGGTTTATAGTGGCTCGGCTGGTGCTTTAACACAGGGCTGTCCGCCGACGCGTTACGTTATATTATATTATTTTTCATCCCATCTATTCGAAAAGTGATGGTTTGTTCCTCGATAAGTGCGCGCAAAGTAGGTCATTTCTGCCCTAGGGTGGGAAAGTACTTTTTTTAATTTTTGGCTTATTAATGTTCTTCTATAGTGCCCGGTCTAAGGAGGCGCAATGAAATTCCTTGACATTTCATGACATTTATTTTTTAAGCTGGATATGCAAGCATTTGACCACTGTCTCACCTGATGTTAAGTGACGATGCGGTCGATGTGGCACGCTTACCTTGTAGATACCCGTTCAATCTCGATTTTTTATTTACATTTATTTCATAACATTACATGACATTTGATGACATTTCGGACATTTCATGATATTATGAAATTTAATGACATTTTGTTATATTTCATAACATTTTGTGGAATTTCGTCACTGGGCCACAGTGGACTGGGCTCAGCGAAACAGTTACGGCTTGAGATTTTGCTAGAGCGTTTGCTGAAGCTTGTAAAGCTCTATAGTTCAGAAACAAAGTTCTTGGGACAACAAAGATTGCGATATTTAGCATCCCTATGAGCTAATAATAGTAGATTAGTAGCCAAGGGCTGTAAGGCATCAATTGCAGCCCGAGATATTTAGGCGCACGTGCGCAGTGAGGGCGCCTATAGTTCGTGGGTGCAATTGATGCTTACACCCGAGCTAACTACTCTGCTTTACATCTCGATTGTGAGGTAAGTAGAAAAAACCGGCATTACAAGAATAAAACATTTTATTAGTTAAAATGTATAGTGAAATGATTGTTAATTGCTGCTTCAGCTTCCATTTTCATTGAATCGGGAATGCAGCTTATTTCTTCATCACTTGCAGAACTCATGTTTTTTTCCTAATAATTAGCACGTAATTATAAAAAAATCCCAAAAACAAACAATATTTAAAGTAAAAGTTTTCTATTCCCGCCTTTTTTCATCTTTTTTTTATTTATTTTTTTCAAGAACGAAATTGAGCTTCGCCGTTCGATATTTTAAATTGATGACTATTATACTCATACGAAGACAAGGCTGAATAGCGAAGCGACCTCTTTTGTCAATGGGCTGAATGCATGATGTCTATTGCCAGTATGATGGTTAGATGAACGCGAACTTTTTGAAAGAGTGAAGTTTTTTTTTAATTACTTACCGCCCTAGGGCTTTTCTAGCTACATTATTACCCTAGAGCGCTAATTGGTTACCTACAAGCCCCATTTGGGGGTAATAAGGACCTACTTACTGAATATGAGAGATGTAAAAGCTATTGAATTTCTTTGAGATTTGTTGTTTTAAACCTTGTCAGAAATGTTTGAGATGTTTCATATTATTTCAGGTATCCCGATTAAATTATGCAAATGCTGTTTATTTTTAATTTATGCTCAAGTTTTTAGTTTCGTTTGGGGTGTCCAAATGAATTTTTAGCTTACATGACTTACGACTGTGGCAGCGTGGCTTAATAGTATAAGTTAATTTTGATGGGCTATTAGGAAATCGGTCAACTATACCATTATTAGCATGCCTTGTTGCCGTATTTTATGTGCAATTGCTCAGTGAGGCAAATGTTTTTGGAGCCGAGGTGTGGCCAAATGGCAAGCAGGACATTTCGTGCATTATATCACCATTAATGAGCCGAAAGAGGCGTTGGTGATTCAGAGCGACGGAGAGATGAAAGTAGGTCTGATAGATATCGATTTTTGGCCGTACAATCTTCTCCTTGAAGGAAATCCGGTACACAGTGATTATTTATCAATCGGAATTTGTCGATGACAAAAAATTCAAATTAATCATTGGTATTATCGTGCCGTCGCTTTTCGGTTTGAGGAGCATCGACGATACAGAGCTTGATAAATGTTTAGCAATTTTCATGACACCTTGCATGACACATGCATACTGTGAATAACTTTGATATTTCTACGGTCTATCTTTGTTGCGCAATAGTTCGGCAGATGCATTGGTGGGTTATACGGCAGCCACTTATGATGTTGAGGATGTAGGGCGGAGCTCCGACCATTCTCCAACCAGTGTAATAGTTATTCAGCTGACCCGCACAGATTTGCTTAGAGTCAGTGTCTCCGGTTATTTCCTATCCCGGAGGGATGAGAGAATTACGCTTTTGCTGGGCTGATTGTAGTCCTCGGTTACAGTCTTTTTCTCGTAGGGAACCTTTCAATATATATTATGTTTACTTTGTTGAGGATGTAGGGCGGAGCCCCGAACATTCTCCAACAAGTGTAATAATTTTGCAGCTGACCCGCACGGATTGGCTAAGAGTCAGTGTCTCTGATTATTTCTTTTCCTATCCCGGTGGGATAAGAGAGAATTACGCTTTTGCTGGGCTGATTGTCGGCTTTGAAATATTATGCACTGGTTATTTGCTGTTTGTGATAGACCAGGAACGTACTGAGGATCAGAGTTGAGTTCCTTTTGAGCAGTGGGAGGCCAGATAAATAAAAACTAGCAGCTTTCTCTATCGTAAAGAATCTCTGAATTCTTCACTTTCGAAGAGAGTAAGTATTAAGAAGGCAGTATTTTCCTCAGTGCAATTTTATAGCAGAGATATTTCACCGCTGTCAGACTCCCATCTATTCTAGATCATTTCGGCTTTGTGGCCGCGTACAATCTGAAAAAAAAAACGCTTGAAAATGTTGAGTGAAAATATTTCATTCAGTTTTGAACCGATTCCCGTTGCGCTAGAATTTGTAGGTTGTATGGTACCTAAGAACAAGGCTCACACATAAGATTGTCGTTGCAAAGTAAACGTCAATCTTGCAAATTCGTTCTCCGTTTGTGCCGAGAACTTCCGATTTACAGTGGAAATTGCTGATTGACAGTTCAGTGGTTTGAAAAGACGGTACTTTGGGGGTCTTCTCATAATTAAATATACCACCATACGTGTTTGGGTCGCCATGGAGGCTAAGGTAATCGTCACCGTAAAATAATGATAATCAGGGTGATGAGCACCTTCTCTGATTAATGTAATTTATGCTGGATTTTATTTCAGCGATTGCAGCTACCTTTATGCCTGTTCCTTACGTCTTTTATTTAAACCGTTTATTGACGATGAAGAGCTAGAGCTCGATATAGAACTCAAACTTGATTCGGAGCTCGAACTGTGTTATGTCCTCCTTTTTCCTAGTTTTCTCTTACCATTTTAAAAACCTTGAACATACAATAATATGATCAGTAAATACATTTAAAAACGAACGGTAACACCGTTAATATTGCATTAAATATAAAATAGAATTTATTTCACCGAGTTATTTGAAATAAGTTCATAATATTTTATTTTAAATGAACGGTAACACCGTAAATTATAACATGAAAAATAATACTTATCTTACTTACCACTTGAAAAGAGTTATAAGAATATTTTACTCTAAACGAACGGTAACACCGTTAATATTATATTAAATATTTTTTATCTTACCACATGAAAAGAGTTTCAAATATTTTTACTCTTAAGTATTTGAATAGCACGGTGCGGTCTGTAAGAGTTTTACTTACAACTGCTTTGGATGAAAATCCAAACGCCAATGAAGCCTAGCTGCGCCCGAGCGCACTACCTGGGCTGATGGCTGACGTTCGGAGGGGGACCGGAAGGGACGGAGTCAACGCTGATTGGACGAGCATCGAGCGGACCAATCATAGCACGGACACTTTGGAGCGGAAATCAAGTACGCTACTCTCATGTAAAATTAGGTTTCGAATTACGGTACAGTCGTTTAATAAAGTTCTTCATATACATGTCTCTTTACATTTAGCTGTAAATCAATTGTATCACTCATTAATAAACTTACACAGATGATGCTTTTTCAAAATAATTAAATAATAATATTAAATCATCAGATGAACCTAAATAGTGCGTTTTAAACAAGTGTACAATATAATATAAACTAAATGACTTGAATTCAATGAATTTTAAAATACTAAAATTTAATTTCATGATTTATTATCTTATTTTTAACGATAATAATCACTACTAAAATTGTTTAAAAGCATTCTTATGATTTTGTTGGTATTGGCAAATTATGAATTTGATCTAAATTATAATTCTTGTGCTTGAACTATTTATGAACACTATCTCAGCAAAACATCTAATTATCATGTTTGTTTGTGTCTTTTGTAAGTGATACAATTGGAAGTAAACATAAGAAAATCACAGAAATAAATTAATAGCCCAAAATAAAACAGAGAAATTCAAATAACAACTAATAATATGATATAATTGTTCATTAAAACATGTATCTAAATATATAAAATAAATATAATATTTTAATGAACATTACATCAGGTTAGTCATCTCACAAGGAACCTAAAGATGGATTACCTAACATTGGTACATGGCGGAAGATCTTGTAGTAAGATACAAAAAGGTACCTAGTAGTGCATTATAAATTGCAGATAAATGTCTACATTCATTGTCGTTCAAATTGTTATAATATATGAAAAATTTTAACTCTACTAACGTCACATTTTATAGATTTGCAATTAGATAAACTGTGAAGTAATTATTGACTTTCTCTATCTTATATTACATTATTTATTATGAGTCCTAATTCAATAAAATAAAACTAATGTTTTACTGAAATTAATCCGTTTCCAAATGTTACAACTGTACACACTGCCAAGAAAATCCAGAATGGTTTTATTTTAATTGAGTTTATGCTAGAAACGTTATGGCGTTTTTGTATCCATGAAAAGTTATGTGCGCCATTTCTGTACCATATTAGCATTATGATAGAAAAGGAAATATAATAAAACTACATCTAAAACTCACGACCTCTGGCTGAAGAAATACACTAGCACTACATTATAACACTCGCGTGAATTTAATTTAATTGATGTGGCACTTCGCGATTTTTTATAACTTGCTTTGATGGCCAAAAACACAATTCCACACTCGACGCAACAAGCCGATACAAAAATTGCAGGCATACACATTCGACCCGCGCGAAGCCGGGGCGGGCGCTAGTATTATCTAATTTAGATTAAGTACAAAGATTATTTGTTAACTGTTGTAATTTGACAACTTCCTTTGCATTTATAAACTTGCTAGAAGCACTTCTATGAATTTTACTATTTATTTGATTTTAAATACCTGTAAGTTGTTGCTACGCAACTATGAACAAAGTGGGGTTAGGTACAGTATACTCTTAAAAATAATTGCTAACTTATCTATTTATTTATCCATTCATTCAGTACATAGACAATAATATATTAGGGTAATAAGTTTATACTGGATGGCAACACTCACTAGGGGTCCCCGCACACGGGCCACGGGCCACAACCACAAAACGCCGCCACCGGCATATTTCCTATAGTTTTTATATATTTTATATGGACTCGCCGCACACGGTTGACGCCGGTGGCCGCCACACGCTACATGATAAAATGTATGAAAAATATAGGAAATATGCCGGTAGCGGCGTTTTGTGGTTATGGCCCGTGGCCCGTGTGCGGGGACCCTAAGAGAACACATGTTTACGAAACCGGCCTCAGTGCGTTGTTCGGCGGGTGGGGTCTAGACTTCTTATTCCGTCTAAGGTTATAACATGTTTGTTTTTTTTAAGTTACGCAAAACATAGTGTGACCTACGTATAAACATAGTACCGCGGGCGAACCCGTGGGTAACGGCTAGTAAAAAATAAAAGTATAGTTAAATCTTACGGAAATATTTATTACGACATTATTTTTACCAGTATCACTGAATATTACTTATCTGTTAGTAATGTTAAACAAGTACATACTGAATTTCGAATTTGAGACTTCGAAATACTGGTTAAATACATATGTGAATGTATAAAATATAATTATTTAAGGAAGATTACACGCTACGACTTCTAGTAACGATCCGGTAATGTAATGCCAAATTTAATGAATACTATTATTAGTATATATATCACCAACTGTATCTATGTACTGTATCGCTACAAAATGTCGCAGTGTGTAACGGATCTAAATATTACTCTGCTGTCGCTAATAGATGTTTATGGACACACTCTTCTTTGTTGATGAGATGGGTCGTCTTATTGACTAACTGCATGAGAGAATTCAAGTTGTTAGACCACTCGTTGAGACGGTCGGACGCGTCCATGTTCAAACTGAGAGAAAAAAGAAACAATTCATCAGTAAATTGTTAAACACAATCCAAAATTTCATCGTACCGACGGCTTAATTGGCAAAGCACCGGTACATGTTATTCCGGAGGTTGCGGGTTCAAGTCCCGTCGGTACGATGAAATTTTGGATTGTGTTTAACAATTTAAAATATAAAGTGTGAAACACTTCAAAGAAACATAATATTTGATTTACGCAGTGCAACATCTCTCGTCGGATTTGAAAACTGTAATGATTTGTTCCGAATGATTAACTTACGTAATAAGTAGTCATAGATGGCGCCACCAATGCATAATTGGGTCAACAAATGCAATCCACTAATTTCGTCGAACGATACTTCGCACCGTTGCTTAATTGGCAAAGCACCGGAACAGGAGGTTGCGGGTTTAAGTCCCGTCGGTACGATGAAATTTTGGATTGTGTTTAACAATTTACAAAAACATAAAGTGTGAAACATAATATTTAATTCATCAGTACTTTGAGATTTTAACAAATTATGATGCAAAGCAAGAGAGCGCTTTGCTTCATAAATGAAAAGCATAAGACGCTTTTTCAGTGTATGAAAATAACTTACATTTCAAGGATTTACAAGGTTTAAACGACTCACCAAATATCGAAATGTCCTCTATCGGTTCACCGTTCACGATATTTGGTGAAGGCAGGGGTGGAAGTCTCTACATTGATAGCGATGCGTGCTGTCATCGCAAACGTTTAGTAGAAGGAGATGCAGCTAGACAGTTGTTATCTGCATCTCTTTTCTTATCGACGATTATCGGTCGAAATTCATCGCTATTCATTGTAGAGACTACCCGGCCCATAAAACGTGTGGGATATCAATGATTGTGCGTCATATCATCCCATTGCATTTTTAAATACATACGCGCTTCTAATTTGTGTTGTAGTAGATTGTTTAAGATATTTTAGTCTGATTTTATAAATTGTATTAATTAATTATGAATTGGGAATTCAATTTTTCTTCAAGACATTGCAGTATCACCGTAATGAATGTAATATTTTTCAAAGGCTAACCTGAAGTGAACAACACCGGCGGGGCGGTCGATCTTGGCTTTCACCACAGAGCTAACGACGAGCTGACTGAGCGCGTCCTCAGTTTCAGTCTCACCAAGTCCGAGCAGCTCGCTCATGCGCTTCACCGTGATCCGCGTGTAGTACATTGACATTATGCGGATATTCTGAAAGATACATTGACATTATGCGGATATTCTGAAAGATACATTGACATTATAAGAACACTAGCACACCGTGGCCTTGCCCGCGTCAACAAGCATCCGTTGTCATATTTTTTTTAAATATCTTATAGGCTAGCGTTTGACCACTATCTCGCCTGGTGGTAAGCGATGATGTGGTCGAAGATGGTGAACACGCTAGGCCTAGAATACTCCGACTCTCAGGGGATGTATGATGCAGGTACACCGTATGGTTATGGCGGCAGATTTTTCTCTTGATGGTGTTAAGCTACTTTTTGGTAGCAAGTCAGGTGAAACATACATATAATATGCTTCTACCATCTGTGAATATTCCACTCTATTGGCTCTGATGTGCAATATTTCTAACAAATCAGAACAGCCATTTGACCATGAAGAGGTCACTAACAATTATGAAAAATAATGTACTGAATTCTATGCTATGGACACCAGTTTTATTAAGAAACCACGTCACCTGCGCAAACGGTCTCAAAGACGAGAAAACGCCTTTGCTTATCAGATGATATCGTGCACCATTAAAGCTTTACGAGCTTTCTACGTTTATACGAAGCCAATAACAACATATGACGTATGATCATCAATTATTACGGAAGTGTTTAAGCAACATGTACTATGTTTAATTTGACAACTAGGTTATGGTGCGTCCAGACTATGGAACATAACATGTTATAACATTGTTATCAACCGACTTCCAACAAGAAGGAGGTTCTCAATTCGTCTGTATGTTTTTTTTTCTTTTTTTTGTGTGTATGTTACGCGGTTACTCCGTCAATTGTGAACCGATTTGAATGATTCTTTTTGTAGGTGGTCCCATTGTAATTTCATTGGGATCTGATAAGTTTCTCCAGAGATATGACGTTAAACGTCTCAAACTTGCTACTGAAATTGACTCGCGGGGCATTGAAGTCGGTTGTTTTAGTTTTTAAACTACCTTAAAAATTAATTTAACATGTTTCGGGTACTATGGACACAGAAAGTTATAAAACATGAATTTATAACATGTTATTATAATATTCCGGGTCCACATTATCTGAAACGTGTTAAACAACAATTTTATAACATGATATGTTACATAGTCTGTACGCACCCTATAGCAGCTTAATAGGTTAGATCCTTATAAAAATGATTTTATTTTATAATTTACATTATCAAAATATATTAAATACGTATTTTTAGGGTTTCGTAGCCGAATGGCAAAAAACGGAACCGTTATAGATTCTTCATGTCTGTTTGTCTGTCCGTCCGCATGTCACAGCCATTTTATTCCGAAACTATTAGGACTACAGAATTGAAACTTGGTAAGTAGATGTATTCTGTGAACCGCTTTTCGATTTTAATACAAAAATAAAAAATATAATAGTTTAAGGGGGGGCATCCTATACATGGAAATGAAAATTGTTTTTTTCTTCAATCCTATACGTGTGGGGTTCTATGAATTTGTCTTTAAAAATAACATTGAGGTTCCTAAAATTATATTTTCTCAGTCAATTAAAATATATTCTGTAGTAAAGTATATTCTGTATATGTCAATAAAAATTTTAAACGAAAATTTGTTTGAACGAGATACAGTTAGCAGTTTCTGAGATATAGCGACCGCAAATATAACTTTGTTTTTCATACAAACACTATGAAAAAAGTTATTTTTTTGGTTGCGAAAAATCATAGTTATGGAATACTCTACTGTGTTACGGAACCGTACGAGTGCGAGTCCGACTTGCACTTGGCCAGTTTATTTATTTTGTCAGTTAAACAATAAATGACGCATATATAGAGCGTTGAAATTTCGCGTGACGTCACGAGCCCTCTTCCTTTTCTTTACTCATGTCACATGCCCTCAATCCTAAAACTTTAATGCAAAGAGCATTGTAACTATACTTTGAATGAACTTTGAATCTTTGTCAATTTCTATTGATTTGTAAAATAAAAAAATACGTGTCCTATATTATTTGATAATGCAACCGACGAACTGATTTGATTTATCAGGGCGAACGAAGCGAGCCTAACACTATTCCACTAGCTGAGCACTTTTGTGGTACACTTTACTGAAAAACGTATCACGCCTATTGATGTGTGCTTTGACATAGTAATTTAAATTCACATGTAGATGTGTCATCAGTAAAAAAAATATCATTTTATTACCATTAAAAAAAATTAGATTAAAAAATTTGTTTCTAGGATAATATTATTGTACTACTAAAGCCATCCGTTAGAAGATCAAAGAATTAACTTCGCTGCGAACATAATATTTGGTTCCTAACGCCATCCGTTGGAAATGTAAAGACTTTACATCTGTCATCCAAATAACGTCTGGTATCAGTGTGACCATTTGTAACAGATTTCTGCCATTTAGACAGATTGAAATAATTAAATTTTAACTCTGGCAGATTAAGCTGACGATTCCAAAAAGTGGCAGATTTCAAGGATTTTCATGAATTTTGAAATGTAAATAGAATTTTGATAATTTTCTGTTTCTATTTAAAATATAACATTTTTATTATGCGTTTATTTGGTTGGAAATTTGTAAAAGTTTGAATGAGAAGGTAAATACACTTTATTTTTATGCCTTATTAATGCCTTCTTTCCATAATTCAATAACATAATGGCAAATTTTATGCATTTGTTGGAGTGGTTGGTTGGTGGTTTGGCAGATTTTTTGCCTGTGACGGGCAGATTCGCCATTTAATATTTTTTTAAAACTGCCTTAAAAATTATTTCCTGGCAGAAAAACTAAGCGAGCCCTTACAAAGCTCGGCTTTTAGCTAGTTATTTTTTTACCTAGGCATCATCCCTATTGACAAGTTTTTTTTCTTTTTTTGGTTTGGTTTGCCCTCGAACGATCCAAGTCGATTCGTACATTCTGAAATAAGAAGTCCAATCCAATGACAGCTACACTTCAAAATTAGTATTGCAGATGGTTTGGGATTGTTGTGCTCTGTAGCAAAAGGTTAAAGCATAAATTTTACGTACATGTTCTACAACCCTGTTCTTCAGATCATTCCAACGCTCCTGTCCCTTCTCATCTGAAGACTTGAAGTAGGGGGTCTGTCGGAGCATCACCTCATATGTGGAGCAGAGGGTGTTCCATCTGATGATCTCAGGATTGATAAATAGTTCCAATAGCTGTCTGAAAATATAGTATATGGCTATGTATCTTTGTTGGTTTTAAGGGTTTCGGATTTGAACAGCGGGCGGACTTCTGTTAGTCCACTGTTACTGTGATATAGAAATAGAATTATTCAGCTTGAAGCGCAAAGTATGCAGTAAAATTGCAACGTGCTATGAGACTTCTGCCCGATTGCACTAAACTTAAGCATCGCCTAAGATTTCAAAATATCTCAAATAAAACAACATCGGGAATCAAAATCTCAAAATATATCTTGCAGATAGGCTAATGATCTTACATTTATCTATATTTGAGATTTTGGTAGCCGAATTTGTTTATTTTGTGATATTTTGACAAGCTGAGGTGAATATTATGTTTCTTTGAAGTGTCTCACACTTTTTGGATTGTGTTTAACAAATTACAAGCTAAAGCGATTCTTAAATTATTGCATTTGCACTTGGCATAAAAATTACATTATCCAAAATTATACGTGCCATATTCCATAGCATTTGTAAAGTAAAGTAAAAAAGTTTTGCTTATCCTGTTACTGGCTGTCATAAAAAATAAGAGCCCTATATAGAGCAGTGCACATGGGTTAATGGATGGAGGTCACGTGGCATGGACGTGCAGTAGTTTTTATTTTATTTATGTAGATCATCATTATCAGCCGGTATAAGTCCACTGCTGGACGTAGGCCTCCCCGAAGACACGCCACTGAGCCCGGTCTTCGGCTCTTTGTTTCGCCGCTTTGCGATTGTCGTCGCTCCACCTAGTCACAGGGCGTCCTACTCTACGTTTGCCGATTCGCGGTCTCCACTCTAGAACTAGTCTGCCCCAACGGTTACCGGTCCTACGGCAGATATGACCAGCCCACTGCTACTTCAGATTGCTAATCCGCTGAGCTATGTCGATCACTTTAGTTCTCTGGCGAAATACTTCGTTCCGGATTCGATCCCGCAGAGAAACACCGAGCATAGCTCTCTCCATAGCTCGCTGAGCGACTTTAAACTGGTGGACTAGTCGAACCGTGAGTGTCCACGTCTCGGCTCCGTATGTCATGACAGGTAGGACGCACTGATTAAAGACTTTTGTCTTTAGGCACTGTGGTATAGGCGACTAGAAGACTCGACGGAGTTTCCCAAATGCTGCCCAGCCCATCTGAATTCTTCTCTGGCTTTCCTTCTCGAAGTTGTGTTTGCCTAGTTGGAGCGTTTGCCCTAGGTAAACATACTTCGAGTGGGATTCCATCTACGGCAATCTGTTCCGGAACAACGTGCTCGTCGTACATGACTTCGGTTTCATCCAAATTCATCCGGAGACCGATGCGACGAGAAGAATCAGCTAGGTCATTCAACATCCTTTGTAGGTCCTGCAGCGTCTCTGACATAATGACGATGTCATCTGCGAATCGTAAGTGAGAGATGTACTTGCCGTTAATGTTGATGCCGCAATCTTTCCAGTCCAGCGTCTTAAACATATCCTCTAAGGCGTTAGTGAACAGTTTCGGGGACATGACGTCCCCCTGTCTCACTCCTCGACGCAAGTGAATATGTATAGTACGCTGGTTCTGTACTTGTTCTCAAGAACCGACCAGGTTTCGATTGAGTCGAAGGCCTTCTCATAGTCCACAAATGCTAAGCACAGGGGGCGATTGTACTCTTCGGTTTTCTGTACAATCTGCCGCACCGTGTGGATGTGGTCTATAATGCCGTAACCGCTTCGAAACCCGGCCTGTTCCGGAGGTTGAAACTCGTCGAGTCTTCGCGCAAGACGGTTCGTGATGACCCTTGAAAACAGCTTGTAGACATGGCTCAGAAGCGAAATCGGGCGGTACTTTTTCAATAGGGCTTTATCTCCTTTTTTGAAAAACAAAACCACCATGCTTCTGTTCCATGCCTGTAGAGTTCTACCAGTGAAGAGAACAGAATTAAAGAGCTGTTGCAGCTGGAGCACCTCCAGCTTTTAGAAGCTCCGTTGCGATTCCGTCCTCACCTGGGGCTATGCCATTTTTGAGCTGTCTAAGGGCCATCACGATCTCATCTCGGCTGACTTCGGGCAGGTCTTCTGTGAAGTGGCGGGTTAAGGTGGCTCTGCAATCCTCAGTATCGGGTTCGGGCCTTGAAGCATGCGATGCGTGGAGCTTGCTGTAGAACTTCCGACAGAATCTCCGGCTTGGATGTGACGACGTTCGGCTCGAAGATCGGCGCGACCGCTAGATAACGGCCCGAGATTTTGACAGGCCGATGTGCCGGCATTGGCTGGCAATACAAAACACGTTTGATCTTGTCCACATACTGTCGGCGCCCGACGCCGTTCGATCGGTTATTGTTTTTTTACTCAGACTATTGTAAAAAGGCGTCTGCCGTTTTCGAGTCGTACACAAGAGTGTCAGCAAGTTCAGTAATATTAAATTTTCGAGCATTTAATATTGGGGAATAATATGGGGAACCACCATACTGAATCAGGGTCCCTAACTCCTTAATCAGACATGTGTAATAAGAGTAAGGCAGTAAAGGTCCCTAATTAAGGAGCAAGGGAGGATCCAGTCCGCCTATATTGCTGTAGTGTAATAACACGATTCGTAAAAATAATCGAACAGTAATCGGACGGTTCCGTATGTTTTCGTAGAAATTTTGTCGTATTGCGTCTTTCAGGATTGTCTTTTGGTCTGTCTGCTTTTTATAGAGTAGTCTGGGGTTATTTGTTTTATTTCTATGGAAACGTATTTGCCACGCATGACAGCTAGAACCACCGGGATCGGTGGCGGTGGACAAACGATCGCCGCCACGTCATTTTAAAAGCAGCCCGGAAAAATCTCTTTCTCGTTGACGGTCCGGTGCCGTCCTCTGTGGACAAACGCTGTAAGGCTAAATGTAACTGTTCAGATCACTAATTTAATTAAAAAATATTAATCAGATTTCTTTTGCACACATATAAATTGTGTTTCAAAGTGTGAAATGGAGTAAAATCATTAAGATAGTTTAATAAACTGGCCAAGTGCAAGTCGGACTCGCACTCGTAGGGTTCCGTACCACACTACAGTATTTTATAAGATCGAGCAAAAAATACCGCTATCATTTTTCGTCAGCAAAAAATAATAATTAATAAACATTTTATTTCTTACTAGCAGCCCGCCTCGGCCTCGCACGGGTAAAACATATATGCCTACAAAATTTGCATCAGTTTATTGCATCGAATATAAAATATTAACATATTTAACAATCATCGTCATATTTCATCCAATTTACACAAAACCTTAACGAATTATGCACCTAAACCTTCGTCATAAACACTCTGGCTATTTGTGAAAACCGCATAATAATACGTTCAGTAGCTATTGAGATTATTGCGAACAGACAGACAGACGCAGTGATAGACTTTGTTTTATAATACTTACGTAGTGATATTGGACGGCCCTTTGGCGTAAAGGATAGTTACCCTGATTCTGACCCGACGGTCGTTGGTTCTAATCCTAGCTATATACCTACCAATGAAAGTTTTATGTGCATTAATGAATCATGAGTTTTCGTACAGTGGTAGTGGGATCATTAAATCTACCAAAAAGTAGCTTACCACCAAGGGGAACATCTGCCGCCGTAACCTTACGCGTTCCCCGACGCAAAATGTAATATACGGTTAACGTGTGTATCTGTGTGTCTGTCTGCAGCATCTTAGCACCTAACCGGATGAACAGATTTTGTTTTTATTTCATGAAATGTATTTATTTGATCCATGAAAATTCGTTCAATCGTTATAAAACTAGCTTTTTTCTAGTTAATTGCGCTATGAAATCAACTTTCATAGGTCTGATCAATTCGAAAATCTTCTTCTTCAACGATATTGTAAGAACATGGAAGCATTGACCTGATGCTGGGACATCTCCTGGACTCTACAGAATACTCAAATCCTCACCAACTTACAGCTCCGATTTTAAATGTCGTGTTTAGAGTTTTTATTTGTATTAGAGTCTTTTAATGAAAAGATTATACATAGATCAGTCGGGGTGGTTTAAAATATTATATTATTATATATATAGATTCACAGGTTTCTACCTAGCTTGGTTTTAACGTGTCTTTGAAATGTTACCTGAATGTAATTATAACATTTTATGTATTCATATTGCCTTAATGATAATAACAAAACAAAATAATGTTCAAGCGCCTACCTAAACTGTAAATTATAACCTACATACATAACATTATCTATAGCATTGTACATAAATTAAGATAAGTGAAAATGTACTAGGTAACAAACACGCTTTATAAGTAAATAAATAAATAAATAAATAAAAAATAGATGAATATTATTTTACACAATAGATCATATTATTATACTTTATTGACTTCAAATTGATTGAATTGGTGATCGGTGGGGATCTACAGCATAGCTAACCTTATAATAATATTTTCGTAGTAACTATGACCTAATCTGTGGTTTCACTGCAAATATTTTATTAGTTTGCGATGCGTGTATGTGAAATTCGTGATATCTTCTAGAGTTTTCATTTGAATTATATACTGTAAAAGACAATTTTAATCTATAATATGTGGCCAAGCTAATTAACGTAATTATTTGGATAAGGATTAATACTATATACTTGAAAATAGCCTTGGAAGTTACGCAGTATTTTTTAACAAAAAATTTAAGATTAAAATAGTTACTGTGAGTCAACCTTAAGAGATAGACATATGCTGTCGCGGACTTTTTTGTAGGTCTTATTAAGTTGTACAACTCTTGCATAGAAAATATTCTTCTATCTATCTTCAATTAAGCAGCGTTCGTAAGAAACGTGTTTTTTCGACCGTTTTTTTGCCGACTTAGGTTGCAAATCAGGTCTTCACGAATTTACCTTTGATTTAAACGGGATAATATGTAGCCTATTTTCATTCCGAAAGTCCATTCTATTGTTTTATATATAGACAGTCCAATATATTACATGTATTAGTGAAAGAATTTTTTAAATCGGTTCAGTAGTTTTTGAGCCAAATCATTACAAACATACAAAAATACAAATGTTCTCTCTTTATAATATTAGTATAGATAACGCCGTCTAACGTCTAACAAAGGTGTTAGGGATCGACATTTCAATATAGCGCCATATATGGGACGTTTACCTAACAAAGCGTTCATAGATGGCGTGAAGTGACTAAAAAACACGTTTCTTGTATGGGGACCGTCTATTATTTTTTACTTTATTCTGTTTCTAGTATTTGTTGTTATAGCGGCAACAGAAATACATCATCTGTGAAAATTTCAACTGTCTATCTATCACGGTTCATGAGATACAGCTTGGTGACAGACGGACAGACGGACAGACAGACAGACAGACAGACAGACAGACAGACAGACAGACAGACAGACAGACAGACAGACAGACAGACAGACGGACGGACAGCGGAGTCTTAGTAATAGGGTCCCGTTTTACCCTTTGGGTAAAACAGAACCCTAAAAACTAAAACAACCGACTTCCATGCCCCGCGAGTCAATTTCAGTAGCAAGTTTGAGACGTTTATCGTCATATCTCTGGAGATACTATTCAGATCTCGATGAAATAACAATAGGACTACCTCGGAAATATACCCTACCGATTAAAAAAAGATTCATTAAATCGGTTTACAATTGAGGGAGTAATCGCGTAACATACTACATACAAAAAAAAACATAGACGAAATGAGAACCTCCTCCGTTTTGGAAGTCGGTTGAATAAAACAAGTTAATGTCTAAGGAAGTAAATTCGATTATAAGACCAAGGAATGAATAGTACACTTTTTCGGGCAAATGTATTGAAATAAACATATTATATATATATATATATATATATATATATATATATATATATATATAATATAGTCTCTGTATATATATATATATATATACAGGATTTAAAACTTACTTGTACTCTGGTAATTTCTCCAAATCCTTGTCCTCTTTGAGCCTGTGAGTGAGGTCAGCCTGCTCATTGTCGTACGGAGCTAGGATCAGAAACACAACACTTCCGATGAGTGCGTCGGGGTCTCCAGCCTGGCAGAGAGCTCGGAAATGACGGCACACTGACAAGTATGAGCTGTTATGTTGGTCCACGGCTATCATTAGAAGATAGAACTTTTCTTTCAGCTCCTGTAATTATTATTCCATTATTTTCCTTTAATAGGCGTGACGAAATATTTTGAAATTCTCTTCCGTAATGTGGGAACACATTTACTATTTACGAAAAAACCTTTATTTCGGTAATTAACTTAAGTTTAAAGAACTTTAAAGCAATTTTTCACGTAGTATCACAATAACACAATAGACTAAACAGAAGGAGTCTACTTGAGCGTGACGTCATACGCTGTGATTGGTGTTTCAGTCAAAATGGCCGATTGCAGTACTTTAATATTTATTTTATGAAAAATCTTTATAATCTCAATGTTTTAAATAAAACTAAACTAGCGATTGAAATTTGTTTAATATGTATTTTCCCCTAAAATCATTAAATCGTTTTTTAATACTGTCGTCATGCCTATTATCCATATTAATATAATATTAGTATTTTACTGAAGTAAATATCCTATTATACATTCCTGGATCTCGCTGGCTGATCTCGATAATAGATTCTAAAGTAAGACTGTCTCTTTTTACCCTCTGTATGTTTGATATGTTTTACAGTTAAACAGCTGGACCGACTGTGCTGAAATTTTGCATTTTTGTGGTGAAGCTGCAGGGCTCATCTATATATATAAAAGAAAGTCGTGTTAGTTACTACACTTATAACTCAAGAACGGCTGGACCAATTTTTATGATTTTTGTATTTATGGAATTGTCTTTGTCAGGAATAGGATAATAAGCATTAAAAACAATGAATAATTGACCCAAAAAAATTATATAAGAAAAAATATTTTGCCAAAATGTTCCTGGGTTTAAAAACTGCCAATCATTTGATGTTCAATTGTTTATCCCGCCGTATTTTTTTTTTTTATAATTATCGCTCCACACGATTAGTATATTTAGCCAGTGTCAAGTACAAAAATTCTTCCCATATGTGGATAGCACTAGAATATTCGGATTATAGCGTATTTTTTTTTGTTGGTATAATTATGGCTTCACACAATTAATGTATTTAGCCCGTGTCAAGTAGTAAGTCAAGTAAAAATTCTTCAAGTTTTTGTGAATTCAAGTCACGTAGATTTTTAAAATGTTAAATTATGTCAGTAATGATAATTGTTTGACATATTTATTGATTGTCAAATATGCGTGCGCTTAGAAATGTATGCTTACAACCAACTTAAAAAAGTTTATATTTCCAAAAACCATTTTTACCAATTTTTATTCTATATCTGTATTGCCATAATACATTAATAAACTTAATATCTCTTTTGTATTCATTAATTACGTTCATAAAAGCCTTAAACAAGTTCATCTAAAAGGTAACACGACATTCATTGTCTGTTAGGTGGTACGAAGTTCACCGGGTCAGCTAGTACTTAATAACACATAGTCTTGATTTTCTAATTTCATTCGTAAAAGAAATTAGCAAAATTTTGGAACTTATAAATTCTATAAGAACCTATAAAGCTATCATTCTTACCTGTGTATTCTCTTCCTCAAAGAATTTAGTATTAATTTTTTTAGAAATAATATGTGTACGGACATAATCCTTGATGGCGAGACACAACCTCATTTGTTCCAGAATCAATTCAACTTTCTCTCTCTTGTCCATAGATCCATATGTCTCAACTTGAAGCTCTTGGATGATCTTAGCAGCCTCAGCTACATTATTCTCTTCCTCCCTTATCTTGGCTAGAATGTGTGTGAGCCTTGCTCTTTCAACTTCAACGTAAATCTTTCCTTCGGTTATTGTACGTAAGGTTTCAATCAGCTTGATCTTTGTTTCTTTGTCTGGTGTCTTGTCCACGTAAGTGTAACATTCTTGCACCATTTTGACTACAGCTTGTTTCAATTGTGACCTAGAAAACATTTAAGGGTGTTAAAAGAATGTTTAATAAATTATGGATTATCTAATTTGAATCATAAGTGCGCTTTTGGTCCAGGAGCCCCCGTCTGTTTTTTCAAGTGATTAATAACAGGCTGAATCTTCGTGAGTAGGTTCCGTTCGACGAGACGCCCAATTTTTTCTATGTGAAAAATCTTGATTCATGTATCTAATATATACAGGTATAAAACACGTCGATTTGGTGAGGTATCGAAATCGTCTGTCTAACAGTAAGTTTTTCAGTAAAATGACAAGATAATTGGATAGTAAACTCGGAAGAATTCTCCTACAAAATGGATGGTTTCGATTGGAGCGCGTCCTCCACTCCGAATATGTCGAAGTAATGAGGTCATAAAAATATTAATAACCAGCTGATTTTTGTATGCAGCTTTGTACATATTTGTATAATGTATGTAGTCCTACAAATTTAGTATGTTTTCTCAATCTCACGCTTAGAAGTTGTTGATTCCATGGTGACACTTTTTCATTAATTACCATAGGACAAAGATAATACATGTAACCGATTCCGTGCGGCACGACGACAAATTTTTCGTGGCTCCCCTGAGGAGCCCTACGCCAGGGAGTATGATGGGATATAAGGGGATGAAACGGGGGTTCAAAGTTTGTATGGAGAAACAAGATTAGATAGTCCATTTTATTCGATTTTCCACCCTTGAGAGGGTGAAACAGGGTATCAAAGTCAAAAAATCAATATTGTTCGGATCGCGCTGAAATTTAGCCTGCAGATAGGTATTATGATGAAGGTAGCCGTTAAGAAAGGATTTTCTAAAATTCACCCCTTAAAGGGATGAAACGGGGGTTTCAAAGTTTGTATGGAGAAACAAGATTAGATGTTTTATTCGAAACGTGTAATTAAATAATTAAATACTTGTTTCAGGCTTTTTCAAAATTCTATCCCAAAGAGGGTGAAACGGGGTACGTAAGTAACGAAGTCTGAAAATCAATATTGTTCCGAATTGCGCTGAAATTTGGAATGCAAATAGTTATTATGACGTAAATGTCCGCTAAGAAAGCATTTTTCCAAAATTCACCCCTGAAGGGGATGAAACAGCAGTTCTAACTTTGTATGGAGAAACAAAATTAGATAGTCTTTTTCCTTCAAAACTTCGCAGAAGTACTTTTGTAAATAAATCAGTGCATTTTTCAGGTTTTTTTTTCGAAATTCCACGCCTAACAGGGTGAACGGGTAACAAAGTTAGAATCAATAAGTTAAATCAATATTGTTTTGGATTGCGCTGAAATGTAGCATGTAGATATGTATTATGATGTAGGTCTTTGCTCAGAATGTTTTTTTCGAAATTTCAAATTCAAAGTTTGTATGGAGAAACAAGATTTGGTCTTTTTATTCGAAACTTCACACAAGCACTTCTGTTAATAAATACGTAAGTATGTGTTTGAGGATTTTTCAAAATTCCACCCCCTAGAGGGTGAAACGGGGGAACAAAGACAGAAAATCAATATTGTTCGGATTGCACTGAAATTTTGCATGTATTAGGATGTAAGTAGCCGCTAAGAAAGGATTTTCTAAAAGTCACCCTTAAAGGGATGAAACGGGATTCAAAGTTTGTATGGAGAAACAAGATTAAATAATCTTTTTTGTCCAGAACTTCACAAAAGAACTTCTGTAAACAAATAAGTACATACGTGTTTCAGGATTTTTCCAAATTCCACCCCTCAGGGGGTCAAACAGTGTAACAAAATCTAAAAATTAATATTGTTTTGGATTGCGCTGAAATTCGGGATGCTATTAGTTAATATGACGTAGATGTCCGCTTAGAAAGCTTCGCGTCCGCTTATTTTTTAAATTCATCCCTTAATGGGTTCAATATTAATTATGGAAAAACAAGATTAGATAGTCTTTTTATTCGAAACTTCACAGAAGTTATGTAAATAAGCAGTAAACACGTGTTTCAGGCTGTTTCGAATTTCTACCCCTAAGAGGGTGAAATGGAGTAACAAAGTCTGAAAATCAATATTAACGAATGCGCTTAAATTTGGCATGCAGATAGTTATTATGAAGTGGGTATTCATTCAATAAAAAAAGGATTGTCTAAAATTCACCTCTTAAAGGAATTAATTCCTTTAATTTTTCGAAATTCCACACCTAAGAGGGTGAAATAGAGGGTTGAACTTTATTTGTTTTTGTTTTTTTCTGGATCGATGGACTCTAAATTTGGTGCAACAGAGTATGTACTCTGCAATCAAAATTATGAGACACGTGTATCACAGTTTTTCCAAATCACCCCCTCACGCGTTTGACTGATATATCAACGCATAGCCTAAGCCACTGCCTCTTAGGGACATGACATTTTAAGGTCATGTTCATTGTGAAGTGAAGAAATACCATAAGAAATGATTTTATGAAATTCTACCCCTAATAGGGTAAAACGGGAGACACAATTTAAACGGATACTATATAACGGGCAAAATGTTGTCAGTTTGTAATCAATAGAGAGGAAGTGAGAGCGCTTATAACTGAAAAAAATAAGGCCTTTTGTGTTTCTATGCCACGTGGGCGAATCCGCAGGCTGAAGCTATTTCCCTTGGTCACGCCATAATTTGAAAACGGGTAAACCGATATGGTTGATTCTTTTTTTTTTGTATTTGTAATTGTCACGACAAGGTTTAATTAATGACAGAAACAAATAAAATTAATTAAAGTAGTTTTTAACGTGGGCGAAGCCACGGGGCATAGCTAGTCTAATTTAATTATTTACAGAAGTATTTATGTAAAGTTTCGAATAATAAACTGGCCAACTGCAAGTCGGACTCGTACTCGTAGGGTTCGGTAACACAGTTAAGTATTCCATAGCTATGATTTTTCACAACTACAAAATTAACTTTGTTTTTCATAGTGTTTGTATGAAAAACAAAGTTATCTTCGTGGTCGCCATATCTCTAAAACTGCTGACTGTATCTCGTTCAAACCAATTTTCGTTGTTAGTTTTTATTGAGATCTACAGCATATATTGTTTTTAGATTTTTCACTCCCATACTTTAAAAGTTAGATGGTGGGGGGACACACATTTTACCACTTTAGACGCGCCTATCTTTCAAATGATTGACTTTGAGAAAAAATGATGTTAGGAACCTCAATGTCATTTTTGAAGACCTATACATAGACACCCCACACGTATAGGTTTGAAGAAAAATTAATGTTTTTGTTTCAGTTCCATGTATGGATGCCCCCCCTTAAACGTTTATATTTTTTATTTTTGTATAAAAATCGGAAAGCGGTTTACAGAATTCATCTACCTACCAAGTTTCAATTCTGTAGTCCTAACAGTTTCGGAATAAAATGGCTGTGACATACGGACGGACAGACAGACAGACATGACGAATCTATAAGGGTTCCGGTTTTAGCCGTTATAATTATTTGAAAATACTTTCTTAACGGATACCTCACTTACGTTACAATAATTATTATATCTGCATGCCAAATTTCAGGGCAATCCGAAACAATATTGATTTCAGACTTTGTTACCCCCCTTCACCCTTTTAGGGGTGGCATTTTGAAAAAGTCAGAAATACGTATTTACTTATTTATTTACTGAAGCACTTGTGTGAAGTTTCGAATAGAAAAAACTATCTAATCTAGTTTCTCCATACAAACTTCGAACCCCCATTTCATCCCCTAAAGGGGTGAATTTTAGAAAATCCTTTCTTAGTACACCTTTACGTACTCAGACAAATATACCCTTCAAATTTCAAGTCTCTACGAGCAGCGGTTTAGGCTGTGCGTTGTCTATCAGTCAGTCAGTCAGTATGTCAGGACCAAGATTCTTATAGTATTAGATTAGCTGTTTAGTTCTACGTGACATACAGACTAAGACACTTTTGTTTACAGTAAATCTTTGAAAAGTTTTATTTTAACAGAGTTTTCTGGGTACAACATTTGGTTGTAATACGCCAGACGCTAAAGATTGAAGTAGTTCATTTTACCGCCACCATGACAAGGGCGATGCAAGTTTCGTTTTCTTTAAGAAATAAGGTTGTCAACTCCTGATGTTTACTAATTCATGCAATATCCCCAAACTAACGCTGTAGGGTATAATACCTATCTGCGTGCTAAATTTCAGCGCAATCCGAACAATATTGACTTTGTTACCCTGTTTCACCCTCTCAGGGGTGGAATTTCGAATAAAATAGACTTATCTTATCTTGTTTCTCCATACAAACTTTGAACCCCTGGTTCATCCCCTTAAGGGGTACATTTTCTAAATTCCTTAGCGGATACCTACGTCATAATAACTATCTGCATGCCAAATTTCAGCGCAATCAGTTCAGTGGTTTGACCTGTGTGTTGATAGATCAGTCAGTCAGACAGTCAGTAAAGTTTGCCTAATTATAAGAAGAAGAAGATACGATACTTATATATTGGCTAATTCATTTCTGTTGTGTTTTTGTTAACGAAAGATTTTAAGTAAATGATAGATGTGTGTAACGCCGACGAAGCCGCGGGGTACATCTAAACATAAAGTGCTCAGTTACAGGCACACATATACTGGCAAATGCACTAATCTTGCGAGTCCATAACTCTCAATGAGTACACATGTTAAATTTTGATATAATTGTAAAAAAAATAACATTACAACAATCAGTATTTAGTTACAAAAATTAACAAGTATAATATTATGATACATCTTTAATTATTAAATATTAAAATCGATAAGAAGTGATATATATATATATATAACACTTCTAAAATTTATCTTCAACCGTTCTACCTTCCTTACATATAATGTAGTACAAAACACAGAGTACATTGAATATAGGTTACAAAAAGGTTTAGCATCTCTGATAGAAAAACGTAAGTTTCCTTCAATCTCCACTAGAACACGTAGATTGTCACTTTAAAAGACACGAATTTAATAAATTAACCTCTTAAGTTCTATTTCGGGTGGCAACTGAACTTAAAACACGTGAAAAACGAAAAAAAGCACCGAATTACAATTCCTGGTGGATGGCGCCTTAGGGGCGCCATCATACTCCCTGGCGTAGGGCTCCTCAGGGGAGCCACGAAAAATTTGTTCGCCGCCCTGACACACGGAATCGGTTAAGTTATTGCATTCTTTAACAGACACACAATAGGACATATATTTTAATAATTATATATTGTTTCGTACTATTATGACATATATGATAAATTTTATTTTTTTATTTTTTTTATTATTTAAATTTTAATTTTCTTCGTTACTAAATTTTTATATTTGTTAATAATAAAATAATGTAACGAATAATATTTGTTACAAAAATAATTCAGCAATGAGTATCAATAGTATTTTATAATAATGTATAAATAAAAACATAATAATTTCGAATTCATTGTATTCAATTTAATAATACTATAGTTATTAATAGTATAATATAAAATCCAAACTTAATCAAATGTATAAACTATCATCATCCATTGTCACAAGACGCAGGCCTGTCGCACTCAGGGCTGCGCTCGCGATCTACGCTCGGAGTACAACCAAACGCTCTAACCCCGTTCACGACCTAAGAGCGTCGCATTCTGTTGTAGCAACTGTGTCGTTCATGACCTCGGTTGTTTCACTCCAGTTGCAACTTTTTTACCATCAAATTCGATGGTTAAGAAACGCTCTGACGTTTGTGACAGTAAATTTGGCGGGAAAAGCTGTAATTTTTGTTAAAGATTAAGGGAATCTCAAGAAATTTGCATTGTTGAGACCAAGACGTGACATGACGAGACATTAGTCGTAAAAACAAAAGGAAAATATTCAGAATAAGGAAAATTGTACATAACCTCGAAATTGGAGTCTGCGCAAAATGTCAAAGTTACAATTTGAGTGAAAAGCACCCGTGGTCGTTTCGGACCTTCGAGCGAGTTGCAAAACAACCAAAAAAATCTTCTCCGGAGGACGTGAACGAAGCCCCGCGCTGTAGCTATGAAACTACAAGTAAGTACCTCCGCGCCAACCAGTTGGTTACAAGTTCAGTCGTAAAGTGTCACGCGCGCTCTCGACCGGCCGCGCGCGTTACTTGTAGGTACCTACCTCATTATTTATATTCTTTGCGTACGATATGTAAACAGTAACTATTAACATTTTTATCCAGTATGTCTAAACGAAATGCTACAAGGTTTTGCGTAGCATACGGGTGCTTAAACAACGACGGGAATGACGACTTTACATTATTTAAGTTTGTCCTTTAACCTACTTTGGCAAATTGGTACGGAATCATTATTAGAAGAATTATAATTATGAACTAAAGAATTACCTACTATTTTAAAGTATATTTTTGTAATAAAGGATAGAATAGAAAAACTTTTTTTGGGCGTTTGGCCACTCGCTTTGAAGAGACTGGGACAACACGAGATGTTCCCAAGGCTGGCCGGCCCCGGAGCAGCCGTTCCGCTGAGAATATCGCAGCCGTTGCCCAAGATGTCAGAGAGGAAAGCCGGAAAGGCCCAAAACATCGACCAGACGACGTGCCACGCAATTGGGCATTAGCCGGCGGCACACCCCGGACACTCGCTAAATCTCCATACAAACTAGCGTTTTAACGACCGACACTGTGACACCGACACAGACACTACACACGGGTCGTTTTTCTATACGTGCATTTGTGTGCGTGATGTCTAAGGTTGTCGCCCGTAATCACCGTATCACAGACTATATAATAGTTACTTCGTACATACGTACTACGTACTGACCGTATGAATATTTTTTGTACACTTACCCAAAAAGCTTTTAACACTAAAAATATTAGTCGCTATTTCGTAAACCATCATCTCCAGGTCCAGTCGACTTGCATAGAACAAACTGCACCACAGTAACTATTTTTTATTCTGTGTTGGGCGGCCAGCCAGAGCTGTACGAAACAATGTCGTGTGTCTTGCTCCCACGTAAGAGCGACATCAAGTAAAGAGAATATAAATACTACGTACCTACATCAAGTTCCCAATTGCTGTGTTATAAAAATGTTTATCTACACTAATGTTATAACATTCTACTTATGTTTCCAATACTTGACTTATAATTACTACTGTTATAGCGCAGATAACAAAACACTCAATTTAAGCAATTTCACATGATGGTATAATATCCACATCGATATCGTAAAATCTCATTATAACATCAATAAAACGCGACCAATTAACCTGGCGAGCCTTATGTCAAAATCCTCATACAAGTTGTATAAAATTTTGATATTAGGCTGGCTTTTGAAAACAGTTGGGTTATACGTGAAAACTTCGTCGAAACTACTAAACTTACCTAAACAAAACTCTTTGGTAAGATCTTGTGCCAATTAAATAAAAAAAGAACAGCGCGCGCTCGGTCCTGATTGGCCCTGCGCGCGCAGCTGCGCTCTCATTGGTTAGATTTTAATGGCGGCAAGTTCACTGACAATACACGTACGCGTGAATTATGTTTCGCAATGTGTTTTGTTTTTAAAATACAAATTAAAAGTTAAAAATGGATAGCGACGATGATATTTGTACGCCTCCGGATATTCTAGAATTGGCAACAAAAGTAACTCACAATCTTTTGCCAGCAAAATCTAGAAAATTATATGAAAAAGAATATAATAACTTTTTGGCATTTTAACTATCAAAATTGTACCATCCAAAATTTGAACAATTATTATAAATAAACTATTGTCAGCTTTTACTCTTGTTGTTTGATTAATTGCATTAGTGAAGATAAAGTAGTGTATGCAACTGCATATAACACGGGTATTAAAACACTCGTTACTATTATTTTTACTATTGTTTTTTTTTGTTTTTACTATTGTTTATGAAACTCGCTGCGCTCGTTTCATAAACTCACACTCGTGTTTTAATACCCTTCATTATATGACAGTTGCATAAACTACTATTAAACGTGAAAGTTATTTTAAATATTTTACAAATTAAGCGTTATTTACGCACGAGTATATATATATATATATATCGTTGTTTCATTTATGAAAATGAATTCTAAAATACGAATATGTAGGTAGGTATACTAATATAATTAAGTGTTTATTATATACCTACGTAATGAGAAACTACGTAAATTTGAACCTCCAGTGTCCCAACATAAATGTATGAAGTTGATGTTCTTCTCTCCGTGAGTAGTAATTGTTCTATAGTCGTACCAACATAAATGTATGAAGTTGATGTTCTTCTCTCCGTGAGTAGTAATTGTTCTATAGTCGTACGCGTGTGGCGTCCTTGCTCAGCGCAGCTCCTCGACAGCTCCAGAGCGGTGGCGGGGTGAGGAAGCCCGGAATTTGTGGGGGGAACGTGTCCGTTCTATACGTAGTATTATTATCTTTTCTATGCCGGCGGTCCCTACGCAGAATTCTGGTGAAACATTTGAAGATGCTCCCTTACAAAGTGCAGACAGTGCATGAGCTGTTAGCTGTTGACAGCCAAACGCGTCTAATCTACGCTGAAGCTACCCTGAATCTCAACGAAGAGGTGACGATTTTTCATCGAAAAAATTATCATGAGCGATGAGGCTCATTTTCATCTTAGTGGTTTTTTTAGGGTTCCGTAGCCGAATGGCAAAAAACGGAACCCTTATAGATTCGTCATGTCTGTCTGTCTGTCCGTCCGTAAGTCACAGCCATTTTATTCCGAAACTGTTAGGACTACAGAATTGAAACTTGATAGGTAGTTGTATTCTGTGAACCGTTTTCCGATTTTTATACAAAAATAAAAAATATAAAAGTTTAAGGGGGGGCGGGGGATATCCCATACATAGAACTGAAACAAAAAAAAATGTTTTCTTCAAACCTATACGTGTGGGATGTCTATAGATAGGTCTTTAATAACCGGCCAAGTGCGTGTCGGGCCACGCGCAGTGTAAGGTTCCGTAGTAGTATGTTATTCAATGCAAGTATTTACCCGTTATAAACAAGCAACTAGGTACTCCGTCTTTGTCACTTTAAAGGATTTATTCTAAGGATTTTGTATTTGATACAAAATTATCCAACACCCAAGTTCAACGACTATTACTGCTAAACTAATAAAGTTATCTTAACCGCTATAATTTTCCTTTAAAGTTCATGAAATGCGCTATTCTCACGAATTTTTCCAGATTTTTCAAGCCAGCAGTTTAGCTTTTAGAGGGGGGGGGGACGCCCTACTGGAACAAAAATTTGCACTTTAAAGTTTAATATTTCGTAAATGGAGCATTCAATCGAAAAATGGTATTAGCATCCCTAACTCATTTTAAAATACCTATTCAACGATACCGCACACGATGGGGTAGACGATGAAAAAAAAATTCAACCCCACTTCTCATACAGGGGAGCTACCCTAAAAAAAATATTTTTCAAAATTTTATTTCAGCACTTTGTCGGCGTCATTTATTTACATACCCCCACAAAATTACAGCTTTCTAGTATTAACGGTCTCTTAGCAAAACCTCGGACAGACAGACAGACAGACGGACATGACGAAACTATAAGGGTTCCTTGTCAGGACTACGGAACCCTAAAAATTACATTGAGGTTCCTAAACCTATATTTTCTCAAAGTCAATCATTTGAAAGATAGGCGCATCTAAAGTGGTAAAATGTGTGTTATAGAATACTGTACTGTACCCTACGAGTGCGAGTCCGACTTGCACTTGGCCAGATTTTTTTTTAGAACACCGCGGGCTAAACGACGTCTGTGGACGGCACGCGCTACAGATCCACGATTACCGAATTATTTCTTCCTAAATTGGATGAATTCGGACTGGAGAACATGTGGTTCCAACAGGACGGTGCAACGGCGCACACTGCTCGAGCCATAACCGATATTCTGAAAGAAACATTTCCGGCTTGCTTGATCTCGTTTTGCTGATTTGCACTGGCCGGCCAGATCACCCGATTTAACCGCTCCAGACTTCTTTTTATAGGGTGTTTTCAAAGTCGCGAGCTTACGTCAACAAGCCTGAGACTCTCGAAGCTCTTATGGAGAATATTCGCCAGGAGTGCGAGAACCAGTCGCCCGAAGTTCTGGCAAGAGTGATGGAAAATGCCATAAAACGAGCCCGTATGGTCATCAACTCTGGCGGCGGCCACTTGACCGATATCATTTTCTCAAATTAATAGAATACATTCTAATGGATTAAGGAAACAAATTTTACAAGCAGAACCAAAGTTTTTTCATTAAAAAAAATTACAGCAAAAGAACATCGGACTTTTGCCCCACCCTGTATATAACTATTATATAACTTAGTTATAAATAAAATATCTAACTGAAATATTTAACTGTAATATTTAACCGAAACACTCAACCGAAATATTCAACCAAAACATTCAACATAAATATCTAAATGAATGTGAATGTTTTGGTTGAATATTTCGGTTGAGTGTTTCGGTTAAATATTACAGTTAAATATTTCAGTTAGATATTTTATTTATAACTATGTGTTCAAATCGCGAAAGTTTAAAGTTTATTATATAACTTTTTCTATTTTTCGGAATTTTTCCTTTACTTGTGCTGTAAGACCTTGATTTTAGCTAAAATTGACAATAATAGATCAATCGGAAGTACCGTATAGGTTTTGGGTTGAAAACCTATAGGGTACTCCCGTTGTCTTGTCTTGAAGCACTTATATATATTATCTGGATACCGTAAATATGTAGTTTAATAAAAAAATAAAACTGGCCAAGTGCGAGTCAGAGTCGCGTCTCGCATCGCACACTTCGGGAGGGTTCACTACTACAGTACAATACGAAACATTATCCAATCAACAGTTTCAACCTCATATCTGAATAATTGATATTACCAAGAACATTTTGTTTGGTATACGAGTTCACGGATAATCTCGTCACCACGATCTAGAACGACGGTCGTTTACTAGCGCCATCTATGTCATTTTGCCGAAACTAATTAGTAAGGTTGTTAGCTTAACAAACACGAAGGAGTTAACTACCCAGATGACACCTAGACCTTCATAGATGGCGTTATACTAAAAAACTCGTTTTTTGTATGGGGACCCCCTTTAATTTTTAACTTTATTTTGTTTTTAATATTTGTTGTTCTAGCGGCAACAGAAATACACCATGTGTGAAAATTTCAGCTGTCTTACTATCACGGTTTAATGAGATACAGCCTGGAGACAGACGGACAGCGGAGTAGTAATAGGGTCCCGTTTTAACCTTTGGGTACGGAACCCTAAAAAAGGTAATATTACTATTACACACTTCTTATTTGTGGTTGGTGCTATACATTTTCTATGGATCGAACAACAAAGGTAAGTTTGTACTTTAACCTAGTTTCACCAGTTTGTACGGAAGCCTCGGTGCGCAAGTCCAACTCACACTGGAACGGTTTTCCCTTTGGGCACAGAACAGAACATACTCACAAATATTCAGCCTGTTATAAATCACTTAAAAAAGCTCCTGGACCATTTACCTTCTTTTAGACAGAAGAATAATATGGTCATTGAGCGCAGACCAATTCTTAGCCTCATAGCATATTTGGACTATGGTCACCAAGATTCTGGCTGTTGAAGCCATATCAGCACCCTGTAACACAATGAAGCATATTTTTTAACATAATGTAAGTATAATTGAATAAATAAATACAACCCAAAAAAAACGGTACATTCACATTAAATAAGAATAATTCTCACGAAAACGTTCAAACTAAAATACTGTAAGTAACATTGATTCTTTTTTAGGTGCAATAAAGTGTTATCATTCATTCATATTATAAATATGTTTATTTAGACACATCTCCATGAAATCTTAGGCAATTCTTAAATTTAGTGCAAACGGGCATAACACCCGGGGTTTAGACTGTACTTTGATATATCAGTCAGTCAGACAAATGTGTAAGGCATAATTTTGGAAAACCTGTGATACATGTGTGTCATAATTTTGATTAAAGAGTATGTGTACCAAACTGAGACAATTGACCCAGAAAACAAAAAGTTTCATAGAAAGTTCAACCCTCCATTTCACCCACTTAAAGGTGGAATTTAGAAAAACTCTTTTTTAGTGGATGTCTACTCGTGACAAAAACGCACCCTCCAAATTTCATGTCTAGGACCAGCAGTTTGGGCTGTGCGTTGTTATATCAGTCATTATCAGGACTTTGGATTTTATATATATAGATGGGTAGGCCTACAAAAAATACTGCTCGAATGAGAAACATATATTTAGAAGAATCTAATAATGAGGAAAAATTGGTTGGAAGCAAATAGAAAGCGAATTAGATTAACATGTCCACAGAAGTGTTTAGATCAGCACAAGGAAAGACTGTCAAGGATGAGAAACTACATTAACGATAGCTTATTGCAAGAAGGTAATAAGCAACGCACTCCTCATTTAGATCTGATAAGAGAGTGACTTTCAAATGACAGTGAAGAGCAAAGTGCTCGGCTATTACCTCACCTCATGATGTTATGAATAATCATAATCAGAGTAGTCCGATTATGATAATTCTTTTTTGATTGTAATGAATGACCACACATAATTTTTTACAGAGTAGTCTATAAAAAATGATGCGTGTTCATTCATTACAATCAGTGTGTAATAAAAAATTTTGTGTTATAAAAAATATAAACGTTACTAGTTGTAACATGAAGGTTATAGAGTATAAAAAGCTAAAAACTAATGTTAGGTAGACAGTATTTATGAATATCGAGCGCCCTTGTTCTACCAAGATCTAAAACTTACCAGGATAAATCAGCGGTGTCATTGAGACTTTTAATCTCGGACCGGGGGACTGGCAAATGATAACACGGTTTTGGGATTGTATGACAAATTTTAATACTTCGAAACGTCCCTTACCTCCAGAATGAGATACACATTATTTAGTTAAAGCCGGAATACTATGTCTAAACATTTGACTATAAATACCATTCGGTTTTCGTTACTTTTTAGGTTAATTTATTTTACATGTTACTACTGAAATTTGGTTATTGTCTTTCTTGCATCTTGCGAATATGAAATTAAAGTTTTAAGGGTAATAAAAAGAGTTATAATGAAATTAGCTTATCTGCAGCGTCCGGTGGCGTCTGAGCACACCGTTCAAAATAGACGACGACATCTAGCGTCGCTCAAACAGCTCAAAACTACGACGACATCCAAACGTGGTGCGTCGAACAAACATCTCAAAATAACGACGTCTTCCGGCGTCGTACAAACTGTTGACGACACCCATAGTCGCACAAACAGTAGACGACAGTCGTCCAAACAAACAGCGCCAAAGGCTGTAACCAAAAATCCGATTGTAAATATATTTGTCGCCATGAAGGATGACGCGAAACATTTTAGGTTATCAAAAATTGACTCACCGCAAAATCACGACGTTATCATATGGCACTACGCCATAAGCACGCCGAGTATCATCGCAAATTTAATTAACAAGATGGATTAATCTTGTAAAATCTGATTAAGAAAAAATACAAAAAGTTTAGCTCTTCGTAGGCCCCAGGGACAAGAAAAAGTGACGTCTCCGATCGAGAATTGACAGATGTCAAAGTCATTTTTTTTTGAAAGATTGTCTATAGGATATGGAATGATCCACAGACCAAGTAATAACTCGATTATTTAAAATCGACTAAAAATGGCTAAATACGAAAATGTTCTAAATTATTTAAAACCAAAAGGTAATTTTGTCAGTCTTAGAAGCTGAAATGTGCTTCCAAACGAAAAATATGTAACGAGTCGAAATACCTCGTTACAGTACATACCTTCCCAAAAAAAAATAAAAGAATGAAACTTCTTTTATTTTTGAGAAGAACTCCCAAAAAATTCCTAATAAAAACTTATTCAAAAAAATTAATAAACAGAAAATATTCCACCACCAAAATATGAAATTTATTCAAACTAAAAGAAGACACTAATAAAGCATAACGTTAAATCAGTTAAGCTTCTAGCCACTGACTAAGTTGCTCTAGAAAAACAAGTTATAAAAACTTTCTAACCAAGTGAAAAACAATGTAAAGGTTTACCAAAACTAATCCATCAATATGACTCAATCCTGAAATCCATCACAAATTAATTATACTCAAGAGTGGATAAGCACCATAGCCTCCATCTACCTATCTGTATTACAAACCAAATAAATATTTCTGAAATATTTAACAAAAGTGTAGATAAGCACCATCGCCTCTATCTTTTATAATCTCAGAACGATTCTAACTAAATTAAAAGGTAATAACAAAGGTTATCCATATTGTAGTACGGTTAAGCATTAGCTGCCGACTTTAGATAATTATTCACTGCAAACGATTCAGTGAACAAGTTTTCAATGAAAAAGTTGAACAACAAAAGTTCAAATTATTCTCATAAAAATAGAGAACCAAAAATAATAAGTAGTGACCGGCTCAACTCTACCGACTTTCCGAACACTAACAAATTAATAAAAGGGTTTGTCAAAAAGACCAAAAATTGTATATTGTGACCGGCTCAACACCACCGACATTCCGTGCACAATAACAAGTTAACAAAAGTTTGTTGGGAAAACAACAAAGTTGTATTGTGACCGGCTCAACACCACCGACTTTCCGTTCACAATATCTAAAGTTTCCAACGCTTGAACCAAAAATGTCGAAGCGAGGAAAAAAATGAAGAGTAAAAAACTTACCCAAAAAGGTTAACTGAGACAAAAGCTCAAAAGAGTCAAATCCGAGAGGCAAATCCGGGTAAAAATTATATAGAGCGCTAAGTGTCAAATCCAGGTCTTAGGTCTACAACAAACACAAACTAAATAATCTAAATAATATATAACATGCTTCACAAAGACTGAAACACATTTATATTAAAAATGTATTTACACTATGTGCAGGCTATTTGAAAAGTGGAAAGCTTTTCATAGCAATCTAAAACAATATTTATACTAGAAAAGTGGAAAACTTCTCAAAGTATCTAAAAGAAAGTTGAGTACTTGAAAAGTGAAAAGCTTTTCAAAGTAACCAAAATAATAAAATATACAAAAATATACATAAGATCTTTTGATGCCAAGAAAATTTCTAAAAGAAAATATAATCGTTAGATGTAGTTTTTAAAGTTGGGTAAAAGTTCAAAAGTAGGATAAAAGTTCCAAAAATAAGATGAAGGTATCAAAAATAGACCTAAGTTAGGTTTAGTATATTTAAAGTTGTATTTCAATAAAGTGTTGGTTTCCTTTCAGATAATCATCTTTCATCCTGCGCGTCCTCTTCCATACATCAAACCTCATTCTTCCACATTCAACGCGCTTCCCAAAAAATATCAAAACAAATTTAAATAAAAGTTAAATCCAAAAATGAAAATTTTAATATTTAATTATATCTTTAACATGATAACGTCCAGTACTTGTTTTATTAAATTCCTTTAGTACATAAACG